>OX638229.1:4819380-6291261 GCA_951805285.1 Thymelicus acteon | reverse complement strand
AATCGTGATGCAGCTAAACGTGAGTGATTTTCCAATTATAAACGAAGAAATCAGGCAACATTTTTTATTAATACAAAGAGTTATTCTTGTTACTGATTTTTCTTACAAAAATAATTTTATTTATAAATGTTACTGCCGTTGTCTTAAGTCATTAATGTTTTTCATTTTAATTTGAAATATTTTTTTTCGTTTCGTTTTACTGTTTTATTTTTTATTTTTTAAAATAGCTTATGCCTGATTTCCTCGTTAACTTTTACTTTTTTCTATTATCTTCGATGTGCAGTTTTTTTTTGTGGAGAATTAATATTACATCGTTTGCAGAATACATTTTTCCTTAGCATTGCAGGTAAGAAATATTCAGTGTTATCTTAAAAAACTTAATATTGATCTGTATATTAAATATTTTACGTAATACAAAACGTAAAAAGTACATAATATAAAATATATTATGTTTAATGACTTGCAAACATAAAATGTCTTTTTTGCGATTTCCGTCAAGCATTTTGACAACTTGAATGAGATTTAACAATACAAATAAATGAATGATACTTACTTAATTACCATAAAAAATAACATTATAAGTAGGTATATCGGGAAATGCATTGTA
The DNA here is from genome assembly GCA_951805285.1 of Thymelicus acteon. Classification (NCBI taxonomy): domain Eukaryota; kingdom Metazoa; phylum Arthropoda; class Insecta; order Lepidoptera; family Hesperiidae; genus Thymelicus; species Thymelicus acteon. The sequence continues at coordinate 6,290,654 of OX638229.1, read as the reverse complement.
AATAATGTAGGTGTACTATCTACAAAATAATGGAGTAATATATGTACGAGTACCTATACAAGAGAAGGAAACCTACTTTGACTCTTAAAATGTTATGCCCTAGACAAATTCGATTAACCTTATCTATTTAGTTTAACGACGTCAGATTAACAGCATTTTATTGACAGTTTATAGGATATTACTTTGCGCCGTAGGTGGCAATTTTATGAATTGCCAAATTTATTTCCTTACCAACTACATACTCTTTTTATTTCTTTAACTTGTATTTTCGTATCATGCCTATTGTGAGGTGATAGAAGCTAAAATAATTTTCCCCTGGAAATGAATTCAGTGTCAACAGTGGTTAGAGTTCGACGGAAACATGAACAAAATTAAAGTTCACCTTGCAACTAACTTAAGGACTATAATATGTCAGCATCTAAAGAATTTCAAACAAAATACATGGAGTAAGTAATGTCCTATAATAATAATCCTTAATTAAATCAGTAGTTTCTTATGTCGAAAATAAACAAAATGTGAGTCATGAGACAATATATAGGACTATTTTGTAACGAGATAAACGCATAATACAGATAGCATCTAGGTCGAATCCCGCTGAGTTCGGTCGTGGTAAGGCGCTGGGAAATGTGAAAAGGCTATTAAGATACTCCTTTGGAGCCTTGTAACTTATATCTATTACATTATAGTGGTCTTATATGATAGTATAATTTTGATTTATTAGTCTATAGAGATGTGAAGGCAGTAAATGTTTCATTGTTCACTTAAATATGTACCTTACTTATTATTATCATTAAATAATTTGTGATTTAGCACAAGTCGATAACGTAAGTTCGAGTTAAAGTATTACATAGGAACCATTTGGAGATAATTTAAATAACAAAATGTTTGATAAAGATAAAATTTTGACCCCAAAAAATATTTATAGTAAAGATTTCAGGTTTTACTTAGTTTTTTCATCTGGTTATTTAGGTCTGTTTGTTAATAATTAATTACAATATCTGCTGGGTTTTGATACTGATACGTAATGTGCACGTAAGACTGGAAGAAAGTAATACAGATGGATAAAACCACCAATTTTATATAGCAAAATAAGAGGTTGTTAAACCATCGTTTGATAGAAAATAAAGATTTAGCTTTACGTTTGTGAAGTCTTTTGTAAGAAATTATGCCTCTTGTCGGGCGTCCTGGGGTCCGCTTCTACTCCTTAAGTGGTGCCACCCGCGGAGTCCCATGACGCCTTTGAACCCGATCACCTCATTAGTTCAACTGAGTTGCTCTCACTACGCACACGAGCGACGAACTATTACTCAGTTCGCTAACAGACTCTGTATCGTACGCACACTCTATCATATTTACCAAAAAGTAAAGTAAAGATATACGAAAAGTTGAAAAAGTTCAGGTTCGACAATATTGTGCAAGCGATGGCGGCGGAAACACACGAGGACGCGATATTGGTATCGTGCGGGTGGCCGTGGCACTAATGATTATGTCGCGCACATCTATCAGCCATTTGAATGCAAATTCACTTCAAGTTGTTCAGTTTTACAACAAACATTGCAGTGCGTTGACTAATTTACCAATTGATGATCGGTGAAAATGGTTGGCCGACGGAAGGGACAAGCGGCGAGCGAGGTCGATGTCCGATGCGATCAGACTTACGCCAGTCGTTCTGGCGTATTCGGATCGCGATTAAGAGTTCGGCGCGGGTCAAGTTTGACGGATTTGGACAAGTTAAGATGTAACGGTTCGAGTGGTGGCGGTTCTATCGGCGATCTGATGAACATGTTCAGTGGCAGTGCTAATTCTGTGGGTAGTGATTCGTTGGTTGCCCGCACGGTGCCGTTAGAAACCGTTCGGAAATATGTTCCTCAAGCGTCAACCCCGCCGCCGCGTCCGCCGCCCTCTCCGCTCATCCATGTGTCCCGTCCCGTGGGACCTCTCACTATGGCTCAGCGAACCTTGAGATTCAGTAGACTGTTAAAGTATCAACCATGTTCTACGGATGTTGTGATTACGTTGGTAAGTGTTTCTTTCAGAACTCGCCTTACAGAATATATCGAATGTGAAATTGAATTTGAATTCATCTACTTAAGTTATACGTTAAACCGCAGTTTTGCTGAAAGGCAAAATGTTTATACAGTAAATCTCTATGTACAGTACCTGGCCGAATTATTAGGGACACTGCACTCATGTTCTGCTTCAACTGCATTTTTTGAAACAAATAGTTGCTTATACATCCCGGATGTATATTCTAGATACTTATAATAATATGAATATGCTTTTTAGATTATAAAAACAACAAGTTTTTTATTTCAAATTATTTACTTTTTTTAATATAGGTGAAATGTTTCTTGAACGATGATATTATCATCGTTATAATAATATAATCATTCATCTTTAAATTAACCTCGTATGTAGGTATATTACTATGAATGGATATTGGATATTGAGGACTAGCTTTAGAATTACATTACGTGTGAAAAGCGCATATAATGCGTTATTATCGTCAATCGTCGTATCTTCTATAAACTAATACCGCTATCAGATACAGTTTACTTTCAATGTTGAAAACCTCTCAAACACTTGACATCGTAATAGATTAGCCATTATGTGAGAATTTTAAATGTAAAATGAAAATATTATAATAATAAAAAATATTTAAAGAGTCACTGCCTCAGACATACAAATTATAGTTACAGTAAATTACATAGCAAAATAGAAAATTATACTTCGATGTTGCATCCTCAAGATTTAAATAACCATGTAGTTGTCCTTCGAGACACTGCATCGTCACACATTTGGAGTATATGAAAATAAAACAATAATAAGAGTCAAATATTTAGTCTGTGTTGTTGCCATCACATCACTATTGTATATACCCAGCCCTAAAACGTCATTCGTTTTTCGTGTGCTGCATCGTCGTTAGTGTCTTATAAATAATTTAAATAATATTATAATAACATTAAAAACTCGTGCTTTGGATTATTTTGGTTCATATATAATAGGCGGAAAACATGAGAAAAGAATAAGTGAAACTGAATCAGAAATAAATGAAGATATGCAATCTTCGCAATGGAATTCAAGTTTGGTTGTCTAATATCTGACGAATTATTGTACGTTATGATTACTTGAAATGTTAGTAATTCAATAAATCTTGGTATCCTAAAATGTTAAATCTGATTCCAAACACGGAATCTTTTATTATTTCATGTTATTTGATACAAAAGAAAAAATTTTTTCCTGAGTGATGACTGATGACACGTGATGTCATGTCATTCGAAAAGTACTTACTATTATTTTGTCCACCAACCTTGTCGTAGTAGCCTGTAACCTGTTGACTTGCCAGTTCAGTTACCTTGTTTCATAAAGTGGTAATACGCGATATTATCCAGGAACAAAAATATCTTACTTTCTTAATGTGGTGTCACGAGATGGCATCCTGAAAGTAAATCACATACTTAACAGGCCTTGCACTATACTATCCAGAAACAAGAATATCTTACTTTCTTAATGTGGTGACACGTGATGGCACCCGAAAGTAAACCACAGGCTTACCAGGCCTTGCGTTATATTATCCTGAAACATAAATAATACATATGTTACTTTCTTAATGTGGTGACACGAGATGTCATCCGAAAGTAAATCACATAAGTACCTAGTTTTCCAGCATCGTATTTCCATTCGGAAACACCGATATGTTCTGCGGGAAAGGCGGCCGTTATAATATATTTGAGGCAGATGAACCAGTACTCCTCAAAATACCAGAGAAAATCCTAGCTATGCCAGGGGAAGCTAAGAAACTGGAACAGTAACCACGGAGCAGAATTAGAGAAGCTGATTAAATCTCTGAACATTGGGAAAATCCTCCAGGGTTGGCTAAATACGAAGATAAAAAGTAAAATGTACTAAAGATTTAGAGATAAACGACTAGTCAGATAGACTAAGCAACAACAATATCAAAAAGATATCTAAAAGCCATAGGAGTAACATTTTGCTACTACGACGGACAGTCAATTGCTGCACCGAGGAGGAACACCAGGAGGGACAATTCGTTGGAACTGACATCATGCTGATGTCTTACCGCCATCTATGCAACTTGAGGGCGCTGATGGCGCATCGAAATTTATTTACATAAATCATGTAATAAGTGGAGCACTCTTTACCCCTTATATTAATATATTCTTTGAGGAATAACTACACGACGCAACTGCGGGCTCAAGCGCCGCCGCTGCCTGCCGCGACCCCTCGCGACCGCCAAGCAGACCAGAGACGCAGTTGGAGGTACCAAATTCCAGCCGTACACAATTTCATTGTAATAATTGGTGAGCAAACCCACTGAACTATCCTATGTATGAGGATAACAGATCCTCTTAAGTCATTTTTCTTACTCGAACAATGGAAACAATAAACCCACCATGTTCAAATCGGAAACAAATAATTTCAATAACATTACATTGACATTATTTTTGTATTTGAGTGTTTTGTCATACCTGTTCATTTATTTCTCTGATACTCTTAGCATCCAAGAACTCAGTGCCTCTCTTTAGATTCATTTTGTATCTAAACCGAATAAATAGTGTGCATAGTTACCCATACACCGTCGCCAGATGGCTGATATAAATGCGAACATTTAAAGAAGCCTTTCTTAATACTTACTCACAGATCACCAAGAAATCCCAACCTCAGCTCTACTCCATATTATGTTTTTACAAACTTTTAAAAACATAATTGTCATAATTTAAGTAACAACTGTATGTACTACAGTATTAGTATACCTTGACAATATATTTTTTGTATTGGGGATAATTATGTTATGACATACTAGCGCTTTGGCCGCGACTTTGCCCGTGTTTACCGGGACAATAAGTAGACAGATCTGGCCCAGATCATGGTCTGGCTATGTGCTAGGTTTCATGAAAATCCCTTTAGAAGTTATAGCGTGAAAGAGTAATAAACATCCATACAGACTTTCACGTTTGTAGTATTAGTGGGGTGCAATAATACAAAATGTATATTTGGTAAAACTAAGATTTATTAAAATCCAGCCTAATGCGAGTCGGACTCGCGCCGAGGGCTATGTACAAATGTATAATAATAATAATAATGATACTTTATTTCAGACTGATCCTGATGATTATAGAACCGAACATTACTGGTGTATTCTGAACTGAGTAACAAACATAACGTTGCAGTTGAAAAGCTGTCGCCTTCACATGTTACTGTGTTCGATTTACGCATTTTCTCCGTTACTTATGCTATAAAATAGTCTTGCTTTGCTTCTACCAAATTTCATGGTTTGAGATCAACGGGAAGAACGCTACAGGTTTTGCTTCCCTTGCAAGTGCCATAATTAAAAAGAAAAAAATTATGTATATCGCATTAACGCCGCGCTGTAGTTTTTTGGTTGTGCTGACGTAGAATAGAAGCTTGATTTTGAAGGGATTGCAGACCTCAGTATTTTATATTAATTATATTTATATAATGGACATTAATTACATTGGATATCGATAATAATTATTATATTAATTTTATCCACTCGTCCCTGGGAAAAACGGCATTGATAGACAGACAGACAAGCAGGTTCCGCTTTTTTCCTGTTGAGGAACGGAACTCTAAAAAATCTATAAAAATCCGAAAATTTTAAGGGAAATTTTAGGTTCACTTATCTACTGCTGCATGCTCCGTTCTTGCTAAGGATTGTTAATACTCCAAACAGAACGCGAGACATACTCGTATATATGCCTTTAGCCTTATCAAGATGAAGTATGGTAGTCTGATACTTTTTGATTTGAACAGATGGTATAATATACTGACTTCCCCCTTACAGAGTGGATACACCTTGAAATGGAGTGATTAGGGGTCAGTGAAAAAACAATCACATTAAATTATTTACAGTGGCTCGCAGCCTTTTTAGAGATGCAATCTTGTGGTAAAACTTGCAAGAATAAAAATGTTTAGCTCGGTATCGATGCCACCATTGCCATCTCAGAAATATATTGAATGGTATCAGATTTCCTCATCTCAATGAAATTATTAGACTATTACTAGACCAGATTGGTTAGTGAGATGTCGATTTATTTGCATCGCATCGTTTTTTCTTATTCCTCTAAATAGAAAATGTAACAGAACTTAGCGTCTGCAGTTTTATCCGACAAACCTTCTCAAGGGATACCCTAAATTATAAACCAGTAGGTGTATTCCATATCAAAATCCTCAATTTCTTATCAAAAATAAGCTTAGCCAGTATAACGTAATATACTTATTAAAAGATTTGGTTTGAATTCTGTTTGTCATTAAAAGACATCCAGAACTGCACTGTTTCATATTACATATTATATGCTTTTATGCAAAGCAATTCAAATTCATTATTTGCGTAAATAAAGATACCTACAACAGTTGATCAATATAAACATAAAATCGTCTTATTTTACCTTGTCAGTTTGGATTATTTTCTTATTCTTAAACGATATGTTACAGAAAGTAATAAACTACTTTACAAATTCCCACCAGTCAGCCCTATATCAGAATCTGTTGTTAATTGGACATTGGTAACGATAATATTTTTATTGTATTACAAGTTTTTTCAAATTTGTCTTTAAGATTAAAACAAGGTTAACAAAATATCTTTTAACCCAAATCTTACTTTATCCTATTTGGCTCAACGTTATTCTAATGAGAATTTATCAATGAAATTCAAAAAGTTTTAACTTTCATCACGTTGTCTACCGGGCAACGTGTGCAAATATTATTTGTTATTAATTGGTTATCTCACTCCAATAAAAAATTGTAAAATTTTTAAAATTCAGTAGCACGTAGACTATTTCTAGTTGTTCGACAAAGACTATCCTCATAGATAGAAAAGACAGCTCGGTTCCGAAATTCTGTCAACACAGGCAAAAATTTATGTAATTTCTGCTAAAAAGCCTTTCCACAATACTTCGCAGAGCACAAGCCGAATAGATTCGATGGAACCGATGGATCAGACAAATATTGCGCGATAGCGGCGTGAACGTGACCGTACTCACGGCACACAGTACCTGCCACGCTCCTATATCTGCAGCAAGCTGGATTGAACTTCTGAAATGCCACTTGTCGGACAAGAAACTCCTCGTCTCCTCGCCGAAAAATCCTATAACCAACCTATTGTCAATATAGGGGAGTATAAATCCTTTTGCTGAAATTGTGTTTGGTATTAAGTAATAGTATGTACCTAATGCCTAAATTATAAATCCTATAAATTTTGGACGAAAGAGGTTATTTAACACTTGATAAAAATTTCACTTTATTTGTGCGGTTTTATACACTACATTCTGCAACATCCTCTAAACATCTACATGGTTATTTAAATCTTGAGGATGCAACATCGAAGTATAATTTAAAGGTTGAAAGAACTTACCTGTAAGTGAATTTCAACCGGGATTATACGAGATGTTGCATCCGAAGAGATTTAAACTCCCGCCCACCCGGTGGTACACGTGCTAGCGCTCAAAAGCACTACAGTTTGCCACCCCATGTATGGTTGCAGAATGACCAACTAGGACGAAACTCTAAACTGAATGACGTTTTAGGGCTGGGTATATACAATAGTGATGTGATGGCAACAACACAGACTAAATATTTGACTCTTATTATTGTTTTATTTTCATATACTCCAAATGTGTGACGATGCAGTGTCTCGAAGGACAACTACATGGTTATTTAAATCTCTTCGGATGCAACATCTCGTATAATCCCGGTTGAAATTCACTTACAGGTAAGTTCTTTCAACCTTTAAATTATCAATCACAAATTATATTATGAATGACGTAACCTTAAGTTCAAGTTATGATACCTTATTTTCGATATTTTTGTGCCTATACTTCATCGTATTGCTATGAATCCTAACAAAGTCAATTTAATTATCAACTACGAACCAATCTTGAATCTTCTGAAGTATGTATATCGGTCTGATTTTCAATATTTAATCATAATATTATAAAATCTAATACGTAATACCTATATGTCCCTGATCATGTAAATGTTAAAAGACTTGGCTGATTTATATTGACATCACAGGTGGTCGTTATAATTAGTAAAGGTTTTAAAAAAAATATAATGAATTAGTTGAGAGTACAAAATTTGTCAGGACAACATTAGTTTTTTCGTTATATGAAAATCCTAAAATCTAATAAATAGCCCGTGTAACATTAAAAAAATACTTTCACATTAAATATAACAGAGAAACCGATGAAATAAATGAACTATTCATTCACTTGGAGCTAGGCAATTAGCTCAGAGCAATAAACTTGTAACTGACGTCATTTGAGAAAACTTTCTGTTGTGACACGTTACTTAATACATAATATTATATCACCTTATTGCCTGTGGATCGTTTTTTAGAGTAGAGAGAACCTGTTTTGATATAACTTCTAACTTGTATAATATCTCTATAATTAATCATGAGACATTTATTAAATTGAAAATTGCAAGTTTCACTTCAATTAATTAATAATTTAAGGTTCGTAAGGACCTCCCGTAGCGTAAAGTGGGACATAATTAAATTAATTAAGCATCCGGTGAAAATATTAGTTTAAGGTTGTCTACAATATTGTAACTAAAATTGACGATATCGGGAGTAGGTAATAATATAATTTCATTGTGAGTAAGTATTTAAGGTATTGTGCGCACCAGGGTTTTTTACAATACAGGGCACACCTGTAGTAAACCACTATATCTATTATTTGAATTATTCATATTCAATTAATTTATTAGAACTATAATTATTATTACCCTACCAGGCAGTCGGGTAATAATTGTTTGTACACGGAATGTTTGTGATGTCTCATTTGTGTGTCCATGCCATCCGCAACGCACAAACTTCGAGCAAATAAATATTAAAACTGTGTGAGAGTTTTAATATTTATTTAAATTCATTTATTGGTGTAAATTGTACGTACTTACAATATTCTGCCCATGAATTTCCATGAACGATTCTAGATATTTATTCCATTTTAAACGTCAGTTCAAGCCACCTTAGAAATAAACGAATATCTAATACGAGTAGAACAGACTTAACTAAATGCAATATATTCATTGAAGTAAAAAGCAATGCATAAGAAAATTCACATCAACTGGTGCGGTTATTTCATGAATTTTCAGTAGCTGAACTTTTATTTAAATAACCCATTTGCATGCGGAATGAGATCGTGTGTTAGTGAAAAGTAGACATTACTTTCACACGCATTAAATATAATGAAACGAAATAAAATAAATGAAAAATTCATCTGAGTTTCACCTCGCACCTGAAGCAATGTTCGTCCGTCGTCATTTATTCATTCGTGAAATGCATTGCAATTACCAAATGTATTTTACTGTTCATTTTTATACTTACTATTGTAACATAAAAATCAGATTATACTGTATTCTATTTTACTGACCGTACTTATGTATAGGCGTAGAGCCTCTATCAGTGGAGCTATTTTTTTTTAATTTATTCAGGATAACAACAGCTTTAAATTACTAAAAAAATTACACAATTACTTAAAGTAAGCCAATTATAGTTATCCACTTATTACTAACAATGGAATGCTACGTACAACCTTATTGCGCAAAATGCGAATTGAAACATCAGCAACTTGAGGTGGCAAACAGTGTAGCACAAGATAATATTTATATGTGTACTCAATAAAATTAATATTATAAATGTAAAATATATATATTTTATGTACATAGAAGTATAAATAAATACCTAATATATTAAGAATGACTAAATTATAAATAAATAAATAAATAAATAAGTAAATACAATATATATGTATAATATTTTATGGTTCATCATATTGCATCATTATTTGTGGTCACCCATTATGGATTGCAGTGACCAATGAACAGCAGGCCGTTTTTCTTCCATGCCAATAAATAAAAAGTCTCCCTAAATACGAAATCGTGGGCATGTCATGAGCAGAAGCCAATTAATCTTTCCACAGATTCGTATTCAATTTAGTACCTACGTAGTACAAACTACTACTCTTTTATTTGTATTATTTGTTCCAAATCCTTAAAAAATATGTTATTGTATTTACTACGTACCCGAGACGTTTCTAATAATGTAAGGGGTAAAGACCATTGTTCACCATGCCAAGTGCAGTTGGAAACCACATACTATTCAAACATAAATTAAAACTGAGACATATTTTAGAAAATATTAATTCAATTATATTTATATCTCAAGTTATTTTAGTTACAAAAATTGTTATCTAAATAAACTTTGACAAATAAGGTGTTGTGAATCAAGCATACTTTTTCATGAATTTAAGTAAATATTTTAGTTTCGGCATCTCAATGTTATGGATGCATCGGTTGAAGTCTCCAATAACTTTTACTGAGTGTGTCATCATCCTTGAAATTATGTCTTTGAGGCAAACACTTAGATCTGATACTTCTTTGAACCCATGTATAGCGATCTCTGCCATCACAACAGGAAACGGTGAAGTTTCATACAGGAACTGAAACGAAACAAATTGGAGCCATAGTAAAGTTTAAATAAAACAATTTAAACATACCTAGTTACTTAAGTTTTCTCTGTAAGTGAAATGTATTATTTCTTTGAGAAAATAAATGTCTTAAACCAGAAATAGACCACTAAAAGTTATAATACTCTATAGGCTTTTAAAGTAATAGATAACGTTTAAGGTTAAAAATATGATAATGTTACAGAGTACGCATTATATTTTTATTAATATATAAATCATGAAATGGCATTGGGATAATAAATATCATTATTAAAAGAGCGATAACTTAGTGCTTTCTACTCCGGATCGTATTTTCTCTTACCATCAGATGGAAATGTAGATATACACTAACCCATAAACCATTACAAAGTACTAGCTATACTAGTACTTTTGTTTTTTATAAGTTGCGGGTTGTGGATGGAATAAACATATTAAAAAGAAATGTGATGACGTGAGAGTTGAGATGTATCCCTATATCCCAGTTGGTAAAGATCTATCTGTGAAACAAAGGGTTCAATTCTCATTAGATCATAGAGGCAGACATTCATTTACCACTTCGAACTACTCGAAACTCGGTCAGATGGCTTGGCAGCCAAATTTTGAAAACAAGATTCAAATTTTCAATTTGTAACATTGAAAAGACTTATTCGAGAAATCTGCCGTAAAATAATATTTTACTCACAACAGTTCGCTCAAGATCCTGGCTCTCGTGGGAGCAGTTTCCGCCGACCTGTTGTTGCTTTTGACACTCGAACAACTTGGACGCGGAGTACTTCTTCAAATTCTCCAGGGTCTCGAAGTGTACTTGCAACTTCTCTGTAACACGCATTGTAAAGGAGTTACAACTTTCCTTTTATGTTGGCCTAACACGACTTTAGGATACTTGACGGTCACGAATCTGAAGTTTTTGGTGACTGGGATGTGTTGTTATTAGGTAGGTGCTTATCAACTTTTATAGGTAATATATTACTGAGACCTATCCTTTCCGGCGAATAACGATTTTCTTCTTTTTATCCGACTGCTAGGAAGGGTTGTTTTTCGCGCGCATCTTGTATGTAGGTATGTATGTATGTATGCATGTATGTATGTATTTATGTATATATGGATGTATGTAATATTTTTATTACCTCATATCTTCCAAACCGCTGAACGGATTTATACATATAATTAAGATATCATTAGATTCGTCTTGATAACCCAAGTGTTCTTAGATAAGTGAAATTAAAAAAACAAACATGATGGCTGTGAGATGCCATTAATAATAATAATAATAATAAACGCTAACACACTCACACCCTCGCAGTAGGTTATTACCTGTGTCGCGGGTGGCATGGACGACACATATAACACATCACAATTACACCCATGACCCGAGCACAAATATTTATCTGTCACATAAATATCTGCCCCGGCCGGGAATCAAACCCGGGACCCCTCGCTTCGCAGGCAGGGTCGCTACCAACTAGGCTACAGGGTCGACCAAGTTTGAAGTGTTTGAAGTATCAAAAAATAGATCGAATAATGCAATATGAGTATCAAATTAAAGAGCTCACCATAAAGATTTTAAAAAAGTACTCATATCGTGACTCATCTCTTTTTTGATGGCAGGCAGGTTTCTTTTTAATTTTTAAATTTATTCGAGTTCGAATTAATTAACTTGTCCTTAAGCTTAATTATACGATGGAACCTCGGAGAAACAGATCTTCTATAGGTTTTCGAATACCTGTCTACGTGCCTTTTTTTTTTTTTTTTTTTTTTTTTTTTTTTTTTTTTTTTTTTTTTTTATGCTTTTAGCAGGCAAACGAGCAGACGGGTCACCTGATGGTAAGTGATCACCGCCGCCCATGGACATTAGCAACACTGGGGGCGTCACCAACGCGTTGCCGGCCAAGAAAATGACGATAGACCCGCTTTTTGAAGGACCCCATGTCATAGCTTAGAGGGAACACCGATGCAGGAAGTTTGTTCCATCGTTTACACGTACGAGGTAGAAAATTACGTGAGAACCGAACTGTGGACGAATGCCAGGTATCCAGGTGATGTTGGTGGAACCTGGAACCCCGTGATGTGCGGTGTCGAAAACCAACTGCAGGTATTAAGCCAAATAGTTCTTCAGAACATTCCCCATTGTACAGACGGTAGAATACGCAGAGAGAACCTACATCTCTCCTCAATTCGAGTGATTCTAGTCCGTCTGTAAGCATGGGATCGTCGACAAGACGAATAGCTCGCCGTTGAATTCGATTGAACGGATCCACTTGGCTAGCTGGGGCTCCAGCCCAAAGGTGGGAGCAGTACTCCATGTGTGGTCGAATTTGCGCCTTATAGAGCATCAACCTGTGCTTAGGCGTGAAGTACTGCTTAGCTCTGTTGAGCACTCCCAATTTCTTTGCGGCTAGTTTGGCCTTACCAACCAAGTGGTCTCGAAACTGAACTTCATTCGAGATGTCGACACCAAGGATCCCAATGCTTTTAGAGATGTTAAGAGGAATGTTCTGGAACTGTGGTGCTATGACAAATGGGGTTTTTTTAGCGGTTAACGCGCAAACTTGTGTCTTCTCGGGGTTGAACTGGACTAAATTTAGTCTGCCCCATTCTGAGACCCGCTCCAGAGATGTCTCGACTTCAGACACAAGTTTCATCCGCTTCTCCTCAATCTGCACCCGAGAAAGGTTTGCTCGGCCTGTATAACGGGCGTCACCCGTGCTGTCATCAGCATAGCAATGAATATTCTCGATGTCCAGCATATCATTGATATGCATGATGAACAGTGTAGGTGAAAGCACAGAGCCTTGTGGGACGCCAGCATTTATGGGCTTCGTATCTGAGCATGTTCCGTCAACGACGACCTTGATGCTCCGCTCCGATAAAAAACTGGCAATCCATTTGCACATTTTCTCGGGTACTCCGTAGGAAGGAAGTTTAGACAATAATGCCTTATGCCACACCCTATCGAAGGCCTTTGCAACATCCAAACTTACAGCCAATGCTTCTCCCTTGCTCTCGATTGCTTCTGCCCAGCAATGAGTAAGGTATACTAAAAGATCGCCAGCTGACCTGCCGTGGCGGAAACCGTATTGACGGTCTCTGTGCCTAACTCTATTTTCTAAAGAATTTACACATTACTTTTATCACTACTACCTATATCTGGGTATCGTATCACTACAAAATATAGTTCCTTATTTTGAACACAAACTGACGTGATATTACATAAATAAGTAAAAATTAAATCACCAAATTAATGCATAACAAGGTACAGTTAGAAACGAATATTGTATTAGGTACGCATAAACACGGCATTGTCGAAGCATCCTGTATAGAAGCGCGGAGACAGCGTAAGTAAACAAGGAAGGCGGTCGCAAAATAAATGAAGTTGGTATGTAGGTTAACAATGTGGCAGCGGATGTCCGTAAACATTCCAAATTCAATGTAAACAATGTGAATTCTGCTAAAACGACCTTTCATTATAGCTAAACATTAGGAAATTAGGTTGGAGGAAATTTGATTAATTTTATTCATGCTATATAAGGTCGTTCTAGGGTTTTGAGAAAAAATAAGAAGTCAGTGTTTCATAATACTTATAAAGAAGTTACACATAATAACTACTTTTAAAGTATGTATCTGACTGTAGGACACCATACGCATTGATATTTATTGATTTTTTCCATAAAGTCTTCAATCTACTACAGCACTATATATTACCACTACAGCACTATAAGTGACGAAAAAAAAAACAAAGTAAGTACGTATAGAGTCTTGAGTATATTGTTGTCTATTTTAATATTAACTAGTTGCGACCAAATTGCTACTATATTAAATAAGTAAAAAGAAAACGCTAAATGGGTATTTTTTATGTAATAGGTACTGATAGTAATTACTACATATAGTTCGGTAATTAAATTGTTACAATACCTGGCAACCTCTGCACTCTTTGGTATCCAAGAGCTAAACAGAGCGTTACATTCTCATCGGCTAGCTGCAGATTTTCTCCGAGAAGTTTAACGATGGTTTCTTTGCAGTAAGTCCCGTTCCGTGGCTTGCGATCGTGAATTATTACCTGAAACATTTTAAGGATCTCATTGTAAATCCCAGCTTACATTAATGGGCTATAAATTTCTGTAATTTTTATGGTATCTTCCCTATGGATTTATCGTCTTGGGTATTAAATTGATTATTTTTATAAATGGAGTATCGGCTCAGGGGAAATCCTTGAATTTGAAAGAATTATTTAATCCGGTGCAGTACAAATAACAAAGTTTGCCAGTAAAATATAACAGCTGCTTTGACAGATAATATAATATATTATAAAATATAATTTGTTATATGGCTGCTTGATTTGAATAAGTATGTGAAAGTGACGTATTTAAAGTATGAGCAATAAGGCAAACTGGAATTCAGGCATAACAACTAGTTTGTTAGAATAAATTAAGATATAACACCTGAAAGTAGAGAGATATCTGTTCAAGGTAAACCGTCATGTAATTGATCGCTTTATCCGCCTCGTTCTTCATGAGCAGTTTAATTTGGGACACTAGAGTGTCCATGTCTTCGTGTGACTTCTGCGTCCGCACCTGAATGTCCGCAATAAGCGCTCGGTACCCATTTATTAGGTTATCTTGGAAATCTGTCGTCTGTGAATAATAGATTTTTTTTTAAACTTTGACAGATTATTTTCACTAAATAAAGATAATAACCACTCGATCATGTCGGCTTTGAAACAAAAAAAAACTGGTATTATAACATTGAGGTATAATGTCATAGAACAGACATCTCGAACAAAATGTGTGTCCCGCCGGGAGGTTCTATTTTCAAAATTGAGCCCCCGTTCTCCTTTTAAAATCAAACGAATCCATTGAAAATTGAAGCCGACCCGCACCAATTCATTGGGACATACATTGTGTTCGCGGTGTCGGTTCTATATGCTAGTAATAATACTTCAATGCATTATAATCGGTCTACGATGCCACAGGCAGACGTCCAGACACGACAAACTTATAACATCCCTTTTTTTTGCATCGGGGGTAAAAATTATTTTGTTACTCTGTTTCCTAACTCTGGAGTTTTTATGCTGTTCCACGGCCTCCGACATGGTGTATGTAATGATAACAACCGGAATTACAACTTTAAGTGCCCTGCGAAGCACGAAACTGCTGAAGAAATTTTTACCATCAGTCCAACTACAAACTGAACTATCAATCATTAAGTGAAGATCGACACACTTCTTATCCTAAAGAGTTAGAATGTTATGAATTACTTTAGGTCGGATTACAATATATTTTAGTTCTCTCAGGTTTGGCTCGAGACGAGGGAATTCCTAACGGTTTACAGCACAGGCACAATTTTTTTAATTATTTAAATGTTACAGTTTTACTATGCCAAGGAATTTGCAGCAAATCTAGCGATGATGGGAACCCGGATTAAATCCAATTGTAAATTCCTGAACCTTAACTCACCTGTAATGTGATGATGAAGAAAGCACAGAGAACAACAACCGTATCGCGATTCATTGTAACTGTACAAACACTTCACATTTCAACTAACACACTACTGGTCGACGATTGTTCCGTAAACGGTTTACAAACAAAATTGAAAGCAATCCATCAAACAACAACTGTTCTTTTTTTAAATTTTGTATATACTATGGACCCAAATGTAAAAAATACTGGGCCAACAAATAAATCTTTGTAAATTATAATACCGTACTGAAACTACACGATTTTTCAATGCGATTCAAATGTTTTTTTATGCTAATTTACTAGTCAAAAATATGATAACATAGTTGACAATTTTAATTTCAAATGATTTTATATTTTATTTTATACTAATATAAAATTATAACTAGTTTTTCTTGGGCTGTGCCTAGTGGTCTTAACAGAGTTAAAATCGTTGAAGAACTGATCGTTTTCTAGTCCGTATTGTTTGGTCATCCGGTAGTGATTGTCGCGATTGTTATACCCCATTTACACGCGCGCGCGAGCCACGAGACAATCCGCGAGACGCGCGCAATCGCGCGCGTGTGAACAGGGCGCTCGCGGACCAGACCGCGGCGCGTCTCGCGCTCGCAGGGCTCGCGTCGGGAGCGGTTTTGTATGCGCGCGCCAAAGGGGCTCGCGCGAGCTCTCGCGTGGTGTTCACACGCGCGTAGGGGGCGTGGCTTACGGACGCGCCACGAGACGGTCCGTGACACGCGCGTGTAAATGAGCGGTTATGAATACACTCAATAACTACGAGTACTGTTCTATTATTGCAGTTTATAATTACATACATAGTTTCAGGGTGAAATCATTCGTCTAAGGAAAGTAAATACTGATGTCATGGCATTTAGGCTATTATTTTGAGTTAGGCCGAGTTGTTCATTGATGCGTGAGAGAGGTTTTTGTTTCAAACGTAAATATCAGCTTTGTTACCTCAGTATAATAATTTATAGTTGTTTTGGTTGTTTTACCTATTGATGGGGCTCAGCTCTTTTCTAATGGTTCTTATTTTAAAATCTACTATCTATTTAAATTAATATTTTTATCAGTTGTGATGTTTCTGTGGAAACTAACGTTGACGCGACGATACTGAATCTTAGTTTAATGTCTGTGAATATCTGTTAAATAGGCTTTCTTGATGCTTTCGTAATATATTTTTTTATTATTTTTCCTAATAAGTGTTAGTACCTACGTAAGTAGATATAATATCTACTGTATGATATAATATAAATTTGTATTTCAGCTGAAAGACTAGGTGGGATAAGTATTTTGGACAGATTTAAGTACTTACATCTAATACCTTTAAAGGAGCAATTATTCTTGTATAAAAAGATGTGTATATATTCTCGGAATCTCGGAAACGGCGCCTACGATTTTCATGAAATTTAGTATGCAGGAGGTTTCAGGGGCGATAAATTGATCTAACTAGAATTCATTTTCAGAAAATGTCGTTTTATCCGTATTTTCAGGCAATGAAAAACTGCTACAATATCATTGACTATTCCTGATATCTATTGGCGTGTAATAATATTATTATTATGGGGAGAAATTAACTGCTTTAACGACACAGAGCTACTTTAGTAGATGGCGTTATTAAGCAATATTAAAACACCGAACAAAGTTCGGTCATCCAGATATTTTATTTTATACGCACTCACGTAGGCTAGCTTTAATATATTTTTGTCTCCACTTTTGTTCAACGCCATCTGTTTTACGTAACACGAACTGTATCCTTTAGTATTCGCCCTGAAACGAAGCGTTCGACGCTGACACGAGCTATGTCTTCTGTGTCAAACATAGATGGAGCTAAATGTTTCAGCCAAAATAAAAAATAGCTATTACGACGATACAAATAAAATTATTATTAAAAAAATACTTTTAAAAATAAGATTACGTTTTTGCGTAGACCATACTGTTGCCATATTGTTTGAAATACCAATTTTTAAAATTATGATTTTAAAAATTGGTATCTTAATTGCTATAATGTTCTTACTGTAAATTTTAATTACGTACAATTATCAACTAGTGCAGTACCTACAGTTTTTATTTAGTTTTGCAAAAAAGCCGGGTTTAAATAATTTCATTGAGTTCATGTTGAGTTATGGACATGTTACAAATACATTTTACATACGCTGTCTAGAAATGGGGACCACGAGACCTTTTGTAATTTAACCCAACATTAAAAGGAATTGCGTACGTTTTTGGTGGAATAGACTTGAATAGACATAACAATATTTAAATTTTATTTATTTAAATTATGTTTCAAGAGAATGAAAATATCTCTCACCCTTTTACATTTACTTAATAATGTTTGAAGCTCGTCGCTATCTAATATATAAAAATCTCCTGTCACGGTGTTTGTGGTCGCACTTATTCGAAACGTCTCGACCGATATTTATGATTATTTTGTGTATATTTGGTAGTTAAGAGAGTAGGTCGTAAAGTATATATAATAACGCTAGGTGAATAGGATTCCCAGGAGATCGGGATTTACGCGGGAAATGCTCCTACGCGAACGAAGTCGCGGGCACATCTAGTAATATTATAATTATTTTACCTACAATTTTATTTAATTAAATATTTTGACAAAACTATAAACCGACTCCGCGTTAAGAATATTACCACGGTAAAAATATTACTAAATCTTATACTGTGATATTACCTACTTACCTATTGTACTTACACAACCATATTAAATGATTACATTCAATTAAAAAAAAAACGATCTAACCGCGGAATTAGCTTATGTGGGCATTACCAACTGTATAGATATTAGTGTTAAAAACCAATATTGTGTTTGCAATGTATAATATAACAAATCATCGCAACTATTTTGACGCACGTTCAGGCACGACGAAAAACCGCACATCAGTTGAAATTTAATAACAATTAACAGGTCAGGTGTGAAATAATCCAATACAAACCGTAACGTGTTCGACGCATGAGGTGCATATTTCGATGCTGGGGCGCCAATCGTTCATTCAATGCAGTGCTGCAGTGTTGACGTATTGGCATTCAAGATCTGGTTAACGTCAGTCGTTTTTTGGGTTTTTCATAAAGTTTTTTTCATAAAGTCCGATCATAATTCATCGGATTGAATGGCAAGTAATTGTGATGAAATAAAATGTCAATTTATAAACACGCTTTTATTATATTCATATACTAGCTGTTACCCGCGACTTCGTCCGCGTGGTATTTAACAAAAAAGTTATTGTTCTTTTTTCTAAAACCGTTTTTTTAAATAAAAGAGCCTAAGTTACTCCTTTTTACATCAGCTATCTGCTAGTGAAAGTCCCGTCAAAATCGGTCCAGCCAGACAGACAGACAGACTAAAATTGTATTGATATATGTACCGTGTATACATCCAAATGCACTTAGTAATAAGGGGTTATTTTAATATTACAAACAGACACTCCAATTTTATTTATTTGAATAGAAAATATCTACTACATTTACAATTTAAACGATTTGTAGCGACATCTGTGATGTGATTAGTTAACGATCTAATTATCTGTTAGTCTTATCAGTTAAGAATTATTATCTTCAGTAACGCCTGGATTAATGTGTAGTTTTTGTCGACAATGAAGCGATGCACAATAAAGGTATAAGTACACCTGATGAAACTAGTGACATTTATTTCGGACCTATTTTCTATTCAAGATGTGTCCTAGAAGACGTTATTTTGTCCGTCACACCCATTTAGGTATATTTCAAAGTCGTTATCTGTAAAATGTTTCATTTCAATCAAAGTACCTGGATGACCGAGCTTTGTTCGGTATTTTTTAGAAATTATATTTAGATAAGACATTTTCTAAAATGGTTGTCTGTAAAGTCGGTTTACGGACGGTAGTTTAACGTGACAACGTCATGACAAAACCGGCTGATCGAGAGGAAGAGTCGGCCGATCGTAGCCGATCGTGCCTATCACTTTGTTCCGCGCTCTCGCTTGCGGAACGTGACATGACGTCACGGAACGTGACAGTGAGTCATGCTTTTTCTTGTCTCTTCCGCATATTAATTGGCATGACAAGAGAAATAGCAATAATAACTTAATGTGCGTGATCGTAATATAGATATCCCTGTTGTGCCTATGCTAAATACCGAAGAGTAAATAAGACAGCCACATACTATGATTGTACAGTATCACTGATGTCGCACCCTCGAACACTTCTGGTCGCCTAGTACTCGCTTTAATTAAAATAAACGACGGCAAAAAGTGTTGTTACAACTTTTCCTCTTAATTTTTTCCGTCTAGCCCCCTTTCGCAACGCGCGATAAGTAACTTCGTTCCAATAATTGCTCGTTTAAAGGTATTAGATTCATGAAAGCATGGTGCAAACCAATATTTTCTTTACGTGTTTAAGTTTACAGTTACGCCACAGAAAGCTGTCAATTAATTTAAAAACGGAAATTAATCGGCACTAACTTATAATTAAATTGATGACGAGCGCCTTGTAGGTCAACTTCATCGTCCTTTATTTATTGAATGTCATTTTTGGTGGAAGAGTGTGTAACTTTTAAATATTAGACAAGTCTGCACTTAATGTGATTTAGCTGTATTTTATAAGTAGATACGCTTTTATTAAGTTTACCCTGTGTGGGTTAAAAATAACAAATGAATAAAACCTCTTATCCTACAGAGTTGAAATTTTTAATATTGCTTTAGTTCTGATAATGCATTTTTGTGAAACAGCATGACATGTTTGCATTGAATAGGCACCGAAACAACTGAACCGATTTAAAAAATTCTTTCACTGTTGGGAAGCTACACTATACCTGGGTGACACAGGCTATATTATATTAAAAAAAATTAGGAATTCTTAATTAAACTCCAATAATGTAACCCAAGGTGAGTAAAAATAAGAAAACCGAAGCAAAGTTACCCGTCCACTATAAAAGCGTGTGTTTGGTGTTTAGACTTTAACATATTTTATGTAAATAACGGATACATTTACTGACATACTACCTCAAATCATTTATTCATAGGTACAACATGTTTTGTTACGCACGCATTCCTGTTAAGCACGATTTTTTTGCTTATACTACTAGATTGGGAAAGTGCTTTCTCATGGTTGAGGAAAAAGTAGATCAACTACTTTTAATTAAAAAGAATATGATTGATTGTTGGAACAATTGATTGATCGAATAATGATTATACAAATAATAAATAATCCAGTTTATCTCGGGAATCGTTTGTATGGTTGCAATGTTCTGATGCGTAACAAATTATACGGGCGTGAGCGCCATAATGCAAGCGATTGAGGTACAGTCACGTTTGCGTCTGGTGCTACTTTATCGTTTGCATTTTGTTTGAAATTATCACGATTATCACGATGTATGTATGGATTGGAGTGTACCAGAGGCAATTAAAGGGCAATTGTCATAGCCGCCTATAGACGGGAAAAAAAATACTAAAGCCATTACCAAAGTTGGCGACAAAAGGACACACTACCGCTTTAAGTTGTAAATAGTTCACGGCTATCTAGAAGGTGTTTTCTAACTAGAACTCTTGAAGACCCGGAGCCTAGTTGGTGCTTGCATGCGAAGCGAGGGGTCCCGGGTTCGATTGCCGACCGGGGCAGAGATTTATGTGACAGATAAATATATATATTCGGGTCATAGGTGTTATAATGATGTCTTGTGTTTTTATGTCATTCGCGACACAGGGAATCGTACTGCGGAAGTATGAGTGTGCAAGCGTTAAGCATTTATTTTTTTAATATAATTATTACGAGAAAACATTGCGTTTCACAACCCAGCGACTAAATGGACTTTTAGAATAAAAGAAATGATAATTGTTTTTGCGCTTAAAATTCACGTAACGAACAATTAATAGGTCGGAACATCTGTCGTACGATTCAGCCCACTCATGCATATCAAATTATTCGGATGGTTGAGCGTATAATGCATCCAGCTGATACGAGTAACATGGGAACATCCGACGTTTTCAGGTATAACGTACCTTTATCTGTAATGTATGAATATCAAGGACACGAGTATTGAACCACTTCACTTTAGTAGTTAAAAAACTTACGGTATTATTCATAAACATTTAACAAACCTGTTTTAGCTATTGCACCGTTATAATGTGTTTTATCTTTGTCGTTTTTCATAAGAGTGAAAGAAACAAACCGCTTAATAAGCCTTCTATAGGTTTGCTTGTTTTCATGAATATGGGGGTTACTATTAAGGACCATTCTTATAATATTATGGGCAATAAAATACGCGGTGCCGTCGACTTTATTCACCTGAGTTATTTCACCCAGGTGTCTTAAGTCACTTATAGTGTACTTTATTCACCTATGCACCCAGGTGATTTACATCTACTGATCGAGGTGAATTGATATAAGTAGACTTAATTCACCTATTATTTTAGTCAATGCAATTAGTGATGTTGGAATGCTATTCCGATTCGATTTTGTATAACAATCGATTTTATTTATGAAGAAGTGTTAATCGATTTAATATAACACTATTCGTTGATTTATAAAGACTATTTACCATCTGGTTTGACTGATTGTTTGTTTGATTATAGTTTCCAATTGAGTGAATCCACATGACCTGATATCGATGCTATAAAACAATTATCATCAATTGTTTACGGCTAGTATAACACAATAAGTATAACTTGTTAGAACCATTTGCAACTAGTTATAACTAGCGTCAAGCAAGAATTTGAAATTAATTACCTCATTTGTTAGCAAAAGACCTTTTTATATAAAGAAAGTACTTACGTTACATATAACCGTGTGTGACTACTAAAGAAAAACTTGGACGATGTCGTAGTTAAGGGTCCGATAACGTATTTTACGATCCAGTAAAATACATCAGTGAGGTAATTTTTCCGCGCATAGGTGGTTATGGCTCATTAAAATAATGTTTTTGGCAGAGCGTGTAAGCGAAGGCAATGAATCGGTTAGCTTAACAAAAATATACGTGCGAGATTCGGGAAAAAAGTGAACTAAATTTTGAAACACAAAACAGAAAACAATAAAAATCTGGAGTGTTTGCTTTATGTAACTCTGAATCTTAGTTCATCCTTGCGGAACAAAATATTTACTAACTTTACTTTGCTTATGACGTGCATAAGTGTATCAGTGATACCTACATGAATAAAAGATTATTTCATTTTATTTCATTTCTTAACATCCTTACAAAAGTATGAGGCACTTCCCATATACATAGCTATGCAGTAAAAACCTAAAAAAATATTAACTTAGTACTCGTAGGTCTTATAATGAAAGAGCACAACAGTGCAAAGCCATGTTCTTGAATGAGTAGTGTTAGCGTGCTATTATATAATTACAGTGTAATGCATTCTCTTTGTATAACTATCGTGAATATCAGTATGGTAATTGACTTATGCAGCCTACTGTCATCAGTCTCTGTCAGGCGTATTGATGTATTGATTCAACGTCAGTCAGTATTGATTACATTATAGCAAAGAGCACTGAACGCGATTCATTCGTCTTTCGACATTTGGCCTGAACGGTCGGTTGCAAAAGTCATGTCTCTCTGGAAGTTAGTAATATTAGAACCTAATTTTAGTGTTAAAATTATCTTGTGGAGAAGCATAATAAAATAGCTGTTGGATATCGTCGTTTCATTGGGCTGAGCCCAACATCAGAAACATGAAATGTAACTCAAAGACAGATTTATTGTCCAAAGAAAATTGCAGCCGCTAAGTTTGAATCAGAATCGCGTGGGATGTTTCAGTACTTTGAATATACCGAGGAATTTATACCGCATCCTGTAATAATTTTAAGTCTTAAATTTAGGTAAGTTTCCTTCTAAACTGCAATTGAATTTCAGTTAGTTTCTGAATGAAGTAAACTCACAAAGTAATTACGTGGGTAAAATGAAGGAGAGAATTCCAAAAGAAAGTAGTAGATATTATGTAAATAGCAACCTGTTTACAAACAAGTAATTCTAGCTAATGTATTAGCGAACAAACTATGTATCTAGATATCATATCGTATTGAAATATATCCATATCGTACTGAAATAACCAAAATTTATGACGAGTTAAACTGATTTATCATTAGGGCTTGTTAATGATAATATGACGTAATTAATTTACATATTGAAATATATTTACAATAACGCCGTGCCTGCTAAAATATTAAAACAAGCATTAGTCAAAATAATAAGCGAACAAACTCCTGTAAAATTTAAATTGCCTTCATCAGCAAACTAAATGCTATTAAGGTTAATTAAATTTATAAGGCTTACCCTAAACTTCCATGTTTATTAAGGGCGCGGAATAAACTCTCTCTTATTATGTTTGATTACTCAACATTGACGAAAGTTTTTTTTTCAATATTTTTACAGGTTTTCCAGGAAGTGTCCTTTTGTTATTCAATAGGTTGTCCTTATAGTGTTTATATTACTTTTTAATTCGACGATACCATTAGAACTTTATGACTATCGTAAGGAATACCTTGTTTGGACGCATATAATGTTTGAAATTAGTCTAAGTACATTCAATATGGATTTTATATGTCGTAGAATAAACGGAATTCTCATAGAATATGAGGAAAATGAAGAGCAAAATTTTATATTAATATTAATTTCAATTGAAATACGATTGACTTCAGTCGCGACCTGGCTTTTCCGTTCTCTAGTATTCCGATACAAAGCCTTCCTACTTTCCAATACTTCTGATACTTTTCGTAAAACTTTTCGCTTTACCGAAGTTTTTCGTATCTAAAATAGCGACATTATAAATTTTCTCTAACTTGAACTTGCATACTTTGCGAAACTTGTTTAGAAAATGTTAAGCTCATTGTTAAAACATTTTTTTGAAAACCGAACTGATAAAAAGAGCCTTGGGTTCAATTCAGTCCGACATTACGTTATAGATAATTACATAGATAGATTCAAAACTTCAATTTTTTTTGTACTCGTAGATTGTGATATAAGTACATAAACCAAACCAACAACCCGTAATGGGCATAATGACAGATTTTGAAATACTGTTCTATATTGTTGGGAAATATATTATAACACAACGTATATCATATTTCCGGAAAAAATAAGGTTTAGTATAAAATAAATAGATACATTTAAATTTATAAGTTTAAAATTCGCACCAAAACGCTTCAAAGTGTCATGGTGTCGCTTGTGACGTCACTTTTCAGGAAAATAATACACAAGATGTCATTATCAGTATGGTGATATGCTTTGTTCAAAGAAGTGTGACGTAATTCGCGTTAATTGAGACTGATAGACGTTTAAGATATCATGGCGGCTTGCCGTATTTTGTAGTTTTATTTTATTAATATTGTTAGTCTCGCTCATAATAATACGGTAAATGCGTGTTTTGTAATCAATAAATAGGGTTTCATTAAATAAATACATAATTTTAGTGATTTTTACTTACTTTCATCATGCCTATTGATACAATGTCAATATACAATGTCAGGGGTATTAGGTCATAGTCTACCACGCTGGCCAAGCGCGGATTGATAGACTTCACACACCTTTGAGAACTTTATGGAGAACTCTCCGGTGTGCAGGTTTCCTCACGATGTTTCCCTTTACCGAAGCAAGTGATAACTGACTTCTAATACGCACATAATATTTGAAAATTAGAGGTGCGTGCCAGGATTTGAACTTGGGCCCCGTCGTTCGGGAGACCAACGTTCTAACCGCAAGGCTACCACTGCTCATATATATAACATAAATAATCATAATTTATTTTGATGTAAAGATGACAGTCTGTTTTCCCTATAATAAGTATAACAAAACCGAAACCCCTAATGACATAAATAAATGTCCTTCTATTTCAATATTTTATTTGTGATAACTACCTGTCACTGACTCTTCGGGGACCAGGCCTTTAAAATTTATATTATACGACTACAACATTAACGACTACAATACGACTGAAATAAAAGCTGACAAAAATAAAAATACATAACCATTTGCACAACTAAATAATTCTAAATAATAACAGCATAAAGATTTTTAGAGAAAACAAAATAAGTAAGAAGTTCTTGAAACACAGATAAATATTGTATAAGTTACTCTAATCGAATAAACTACATTTATATCAAAAGGTACATGAATATTCCATACAGATTACTATAACCATGTTGGTAATTAGATTAGAATAACATTATCTTAAATTAAAATAGCTAAGAACACTCTCGATTAAGTCACCTTTCAGATAAAAAAACTACATCAAAATCGGCACATCCGTTTGAGGGCTACGACGCGATGCCAAAAAGAGACATACAGATACACAGACACGTCAAAATAATTTATAACACCCCTCTTTTTTCGTCGGGGGTTAATTAAAGCCGTTTATGCTACTACGATGAAGATATATCACGTTTTTAGTTTTGCGTGTGAAATAAAGGTTATTTTCAACAAGTCGTGTCGTTTAGACGCCTTTAGACTCACAAAACTCTAAAACATTGGCCCTTTTGCGTCAAGAATATAAATAATCTTGTAGAAGTTGCTTTTTATAAAGCCCTAAATTTATCTGTCTACGTTTGTATTTATGAAATTAATTGTAATTTGTATATTACGTACGTGGTAATCTATATTAATAGTAGATATACATACATACATATAGCGATTAATAGAATCCGTAAACAACACGATGTAAAATGTAATTCTTCTGTTACCAACTCTTCTTATTAATTATGTATTAGGGTACAAACCAGGTGGTAAAGTTTGGTCATTTATTTTAGCTGCCGCAAGCGCATTGAATCTACTTTAAAGCAAAAAGAATTGTACATGCATGTTGAGGTAGAATGATATAAATACTTTGATATCTTTTATTTTATACAAGTCGCAGAAATACTGTTCAGATTTTAGACCAATTTATGACTTTCTATATATATTTTGCCAGGAAAAATGTCAGAGAAAGTAAGATGGAAGATTTTTAAATTATAACTTCATTATGAGAGACGTCAGTAACTTTCCTTTACTTTAATTTTAACTTTTTTGCAATATAAGCACTTGAAATGTACTTTGGAACTACATTATGAAAGAAGTATTTTATTTATTCACTTTGTAAGTTTCTCTTGCTACTTTAATATACGAATTAATAATGTTTTTGACAAATTTTCTAACGACATCATACTCTCATTGATTGAAATTAGTCCTTTAATACACAGTTTACCCCTGGGTGCTTTATCTCAACGATATTATAGTCTACATATAAATATGCGTGAAGTATGATCCATGCATTGTAATCTTTTTGAACATAATTATTTATATTTGAGAGTGATGTGATCTGATAGCATTATATTCAATACCTGCCATTTCATAATAAAAAACAGGAAATACACCCTGTAACTAAAATATTCCTTACAATTAATATAGCAATAAACAAAGCTTTTTTATTATGGAAAACTAATAAAAATCGTAGTAGGTACGATTTAAAAATTATGTGTTAAGATAACTTCACAACTAGGTGGTGTATTTATAAAATTAAAATGTATAACGATCTTAAACTTACAATTTATTTCTTGATGATAACATTGTTACTTGGCAGTAACTTTGTCTTTAGATGAAAGGAAGTTTCTCCTAACGCGGTTATATAAAGGTTAGTGATAGTGCGGGCCTGGCTTCTGCTCCTTTCATGTTAAATTTGCAATAATATCATTACTGTGCTCATAGTAGAGTGCCGTTATACACATAATATATGTATAGTTACGTAGATATCCAATATCCGGCAACTACGTACTGTGTGTTTGGTAAACCTTGGTACTCGATGCATCGTATATTTTAAGTAGAGATAGGGATTATAATGGGAAGAGTCATGAAATTCTGCGAGTATTCAAGATATTAAATCCTATTGTATTCAAACAATATATAATAGTATAATAATAGGAAATTTTATTCTTTTATATAAGTTGGCGAAAAACAAGCAGACGGGTCACTTGATGGTAAGTCAACGATGACCTCGTTGCTCACTGACCTCGGTATCAGCAAAGATAACACATTGTGACACAGGTAACTCTATTATTATGCCTATAGCATTATGCGTTTATTAATCGATCGGCTATTCTTCGGTGATGCCTGATGTCTTAGGGCGTCTGTTCAGCATCAGATGGCTAGTCCACCCATTGGTAAGCTAATTAAAAAATAAATAAAACATATAGTCTATATGACTATGTAAATTCACTCGAATATACGTACCTATTCATTCTAATGCCTAGTCACTAGTGAGTTTCTCTCCACAATCAAAACTCAAATTCTCAGTTGTTTGATCCTATGTATTATTCAAAGAATTAGAAGCACCGTTGAATTTCTGTACCATAAACCAGATAAGATAATTTCCCTTACAAAGCGTGGCTGAAGTACAAAGCGAAATAATTAAAGCAAATAACTTGCATTTGGTTCCCAAGTAATATCTTTTGAAGGTTGAAATTTAAAATAAATTAATATTAATCGCTTTAACTTCCGCATTAAAATTTCCTGTGTCGCAGGTGGTATGGAAAGCACAAATAAGACATGATATACACTTACAAACAAAGAGAAAACAATTATCTGTCACATAATATTTTTAATTCTCAACTTGTTGTCTTATTAAAATAATTATTAATGTAGTTTAATTTAAACATACAATACAAAACAAATTTTATCTCATAAGAATCTTTCATCATAAATCAATCTCGTTCCTACTATGTTGTTGTATGATCTAATTCTCCGTCCAATGAAAATAATTTATTGTTAACACTACAAAAGAAAATACTCCGTCTTATACTGCGAAACAAAACTGATAATAAAGCTTTCGCAATTAGTTACATTATTTTCTAGATCTCTTAGCGAAAGCACTTCGATTTATTTCTGCTACCGCGGCCGAGAGCATCTAGCCATTCTCTAATTAAAACGGAAAACATAACATTACTCCGTTTCTCCGTATAATAAATAACAGTTCAATAATATTTTCTTAGACGCGAAGGTTTGTGGGTGCCTTTAGAAATGTATTTACTAATGAGATGCTTTTCTTAAGATGCGGAGAAGTTTTAACGTCAAATTATCTTATGGCTGTATTTATTTTGCATTGGACAGTATGGGCCATGATGACATTTTAAATGGAAAGAGTTTGGCGCGAATCACTAAAAATATTAGCGAGACAGAAAAATTATTGTGTTACTTTTAGGATATTTAGATCAGTGAGAGTCAAATGAGTCGATCCATCGTGCAAAAGAATCGACTCAAACTTAAGTCATATCTCCATGATTGCATTGTCTATTACAAACCAGACCCGTGTTCCTATTAGCCGTTCCAAATATTGACGATTCCTTAGCCAAGTTTGTGTAGGTATTTATGATGTGTTATTAGTGCGAAAAAGAGGAACCTCGGCAAAACCGTGATCACCTCGAGTTTCAGTCAATAGTTTCTGGTAGGTACATACAAATAATATCTAACTCATTTTACGTCTTGTCAACTCTAATTTTATTGAAAGTTTCGCAAGTGCAATGATGTCATAGCACTCGACAAAGTTACGGGGTGACATTATTTGCGTTTGGGAATTCTGTATGCACACTATTCACAGCGGCGCGCGGCGCTGCAATACTTAGTTGCTGAAACGTCAAACGATATTATGCCACCTCCTATAGGTATACCTCGACCTTGTGTTATTTCGTTGTACAAACTACAAATAGGCTTGATGGATGCATTGTCGAATGAATGCAGTAATAATAAAATAGCATAACAATTACTGACGACCCTATAGCCTAGTTGGTAGCGACCCTGCCTGCGAAGCGAGGTCCCGGGTTCGATTCCCGGCCGGGGCAGATATTTATGTGGCAGATAAATATTTGTACTCGGGTCATGGGTGTTATTGTGATGTGTTATGTGTAGTCCATGCCACCCGCGACACAGGTAATAACCTACTGCGGGGGTATGAGTGTGTTAGCGTTTATTTATTTATTTATTTATAATTACTGTATACTTGTTGTTGAATGTCAAAAATGATATGAATCAAGAGTGGAATGTAATACTTTGTAAGTAAAACATAAAATATAATTTGTATAAATGTTGCTACGAATGTCGCTACGAAAATCTACTCTGAATGAATGAACTGTATTCTGAATCACGCTGTTGAGATTATTTGTAAATGCATATAATAATATGGTTTGTACTTATAATTATAGTTCTTGCTTCATTACAATGTTTATTTATTTATTTATTTATTTATTTATTTATTTGGATTGCCAACGCAAGAAACAGTGCAACAAGCTTGAAATCAACACATATTATAGATGTATACATAACTGCTCTTTCAATTAAAGGCAATCACAGCATGCGTTGTGTTACAGTTTAACTACACACAATCTACAATATATTACTTTTTAATTATTATTACAAAACAATTAGGCACAACAGAAATTACAATATTTGCTTATATTATAAATTGTATCAAATAATTACATCAGAATATTTATAAATCAAAATGTCACATTAATCATGAAGCACGTTAAACTTTGTATTATTAAATTACAATAAATTGAATCAAATAATGTCAGTGGAATATTAATAAATCAGGATGTCAATATGATACACAAAAGTACAACGTTATAATTTGGTCAAAAATTTAGGAAGGTGCATCACATATTATCTTTTTTTTTAAATTTGGTAAAGGTGTCGAAATGTATATCTATTTCTGGCACTTTATTTGTATACTCGTTATAAAGACGAGATAGTCGGACTATAGGTGAATCTCGACCCAGGTTGGTTTTGCAGAATTTGGGTGCAAGTAAAGAACATGGATGTCTCGGTATTTTAGAAGGAACATTAAATTGGAATTTACTCAAGAGAGGTGGACAGTCAATTTCATCATTTAGAAGTCTATGGAGAAAAAGCATGTCTAAATGGGCTCGGCGTGAGGATAGTTCCTGTAAATGAAAGTGCTTAACTCCGTCTATATATGAGTTCACAGTTAGTGGAAATTTGAAGCGACGCGATAGGCTGCGAATAAATCTCTTTTGCACCTTTTCAATTCTATCAATGTGGATCTTATATGACGGACACCATACTGTGCTGCAGTACTCAAGCTTACTTCTGACATAAGTATTGTATAATTGAATAACTGTAGCGGGTCTTTTGAACCCTCTTGAAGATCTTAAGATGAATCCCAATGACTTATTTGCATCCTTTATTATTTGGTCAATATGGTCTGCAAACCGTAATTTGCTATCCATCAAAATACCGAGATCTCGAATACAAGTCAATTCTTGAAGTTTTTTGCCGTCAATAAAGTACTCTGATTGCAGTTTACAGCGTTTTCTTGTAAACTTGATATGGTAACATTTTGTGGCATTCAAGTACATTTTATTTATACTGCACCAGTTTTCTAGATTATTAATATCTTCCTGCATAAGCTTCGAGTCGGTGCTGTCCGATATTTTTTTAATTAATTTAATGTCATCAGCGAAAAGGTAAATTTTACTGTAGTTCATGACCCTTGTGATGTCGTTGATAAAAATATTGAAGAATAAAGGTCCCAATATGGAGCCCTGAGGCACACCAGAAGTCGCTAGAAAGGACTGTGAGTGCTTGCCATGGACGACAACGCGTGAAAAACGATTAGAGAGATAAGTTGTGCACCATTGAAGTAGGTTTTCTGTTATTCCAAATGTATAAAGTTTATTAATAAGAATTTTGTGATTTACTTTATCAAAAGCTTTCGAGAAGTCAGTATACACTGCATCCACCTGTATGTTTTGGTCCATGGCTTCTTTCAACTCGGAAGTGAATAAAGTAAGATTGGTGTTGGTTGACCTTTTTGTCATGAATCCGTGTTGATTGGAGGTGATATGTTTCTTAATATGATTGTAAATAACAGAATGTACCATGGATTCGAATAGCTTAGCGATGGCTGATAGGATGGATATTGGCCGATAATTCACAATGAGTTCTTTTTTCCCCTGTTTGTATATAGGTACTATCCTAGCTTCTTTCCAAGCTTCTGGAAATATACCCATCTGTAGGGATAAGTTGAATAAGCAAGCTAGTGGAAAACTCAGTACATCTGCACAGTTTACTAAGAAAATAGGGTGTATATTGTCCGGACCTTTACCTTTGCTGATGTCAATTTTTTTTAGTTTTACTTTTATGTCATGTGGTGAGAATTGGAAGTATTTTATTGGGTCAATCATGTCAGTGTGTAATGTCAAATTGGATGCATTTTGGTCTATATTATCGTCATTATATTTTTCGTAAACGGAAGAGAAATGCATTGCAAACATGTCAGGAATATTATTATTATCTGTTTCAGAAGATACATCGTCATTTAAGATCATTATGTCTGGGTAAGAAGAATGATTCATGCGCATATTTTTTATATGTGCCCAAAATCTTTTCGGGTTTTTCTTGAGTTCAGTTTCAAGTTCATCTATGTATCTATCATAACAGTCTTTTAGTAATCGATTACAATCGTCTCTTAAATATTCAAATTCAATTTTATCTAATGAATTATTATATTTCTTAATTTTCGCATGATATTTATTCTTTTGCTTTAGTAAATAAATTAAATGGGATGAAAACCAATTAGGATAGGATTTGTTGCGAGGTATAGTCATTGGGACGAATTTCTTAATAGTGTTATGTAGAATCTCGTAGAATCTCGCCACCATGTCATCAATACTTGCACATGATTCAAATTCATCGACCCATAATATGGATTTTAAGTGTTCGTTTATTGCCTTATAATCGGCTTTGAAGAAATTATGTCTACGGACACCCGTTGTGCTCTTACTTCTCTTACTTTCTTTTAAAATTTGCATCGTAATTTCAAGGGGTGGATGAAATTTATCTATGTTTCTAATAGGTTGTACACATTCAGCTACTTTTAAGACCCTCTCATTACAGAGTACCAAGTCCAATATTTTATTTTGCTCATTAACTATGTTATTAAATTGTTCTAATCCATTAAGTGTTAGGAAATCCACAAAATTGCATAACAGTTCTCTATTGCCATATCCAGAAGGAAGAGAATTTTTCTCACCTTGATTTAGTTGCCAAGACAGTCCACTCATATTAAAATCGCCAGTAATCAAAGTGTATGTATAATCGGTGTCAGACTCTAAGATTGAATTTACTTTATCAACGAATATCTTCAAGTTACCTGTTGTTACTGGTGGTGGCAAATAGGCAGCACATAATCTGATGGTAGATGATATTTTACCCGGTCGTGCATTAGTAGCAGTAATGGAGACCCAAAGGTCTTCGCAGTCGCTTTCCCACTCTGTAACACGCTTTGATATGAGCTGGTCAGATACTGCTATTAATACACCACCTCCCCTTCCCGCTTTAGCAACACAGGAAGTCTCACGGTCTCGCCTGTACACAACATATCCATCTTGAAAAATTTCT
The DNA here is from genome assembly GCA_951805285.1 of Thymelicus acteon. Classification (NCBI taxonomy): domain Eukaryota; kingdom Metazoa; phylum Arthropoda; class Insecta; order Lepidoptera; family Hesperiidae; genus Thymelicus; species Thymelicus acteon. Next base: position 6,257,350 of record OX638229.1, on the reverse strand, counting down.
GCATCAAAACATCCACTATTAAGCCAGGTTTCCGTAAATATATAAATATCATAATTATTGGTATTTATTTGCTGTCGTACCTCTGCTATATTGGAATTTAATCCCCTTACATTTTGGTAATAAATTTTTAAATCACAATTTGACATAAGAATACAACAAAATTTATGAGATAAAATTTTAAATGGAATAAAGTTAAAATTTTTATAATATAGTTATTTATCACAACAATTATTGAAAAGTGTAATTACCTAACAAACAACTAACAGGAAAATGAAATAAATTTAAGATTAAATAAAATTTACAATAAATAATAGGAACTATTGAACACAATTATTATTATTGGGAGGTTAATTAATTTAGAATGAGTGACTATGTTAATTGGGATAATTCTTCAGTGCTTTTAATCAACTTGTATTCTGATTTTTCAGTCTTCCGCATAAAAACCCTTCCTCCCTTGACCCAAACAAACCTGTAATCAAGTTCTCTTGCCTTTATTCGTGCTGCCGCGTGCAATGCCTTCTGAGTGGGTGATAGATGTTCGACAACGAATACAGGACTTTTTTCACCGCCGATGCCCAGATGAGTTGTATTTAGTTTATCAGTTATAGTATTTGCTTTTTTGTTGAACCTTAATGTAGCAGCAAGGAAGTCGTCTCTGATTTTTGGGGAACTGAATTTAATAACAATGGACTTAGGGCGCCGACTGTCACTATGTAGTTTGGCAACACGAGTGCACAGGTGTATGTCTGACTCATTCAGTTTATAGTTCGTGACAGTAGCAATCTGTTTTACAAAAGTGATCAAATTTTCGGATTTGCGTTCGGGAATGTTCTGTAATTCCAAATTGGTAGCACGAGAATGCTGTTCCATCCGATTGATTCTAGAATTAAGATCTGTAACCGTATCACGTAGTCTTGCGTTTTCGCTCTCTAGCAGCGCGATCTGTGAGGCGTTAGATTTAATATCACTTTGAATAATCTCTTGTTGTTTCTCAATAGTAACAATGGATTCTGATACACGTTTAAAACTATCCAAAAGTTCGTTGGTTTTTTGATCAAACTGCTTTAAAATATTGCTTTTTAAATCTTCAAGTATGATTTCTAGTTCCTCTCTGACTATTTGTCTTATACTGTCTATAGGTACTTCAGACGAAACGTTTAGTTTAGATTGCCCTCCTCTTCTAGGGTTAACATTAATTGATCCGTCAGGCGAGTGTTGATTTACGGCTGAACTAATCATTGGCGTACTGGAACTGTCAGCCTTAGGCACTTTCTTCCGGCAGTAAGTACATATCCATTTTGATTTAAATTCCTCTGATAAATCTTTCAATCCTTTGTTAATATTAACACAGCTTAGATGGTAATTATGTTTGCAGGATGGACAGCATAGGATGTTTGTTGAGGCTGTTTGGCGGTCACAACATCCAAATTTTACTTTCGTCTGCGACATAATTTTATTAAGATGATACTTAATTGATGTTATTTACTTGTCCGATAAACAAGTGTAAACGCAGCATAGCTAGCGGCAAGTAGATTTGCTCGTTTGAACGCAGCACGGACGGCCCAGCGATGACTCACGCTCGTCGCTCGCACGATACGATAACGCGCGCCTAGAAACTTAGTGACCGTTGTTGCAATATTTTTGAATTTAAATCACTGATAAATGCTTGTAATACATTCGCACACTTGAAACTGTTTTCACCAAACACTAGATCCTTTCGTTAGCTATCCAGGGATGTAAAATTCAACACTATTTAACCAAATTTTACTAACAGTTTTGAATTATTTTCACGGAGCAAAGAATAACAGGTGTGTATCGAATACTGTTCGCACGACGATCGTTGATCGACAATGTTTGGAAACTGGTTATTTTCTTTTTGTACTTTAACGAAATATATATCTTTTGAAAGTACACTTTAATCGTCAATTTTCCTTTTTATCTACCGACTAAAGTAGTTCGTGGATAAAAATTAGTTTCGGAATCACCGGACCGAAAGCGCCGTATTATTCTTATCGCCTTAATTCACACCCTTCCTGGGTACTGGGTATCTATTGATTTGGATAATAGACTGTTCTAACGCGATACCGTTTTCCTGTGGTTTAACTACTATTATTACGTTTGGGACACGAGGATTTTTTTGTTCTCTGTATTTTAGAATATTTACACTCCTCACAGAATGCATCACGTATTTATAAAATCAAATAAAAATATTAATGAAGAAAAACACATATTAGAACAAGTTCTGCTGGGCAGATATACCTAACGGTCATAAAATCCTTCCTTATGTCTTCAATATTGCAGTATGCGCGTATTTCCTAGCATTATTTGGTATTGATCGATATTATTGCTCGCGTAAATTACATTTGCCGATGTCCCGGTGTGGTATCTGGCGCGATGCAACTGCTTTACGACCTCTGCTGCTATGTAGTTACGGTTATAACTTTGGCTTGTGTCAGTCGGGAGTAATCAGATTGTTTCAAGTTCGATTAAGGTGGAAGTTTGATAGGTCAAAGTAGTGAAGAAAATTCTTTGAGCTTTGCTTGGTTGATGTTGCTTGATTAAACGAATTATAACATTGATTTATAGTAAATTATATGCATAATGTCGCAGATTCAGTATCAGTTAAAAAAATACGATATAAAAACATACGAAACCTGTGGTTTGCGATACCGATTATCACTTGGTTGGGTTTTTAAATATTTTACTAATATTTATTTTCAAATAACAAAGATCTATTAAAAAATATCACCTATCTAGCAACTCTTGTTTTGCTGACGATCCCACCTATTGTTACAAGTAACAACTGTTGTCTGTTATGATGATAAACTGTAGCGCTTTGGGTACGTTATAATAACTCTTACCAACCCTGAATGCTGCGTATCTCCCACTTTGAGAAAGCCAGTTCTAAGTTAATCCAACTGCTATATTGTAGGATATAAAAATCCTATCTACGGTTTTGGTTAAGTTAAGAACACTCATAAAGTAAAATGTAAGCAAGTCAGCGATACCCAAGATTTTGGGGATTTCAGATCGATTGCGGACTCGCCCCAATTAAGGCAACGCAACGCCCTCTCCTTGTTTTCCGAAGCCCAATGGATATGAGAATATGGTCGAATAAAAACATGTGGTAGACCTTTTAAATTAAATAACACAAAAAGGTATAGTCCGCGTCTTTTTGCTTGTTTAATGTATAACGTGTGTCTCAACTAGGTTTAAGGATCATCAGTAATTTAATGTTTGAACATTTGTCTTCCTCAAAGAGGGATCTGAGTTTGACTCTTGTACACCTCTAATTTTCAATGTTATGCGAAATTTACTGCACACCTAGAGTTCTTCCTAATGTTTCAAAGGTGTGTGAAGTATGCTAAACCGAACTTGGTCAACTATAACCTGTACCTACATCTCATATTGAGAATTGTAAGAGGAGTTTAGAAAACAGCAGTACTGTGACACTGTTATGAGTTGCGATGGTGAGAACATGGAAATTATTCACAGCAGAAAGTATTGAAAAAAAAAAACCGGGCAAGTCAAGCCACGCGCCATGTTAAATTTCCGAGTATTAAATTTATCGACTATTTATTACTCATTAACTACTTATGCTATCATAGACATGATAGTTTTCCTTGTAAATTCATATTACAACAATATATTTGAGAATTTCTTCAGTGACATATAATATTTTTGAAAGAAATTTTCAAGACGCGACGAATAAAAATTCATCCTTAGGTTACCTGTAGGAGGTACTCTGAAAAAAATGTTTTTCAATATTTTATTCTACGATTCTGGAGTTATAATGAATATGTATTATATCCATGCCAAATAACAGTTTTCAGCTCTTCGGCGCTTTGCTTCAGACAAACGAACGGTCAGCTTGACGGATATGACTATAAGGGTTCCGATTTTACTTCCGAACCCTAAAAAGTACGTATAAACAAGTAAAAAAAAAGGGTACCTAAAAGGTGATATTACAATATTTATGCTTGGAACTTGTTAAGGTTGTTCATATGGGTACTTTAAGGCGATGTTTGTTTTTGTTAAGTCCTTATAATAACTAGATTATAACTTAATACTATTTCCTTCACCTATTTATCTCTAAGTTGGAAGTCAGGAATATCACTTTGTAACGAATAGCTCGGGTCTTTGAAGCAGATTTCACAAGGCATAAGTGAACGCTTACCATTCCATCTACGGTTACATGGGGACCTTTGAACTGTGTGCCTCTTAGGAAATTGCGCTTTGATCTGGCAAGTCAAAGGATTATATCATTTAATGCCTACGATACTTTATGTTGAACATTTAACTTTAATTCTTGTAACTGGTAAACTATAGCGTACCTGTTTCTTTGTCATTGAGTGACATTTTTATTTTAATACGAGTAACCGCCCTTGCTTTGCTTCGGTTTTCTTATTTTTGTACACCTTGGGTTACATTATTGGAGTTTTGTTAGGGATCCCAATTTTTTTTGAAAATATAATATAGCCTATGTCACCCGGGGATAGTGTAGCTTCTCAAGAATGAAAGAATTTTTCGAATCGGTCTAGTAGTTTCGGAGCCTATTCAATGCAAACAAACAAGAAGCATATATGTAGATGCTTCATAAGATTTTAGTGTAAGGTTTGGCATTCTTGTCGTTTTTATGTTCGGTTTAGACGTATTAAGTAGTTAAGTAGATAACTAAATTTTAAGTGAATAATTTTTAGTGTGCGTCCAAACGTAATAATTTAGTAAAGCTCTTTAGTTTATACAATTCTTCACAACCTACTTAATTACTTAAGCATTTTACTAAGCTTTAACTAAATTTTAACTAAAAAGTGCCTGTTCAAACGTGATAAGCCCCGCCCACCTACTTAACAGAAAATAGGAAAATTTCTAAATTACTTGTTTACTTGCGTACTAAACAACTACTAAATTATCCGTTTACACGTATTAATTTACTTAAAATTTAGTTAAAATGTATTTAACTACTTAACTACTTAATACGTGTAAACCGAACATTACGCTATCACAACGCTGATAAGTTTAGAAAGGACATTATTGACTTTATTTTAGTCGTAGATGGATTCTTAAATGATTTTAGAGCACATACGAGTACGAGATAGTGCGGCTTTAACTATATGGTTTTAAGTGCATCAAGTCTGGCCTATTATCTTTTAACTGCAGTAGCCAAGTTTGTAAGGAGTTTCTAACATCTTCAAACTTCTGTTCTCGGGCTAGCCGAAGACCCTGATCTAAACTTAGGCATATTAAATTCTCAACTTTGTATCCGTATACACTTAAAGTAGCTAAATAATACTCAAACAATAAACATTACCGCCTCAACTCAGTCACTAACGGTTACTTAAATCGCTCCTTACTACAGAATTTGTATGGTGATTCTTTACTAAGGAGCGATTAAAGTAATAGTTAGTGACTCTGAGTTGGGGCGTAAGAAATATAATTCTAAATAATTTATTAGTATCCGATCCCAACAGAAATACCAAACAAATAAATGGCCGATAAGGCTGCATAAATCAAATTGTTAACAAAGGCAATGAATATAATTTTAACTAAATTTGAGGGTATCCGTTTCTAAATATAAATTAATTATCATACCGACCCTAGAGTTCAAATTTGCTTGCGTCGAAAAGGCGTGTAAGATTGGTGTGAATAATATTATTATCTTGCGATTTGCTGAGAGCTCTTAGTAATTGTAGGATACTCGGAGCTGTGCATTAGTGATCTTAATAACTTTAGCTTTAATAAAGGTGAGGCAATTTGCTGAAATATTATTTTTTGTTCAGACTGCTGCAGCTTTTAAAAGCTTCTCGATTTAAACAGATAATAAGTAAGATATAATTTTATTTGTATAGATATAGATAGACATTAAGATTATTGATGACTATTTGATGGATATGTGACTCTAGAAATATAATTATGATGACTGTAAGGTAAGTAATGGACATATTTTACTAGTAAAAAATTACACCAGTTATATTATTATAATAGTTGTACTAAATCCTGTATGGGAATATTTTCAAATTGTAACTAAATTGTTAGATTTCTCTAGAATAAAATATAAAGTTCCTCCTTTCTATCGATGAATTACTTCATGTAATACGAGTACTTATTGATTATTTTGTTTGATTATTTAGTTTGAATTCAGTGATTAGTATTAGTTCTGTGTTCAAGATATAGAAAAACACAAAGCATTATGTAATCTATTCCACTATTATGGGCCTTATTCATGTGACGTCTTATAGTTTTGTAGTATTTTTGGACCCCCTTCATGGGGACAATAAGACGGGAGTCCAAGTGGAATAGTTAGTGTCTGTAGCGTCGCGGGGGTTTAAGTGTAATGTCCGAACATCAGATCAGAGGGAACTGAAATAAATTTGAAGACGATGATAGACGTATTTGTTGTTCAAGATTAATAGCTTTAAACACCTCAGTTTAAGTGTCACTAGCCTCGACACTTTTCAAACCGAGATACAGAGAGGCTTGAAGCAATATGCTTCAGAATGCAGGTGAAAGTAGCTGACCTGCTTTTATTTTAAGTTATTTTTGTCGTCGCACGTCACTATGACCCGCATTATGAGCTTTGCGTACGTCATTAAGCCTTTTTCGTGCATTAATACATGTTGACACCGTTTATCAAAGCGCCATTTAAGAACTGTTGTAAAAGTAACTTTTATGTTATTGTAATGTATGTGTCATTTTCATCCGCTCACGTGTGATATTTGTATTTTTTCCGACTCAGTTACGATGGTCTATTATTTTGACTACTGTTTAAAATACATACATTAATGAACTTTTGGATTGTTTATGTACGAGTAATAAAACTGTAGAAGACTAGCGCCTATAAGTTTAAATATTGTTGAAATAAAATATTAAATTATGACAATTATTCAATATTTATCGCAACCTGTAAATAAGGTACGCCAACCCAACTTTTTTACAGGTTTGTAAGAAGTTGTCACATCAAAAGCATTAAGTAAGGTACACACAAATTAATATTTAATACCCTTAGGCTGAGCCAGGTCGCTTTAAAAAAATAATAAATATCTATTCTACACTCAAACTCTGCACAAAGATTTTTTTGTACATGAAATTAATGAGTTAGCAACACCGCAGAAGTAATATCCGCCGCATTTTTTCTTTGGTTGGGAATCGAATACGTTAGTTATATTTAAGTTACTGGTTTGTCTAGCAGTGTAGTAGTAGTTCATATAGTACTTCGCCGCGCAATGAAAATTTGTTTTTAAAAGTTTTTTTTTAATTTAAAATTCATATACACGAATAAACTTAAATTAAATCGACATTTAAAACAATAGTATATAGGCCCCGCTTATTTCAAAATTAAATTCTTCCATCAGACCAGGTATTTGAATTTTAAACGATTTAAATTTACAAAGCGTCGGGTAAGGCAGTTAGGAGTTAAAAATTGTCACAGCTAAACTCAACGTCGCTGAACTTTTCCATTTGATCTCGACTAAAGTTTATGACACCATCAACTAAATTTCATGTACGTTGCTTTATTTCTTGTTGTAAATGAACTAGTTTTACTGCTGTTGTTCAATTTGTTGAAATGGAGATTTTAATTGAATTACTTTGACCTACTTTTAACTGGGTCCCTGTTCTATTTCTTAGTTGAATTCAACTTTGTTGTAAAATTGTTGTACTACAAAACAAAGTATTATTGTTGTAGCATTGTTATATTATCTAGATGCTAAATTACATCAAATGTTCCATGATCACTTAGATTCTTTTATGTAATTGCAAAGTTTGCTCTTCGTACTAGTGTCGAGTAAGTAAATGTCTTCGAGAATCTTATACTGTAACAAATTATTAACATTATTACATCTTACAAGATTTTAAGCTTACTCTTTGCTGTACAAGTATAAACAAGTTATTGGGAACATATATTATTTTGTAAATTATAATTTAGTGACCTGCTTTCTTAGAACTTTTCATCAACCAAAATAAAAATTCTAAATTTAAATCGCACTTCAAAAACATTTTGTAATATGACGTAACATTCGCCATAATTATGTTCATTTTATATTGTTATATACAGAATTAAAACCCTTTCAAAAACTTATTGTTACAGTATTCATAAGATCAATTAGTAAGTAATTAGTAATGACTCAGACCTCGCTAAATATCAGGAAAAGTACGTCTATTCCATATTTCCGCAACAAAACAATGCTTTTTGCAACAAAGGTGTCCCTCGAATGTTCTCTATTGTTAGTCTGTAACTTATCTCATTATTCTGAGATGGGTTTTCATTTGTCTTATTTATTTAGGCTTATCATGAACTGAAAATAGAATATGTTGGGTTTTTCAGTACAATCTATACAAATTACTTGGGTTTTAGTCTGATTGCTTACATTAACGTAATGGGTTTTGTAGCGGTCGAAATTCACTTGAGCCTGTAATTTTCAAATATAATAGATTACGCGTCACGTTATAAGCTATCCAGTTCGTTAGGTAGAGAAATCATGGAGTATAGAGGTAACGAGAGCCCTTATATGAGGGAAAAGTTGAAAAAATGTCCAGCAGTTTACTGCCAATAGTATTAGTTCCAGTACCTACCACCATCCTATGACAATAGCGCTAGCGACGCAATAAGTACGATATGAACATAGCTGTTGACGCTATTGTAAACGGAGCTGCGGAGTGAAGTTTGCTGAGTTCAACCTAGCGCACCGCAGCGCCACCCGTTATTGGACGCGATTTTACGGACATTTTTCATACACAGAGATGGCTCTCTTTCCTCTATACTCCATGAGAAAAATAAAAGAACATACTATAGTAGTCGCAGTACTTCGCTGCACTCGTTGACAGGGCGAAGCATATTGCGCGCTCACTCGCACTTAAGCGTAATATGCCTCGCACTTTAACGTTGAGTGCAGTGTGACTACTATTAGGATTCTCTTTGTCGTTTTTGTCATGGACAACACGAAAAGACTAGAACACACCTAGAATGAGACATCTTTCGCTCAGCATTACGGTACACATGACGTCATGCAAATTTTAGACCCGGGTTCGAATCCTGCGCGTATCATTTATCATTAAAATGTGGATCGTAGAAATACTTTTCCTTTATCCATCGATTGTTCTTCTGTAACGTCCGTTTTGAATAATTCATCAATTCAATCATAACCATAATGTCTAGATATGTAGGTATATTAATAGACTTTTTAGGGTTCCGTAGCCGAATGGCAAAAAACGGAACCCTTATAGATTCGTCATGTCTGTCTGTCTGTCTGTCTGTCTGTCTGTCTGTCTGTCTGTCTGTCTGTCCGTCCGTATGTCACAGCCACTTTTTTCCGAAACTATAAGAGCTAAACTGTTGAAACTTGGTAAGTAGATGTATTCTGTGAACCGCATTAAGATTTACACTCAAAAATAGAAAAAAAAACAATAAATTTTGGGGGTTCCCCATACTTAGAACTGAAACTCAAAAATGTTTTTTTCATCAAACCCATACGTGTGGGGTATCTATAGATAGGTCTTCAAAAATGATATTGAGGTTTCTAATATCATTTTTTTCTAAACTGAATAGTTTGCGCGAGAGACACTTCCAAAGTGGTAAAAAGTGTGTCCCCCCCCCCTGTAACTTCTAAAATAAGGGAATGATAAAACTAAAAAAATATATGATGTACATTACCAAGCAAACTTCCAACGAAAATTGGTTTGAATGAGATCTAGTAAGTAGTTTTTTTTTTAATACGTCATAAATCGTAAACCGCAAAAAACATTGATCAAAGTTACAACGAACTACAAGAACTTTTATAATTTGTTACTTGCTGCTACGGAACCCTTCATGGGCGAGTCCGACTCGCACTTGGCCACTTTTTTGACTTTAGGTAACTAATTTGATAGATAGAATATTGATAATCTAAATTTTACTAACAAAAAATAACCGACTTCAAAGTCTCAAAAACTACTTTTCAGATCTCTTTCAAATTTATGTGTGACCACATGACAAGCACCTGCTTTCGATTAAAAAAAGAATCATCGAAATCGGTTGGCGTGATATTGAGTTATTCGTCAATTTGTCGCGCACATCTTAACACAAATTTACGACTTATGTGGTTTTCTCATGGATACCATTGTCACATCTCAATAAAATTTATGTGGGACCACATGACAGCCACCAGCTTTCGATTAAAAAAACAATCATCAAAATCGGTTCGCCCAGTCCAAAGTTCTGAGGTAACAAACATAAAAAAAAATACAGGCGAATTGAGAACCTCCTCCTTTTTTTGAAGTCGGTTAAAAATGGGCGTAAGTATTATGAAGGCAATCGACACTGGGTCAACGTGGCAGACTATATTCTTTACGATAATCGTAGTAGTATAGTATATTATAGTCCATGTATTATGGTGTTAATGAAACTTACTTTAACTTATTGAATAAATAACTACCGATACGGTGATAAGGTGTGTCTGTTGTGTTACTTACGTAGAGTCTAAATAACGAAAAGGATGTTGACTAATTTTAGGATTCAATTTGATTTTATATAGTATAAAATCTTAAGATTCACGAAAAAAATATTATAAAAATGATAATATTCAATTTAAAAACAAAAATTGATAAATACCAAAAAGCATTACCAAACCCACTAAATACGTCACGTGACGTCACTAGCCGATATTCAATACTATCGGTCGACTGGAGTTTGTAGAACTTGCATATAAAATACGAACAATGACGTCATAAGCTCAAAATGGAGTTTGAGGTCACGTAACAGTAAGTACTACTTTTAACATTTTAAATTAATTATACTTAATTAATTGTGATTGATTTCGACAAAATATTCATATTTTAGGTGTTTAAATAATACTTTAATACTTAAAACATAAATTTATTTTAATTTACTGATAGTGTCAACATCCTTATTTCAGATTTACGACTTGCTTGGTTTCTTAGTCATTTGAAAGCTGAGCTAAATTAAAACCTTGGGAACGTTCAGTTCTGTGGCTTAGTGTCGGTTTTAATTTGATTGTAGCTATGTTGGGTTTATCCTATCTGACTATACGCTTTCTGGATTATTAAGTTTTCAAAACGAACGCTGCCCGGACAGATTTCGTTCTGTCAAAAGTTTTTTTTAAATTAAAACCTGCCGTGTGCGTTAAGGGAGATGTAAGCAATCCTATCTTTCAAGTTGGATCAAACTGCACACGGTGTGCAAATTTGATTAAAAACGGTTAAGTAGTTTAGGAGTCCATCGCGGACAAACAACGTGACACGTAATTTATATACATACATATATTAAGATTATTATAAATTTTTATTTATTTATGTATATGCCATATAATATGCCAACAAGTGCAGTGAGATACTACGACAACTATAGTATTATTATAGAAATAAAATTAAATACCTATTTGAATTCAATTTGCATTACATTTAAAACAGTTATTTGCTAAGCGTTGTGCATAAAACGAATGGTTTTACAACGTCACAAAACGTGAATTATTAAATTCCAGTGGCGCAATTTGAACCCAGTGAAATAATATTAAATAAAACAAGAAGGTTACAACAACGAAACGCCCGGATAACGCACGACTTATTCATCATGTGAAATGAGTCGCGGTTAAAAATGACAAGAAAATAGCTCGGCAAAACAAGTAAGCTTGACTTTTATGTTCCTCCATTATTTTAATAATGTATCATTACTTTTTTTACAGCACAGCTCAGTGGCATGTTTAAAATGAATGTAGTGTTATGTTATGTAAAGTCGAGGGTATCTTGTAGTACGATCGAGACTTTAAGACTCTCACTAAAGGGAAGAAGTACCTCTTCGTAGCTGCTTTAGTTATAGCATTTTTGTTCTTCTTTCTTTTTTCTTCTCTGTTTCTCGACTGGCAATGCATCAGTGAATCCTTTAGTGTCATTGATGTAAAGACTAATTCCAAAAAAAAAGGGTAATTGACCAGTTCCATACGGTCAGTCGGAAGACTTATAGCAGTCAAGAAACCCCCTAAACATCCCCGTCACGTTCCCGTCCCGTCCACGTTATGTATGCATCGACCTTTATTCTGCATTTTCTAGGACTAGTGCCGTAGTATGTAGGAGTTTTACCAGTTTACTCCTCTTGACACTTGTACAGAATGTTCCAGAAAACATTTGATAAAAGTTTATTTACTTCACAACGAGTTTAAAGTTTGTTCGTGAAATCTAATGAGTTACTTGTAGTAAGAGTAACTTGTTAGCAACGGCTGATGCAGTCACGAACTAAATTTAAATGCAAATGATATTGTAAAGCTTATAATCACTTTCAAACAAGCGTAGATCAGGATTTACTACGTTAACTTATTAATACTTGTAACAAGAATTTCAGATACAGTCATGTTTCAGATAATTTTTATTTCAATACACAAAGGTCGAGTTAACATTCAATTTAAAGTAAACTTAAGTAACGGCTTTGCTGAGATGGACATTCATAGGACCAAAATCATCAGTGATATCCGTTTGTTAACTGGGTTACACTGAAACAAAATCTGTAAAAAATATTTCATGGTTTAATCTAGGAGGATGATCAGTAGTAAAGGACCCCACCACGATATTAATATCGAGAGTTATCTAACTGATTAGTGGCTGTAAAGATTAAACACTTTTTGTCGAAATTCTTAAATGAAAATTAATGTTTAATGACCGGGAATTGAATTTGGATCTCACGCTCAGCAGGTAGTGTAACTTAGATCTGTAGTAAAAATCTGTAGTATTTACGTACAAACTTACGATAAAGAAAGGTTGTCTAAATAATCGTAAATGATGCTTTTATAAAAACGTTTTATTTCGTATTTAATGAGACAATGCAATAATGATCTTATCAACCCTGTATGAGGATGAAGTAAGTACGCAAAAATGTGTTTTTAAGTTATTGTCTTGTTTAACTTAGTATACAGTTTACCTTATTGTTGAATACAACACACGGGTAATAAATTTGCATGTTCAAGTAGTTAATAGTCATAATATAGAGTTCCTCGGGTAAATTATTGTTACAATACGAGTAACATTACACTTAGAACAATTATTATCCTTGAGTATACCTGGCAAATAATGTGGAAGATATATACTCGTATTGTTTGCTTGTGAGGCCAAACCGTATAGGATGTGTTTTTCTCAATATCTGTTCAATTAATTATCTATACTAATATATAAAAAGGAAAGATTTGATTTTTTGTTTGCATTGAATAGGCTCCGAAACTACTGAACCGATTTCAAAAATTCTTTTACTGTTGGGAAGCTACACAATCCCCGAGTAACATAGGCTATATTATATTTTATAAAAAAATAGGGATCCTTAATAAAACTGAAATAATGTAACCCAAGGTGTAAGAAAATAAGAAAACCGAAGCAAAGCGAGGGCGGTTACTCAGACCAAAAAAAATGTAACTCATTGATGACGACATGGAACGTATTATATAAAAAAAGTTTTTTTATTTATTTTTTAATCTGTTTGTCGATAGATCAATCTGTGATCATCAACCTACTCCTGATAATCTCATAAACGGCTTGTCTGATTAAGAGATATGTGTCTCTTTACATAATGACACATTTTTTTTACTCGGAACCTAATTCTGAAATTGCCGCAGGCGATGTCGTGGGCAAAAACTAGTTACATACCAAAGCCCAATTAAACTGAAAGGATTGCGTGTTTCAAAACATACAGTTGACAGTAACAAAACTTTTTCTTTGAGGGGATACAACAATTTTGAAGATTATAATCTATAATTATGCCCTCCAGCGCTCCAGTTGTTTACGTATTTGCAAATCAAATGATTGTTTATATAAAAGCTTCAGACTAAGTAGAAAATATATCATAGGTTGATGTATACCAGCTCTATAAAAATTATCTAATATATAAAATTCTCGTGTCACGGTGTTAGAAGTTGAACTCCTCCGAAACGGCTCGACCGATTTTCGTGAATCTTTGCGTGCATATCGACTAGGGTGGAGAATCGAACAACATCTATTTTTCATCCCCCTCCACCCCTAAATTTTCGGCAGAACAATGTTTGCCGAGTCAGCTAGTAGCTATATATTATTGTTTTTTGACACAAGAAATTAACTTGGAATAAAAAACTTTAACTATAATTATTACTACATAATTCTTAATAAGTAGCCACCCTCGCTTAGCTTTAGGAAACCTTTGCCACGTTATTAGTACTCATGAAAAAAATATTTTTTAATAGTTTTTTTTTTGTAATGATAAAATTTCTCATTTGTTTCTGTGCAGAGAAACATATTTTCCCGCCACAATCTCGTTCAACTATAAGACCGACGCAACTGAACTGCACTTGTAGAATAAATTCGGTTCGGTAACAAGGAAAAGGAGGATTTTCGAATAAAAGCGCCAGATTCCACCGCCGCCCGTCGTGCGCCTGTCGTACGAGTTACGTCAGAGACATTGGAAATGCTATTGTCAGGAACTTGCTCCGCTCGTATGTCGGGCTACATTTGTAATTATACCTAATTCTTCTTCTAATGTAACAGCGTTTATTGCCTTTCGTTCGTTGAAAGTGGCTTGATTGTTTTTTTGAATCCTGCATGTTATTCTACTTAATCCAAGTCAGTATTATACTGTTACGTGAATTTAAACAAATAATGCTTCACACTAATAGCCCCACACTAGGACTCCCTGCGTCGTTTCGCCATGGACAACACACTTAAAATGGACATTTAAAATGGACTTGTAAAATTATCTGTGTTCTTTTGTGTTAAAAAAAAATCTCGAGATATTATACAAATCTATTGTTCGAAACCAATCAATATAAGCTTTATTTTAATAAAGAACCGTGAGAAAAAATTGTTATTCGTCGTCTTCTCCCAAGATTTCATCAGATAACGTTGTCGCTAATGTAATGAAAATATTATACTGAAAGACATTTTAGGGTGACTTTATGGCTTAGCGGCTTGAAGTGTACTAAGTACGAGTAAATTAAAATAAGTATTGTGTCATGCAAACCACAGTATCATTCACACCTCTCTTACCTCACTAGTATGCTTTGTCAATATGCTTTTTCATTCAACGGGATTTTCAAGCACCTTTATTTTTTCAATCTATCGTTTGTTTCGTTCTCGCTTCGTATTTTACACTGAGAAGATTGCGTTAAGAGCCAGAAGGCCGTCACGCAGTGTTGCCAATGAAATTTTTTGGAAGGCCGTGTACATTAGATAAAAAATCCGTGTTTATGGAAAAAGATCAACTGTGGGCCGTGTCCACAGCTGCTAATATATTATGCTATCCAATTATGCCAATATATACCATCGGTTCAGCGCTCGGACTAAAAAAAAAAGGTCATCGGCAGTGAATTTGATATCCACAAAACAAGGAACACTCTTCATTAGCCTAGTGACACTGGTTTAAGGGTTTAATATTCGTTAAATGTCTGCAAAAATAATAAATAACAGAAAGATCGTAGAATTTGCGAAAAGCCGTAGAATTTGCTACGGCCCTAGGGTTCGGGCCATAGACCGTAGGTTTTGTGATTTTTTGGCCTGAAAGCCGTAGAACACGGTAATTGCCGTAGCATTGGCAACACTGCCGTTACGTTATGGACCCACGAGTCCCATGACAGAATGTGATAATTGTGACCTTTACATATGATGTGATTACTGTCAGTTAACTAACACACTTTCTAATAAAAGGCAGGTGAAATAAAATCAAAAGTAAGCTTAAATACTTACAAGATACCAAGAAGATTTATAGCTTACCTACATTATATTAGACAGTATTCAGATAGCAATGATATGCCCCGCCTAAGCCGTGACAGGCGAAACTTCTTTTGTCTTTCAAAGCAATTTGATAGAAAAAGCGAAAAATGTTTTTACTCAAGAAATTGTAACGTCTGTTATTCATACGTATTCAATTGTTTCTCGCTTTGGTATTCGCCTGGATAAGAGTGATGACGTATACGTTTATTATTTTACGAGTAATCGCCCTCGCTTTGCTTCGGTTTTCTTATTTTTTTACACCTTGGGTTACATTATTAGAGTTTTATTAAGGATCTCTAATTTTTCAACATCCACTATTGTTTGAAGTAAATTAGGTCACGCTCGGAACAGGTATTTTCGAATGATAGATTTCTGTGTAACGTTAAAGCAATATGTTGTACCATATCCTTGTAACTGATATACTCTTAAATCAAATCAAATCAAATCAAAATCTTTTATTCATATAGGTATCACTGATACACTTATGCACGTCATTTTTTAATCTACCAGTTTTTCGGAAAGGTGCTTTGTCATAGAGGAGAAGAAAAACCGAAAGAAACTCCTCGCACATCTTTTAAAATCATGAAAAGTTACATAATATCTTCTAACCTACGCGGAACTGGATGCGGCACTAACTTCCAGGCGTCTTTGTCATTAATATATTCATTTATGCTATAGTATCCTTTGCCTAGTAGCTGAGATTTAACATATCTCTTAAACATTTGGATAGGTAAATCACGTATTGACTTGGGTAATTTATTGAAAAAACGTACACCGAGCCCCATATAAGAGCGTTGTACCCTACTTAAGCGAAAAGATGACGTCACCAAATTATGTCTGTTTCTAGTTAGATGATTATGCGTATCACTATTCTGCTTGAACATACCTAAGTTGTTTTTTACAAATATAATATTGGTGTAAATAAATTAAGAGGCTACTGTTAATATGCCTATATCTTTAAATTTCTCACGCAGAGAATCACGTGATTTCAATTTATAAATGGCTCTGATTGCCCTTTTCTGCAAAACAAATATAGAACCAATGTTAGCCGCTGAACCCCACATCAATATACCATAGGACATGAGGCTATGAAAGTATGCAAAATAAACAAGTTTCGCAGTTTCTACATCGGTAAACTGTCTTATCTTTCTAATCGCATAAACTGACCTACTTAGCTTACTCGCGAGAGCCGTTATATGGGTGCCCCATTGTAGTTTAGAATCTAAGGTGACACCCAAGAAAACTGTGGATTTTTCCATAGTTAGAATTTCATTATTTAATTTCAGGCTTTTACTAATATTCCGTACATTAGGTAGTGTAAATTCAACACACTTAGTTTTTTTAGCATTAAGTAGCAAATTGTTTGTTGTAAACCAGTGTGATAAACGAGATAGAGCACTGTTTACGTCGTCAAAATTCATTCTATTTCTATTCGTCTTAAATATAAGGGAAGTGTCATCAGCAAACAGGACAATCTCTGCATGTTTCTTAATATAATACGGCAGATCATTTATGTATACTAGAAAAAGGAAGGGGCCCAAAATCGAGCCCTGAGGTACACCCATAACAGATTGAGATCCCGATGACTTGGTATCATTTATGCTAACACATTGAATTCTACCCTTTAAGTACGACGCAATCAAGTTAAGTGAGTTATTCTTGATACCGTAGTGGCTGAGCTTAAGTAGAAGTGTTTCGTGTTCAACACAGTCAAATGCTTTAGACAGGTCACAGAATACCCCTATGGCATTTTGTGAATTCTCCCAGGCCTCAAAGATGTGTTTGAGAAGCCTAGCACCAGCATCTGTTGTACTACGGCCTTTGGTAAAGCCGTATTGATCAGGGTGGAGTAAATTACAAGTGTTGAAGTGCATCAGCATTTATTTAATATAATTTTTTCGAATACTTTACTAAGAGTTGGTAAAATAGAAATAGGTCTGAAATTATTAACGTCTGTTTTATCCCCAGATTTAAAAATCGGTATAATCTTACTATACTTCATAAGATTTGGGAAAGTACCTAAATCTACACATTTATTGAATAACCTAGCTAAATAAGGGGCTATCACATCTATTATATTATTTATAACTTTGACAGACATTCCCCACAAATCACCCGTATTTTTAATGTGTAATGCTCGAAAAGTTCAAACTATTTCCAATGAGGAAGTATATTTAAATTGAAACGAAACACTACATTCATCAACGGTATCTTTTAAAATAGAATGTGCTGCTGCCGGGGATGAAGTCAGCGATTTAGTCAACCTAACCGGAATATTTTGAAAGAAATTTTCAAATGCATTAGCCACCTCTTTATCAGAGGTTATTTTATTTTCATCAACTAATAATTCATATTTAGAATCGCGTAAATTATTACTACCAATCTCGTTTCCAATAATACTCCAAGTGGTTTTTATCTTATTGCTTGATTTGACAATTTTTTCCTTGATATGCATAGACTTAGCCATAATACACACGGCTTTAAAAATTTTTGAATAACTTTTTACATGTTCAAGGAAAGATGGGGAATGGTTATATTGTTTTTCTCCATATAGCTCAAATAATCTATCCCTACTTTTAAAAATACCTCTTGTGGCCCAATCACTAAAATTCAAATTTTTATTTAGTTGAACCTGCTTATATTTAAAGATTTTATTAAATTCATTATTTATAGTATCGAAGAGGGCCCTATATAAGTTATCGGGATCAGTCTGTTTTAGTGATAAGGTATTGTGGATTCGGGCTGCGACTCCTACTTTAAAGCGTGTCATTTTGCTTTTAGTTATAGGTCTATATTTTATTAATTGTTTATTTGCAATAAAGTCAGTACTAACCGAGATGCGTTGACCACAGTGGTCGGACCTTAATTTACTAATTATTTCTTTATTTGTTACTTTACAGTTACAGAATATATTATCTATACAAGTAGATGACGTCGGTGATATTCTGGTAGGTTCAGTAAATTGAGGATTTAAATTGAAACACCGAAACAAATCTATTAACCTAGCAGACCGAGGTGTATCCAATAAGATATCTACATTAAAATCACCGCATATAATTACTGTCTTTTTTGATGTGCATAATCGTCTTAATATATCCTCCAATGTATCCTCAAAAACACTAAAATCTCCAGAAGGGGGGCGATATATGCATACGATAATAAACCGCTCCAGTTCCACACAGGCCAGCTCAATAGCGCGCTCAATAGAGAGATTAACAATATCTTTTCTATCCTTGCAAGACACATCATTGTGCACTAAAATTAATGATCCGCCATGAATTGCGGTCTCTCTGAAGAATGCACTTGACAATTTGTAGTTATGGTAATTTACAATATTCTGAGTGCTGGATAGCCAATGCTCAGTTAAACATAAAACATGTATGTTAAAATGCCTAATAAATAATTCAATTTCTAATTCTTTGCCAGAGAAGCCCTGTATATTTTGGTGTACAATATTCATATTATAGAGCTTTCCCGTTGTCTTAACATCTAGTTTAAATTATGATTATCAACTGTACTAGTATTAGTACATGAGTTAATAGTATAATTAGTGGTACTACTACCACAATCTAAAACATTGTCAATAGACTTAGTTACATGACATGTAACGGTATCTTGTAATTTATAAGCTAACAATTTAGCTAAGTGTCGTTTCACTTTAGATGGTAAGTACATATTTTCCTTTATTAACTTAACTCTGGATGGAATGAACTTATTAATATCATAATAAAAAATAGCATCTCCATGATGAATTGTCAAATTATATAATAACAAATTCAATCTATATATGCGCTTATTTTGATTTTTGTTTATGTTACTAAGATAAGGAAAAGCACATATGACAAACTTGCATTCAGTACTGCTGTGTAAATGTACTAACTTTTCAATACATTTAGTTAGTTTGTGCCTCGTGATGTTCAAACTGTCACCTATCATTAATACTATATTAGTATTATTATTTAATTCATTTGGTTTAATTTGATTTAACAGATAGTCTAAAGATGCTCCCGGTGAGCACCTGTTTATAACAGAATGGGTCAAGTATGGGTTAATTTTAGCACCAAAGTCTTTTCCTAATTGATCAGAAATAAAGATCGTGTTAATTTTTGAGTTAACTGATGGAGAGGAACATGGGGTAGTTTCTATTAAGGCACTGTCACCCTGAGCTATTGTAGAACAAAGACTAGTTTTGTCTTCTGAAAGATAGTATTTATTGGACAGTGACTCAAACCTATTCATGTTGTCGTTGCAAACCTCTAGCAGGTTATTGAATGATGCAATATGTTCTTTAATCTGCTCCTGTGCACTGCTATAAAGATTGGTAATAGATTGCAACGACTTCTCCAAACCTTCAATTTTAAGTTTTAAGTGTAATACTTCTGAATCATACCGTAAGCTATGGTGCTCTGATTCCATTTGTAATTTATTTATTTTACTAACCAAATATTGACATTTTTTCTTAGACTGCCCTAATTGTTTTATACAATTTTTGTTTTTAATTAATTTTTTAGTTTTCGCTATAAATCTTTTTATTTTAATATATTTCTTTAATTTTTTGTTACTATTAAATTGAACTATTGGTTTAATTGAGTCATCACCGGTAAGATCTACAATAGATGTGTTATGTCCACCAGGATTGGTATCGCACTCAACAAGCTCATTGAAGAGGCTCTGGGTCGCACTCCAACTCTGAGCATCTTTCAGTTGTTCTAGTTGGCTCACGGTCTTATTGGCCTGGCTTAAGCTTACTTCTAGCTCAGTTATGCGACTCAGAGCCCTTTCATGCTCATTACTACACTGGTCAAATGAGTCAATGATGTCTTGAAGCTGGTCCCGTTGCTGCAGACATTCCATATACTTGTTATGGAGTTCTACTAGTTGGTTTTTGTATTCAGTGTTGGAGTTGTGAATTTTAGACATCTCAGCTTCATTGTCTTCTATTTCCTGTAGTAATTGGGCATTGAGGTCCTTGGAGATTTTCAGCTCTTGAAGGGCCAATTTAAGCTTAGACTCCATATCCTTCAATGTGGCCTGACGGGTCATCATGGTGGTAGTGGGTGATGTTAATGTACTGCAATAATATGAATAATATGAGCAACCTTAATGTTAGGCAAAGTTTATAGTTTTTATTGTCTGTTCTAAGTTTTACTACTATTTCCACATACAAGTTACAAGTATTTAATTTCTCTAATAATGATATCTATTATTATGGTTTATGAAAATACTATGTATAAGTATGTCAAGTATAAAAGTTGGGCAGTGTAAGGTAATAATTATGTCTGAGGCAAGAATTATTTGTCGTCAAGTTTTACTTCCACAGTTAGTCAAGTAAAACGAGACAAATATGAGTGCCGGTGTGTAGCTTGACGTTACTCACTATTGTGAGATTATGTGAAGTATGTGTTATGACAATTTGTACTGCTATTTAAAGTGTATTAAAGTAATAAAACAATACTCCCCGGGTTAAATGACGTTGCAAATTCGAATTCCTGATTGACAGTTTGAACCGGCGACTAGGTTGAGTAATCAGATGAATTTTATCAGCACTTGCGTTGATTTAATACTTATTTTATATATTTACACGAATAAACACTCCTTGAAAACTAAATATTACAACTTTTTGTGTACTTTTATCACGTAAAAACTAATTTATTGCAATTTAATTATAACAGCTGATTGCAAGACGTTTACTTGGCAGTGTTGCCAGCCTATCAAAAAAGTTACAACCTAAGTGTTGGCAGTTTTCAAGGAGTGGTAAGGGGCCATCCATAAATTACGTCACACTAATTTCATGACTTTTTGACCCCTCCCCCCCCCCCCCCCCTTGTCACAGCTGGTCACATTTTTGAGACACGGGGGGTGTCTCACAAAGTGTGCGACGTCACATATTATGAAATTTTAAACCTAGAAATTATTAAATTAAAACAGCAGTTCCGAAATAAGTTCTATTTCCATTTTTTTTTAATATTTACCTATACATACCAATTATTCGATTTTGAAATGTGATGTCACGAAATTTAGGACCCCCTCCCACCCCTTGTCACACAATGTCACACTTCATCGACCTTCCCCCCCCCTACCCCCTAATGTGTGACGTAATTTATGGATGGCCCCTAACGATATGGTATGAAAATGGTATGAAAGGAGCTTTCGATATGGCTCGATCAGAATATCGGGAACATTATGTTAGGGTAAATTTGGGATGTAAACTTAATCAGTTGTAAGTGTCTATCCTACGACTGTTTCGTGTGTAGATTTGTGCTTTTGATAAAGAGTCTCTTTTAGTAAATTTATTATTGCTGCCCATGTAAGATAACATTTAACCAAACCAAGTAATAATAAATTATACGTAGGCAATTTCAAAACATTGGAGATGGGCGAACATCCGAGCTAAGTCGAATTATAAGTCACAAGGACCAGGTGTAACGCTAAACTTTTCTTTGTTGTGAATGCAGGAAACATGTACAACGATTAATTCGATGTTTCTCTCTCCCAAGAAAATACAAGTAAATGTATATTGGCAGGAAACAGCAAATACCCCAAGTACGTTCTGGAGGCCATCAAATACGTGCACTGAATTTTTCAATTATAAGTAGGCACTTACACGCGTTTGGCTCGCAACTGATTAAATTCTTGTCTCTAAAGCGAGTTTTCCGAACCTTTTTACCTTACTTTATTATCACACACTTTGGGTTCTTTTTTTACAACAAGTCATCTAAAATCTGCGTTTTGTGAGCATGTGGGATTTAGTCTAAAGAAGTAGGTATATCTACTAACCAGGATTCGGTTAATTCGGTTAATGTGAAGAATAGTTAACCTTAACATTTTAACAGTTACTTTCACAGCGTTCATGAATTATCAAACTGGCATTGCACAGGCAAAGACTGCTCAAAATAAGGGTGCCGTCGACTTTATTCACCTGAGTTTATTCACCGGTGTCTTAAGTCTACTTTTAGTGTACTTTTTTCACTTATGCACCCAGGTGATTTACATCTACTGATCGAGTCAGTGTCGGGTCAGTTTAGCTCTCTTATCGCTCTCCTCGCTAGGAGGTGGAGCTTGAGAGGAGGCATACAACCGTCCGTAGTATCTCTCAGTCTCTCTCAGAACTTCCGGTTTCGACGAAACCATGGTGCCGGACTCGGTCTTCAACCTCGTAAGCTGACTTTGCCCAATAGACAGATCTCTGGCGAACACTTTGGAGCCCTGGTTTCGCTCAATTGTGTTTTTTACACGATTTGCGTTGTGTTTTCGCAAATCGCGTCGCCTGCACTTGGAGATCTGCTCATTGAGCCGTCGGTATTCCCTCATGGAGGTTGGAGACTGCACACATAGTTCTCGTCGATCCCTCATAAGACCGAGAGTTTGTTCTGAGAGAAGCTGAGATCTACCACTAGGGTGGGTCTTGAAATACTTCGACCCTACCTCGTGGACAGTTGTTACCATCCTGGTGTTAAACTCGTCCACTGACGTGCACGATTCTAGGCACGCAAAACGGTTTTTCAGCTCAAGTTGAAAGTTCTCGGATCCCTGGATTTGGACGGATGTTGGGCGAAGCGTAGACTTCATCAGGCGTGACCGTTCCAGTTTCAGGTCGATATTTAATGTGCCTCTCACAAGACGGTGATCGCTTCCGGTTTTGAACCTGCTGATCACAGAGACATCATTAAATATGTGCCGTTTGTCTGCCAGAATGAAGTTTATCTCGCTTTTCGTGGAACCATCAGGACTTATCCAAGTCCACTTGCGTTGTGGCTTCTTTCTGAAGAAGGAGTTCATCATGAAGAGATCTTCCTTCTCCAAAAAGTTGGCCAGCAAGTGTCCTCGGTGGTTCCGTCGTCCAATTCCATAGGGACCCACTTTCCTCTCGGCGCCGCTTTGCGTGCCCAGCTTCGCGTTGAAGTCCCCCATCACAACATTGAAGTGAGCTTTAGAGGTATGTATGGCTCTACGTATGTCCTCATACATAACCTCAACCTCTTCGTCGGGATGTGTCGAAGTCGGCGCATATACCTGTACAACCTTCAACGAATACCGTTTGGATATTCTGAGTGTAAGGTACGCTACCCTGGCCGACACGCTCCCGACTTGCACAATGTTGTTGACGAGGGACTTGTGAACGAGAAACCCGACACCACCTTGGGACAGATGTTCGCCCTCCCGGTGATAGAACAAGTTTCCGGATTTGAGTATTATCGTGTCCTCCCCCTGTCTTCGGACTTCAGATAAACCCACAATACTCCAGTTTAACTTGTCTATCTCTTCTTCCAGCTCTTTTACCTTGTCGTCGGTCCTCAGTGTCCTGGTGTTGTATGTTGCCAGGTGCAGAAGTCGTCGTTTGGATTGGTAGCCCGATCTCTGCCGGCGATTCTTAGCACCCCCTGCCCCGCCGTTACCATAGCCGCTACCGTAACTAGGAATAGCGGGGCTGCCGGGGACTGGGGGCCGAGGCTTGTTCGTGACTTGCATGCGGGGGTTTTAGCCGGTAGTCACCACGCTTGGCTAGTGCGTGTTGGTGACCGCAGGTGACCTGACTAGTATTCGTCACGCACAGGAAGATGCTGCTGCCCATCTTCCTGGATTTGTCCTAATAGTCGCCTTTTACGACATCCCAGGAAGAACGGGAGTGGTGCTATTCTACAAAGTGAACCCGGACACCACAGCGACCCTGCCTGCTAATTTAATAATCAACTAAAATTTATTAAACGACAGCAACACGACACCATAATATTTGTCTCTTTCTATTTCACGTAGTCCAAGGACAGAAACCTTTGGTGACAAATGTTTTTTTTTCCAAATATCTTGAAATTTAGCAGACGGTGCTAATGCTGCAGTATTGATATACAAAACTTAATAGATAAGATAGATAAAGAGTATTAAGTACCTATATACCTATAAGATACAGCAAATGGTATTGAATATTATTACTGCTTAATTAGAATCATGTGGTGATAATTGATATCCAAGATGTACCACTTTGAAACATGAGAATCATACATTATTGTGTTTTGTTAAAATGTTCAATGTTTTGTTACGATGCATTATTATATCGCCAAGTCAACGGAATCACGGCTAAAGCTACAATCCTAAAAAAACATTTGTCCTACGATGTTTGCCTAAAATTACACGGCGCAAACTAAACATACTTTAATAATAAACTATTAGTGCATGTTAGCAAAACCAGGGATAGTAAACAAGTAAAACAATAATATTATTAATTTTCGATTAATGACAGATGGGAATTAATTTCAAACATAAAATGCTATGTTGCCAAGCGACAAGGGTTCATGTATTTGGACAAAAATTAAATACGTGAGTGTATAGTTCACCTAAAAATATTATTAAAAGGTTGTATACTTCTGTCAAATAGAAGTTCACACTGCACAAATATCATGCCACCGGTTATACAGGGTGTATTCTTAAACACTGATACTCTTACAGGATGATATTAATGACGTCACAACCAATAACTTTTCTACCACTTTGTACAAAATTAATCAGGTATAAATTGACTTTTCAGTTTTTCATAATTTTAAAATTAATTCATCATGGACTGAATACATATTTACTACGATTCGGGTTCTCACGATATATATTTTGAATGCGGCAAATATTTCGAATCAGTTGCATGAATCGTGGTCAGGGCTAAACTGCGGTTGCGCGGAAAACTCTTGACAGGTTGACAGAATCATTTTTTTTGTATGTGTAACATAATACATTTGCCAATATTTCTAATTGTTTACCCGCAAAAGACAACCTTCAAAATAAAATGGAACTTTTCTCTATTGAACATTCTAATTTCAGAAAACGTGCACAAAATGTAAACTTTTCTCGTTTAGTTGGTACATTAGCTCGGTTTTCACCAGTTAGCTACAAACAAACCAGAGAATAATCCTTTAAAGGTTCCATTTTTAATTGGATTGAACCTTAATGAATGTCAATTAATAAAAAAATTCCTCTACGTTTGGTATGCCACAGTTAAACCCCTTATCTTCTATTTTATTCGATATGAACTGATTATAGCGCGAGTATATGGTCATTCGTAGCTTTGGAATAAAATTATAGTATTTATTTTCTACTGATGTGTTCAGTTTAAAAATTTCACGATTTGCATGCATACATACAAACGAGTACCTTTTGTATAAGCAGACGAATTTTGTAAGCACAAAATGTTTTCTTTTTGCAACTTCTCAGTCACGTCATTGCATTTGAATTCTCTTTGTAGCGCATAACGTATAGATGGCAACACAAATGGCCACAAACATTGGAGCCAAGAGCAAACATTTAAGAATTCATTAAACAAACGTTAGTCCGAACGAGGAATAGTAACGACGTGACCAACATAATTGATAGATGTTTTACTGCGTTCATCTTGTTTTCTTTTAAATTGGTTGCGCTTCTGTGATGTTTTGGTGTTACAGATGTCCATGGGCAATAAACATCAGACTCGTCCGCACGTTTTCAGATATTTATATACAAAAGTTCAAACCTGTATTCATGATCAATCTAAACCAAACTGGAGAGGATTTTATTAAATCATAAAAATTATGGTACAAAAACAAAACTGAAATAAAGAAACAATCATAATTTTTTTATCAACTTGTTAGAAGTTAATTGCCACTTTAATTTATGCACGATTCTCTGCATAATATACCTGATATAAAACAATGAAACTTCACTGAAGTTAATATATCAAGATATCATTTAAATAAAATCTACTTGGCTCAATACTCGCTAGCGGACATAGAACCTTTCATAGCACAATGAAGTATAAATGAAAAGACCATTAAAATATCTAGTGGTGCAATTGTGTCTTTATTAAAAAAGGTGTAGTTTTCAATGCTGTAGTAAAATGGAGAACTTCTGTTTTAATGAGACATAACGTTTGCTATATTTGAAATAAAAAATGTCTACGTAGATTTATTATCTAATACCGTGAAGAAAGCTTAAAGTTTTTGTGTTCTACTTTAAATGGTGCAACAGTTGATTTGCAAATGAGGCGTTATAATTTAAAATAAAAAAATTGTTACGGAATTTTACAATACAATAGCATTAACAATTACAATATTATCGTTAAAAATTATGTTCTTTAATAATCATTATTGCTGTTAAAATTTTAAATAAGTCAAACGAGAAACTTCGAAAAATTCAACGCACTCAACGCATACACAATCATATTTCTTTCTTTGAAAGTACCTGTAATGAAAATCTCATCTGGCAACAAAAAGGCTCGTTATTATTCTGTTGTTGCTAAATTTCTACACATTCCCAGTTGTATGAAGCCATAACTTATTTCTTCCAAGTTATTACGCTCTTCGTGCCCTGAACTCAGCTCTTCAAAGTAAACAATGTAATAGATTAACATGGTAATCTTATTTTGGGTAAAATGAACGTTTAGCTATAATTTCCTGTAAGAAACTGTATTTGTATTTTAGCAGCTTAATAATGAACGCCTGAATTTATTACAGTTCTGTTACAAAATGTTAAGGGCGGGGAACATTATTTCTTGTTCTTTACTATGAAAATGTATAAATTATACCAAAAGTGCCTACCTTATTATATGTATAAACCATGTTACTTTTGTTAGGTGTTTAATTTTTTAAATAAACATTATAGATACTTATTACACGTATATCTATACAAATAAAAAAATTGGAGTGTCTGTTTTTAATATTAAAATAAGCGCTTACTAAGTGCATTTGGATGGATAACATGCTACATTTACCAAAACAACATTTTCACAATTTTTGTCTGTCTGTCTGTCTGTTTGTTCCGGCTAATCTCTGAAATGGCTGCACCGATTTTGACGGGACTTTCACTGGCAGATAGATGATTTAACAAGAAGTAACTTAGGCTACTTTTATTTTAGAAAAAAAAATTGTTATTCTTTACGAAGCTCGCCGGGTCAGCTAGTTTTAAATAATTTAGTTGAAAAAAGTGGACACGGTCTAATTTATTGGAAGTTCGGTTATGAGTGCCAGTGACGACAATACCAGAAACAGTTACGATAATTATTTTGATACCACGGACCTAAAACAAAGACGGACGTAATCCCAACAACAAAATCAGTGAAGCAACCATAGTAATACCAACTCTCTATTCGTACAAGTACACACACCCACACATTTACACCATACTGCGTCAATTGCGAAATAAAAATTACGCACACATGGTCAGCGGGCGGCCATTGCTATGCTTCAGTTTCGATTAGACGAGGTTACGTCCGTCTTTTTTTCAGGTCCGTGTTTGGTATTTAATCTTCTACTTTCCGTGATAGATATGTATGCAGATATGTATGTAACATATACAACACAACAACTACATATATGATATAGATTACAAGGTAGCCAATACGTTCATAAATTGGAATAACCATGCATTTCCGAATATGCTGGACAAATACGGGATGGAGCTTGATGGAATATACCTACATAACCTAGAAATGCCCCAATTCTAAGCCTAGGCAATATAATATATTTTTTGCTTTCAACATTTAGTATGACCTTATCACTCACAGGGATACATAATATGGAAAAAACTAGTGTGTTAGCGTTTCTTTATTCGTTTGTTCATATGATTATTCCGATTTCTGAATAACCAAGGGATTTTTGTTTTTTTATTGTCAGTCAAATATAGAACTCATGATTCCTTTATAAAATATCTTTCATCTAATGGATCTTTCAGTAAAGTTAACCCTGTTGCAGACCATTTACCTAAAGAGACCCCACCGTTTAAAAATACATGTACCTTTTGCTTACTCCGCAGATGAAAGTTTGTTACGTAACGTTTGGACAGTTGCAATGCAGAGGATTTGAGTACCCGTATTATCCTCCGCTTGTAGCTACTATCGGAAGCGGGAACTCTAGTCTGGAAGTGAATAACGGTTTGATTTATAGTTCCAGTGAATATTCAATACTATACTAATTATTCAAAACTAACCCGCCCACGTTTTTTTTTTGACACTCGCCATCATTATGTGACTTACGTTAATACCCACATCAAATATTTCTATTAATTTTTGTCAGGCGCTTCAAATTATTTGAGTTGATCTATTAGGGGCCATCCATAAATTACGTCACACTAATTTCATGACTTTTTGACCCATCCCTCCCTTGTCACAGCTGGTCACATTTGTGAGACCTCCCACCCCCCTAGTGTGACGTCACATGTTATGAAATTTTACACCTAGAAATTATTAAATTAAAACAGCAGTTCCGAAATAAGTTTATTTCCATTAATTGTTTTTATTAGTCAACAATAATATTGTTGGTGTTACATACAAAGCAAAAAGAAATACCCATTGTATATGAAAAACAACAATTTAATATTAACTTACTTTCATTAATTTCAAAGATTACATAAACATACTAATTATTCGACTTTGAAATGTGACGTCACAAAGTTTAGGACCCCCTCCCACCCCTTGTCACACAATGTCACACTTCATCGATCCCCCCCCTCCCCCCTAACGTGTGACGTAATTTATGGATGGCCCCTTAGATATTTTTGTGATAAATTACTTTATAGATTCCACTGATAATAAAGTATTTCCTGTATCGATGTATTGTGTCTCACAGTTCAATATGCTTGCAAATAAATGTGAACGTATTGGAAGTGCAGAGAGATATTTAACACTAGAATCTCCGGTTTAATACCAGCTGCAACTGTCTCTTTGTTTCTCTATTCTTTTCAATCTCACAAAAGTTCTAGTACATTCTACTTGATAAAAAGTCCTAGGTTATATAAAACCCATTGTATTAAAAATGTCCAATCACATCTATATAAAAAAAAAACACAAAAAATATTTGTATGGATGTCTTCTATCTATAGACTATGAAACCATCTAACCGATGTGCCCCAAACTGGTTTAATTTGAAAGGCATTAATGCGAAAATGGTTTGAGATCACTAAAACAATGCATTAGGCCCATTTTGATTTTCGACTTTTCCCATACAAAATTTGTTAGTGTAGTGGTAACACGCCGGATATCCACTAGTAATAAATAAGTAACGACGTAACTATGTCAAAGTAGGGAAAGTAAATTTTATTTCTTTCACAGATGTATCTGTAATGACCGAAGACAAATATTGTTATTCATACATTGAATAATCAAAATTTTACTAACAAAAAATAACTGACTTCAAAATTACTCCAAAACCACTTGTCAGATCTCGCTCAAATTTATGTGGGACCATAGGACAAGCACCTGCTTTCGATTAATAAAAGAATCATCAAAATCGGTTAACCCAGTCCAAAGTTCTGAGGTAACAAATATAAAAAAATACAGTCGAATTGAGAACTAAAAAAATAATATATATAAAAAATAAAAAAATAATATATAAAATAAATAGGGATCTCAAAATACCTTGTAATGTAGCACGTACAGGTTCTTTTTTATGAAGTAATTCAATATTTAGGTACGCCACATGCGTACAAATCGTACCGATAATCGTGACCGACGCAGGTGGTCAATCCGGGACAGATTCGAACCTTCGGGGCTTAAAATAAGAGTCCAATGCAAATTTAATCTGAAAGCCGTTGTTGCCTTCGTTGATATGCTCATTTGCGATCCCTTTCGCTCGAACCGTTTGAATACGCAAATGAACACGGAATAATGATTAGGTCCGTTTATATTATGAGATGTCGATTTACAGCAATGATTGAATGGCATTCGATAGGGGTCACTATAGATGACCTTTTTTGAGGACGATCGGGTTGTTTGTAGGGTACAGTTTCAAAGATATCAGATGTGTCGTTCGGGAGATCGGATTACGTGTAATATTTGCATACGAAATCCTTCACAACAAACACGTAACCTTTTTAATACTTATCTTTTTATATATGTACGTTTTCGCTCTAATATGTAATAATAATACTTTAGACGTTATGGTGGAAATATGGTTCAATAATCCGGGTATCATTTAATTGTAGTGTAACTTTGAAGAGTTTGAACACGATATTTTCTTTGACGGATGTTTTGCCTCAAAATAACGTGCGTGTAAGTAAATTTTAAGTAAGGCTAGGATACTTAGACGGGAGGGTCAAATCACTGGAATTTAAATTTAAGCGGAATCCTTAATTCTTTTTAAGTATTACATAATCGACTATTAGTACTCTTTTATTAGTACGTAACCAAAAACCAAAAACCAAAACATTAGTTTTGGTTTTTGGTTACGTACTAAAGTACAAGTACCGAAAATCCCCATTCTTTATTTTATCAAAAGATATCAAAAGATTTCGCAAAAGGACAACCTGTATTAAAGCAAAGTTATTAAAAGATGTTACTTCAAATATTCTCCAACTATTTTATCCGGACAGAAATCCAGATATGCCTTTAAAATGATGGCGGTGAATTTGTAACACCTTTCAAAATCTAGACAAAGCTTTGAAATTCAATAGTACCTTTCGACACCGCGCGGTTCGCTTACTTTGGGTATATTTACTGTTCAAATATTTATAGCTCAATGCTCTTTATGTATTCAGTATTAGAAACGAGGTTAAATTTAGTATAGCTGGAAATAAATCTAACCAAGTATAGAAAATCTCAATTTTATTAAGAACTGTCACAACGGTGTATACGTTGCTAACAATGATACCTATAATCTTACATGTGATGTCATATTGAAATTCATTGGCAAGTACAGTTGCTGAGTTTATTCCCTGAAGGGATTTGACTCTACCTAAATGAGATTCTACTGCAGCTGCCAAATTTCAGGACTGAGAATGCTTGTTTAAAAGTAACGCAAGTCACATTTGTCAAATTTTGTTTGTTTTGTAACGTTCACAGATTATGATTTTATCTAGCGGCTTAGTTCGAAATAAGGTACGTAAACTATGAACCAAGATTTTCTATTTTAATTAATCTTATCCTATGCTATTAAATTATTAATTTAGGAAAAAACTGAGAATAAACCAGACCGAAAGCCTGTGAAATTTTAATTCGCTGGAATTCATTGGAAAAAGATGACGACAATGACGATATTAATCAGATTAAGGAAGTGAGGTAAATGGAAATATTAGTTTATTGTAAGCCTACCACTGCTATGGTATGCACTACCTGTCTATCACTGCTATGGTATGGGTATGGTATGGGTAGATTTTAATATTTTTAATTTTTTTCTTCCTCTGTTTTAGTTGTGTATGTTGACTTTGTACGCCGATACCCTCCTGATTATTATGTAATATTCAGAATTGATTATTATGTAATCATCGAAAAAGAATATACATGTGTATATTCTTTTCTTTTGATGGGTTGCCTGGAAGAAATCGCTACGAAGCGATAAGGCCGCCTGTTGCTTTGTACATTTTTTCTTAGTTTAATGTCATTGTGTGTGTTTTTTTTTGGTGTACAAACAATAAAGAGTTCATCTATCTATCTATCTATCTATCTATCTATCTATCTATCTATCTATCTATCTATCTATCTATCTATCTATCTATCTACACCACAACATTCTCTGAATCGCTATGTTAAATCACATCGAATTATAATAGAAAGCCTTTTGTTTAGAGAATCCATTGTTAGAACGATAATTCATCCAATATACTTGATTGATTCAGGTGTTGGCTTGCGGGATCTATTACTTGCGTGTTGCGAGTGATCTATATCTTATATCCACGGATATTGGCTTGGACCGTAAGCTGTATTTATGTATGAGTATCTAATTTGAATATGGGGGATATGGGGAATCTATACATACAAATAAAATTGTCTGTCTGTTATTTTAAAACAATTGCGCTTTCTCAAGTTCTTATAGTTACACAGTACTAAAACATAATTTTTTTAAACATTTTTGTCTGTCTGTCTATCTTTCTGTTTGTTCGGAATAAATCGTATCCGGCTGAATCGGTTTTCATGGGATTTTCAGTGGATAATAGTAGAGGTTATAGGGTAACATATAAGTTACTTTTTATCCTGTTATTAACACGGGATCGGGATTAACGCGGGAAAAATTCCCACGCGAATGAAGTCGCGGATACAGCTGGTTTACAAATATAATGTAGCTGGTGCTCGCGACTTTATCCCTTTAATTTTACTGTAATTTTACCTCTGTAGATAATGAATATTCAAAAACCCTTAATTAGTAATCTCCCACAATATAAAGAACTTTTGAACAAAGCAATATGCTTCTAAATTCAATGGTTTAGGCTGAGTATTCTTCATTAACTAAAATTAAAATCCAAAGTAACACAGATGGACAGTAGATAAATTTATTCATAGATTCAGTTACGAAAGCCTTCTGTAATTGATTCTACGTCATACATCGTTTGTGACGCATACATCTGGATAACATATAGGTCTGGACGGACATATCGGGATTGTTAAACGGGACGTCTTTGTTCAAACGTCTTGGCTATGAAGATAAATTGATGTTGCATACATGCATCGTGCATGGCCGACTTTCGTATCGCTTTATTGGAAAAAGTTTTATTTTCAATATAATATTTTATGGAAAAACAAACAAAAAATAGAGTAGGTATTCTATTTTGACAAACTGTTACCTTCGTACAAAGTTGCGTTGCGTTCTTTAAATACTTATATTATCATTGTAAGAAGCAAAATAACTAAAAAGAGGATTTAACGCACAGTTCACAGTATATTTTTATTATTTGAGAAATAAGTTTTTAACAGTTTCAATATTCCTTATAACACTCCAAATCCTTAATTCTGATAACTCAGACATTTCTTTAGCGTCCCTAAGCGAGCTGTATTAATAAAATACAACGTTTCCGTGTTGAATGGACAGTTTCCGAAAAAAGCCATTAATTTTCCGCTCATCAAGCAGAATCGGGAAACAAAAGGAAGTTTTTAGGCGGTCACATCGTGTTGAAGATAAATCGACAGTTAAAAAGGTATAGAACCAAAAATTGCAGACTTTTTATCATCTATCTGAAATAATTATTTAACTAACAATATTTAAAATAAATAAACTTGACAAGTGCGAGTTAAACTCGCTTGAAGAGGAATACACTATTCTCATAGCTCGGAAGATAGAGCGTGGAATATTTATCCTGAGTGTCAAAATAAGACAATCTATGTTCTTCGACGAATTTTTCGATGACTATTTTATTTTAACATGAAAAATTGCGCCTAATACGAAGCTTGTGTCTATGAGCACAAACGCTTCTAATTTATTCTAATTAATGGAAAGAAAATAATTAAATTTTCTAATTTTACCCTTTACCCAACAGTCAGAATACATTCAGAATGTATTTTACAGCGATATACGGTAAATATGAACGTTAATATTACCGATTCCGATTACACATCAGCAGTCACGCGTAACAATCAGTATTGCTTCGAATTACGTTCTTCGTTCAGAAGCTTATTCAGGCATTCATTTAATGAATAGGAAAATACTTAATTTACTCTGGTTTATTTATTAAATCAATACGCTTTTACAACATACTTACTTTCAGGCCAGATTGTTGTAAAGTATTAACTTATTTAATGTAAAAACAGGTTTAGGCAGAGAATTGAATTATGATATACGTTTTTAAAATATTGTTGACTATGTATATTGTTATTAATTATTGTATTCATATTGATAATTATGTATTTACATACCTTTTATGAATTCTCTACTCGTTGTGTAGTAATCCTCGTAGAATCAACACTGTGAAGTTCTTTAACCTATTCGGTTGCTATGCGGGCAAGTTAGTTAGCAGAGCCCTGTTGATCGGTAGTTTCAAGGGCCCATCTCATTGTTTGTCGGCTTTTGGCGAAAGTATTCCATTATTATTAGTTGAAACAGTAAAGTAAATTTTAGTAGGTACACTGGCTCTTTCTGATAGTTAATTGAGTTGGTATTAAAAAATTAACGGATTAATGGTTATAATTATCTGAGAAAACGTATTTATTAGCGCAATAGATACCTTGACGAGAATTTTTATATTTTGTTTTCTTATATTATGTCTATTTGTCGTTTAGCTCAATGGTTAGCTAATCGATTTGAAAATGCATTTGTGGTGTATAGTAATAAAAGTGCTCTTAAAAAGATGAAATCTTATTATACTGTATAAATTATGTATCACGTTGTTTGTCCGCGATGGACTCCTAAACTACTTAACCGATTTTAATCAAATTTGCACAACGTGTGCAGTTTGATCATGCTTGAAAGATAGGATAGACGGAAGGTTTTAATAAAAAAAACTTTTGACAGAACGAAGTCTGTCCGGGCAGCTAGTAGACTGTAAATAATTCCTAGTACCATACTGCCACTGAGAGTAGCGTAATCAATACTAATTGAAGTTCACAAGTTTGTTAACAATTAAGTTTTATTGCAATACTTGGCTTTTAGCTAACGGTTTAGTTAATTCAGTTTTGATAGTCCAGACTCCAGAGTCTACAGTAAATTTATAATTCTTACTAGCACTTGGCAGTTTCGCGATGCAGTTAGATCGCTATACTTGAAACTTTGAGTTTTGGTATTTATGACCACCATATGTATTATTGTATTCTAGGGTTTGGTTGTTTTATCATATGAATACTTGATTGTATATTTTGGAACTAAATTCGAGCGTGTATCTGAATATAGCTTATCTTAGGTTAGGTTAAATATTATTAACAATCATGCACGTTTGGCATTTAGATAACATATTGTTATATTATCTTGATAATATTTATGATTTTAAACCAAGCTCCATTGATGATTATAGCTGACCAACAGATCATAATAATTACTAGGTTCACTTCCATTAACTTTTGGTATATCTTAGCTAAGGTTATCACGAATAGATATTAAAATATATCAGATTGTTTGCTTTTCTTCTACGTAAGTATCAACAAGAAACGACTAACTATAAGTAAAGTAAATGGCACATACTACAAGGCCCCTGTAAACTAATTAGGATAATGATTACGAAGCTTGCAAGCGTGTCCTCTCATGAATAATTTAATATGTGCTTGCTAGCTCAAACTAATGTTGTGACCTGTGAATTAACCTGAGTATTATTTGGTTATTTCCATAAAATAATGTTTTCGTAAAGGGTATTTCAAAATTTACGTAATATTTGAAATTGCTGCAATATTAATATATTAGATAACTAATAGATAAAGTCTTATATACTCATGTCCCAGCTCCAGAATTGCCTGGCGAACAGTGATAACGGTATTGAAAGTAATATTTTAAAACTATTAATACTCTTTGAATATTTGCATTTCTTGCAATTTGTATAACTACTTACAAATTGCATTTCTTAATTGTATGTGTATTGTAACAAACGGGTCACATTAGTCAATTTGAGCTGTGTTTTTAGAAAAAAAAAGAGAACGTTATGTTATTCACTAAAGAGTTTGTTTAATTGCGATTTGCGATCTACATATATAGCCTTGGACAATTGAGTTTCTTTCTTTTTCTCTTTCATCAAATAAAGAAGGAATGAATAAAAATATTCACTTAAAATACATTTTTTAAACGTTAATAATTCAATTTATAATCCCAAAACATATTTTATTCAGGTATAACTTAATTGCTTGGCACGTATTCGTAGAAGGAAAATATTACAGTAAAGAACTTACTCTTGTGTACTATCTTCTAACGAAGGATAACATAATTGGCCTGAACATTTCCACTAAAAAGTTTCTTAAGGGTCTTGTAAAAATTTATTCTTGGACTGACATCACAGGTTGTTCAAACCTTTTTATAAACTCTTAGGTAATATTTAACATCAAAACAGAAGTTATCCAAAGTTTGTAGAACGCTGAGTAGAATAATTTGATTACTTCCGCTCCAATTTTCTTCGCCTCATGATACAGAAAACAAGTAAAAGAAACATTAAGTAGATTTATCGGATTTGTAGACTTCTATCGAAGAATTTGTTTGAAATCTATATTGGTCTGCCTGTGTTCTAATTTTAGGAAAATCCATTCAGTATTTTTTTGCGCGAAAGACTAACAAACATACATAAAACCTTACTCACAAACTTTCACGTTTATAATATTAGTATGATAAGAACAAAAAATCAATGACAAACATTTAACATAAAACACAAGTTAGGAATTGAACCTGTTAACCCTTCGTTCAGTCGCAGAATTAATTGAAACTTGGCTACAGGTCAAGTCAGTAATGATTAAACAGTAGAAATGTAAGGCATTAACACTCATTAGAGCTCACTAAAAATCGATTCTTCCACTAAAGTATTATTTGCATCTATATGTAGATAGTATGTTCTACTTGGCTTAAGGTATTTATTGTACTCAATGGAATTACGTGTTAGTAAAGTATTTAAATGTAAATACGATACAATAACGTAGCCTCGACTCAGGCGATAATGTTTTCCTAAGTACATCGAGTTGTCAATGCAACCTTTGAAGCGTATGGGAGTAATTTTCCGGCAATCTTCTCACTCTTTCATATAACTTTGTCTCACGTAGCACAAAGGTGCCTCGGTTAGCAGTAAGAAATTACCAACGTGTTAAATTGTACAGGATCCGATATTCCGAATTAGAGGCGTTTCTGCACCCATGTGCTTACCGGATAAAAATTGTATTTTTATGAAATACGAGTAACCGCCCTCGCTTTGCTTCGGTTTTCTTATTTTTTTACACCTTGGGTTATATTATTGGAGTTTTATTAAGGATCCCTAATTTTTTTGAAAATATAATATAGCCTATGTTACTCGGAGATAGTGTAGCCTTCCAACAGTGAAAGAATTTTTGAAATCGGTTCAGTAGTTTCGGAGCCTATTCAATGCAAATAAAAAATCAAATCTTTCCTCTTTATATATAAGTATAGATATAGTAAAGAAAAGTATCGCGAATGGTTACCTAAAAAAATATGTTCAAGACTATTATTAATCTATATACAAACATTCGAATATCGAGGTTTATATTTTGAAATTTGAAATATAAAAAGGCGAGAAACATTAAATTGTAGCAAGATAGAATACGAGTTCCTCGAGCTCTATCTCGGGCGCATTGCGGAGATGTAAAAAAACTGAGATAAAAATTGTTGCTACAGACTATCGCAGCTGGAGCAAGTGAACTTACTCGTCTACAATTTGTACATGAAAGAAGTCAGTTTCAGATGTTATAAATTAAAAATTGTTTTAAACTGAATGTTCAAAACCATTTTTAATTTTCAACACAAATTAAATAAAACATATTTTATTTATAAAAAAAAACATGACTGAGCAAAATATTTATTTTTTAGTTTTTAGTTAAATGACAATTTTATTATTTTATTGTCCTTTTTCAATTCGAAAAAGGACAATTTAATTGTCCTTTTCAGTCAATTGTTCTATCTAGATTTTTATTCTGATATATCTTTTTTCAGTGCAATGTGTGCAGATTAACATTTTTTTTTTCACTTGTGTATTATAATATATTCGGACCTTTGATTTTTGACCGCATTTTGAAGTCTTTGTGGACGAAGTCGCGGGCTTATAGACAGTCATCACATATCGCGTCAGAGTTTATTGATTTTTATGATGATCAAAGCAATTTAAAATTTCATTATGTATCAATTTGTTTCAGATGTTTTTTAAAGATCTGTAAAATATTCTTACATTATTTTACTTTCAAATTAAATGTAAAGGCAAAGCTTGCAACTGTATAATTAGAATTAATAATTAATTTCCTTACGTAACGTAGATAACCTAAATTATTCATTGAATAACTAAGTAAAAGATGTTTTATTACACTTTAAGTGAATATTCGAAATGAACTCGAAGGTTTTGGTTAACCGTAAACCAACTGAATTACGTAAGTGTTATATCGGCGATTTAATCACGTTTCTTGTTCTCGGAAACTAGAGCGCCGTTTAATTTGTCTTGTGCGATTAGTGAGACGTTTGTATGATAAATTGTTCTGTGAAATAATAAAAGTACTATCGTATTTCAATTGTTTCAACTTTAACTTTGATTAAGAAATGTTGTACTTATTGTATATTTTCTCTCATCTTGTTGTATCCTATTAATATTATAAATGTGAATGTTAATGAAGATGTTTAGATGTTTGTCCCTCAATCCCGCCACAACTACTTAATCGATTTGGCTGAAATTTGGAATGGAGATAGCCTAAATAATAAAAATACATTTGTTTCGAAACCACTCTACAGCGAGCAAAGCAACCGAAACAAGCATAAAATAAAGTGGAAATTAGATTCACTGAGTTCAACTTTACCTCGGAGGTTCACTAATACTTTTCACTCTTTGTTTGCCCTTCTAATCTTATTTTGGACGGAAATCCGTGAAAATAACCACCGGGTGTAACGCCTTTTCCATTTTCATAAATCGGGAGGTTGGAAATGTTCACCGGATTACAAAAACTGTATATCATTATGGACTAGGTAGCGCTCAGCTAAAGGCATTTTGTTTTTGTGGTTATGCTATTTTTTATTTAACGGATTAAAATATTTAAATTTTGCGCCACTTTATTAGGTTTCCACAATATTTAAAAAGGGATTATGGGTACCAGAAAATATTGAATAATTATTTTTAAATGTCTTTTAGACAATAGTTAAGTAAGCCAATTATCGTCAGATAATATTGAAATTAAACCACTGAAGAAATAATATTATTATAATAGGATAAACATTACCTTAAATTACGTTAATAAACAAACATTAATGATTTAATTTGCCATGTTTATGGTTTAATA
The DNA here is from genome assembly GCA_951805285.1 of Thymelicus acteon. Lineage (NCBI taxonomy): Eukaryota > Metazoa > Arthropoda > Insecta > Lepidoptera > Hesperiidae > Thymelicus > Thymelicus acteon. The sequence goes on along the minus strand of OX638229.1, from coordinate 6,218,040 downwards.
TTACAGACTTATGATGACAATAATCTGTTTAATGTTACGGCCGATAATCCTATTAAAACCGACCAATAACCACAATTTGCAGATATGTTTTTGCCGAAATAAATTGTCTTTTCAAAACAAATGGGATACATTTTGTGTCTGCGTGGTTAATTATAAATTTTATTAAGTAGTAAATTTTTAGAAATGGGTCAAAATTACATTAGATTTTTTAGATAAAATTACAAAAATTACAAAAAAGAGGCTTGCGTATGCTTGCTTGTATATTTTCAATTGCTTGTGTATCTAAATCTGTCCGTGTGAAGCTGTAAAGGCCGAACAGAAACTGTCCATGCGAAAAAAAATTGATTGTTACCGATAGTTACTGTATGAAGCACTCATAGCTTGGTCGCGGCGGCTTACGTCGATCCATTGTGATCGACAAAGTTAGGCAACAGCGGGTGTGGTCAGTAGTTGGGTGGGTGACGTGGCAAAAATTTCTTGAGCGTTTCCGTGCTTCGGAGGGCACGTTAGGTCCCGGATGTTGTCATAAAGATAACAGTCGTTAAGCCATGTCGATGGCCCTCGGGTGGCATGAAAACTTCCGACATTGAGTTGTACTAAGCTCTCCACCAATCCGCACTGGAGCAGCGTGGTGGATTATGCTCTAGGCCTCCTTTAGAGGACAGACTCGTGCTCAATAGTGAGCTATTAATGGGTTGAAGCCACAGTATGTTTACTGAATAGAATTTCTGTATCCTTCTTATTCAAGGTAGCAGCTGCGTTGCAGTTGATAGCCGGGTTCGCGGCTAATCTGCCCCTCGAGAGATGAGCGTAATGTAGCGTGACCTGGTTAGCTACGAGTATTTTACTCTGTGGTGAATGCACTACTCCACAGTAATTAAGTACCTGGGTACACTCTGTTTACAGATTATTCGTTAATCTAAAATGCTACGATATATTATTACCGTGGCCAAATGTGTAAATATGGCTTACTTAGTTTGTACATAGTAGTTTCATATCGGTATGACAAATACATAGTTATTCGTCTACGAACCGTGTGGCGCAATGGTTACCGCAATGCCAGATCTCCGTGCCAAGGGTTCGATTCCCAGCGAGGCCGTGTTGCCGAGTACTTAGCGTTTTTTACTGACACTGGACGTGGCTACCTCATCTTTAGCCAACTTCTTTCTTTCCAGATATATTTACAACGTTACCTTGTTATAGTACCGAAATTTAAGATCATTTCGAGCGGTTCAATCAAAGTTAGGTAAATTTATTACTGGCTGTGTGCTTCACATGCAAACTGAGTTACAGTTGATTGATGTTTGGCCAAACACTATTCTAACCGGACCTCTGGATGCCTCTAGTGTAATAAGTGTACAGTCAGTATAATAATATGAAGTCCGTAGGCAAACAAAATAACCCTTCAAAATTAGGGATAACTCAAAAAGTACTAGTCAGATCTCGCTGAAATTTAAATGGGACCACATGAAAAGCACCAGCTTTCAGATATTAAAAGAATCATCAAAATCGGTAACACCGAGTAAAAAGTTATAAGAGATAACACACATAAAAAAATACAGTCGAATTGAGAATCTCCTCCTTTTTTTTGAAGTCGATTAAAAAGTATCTGATGATGAAAACCAGTATGACTAATATTTCAAGGTCGATTATAGCACATACGGTACTGTAAGTGTCCAGGGATGACGGTGACCGCTTAAGAGCGGGTGGTATACATACGAGTATATCTTATAACTTAAATTGTTAAGTAAAATTTGCGAACATTTAACAATTAAATGTTACTAGTATAAACTAGTGTACTACTATACTTAGTAGTTGGAGGGCATTTTGAAGTGAAATTATTTTATGTGTATGCTATGACTATGTGAACATTATCTATGTAAATATCATTGGTTGACTACAATAAATGCTTGAATGTTAGTATAGCTATTAGGATAAAAAATATAATCCGGTCCAATTGACCTGAAACGTATGTTTACTAATTTCGTTTTTATCAACTTTTGATGCTGACTGTACCTACATGTACGAGTAGTAATGCTATGCTAACTGGAAGTAACTATTTAGCTTAATTTCTGAAACTAACTAACTCTACACACTGAAAATTCAAAACATAATTTAACTTGTATGAAAGTCCTAACGTTGAAACTGTCCCGGCGTTTTTCATAAACCAATTTTTGATAAGAATATTCTAATATTAAGTATCTTTTTGATTCTTATCTATTTTCTAGAATTAACCCATTCATTTAAGCATAGTTAAACCGTGAAATAGTTTCAGGTTATGTCATAATTATGTTAATTTTGATTTGTAACTTTGAAAATCTATTTCCACAAAACACGTCGATCCTACTGTGTTTGAGGCGAAAGAATACTCAAAAAAACTCAAAACTTAAATATTTTTACTCGAAATTGATTTGAAAGGTAAAATGGAAAAGGGTAAATTAAGAAGGGTAAAGTTTAGCTTCTGAATAAAATAGTAAAACCGAGCTGATCTTTGTTTCCCAACCCAGTGAGTGAAAAACAAGAGCATTCCCTGATGATTTACACCCAACGTCGATAGTAACGAACCGAACATTTGTAGTAATTGGCAATTATTGGAAGACTATAGATCGCTTGGATGTATATAGTATAAATCTTTTTTGTTTTATCTTTTATTTCATAAAACAGCAATTTTTTTATTGTGGTGGATATGTCGCAGGGATATGATAAAAACAGAGATTTGGTCAAATCCCTAGGTGCATTGATTGATTGAGTGATTTGATCAAATCACTTACGGATTTGACCAAATCTCTGTTTTTATCATATCATTGCGACGTATTTTGTTAATTCAGTACAAAATATGAATGTGTGTGTTTAGTGTGTGTTGTACCAAATAAACCTTTGAAATACCCACCGCAGAATCATTTTTTGTCATTTCACTAAACCATTCTCGGAGTTTGATCAAATCAGTAGATTTATTTAGGGAAATTATAAAATCGTGTTGCATTTTTAACATCCTCCGTGATTTGATCAAATCACTTGGGGATTTCACCAAATCTCTGTTTTTATCATATCCCTGCGACAGATATAATGCCAAATAATAACAGAGATTGGAGAACAACTACAAGATTCTGTAATACTGATGTACTGATGTATTGCCGGCTAAGGCCGAAGAAGAAAGAAGAAAGAATGAAACGATTTCTTAAACGTTATTTCACTTTGTTTATTGTTATTTGTGAATGTGAGGATCAAATTTCCCAAAGCTAAAGTGAATTACTAATTCAATATAAATTCGTAATCATCTGGTTAAATAGATATTTTAAAATAAATTATTCGTATACGGTTGAACAGTCCGTTTGAAGGCTTGATGAAGAAAAGTGTCGTGAAATTCAATTACAAAACACGCTCTGTCGGGGTAAAAGTGGCTGAAATAAAATCGATATAGAACCTCGTTAGCAACCATTGAATACGAAACTTCTATATACGACATTTTTATGTTAAAATTGTGTATAGTTTGGTTTGGAAAAAATATTACAGTGTCCACCGAATAATTTTTGGTTGTGTTAAATCTGTTTGCTTTGCGTTTTTATTTCCGAAGAAATTGGAAAAATAATGCCTACCAATTTTTTTTGCCAAAGTATTTTTGTTAATATTCATGTAATATATTTCGCTTATTATTGTTACAGGATAATAAGTAGCTTTATTAAAACTGTGAGAAACTTTGGAATTAAAAATCCCGGATAGCACCTAGTCGCAAAAAATACACGCAGTGTGCGCATTGTTAGACTGAATCTGAATATATTATGCTGACAAAATACATTTTAAAATATGTGAAGTACGTTTATAATTTACGTTCCAACGTTATGAAGTTGAAATCACAATTGCATTAATATTTAAACTGTTCACGCTATCCCATCTCCTCAGCAATTTGCAGAATGTTTTATTTATTAAAACAATAAGCGTTACGCGGGATTGTGACAATGCCCGCATTGAATGGGTATATCTAATTCAATACTATAAGCATACGCAGAATATGCGATGATTCTTAATTCGAGAAAATCATAGAAAATTTACGGAGAACAAATATAAATCACTCACACACAATATCACAAATACCCAAACCCAGCAAACACAAAAAAGTTATTTCAATAAAGCGAGGGTATCAACTAAAAACATCATGCTAAAGGAAATATTAATTCCATTGAAATAAAATTGTTTGTTTGTAAAGGCCTTTTGTTGCATTTATATACAAATCTGCAACTTATATTTACAGTATAATAACTGTATACTGTATAATAACCACACGCATAAAATCAAAATCAAAGTTATCTTTTATACACACAAAAAAGGGACCAAACCATAATAATGAAAATGCTATGAGTCCGTCTTATCATTAAAGACAGAGATCCCTTTCAGGCAACCTTTAGCAAGGTTACGGAAAAAATAACCTTGAGATAGCCAAAATTTGTATGGAGCTGTGCCCTAAAAGAAATGTTTATGGTTAATAACGTACAGTACTTCGTTCTAAAGCTTACAATATTTGTCTATATCATACATAAGTGAAAGGTTTCTAGTGTATTTTAATGAGCGACTATAGTTTGAAAAATCTTTGAGCTATAAAATAAATATCAAAGAAAAATATGATCTCACTTTAGACATGGCCAGCAATTAAAAGCAAACAAAGAAATTGTAGAGCTTTTCTCTCTTGGATTTCTGGTTTCTTAAACCGCTATGCCAAAGACCATTTAGAAGATCGTTCATGGACTGTCCGTGGAGGACAGGACAATACTTTAAGTGAATTGAAATTTTGTACATTACTGTCAAAATTTATAAAAAAATAAATAATGGAATATATTATTAGGCTAATCATAAAATTCCTCATTAACGACGATATATTTCATGACATTAATTAATCATATTATTAGATGGATTGAAATTATAATACGACGTTGGTTTTAAAATCGAGTGTGTATTTTATGATTTATAAATTGATGATTGATGTGACTTCAATTAAAATCAGTCATCATAACACTGTCACATAGGTTAAGCTAATAAAATGTGCAAAAAAGAAAGTCGTCTTAATTTTAAAGCTCGAATTGCTAGTACGTGCTCTTTATCTTCAGTTCCACTACAGATTTTACTCGGAGCCACTTCCTTGTAAGACGACAGATTTTTCCTTTTCTTAGTTTTTGTTTTCTTTTTGCTTTCACCAAATTGTACTGATTCGAAAGAACGCTGAGTTTCTAAATAACGCGAATTGGAAGAAAAAGGCGAAGCAAGTTAGGCGTGTAGGTACTACTGCTGACGTAGCTCTTACTAGGCAGTACTGATTGATTCAAAATCAGTAACTTTAAAGTATATACAATAGTTTTAACATTAATAAAATCTACATATTATGATTATACAAAAAATACATAGATATAAACTATTTGAGCAATAGGTCCCTTAACAATAATTTTTAGAATTGATTTTTCTTTTTGCTTCACCAGAGTGTATGTGCGTTTATTCCCGTTACTCTTAGAATCGGCTTAGCTGATTTGAATGCGGTTTATTCAAATCAGCTATGCCGATTCTATTATATCAGCGTTATTTCAAATCCTTTATAAGTGAATAAAATATGCCATGTTTTATTTTAAAACTGGATATCAAAAGGCGTGTAACTCAGTTTATGCCGACATATTCCGGTGATGTATTGAAATTATTCGACCAATATCAGGGATAATGGATGTTAACGTATGGTCCCAAAGTTCCCCTCTTAAAGTTGAAATTATCTTTACCTCAACTATCTACCTTTATACCTCTATATAATGTGATCGCTAATTGCGAACGCCATTTACGGAGTTTGACACACGTTGTATACGTGTCAAATGAGAGTATTAATTGCAGTGGTATTAAATTTATGGGTTGCTAATTACCGTTCCGCTTATAATTACGTGAGTGAGATTGATAATCGGTTTAAAGATAATGGGCTTCAATTATGTTTTATGCTATATTTATGTAAAACTTAAGCTATAATATTCCAATGACATTTCACAGTTTTAAGATTATAACCGTCGTCCGTCGTCGTATTCCGATATTCTGAATATATAATCTACGAAAAAATATTTTTTTTCTTATAATTTACGTGGAAACCTCAAATTTTACTATCCACATCTAAAATTAAATCAGATTTTGGTACAAATGGACCATTTAGTTGGATCATTAGTCGAAAGAAAAACTTTTAAAAATACTTAAAGTTGGAATTGGATTATACGTAATTTAAAATTGAATTCATAGCAATAAAATAAAATTTTAAGACCACTGCGACATTAATACTATTCCTTTCTAACATTCTCTCTAACAAATAGATCTTAAATTCGAAATTCTATCAGCAATATCTAACAGTTTCGAGAATGTAAAACTTATAAAAAAATGTATTGTATAAGAGAATTATATTTTTTTAACGTTTTGTGTATTCAAGACATTCCTACATTCGTAATTGTAGTGTTCCGTTGTACCACCAATTCTGTATATTCACTGGTTCGATGTAATAGACTAGGAAACGCGGTTACGCCAATGATTAATTATTACTTAATTACATAATAAATATATATAGATAAATATCGGCTCGCTGCAAACACCACGTCTACACTCCGCGCCCGACAGTTCGTGACTCACTCAATGTGCGCTCCGCGTGATGCGTGACCGAGACGACAGAAAAGTGACATCTGTCAACTAGATTGCAAAACTACAAATGATATCGATATCCTACTCGATATCGATACACTACATCCCTTCCTTATTTTAATTTAATTTTTTTTTTGTAGTCTCTAGTTTCCGTAATTCTTCATCTTTCTTTCTAATTTTAACTCCAAATAATAATTCAAACGGAGTCATTCCAATGCTTCGTTGGTGAGTTCCATTTATACCGCGTCGGACGTTAGGTACTCTGCGATCCCTTTAGTACCGATCTTTGATAGGGTCATCCGCACTGAGTTTACTCAACACAACGATGATAATTTCCTCTCGGCCATTTCCTCTCGGCGTTTCCTATCGGGTGTAAGAAGCCTTCTCTCTTCCCTTTCTTGTTTGCTATCAGGATACATTCAACACAATTGTTAATTATTATCCTTCTAATTTTGTCTTGTAACTTTTCTATGTGGTATTCTCTACTTATTAATTCTTCAGTCCTAGTAAATCCAAAGTGTCCTTTTTCATGGTTCCTTCTGATTATTTCAAATTGCATCTCCTTAGTTACAACAATCAATCTACTTCCGTTTTTCACTTTGTAGAGTATGTCTTTTTTGTAAAATATAATCTTGATAAGGCTCTTTCTTTAAAATTTTCTTCAACTCTTTTATGTGATCGTCCTCATCTTGGGCTATTTGATATATGCTGTAGTTTCCGCAATCATTAAACAAATTGGATATCTACTTAAAGCATTAGCGTGTTTCATCCTTGATCCAGGTCTATGCTCGATCTCGTAATCATATTCCTCTAGTAGCAGAGCCCAGCGGGCATCTCTTGGTGGTAAATCCTTCTTCTGTAAGGTCCTCGTTAATGCCGAGCAATCTGTTACTATTTTAAAATGTATCCCTTGTAGGTAAATTCTAAATTTCTTGATAGCTTCCACGATAGCCAGTACCTCCAAGTGGTAACTATGGTAATTTCTCTGAGTCGGGGTAGTATTTTTGCTCATATTATTTATTGGGTGAAGTTTGTCACCATTCGGGCTTTCCTGTAAGAGTACGGCTCCATATCCATCAGTGCTGGCGTCTGTGTATAATTCGGTATGCAGATCAGGATTGTAAATTCTAAGTACAGGTGTGCTCCACAGTTCCTTCTTGAGTTCTTTGAAAGCTTGTTAACAGTTTTCATCAGAATTACTTAGAAACCCATTGAAACACGTGTTTTACACTTGCTACTAATTTAGTACGAACACACATGGCTCTGAACAGATTACTATGTCGCTGGAATAACATAACCAATCGCTAATGGAACGCGGTGAAGTCGGATTTACATCGCGGTGCGGCATTCAGGGTAACCAACCATAATTCACACGTCGCATTGCACACTCACAGCCATTCCGGCTCCACAACTTGCCCGCGCCTCCCGCGCTTACTAAAACCCGCGTGATAAATCCGCCAATCGCTGGCACCATGACCTATCTCATCAGAAGCGAACCATCACAGCCGCATGGGTGCTACTCTTCGCAAAGGGTATGACTGTGCATAGAAAACAGTCCACGTGCACTTCTCGCTGGCTCCGGCATAACGCGCTACTGACTGGTCAACACACGCAATACCTGCTCGATCGCAGTCCATCAGTACACACTGTACCCAGTTGTGCTCTCCATAAAGTAAACGTTGTGCAATGCTAATGCAAATTAAACTCGGCCATAATAACGACGTTCTACTTTAGCGTCCGCTCAGCTCGGAGGCTGTCTCGGTGAACATTCACATGTAATACTGGTCAAACTGTTCCTTCGCTGTAAATATTCCTTCGGTATCAACTTTGTTTTCTGCTTTTCCGGTTAAACATATTGGTTTAGTTCTGTAATCTTTAACACTGTGTTTAATCTCCTCAAATTCTGATTTTGTAATAAGGTTAACGTTGCTTCCGGTATCTATCATAGATGTAAAGTCACTTCCGTTAAGTTTAACCTTCTTGTAGGGGACTTTCTCAGCTTCAATGTTTAAGTTTATTTGTTTTTCTTCCTCTTTATTTTTGGATGTTCAACGTCTTCTTTTATCGACTATTAGTACATTCAGTAGATTTATGGCCAAATCCGTTGCATTTAAACATTTGACTCCCTTCGGACAGGCTGGTGATTGGTGATCTAGGTCACCACAGTTAGAGCATCTCTTCACGTGAGGCACCTTGCAGTTTGACTGATGTACAGTTGAATGCCAGTTTGGGCGGGTTTGCCTGGCACCTTCTTTCTAAAGTCACTGTAGATGTCCAGCTTTTCCCGGAAATCTTTAACATCCGACGCACCATACAGAATGGATTTGTTGGTCTCAAGATCACGTATGCCATCAATCACATATTTTAAAAAGTTTTGCAGTTCCATCTAAAGTCGTTTGGCATAGATCAATTTCTCAATTTTAGTCCACTTTATAAGCAGGGCAGTATCTTCGAATTCATCGAGAAATGTCTCAACAGGGTAAGTGTCGTCTCCAGTAAATATGGTCCAGAGAACAAATTTTACCCACACCATGCGACGCGTCAACCAGAGATCAACAAACGCTGGCACAGATGTGACGGAGTTAGAGCGGCTCCGTCAAACCGCCTTACTGTAGAGACAGGTACTCCCCGAAATATGGTCATGGACTTCTCTAAGTCTTTAAAGGAAATCTGCATATCAACGTCTTCATCTTCACTTTCTTTTCCCTCTTTCTTCGGCGGCATTGTGGCGCCTTTCGATTCGATTTCAATTCAATTCGATTTAGATGCGTCTTCAGTTTTCTTCGTAGATTTACTTCAAATATTATGTCGAACCTTCACTAGGACTCCCTGTGTCGCGGGCGCCATGGGGAACACACCAGACAAAGACGTTCACACCCAGACCGAGAAACACAACCTCGCCGAGAATCGAACCCAGGACCCTCGGCACGGCGATCCGGCACGGCAACCATTGCGCCCCACGGGTCGTCCTTGATTTAGATCATCGCAATTTAATGCAAAACCGCAATCTAATGCACCTCGCAATTTAATGCACCTCGCAATTTAATGCACCTCGGAATTTAATGCACCTCGCAATTTAATGCGACTCTCACCATCATTGATTTAGATCATCGCAATTTAATGCATATCGCCATCATTCGACATGATGATTCGATCACTCATCCATAAAATTTAATAAGAACTAGTAGTACTTACTATCGAAAAGTGTTCACAGCTATTTTTAATTTAATTTAATTTAATCATTTTTCCATCACCTTCACCACCACCTCTTGTTGGTAGTGCGTAGCGTGTAAATAGCTACACTACCGCGTAATTGCGTACAACTGAAATTATTTTGTCAAACCTATTGATAATGGCATAAGATCAGCCAAAGCGAAACTGAATCCACTCACCCGGCTCTGTCCTGGTATGAATCCCACGCAGTCCAACGTAGCTGATGAGGTGGTGACGCTGAAGCCGGCCGGCGTGGTGATAGTTAGATAATCCGTCGAAATTTGTGTTAGTTCACCACATCACGCACTTTACTGTATATGTAATTGAAGGGTGCACCTCGTAACTCGTAGGAAGAAGGCGGACGACAGATTTTTTTCCTGCCATCATTTGGCGCGAACGCAGCGCCGTGCGCGGCTATTTAAATAGGACTCCTAACGCCATCTAGCGGCGACAGGAAGCACTCTAATGAGCGAACCAATGAACTTAAAGCTGATCTTGCCATTAGAATTTTACCAAAAAACCTACTTTAATAAATTGAAGGAGTAGTTAGTAGTTAGTAGTAGTAGTAGTAGCATTCCAGACACGATAGCGGACAGATGGGTCCCTCCATTTCTCAAGCACTGGGCAAGTCCGCACGCAAGTGATGCAATACAGACCGCGCCCGGGCGTGGAAACCCCCATTTCCTGTCCCCAGTTTAAGTAGTTTATAGTAAGTAGTAACTAATTTGTATGTCTGTATTTACTAACCCTTACATTTAAGAATAAGATGTTTTACCAACAAATACTGGCCTGAACTGAGCCTGAAATAAAGAATCATTATTATAAACCGCGGCACATAGTTGAACCAAAATGGCTGTCATCAGCGCAGGCACAATTGTAGACAAAAGTGCTGAGGCAATGCTCCGCGAACCTCTTAATTTCCAACTCATGGGCTGATTCGTAAATTTCTTTGTCACAGGCGGCAATAAAACTTAACATTCTAAGGACTCCAGTGTCATCAAAATTGCTACATAACATTGAATTTCAAATAATTAAAATAATAAGCCAATAATAATTTTAAGTATAAAAGTAATAGAATTCCTTGGTAGCACAATATTTATGGCAGGAATCTACGGCAGTATTTCCCGGGTTATAAACATATTTTATTTTAATAATTTTACCCTACATCGTATATAGGACACGCTCGTAGGCATTAAGTCTTCCTGCAAGATATATACTATTGTGGTGACATGCCACTTCAATTCATTAGGTGACGACCGAAATATGTGAAGTGGCGTTTGAGGCCCGCCAACAACCCCTACCTGCTCTCACAAGTCAGTCGTCCCAATTCCGCGCTCGGAGCACACTGTGCCATACTCGCGATGGCTTTCCATTATACAATGTATTTAGGAGTAAGCTGCTTATTGTGAAAATACAATATTTCACTCCAATTTATCTAAATACATCTTATAATTATATAGTCCTCCAGACACCCGTACTAGAACACGCAAGAATAATTTATCTCTCTATTAACAATAGTAAATCTATAAACTCCTATACTATATTATTCCGAAATAAAAATCCGGTACTGATTTAATATTAAATATTCAACGATCATAACAAAACGAACGACTTACGATTATTTGTTCGTATCCCGTTTACAAAATAGACATAATATCTGCACGCATTCCAACGCATCCTTCCTTTTTACGTAATAAAGCAAAATCAAATTATTAGTACTTACCGACATTGTCTTTTCACGCTCGTCGCCAAAATATGTAGTGTTCCGTTGTACCACCAATTCTGTATATTCACTGGTTCGATGTAATAGACTAGGAAACGCGGTTACGCCAATGATTAATTATTACTTAATTACATAATAAATATATATAGATAAATATCGGCTCGCTGCAAACACCACGTCTACACTCCGCGCCCGACAGTTCGTGACTCACTCAATGTGCGCTCCGCGTGATGCGTGACCGAGACGACAGAAAAGTGACATCTGTCAACTAGATTGCAAAACTACAAATGATATCGATATCCTACTCGATATCGATACACTACAGTAATATCACAGAATTTTAATTTGCATAGCATGTAACTGACGGATCGTAGCTAGCTTATAAGTATTTAGGAATTTCAAACAAAACGTGGACTGTTATTTATGTTATTATATTTATTCTTTAGTAATAGGCTAATATTTTATACAGTCGGTTTGAAAGATTCTTAGTGGGTTCTTAATGGGTTACTGCGGATAATTTGTTTGAAGAGACGATTGGTCAACACATAAACATGTCATTTTGCCTCACTGAGTTCTTTGCTAAAAAGTAAATGAAAGTAATTAAACTCGACCGAAATATCTGTGGACCTGGCTCAATGACGTCATGCAAACTGGAGAGATAGCAAAGAAAATCGAGATGTAAAGATTAAAAATATTATTTTGATTTGTGTGTATCTACTTTTTTGCACTTTTATACAACTTTTAGATCAATCTGTACTTTATATGGTTCCGTAGTGAAAGAGCCGTGTTTTTTTCATTTTCAAAGAATTGGATTACTTTGAGCACTAAATTCCGCACTATATATTGTCCTACCCATCTTTCAACACTAAATAATAATAAACAACAAGAAAAAATAAGCAACAAGAAACAATAAACAATAATGCGATTACGAAGCAAGAATAATACACGTGCGTTGGCGCTTGTTTTGGCAACGGTACTGGATAGGCGAAAACAGGGTGAGGTCCGAGGAAGCGGGAGCGGCATCGAATTCCAGCGAGGTCCACAGATATTTCGGGCGAGTTATAAATGTATTTTTAATAATAATAATAATAATAAATTATTTATTTCAGGCAATTTTCGCCCATAGGTTTGTTAGTAACAATTTTATTACTTAAAAACTATGTTAGTTTAATGCAATTACAATTTAATTTAATTTAATACAATTTAATATACAATACAGTCTTTCATTCCACATTCATTCTTCCCGCTATCATCATACAAACATGCCTGAATTAATTAATTAATTAATTTAATAAAAATTAAAATAAAATAAAATAAGTTAAAATATATTAAATTAAATTAACAATTAAACCTATTTTTTGAATCGGTCCGACTGACCGACATGCAGGATAGTCCACTGCTTAAGTATCGGTCCATCGAACCGGTCCGACACCGTGCGCAACAGGCTGTTGGAGCTCCCGCGCAACCGCTGCCACAGTGATGCTACCCGCTTGCGCATAATCGCATGGAAACCATCGGTGCGCTCACCTGCGAACATTCCTGATGCGCTGCAGTAGCGCGGAAGCCCCATCAATGCCCTAAAGGCATTGTTATATTGGACACGTAGGACGCTGTAGGCCTTCTTAGTATATGCGATCCACAGGCTGCATGTATAAAACGACTGGCAGTAAGCCCTAAATAATGTAAGTTTTACACTTTTCGTGCATTTTGCAAACCTGCGGATCAGCATATTACTACGTACCGCCAGCGCCCTACGCTCCCTCTCCAGGTCTAAATCGTCTCTTTGGTCTGCGGTCACCCAATGCCCCAAGTATTTAAATTGCGACACTACTCTAAGCTGCATGCCTCGTATTGTTACAGGCGGTACTCTCTGGTAACATCTGTTCCCTGCCTTGAATATAAGTATTTCGCTCTTGTCTGCATTATACTTGAGGCCATGAGCCTCCGCATACCTTTCACATATGCCTACTAGTTTTCTTAATGCACTTATGGAGGGGCACAGCAGCACCATATCATCAGCATAACTTATATTGTTGACACATGTGCCATCAACGGAACAACCAACCCCGGCGCTGCTGAGCTCCTCGATCAGGCGATTCACATAAAGACTGAAAAGTCTGGGGGATGTCACCCCTCCCTGTCTTACACCGCACTCAAGTCTATATGGATCCGTTAATGAGCCCGCCCAGCTGACCACGTTGTTCTGGTTATCATACCAATGCTTGAACAGGCGTATAAACTCTACTGGTAACGTGGTTTCGGAATACAATTTCTGCCACAGCTTGTCATAGGACACCATATCGAAGGCCTTGGACAGATCCAAAAAGCATGCATAAACCGGGGTCTGCCTGTCAGTATAATATCGGACAGTATGCTTGAGACATAGCACGGCAGTTTCTGTAGATAGTCCGGGTCTGAAACCAAACTGTGCATCATGAATCTTCATGTGTTTATCCAGTTGATTACCAAGCATACTATCCAATATTTTAGCTGTGATTGTGGCCAACGATATGGGTCTATAGTTATTTTTGTCGAACACATCTCCAGTACGATTTTTCACAATCGGCACCACTAAGGTTCTCATCATCTCATCGGGAAGGTAAGAGTGATGCAAGCAAGCAGTAAAAAGCAGTGCCAGTTGCCTAAATACATGCTCACCTGCGTACTGAATATGCTCAATACTGAGGGAGTCATGCCCAGGCGATTTTCCACGCTTAATGCCCTTAACTGCTGCTCGCACCTCCTCCTCCGAGAAACTCACCTGCCCGGTTTTATTAGGCCTTTCATCTGGAAATAGTGTTTCCTCCGTTGAATCAAGCAGGGGCTGCACCTTAAAATGGTTCCTGAACAGTTCTGCGATCTGGGAGGGCTCACTAACCCCATTTACACTCACAGGTACACTCGACTTGGGACTCAATTTACTAGTCCGTTTCCAGAAACTACCAAAGTCCTTACTACAGTGATGTGAGGCTATGATATCTAGTTTTATTTGCTCCTCATTCTCTTGACACCACTTTAGTCGTTCCTTAAAAATCCTTCGAGTCTCTACCATTCTACTATGTATATCACCCGTTCTCGGTCTACCATATAGAACCCAATTCTGAAACCCACTTCGAGCGTCCTGATGTGCCATACTTACGTACTTGTTCCATCCCACAACATATTTTTTTTTTTTTTTTTTTCTCCTTCTGAAATTCTTACTACAACTTTGACTTGAAGCTGTTTTTAATATACCTATAATACTGTTATAATAGCTATCAATAATTATTCTATGTTGTACATTTACACATTTTCCACTATTACACATAATTAATTCTTGGGGATATTCTAATCTACTTAATTTATTATTGCACAGCTCATTTTTGGAAAGAAGTTCCTTACCGCGCGTTGCGAAAGGGGGCTAGGCAGAAAATTTTGTAACGAAAAGTTGCAACGACACTCTTTGCCGTCGTAGTTTTTTTTTACATAGAAAGCAAGCCAGATTTTCGTTTCTTGCAGTCAGTACTAGGATAGCAAAAATATGCAAGCGAGTGTGCCAAAACAAATCTGGGGTATTAAATTTCTCATCGGCTTTGTTCACCTAGTAGCAATTGCTAGTAACTAGTAACAAAGCCGATGAGAAATTTAATACCTTAGATTTGTTTTGGCACATTTGCTACATGTTTTTGCTATCCTAGTACTGACTGCAAGGGACTTCGTTCCATCCGGGTGTCCCTTGACACCTCTCAAGTTTTTTATGTCAATGTGGTGGTGTAGGTATTTAGTAATAGGTTGAGTATCTTAACTGTGTTAAGGGGTGATGATTTTTTTTTTAAATATTTGTCAATTTCTTGGCTGGCAAAATGTTATTGACCCACTGATGTTGCTTATATGTCCATTGCCGGCAGTGACCACTTACCATCAGGTGACCCGACCACGAGATTATCTGTTTTCGGTATAAAAAGATATTTCGTCGCATGCCAGGATTTTGTATATTGTTACTTGTATGGTTTATTGTTTTAACTTAGGTACATAATAGGATGTTAATTTTTTTCATCAAAATTCTTGAATAACTTGTATTTTATTTTATTTATTACATACTACTTAATTTATAATGAAATCCCTTTAGAATTCGTTTATTGACAGAAACTCAATACGTTTACCTAGTTTCAAGTTTTCATCGTATAAATCGGAGAAAATTGGGTGTGACAGAGGTCTGAATGATTCAGGTGCCTTTTCCCCTGGAATATAAGGAACATCAACATAACATATAAATTCTTTTGAATCAGACGTAAAGTAAACGGTGTTCCGGTTTGATTACAATATGGATACCAAGCTATGATTGAATAGGCTTATATTAAGTTTATACTTTGACTACAGGATTTCAACTGTCAGATGGGATGATTGTATTCAAGAATTAACGTACAATAAGTGACTCCAGAATTCAATCGTAATTCAAATTGTCAATGGGGTATTTTATTTTTAACCGACTTCAAAAAAAGGAGGAGGTTCTCAATTCGACTGTTTTTTTTTATGTTCGTTACCTCAGAACTTTGGACTGGGCAAACCGATTTTGATGATTCTTTTTTTAATCGAAAGCTGGTGGCTGTCATGTGCTCCCATATAAGTCTTAAATTTGTATTAAGTAAGCGCGACAAATGGACGAATAACTCAATATCGCGCCAACCGATTTCGATGATTCTTTTTTTAATCGAAAGCAGGTGCTTGTCACGAAATCCCACATAAATTTGAACGAGATCTGACAAGTAGTTTTAGAGTAACTTTAAAGTCGGTTATTTTTTTGTTAAAATTTAAATTATTATGATACTATTTATTAGCTTTCTGCACTTGTTCTCTATGTACACTTTAATTATACCAAATATCAAAAAAGTCATTAGGTTGACTTTCAGCAGACATCTCGCTATTTATGTAGGTTACTGTACATTAACTGGGTTTAATGTTGTCTAAGCAAAAACACATAAAGTGAACTTCCGTAGTAAAGCTCATTACTTTAGTTAGTTCCGCTTTAACTATTCCAGAGACGAACGTCCAGTGTGAATTCAACTTTTTAGCGCTTCAAATTAGGAAACTGAGAACAATTTATTTTCTTCAAACAAAAATTGTTATGTTTTTATTCTTAGATATATAAATATGTATCTAAAGAGGATAGCGATGGTTTATCTAAAAGGATTCCTTGGTAAAAACGGAATGCTAATTGTTAGCTTAAAGATCCTTAATGCTAGAAAGATGTAAAGTGAAATGCGTATACATTAATTACTTTATTAATTATTTACATTAGAATTACTTAGTCCTAGGTCTGTTTTGTTTTGTGAAAAGAGAAATAAAGATATTATTATTATTACTATTAATATACATTTATAACGCAGAACGTAATAGAACAGAACGTAAGTATTTACAAATAAAATCAACATATATTACTCGTATAAGTACTATTATTTCTTATGTGCTTATACCTAACTACGAAACTTTACAGTGCGCTTGGCCTGACACGCTCGTCCAGTTTTTGTACATACTTAGGGACAACATCGTAACGTATGTAACATAATTAACAATAAGCGCACCTGCGTCCTACTGCATTTGAACCTGACTGTACTTCAAAATATGAAACTCGACGTTGAGGGAATAGAAACGGGACAGAAATCTTAGACTCGACGTAGGGGTAATAGAAGCGAAACAAGATTCTCGGCTCGACGTAATGGGATTCGACGTAAAGGGAGCCAATCTACTTAATAACATACATGACTCCATCGCCACTTACCATCAGGTGGGATTGTTGTCAAGCACTAACTTATCTAATGTAAAAAAAAACTGTTATATTTTTGGCCCGAAAAGTTTAAAAGCTATCTAAAGTTAACCGGCTAACGTGTTCTCACTCTAACGGAATTAATAGAGTAATACTGTGTACATGGATCGCGCTGCGGTTTTCATTAGCCTGCCATCGCTTTGTGACATAGCGCGGCAAAACGTGACTGCCAGGAGTGCCAGCTTCACGGTATTCCGATAACGCGTGAGTTTGATTTTGACAAAGAGTAGGAACGTATAGTTTCACGGATAGCTAGATGAAATTGGATACCGTAACATTCTTATCTGAAGTAGAGGAAGGGGTGTCGTCGACTTAATTCACCTGAGTTAATTCACCCAGGTGACTTAAGTCTACTTTTAGTACTTTATTCGCTCATGTACCCAGGTGATTTAAATCTAGACTTAATTCACCTATCATTTTAGTCAATGTAATAAGGTGATGTTGGAATGCTATTCCAATTTGATTTTGTATAACAATCGATTTTATTTATGAAGAATTTTCAGTGGATTTAATATAACACTATTCGTTGATTTATTAGATATCATAATAAAATGTGACTTCAGTTAAATGACATTTGCAGTATTATTTTAATATGTCTTATCTGTGATATTTTGCCCCAAATTACCCGGTTGTACTATGGTAGTGATAAAATGCAATATTATGTATATGACGTTGCAATATTATGTATATGACGTTAAAGTTTACACTTGTAAACAGCAGCTTCATTTATCCTCTGAAGAACTAAAAGGGTTACAAATACATTCAAGTTTATTACAATTGTACATACAATTTAAACTTCAAGAAACGGTTTATTCCATCATCTGGCATTAGATCTGTTTAAGTCTACAGAGGGTTAAATTAGAGCGAATAGTCGCAAATTCAAACGACCGGAACCAATCTAAACTGAATTCTGCAATTGCGTCTTATCTTATTGAGGTTCAGTGTTGTGTGCCGTATAACATAGCGTAACGTTGCTTCAATTACGAAAGTGTACTTTAATACGAGTAAATGCCTATAATATTAATGTCCTCCAAATCTACGAAAGCGGTCGTTATTATTAATGTTCGTCTGTTAATGTCCTCTAACTCTACGCAAATGTACGACGACGACGTTTCTCCTCTCACAACTCCTTTAGGGAGTCGTGGGTATCAGCTCCGGGACATAGTCTCACTGCTGAGGTAATCTACGTGGCTCGTGACTACGAGCTGGTCCTTGGGTTGGTCCCTTGGGCCCGTGGTCTTTTCCAGTTTTTTGTTGGTGTCTAGTCCTGGGTTGCGGTCGATGGCCGCGGCGTCAATCCGGTGTTTCGCGCCACCTTGACGATCAAGCCCTACCAGGTTAATCCCGCTGGTGGGAAGCCCAGCAGGAGCCGATCAGCGACCGGGCGACGACTTGGGTCCTTGTTGGTGGTTGTCATGCTGGGCTACCGTCGCGCGACAACAGGTCGCGCAGGTAAGCCCAGCATGACAACCACACGACATGACAAGCGCCAGGTCTCTCAGGTGAGGGAACATTGCCGCATCCGCGCGCGCAAACATCTTGCGCGCCAGGTGTTGACGAACGCTCTCGACATGTAGGTACCTCTGGATGGTCGTGTTTCTCACATACCACGGCGCTCCTGCGAGGCGACGTAGTGACTGCGATCGCAGTCTTCGTCGCTGTGGTTCGCTGCAAATGTACGCCATTATAGATGGCTATTTATATCCTCTAAGTTTACTCAAATGTACGCTATTCTAAATGCCTATTTATATCCTCAAACTCTACGCAAATGTACGCTCAGTTGCCTATTTGTGTTCTCTAACTCTACGCAAATGTACGTTTAGTTACCTATTTATGTTACGCTATTATAGATGCCTATTTATGTCCTCTAACTCTACGCAAATGTACGCTCAGTTGCCTATTTATGTCCTCTAACTCTACGCAAATGTACGTTTAGTTACCTATTTATGTTACGCTATTATAGATGCCTATTTATATCCTCAAACTCTACGCAAATGTACGCTCAGTTGCCTATTTGTGTTCTCTAACTCTACGCAAATGTACGTTTAGTTACCTATTTATGTTACGCTATTATAGATGCCTATTTATATCCTCAAACTCTACGCAAATGTACGTTTAGTTACCTATTTATGTTACGCTATTATAGATGCCTATTTATGTCCTCTAACTCTACGCAAATGTACGTTTAGTTACCTATTTATGTTACGCTATTATAGATGCCTATTTATGTCCTCTAACTCTATGCAAATGTACGCTCAGTTGCCTATTTATGTCCTCTAACTCTACGCAAATGTACGTTTAGTTACCTATTTATGTTACGCTATTATAGATGCCTATTTATGTCCTCTAACTCTACGCAAATATACGCTGAGTTGCCTATTTATGACCTCTAACTCTACGCAAATGTACGCTTAGTTACCTATTTATGTTGCGCTATTATAGATGCCTATTTATGACCTCTAACTCTACGCAAATGTACGCTTAGTTACCTATTTATGTCCTCTAAATCTACGAAACACTTGACATAAAGCTTTGACTAAACATCAAAATAAATTATCGATCTTAAAAATATTTCGATATTTTAACGTATTTAAAATTTATTTTACTGTAACTGGCATACAGCGATTATTCTCAAATAGATTTACAAACAGACTTCAGTTACAGTTGTTCTTTAAATTTGTGTAGTTTAAATAATAAAATGTATTCTTTATTGTCTCCGAAACTCATATTACACTGTAAAAGCAGGTATTTCTATATAATTTAAAATTTCAGCGTCTTAGTAACGAATATTTATCATCATTATATTGGATTTGAAAGCCCAATTAATTTCAAGGTCATACTTCCGGCTACCCCACTGGTAAAATTTTCAGCTGTGCCCAAGCAACAGTTGAAGTTAGCGGGGGGAGGGCCCGGGTAAAATCAATAGAAGAACCCGGGTACCCCGCCCTCTCCAAAACATCCGCCCGGTTGATGTGTGCCTACATTTTTTACATTATGAGATTTAGGGCTCTCCTTTACATATAGAGCAGAGGGTGGGAAACGGCAAACGTATCTCGTCAACGGGTTTCTAATATTGAATTTTATTGAATACAATATACTGAGACTGTATTTAAGTAAATAAATCTGCCAAATCTGTGAACGTTGACAGTTGGAGGGTACTTGGAGAAAATATATTTTCTTGGAGTAAATAGGATGTTTTTATATGAGGGTTAGCTTTTTCGGTGTAAATAATAAGGTGTTTATACGGTGAGAGCACTATAATGAATAACGTTATGGTATTTTCATAGAAGAAATAATAGTACTTTGATATTTTTATAAATTACTATTGATTGCTAGTTATGATGGCTTAAAAAGTCGGTTAGACCCAAATGTATTAACTGTTTCTTACGGCTAATTTTATTAACTTATCCTAATAAATAATATAGATTCCGTGATAAGACTTTTACAGTCATACTTATTAGATCTAAAATGAGTCTTCTTCAAAACAATTCTTGATTAAAATTCCAACTGAAATCTATAAACTTCAACCTTTCTATATTGACGTGTACAAAAGATGTCAACGATCACTACGAAGCCAGGTCGACTACAAAACCGCTCATGCACGCTTCAATCGATCCGCTTTAAAGTTAGTGTGCCAAATAGGGCCGTCACCTGAATAATATATATACACATACGGACCATGACGGAAACGGTCGAGTGATCCTATTCCTGAGATCTTTGCAAATATTATCTGGCGATATACTGAGGATTATCATAAGGAAAGTTATACTAAAAGTATAACTTAACTAGCGCTCTGCTCGCGGCTTGTCCACGTTTTTCGGGATAATAAGTACAATAAATAAATAATAATAAATAACGCTTCACACTCATAGTCCCACATTAGGATTCCCTGTGTCGTGGGTGCCATGGAAAACACACTAGACAAGGACATTCACACCCAGACCGAGAACAGAAATCCAAACTCATCATTCAAATTTCCGCCTCGCTGGGAATCGAACCCAGGACCCTTGGTGCGGCGATCCGGCATGGTAACCATTGCGCCACACAAATCGTCGTATACTATAAACTAGTCCAGATAATAATCTACCTGTGTTCAGTAGTTTTTTGCGTGAAATAGATATCTTCACAAACTTTCACATTTGTAATATTAGCAACAATAACAATAACAATAGCAATATTTAAGAAATAGTTAGATAGCAGTATTAACTATTGCTACTAACTACAGTACTAAATACTGCTGTCATGAGCCCTTGAAGCACCATAGGGACCGACTGCCCAGTCCACAAACCTGAAGTGGAGTGGAAGAACGCTCATGGTTTCCTCAATGATAAAGAATATTCTCTGTTATAGCACGTTAAGATAATGAAGATTATCTACCTTAAAAGGCCATCCTTATAAGTAAATGAAATGAAATGAAAACTTACTGCTCGTAATAAATAGGTACAAAAGGCATAAGGATGGTTTTTAGTATATAATTAAATCGTATTTCCTTTATAATATGGTTTGTTACATTAAAATGATGTTCATAGTGAGGTTCATGTACGTTATAAATTTACTGACAAAATAAGAAAATATTTCGATATAATTATGTATAATTGGTTATAATAGTATTTAAAGCTTTGAATTTAGTTTAGTTAATTTGAAATTCTATTCGGTAAGTACATTAATTTTATTGAACTTGTGAATTTAATGTGCATTTTTTGATGGTTTAACTATATAATTATATTTTCATTACAGATTTTTAAAGAACTTTCACGTTGTTACAAAGTTTCCCTTCGTTAATAATAACTCGAAAGATTAAATATGTTAATTTACGAGAAATTCTTCTTTCTCATAAATATTTAATTTATGAGAAAGACGTGTGTCGTATAAATTGCTGCAATAAAATAATGCTGGCTTACATGACACAAAAGAACAATAGACTATCCCCGTATGCGTATTACATTCATTCTATTTTCAATTCATTTTGTAGTTAAAGCCTCGTTGGCCGCGTTTCAGTACCGCAGTGCTAATCCCATTGTGTTGTTTGCTACGTAAATACATGACATTGTTTGCTTCAGAGATTTGGCTACGTTTATGTCTCAGTTTTAAATTGCAAGCTAGCAATACAAATTAATTATTATTTTACTTTTTTTTAAATTTCATAATAATAAAAAAATGGATTTAAGAACACTTTATTTATACTACCTACCTAGACATTTTAACATAGTTATTGTCTTTGTTATGAACATTATCGTTTATTAGTTAAATCGTAGTGTTCCTAAATAAAGCTTTTATACCTATTCATATTATGTATAAGTATAGTTTTCTTTAGTCACACGTAATCCAGCAATAAATAAATAAATGAACGCTTACACACTCATACCCCGCAGTAGGTTTGTACCTGTGTCGCAAGTGGCATGGAAGAAACAATCATATAACACATCACAATAATACTGATGACCCGAGAACAAATATTTATCCGTCCCATGAATATCTTTCCCGGCGTAGGAATCGAACCTGGGACTCCTCGCTTCGCAGGCAGGGTCGCTACCAACTATACTACAGGATCGTCAAACCCTGTTATTATACCGCGTTATAAGCAAAAACAAAACTTTCGCTTTATTAGACAAATAATATACAGTCCATTAAGCGCAAAACATTAAACATTATTTCGTGTATTAAGAGGTTTATGACCTCATAACATTTAAGCCATAGTAAAATATTACGTAGCCATCTAAGTCTTATTAATGTCTGTGACCTTTTTCTTAACAGTGTACCTATTTTTTTCGGACCCGCTCAAGTAATTATGGGAGATTTCATTAAATCTCCAATTTAATTTGGTTTTAAGAATTTGACATTGTTATTATAATCTTGATATCTTAACATACAAAGAAGTCCTGACTGACTGACCTATTTACGCTCAAACCAAACCCTACTGTTCAGGTCGGATTATAACCAGGATTTATTTTTTCATATAGCTTCATTTCGTATTTCGTAATTAGAATGTTCAAGATGTTTCGAATTCCCACGACATGAGAAATAAAAAGGATTTATTCTTTTACTTATAAGTTGCCATCAAAATTGCGGTAATTACCAAATTCTCGAAGTCGCGAGCAGTGTTAAGTACAAATAAAATATATCATTCGAATTTATGTTCAGTAGTAAATCAGATAGATCGACAGTGACCTATGAATTTAAAATAAAAGGTCAAACGGAGCTCTGTTCGTAAAATAAAGGGATTATCGAAGAGTTAAAAGCCTCGCTGTTTCTATATCACTGAAAGGCGCCCATTTTTCAGATCAACAAGGATAAGGGCAATATTAATATTTTTATTAGGAAGCAAATTTACATGAACCTGTTTTTTGATGTAAAGCTCGTACATTTGTACTTATATCTTTTTTTTATTTACCCTACATTTGATTTACAGCAGATTTTCGTAAAATTTTCAAGTTAATGTAATATTCAGTGTTACTTTCACGAATGAGCTTCTAACTAAAAACGTTAACAGAACTTGATGATAAAACTGACAATTTTTATTCAACATAGTGCATTGCCACTAGTTCAGTTGCTTCTAGTTGCAAGTATTTTTTTCTTTTGTAATTGTATTTAGGAATTATACGCCATAATAAAACTTACATAGAAAATTATTTGGTCAAACTCTGTTATTAGGCTTTGGTTAGAGTATTAAAACGTTCATAAAAACAAACTGTTTTAAACTTAACAAATAGTCTGATTACTAATTACAATGCAATTGTTGAAGCGATTGCGTTGAATGACTTTCGAGAAGTGTTTGTAACAAACCTACTTCGAATAAAATTCAATTTCATTTCATTTCATTTTAATAAACGTTTGTACACATATGGAGGGTATGTGTTATGTATCAACCTTTTAAATCTTTATTAGTAGCTTCACCAGCGGGACATGTGATGTGATTAATTCAAAAAAATGCCATGAATATTTTTGGTGTCACTGACCATTAGGTGGGTCGTGTGACCGTAACTCTGTTGTTTGTTTCTTTGTTTTGCTTAAATTTCGTAGAAATCATTTTCTCAACATAATTGTTCACTACTGCTCTTTACTCTTTACTAAACAACGTAATTTTATTGAAAGTATTCAATTCTAAATTTACTATCGGATAACAAGCTAGTTTTACGCTTCAGAAGTTCAATCAGTCGAGCCTTCTATGTGGAACTAAAGCTAATAATTCTCTTCTTTCGTATCAAGTACCTAGTTAGTTTCCTTCATAACAACGACAAGCAAGATCAGAAATCCAATCCCACTGAATAATCTTTTCTGTCTAGAATAGCTAATTAATCCAATTAGCTGAGGCGTAAGATTTATTTTAATGAGACTAAATAACATGACTTAAAATGAAATGTGTTTAGAAAGATCTAATTAGAAAAAGTAATTATTGGTTATAAACCTTAAAGATTACGGTTAATTCTTGGAGTAAATATTATATCCCGGCATAAGTGAGATGATTTATTCGCCCCAGATATTCTATTCTTTGCTTTTATGAGAAAGTAACGAGAATGCATGAAGTATACCTGAATTTTTTAATAGAAATAATTTTAATTATGAACTCAATATTTTTTGAAGAAGAGTGTAACATTATAAGTGTTTTAACACTAATAACTAAATGAATTAATTGGATACTAAGTGATCGACCGAGTTCAAGTCAGTTACTTAACGAATTTCGACTCTTGCAGCATTTTAGTCGCAGCCATTTAGAATTTAAATCCTTCATCAAACTGCACAGCCCCCTTAGCCAAAACACAAACGCTTCGTTTCTAATCTCTTTCTACGATTGCTAACGCTTTAGCGTTTGCGATCGTAGAAAGCGATAACTTGGTAGCCAAGAGCACTTGTTAGTGTCTGACGCTTATTCTACAGTGTCGAGAGAAAAAACCATGGGTATAGTTTATGGTTAGCGTTTTTTGTGTTGTCAAATGTCAATCGAAGACCGTCACATCACGTCACAACTCCTTTGTGTCGACTGTGTTAATATTGCGCGCAAATTTAAAAATTCGAAGTTACAGTGTAAATTATAAACTAGTGTTTTAAGGTAAGTAGATTAAGGAAATGTATCTTTATTATTACATTACCATAATTTATACAGTGTAACATGTAATTTATGTACAGTTTCACAATCACTAAATAGAAAAACAATAAAATTATGCGATATATATTTTAGGATGCAATCTAGAGCACGAGCGAGCCCGCAGCAGTTTGCAGCTTTAATAGAATTTATGGAAACGTATGTAAACCATTGATTTGTAAAAATTGTCCTTTTCTATTTAAATCTCTCTTACATTGATTGCGGTATTTGAAACAAACAATGACGCGAGACGCGCTAGGCAATCCACTTGAGAAATACTTAAGTGGCCCCAAACCCCAAGTTCTATAAATAGACCATTTTTTGTCTATAAAATAATTTCAAATAATGTTTAAGGCATGGTGATATAGCAAGGCCCCAGCAAGGAGCTCAAGGCCGGATAAGAGCTGACCGTCTGTGGCAGGAACTTGGGCAAATACTCAATTCCTCTGGTGGAGGAGTAACAAGGCCAACAGAGAAATGGAAAAAAGTAAGAACCTTTTTCTCTTTTATCTTAAAATTTAGATATATGTAATTCAAATTCAGTATCATAAGTACTATAATAAATTATTCTCAGTAACTTCAGAATAATTATGTTGAAGATTTAAAGTACATACCTATTATATCAATAACAACCTAGAAATTAATTGACAATGAACTTGCTTGATCCAAATTAACTAATACTAACTTTTAGGTTTGGGCGGATTGGAAAACAAAAACAAAAAAGAAAGTTTCTATAATAAATAGAGAAATGAATGCTACTGGTGGAGGGCCAAGTAGCATGCAAACTCTGTCTGCTTTGGAGCAAAGGGTGCTGGGTGTGATGGGTTTGGCTGCAGCTGTCGGTCTGTCTGATATAGAGGAGAGAGGCTTTGATGTTAGTAATTTTTTGCACATATAAAGATTTCTACCTTATAAACAATAATTAATTTATTTTATATTCATAAATATCCTAACATTTTTCAGGCCCCATCCTCAGAGAGGCCAGAACCACACCGCGCGGAACCCAGTTCCCAAATTATTTTGGAAGGAATTCCCACATCATCAGTGGCAGCGGGTGCTCTAGAAGGTAGGTTATCTTTAAGTTTTTTTTACGCTACCACACTCACATCCCCGCTGTAGGTGTTCTATGTGTCGCGGGTGTCATGTAACTCATCGCTTTAACACCCATGACCCGACTACAAATATTTATCCGTCACATAAATATATGTACCGGCCGGGAATCGAACCTGGGACCCCTCGCTTCGCAGGCAGAATCGCTACCAACTAGGCTATAGGGTCGTCAAAGTTTAATTTATACATTTAGATGCAATGAATTATAATTATTTATTTTAATTGATGACCCGCGTGGCGCAATGGTTACCATGTCAGACAGACCTTTGAAGGGTCTTAGGTTCGATTCACACTGAGGTAGAAGTTTGAATGATGAATTTAAATTTGTATTCTCGCTCTGATTATGGGTTAAGCGGGATTTAGCGGGTGTAGTAGCGTTTATTTATTGTAAAATTCAAGAGTTCTACAATATCATTCTGTATTATTTTTTCAGATTCAGTAGCAACTCAGTCTGTTGCACGATCTCCCCAACATACTCCTCCAGTGGCAGGGCCGTCAGGTACTGCTGCGCCAGCGCCTTCCCCGACGGCCACCATGTCAACACTGCGACGTCGCCGATTGCTCCGAGCACGCAGGCGTCTAACACCTTTTGAAGAGGCCACTGCGCAGTTCGCGGCTATCGAGCAGCGACGTTTGCAACTGGAGGAAACTTGAGAAAAGAACTTTCACGAGAGGAACAGGAATTGCTATTGGAATCGAGAAGAATTGAAATGGAAGAAAACAGAAATACTGTTTTTAAAAGTATAGCTGATAATATTAATAATTTACCAGAAAAAATATGTCAGCTATTAAGACCGGCATCACAAGTTTCGACTGACATTCTTTCTTCGGATCCATAATATTTAGCTAGTAAAAATTTGTTACTTTTAAAACAAATAAATGATGCTAATGAGCTAATGAGCTAATGATAAATTATTATTATTATCAGTGTTACAATTAAATTTCTATTTCAAATTTTCACGATTCCAACAGTATTATTTCCGTTTAATAATTTTTATATTAATTTCTCGTTTTTTTTTATTCTCTTACCGGTTTACGTTACCTATCCTCACTTTTGTAACTATTTTTCTTATGTTTTCACACTAAATTGCTGACTAAATATAATTTGAAATTTGACATAAAAATAGTTTGAAGAACAGAAAAAGACATATAGTGCTACGTTTTATTTGTGAAAATCTCGAGCAAAACCAAGCGCAAAAGCTAGAAATATTTAATTCTAATACCTACATTTTTGTTGATTAATTTACGGAGTTTTACGTTTAAGTTAAAACTGGTTTAAAGCTAGAAATATTTTATTGTAGTTTGGCAAAGGGAGATCTCCCGCCAGGCGAGGTGTGTTGCCTGGGAGGCGGCCGAGCCCCCACTGATCTTGCCGGAGCATTTGTATATATACTAGCGATTGTAGAAAACTTCGATAGCGTGATTCAGGGCGGCGTGACGTCACCGTGTGACGTGTGCGCGTCGTCGCCACAGTAGTACATACTATTCTAGTTCGTACAGGATTATTTTTAGAAGTTTTAAGTTTAAGCTGTTTAATTTTTAATTTTTTTATTATTTTTTATTTTTATTTTATTATTTGTAAATTAATATTTTTTATTAATTTATAAATTTATTTTTATTTTTTTATCCTAATCCTAATAAAAATAAACACTAAACTTACAAAAGAACGCAGTTTTCTTTTTAAAGTTGGCTCCAGAATGAAAGTTATTCCAAAATTAAATGCTGAGTACAATAAAATTGACCTAGGTGGTTTTGCGCTTCATACCAACAACTCTGTATATATGTATTTTTAAATATCAAATAAGGGAAGTAAATAATACAATGGATTTTTACACTGTATAACAATAATTCACTGTTGGCGATTACTATATTAATCAAATGTTATATGTAGCAGATAGATACAATTCTAGAAAAAAAAGTGGTAGGTACACTTCAGTAACTTTATTTTTTGGAAAAATAATAACAAACTTAACTAAAGTATTGCTAAAACTACTAATAACACTATACATAATTTATTTATTGCATCAACAAATTCAACAGTGAAAGACATACTTATGCTCGTAATAAATTTGAAAGGTGTAGAGTAAGTATGATTAAGATTAATAATTATAATATTACAAAATTATGTCTGTCTTTTAGAAGAATTTATGAAATAATGAATTGTTTGTAATCTTATATTGCTATTAATAAAATTTAACCACAAAAAGAAACACAATATAAGGTATATATTTTTATTACTTCATTAGTAATTCTAATTGAGTAACCTTTTTCATTTATCATGGATTCTGATTCGCGATGTGCTTTAGTTATTGGAAAAGAATCAGAAAGAAACTCCGTAACAGCACAATTCTAATAATTATATCATATTTCATATTCCTATCAATCCTTATATATATATTAGAAATAATTATATACTGATCGATTATGAGTTGATTTTTGCCATAATATGCAATTTAAATTATTGAAATTCCAAATAATTTACCAAACTGGATAAACATAAGTTTATGTTAATTCACAACAGTTTATAAAACAGCTAATATTAAATTAATATTTCAGTTGACTAAGTATAAACAATTCTACTTCCTTTCAGAATGATTACAATATATAAAATTATAAAACATCAGTCATCTTATTTTTGTAAATATCCTAATTCTATAAGTTATATTTATCGTATATATTTACACTAATATATAACACGCACACATAGGCAAAACTTAAAAAAATAAAAGTAAATTGTTACTTTAATTTCAGATGCAAATCAATAGCAACAAAATATGGTCATAATAAAATTTGTGATTGAACATTTTTACAATAAATTATTGTAAGGTCATTAAGTTTTCACAGAAATAATTTACATTAACTGAAATAAAAATTTTACGAAGTATTCCATTCAAGGTTAAAATCAATAAAATTATGCATATAAATACCAATGATTATAAAAAAATGCAATGAATAATAAGTACCGCAAAGGATGTTAAAAAAGATTTCAAGCATTAACAAATTAAATTATTGTTATTACAAAAAAAAATTAAAATTGCAAAATTAACAGTTAAAACTAAAATATTAATTTAGACAAAATATGAATACTGCACTGGGGATGTTGACTAATTTTAGGATTCAGTTTTATTTTATAGATAGAACCCTAATGTTCACGAAAAAAATATTATCTATTAAAATGATAATGTATAATTTATGGAGGTGGAAGCTTGCTGAGTATCATCATCACTATCCTGATTGTTCTATCCTCCTTGTTCATTTCTCACGCATATATGATTCAACTCTACTAGATGACCATATAATTATGTGAATCATGTGTAGCTCCACCAAACTTCGCATTCACATTTGTAAGGCGAAGATCACTGTCACAAATCTGTAAAATAAATATTTATGGAATTATTAAAAATGAATTGTTCTATATTTATTTATATTAAAATAGAAAATTTATTGTAACTAGGTATCTTTCATACTGTATACATACCATTTGCACATTTATTGAATGGTATCCTTTTCTATTGTAAAATAAATGCTCTTCATCACTGGGTTTTACAATAGCAATGTGGGTGCAATCTATGTACCCTATTACGCCTGGCAAGCCGAATCTTCTTTGAAATCTGAAACAGTAGGTATTAAAATTAAAACATCAACTTTTAGATACTTAGATACGTAAGTACACCTTAACATAATTTTATAATTTCTCTATATTGTTGTGTTTTTGGAAAAAATATCCATTTTGCCATAACAGCAAGGTTGTTCAAGGCATCCACAACTTGCCTAATGCAGCGACTTGCAGTGCGTTGGGCAGGATGGTGAGTGAGACCAACAATACGCTGGTAGGATCCAGTGGCCAAGAAACTAAGAGCGCACAACAAGTACAATACAAAGGTATAGGTAATTTATAAGGTGCATAAACATTAACTTACATATTTATAACAACAAACAACACGTAAAGAGTGAATCTCTTACCTTAACTTCTATAGGAATCTCATTAGTTTCTTTTAATTGGCCTATCTCTCGTAATTCTTGATTAGCCGAAATTATCTTGTGTAGCCGAAATCGCTGTTCAAACAATGTATCCGGCATTTCCTCTATTTTCTCCAAGTATTTGCGATTTGTGTTTCTTTGTTGGCGCCTGAGCATCACTACCTTATTATGAGCTTGCCACAACATATTCAAAGTATGCATTTTGACAGTAAAATTTAATTTTACACACAACTTATCGAATGCTATAGTTTTTTGTGAATGCGCACAGTCGTCCGAGTCGACTCAAGCTCACCAAGCACTTGAAAGTAAACAAATAACTCTCAAGTACTTTGTGAGCCGAAGTACGAGACGCCATTTTTTAGCATTTCTATGGCATTTCTACTGGGTTCTAGCGATCGATTGATAAGCGTTAGCAATCGACGCTTACAATCGTAACCGAATGTCAAAACTAGCAACATGGCTAGCATTTAGCGAAAGACACTGTAGAAACGATAAGTTCTATTCTATCCGCTCGAACGCTTCGATAACCTTGTGTATTTGGCTAAGACTTTTCTATTCGTTCGTTTAGATCACGTGACTTATCGTTCGCTCCATACATTTTTCAAGCGTTAGCAATTGTAGAAAGGTGTCTTGGCTAGGCCCCCTGGAGAATCATGGTTGATGGTGGTAACGCTTAAAGCCTTCTCAGTTTTGAGAAATAAAAATAAATTCTGGCATTTTAAAGGATAAATCATTGAATTTAATTTATGATCCTTTCGTAAGGATTGAGGGAAAATTCAAAGAATTATCAATTTTCATCCGGCCGCCAACGGATACTTGGATGAAAAATGAATCTCGGCTTACATTGATTGGATTCATGATGAACTTTCACGGTACGGTCCTCACTTTTTGTCGCGTCCAAAAAGTGGATTTCTCCGAAGATTTTCAGGAATACTATAGACGAATAGAAATAATGTCTAGACTAACAAAAATGTTATATATTCAATTCAAAAGTTTTATAGATTAACCATCTTTATCATAATAATGTTTATTAATGATATCTCAAGTAAAGACCTGAATTTACTGATATAATTGTTTTACAGTTCCGCTTTAAATACCTTTGCCTACCTTACTACCTTACTACCTACTACATATCGCAGCAATACCAAATAAGTACTCATTACATTAACAAAATTTTTGTAAGAATAGCACAAATTAAACCAACTCCAATATCGTAAATGAAAACTGCAAAGTTACGCCCTTTGTAAAGTTATAGCACTTCGAAACTTTATCAGGATCTACAATAGATTAAACTTTGACCAAAGACTCTTAAAGCTCATCCACCTTGCATAAATTGCCTTTGGTTGGAGGTAATATTTTTTTGAGATATCGTAGCTGCAAGGAAAATACTTCTAGTCGGAATGTTAAGAAATAATTTATAACAATGATTACAAAATAGCATATCGCTAATAATAATTGTTTTATCATTTACTCAGACTTAATCAATATGGGCTTATATCTTGAGGTTAAATCTTAATTTACCATTTGAGTAGATGAAGATAAATTAAGAAATGTATGTGTTTGGTAACTTAAAATAAGCAAAATTTTAGCATAACATACGTAACTAAGAATTTGTTGGAGTTATGTATTATTAATGAGTTCATGCTCTGGTAACTATATTCTTAGAACTTCGTAGTCAAATGGCTAAAATTGCCTTTATAATTTCATTATGTTCGTTTGTATCACGCTATATTGATACTTTTGGTACACATTGAAGTAATTTTACTTGATCCTCCATTCTGTTACTCTGAAATGCAAATTTATTTTAGCTGCCGATTAAAACAATTATTTAGGCCCGTAATTTCGACAATCGTTTAACTCACAGTTTAACTAAACTACTTCAAAAGTTAAACTATTGATTAAACTGCTCTTGTGATTTCAATGATAAAACATTGCTCGATTAATTAAACTTAGATCAGTTTATAAATTATAGCAACACTAGGGATTTCATTCATTCGTTTTGTATAAAAGTATATGTAGTAAAATATGTTAAAGTTTTACTTATGATTATTGTAGTTAAATAAAATCATAACTAAACGTGGGCTCTGGGTTTAGGTATCGATCTCAATGTTACTTCGTTAGGTGTTGAAATATAACTGACATTCAAAGAGTTATAGTCCCATTTGTGGTTCGACAAGGCTAAATTATCCACTTTATAGCCGACTGACTACATGCCTTAATTTAACTATAGAAATGAACCGTAAAATCTTGGTAACATCTTCATTAATTCAGAATTATAGTGAGATACTAGCTGATCCGGCGAACTTCGTATCGCCTAACAAACCATTTTTTTTTAAACTAAAAGTAACCTAAGATACTCCTTGTCAGCTATCTGCCAGTGAAAGTCCTGTCAAAATCGGTCCGCCACTTCAGAGATTACCCGGAACAAACAGACAGACAGACAGACAGACAGACTTCACAGGCACTTAGTAAAAAGCGATTATTTTAATATTACAAACAGACACTCCAATTTTATTTATCTGTATAGATAATATTTTGCTATTAGAACATTTAAACTGACTATTAAAACTTTCTTATACTTTCTAAGTATCCTCATGTATCAGAATTATTGTTTTGATTATACCACCACGACGTTAAAAGTGGCTTTTATCTAGTATCTTCACTGTAAAAAAATCGAACGTTGGGTTTCAATGAGTCTAGTTTCAATTTTTAATCTTAACAGTTGCCCGTCTAGCGTCGAAAGCGTGTCTTGAATATTAAAATAGAACTACCAATATTAACTAAAGGAAGTTTTGTATTCCAAGTATAACAGAAACTTACGTAACCGTTTGGCGTAAAGGGAGATCTTGGCAATTCCAGAGTCAGTGAGAACAGGACCGTTTGCGATGCCCTTTAGCAAATATAATACAAACTTGGGAACGTCGGTGAATTAGAATTACGGTGCAATCTTGGAGATAAACTTTTACTTTTATTTACTTTATTCTGCCCATTGTTATGGTTTTTGAAAATAACTTTTCTCACTAATGCGAAGTAAGTTTAAGTAAAGATAAGCTTTAGATATTTTTTTAGAAAGACTTTTTTATAGGCAAAAATATGCGTCGTTTTATCTATCACTTTAATTGAAAAGTAGCTGACCCGGTGAACTTCGTATCGCCTAACAGACTATTTTTATTCTAAAATAAAAATAGCCTCAGTTACTCCTTCTTACGTCAGCTATATGCTAGTGAAAGTCCCGTCAAAATCGGTCCAGCCATTTCAGAGATTTGCCGGAACAAACAGACAGACAGACAAAAATTGTAAAAAATGTTGTTTTGGTATATATACCGTGTATACATCCAAATGTACTTAGTAAAAAGCGGTTATTTTAACATTACAAACAGACACTCCAATTTTATTTATTTGTATGTATGTATGTATGTATGTATAGATGTATAGATTATTATTACTAATCATCGCGACACTAACGCACGATTGATAAGGCGTTTCATCTTAAACCTAAAATGCTAAAACATTTCGTCATAATAGTAAGAAAATACATAGAAATATTCGTTATCAAAAACGGTTTATATTTACCAATGCGCTGTTACTGTTACGGACAACCAAGAACGAAAGCTTAATAACTAAGATAAAACAGTGTTTATTGAAACCCGATATGAAACCAATAAACTTTGCCTTGCCAATGACAGCGTTTTCATGCTAGAAACTCCTTTTTGAGCCCTAAACCGTTAGGAGCAAAGTTGATTTTTCAGTGCAGAGAAAAACTCTATTTCATGCTTTGTGTAGACCCACGAACATATTCATAGTAGAGGATGTAAAGAGAGCTCCTCGTAATATGTCAAGTACTTTCCACGCCTCAAACCGATACGTTGCTTATGGCCATACATGCATACATAAGTGTAACGGAAATTTAATATTTTAGACTCTTTACGTTCAAGGATCAAGGTTTATTAAAAAGGACTCTCAACGTAGTGAAAAAGATACTGGACATAAAAGCGTTATGTTATTATTATAACGTGTAAATGCCAATACCTATTTAGGAAACATTTTATAGAAAACTAGCTGACCCGGCGAACTTCGTATCGCCTAACAAACTATTTTTTTTCTAAAATAGAAGTAGCCTAAGTTACTCCTTGTAACATCAGCTATCTGCAAGTGAAAGTCCCGTCAAAATCGGTCCAGCTATTTCAGAGATTAGCCGGAAGAAACAGACAGGCAGACAGACAGACAAAAATTGTAAAAAATGTTGTTTTGGTGTATGTACCGAGTATACATCCAAATGCACTTAGTAAAAAGTTCTTTTAATATTACAAACAGACGCTCCATTTTATTTATTTGTATAGATAAAAATAGACGATCTCTACACAAATATTGTATGTATAACTTTTATATTTTATAAAAATATTTTTATATTTTATACAATCATTGGCAACTGTTAAATGATCTGAAGTCTTAGAGATATCTGCATCCAACTTTGAATCAATCTGCTGTCACCTTTGAAGTCGGTTACAAATAATTTTAAGGATGAGAACCGTCGTTGGCCCCAACACCCCTCAAAATAGAGACACAAAATATCTAGGAGCCATTTACTCCACGATAAAGCATTGTGTGCGTAGTAGCGATTCTACTTGTAACTTAAAGATTTTCAAGTAGGTACCAAATTTAAATTGAAAAGAATATTTTTTCGCATGTCGTTGGATTTATGTAAATTGTTGTGAGTACTTATAAATTTTGTTAAATAATATCTGCAAAATAAATCATGTGCATGTAAATAAGTAACATGTTTCATTTAAAAAGCTTAATGTACTCACAAACTTGTCATTCCAGGCACTTCGCAAATGAAAATGCTGCTATAAAAGATACTCAAATATAAATCTACAAAGTATGTTTACTTGCAGTTTTATAGCCTTAATATGATGTTATGTATCAGATATGAAATAAAATAAAATTATGTGGGTATCATAATGGTACTTTCACATCACAGTACATTAAATTCTGTGTACGTACAACAAACATTCAACCTAGGTTTAAAATTATTTTATGACACTTAATTCAGATTTTGTGGGCTAAGAATGACTACGAGTATTTGACTGTCTAGTTCTCCAAATTACTCTTTTACCATTTACTTTAGAATAATATTATGTGTCTTTCTAAAACACAGTGTCGTGTGAAGAAGCAGTCTATAACTTTTGCCATATAATATATACTCTATGGGATCAAAAACTTACCAAATTGTCTCTGATTTGTTGTACCTTGATCTGTCGCCTTCGATCGGCGTCAGCTGGCGCCTTTGTTGTAATGCAAAACAGTTATATTATGGATGGGAGCTTGGGAGCCGGTTCTCTTTCTCTCTATCTTCTCTCTGAATCGGCAACGCCTCGGCAATGCCTTTGGTGTTACTGATGTCCATGCGCGACGGTGTCAGTTAGCTCATTAATTTGTCGGCTAGCTGTATAAAACTACTATAAATTAAAAAATTAAAAAAAACCCGCTTGCTGTCAAAAAACCTATCATGGTATACCTTTTTGAAATCCTTATGGCGAGCTCTTTAATTTGACACCCATATTTTTTGATACTTCAAACAATGTCATCTCGCAGCCACCATATTTGTTTTTTTTTATTTCACTTATCTGAAAACATTTGGATTATCAAGACGAATGTAACGATATCTTAATTATACAAATCCTTTCAGCGGTTTGGAAGATACGAGGTAATAAAAAATATTACACACATACAAACATACATTCAAGATACGCGCGAAGAACCTAACCTTTCCTTGGCAGTCGGGTAAAAAATCTACGCTTTTAGAAATAAGTGACAGTAATCAATTTGTAAAATTATACTTAATATACTTTTTTTAAAAGATTTGCAGCGAGGTTCCATTCGCCGTTTTATGTAATACGAGTAACCGCCCTCGCTTTGCTTCGGTTGTCTTATTTTTTTACACCTTGGGTTACATTATTGGAGTTTTATTAAGGATCCCTAATTTTTTTGAAAATATACTATAGCCTATGTTACTCGGGGATAGTGTAGCTTCTCAACAGTGAAAGAATTTTTCAAATCGGTTCAGTAGTTTCGGAGCCTATTCAATGCAAACAAAAAATCAAATCTTTCCTCTTTATATATTAGTATAGATATAGACATACGGGTCAATGGAATGTCAAGTGAGTGCCAATAGAAGTAGGTACAATGCATGTAGAACGTGCTAGGATCTTTGTACGGAAACGTTACACACCACGTACTTACTGAACTTACTAGTGTCTTTAAATTGGTAATGTGAAAGTTACCCGTTGCCCGCGTGGGGAACTTTTTAATAGCGTCGCTGTACCGAATCGATAAGTTATACTGAATCTGTTTTATATTAGGTTTCTTAATGGTATTGTGTAAGAAGTTATAGCCTTGTCTAATGAGATAATTATGGTGCTGTTCCGATTCATGCCGAATTTAAAAGTGTGACTAAAGTGTAAAATCTTGAGGAATTTTACAAAGTAAGGATAAACTTTATCTTTAACTATTTTACTATTACGATATTAAAAACATCTATTAAAAACTTCTTCGTTATCGACTGTTGTAATTATAGTAAATTTTAAGTATTTTAAAAAAGTTTTTCATTATTATATTTCATAAATATTAGGGTTGTATTTATAAAATAAAAAATAGACCGTAACATTACTTAACATCCCTATTCTGATAATTTCAAAAGTCAACAATCACCTGAACTAGTTTCTATTTTTATTAGAATCAAGCTTGAAACACGGTTGAATCCAATCCAAAACCCATTGTACTTTTTAATTAAAAGTGCTATTGTCGTTTTGAAGACGTTTTTACATTAACCTTCAATATCAACATCGTATTATTAACATCAACATTCCAATAAAACATTCCAATTCAATTTAATAATAAGAAAGCTTTCTTGTGTCATATAAGAAATGATAACCCGGTTCCATCCATCCATCCATCCATCAGCCCTTTGAGGTCTACTGCTGGACATAGACCTCCCCTAATCTACGCCACTCAGACCGGTCCTGAGCCTTCTG
Source organism: Thymelicus acteon (assembly GCA_951805285.1). Lineage (NCBI taxonomy): Eukaryota > Metazoa > Arthropoda > Insecta > Lepidoptera > Hesperiidae > Thymelicus > Thymelicus acteon. The sequence goes on along the minus strand of OX638229.1, from coordinate 6,180,454 downwards.
AATCCAGCGGATACCCGCTGTCTTCTTCAGGTCGTCGGTCCACCTGGTCGGGGGGCGTCCTGTGCTCCTTTTAAACCAGTTACTAAAAACCGGTTATTGTTTCTCAACCCATGAGACCCGGAAGAGATCCGGTGATCAATTTTGCCTGGTTTGTTTAGACACAAAATACATAATAGACATTCATTCTACTCTTACTTACTTTTCATATACAATATATAATGTTTTTGAACTATTATTTTATAAGTGAAAAATTAAGCACATTTTATACTGACGCAATTAAGTGTTATAAATGAAACGTTGCGGCGTCTTTCAAATTAATACTTGTTTTGATTTAAACAACAAAATGCGATTTAACACGAGTTGCTCCCTTTAAAAATAAATCGCGAGTAGGTTGTTATAAAAAATTAATATTATTATAATTAAAAATATAATTAAATTAAAATAAAAAATTATAACAATCTAACGTTTGCATTTTCTATAGGTTCCATATTTTTGGTTGGTATAAACTAATTTTTTAAAGTCATTGGAGCAATATTTAATAAAAAGTAATTTTTAGTCATAGTCTTGTATGTTATAGTCTAGCCAGAAATTTTTCAGTCAACCCACTCGCGATATATTTTTTAGCATACTGAAATGGGTATAAAACACTTTTCATCCAGTAAACAGATCGGATCTTAGACCATTAGCCGTATGCTATAGAACAAATAATTTAATTGATTTTGCCTAACTTATATCACTACTTTACAAGGTTTTTTACCCAAAGATGAAACTGATATGTATCGGTTGAGTTATAAACCCTTACTTAAAAACTGAAGTTGGAAAAAAATTAGGACGTCCAATTTTGTAAATATTTATTATATTTATTTTTTATCATTTTTATACATTTATGTCACAAACAAATCAAAAATGGATTATGTTTCTCTTTCTTTTGTACTCTTTAGTATTAGTTTCTTTTATTATAGACCCGCAGTAATCCGCTAACATATTTTTGTCCCGAAAACCTTGTACCTTTCCTCAAATCCTTCAAATCTTGGTGAAAACATGCCATGCTCATCACTCACGCTTCCCAGGTTCTCAGGAAAAAAATCCAGGTGAGAATGTAAAAAATGAATTTTTAACGACATATTCACTCCGATTCTTTGGTAATTTCTCAATGAATTGGAAAAAAATTCTGCATAATTCTCAGATGTATTGTTTCCCAAGAATTTTTTTACTACCGCTTTAAATGAATACCAAGCATCTTTTTCGCCGCTAGATAAGTAACCATAAAAATGTTCATCCTTTAATATCTTTCTTATTTGGGGCCCCACAAAGACTCCTTTTTTGAGTTTTGCATCAGACAGATTCGGAAAAATGGTTTTTAAAATACTTTCAGTAGTTTCAGTGAGACAGAAGTAACAGTCAGTAGTATGATTTGTTGGTTCTCTCCATATCATTGGGATACCGAATCGCAAATGTTTTCTTTTTCCGGCAGCCCAGTTTAATAATGTACTTCTGCAATGTTCGCACACTACACCAGGAACCCATTTTTTATCAAGGTTGGTTACCGAGATTTGAAAGTAATAGAAATAGGCTCGTTTTACGGCCTCAGTGATTGGTCTCATCTTTTTTGACAAAATAATTTGACCACAAACAGCAAAAGTTATTTGGATTTAATTTACACTGTCTTGATGACATTTTAAAACAAATAAAAATGTTTAAATAATATTAAACGCAATAAAAACAAACCATAACCGCAAACACAAATAACAAGATGGCTTACTTAGATTAATGTGGGTATATCAAAAATTTGACTTGATAAAAATATGAGACATATATTTTTGTAGTAAGGGGGTAGGTAGAAAACACATCCAATATGAATTATCTTTGGGTAAAAGAAAAACGGTTTTTTTGTAAAGTAGTTTATTAGACCTTTTTAATTGCCTCATCTACAAGCAGCCCGATTAATTTTCAAGCGGGATTAAAGTAATGGCTAATTTAAAGTTGGTACTAATCGCACGTTTAAGCACGTAGTTAAATTGCCAATTTTGGAATTTTTCCACAACATAAATTTAAGAGGAGTTAACAACATAATATCCATTCATGTGCATGTGTGTACGAGAAGTCACTGACGTTGAAATTTACGAACGCGGTAACAAGTCATGATTTGAGTTATTAGGATAATTCCACGTCAGTCCCCTTTTTGAGTGGAATAAATTGGATTTTTTGCTGATGTTGCTTGTTTGCGAAATACGCAAGCATCCAAAATATGGTTGTGAATTCTAGTTAAGAACCTTTTATATGTATGAAACGTGTATGCTGATGGGAATTTTTATGTTGTTATGCATAGGTACATTATAATATACACATTATTCATTTCCAAGGTTGAATTTTGACCAAGATCATAGAAAAAAGGCCTGAGCATAAGTCCTGGTACTTTGCCATAGCTCCCTGCATGAAGAAAACCATACTACCTAATATTAATGACAAAATGAAAGTGGGGCGAGCAAGATTACAAATTATGAAGCACTCCGTACGAGACCTTATATTACAGGCGAAAAGGTTTTAGACAAAAATCTCAAAGGTACCATTAATACATAGGAACGTCCACAAAAGGTCTTTACGCAACTTGATTTTGTTATCTACCCTCATAGTGTTTATAAAATGTTTAGCTGCTTTAAGATTGTTACTTCTTACTGAAATGTGTAGCACGTAATATTTATACATAATTATACATTTTTAATCTTATTAATGTATATCGACAGCGCAGGGTGTACGGTAAAACTTAAAAGAGTTTATGTTTACACTCTATTATTATATCATACCTTATTTACTGTCAATGAAATAAATAAATAAATAAATTATAAACAATTTCAATGAACTTGACCGTCTGTTCATATGTAGCGCACATATGAAATCTCTCAGTAGACGTTTACCATTACAAACTTACTATTATGAGTTCATTTTGCCCTCATTCCAAATTTTATTTTAATTATTGACCTCACACTTATTGATGCTCCGAGACTGACGTCAGACTTCCGACATCACTAGTTGTTTCCGTATGAATGAATGAAGGCAGAAATATTCAAATGTGCTCGTTAAAATAACCTACATTTTATGAATAGCTAAAATGTGGATTACAGTTTTATATTATCTTTTACGTATATTGCCTTTTACGTATTAAAAATGCAAGAATTAAGGCGATTTCTGTATTTTTTTTTGCCATGTTGTGGAATATAATATTTTAAGTAAGTTACCGCAATAATAAGAAAATCGTAAAATTGCATATAACTTTTTATACTTTGCACCCGTGGATATTATATAATATAAAATAATTTATTCATAATAAGTGAGAAATAGTGAACCAAGTAGCTCCTTGAATAAAATTATACTCAACTTCACCTGCTCTTTATGCAAATGATGCAATAGTAAAGTCAAGCTGTAAATGTAACTAGATTGTACGACGTCATTTTATTTCTTAGTACTTGGAGAGTAAAGTAAGGAGAATGCACTTTTATTACGGCATCACAGTTTTAGGGTTGCCATATATTTGACAAAAGCAGAAATTTAATGGCTAATCTTTTTATTTATAAATTATTAAAAGTAAAATTACTTACCATTGAAAAGAAACAAGCTTTTACCTCGATGGCTGAAATGATTGATCGAGTTAAGCAGGTGCGGGAGCGGCCGGTAATTTGGGTAACGTCTATTGGCATTTTTTTTTCTAGCATTTCCTGGCCTCTAAACCACATAAAATTGACGATCCCGTTTTTGTAATAATTTGTAATACAAAAATGTTGGAGGCCTTCTAGCGTCATAAATACTTCCGACACTTGTCACTAACCTCTACCCCAAACGAGTGCAATTTTTTTCGAATGGAAAGTTCACGCGGAAAGAATAAGGTGCAGAGTATGTTCAAAACACGGACCTAAAAAAAAGACGGACGTAATCCCAACAACAAATTCAGTGAAGCACCCATATTAATACCAACTCTCTATTCGTACAAGTACACACACCCACACATTGACACCATACTGCGTCAATCGCGAATCAAAAATTACGCACAGATGGTAAGCGGACGGCCATTGCTATTTTTCACTCTCGATTAGACGAGGTTACGTCCGTCTTTTTTTCAGGTCCGTGGCTCAAAAGGGAAGATTTGAGTCAGGGTTCAAGCAACAGAACTTGACATAGGATATCTAGTGTGTCTCAGTCTGTAGATCGGTCAGTTATGCAACTTCTTCCAAATTTACACGATAAAAGTTTAAATTTGGTTGGAACACATAAACTTTTGTGGCCATATCATCAATTGTTTTTTGCAAAGACCATAAAGGAAGTATATAAAGTGGCAATAATTGGTTACAAAATCTTTTTAAACACAAATTATCATACAATATTGTGAGCATAAAAAGCAGGTAGGTTTCAGTATTTTTCTGTGATTTTGACCCGACGTATAGCGACCCTACGCATCTGGGTCAGGTCAGATAAACCCAGCACCGCTACATCTCTCTTGTGTATGCAAAATAAATTATCATTGCGATCCTTTACTGTAAAACATGTGTAAAAAAAAACAAACAAACGATGAAGAATGAATTAAATTTATTGCCTCGTCGATAAAAATATTTACCATTTCACTGAACAAATTCCGAAATTGGTTGTTAGTTTTGACAGATACTGACTTTACGTTTTATTTTATAGAAGCACATCAATGGTTGAATCAACCTTTTTCCTCAATAATTTTCCGATTCCATTCTGAATCCATAAATTTCCGATTTTTCAATAACAAGAATTTTGATATGTAATCCATTTCATTGTTAGTATTTAATCAAATAGTCTGCATTGGAACTGAACTAACAGGTTATGATACGACAGTTTATTCATTGTATAGAACTTGTGCAGAATATAACGTCTTATAGGATTTTTTTTTAGTTTTGAACGGTGGTATCAAGATTATTCGAATAAGAATTCTGGACGTACCTCTTATTTTAATAATTATTACTTGATGTAATGAAAAACACTGTGACAAAAACCTGCGGAAAGTCGTAATTTATATTGTTTTTAGAGAAGTTAAGTTGGTCAAATTGTTGTCTTGTTGTACACGGTAATAGATTCCAATGATGATTTTCAATTTAACACTAACATAACGTAAAATAATAAAATGCATTAAATCATACTGTTGTTGACATTATGGTAATAACTTGCACCAGTTAGGTATCGTAAATACTAGTAACTTCGGCAAAAGGCGGATTTGCTGTTAGATGCAATACACATTATCCTAATACCCACTTAGAATACGATCCCCATACAAAATGTATTGAAGCGTACAACGCTTTACGTGTCGTTTCGCTGTTGATCGAACGGTTTGTAGAGACTTGAATCCGAATCGCAATATGCGATTTACCTTCTGATGTTAATAAAAGCCATCTGTATAAATAAGAGATTTATATTCGCTTATGGGTACATTTTGTGTGAAGTACGTACTTCAGACTGTGTATGTCGCATGTTGACTCAAATAACACATTAACTAAACATTTTACGAAGAGTATCTTTTATGCCATTGCGCCCTCAGTTGGGAAACTAAAGAATCGTTCTACCTCGTTCCCTGCATTGTAAATAAACACCTATGAATAAGGTAATAAATTCAATTGGTTTTTGTGTGGAGATGGAATTTTTTATTTGTTCAAATTTAAACCTCTTTGTGAATGAAATAAAGTCAAAATGCACCAAAACGCGGCAATTAGATATCCCTTGAAATAATTTGAACTAACTACATGTTCTTGTAGTTTTTCTAGTAGTAGATAAACTATTATGTCTTCTGTGATAGTAGTCATTTTTATGGTAATTTTATTATTATAAAATAAATTTCAAAATCATTCTAATTCTTGGCCTGTCGCCTAAAATTCACTACTACTTCATAATCATTACAATATGTATTTAATGATAAATATTACTTAATAATATTTATTATTACTCATTGACTAAGTTTACTCTTGTAAACACCGGCGATTGTTCTTCGTTGAACCTGTGCAGTGAATAGCAGGATCTCCTCAGTCAAACACTTTCTAGTTACTCTCACTAAAACAAAATGAAAAACCAAGACTGACTTTTATTAAAGAGCTTGTGACCTTACAGAAGTCTTTGCTTGAGAATGACTTAATTTATTCTTAGAAAGAAACCATTACACTTATATTTCATGTTATGCAGTCGGAAATCCATTAAAAGAAAATGCATGTCTTAATTACGAAATAAAACGATATCTTGGCTGTGGCACATAAAATTAATTCATTTCGAGCAGAAAGCTTTTCATACTTTAATTTGTATTCATCACCTGAAATATTAAAATCTCTTTCTTGCCATAAATTTACCTCGATGAGTAAGGATTGCAATTTTCCGGGAGCACACATCGCGACCCTTACAGGAGATATAATGGGGTTCGCCATAGCTTTCCCCTTTTCACTCGGATATGTGCTGTCTTAGATGGCGTGTTTTCTTTTCTGCAAAACCTTTTTCAGTTTTGTGGATATTGCGTTACTTTCACTACATACGTACTATATGTTCAAAGTTACAAATACATCGAATATTGAATGTATTTGTTACGAATCAACTGTTAGTATTGATGATGTTGAATAATAAAATAATTATCTGATTCTAAGTAACCAATCTAAAATTTCAAAAACAGGACAAGGACTTCGGATTTTTTTAATGTTAGTAATTCTTTTTGATTTTGATAATTATTTTTATTTGAAACTTTACATTTCCGTATTGGTCCCATTTTTATCAAAATTCAGTTCCGGCGATAGGATATACTCGTATGTATGAGGAATTGATGGAACTCTATATAACTTGTTTCATATATTTTGGTATTTGTTCTTTGAAGTCGTTTTTATGTTCATTTAATTATTATATAATAGAAGCATCAGCAATGCGTAAAATTCAAGGCTAAAAGAGCTACAAAATCCTTCTAGAGGTAATTACATTAGTTCACACCTAAACATCAAATCACGTTCAAATGAAACATAGGTAAGGCCCTGTAATATTGAACTCCTGAAATTAATGCACAGCTCCTTAACGTTCGAGAAAAGGAGACAGTGTTCATTTATCACGCCTTTAAGGATGATTAGGCAGAGTTTAGATGAAGTTGAATCATGGATCGTTACACTGAAATACTTGTGTTCAACGTTGTATGCTTGGGATAAATTATACACCGAGTAATTGATAAAATACCGAAAAAAGCTTGGTATTTTTTTATATAAACAACCATTATAGACAGACCACTTCAAGTGCTTACTTAAATAAGAATTTCAAACATATACATGTACGATTTGTTGCAGAAGACAATAAAATAGTACATAAGCATCAGTTCAAGTTTATGAAGTTTTCTGATATTTATACGCTAAATAAGCTAGTTTTGACGAGAGTAAACATTATGATGTGAAAGGCATTGAAGTAACGGATTGTTCACAACATTTTCTCAACAAAAACATTGTTGCTTATTCTGTCTTGATCTCCATATAAAGCATTTTTATGTAATATATTTAAAGTGCTAGTTTTTACGTTCCAACAATAAATACATACCTAGAGTGCTAGTGTTTACGATCCAAGTTGCTACATCAAATTGTATTTTAATACCACAAAGCTAAACGAAAGCTAAAAATAAAATGATTCATTCTGCGTTTTATTCTTCATTAACTTCAAACAACATCAATGTCAACCGTCAATCTATTTTTAAAGTAAACGTTTTTAACGAAAAAATTGAGTTTAGGTACCACGATCAGATAATTTTACGTCTATTCTCAAATTAAACTGCTGTATTTGAAAAGCAGGATGACGATGGCGTAAATTGAAAAGGAAACAAAGTATCTCTTTAAAAAACCTCATTCAATCTCGCTGTTTTACGATGTCGGAATCTTAAAATGTTTTAGATTTACTGGCCCGTTCTATCGCTTGTGGTAACGACTCAGAAGATTAAATCAATTTATAAATACTCTCTTGTGTTCTTCTTGTAAGACAACCTCACTTAACGTCACTCAGATATGTCTTGGGAATTAAAGCTTTTGAATCGATTATACAAAAAGCTAAGATTTATTTTGTAACACTGTAGATCCTCGGAATGTAAGTAAGCGGTACATCGGTATCCACTCTGAATTTAAAAGGTTCTGTGTTCGACCTCTGACAAAGGATCCGTATAAGAGCAGTATTTATTCTTTAAAATGTAATATTTAATAACTCTCTTTTCACATTCACTATTTTTAACCGACTTCAAAAAAAGGAGGAGGTTCTCAATTCGACTGTATTTTTTTTTATGTTTGTTACCTCAGAACTTTGGACTGGGCGAACCGATTTTGATGATTCTTTAATCGAAAGCTGGTGGCTGTCATGTGGTCCCATATATGTGGTCCCAAATTTTATTGAGATCTGACAATGGCATCCATGATAAAACCATATAAGTCTTTTTGTATTAAGTAAGCGCGACAAATGGACGAATAACTCAATATCACGTCAACCGATTTCGATGATTCTTTTTTTAATCGAAAGCAGGTGCTTGTCACGTAATCCCACATAAATTTGAACGAGATCTGACAAGTGGTTTTTGAGTAACTTTGAAGTCGGTTATTTTTTGTTAGTAAAATTTAGATTATAAACATTTCCTGTACTATTGCACATTACATAAAATTTTTCAAATATTATACTTCTGTCTTGGTTGAACAATTCCCTCGGGCGTGTCATAACAAGAGTATCTTTAACTGAAATATCCCGGCAGAATGTGCAGCTTTATTTACGCTATTGATCTTTAGTGATGACGATGGCTTCAGATGGGACTCAAGTCGAAAGCTTTTAATAGGATGATGTATTTACGTCGCTCAATTCCTTTATTTCTCTGTATTGTCTTGGTCTTGCTGGATATTAATATGGTTTTATGTCTATCCTATAAACTTTATTTTACTGTTATCAAGCATTACAGCTTAATGTTTTCGCCGAATAAAACTATAAACCTTATCATATATAGTGGGTTGTAAGTACCTACATACATCCCAACTCGTAATAGACACAGGTCGTTTCTAAGTCAAACTATTTCTATTTCAGACTAACAAAGTTAAAGTTACGACTTCTCTTGAGGTTATCTAGAGTAATTAAGCGTAAATAGTTTAATTGCATTAGTTACTGACATGTTCATTTTAAATTTCTTTATGAGTATGATACTAGACTGTTATCATTTAGTTATGGTTTTATATCCAGCTTTCAGAGTCACATTATTAACGTGTTCTCAGTGTATTAGAGTGTTGACGTTTTAAAGATTTCTATTGTGATCAAGTGACTAAGGGTGGATTCGACCAAACAAGAGTAAATCTTAATCTTAGAATAAATCGTCAGTTATTCGAGAGTAAATCAATTTTACGTTTTACCATCTACAATTCTAAGAATAGTGGGCCTATTCGGGAATTGTTTCTATACCGCCGCTTCGCACGGAATAACGGAGCTATTCCTAGAATAATGTAATGGCTTCAGTCAGTCCAATCATCTGATTTCTGTCACCACACGACAAAACTTGACAATTCCCTCAAACAAACAACAAATAAAACGTTTGACAGCTAGCTAACTTACATGACAGCTACTTTTTCACACTATAATACGGCAAAATCGAGTTGACATGATGTATGCTCTTACACTATCCCGTTGTAGGACAACATTTATTTGCCGGGTTTTATTTTCGTTCACCATTCACTCTGCTATTCGCGTATAGTTATTCCTCGCGCAAGTATACTATCGATTACGTGGTAAAACGGCTATGGATTTACTCGAGATTAAAATCATGGAATAGATTATTTCTCGTATAGTTACTCGTGTATAAGTTTAAGTTTGGTCGAATCCAACCTAAGTGATCTTTACTTGGAAGATGACAAAAAAATTCAAAGAATGTGTTTTACAGAATGTACTCGTAGTTTTATTCACTGAGCCCCAATATAATTCTCTTGTGTCCAGCTGAACAATTAATCTCCATTCTTGGCTGGGAACGCATCGCCTTTGACGTTACTGATCATATGCGATGGTGACCAAATACCACCAGGTGTCAGCTATTTATATAAAACAAGCTGACCCGGCGAACTTCGTATCGCCTAACAAACTATTTTTTTCTAAAATAAAAGTAGCCTAAGTTATTCCTTGTTACATGAGCTATCTGCCAGTGAAAGTCCCGTCAAAATCGGTCCAGCCATTTCAGAGATTAGCCGGAACATTAGACAGACAGACAGACAGACAAACAGACAAACATTGTAAAAAATGTTGTTTTGGTATATGTACCGTGTATACACCCAAATGCACTTAGTAAAAAGCGGATTTTAATATTACAAACAGACACTCCAATTTTATTTATTTGTATAGATATGAAGGTATCTTACTTCAATGTGAAATTCAGGGATGCGATATTGATTCAGAGCACGTTAGGTTATATACTTACGCTTACTTAAGTGGTTTCACCCAAGTAATGAAGAATCCATTCGTAAATGAACACGAAGAAATTTTAACTCTCCCATAATCGCTAGAACATAAACAGGTTCTCGCCATTAAACTTGATTGTAATTGTGAAGGCGAGATGCCCGTAGCACTAACGGCTTTGCGATAAAACTGAAGTTCTTTCTCAATTTATGACATTTTTAGCTACATGATGTTAAAATTAATAAGTAGCGTATGTGTTTTGTTTTTAGCGTGTCGTTTGTTTAAAGTTTGATGTCTTTTAGTGAGAATTTCTCGATGAAGTTCGGAGGAACCACGGAACACAGGGTGTCTGTTTTCCGTGGGAGGAACCCACGGTTGGCTAAAACTACATACGATCATAATAAGTCGTTTGTTTAAAGTTTGATGTCTTTTAGTGAGAATTTCTCGATGAAGTTCAGAGAAACCCACTGTTGGCTGAAACTATATACGATCATAATAAGTCGTTTGTTTAAAGTTTGATGTCTTTTAGTGAGAATTTCTCGATGAAGTTCAGAGAAACCCACGGTTGGCTGAAACTACATACGATCATAATAATCGCAATCATAATCGTTTATGTTGTGGTACCGTAGTGGCACAATGATAATTATGTAGTTTTCTGTTAATTAATATAAAAAAAACTCTGCATAGTTAATGACGTACGGTACGACGACTATTTACCTTTTAGTAGTAAACAACCCGCCTACGGACGACGTGGTTTGCCTCGTCATTCATTACACGTACCGTGAAGGAGTGGAATACCTTACCCTTGTCGCTTTCCCATGCCTTCAAGAAGAGCGAATAGGCTTTTATTAAGTGCGTTTATAATCCTGTACTTTATAGCCACTTATCATCATGAATTTATTATTTGTAAAAACTCTTTATACTTTAGCGTACCTAAATCTTACATATTTTTTGATGAATTGAGTTATTTACACAATTTCATGCCGTAAATAAATTAAAAAGCAAAATAAATCCTTATTAATAAAGCCAAATAAAAACTATATCGAACTTATCTATCGAAATAATCTATTGAGTTCTATTTAAATTTGTCTTTAAAATTATTATTGTCAGCAGTAGATGTATTTGAATACATTTCACTAAAGCTGTATAATATATACAGGAGATATACATCTCTACTACGGCTTTAAAACAGAATCGCGTTTCGGCTCGGTTCCAACTTCCAACTCAATCTTTAAGGAATGTCAGCATATTTAAGGAGTCGACCAATTTTAATTTATTCTCTTCATCGTTCAATTATTCTCTTCTCTTCAAAAGAAATGATAATAATATAAACATATCTTCATAAACATTACTAATTGTCTTGGATTATACTCTTAAGGTCAAAAACGCATAAAGTCTAACACGCATAAAGTCAAACACTCACTATGTCAAATCCGCATATCGTCAAAGACGCACAATGTCAAACACGCTCAATGTCAGACACGCTCAAAGTCAAAAACGCATTTGGTCAACCCTTGAGTATGACTTCGTTTAGTCGCACCAATTCTTGACATAAAATCAGACGTGTATTGTTTGTTCTTTTTATACCATATGCAACCAATTAATTTTTATTAATTATTTGGAAAACCATTTTATTATACACGAGTAACCGCCCTCGCTTTACTTCGGTTTTCTTATTTTTTTACACCTTGGGTTACATTATTGGAGTTTTATTAAGGATCCCTAATTTTTTTTGAAAATATAATATAGCCTATGTTACTCGGGGATAGTGTAGCTTTCCAACAGTGAAAGAATTTTTGAAATCGGTTCAGTAGTTTCGGAGCCTATTCAATGCAAACAAAAAATCAAATCTTTCCTCTTTATATATTAGTATAGATATAGATTTGCATTTTTGATTGATTTGATGGTCCTGATTGACAGATATAATTTCATTGATTGAATAACACTTATTTTTATTAATAAGCTGTAGGTACTCGTACAATAAAAAGAAACTTATTCTGAATCAGTGAGTTTGCTATAACCCCTCAGTGACAGTATACTCTTAATTTGAACTTTGAAGCGTCCGTTTCTGTTCATTAGCTTTTCAAGTAATATAAATAGTTTAAGCCTTTAATAACAATAAATGTAATTTATTTATGCTGAAATTTTAATTAAACTTCGAGAAGCCGCTAAAAAGATTTATGCAGTAAACTGCTTAAGTTCCTCAAGCAAGTGGTCCCGGGAAATTTGAGCTAAAATGGCCAAATTTCCGTTTAACTCACAAAGTGCCTTTGTGGTCATGAATATTACAACTAAAACTGAGTGAACTAGATTCCCGAGTTGGTTTTTATCATTATTACATTGAAACATTCAAAGTTATTTCTTTAGGTCTGTAGGTAAGTAAATCCATAAAAAATAGGCAGAGTTAAGGACTACCGACATAAGTGAAAACTCAAAACAATGGAAAAACTGTGTTCTTTTTTAAAATTTTAAATCAATTATAGTCTGAATTATTTAAATTTCATTATTTGTAAATTTAAATAATGATTATCGAAAACACCGTTAAAACAATGCACAGTATACACAAGATAAAATTATCAAGTAGTCAACATAACTTCACTTACTGCTATTACCGCATGTCGGTGACGCGAAGTTACAAGATTTTACCCACCCAAAAAATTAAACACGCATAAATATGATAGAGTAGAGTATATACAATGTATTAGTGTATAGGTATTTGCGTATACATGTACACAGGCCGCTATACTGCGCGTCCCTAGTCTGCTGCAAGCGCAATACGTCACGAGCATGTCGATGACGCGGCTAAGGAAGTTTTCACTAAAAAATTCCTAATACTTTTTGTTAGATTTATTACGTGTACCTATTTATGAAGCGCCCAGTTTATTTTATTGAAGGTGCTTGTGCTTGGTTGCGGATTCCAAAAAGTAATTGGTAATATGTTTTACCATGCCAGCTATAGCTACCGTATAAAATGTTTTTACGTGTTTCGATTCTAGACTCAGGCGAGATATACGTCTGATTCGACCAACGGAGTAGAGAACACAATATATTCTTTATTTTTTATACCTTTGTAAAAAGGAGAGAAGGTCGAAAAAGATTGCTCTTTCCAAAAAAATCCTCACCACATGGCAAACATTCCCTGTATTTATTCAGGAGACCACTTTCATGGTCTATTTTGGGATTCTTCTTCCTTCACACATGCTTGTTTCTTGCTTTAGCAACACTGAAAGAAACTATGCCAACTTGTTATCACAACTTTATCTTTCAACACTAAAGTTTTGGTATTATCCAATCTACGAAAAACAGCTTATTCTTAATAGTAGGTATCAAATGCTGCGAGTTTATTTTTAATATAACGCTTTTTCTTACTTCAATGCTTTTTAATATTCAACGCAGAGGTGCTTAAATTTATCGAACAATTGTACTTCGTAACGAAATTGTGGTTCCACGTGACAGCCTCGCCAATTCATAAAAATAAAATGTATCGAATTATTTTCCATTGTGACTTTTCGCAGTACAAGTTTAGCTATACGACAAAGAACTTTGTTCCTCTTCGTTACTGGAATAAGAACGTGTGGGCAGACTTAGCGCAGACTTAGAAATAGTGTTTATATTTAGAAAGTCTGTTAAAAGTTTCATAACTTCTGCTGTGTAATTTAAAAGAGGTTTTATAATGTTTTACAAGCATAATATTCTTTAAGTATATACGCAAATACGAGTAGGTATCTTAAAATTATCGGATCATACTTTTCAGACATAATCACGTACTCTGGCCGCTAAAAATGTTTACGTAACGTGCTTTCATTTATGATCGAGATACAATGTATAAACACAACACATTTTGTTTCTTGGTTATAATACCATAAAAGTAAAAGATGTCCATAATAAGGTCTCCTTTGTAAAGCGAACTATCTTTTTACCTCAAAGGTCATTGAAGGATACGCACACGAAGGGATAATGAAATAAAATATATTTTCGAGATATTTACATACATGGAATGCTATTTTCGGGTCGTAATAATATCCTGCTAGTTTAACGAATAATATTATTATTGTTAAGAAACAGTGTGACGCATCTCAGTTTGCTTTGGAGGAAAATAAAAAATCTTTATCATAAATTATACATAGTACGGTTTACTTACGGTACTATAAAGTTCGAGAAACAATTTTTATAGTTGTTTTAACAACACACGCCCCAAATCAGAGTCACTAACGGTTACTTTAATCGCTCCTTAGTAAAGAATCATATAAATTCTTCTAAATTCTAATATAAATTCTGTTCTAAGGAGCGATTTAAGTAACCATTAGTGACTCTGAGTTGGGGCGTAACATTGTTACTGATTCTTTGCAGTTGCTTTTTGAAGTCGGTTGGTTGATATGTGTTTAAAAATGCCTGTATTCAAATCTTTTTCCTAACACAAAAACTGTGAATGGAACATTATTTTAATAAAAATTATATATGTAATCATTTATTCCATACACTATTTCGAATACGCTTCACATCTTTCGTTTATGAGTATCAGTTGTCAAATCTAACTTTTTAAGTTTTGTAAGTTAATACTTACATTGATCTATTGATCAATCATTGATTATAGCCATTG
Source organism: Thymelicus acteon (assembly GCA_951805285.1). Lineage (NCBI taxonomy): Eukaryota > Metazoa > Arthropoda > Insecta > Lepidoptera > Hesperiidae > Thymelicus > Thymelicus acteon. The sequence continues at coordinate 6,165,441 of OX638229.1, read as the reverse complement.
TCGGGTTGATCACCCGAACTTAGAACATTCGTGACTGACGCTTATCACAGTGAAGCTAGCACTCAACGCCCGACTCGATGAATTTGAACGTAAAGCCGTTGAGCTGGAATTAAAAGCTCAACTTGCTACGATCGAAGCAGATATTGAGCTTTTGGCACCAACGATTTTTAAACGAAGTGTAAAGATTTTTTAGATAGTCGCTTCCAATAAAATTAAAGTTTTAGTGGTGGTCAATTGGTCACATTATTTTTATGGTATATATTTTTTAAATTAGTTTGCCATTAGACGAAAATGGTGATGCTAATTATGTTGTCATGAAAAATAATTCTACACCTGTAGCCTATATTTTAACATTTCCCAGGTTCAATTTCTAATTGGGGTAAACTTGACAGACATAATTTGAAAGAACAAAATGAAATAAATTACCAGGTTCTAGGTATTATGATTACTCTTAAGTGTTTCTGCTACAAAAAATCTTAGCATTAATTTTAATTTTATTATTTTTTGAATACTTACATTATACCTAAGTAGGTAATATTCTAGAATCTGCTATTTCAGAATGGCAAATCCAATGTAATCACGCGTATTCTTCGTACTACGTAATACATTCAATGTGATAAAAGTATATTTCATTCTATGAAAATAAAATAATATAAGATTAAAAGGGAAATCGTAACGAAATTCCGTGTCTCAATATTTCTTCTCTTTTGATCCTCCTATTTTCCTCAGGTTATCGACTATTGCAGTAATGTGATATTTCTACTGATTATTTAAAATAAATAATTTATTGATGATTATCTATACTCTATACTAATAATTATATAAAGAGAAAAGATTTGATTTTTTGTTTGCATTGAATAGGCTCCGAAACTACTGAACCGATTTGAAAAATTCTTACACTGTTGGGAAGCTACACTATTAAATTTCCTTCCTTATTTCAAAAAAATTAGGGATCCTTAATAAAACTCCAATAATGTAACCCAAGGAGTAAAAAAATAAGAAAACCGAAGCAAAGCGAGGGCGGTTAATCGTTTCAAATAAATGACGATTTGATTTTGATTTGCGAGATCGAACTTTTGCAAGCAGTAGGCAGTTCAATACATATACCTACACCTGCCTAACATATTACAGATAATACAAAGCTGTTAAATGGCACTCATACTAGATTAATATACATGTAAGTAAGGATATGAAGTAAGGATTATGCAATCAATATTATTGTTAAGTTATTAATATTATTACTGATTATTATTATTATCTTTCCGTGAAGCCTGCCTGATTAGGTTAGGTAGCACTTTCTTGCTTGAGTCAATCACCAAATGACTCTTCGTGTCCCGGCTAGGAGCCTGGGAGCAGTTCTTTCTTTTTTCAACACGAAGAAAATTGTAGAAAGTTAAACATTAATCAATAGCTTGTCTGCGTTTTACGGGTCATATTGCGTCTGGTGGTTCGTATTACGTCTCATGGCTTTTATCACCTTTTACAAGACATGATATATTGCCTCATTGTTCATTTTAGCTGACCGTTTGGAATTGACTTGACATTTTTATCTTTTATCACATATTGGTTTAATGTGAAATATGCCGATTCACATGATTAATGCCATATTATTATGATTAATGCTAAATTGGACATAAAATTCGGTATATACTTATATATATTTGCGTGAAGGAAAACATTGTGAGGAGCCACACATATACCTATATCAGAGTTCTCAATGATCTTCTGAAGTCAGTTAATACTAGGCTCGAGAATGTAATCTTACTCTAATCAGCTCTCCACATGTTAAGGTTGTCTGGAAGAGACCGATAAGACTGCCTTTTGTACCTCATATCTCTACTTCACTTATCTACTTTTAGATTGTTGTTGTATTATTTTATTGTGTACAATACAAATAAATACAATACTCATACACACATAACCGTAACTTAGTGTAACAAATGGCTCAGTAAACTACAAGACAGCAGTAACCTTATGACCCTGGGCCATCATCTGGCATCCGAGTAATTTGTTCTCTCCGCTTTACTTCGCTTTGAAATAGCAAAAGAGTACTGTTACGATGAATGTGTTTTACGGTGAAAGGGTGATTTTTCAACTGCAACCCAGCTTGCTCTGCTTTACAACCAAATTCAATTTGCGAAACTACGCTTAGCTAGGATTAGTTGAATTTGGCGTTGAAATGTTTTCTAATTTAAATTTCATTACGAAAAACTATTTTTTGGTGAATTTCGCGCTTAAAGGCTAGTGTAATAGATTATTAGCTAGAGGAAAGTTGTTTTTAAGGATGAATAAGAATAAACGAAATTCAACATTCGTGTTTTAGGGTTCCAAAATAAAATCGGAACCCTTATAGTTTCGTCATGTCCGTGTCCGTCCGTCCGTCTGTCCGAGGCATAGCGCCGAGACACTTAGTGCTAGAAAGCTGTAATTTAGCATGGATATTAATTAAAACTCCAAAATAGTAGAATAGAATATTTAAAAAAAAAAAATTCAGGGTATTTCAATGATATTATAATGTAAAATTTATCATAATTTGTAATTTAAAAATAAGGCAGTCTATAAAAGTATGATACCTATAATAATAAAATATTATAATAGTTTGACGTAAAAAGTTATTTTCATAGAAGTTACGTAGTTATTTTTTGGAATTCGAATTGAAAGACGTCGTTATACACTCCGAAGAAATTCTTATAATCGATTAGATTATAAAGTTTGCATGATATTATAATATTAGAAGTGTTATGGCTTTATTTAAGCGTGTAAAAGTTTGCAATGATTTTAGGTCACGCTCGATAGATGCCTCCTTGAATATTTTAACGATCTGAAAATATTTTGGTTATCCGTAAGCAATTTTATAACATTTTTATCAATTAATGTAACATTTTTTTAAGGCTTGTCCTATTATAAAAGAGGTTTTGATAGATTAAAAGAGGTTCTGATAGATTAAAAGAAAAGCTAATGACCAATTAACCCAAGTAATTGAACTTTTTGATAAGAGTAACGGGAACCGACGGCGCATGTTACGCTTTACGTAGCAATATAAGGCTCAAGGAGTCATAACACAGAAGAAATAATAGTATGGTCATACATAGTCACTGACCACGCCAGAACAACCTTAATCACATACGTTGAGAACTCACTACATTATGATTGACTAGCTGACCCGGCGAACTTCTTATCGCCTAACAAACTATTTTTTTTTTCTAAAATAAAAGTAGCCTAAGTTAGTCTGCCAGTGAAAGTCCTGTCAAAATCAGTCAAGCCATTACACAGATTAGCCGGAACAAACAGACAGACAGATAGACAAAAATTGTAAAAAATGTTGTTTTGGTATATGTACTGCATGTACTTCTATTTATTAAAGCAAAATAAGACAATTCACGCAAATTCTTGAAAAGACGTCCTCCTGAAGGTATAAGATTACCTTATTCATTTCATATTGAAGACTCTCATAGGCAACGTTGAAATGCTAGCTCCGAGGAGTCACAATCGTAAGCCTTCAGGGTTCAGAAGCATTGCAGTTGCATTGATATTTCTAAGTCTTGCTTCAAGCGGATACACTGGGACTTAAGTTACATTTCGTGTGAAACTGTATTTAAAATTTTGAAGTATTCATATTATTCTATTAATAGTTAAATTTAATTGGTTAAACACTTTTCATTTTGTTCTGATCCGAATTTTGAATTATACATAAATTATGAATGTTATAATAATTGAAAGTAACTATGTCATGATATTGTAATTACCTACTTTGATCAATTAAGGATATTTGTTTGTTGGACAACATTATATTTTATAGTTATGAAATGGTCCGTAACAGCGTAGTCGAGTTATTAACAAACGAGTAACCGCCCTCGCTTTGCTTCGGTTTTCTTATTTTTTTTACACCTTGGGTTACATTATTGGAGTTTTATTAAGGATCCCTAATTTTTTTGAAAATATAATATAGCCTATGTTACTCGGGGATAGTGTAGCTTCCCAACAGTGTAAGAAGTTTTCAAATCGGTTCAGTAGTTTCGGAGCCTATTCAATGCAAACAAAAAATCAAATCTTTCCTCTTTATATATTAGTATAGATATATTTTTTATTCAAACCATTTATATTTTAACAATTAAATAAAGAACTAATTTGCTACCAATTAAATATTCTCTTAGTTAGTAATTATAAGTTTTGTTCATATTTCTTAAAGTTCTATCGTTAATTACTGCAAAACAAGTAATAAAAAGTTGATTATAATTTGGGCGATTCGGCGTGAAAACCCCGCGCGGTAACAGCTTAAGTTTTTTCGTGCCTAATTTAAGGTTCGGAAGTTTTTACTAAGTTTTAGAGGAATAAATTTTGTACAACATAATCCCGGGAGTATGATAACTAAAAATCTAGGCATTCTAGGAAAAATCTCGGGCGTAACAAGTCCTTAGCAAACAGTTTGATACGAGTTTGTTTTTCAACTAATTTGGTAGTGATTTTTATAAATTTAAATGTGTTCGTGCTTCTGTCATGTAACGTGAAAATCTAATATTCATTACTGGTTGTGTTTGGGTTCTCTAACTTTGTAAATAAAACTTAAACTTCTTTATCCAGGAAAAAGACGAGTAATCCTATAAAGTCTCTACCTTTGGATTGGAAGCACGGGAACTTTTTAACTTTCCCATCCTTTTTGCTACTTTGTTATATAAAACAGCTCTGCAAGTATTAATTAATATATAAGCGAAACTCAAACGACAATCTTCATTGAACTTAAGCGTGACTTGATTATCAAGCCACGACGCATATAATATTCGCTCGTATATGAAATAGTTGAGCGGGATATGAAGCATTCTTACATCTAAGTATTAAACTTAAGTAGAAAATCATTAGAAAATTAAGGGCATTAGTATATTGTAGGTATATAACACCTTTAAACTTATATGCATACCTTGAGTGTGCATATAAGCATAAAATTTCAGTCTGAGAATATAGTAAATTAAAAGCTAACGCTGTGACTCAAGTTCTATTAGGAATATTAGCGAAAGGAATATTTAACAACTTCTGAAAGTTATAAATTATGTTTTTATCATTAGTACTACTTACGTTCTTTTCCTACAGCCATAGCGTTAATTGATTAAAGTATTTTTCGTCGTTTGTTTCTACACATAATTTAAGAAGTATAAAAAAGTTATAACATCATTTAAGAAACATAAAAAAGTTCGAGTTGTTAAATTTCTGAAAACATTTTTTAAAGAAAATACTTCATTCTATAATATTAAACACTCGTTAGAAAGTAAATGAAACAAGGGAGAGTTGGTGATTACCTGTTAAAAATTAATATACCTTGTAATTAACAAAACTGACTTCCTTAAAAGCCAGTTCGTTATACAATTAAAAAGTGTTTTCTCATCATTAAGACCAAACGTCCAAACGATTCAAACGATTAAGATTTTTAAACTTAAGAATTAAATCGCTGGGCTAAGTGTGGGTGGTTGCATTTAAAACTACTCTAGTGAACCTGAGTGCATTTTGATGTCGTGTGAAAGAGAAAGATATTGAGACAGATCTATGTTAGAGTGTCTTAGAAGAGCTGAATCTTAAGCATTTGCAGAGTTTTCGGAGATATTCTTGAAGTAATATGTATATCTATCTCAATGCAGCGTAGGATAGTGTTCGCTTGATAGAGGAAAACTTCGGTACTAGTTTTCTTCCGCGTAGATGTCTTCCGACGCATTGTATACCTTACATTGTTTTATATTATAATTAAATGGTATTTGAAGTGGGCTACGTCACTGTAGCAATTTTTTGGTTTTATATTCAATATCTATCTTTTGCTATCTATATGTCTTTTCGACCAGATTATTTCTGAATTTACTTCACAGTAAACGTCTATATAATAATATGGTAACTTGTCCAGAGTCGTCCTTAACTATGTTACTAGTTTTAGGTCTTGATTTCATTCTACGTAAATTATTTCACATAATTATATTATTATACATTTATTTTTTATGCATAGACAGCAGAAGTTAAGCGTTATTCATCCCACTTATGCGGTAGTCTTATTGCGACCATGTCTTTCGTTAACATTGAATGAACTAATTAAAATATACGAAAGGTGATTTCTACTTACTGTTTAAGATAATATTTAATAAATCCTCGAGGATGTGATTTGAAAATCATAAATCATTTTTAATTTTTGACGACCCTGTAGCCTAGTTGGTAGCGATCCTGCCTGCGAAGCGAGGGGTGCCGGGGTCGATTTTCGGCCGAGGCAGATATTTATATGACAGATAATATTATTAGTATTCGGGTCATGGGTGTTATTGTGATGTGTTATGTGTAGTCCATGCCATCCGCGACACAGGTAAAAACCTACTGCGGGGGTATGAGTGTGTAAGCGTTTATTTATTCATTAATTAGTTAAACTTTCATTAATCTACATCAGTTAAAAAGTTCCTGATTAAGCATTAGGTATTATTACTTCTAAAGTACAAGTTTAATCAAAGTAGGTTGTAATTAAGGCAATAAAAATGCTGCACTGTGTTAATTACTGTATGGAAGTGACTTCCGCCATTTTACCTTCACGAACTCCAGTTAACGCTTATTCAGTAAGTAGAGCGTGTTTGAGAATGCGTTTAACTTATTTTATCAACGTGAAATTTGAATTCAGCTTCCAATTACAATACATCTTGAATGCAAAGGTTGTACCTACTATATGGAAGTTGGAAACGAATCAACGGGTCCATCGCATAAGTGGTTAAAACACCACTACAATACGACGTATGTCTCTATTTTGTAAAGATTGAATTGAAAATACATAGAGCCAAATATCAATAACGGTGACTGCTTTTACTAGGATATCGACTGCATTATTAGGTGTTGCCATTTAAAATTACATCATTTTATTATAGACAAAAGAGTTAGGCTTATTTACTCACAAAGATAGACTATTAGGAACTACAAACAATACTGCAATATACAGAACAAATCTTGTTTATTGAACACCAATATAATTAGCATTAACATTTTGTATGTGGTGACATGTGATGGTGACCAAGCAATAAGTTAACTATCCTTATACATTTAGCTAAATGTGAAATAAATATTTCATACTCCCTCTGAGAACTAGAATTCATTACTTTATTCTAGCTTCACTTGATCCTGTATAACTTTATCACATTACATGATAACATTGATTACTTGCTGTATTCCACTAAAATGATTGCCAGAAAAAAGCTTTTTTATCCACTACACACTTATATTTTTGTACATTAAAACTTTCACAGACCACAGTCACATCTAAGTAGTAAAAATAACATTCTATAGAGCTGAAATACGGTTTGAATAGGACTGCCTGATAAGACGGATTTGCTGAATAAACGACGCTGGGAGGACGTTTGTTATTTCTGTGCAAGACGAATGCTCCATCTGTCGTCCTAATGAAACTGCAGCGATGGCGCAATACAATTGTTAGTGTTGATTTATGAATTAAGGGTTTTGAATTATGGTTTTTGCTTGACTTCTGTATCTTGCACTTGAGCTGTTTTGTTAACGCACAGGGAAGCTTGGCATCGAATTTTGCACAAAGCTGTAGTAATGCCTATTAAAAAGCTGTATTAAAAATTTATCATATGCTTCATTCAGTAAATCAAAACATCGTGGAATCTGTGCACTTAACATCTCGCAAGTTTTCAAAGGAAGCCTGCCAATTTGCATTTGGCCAGCATTCTGGACTATTTTCTGTTCTCTTCGTATTGTGAGAGGAGACCCAAACCCTAGTAGAATAGCAACTTTAAGTATAGTTCTCAACATGTCACTGAACAAACGTAATAAAAAAAATTTGTTACTATATTTGAGATAAAACAGTATTTGCATTTGAAAAAATATACTTAAATACATAGAGAGTTCCTGAATCATGAGGTGTATGCAGTGCTTGGCTTAAAGCCAGAACACGCAAATACGTAAATCGAGATTTTGTATCTCGATGCTTAGGACTGCATTAACTGCATCTGCGCTCTGCAGGTAAATTTGTCATTTCAAGACGTTGTTTTGCACAAAGATAATTCTTGTAATGCTCTTCGTTGCTCAAATTTATACTGATTACAGAATTATAAAGAATAATATACTGACTAGAATTTTCGGTAGGTACCTTCTAGGACTATGTCTGTGCTTGAGATCAAGTATTTTCTATAAAATATACCCCGCGGCCCAGATTTTTCGTTTGGTAGTCAAAGTAGTAGGTAGTAAGACTACAAGTTCGTAAATGTAAAAAAGATCACACAATTATTTCATTATTTATTCTTCATTACTTTACTAATATTATAAAGAGGAAAGATTTGATTGTTTGTTTGCATGATGTTTTTATAAAAATAAATTAGTTCTGTACTAAACACGTACATTTAAAATATACATTTTCTCTCAGATCTTCTCAGATCAGGAATTATTTACCTAAAAACTTGAAAATGAAAGCAGCTGAACATAATATCCTCTAATATCTTTTAGCATTGAAATTTATCCTATTTTAAAATACTTTTATTCCCTGCAAACGTTGGAACAAATTCGAAGCGTCTAATTCAATTCTTTAGTCAGGAGATAGGGCGTCTCACAAGATATTGTTCGGTGCAACGTACTTCAATAAAAATTTCAAATCTCCCGAAATATTCATGTATTCCGTAAAATATAGCAATATTTACATTTAAGTTCCTTCGTATAAGGTGTAAGAAGTTCGCTCGATCACATGAGTCCAAGCTAATTCTGATATGACTAGTAATATTATGGTTCAGGTAATAAGTAAAAAAGTATATTAGTAAAAAATTTTTTTTATAAATTTTACAACTGATTAAACGTACCTATTGTATTTGATACTTGACGCACCATTATTGATCAATGCTACATGTATTTTTATGTCACAGAAAAAAAATTGTGTTTGAAATTCGAATCATAATAAAAGTTGGTATCAATTTCACGATGTGATAAACTTGCGCATATATTTTATTGATAACGAGTAACCGCCCTCGCTTTCTTATTTTTTTACACCTTGGGTTACATTATTTGAATTTTATTAAGGATCCCTAATTTTTTTGAAAATATAATATAGCTTATGTTACTCGGGGATAGTGTAGCTTCCCAACAGTGAAAGAATTTTTCAAATCGGTTCAGTAGTTTCGAAGCCTATTCAACGCAAACAAAAAATCAAATCTTTCCTCTATATATTAGTATAGATTAGTTTTAGCTCTACATAGAACTGAATAGTGCTCTGCTCGCGGCTTCGCCCTCGTTTTCGAGATAATATTTCAGATCATATGTGCGTACTTAATTTCATGAAAATCCGTTCTGTAGTTTTTGCGTGAAAGTGTAACAAACATACAAACTTTCACATTCACATTATAATGTTATTAGGATTGTGCTGTTTCAGACTGCGACTTTTTGTTAGAAAAAGTCGAGCCATTATCTATATGTGCAACGTGAATTTGAAATTCTGCTCTAAAACTAATACTTAACTTCGTTATCTTGGCGTCATGAATGATATCTCCAGAGCGGAGTGGAAGTAATTTGCGATTCGAAGATGCCTCCATACTGTGGATCGTAAAATAAATTCCGACTGCTCTACTTTCTTGGTGCTTCATTACTGATGCTGTAAGCATGAGTATGTGTCATTAAACGATGTTAAATCATAATATTCAGTTTTATATTTATATCACGATTCAGCGATAAATTCACGATAAAGAGCGTTGCATGACCAAAACGTTTTTAAACGACTGTATTTCGTTTTATTGTTATGGTTTGACAATTCAGTCGTGTAATAGATCGATCAGTGTGATAATTTATACACTTACCTGATGTTAAAACCTATAGTAAGCGTCTTCTTTGAAGTCTTCTTCGTACTTAAAGGGTTAAAGAAAAAGTTCTGTCCCACTGCCCAAGTGCAAACTTTACCTTTGAGAACTTTACGGACAAGTAGAGAGATGTGTTGCCCAGGTATTGCTCAAAGTGATTAATTAATTTAATGTGATACGCACATGTCTACACATCACAGATATATGCGGGTGACAGATATATTGAAACCATTAGGCATTTACTGATTTCTATTAACCTGATTTATATTTTTACCTATTTACCATTTTCTAGATTTTTTGTAAATCTGCCATCTGAAAACAACGCTCACAGAATGTGGCAACAAGAGTTATTTTACTTTAAAAGGTAAAAAACACAGTATAGTTGAATTTCTCGTCGTAATGAGCTTTAGAATGCCTCCATATGCCATTTTAACCTCATAAGTTACCACCACAAGAGTAATAGACTCTTATTACGTCATTCCTGACCTACTTTCCATCCTACAAAAATCTTAATGAAACAAAATATGCCAAAACTATTACACGCTTCACTATACACGTAAAAAGTCTTTTCTATTTGTATAAACATGTTAATGATAAAAACTGCACCGATTTCCACATGTATTTTTTACTAATAGATTGAATCACGAGATGGGTTATTAAATATGCGGTTACTATTTGTGAAATTATAAAGATTTTTCCCGAAGAGAAGCTATACGTATAATAACGTTAGTCATGCATCTTTTAGAATACACCACAAAACTTAAACAAGAAATATATTTTCATAAAAAATAAAGCCGTTTCTTTGCAAGCGAATAAATCACAGAATAGATTTTATATTCTAACTGCTACTGACAATCGCGCAACAGACTCTTTACTTACTACTAATGGTACCTAGTTATTCAACCAGATAATAAAATTTATTTTTGCTCACCAATAATTTACTCTAGAAAACAACCGAATATACCATACATGGTATAAACTCTGAATACTCGTGGAGGTCGATTCTAATGTTCTAAAACGGCTAACTCTCACATCACTATTACCACCATTATCTAATTAAAAGTATTAATTATTTTTATACTTTTAATTAGATTTAAACTCTAATCACTTTTACCAACTGAATGATAAACTTTTGCCTATTGTTTCTAATAAAAAAGATACATTTCTAGCAAGTAAAAACAAAGAGCAACCGAAACATACTTTATTACTAAGTATCCATTACGTTCATATCAACTTGCCATGATTTTCTAGCAACAATTATTACGCGAGTAGCGCATTCTTCCATTTTAACTTTCATACATTCACGCTCGTTTACAGTTTTCCAACTGTGCTGAATATAATTCAACGGGAACCAGGACAACGAAATTGTTTGCTTGAAAATTGCGGTCAAGCTACGCGCGCATACAAAAAAGCTACACCGGAACGGTTTTAACGTCCTTGCATTTTTAACACTGCTTTGTGGATGTAAGAAGTAATTACATAGATTGCATGTAATGCTTCGTTCATGTGAGGTTGCGTTCGATCAATGAAAAAATGGATTAATCAACATTGACGTACTGCGAATGGAATGAACTCTGGAAATTACGTAAGTTTTGGTTAACCGATTTCAAAAAAGGAACTCAGAACTTTCGACTGAGTGAAGCGATTTTTAGATTTAATCGAAAGCTGATGTTTGTCATGTAGTCCCACTTAAATTTGAGCTAAATCTGATGAGTAGTTTTTGAGTTATTTTGAAGTCAGTTACTTTTTTCTTGGTAAAATTCATAGCTTTTCGATAAGTAGTTGGCAAATTATTCATATTGTATGTTTTATGTAAAACAAAATAGAATGAAAAAGATAGTTAAGGTTTCATATATTATTTCCAACCCTTCAATTGTAAAACTTTTTCCAATCTTGTTTTTTGGCCGGCATCGCAAGAGAAATGCTATCCCTTACCATCAGATAGATCTTCCCATTTTCGTACGTCCATATAACTATCCCTTACCATCAGATAGATCTCCCCATTTTCGTACGTCCTTTAGGCCATATAATAATAATAATCTAAATTTCACCAAAAATAACCAACGTCAATTAAATTTTCTTCAAATGAGGATAACTGAAATTATCGCTTAACTTAATATGTTATCAATATCACCATATGCATAAAATTTGAAAAGTTCTCATAATTCATTCTGAATCTCGTCAACCCTTAAGTTCATTTTGTATAGTATACCATACATACAACTTTATAAAAACATACGATCACTATAAAATAATTTTTAACTTAGTTTTATTAAACACATGACATTTCTAGACGCTTATTTATACTTCAAAAATAAAAATAGTAGTTTATCTGTCATAATTTTAAATCAGTTGTGAAAAATAACTGTCAAGATGCGCCGCTCAGGTTTACCTAAAGTAAATTTTATTTTATTTTTATGTTTGTACTCCTAAATATGTATGTTTATTATAAAATACACATGCCTAAATGTTTGTTCTTACACATTTTTATATATATGTTATTGTCGCTATGAGAATTAGCATGTTTTTGTCGTGTTTTTTCCTAACGTATATTATACTATACAATACCGCAGTTGCAGTAATTTACCTTTCGTTGGTGGTGTACAGAATACTATACATTGCTAACTTCACGGGATCAATATTTTTTTGGATTTTACTATAAAATTTAAATTGCAAGTATATCTGTCTTGTATAATAAACCAATTTTATTACAATTTAAAAGACAGTTGTACTTATGTTTGACTGCCTCGTTGATATAGTGGTTGTAGAAAGCGACACACAAAGTTGTGAGTTCGATTTCCACAAAAATACTTCTATTATTATTACTGCATGACTATCTACCTATATAAATGGACAAATAACATTGCATACATTATTTATCTATCTATAATACAACATGGTTTGGCTTTACTATGGTTTTTTTGCACGTTTATTTTGCTTTGGTTTTAGACTGCTATAAGTGAAAAAGCTAGGCGCATTTTATTCTTGGTATCTGAAAAGAATGCAGACTCTGACACAAGTGACGGAGTTAGTAGCGGTGATGAAGCTGGAATGATTGGATCAGTAAAAAGTTCTCCAGCGCCATCGATAAATTCCAGTCTCGAAAGTTTAAACCTCCTACTTTCTGATGATGAGATAGGAACACATGCAGATGATATTTATACCGATAAAACCGAAGTGCCTCTTACAGCTACTCTTACTCAGGTATTTTCTAATCCATCAGAAAGTAATTATGACGCTCTACCCTCAGTTTCATCTTTGCCATATTTGCCTTCAGATCAACCACTTGCATCCATGCCTGTCGGCAAACTTTTGACGCGCGCTCAAAAAATTAAACGCAAAGCTCCTGCCATCGTTGCAGGAAAAATAAAAAGACAGTGTAGCAGAAGAATTAAAGACTATAATAATAATTCAGAGACCCTATTGCTTGCGGTGGTACTCCAAAAAACAGTTTCGATTCTTCACATAACAAAGATGAACCTTACATTTTGTGCACATCGTACTTGCCTGGCCAGCTTTGCAGTACTTGCACCTCTGATGTCCGGTTATTAGCGGCCAATGGTGATATTTGTCATATATCCACAAGCTGCGAGAAAATATTCATATACCATCTGTGCGATCTTATTCCAGTGTGATATAATGCAATCAGCACGTCTGCCAAATCGACACCTCCCATGTGACAATTATATTACGATTATTTTGTAAAAAAATTGTTCAAGAAAGATTTATTTTATTAAACATGTTTACTTCCACCAAGACAGTTATTTTTATTTAAAATCATGTTATTTACAATAATCTTTTGGTATATATTAAAAACTACCAGTAACATTCCAACCCTCCCTAAACATAGCAATGTATAGCATAATATACATTCCTAAAAATGTGATAATCACTGTACGTGTAGCAATGTATAGAATAGTATACGTCTTGTTTTTCCAAAATTTTCATATCGCGATTTTTTAAATTAATTTTTTTGATGTTTTTATAGCCCAAAGATGCTACCTATATATATATTTTTTACTTTTCTTCAAAAAAGCAATCTTGCCACGATAAGGGTTAAAACTTACTTTATAAATATGGGCCCAATCCTGAATTATATCTTTCCAGATAAAGAAATCCAAATCGGTTGATGAATGACGAAGTTCTGAGGTACCAAAAATTATGAAAAATTCAAACCTCCTTTTTTTGAACTTGGTTAAAAAAGATCAAATTTTGCAAAATTATGTTGAAGTTTTGTACTGGGGAAAACTAAAATAGTCCGTTCAATTTGTCAATCCAATAGCTTCTTATAACGAAGTAATTCGTTCTTCGACAGTATAAAATGAAATTGGCCTCACCCCAGAAACAATATTGGGCAGTATCTACCACCGGGTAGATATATAGAACTGCTTTATGAAATATAATAGTGGATTATTTCTGAACGAATGGTACCGGCTGATCAAGTCATATGTTACTTTGTTTAACCGCATTGGGGCAGCTTAGAATAGTCACACCAATCCCACGCCAGATGGTTGTCGTAAGAGGCGACTAATGAACAGTCACTACAAATCTAAATAAACGAAATACGCCTTTTCATTTAGTTGTAGCATTGCTAGATGGCTAAACATTGTAATAAAACTTACGACACTTAAAATCAAGAGTGTCACAAGTCAAAGATTCACAAACGTTATTATAGGAAACAGTGAGATATGGTTGAATTATTGCATTTGGCAATTCCCTTTGTGCTCAACCGTTCGAAATACAAGCATCCGTTATACTATTGTTCAAAGCTTTGTTTGTGCCTCAAACAAACATCGTATCTAATAAGGTTGTCTTAGTATAGACGAATCTATTGTATATTTATGAAACAAATACAATTAATAACTTACCCTTGTTTCACTTCAAGAAATAAATAGGTGTCGAAATCATTGCTATTCATTTTTATAAAGCATTTCCACGTTTTAAATTATATAATAGTCAATACTATAACGCAAATGGATACATAAAAGCAGTCAAAACATTTACTAATGATCATACATTTTAGAAAAGTCTTATCCCGCAAAAATATATTCATGTCCAGAAATAAAAAGTACCATAATTGGGAGTACGGTCGTGCCCCCGCTGAGACGAGGGCACTAAGTAATATAACAACTATTGTATAACAGAAAAGAAATGAACAAAAAATAAACTTTTTCACTGTATGCCCATGTGATGAAAGTGAAACGGCCAATCCACATATTTTGAGTGAGGTGTAGATTTTGTCAAGCTAGGACTTGTAAAGTTAGGGCGTGTAGAGTAAGAAGGTTCGCTTTACATGAGATCTGATAACTTTTTGATGTAGAGCCATATGGTCACGTCTTGGCAACATTTAACATAAAGATTTGTTTGATGGGATTACTTAATACAGGTTACGGCTTATCACTGTGTTAAACATCCGAATCCTATTAGCCACTTTTGTATGTTTGACAAACTTTTACATTAATATATTATACTATTAGCGGTACGGCATGATACGAAAACACACAATTATTATCCGAAATGTTAGGTAAAGAAGCCTCGGGGCGTTCGTATCATAACATAACTATTGGTAAACGAGATCAAAGAAAAATATCTTTGCGACTCGAAACAAATCATGAATAAAATATCAATTAAGATGATAAATTTATTAAATAAAAAAGAAGCTATAATTATGTCCTATTCATTGACAGGCCAAGAATAGGCTGGTAAAATAGAATACATATTTTAACAACTGTATTATTATGTTTTCCAGTATTTATTCTTACTTGATAACCTTGTTGCCCAGTTGGTAATGACGACAGATAATTACCAGTACCATACGCAAGGTTCCTGGGTGTTAAATAAGGGGTATCGATTTATATAACAGACGAGTAACCGCCCTCGCTTTGCTTCGGTTTTCTTATTTTTTTATACCTTGGGTTACATTATTGGAGTTTGATTAAGGATCCCAAATTTTTTTGAAAATATAATATAGCCTATGTTACTCGGGGATAATGTAGCTTCCCAACAGTGAAAGAATTTTTGAAATCGGTTCAGTAGTTTCGGAGCCTATTCAATGCAAACAAAAAATCAAATCTTTCCTCTTTATATATTAGTATAGATAAATATTTATACTTAGGTCGTGGTTTTTGTGACGTCTGTAGCGTATTTCGGTTTAGTGTTAGAGAACTAGACGTGTTTCTATTCAGCGATATCAATTTAATAATCTAGTATAATGTTGCATGGATGCTTTCACATAATTATTTTCTCACTATTTGGTGACCTCGTTTTGTTAACACCTCCAATAATATATTATCATCGAGTACTAGCTTCAACCTTGGTTTGGTAATTAATTAGAGGATTAAAGTCTATAATAATGCTAATGGCGTTTAAATCTTTAGTTAAGGCTTATATTGTTGGAAGGATTAGATATAGTCTTCGGTCGTGGAGCTTAATGCTTTCCACCAGCTGTCAAATTGGACAATCTATCTTCAGGCCTGTTACAGTTTCAATGATCAATTGTAATAACGAAGTAGAATAGATGCTGCAGCCAATTATTGCGATTTTTCTGTGAATAATTTCATGGCATCTAGCTATCGCCATGAACAGAAATCGCAATACAAAGAAGCTCAAATAATGTGTTACATTCCAAGAACGTTAGTAGTAGTTTTCTAATCAAATGATGGAGACGCAAAAAAAAATATTTACGTTTGAAAATATTTTTCTACAGCCCACAATATCGCAAAACATTTTGATATTATGAAAGAAAAATAACTAACGACGCAGAATTTTTATTCCATAAAATTTACTAAAATATCACTTCACTACGCCAGGCATGTTATTTCAGCTACGAATCCTGTTCGTGGCAAAACAAATATATTTTATGAATATGTCTTGTTCAAAAGGTTTTTGAGATAAAATTTGTCTTTGTTTTATGTGAAGTTATTAACAAAAACATGAAAAGTTGGCATATCACCATTAGGCATCAGTAAATGAGGCAGCTTTTTGGCACCAGGAATATGGTTGGTTGGCTTACACCTATTAATGACCCCTTACTGAGCATGGGTCTCTCCTTTTGAGGAGGCTTACAGCTACAGGCCACGCTGCTCCAGTGCGGATTGATGTAGGGGTCAGTGTCTAAGCCAAGTATTGGAAGTTTTGAAACTAAATTTTTTCATGTTGTTTTTGACGTCAATTAGGAAATTGACGGAGGACCGTAAAGCAGATTTTTTAGCGGATTAAATTGGCATTATAATTTTACCTTCCTTTTCACTTTTTGATAAACTTAATAAATACAAAACACACCAAGTAGAACTATATAAAATAATTACAGTCAAGTTAATAAAAGATAGATAACAAGAGCACAACTCGGAACTTCTCAATGGTTCGAAGCAAGGCCGCTTGGTAATTTGTTTCGTGATAACAGGCTTGTCTGCAACTTGTCACTAACGGCTGTTCCTCGATAACTTAATTAGAAGATTAAAACACCGTAAGATTTGTCTGTATTCTAACATTATAAGGAATCTATTGAAAACTTCGGACAGAAATATGATTATACACTTTTGTTCTCGTTTTAATCATCGACTGAATTTTTTGATATGTCTCGCTGTACCTTTGATCCGTACAGATTATGTAGTTGATAAGTCAGTATAAAATTAAAATTGTTAATACCCGGTACAATTAAAATTAAAATAACCTACGAGTAACATAGAATATTTGTCGATATACTACAGCTCGAAAAATGCAACCCTTAGCCAATTAATTTACCATACATAAGCTTGTACGTCTATCAAAACTCTGTGATTGTAAAATGTGCTAGAGGCATTTTTTTAACTAAGTACCTACTAGCTATCCTGGCGAACTTTGTACCGCCTAACAAATGCCTAATAAATTAATGTCATATTACTTTTAACTGTTATTATACGCACTGCGAAGGACTGGAATAACTTGCCTGCGTCGGCGTTCCCGCATGCCTACGACGTGAATGTCTTCAAGAAAAGAGTGAATAGGCTTTTACTAAGTTAATGTGCTCACCACCATGGTCCACTACTCCACTTACCATCAGGTGTGATCGTGGTCAAGCATTAACTTATTTGTGTAAAAAAAAAACTAAACTAGGTGTGTGCGTATCTACCTCTCCCTCTCAGATATAAAAAAGCCATAATTTAATTACAAAAACAAATGACAATCGTCAAAACAAATGACAATCGTCAAAGCAAATGACATCTGTCAAAACAAAAGACATCTGTCAAAACAAATGACAATCGTCAAAACAAATGACAATCGTCAAAACAAATGACAATCGTCAAAACAAATGACAGCTGTCAAATCAAATGACAACGGTCAAAACAAATGACAGCCATCAAAACAAATCAAAACCGTTAAAACAACCGCCAAAACATAAATTTTTGTTATACCTAATTGTACAAGGTGATTAGCATATACAGTAGGTAAGTAATACAAACGCATCACTACTTAGCTCTCTCCGGAGCGAACGAAGCGACTGTGCATACGCAACGGAATCACGGACGGGATGGGGCACGGATGGGGCACGGATGGGGCACGTACGGGGTGGGACGCGAAAAACATCATGCCACGTTCCTGTCTCGTCCGTGCTTCCGTGGCGTATGCCTTATCGTATACATTTTCTATGAAACGATATTTCTAAAACTTCACGTCCCGTCCCGTCCGAAAAAAAACCCGTTACGTATGCATCGAACTTAATACAACTTTGTTTTATATATGTATATAGGTAACGTATCTCAGTCTATTACATGTCTGTGGTCCTGTGGTCACTGCTGAAATAAATTTGAATTTCAAACTCAGCAAAACTTTAGGTCGTTTATCAGATCATTAAAACTATTATGACATAAATCAGATATATCAAATCGAAATTGCGTTATTTACGTGGTGCGGGTTTAGTTATACAATTATGATGCATATTATTGGAGTTAATAATTGTTTCTAATTTTGATAGACATATGTAGTTAATAACACGCAAAACACGTTTGATTAATATTGTTGAAATAATCAGGAATTTCAGCTATTCAAATAGTAGTGGTTAATTAAATATAGGATCTATCGATTTGATTGGATAAAATATAAATGTGTGCATTGTCACTGGTCACCTTCGTTGTGATTTAGAAGGAAATAAGTAATTTCATAAATTATACTCGTAGTAATGTATTTAATCTTAAATAACCAACTCCAAATAGGTAAAAAAAATATTTGACCAAAAGTAATATAATTGCTTGTTTGAATAGTTTTCTTTAGAAATCAATTACAAATGATTTATCAGCTCAGTTTGTCAGTAAGAATTTAATTAAAAAGATATATTGCATAGCTTTCAGATCCTGTCGTAGTTAACTAATGTTTTAACTAATGAATTATCTCCTTGAATTTGACTCAACAGTTCAAGATCACGGACCTAAAAAAAGACGGACGTAATCCCAATAACAAATTCAGTGAAGCACCCATAGTAATACCTACTCTCTATTCGTACAAGTACACACACCCACACATTAATACTTCACTGCTTCAATTGCGAATCAAAAATTACGCACACGGTAAGCGGGCGGCCATTGATATGCTTCACTCTCGATTAGACGAGGTCACGTCCGTGTTTTTTTCAGGTCCATGTTCAAAATACTAAATCTTTCTAGTTACTAATAAATATATTACATACTTAATATTTATATTAACTTATGTTTTAGCATAATGAATATCAGGCTCCACCTGTCATTCATAATTTCATCGCATAAAAGCTACAACACGAATACAATTCTAGGCCAAGAAACTGCAGAAAACATGCGACTTTAATAGTCTGCTGAGAACATAATTACACAACCGCTTACTCACCGCTTTTACAGAAGAAATGAATCATTCAGAAGAGTACTAATATTTGTTATATTCCTATCAAAATAACATAAATAGTCTATCGAGTTATGGCACTTCTTTTTGTATCTTCTGCAGTTTTTAGGCCTTAATTCAAGGATATGTGTGTGAGGGAGTATGCGTGCATGTGTGAGGTGTATGTTGTATTACTCGTAGATCGATAAGCTTAAAAACTTACTTGAATTTAGGAATCGAATAGATGGTAAAATTTTGTATATATTATATATGTAAGATGTTATGTTGTCGGCATAATTTAAAATAAGATAGCTGTCGCTATGTTTTGTCGGAGGCCTCCAGAAAGCTTAAGTCACATTTAGTTCTTTAGGACCTTGTTGGTGAGGGCAGCTGTTGAAAAATATCTTAAGTTTGATTGTCAAACCAAAAATATATGGAACTTAGGTACGTTCAGATCATAGAACTAATGTATATTACAAAATTGTGTGTGTGCATGTATGCCCTACTTGAGTATCAATGTGTGTGTCTGTATCACTTACAACAAAATATTCTAGTACAGGGATGTGACTATAAATAAATAATATTGGAGAACCGTGGAGAAATAAACGCCAGGCCGCCATAATTGCGGAGAATCTCCGGTGTTCTGCAATTGACAGCTAATGGCTAACGAGAAGTAATTTAACACAAGTTGGACAACAATTTGAGCGTTTACCGTAACAGTTATGCCACAGATTGCCACGGTACTATATTCGAGGAGGGTGCGGGAAATCAAACACTTCTCTCAATGGACGTTTAGTCATGTTTTGCCACGAACGTTGCAGTTCATCCATGCCCGACACGGCACCACTCGCCTGAAATAGCAAATTTCCGTTCAACCGAGCCGTGTATTTGAGCAGGTTCTGATAGAATTCAGCTTTGAAATATTCGATTCTCGTTTACGTACGGACCTTTTTCCGATCGATCTAAAAGTCTTGAGGTCAAAGAATCTTATATTATCTCATTAATATTATAGGCATTTGCTTTAACTGAAATCCTCGTAAAGAGGCATGTATTTGTGTTCTTGTTCTTCTTCTTCTTTATATTTCTTCTTTATATTTTAATCTTCTTCTTCTTTATCTTCATTATATTTAATTTAATTTGTCGCTAATACTACTTTTAAGTTCTGTATTTACTGTATTTGTAGTAGACAAATAAAAAAAATATATTTGTTATATTCACAACAATTAAATTAATTTCTCTACGTGATACAATTTAAAAATATAAAGAAGTGGATGTTTTACGTATTCATATGATGTCTGACCTAATTTATGAAAGTTTAAATGTAAAACCTTTTGCTTATTTCTGTCCCGGTGGACTTGCCACAACGAATGAAAATAAAATATATCAATAATAACGAAGTTGGTGCGCCCTAAAACGATAAAATATAATTTATTACCTTAAGCCGTCTGGAAATACAACGGTAACCTTTCTAATGGAGACGCAGCTACATTAATGTACATAATACCTTGATATAATATAAATCTACCTATACCTACCTACCTACCTATATAGTGTAAAGTCTGAGTATTTCACACAGTAGGTACTCATTATAGTTACTAAAAAAACTTACATTACTATAGGTAAATAATTCACTAAATAAAATTTAGCTTCATGACATAAATTCTATTCATTTTGTGACTGCCTTATTTTAAAGTTACAACTAATGATTTACACGAAGATTGCTAAAAGACAAGTATAAAATAACCAACTAGTGTTTTAACCCAAACGTCTGTTTAGGGTTAACAAATGACTTAGAGAATGTAAATACACCGTGACGAAAGCGCCCTCCGACCCGAGGTCGAAATGTTGGGACACTCGGAAAATTGTTGAACAGCCAACCCTAAAATTTTAATTACGCAGTACCCATCTATTCTTCCCGACCAAGTCGTGCCCTCTCTGTTTGCTTATTATTCCAGTACTTGCAGAACCCATTTGCTCTTTAAGCACACGACTCTGTTTTAACGACGTTTGGTTTTTATTACGTTTATTTATTTAAATAGTTTAGGTTTCTTTTACTGTTGTGTAAGAATGTGCACTCATTAAGTCGTCCGAAGTCTGTAATACACGTAATACTGAGTAACTACCTAATAATAAGGTGGGAAACTTATCCCGACTATCCACAATGGGGTAAGCTCATGATAGAATGTTTCATGCTTTTAGTTGTAAAACATAAGCAGAATTTGTATCCTGCAAGTTAGAATGTTACACACCTTGAAGCCAAATATTACACAAGCCTCTCTTTGTAACTCCATAGACCTGGAGCTTAGTACAACACGTCGTGGTTTTAATGTGAGTTTGTGTGGAGTTAACTCGAATGTGAGCAGTTATCTGAAGACCTTCGATAACGCATAAAGATTAGAACCGGTACCGAGGGCTAAACTTATATATTGTGTTCGACATTGTTTAATTGTAAGTTTGTTAATTATTGTCGCATACGAGTAGCAAACCGTTAATTGTAGTCAAGACACTCTTCCATTAGAGGTTTTTAAATTACCATCACGAAACAGACTTTATTTTTTCATGTAATTGTAGAGTCTGTATGAAAACATTGTTTTAATTTTCAAAAAAACTTCAACTATGCACTACTCACGCGTATCATGTGACAAAGCTACACAATTTGGAGGCAAATATTGACTTACATTGTCGGGTGTAACGAAAATTACACTGGGATTTCTAACAAACAGAATTCGGCTCGAAACGTGACAGTGTAATTTTTTTGTTAAAGTTTTTTTTATGGTGATGACGAAAATGTAAATAAAAACCACGTTTATTGTATTGTATTGTGTATTATTGTACTCGGGTCATGGGTGTTATTGTGATGGGTGTACCTACTGCGGGGGTATGAGTGTGTAAGCGTTTAAGCATTTATAATCTTCAAACGTTTATTCGGAAAAGTAATATGAATAGTAACCAAGCAGAGGTAAACAAAATACGTATTTACCTCTATTGATAAGTTTGCTATAAAATAGTACAGGCCAAATTAATTCAGTGTTGATTAGTTAAAACAATTTCATTTTAAAGCAGACTTTAAAAAAATACACAAAGATACTGAAAATATGGATATTTAAGCAAACCATAAAGAGCAAAAATGTTATTCATTTCAGTTTTTCATAAAATAAGGTTGTCTAACCCTAAGATTATTCAGTATAAACTGAACTCGTATAACTAAATTACATTTCAGATAAGAAGCAACTTAAATTACTGCGTAAAATTCCCAAGCTATAGCTATAGCTTTCTAATAGACATCTTAAACGGCTCATTTATTATGTGGACAGCGATCGCTCTATCGTCGAGCTAATGTCCGGACATCTGATATATAGTGAGGTTTTAGCCAAGACGAGCAGAATAGCTACATTAATCGTTGTAGCTCTGTAAATATTCTTTAAGATAATGTCCTATATTTTATAGCAGCTCATTTTTCATACATATCCAGAAAAAGTTTGAACGGGTCTTAGTTTATTGATTTGTTCATGTCTGAAAGGTATGTCCATATGAGTGTGTAAGCATTTATTAAATATATGCTATTATAACTATGTTTACTTTATAAATATATAACTATTTTATGCCCTCGCTTTGCGTCAAACCTATGCTTTAGTACCCACACAAAAAAAGAAAAAAAAATTAAATTGACATATTTTTTATTCATTAATCACATATGGCTGGTTTTGTGTTCTCCAATTAATCTTGACAATCCTCATGCAAAGTTTTAAAGTTTTTCACCATTCTTTAATATCTATATCAAATTTTATCTGAAATAAAGATACAATCTGGTTGCTTAAGTAATTTTGTGGCTAGTGATATGAATTCTATTCGTTTGACAGTTTTTTAAAAGAACATGATATAGCGATGAAATAATTCTTTATAAAGGTCGTCAAGAGTAGGTACGCATTCATCGAAATTCAATCAGCTCTCAAACTTTATTCCAAATCGACAATGAAGTCTGTACAAACCGATACAGCGCTCTCCAATCTCCATCACGCGACGAGACTCAATGCGATACCAATCAGTGAATTTAATTAACATAACTTACACGGCGCCTATTAATTACCTTCCAGTGCTGTACTTATCATTGATGCCGTAATTTGATATTCGATTCAATTCAATGTATACTTGGAGCAAAATGCATTGCAGTTTTGGCTGTTTTTTTTTTTGCTTCTTTTGTTACTGTATGCTATTTATACGACCGTGTAGCCTAGTTGGTAGCGACCCTGCCTGCAAAGTGAGGGGTACCGGGGATCCCGGCCGGGATAGATATTTATGTGACAGACAGGGCCTGATTAACCCTTAGGCTAATTAGGCTGCAGCCTAGGGCGCGAGGATCGGGGGGGCGCGCTAAAATCGTGTCTTCGCATGCACTAATCTAGCATCACTGCATCTACCCTACACAGGCTACACATTTCAACTAGACCGAGACAGTCTAGTCCCTAGAGACGAGTCCCTGATTTTACCAATAAATTTTAAAATTTTAAAAAGCGCGCATAAAACAAACACTGACTTGTTACTCGAATCGATCGGTGGTCGAGCGAGTGGGTGAGCTGGCAACGGAGTGCCACTTGCCAGGCACTCAGTGCCTAGTGCGCGTTTTGATTAATTCGCCTCGCAATAATGTTCGGTTTATAAGTACTAAGTAGTTAACTAAATTTTAAGTAAATTAATACGTGTAAAGTTGTAAACGGACAATTTAGTAGTTAAAATTTAGAAATCAAGTAGACAAGTAATTTAGATTTTTTTCTATTTTCTGTTAAGTAGATTTTTATCACTTAACACGTTTGGACCATTGAACTATTATTACTAGCGTATAGAATAGACACCGCGAACATCGGGTTCGGGGGTGTGCATTGCACTTATCATCGGTAAGAAAACAAAATATTAACTTAAATCAACTAAAACGAATTTAATTAAATTATTGTGCAATGTTCCCACCATTTTTTAATGAAAAAATCATAAGGAGCCTTTGAACTTGGCAAGCCACTAGCGTGTTAATGGACTAAATAAGCTTGCTTACGCGCTGTCCTACGTGGGCGAATCAACGCAAACGCGAAGCGACGCGGCGCGAAGCGAAAATAACAAACAGTCGAGATGTATTGAAGTGTCCTACGTGACCAAAAGCACGTAGAGGAAGTTGCGGTGTCCTACGAGGGAACACGGTGTTAGGCTTGCAGTCTTGGTTCGGCAAGTGTCATATACAAAGTTACTCTATGGCAAGTGTGCAAACGAGGCTTCTAGTTTGAAAAGAGAACAGAGGGCAAGCCGGCGGTGGAACACATATTTTGTTTGAGATGTCTTTTCTAAATACAGGGTGGATTTTTGAGACGGGTCAGTAAGGGCAGGTACCTTAACCATTATAGTTATAGGAATTATATATATAGTATTTTTGAGAAAATGTACGGTCAGTGAAAAAAGTGCTAAAATCCAAAAAAAAAATATGCGTATCGATCCTATTTCGTATGGGAATCAAAATACTTTATGGGACCATTTAAGGTATGAGCACTAGAAATGTCAGAAAACGCTAAAAACATTTTCCATACATTTTGTACTGAAAAACGATAAATCAACTCCTAGTATTGTTTATTGCCAAACAATCAATAATAACTTAATGTGCATGATCGTAATATAGATATCCCTGTTGTGCCTATTTATTTATTTATTTATTTATTTATTTATTTAGACTCATTTACAAAATTACATGTAACGCAAACTTACAAAACTAAACAAGGCCTTATAATTAAATAACATGCAATTTTAATTACAAATGAGCACAGCGAACTTTAAAGAAGTGCATAAACATTTAAAAAGAAAAAAAAACTTACATTACGTGTTATATATTGATTAGGTTGAGTATAACTAAATATTTATTTTAAAGGAAAAAAATAATTTCAACAATGGCTAAGTTATGTTGAATATATTAAGTATATATAAATTATATAATAAATATATAAATTAAACAAACAAGAGGTGTATTATGGGAAACGCTTAGGGGACCTATGGATTACTTGGATTCAAGATCATGTTTATTTTAGTTTTAAACACAGGTAGTGAATCGTGAAAGATATCTATGCTTCTGTCCTTTGCTTGGAATTCTTTTAGGAGTCTGCTTAATCTGGGGAAAATTGAGTGATGACCCAGGTTAGTTTTAAAAGTTCTATGTGTGAGTATGGGTTTAGGATTGCGTGAAAGGCATTGAGGCACATTAATAAGAATATGACTAAGGAGCTCCGTATCATCAATATTACTATTTATTAATTTGTGTAAAAAGTGCATGTCGTGTATTTTACGTCTATCAAAATACCGAAGAGTAAATAAGACAGCCACATACTATGATTGTACAGTATCACTGATGTCGCACCCTCGAACATTTCTGGTCGCCTAGTACTCGCTTTAATTAATAAACGACGACAAAAAGTGTCGTTACAACTTTTCCTCTTAATTTTTTCCGTCTAGCCCCCTTTCGCAACGCGCGATAAGGAACTTCGTTCTAATAATCTTCACTTATACGCGCGTTTCTGTGACACCGTGTCCTACGTGGGCGATTCAACGCGAATGCGATCGCGAAGCGATCCGATGCGAATTTAGTGCGACGCGGAGCGAAGCGGCGCCTCTGTCCTACGTGCACGCGAATTGTCACTTCACCGCCAGTCGCCACTGACATACGCCGTGCCGCTGAAGTTCGCGCGAAAATATCAAACCAACTGATCGCGTTTGCTTCAAGCCGCGCCGCACCGCAACGCCCTCTACGTGGTTTTGGTCACGTAGGACACTTCAATACATCTCGACTGTTTGTTATTTTCGCTTCGCACCGCGTCGCTTCGCGTTTGCGTTGATTCGCCCACGTAGGACAGCGCGTTAGTGTGTCCGTGTTTTTTTAATGAGGTACTTTGCCTTTATGTACGATCAGCTTAAAAAATGGTTTGCCACCCTAAGGTTGAATGTCATGCAGATTAAAGGACAACGTTAGTTTCGCTTGCAGATCGATCTGAAAACTTTTATGAACCATGTTAAAATTTTCACACTACTACTCTACTCACTACTTTTTTGGCGGGGGCGCGTCCTCATTATTAGCCTAGGGCGGTCAGATCTCTTGATCAGTCGCTGGTGACAGATAAATATTTTGTACTCGGGTATTGGGTGTTATTGTGATGTGTTACATATGTCGTCCATGCCACCGGCGACACAGTTAAAACCTACTGCGGGGATATGAATGTGTAAACGTTTATTATTATTTTATTATTATTGAATCGTGGCCGTAATTACACCATTAAATACCCTTCTACCTCATATATCTCCATATATCTCCACTCTGTGATTATATTCGTTGGCTACCTTTTACACTCACTAATTCAGAGTGCTACGTAGATAACCTTCGCCCGTCTCCGGGTTTCGTAACGGCTTCGCATGGAAAAATTCTGAGGATAGCTCTTTATGAAATAGCTCAGATTAAATTCACTAAATATTTAACGAAACTAAAATTATGAGAAGAACATTTTAAACAACAGAATTTCAGTACTCAGCGCGGAATACTTGGCATAACTTTTCTCATAAAGAACCCAGTTTTTCGTACGGG
The DNA here is from genome assembly GCA_951805285.1 of Thymelicus acteon. NCBI lineage: Eukaryota > Metazoa > Arthropoda > Insecta > Lepidoptera > Hesperiidae > Thymelicus > Thymelicus acteon. Next base: position 6,138,213 of record OX638229.1, on the reverse strand, counting down.
AAGTTTTAACGTGCCAAATGAATACCAATCATAACAGCACTCTCTAACTTGGCACACTTCTTCAGTGAATCGGTTTAAACCAGATTTGGCCATTTGGTCGATGACTCATCACGCCATCTGTATGGTATTTGGCAGCGATGAGGGCGCAACAAGTTTAGGCATAGCGTGCTGGTGAGAACGTGCCAACATTCAACCTCTTTACAAACCATTTTTATTGTCCACGCTAACTGCTCTGTAAACACGACTTTTACGACGCTATATTGTGACAATTCCTGTTCCGATCTGATAAATAGACGCCTGAACAAGGGAGATAGCTACATCGATAAAGGGGACTACGGTAAATACATGACACCGCTGTCTGTAGACAAAATGGTGGCTTCGTTATTAAACTATTGTAGATACATAAGCTCTCAGCTTACAATGAAGGATATTAAGCGACCTTTTTATTACTGTGCTATTTATGGAAACGTTTTTAGGGTTCCGTAGCCGAATGGCAAAAAACGGAACCCTTATGGATTCGTCATGTGTGTCTGTCTGTCTGTCTGTCTGTCTGTCTGTCTGTCTGTCTGTCCGTCCGTCCGTATGTCACAGCCACTTTTTTCCGAAACTATAAGAGCTATACTATTGAAACTTGGTGAGTAGATAGTAGGTAGTAGCGGGTATTCTGTGAACCGCATTAAGATTTTTACTAGAGACCGACCGAAGTTTCGGTTTCGGTTTCGGTTTCGGCCAGTTTCGGCCAAAAAATCTAGTTTCGGTTTCGGTTTCGGTTTTGGCAAAATTTGGCCGAAACCGAAACCGAAACTCTGTGTTCGTGAATTGTCGTGCGTAATTTCGTCGTCGTGCTAAATTCGCGGCTAACTCGTGGGCACTGACTTTTCAAGTGAAGTCATTAATTTAACATGTTTATTTTATTTGTTCATTAATTAATTGACATGGAGCTTTGGCGGTCATTTGCATAGGCCTATGTTGAGCATAGGACTTTAATTTTATTGTTTTTTTTTCATCTTATCTAACACCATTTAACTGTCTGTAGGTATATACCACCATCGTCATAGCCATATAATGAAACTGTAACTGTACTAATATTTGAGTAAAACTTTTAATACGGGTATGTATTAGCCATAATAGATTAAATAAAAATTTTTTTTTGTTTATTTGTCTGTGCGTTTGTTCCGGCTAATCTCAGGAACGGCTTAACAGATTTAGCTGCGGTTTTCACTGACTTATACATATTGTAGTGAGCTTGGGTTAACATTTAGAGTTCGTTTTATTTCAAACGGTTCACAAATAAATTACGTTATGTAAATTTCGCCTATACTTACATTTATTGAGTGAGGCCCGACAGTTTGATATACACTAAACATAGCTAAGAACACTTTCGATTTAGTCACCTTCGTTTCTCCGTTTGGGAGCGACGATGCACAGACATACAACAGATACACAGATACGTCAAACTTATAACACCCCTCTTTTTCGTCGGGGGTTAAAACAGCGCCCATTCATAAGTACATTTTTTTCGAGTTTTTGCCATCTATGTATTAAGATATAAGTTTATCGAACTCAAGGCACGTACTACTATACAAATGTGTAAAAAAACACGCTATATTTCAATACCTATAGGTACTGAAATACCTATAGGTACTTCAGTATATATGTACCTATATATAGGGTATCCCGTAAGTAGTGGATCTACGTTAGCGGACAGATAGCTTGAGGGTTGACCTGCCAAATGTCAAAAAATGCCCTTTGTAAAATTTCAACAATTCGGTTCCTTTACCCTACTTTTTTTTTGTTTAGTAGCTCAATTGTGCTCAAAGTGTGCGTTGTGTAAAATAGCGTAAATCGTAAAATCGCATATAATATAAATTCCAAACAATTCAATTTGAACTTTTGTATGAAACCAGCTCATTTCACGTTACTCACAGCTCCAAAAATACGTTCGTTTGGCCTCACTCTAAGTTTCGGTTTCGGTTTCGGTTTCGGCCGAAACTGGAACTAAGGCCGAAGGTTCGGTTTCGGTTTCGGTTTCGGCTGAAAAACCAGTTTCGGTCGGACTCTAATTTTTACACAAAAATAGAAAAAAAACAATAAATTTTGGGGGTTCCCCATACTTAGAACTGAAACTCATAAATGTTTTTTTTCATCAAACCCATACGTGTGGGGTATCTATGGATAGGTCTTCAAAAATGATATTGAGATTTTTAATATGATTTTTTTCTAAACTGAATAGTTTGCGCGAGAGACACTTCCAAAGTGGTAAAATGTGTGTCCCCCCCCCCTGTAACTTCTAAATTATGAGAATGATAAAACTAAAAAAAATATATGATGACATATTACCATGAAAACTTCCAAAAAAATTTTGGTTTGAATGAGATCTAGTAAGTAGTTTTTTTTTAATACGTCATAAACCGCAAAAAACATTGATCAAAGTTACAACGAACTATAAGAACTTTTATATGATGTTACTTGCTGCTACGGAACCCTTCATGGGCGAGTCCGACTCGTACTTGGGCGCTTTTTTTGACTACTTTGTTACCAAAGTATAAAGTATTACAAATGTCCTAGATAAAAAATATTTTTAGAATTAGAAACATTTTGGTCTCAAATATTTTTCGAATTAGGAATTTAAATTCCTATTGGACATCTTTAATGAATATTAAAACACTAATATAATTAAATCATATTTAGAATACATGAAATTAGCACAGCCGAATAAGATACCTAATGTACTTATAGATAAAAATAAGATTATGTGTAAGTGGTTCACACACGACCCGTGTAGCACAATGTCGATTCTCAGCGAGGCGGAAATTTTAATGATGAGTTTGAATTTCTGGGTGTAAATAAATGCCTTACTCTTTGTGTGTTGTCCATGGCACCCACGACACAGGGAATCCTAGTGTGGAGCTATGAGTGTGAAGCGTATAAAAAAGCGTATAAAATTACAAGATAAATGTTAGCCCTCTCATATAAGGAAGGATAAATGTGCTTCTGTTATGAAAAACACGGAATACCCTGTTCAAAGGTCGGTGATGTGCAGGATTAGAACCTAACTGCTTATTACACGCACTTTTACGAGGAAATATAATACAAGTTCCTTTTCCGGTCAGATAACCGGATAGATAAATATTACACGGTTAATATTAAACACGACGCGAGCCTACGGAATTTATGTGATTTTGTCGTAATGTAATATTACACAATATGGTTATATTTTAAACCAATTTTGTGGTGTTATTATTTAGTACCTATGTACATCTTTTTGTTATAGGTTAATCAAAGCAAACCTTATACGACTTACGAAACTAAGTTATGTACAAATACTTTAAATGGTGTCACATTTCTACAGTCATTCGAAAGAACACTCCATTATAATCTTGATTGAAAGGAACAAAGTGGGTCTGAAAATTTCAATTAGCTGTGGCGGATTAAACCTCTCGTATCCCATCGATAGGTGGCGCTCTCGTATATCGCCCAACAAGGGATTTTAGCTGAATTATCCGCTTACCAACTAAGTGAAGTAATTAGTTACAATAGTTTGAACAGTCTGTCATTATTATAATTAATTATAATTATTAACAATATATAATTAATTTGAATAACACCTCGCACCTCGTACTAAGAATATTTGTATCGTGGGTGATTAACATAAAAATGAGACATCAAAAACACCTCAAAAACCGAAAATCTAAATAAAATCACACATTTATCTGTCTGATGTCTGCTACAGCCAGGAATCGAATCAAGGCCATAACAAACTATGTTACGGCTTTGTAATATTTAGCATTAAATATTTCGTATGAAATTCTATCCTTTCTATTAAACCTAATAACTGAAGTGAAAACTTACAACCTTATGTCTGACGCCATCTGCGACTTTCCGCTACAGATAGAGATCGCAGCGATGTCACGAATAAATCTGAAGTGTTACGTTATTATACTAGAACAAAATGTATATTTATAACAAAATCTAAATGTAACCGATATTCCATGTCGGCTCTTTACCTAAGTTGGAGACAACGTGGTTCCAGAAAGCGATTCCCGTGCCATAGACTAAATTCCCCTGGACTAAAAATCACTACATAATTAATGAATCATATAAACTTAGTTTAACTCTACTACATAATTAACAGTATTTATTTCAGAATCGTTTATACACTGACGAGAATCAAAGCTACTAATTTATACTTAATTCACCTTCTCATAAAAATATTTTGCCTTAATAGACTAAATTCCCCTGGACTAAAAATCACTACATAATTAATGAATCATATAAACTTAGTTTAACTCTACTACATAATTAACAGTATTTATTTCAGAATCGTTTATACACTGACGAGAATCAAAGCTACTAATTTATACTTAATTCACCTTCTCATAAAAATATTTTGCCTTAACTCGTTAGGATCCGCGTGATCGCGGTACCTTTGAGTTCGAACGTGCTGAAACGTTCCCAGTAACCGACGGGTTAATAGACTAAATTCCCCTGGACTAAAAATCACTACATAATTAATGAATCATATAAACTTAGTTTAACTCTACTACATAATTAACAGTATTTATTTCAGAATCGTTTATACACTGACGAGAATCAAAGCTACTAATTTATACTTAATTCACCTTCTCATAAAAATATTTTGCCTTAATAGACTAAATTCCCCTGGACTAAAAATCACTACATAATTAATGAATCATATAAACTTAATTTAATTTAACTACATAATTAACAGTATTTATTTTAGAATCGTTTATACACCTACGATAATCAAAGCTACTAATAAAGTTTATACTTAATTCACCTCATAAAAAATATTTTGTCTGTATAAACATCTAATTTTTTTAATATTTTAAAATGTTCATATTCTAAACTAAGTTCACCTTGGCTAGTTCACCATTTGCGTGACCGATTTGTTAATCTTGCTTGTACAATACGTTATCTCAAAGAAAACTCTTCTTATTTTACCCGTGTTCCCACGCAAGCTTTTCAAATACCTCTTTGATATTATTAAGTACCTCTTTCATAAATAGACGTTTAATCAAAAGGAACCTTTATTTTGTAGTCTACTTCTTAAGGCTTATTTCCCCAGTAAATCATATTCCAATTTGTGAAACCTCTTCGGTATGAAAATATGAAGTTGCTCTAATTCCCCTCGATAGTAACTCTATAAATGAGCAGCTGTGTTGGGTTTTCCCCCCGAGAACACACCGAGTACTACCACAAATTAGTATCACTTATTGAAAATAAGCAATACTAATTTGTCAGCTATTGTCAACTTCTTTATGAATAAGTGCAGTGATCACTTTTAAAAGGGGTTCGACATGCATTAATGGCTAATTTATATTAGCTACTTTAATTTAGTTGGTCACATTTTAATTACGATAAAAGAAACACAACTACAGTAAATTGAAAAATTAATGAAAAAGTACAAAAAAATATTGTGATTTAATGTTTTTGTATACTTAGATTAATTAGAGAGTCGTATCAATAAAGGTGCATTTAGGCATTAAGGTGACCGCTTGCTTACCGATATAAAGTCCAAATTATGTATTCCGGTTGGCTCTCGCCCTGTGGGAGTAATAAATTTCCTGCAACGAACAATCTGGAAAGACAGTGGGTTTATGTGTTTTATCCCTGTACTGTATTATCCTTATTGTAATACCAACAGTACTGCGACCGAGTAACAAGGCCAAGTGACCTGTAACACGAGATATTCCTTACCTAAAAAAACATAAACGTGTACTTGTGTATGTGCGTGAGAAGTTATACTTCTTTGGCATCATTAAATAAATATTTAACATTAATAATTTAATAATATTTAGTACGAGTAACCGCCCTCGCTTTGCTTCGGTTTTCTTATTTTTTTACAACTTATTGGAGTTTTATTAAGGATCCCTAATTTTTTTGAAAATATAATATAGCCTATGTTACTCGGGGATAGTGTAGCTTTCCAACAGTGAAAGAATTTTTGAAATCGGTTTAGTAGTTTCGGAGCCTATTCAATGCAAACAAAAAATCAAATCTTTCCTCTTTATATATTAGTATAGATTAATTATACTAAATAATAATATTTTAATTTATATCAATAAATAATACATGACTAATAGAGGTTCTATTTCTATTTTGTTGATAGTTTTTGTGGGCAACTTCATCCTGTTACTTTTGTGTTACAAATCTTAAAATTTCACTCTCATCATTTTTTTATAACGCGCCTAAAGAAGTATAACTTCAATAATTAGAACGTGTATATTTGTTTCGTCGAAACCGGAAGTTCTGAGAGAGACTGAGAGATACTACGGACGGTTGTATGCCTCCTCTCAAGCTCCACCTCCTAGCGAGGAGAGCGATAAGAGAGCTAAACTGACCCGACACTACACAGAGGATATCCCGGACGTCAGCCTGTATGAGATTAGAGAGGCTCTCAAACAGCTTAAAAACAACAAGGCACCGGGAGATGACGGAATCACAACCGAGCTTCTAAGAGCTGGAGGAAAACCCCTTCTAGTGGCGCTCCAAAAACTGTTCGATTCCGTCATTAACACTGGAACTACCCCGCAAGCGTGGGGCAGAAGTGTGGTGACGCTGTTCTTCAAGAAGGGCGATAAAGCCCTTTTGTGAACTACAGGCCCATCGCACTTCTGAGCCACGTTTATAAGCTGTTTTCGAGGGTGCTCACAAATCGCATTGCACGCAGGCTTGACGACTTCCAGCCTCCCGAACAAGCAGGATTCCGAAAAGGCTAAAGCACCATAGACCATATACACACACTGCGGCAGATTATACAAAAGACCGAGGAGTATAATCTGCCATTGTGTGTTGCCTATGTGGACTATGAGAAAGCCTTTGATTCTATCGAGACCTGGGCGGTACTAAATTCTCTCCAGCGGTGTCGGATCGACTACCGGTATATCGAGGTGTTGAAGTGTTTGTACTCATCTGCCACCATGTCCGTCAGAGTACACGACACATCATCGAACCCCATCCAACTGCAGAGAGGTGTCAGGCAAGGGGATGTCATATCCCCAAAACTGTTCACCGCTGCGTTGGAAGACGTGTTCAAGCTGATGGAGTGGAAACGACGTGGCATTAACATCAATGGCGAATACATCACACACCTGCGATATGCCGATGATATAGTCATCCTGGCGGGTTCCCTGGAAGAACTTGGTACAATGCTCGGGGACTTGAACAGCGCCTCAAAACAGGTGGGTCTTAAGATGAACATGGACAAGACGAAAATCATGTCAAATGTCCATGTCACACCCGTACCGGTTGTGGTTGACGGCGCTGCTCTTGAAGTTGTAGACGAATACAATTACCTGGGACAAGTGATCCAGATGGATAAGTCCAACTTCGAGAAAGAAGTCACTCGTAGAATCCAACTCGGATGGGCTGCGTTCGGGAAACTGCGTCATATCTTGTCGTCCAAAACACTACCTCAGTGCCTGAAGTCAAAGGTGTTCGAGCAGTGTGTGTTGCCAGTGATGACATACGGATCCGAGACGTGGTGCTTTACTATTGGCCTAATCCACAAGCTCACAGTTGCGCAGCGGGCTATGGAGAGGGCTATGCTCGGTATTTCTCTACGTGATCGCATCAGAAATGAGGAGATCCGTAGACGAACAAGGGTAACCGACATAGCTCAAAGAATTAGCCGGCTGAAGTGGCAATGGGCTGGCCACATAGTTCGAAGGACCGATAATCGTTGGGGAAGAAAGGTCCTTGAATGGCGCCCTCGTCTCGGAAAAAGGAGCATAGGACGCCCCCGACCAGGTGGACTGACGACCTGAAGAAGACAGCGGGCATCCGCTGGATTCAGAAGGCTCAGGACCGGTCAGAGTGGCGCAAGTTAGGGGAGGCCTATGTCCAGCAGTGGACCTCTAAGGGCTGATGGATGGATGGATGGATATTTGTCATTCCTAAGTTATCTGGCTACAATCATAGATATATTTCTAAAACTGCCTCGTAAGCAACAATTATTTTTTACGTGTTTCGGTTTTAGTACTTATATGTTAAAAGCTTACTTGTTCTTTTTGCTGACAACGCGTATTCCTACGGTTTTACTGACAGACTAACTGACTGAGAAACCAGTACCTAGTACTTCCAGGAGGTGGATTGTCTTCTCATCTGATTTATATAACACATCTTATTTATAAATTCTCTGTTAATTTTCAATAAAGTGTAATTCCGCTTAAAACATTTAAGTGAATACAAGAAACGATTTAAAAGATCGAACTAAGAGGCGTATCTAAGTACACACTTATTATTGCAATGATATTAATAGAGAAAACTGGCGAAAGCACACCATGGAGGGCAGAGACAGTCATATAGGGATAGGGACTGGTTTAGACTACTATCCGACAGGAGAGGCAAGAAACAGAAAATGGCAAAAGACCCGCCCATTCTACACTCTCCTGTCATCACTGCGGTAGAAATAATCGCTCCCAGCTTGGTCTTTATAATCATGAAAAGAGGTGCCATTCACAAGATGCTGTTTGAATCGTCTGTTCTAGACGGAAAAGCCATAGATGGATAGATAGATTATTGCAATGGTGTTAATACAAAAAAAAGCCTTGTTAGACTTTTACAATACTAAAGCTTATATTATGTAGTCACAGTATGTATGAGTATGCAATGCCATAATTCGGAACTCATTTTGTTTATCTATGAGTTTTTCTGCATAAACATGTTAAAATTTTATATTACACATCTGTTTACAAGACTATATTACGTATTCCAGATGTATCTCGACCCAAGGGAGTTATAAATTAGCTTGGAGGTTCCATCTGCTGTGGCTCCTTGCCACGGCTTGATATGGAGTCGGGGTGTAACTAGTACATTCGTATTGCATATTACTAAGTGCTGTTTGTATTGATTGCTTTTTGTATTAATTGATTTGCTTAAATTTTGGTAGGGTTTATTTAGTTAACTTCATAATGCTAGCCACAGGCTAATCGATCTGATATTGATATACCCACAGTAACAGTTAACATAGCAACGAAAGTATTTATGCAAAGTTATTAATTTTTAAAAGTTATTAAAACGGCTCATATTTCCCATTTCCATGATAACTTTGGAATAAAAAGTATAATAGAATAAAAGTTGCTTGAAATATGTTACCTTTATGCGTGCTTAAGTTTACTTGTTATAAGACCCAATCCCAGTATTGGTTTTAATTATTTTATTTTATGTTTTTAATTGAGTAATTAAGTGACAAATGAGTTGACGATCCACCAAATGGAAAGTGGCTATTGTCTCACATAGACATCACTAACGTCGACTCTGTAGCTTAGTTGGTAGCGCCGTATAACCCTGCCTGCGAAGCGAGGGGTCTCGGGTTCGATTCCCGGCCGGGGCAGATATTTATGTGACAGATAAATATTTGTACTAGGGTCATGGGTGTTATTGTGATGTGTTATATGTTTCGTCCATGCCACCTGCGACACAGGTAAAAACCTACTGCGGGGGTGTGAGTGTGTAAAGCGTTTATTTATTTATTTATTTATTTATTACTAACAAAGCATCATTGATTCGTTGTCGACCAATAAAGAAGAGAAAGATAGAAAGATAATGATGATGTTTGTGATAAACATGATGATTGTTATCCTACCATGTACAATTTAACAAAGCACAATTTTTAAGATTTTACTTTATTCCAAAGTTGCGTAATATTTTTTGTCACTTCCTAAAGAATAAGACTTATCGTATCTCTTGGGAAACCGTAACATTTTAAATTTCAGCTTGTAAATGCTAACAGCGTGGGGTCGTCTGGGAAAATGATACAAATCTTATTTAAACAGAAAATAGAAGCTAGGAAATAAAGTCTAAAGTAGAATGGTCTTATACAATTCTGAAATAGGATACCCAACGTGTTTTCCAACTGGAATTTTTCTCTAAACTGGTACATCCGATCTTGTCTTATACTTGAGTATTAAACAGTTTCTAGGTGTGCACTTTTGTAGATGTTTCAGAACTTTGCAATCCAGTTAATGCAGCTGCATTTATCTTTAAAATAAGCCGTTTATAAAGCTACGTTGCATTAAATGCAATAGATCACTCGTGCCTTTTTCGTGCGTTTTTGCTGTGTGTTAGTCCGTCTGTCATCCGAGATTTTCACTTAGAAGTGAAACTCAAAAATCATAATAGATAAACATTATTTGACGACCCGTGTAGCGTAATAGTTACCATACCGGAGCGCCGTACCACGGGTCCTGGGTTCGATTCCCAGCGAGGCGGAAATTTGAATGATGAGTTTGAATTTCTGTTCTCAGTCTGGGTGTGAGTGTTCTTGTTTCTGTGTGTTGTCCATGGCACCCAAAACACAGGTAATCCTAATGTAGGGTTATGATTGTGTGGCGTTATTTATCTATAACTTCTGTACTAATATTATAAAGAGGAAAGATTTGATTGTTTGTTTGCATTAAATAGGCTCCGAAATTACTGAACCGATTTGAAAATTCTTTCACTGTAGGGAAGCTGAAATTAAAATCTAAAAAAATCTCCGGGTGACACAGGCTATATTATATTTTCAAAAAATTATGGATCCTTAATAAAACTCCAATATACTGTAACCCGAGGTATAATAAAAATAGGAAAACCGAAGCAAAACGAGGGCGGTTACTCGTTCAATATAAACAAATAGATTTGTTGATTCAGTTGATAATACTCAAGAATATGAAATACGATTGCTTATGCTTGAAACGTTGCGGTTCATGATTGTAATATTAACGTTAGAACCTAAAGATATGTTACTATTCGATAATGTAAATAGGCCGGATGGTCGTAAAGGGGTTTCTGTGAGTAAAAATTTATCAAATCTTTCCCACAGGTCGGTACCGTTCGAAAATTCCTTTTCTCAGTAACCCAAAAATAAGGGCTACGCTTGACTTAACAGAGTTATCATCGTTTACGAACAATAAACTTCGTTATTATTGCGCCTTCTAAAATTTCCTAATTTAACTACAAAGTTGTTAGGAGTTTATACTTGTATTTTAATTTGTGAAGAATTTAGCTCTAACTTTTGAAGAATAAAGCGAGAATAAGACAGATAAAATATAAGTTATAAATTTTTTATTTTTTAACCATAGAATATTACAGTTATAGTAGTTTTTTAACCGACTTCAAAAAAAGGAGGAGGTTCTCAATTCGACTGTATTTTTTTTTATGTTTGTTACCTCAGAATTTTGGACTGGGCGAACCGATTTTGATGATTGTTTTTTTAATCGAAAGCTGGTGGCTGTCATGTGGTCCCACATAAATTTTATTGAGATCTGACAATAGCATCCATGAGAAAAACCACATAAGTCGTAAATTTGTGTTAAGATGTGCGCGACAAATTGACGAATAACTCAATATCACGCCAACCGATTTCGATAATTCTTTTCTTAATCGAAAGCAGGTTCTTGTCATGTGGTCCCACATAAATTTGAACGAGATCTGAAAAGTAGTTTTTGAGACTTTGAAGTCGGTTATTTTTTGTTAATAAAATTTAGATTATGTTAGATTAGTTATTTGTTACTCGCAAACCTTATCTTATACTATTCAAAAATTAAAAATTGCGATTGAAGAGAAATTACGAGAATAATTATCCCTTTGATTAATTTGTTCACAAAGAGTTTCAGAAGCCTTGCGTGGAAGCATTTTGAAGTATCGTTCGAATGATTTGAAGTTCAAAATTCGTAGAACAAACCGTGATAGAACATACTGAATGGTTCGAGCACTCATTCATTGCTTTTGACTCTTGGAATCTGGGTCGCGGACCTCATCATTAATCTCGTACTGACTCAATTTCCCGTTCACAAGCAAGAGGAAAAAGTTGTTCGGAAAATACATAATAACAGTTTTTCATGTTTTCTGAGATTAGGAACTTTGGACGTCGTCGTATCAAGTTAACAATTACAAAGACCTTGGTTATAATAAAAATATTCTTTTGTTAGGAATTGTAATCTCAATATCTAATTGAACCATTTCAAATCCCATTGGAATATTCAAGGAAGCTCTCAAGTGCAGTGAATCATTTTACTAAGGGAGGAAGGATACTTCATGAATACAAAGTGTATAAATTATTGTGAAGCAAAAACTTTTTTCATAGTCCTGAAACTGTTCTCATCAATTACAATATAGAAACAATATATAAGATACATAAAAACTGCAAACATTTATCATCGGTCTAATTTGTTAAAAACATAGATTTTAAATGAACATAAAAATGTAAGTAAATGTGGACTTAAAAGTATATCACAGTCAGTAATTTCTACGCAAAGGTTAGGCGTGGAATAATCAACACTTTAAAACTATGTATGATAAAAATAAACCCTTACTTATACACCTGGTTATAATCTGGCGGTAAGATATTGACAGATATGATACAAATATACAGATATTTACTTATACTTAGGTCCAGTTATATAAATTCTATCTATCATAATTATAATATATTACCAAATTAGCTACTGAAAAACTAAATAAAGTATTAGTACTTACAAATGATTTTTAATTACAATTTAGTAATCTTTATGTGGCTGCGCAACTCTATTTATAAAATTTAATTGAATTAAGATTAAAGGTTTACGTAGGTACTTACTTTCTAATTATACTTTAAGCCCTTCGTCGGCAAAATCCTCATGAATTTTTCGAAAGGCGAAGAATTTAAGGTTACATTTATAAGGGATGGAATGCTAAGAAATAGGATAAAGCTGGAGTAATTTTATTACGATCCATTTAAAACGCCTTTGAATTTTATTACTTGATATTAAGGCACAGTAAGATCGAATTTGATATTCATTTGTATGAAGAATTTAAGAATTTTGATATTAGGGATTATTATTGGGTTTTTAAACATTGTACTCTTAACTTACCTGTATACGTAGATATAATTTTTCAATAAATGATCATGCCTAATTTCAGCTTATAACATATAATTATGATCTCTAACAGATAAACTTGTGCCCAAAATGACTAAACATCAATAATAAAGAAATCGTTTTTCCTAGTGACTAGTGACCATTCACATTATTTTAAAGAGAATATATATTAAAGTCATATCTATTTTAAATAGGGGAATTATAAGTCAAGCCACAGAAGACATAACAGTACATAAATGGTCAATCAGCAGTTTTTTTGGCCACGGAAACCAACCTCTGATCTTATAACTAAACTACTGGAAAATAGAAGGCTTGAATAAACTCATTCGTCTTTTTTTAAATGCCACCTGAATGTTCCAAAGAAAGCGTCAAATAAAGAACAAGAATTATTTTTACTTGTCCCACTGATTTATCCATCACCACCTAATTTACTAACTCGGCCACGGATTTTACAACTAGCCAACATTTTAAACATGGGCGAAAAAAGGTGAATGGCGGAAGGGATCACGGGGGGCTTAGCCCTAAAAAAACCTATAGGAATCCAAAACGGAATGGGTTGGTTCGTTTATTTTTTAAGTGTAAATATTGAAATTGAACATATAGTTGCAATAATTTACTATTAGATGATAATTTTAAGTACGTTTTGATGATCATTCAATATATTTCATGATAATTTTCGGTACAATTTTGATGACCAAAGAAGTTACCAGTTATTAATTATTCATATATGTTGCAAATGTTGATGCTAAAAAGTAACTACCATACTAAGTTGTATTTATAGTAGCTTACATCGAAGATATATAGTGGCTAAGATAGTATTATTTAGACGCCCATTGATGGTGGCTGACTCAGAAATTCAGAAGACAATGTAGATTTTTAGATCACAATAATACTATTAAATAGAAATTATTGTAGTTTAACTAGCACCCTTTTAAATAAACAGACCTACCAGTAAAATTACTATAACTTGTATAACAGATCTAAAAAATAAAATTTGAAAGGACAGAAAACATATTATTATTTTATTTCCTTTTCGTAGTAAAATGGTTCACTTCCTTAATTTGGTGGTGAATAGGAGAGGAAAAGCTGAACTTAAGAGTCCGCTAGCTTTCGAAGTATATCAATAAAAGGAAAAGATTACACAAAAGGGAAGGTCCGACGTGAAATGAATACGCAAACCCATAAAAAATCTGTATCGTATCGAAATACACTCGTTAGGACCGAAAATGTCGTAGTGAAATGAGATATTCCGTTGTTTGTAGTAATTTTTGGAACAGAAATTTTTGTAGATCTTGTCTAAAAATATAAGTGAAAACACCACGATTAGCAAAGTAACTAGTTGTAAACCGAATTTAACTTGCTTTACAATATGTTTTAAAACTGCATTTAAAAAATAAAAAATACACTAGGATTTTTTAGCCATCAACACTTGTGTAATACAAGTAGAAGTAAGTCCAAGTATGTGAAGCAAGTTTTCTATTCAGTTTCTGAAAGGAAAAGCATGACAAATGGATAGAAAAATAGAGAGGAACACGAATGTTATATAAGAATTTCTATTTATCTATTTTTAGTAAGAAATATCTGGTTCTCTAAAACCACACGACAATAAGACTGCCCGGAATATGAACATCTATTTCCGTGTCAATTATGGTCACACAATTACTTATTGTGACTTGTTTCTTGATTCGGTTGACCTGATTTATCTATTTTGTAAGCTACACGATTAAAAAGTGATAGAATGAAATATAATTCTTCGCGTGCTATTTTGTTTGGAGTATTTTAGACCTATAAGTAATTGACTAGTCATTTTTACTCTATTCAAGTGTGGTGTTATGAAACTTTAAATTGTAAAGCGGAAAAAATGGACTGAGTGGGATATCCTTGCAGGATTTGAGATGGCTAAATTTAGCTTTTACTTAAGCATAGAGCAATCTGAATATTGAATTATTATTATGCATCTTATTTGTACCATCATCGCAGAAAAGAGAAGGAAGAGAAAGATATATTTTCCAAAAAACTTGTAAATTCTTTTCTCATGTAAAGCATAGGTAACTAACGTTGCCAATCGCCAACAGTTAAATAGGGGTCAATTTACGCGCTACAAACGAAAGAACGAAAGAGCTTCAAATCCAAACTGACTGCCAATGGGGCACAGTACTGTACTATTTTAATGTTTAATGGAAACGAATTCGAGGTGTTTACTACGGCACGTCTATGGGTTGACAAATCTGCGGCGCGGTGTTGTGACGGAGCGCACAGGTGGTAATGTGGGGCGCGGCGCGTATCGAGCGAGCAGACGGCGCGCGCAAGGCCCGCTCAGTGCAACGGGCGCGAGCAGCCCGGCCGGACGCGTTCAGCGTTAAATGCGCCACACGACCATCACTCAAGGCGGCCGCGCGGCGGTCAAACCGCCACCGCCTCCCAACCCCTATCACTCCATAGGTACCCCCTCCCGATGCAACCGCAGTGGTAAACAAAACGCGACCATGTGACTGTGTTGTGAAGTGACTTTAAATCGTAACCCACGTGCCGCCTAAATTAGGCGGTGTCACATGTACCGAATTATTTAATCAATTATGTAACCAGACTGCCCTCCTAAGAGGTGGTTCTTAAGAGAAGTCACGACTGAAAGCCCCCTTGACGAGCACAGCGTGAAATGCCGTCGCGGTCTTGCTCCGTCGGCGCACGAGACTGATAAAATAATATTTTTTACTGAAAAAGAAATATTTTTTATCTGTAAAATATCATATCTTGCAAGACTTACCTTAAAATAAACTAAAGTTTTTAAGCTCGTCAGGTAAATAGTTTACGAAATTCGTAAAGTAAAACTAAAGTCTTAATTCAGCGGTGGTAGCCAAAATAATAAAAGCTGTTTTATCTTTGTGATTTTTCAGTAGAACATATTTTCTCTCTAGACAGCGGAACATCATTTTTCATTGTAAGTCAACGCAGATGTAATTCGTAGCCTCGCCGTAGCATCTGTCCGGAAAGGGGCTACGCGTTAGCTACGAATGAATAGCTTCGTAGCAAACAAATTTATGGAAAGAGCGTAAAAATTACCAAGTTTTTACGAGTGAATTTTAACGGGAGAAAAATGTCACGTTATTAATTCAACGAAGAAAAATTATAAGTTGTTACTATTTAAAAAAAATACAAAATTATTCGTAATAACTTGTAAAAACAATATTGTCTGTATCTAATATACATAATATTTGATTTCAACTTAAGCTATACTTCTGACCTTATATTGGCGTCTAGACAAAAAGCTTCATAGGACTATTGAATAATGAATATCAAAACTTGATTTACATTGAAATGTTCCCAGAAATTTATTTTATATTCTTTGTCATTATGAATAGATTCGACGAAGTCGTATCTTATTTGCCCTTATTTATTTAATATGCTGAAATAACAAGACAGAAAAGATTTCTTGGTATTTATATAATTCCAATAGCGTAATAGTTACCTACGCAGCTGAAGTATTATTATTAAATATTATAATTAAATTCATTTAAACTAACAAAAACTCGATCAATGACGAATAAATATGACGTATTCCACATTAATTTTTTTATGATAATTACATTATTATAATAGCACATATTTCCCAAAAGTAGAAATACTTATCTGACAAAAAAATGTATTTTTATTATTAGATATAAAATACTATATTTTCGTCCAATATTTCCAGACTTTCCTGCAGATCCTGTTTAAATTATTGGAAGTCTTGATAACGGTTCCCTATTTCTGTCTTCTGAGTTACTAACAGCAGTACCACCTCATTTATTCAGGCAACTTAATTAATACAAGACGCAGGGACTTTGTTGATTTCCTAACGCATTAAATACATGCATTAGACTATTTTGACTGGTTATCTTTTTATAGTTGCTAAGATCAACAGTCTATTGGCTGAAGAAAATTGTCTTTAAAACTATCCAAACTCAAAATGGGGTACTACAAGGGAGTATACTCTTTCCAGTTTTGTTTTATGTTCTTAAAAACTCCCTCACTCAGCCAAAAATAAAATGAATCGAGGCTGCTAGTAAAAGCTGATAAATGAAATAACAAATTAAACTCATACCTAGTGAGAATGATGCTCAGTTAACTGACCATAAAATACATTTACTATTTCCTTCCTTCTAAGACGAAATCAGTGATTGTACTCGTATCCCATAATATATTACCCTCATGTATTTTACCCGAATCTTACAGAAGAACTTTTAACAAACTAGAATAACGTTATCCTGGAGTTATTTTCTGTTAACTATTTTGCATCTTGCTTCTTCACCTTCTCCTTAAAAAAGCTGTCAGTATCGCTATAATACTCGTGATAACATATTATTCTTATTACTGTGCTGATTTCAATAATTTGATACGACCTGCCAACGGAAATAAGAAAAGTATCATCCAAAATCTTGTACAAGAAGCAATCAGAGAACGTTACCCTAAAGTAATTTGAACGGTATCACGGCGCTTATGTTTTTTTTACATGATTACATGTTTACCTACAGTTTCACAAAATGTAGTCACAGTATCAGCTGCCAATGAACTAGGTAGCGGAATTAGTTATTTTAAGGTATAATTGGAATGCATTCATGATTTTCGTTTCTTGTATCTATCTACTTACTTAAACCACAGAATACATAATAGTAGTTATAGGCTAAAACGTAAAGTTAAGCTGCTGATGATGTTGCTTCATAGTAAAATAAGCAGTAAGGATAAAATATGTAATATACATAATTAAGTTGTATTTGTATTAAAAAGTCAGTTTCAAATTAACATAAAAACTAAGCGGAAGACAAAATGTTTATCATATTTCGTGGCAAAAAAGAAAAGACTGTTACGAAGCAAAAATGACAAAAAATCTTCGAAATAATGGTTGAAATTCCTTTGTCGTTACAAACCAAGTTATTTTGTCCGCATTACGTGTATTGTTTCACCTGCAGTCAATATTTAAGCAGTGATATTATGTTTGTAATTTCTTTCTTCGTTCCCTTGTTATACAAATCTCATGAGTATTTGCGAAAATTTCGTTATCAAAACATCGTAAAACCCACACTGGGTCGAGTATAAAAACCCACCCGAATATAATCTTCCTAAAATATTCAGGAAGGGGATACATTATTATTATTGTACTCCCGCAAAAGTCATCAATTTTATCCGCTGTCGAAATATGCAATACAAAATACCTACCTAAAAATATTCCAATGTATTACGCAGCAGAAGCTATTCACATATTTTTATATCAGTTTACATAGAACTGCTAAATGCTGAAAGGCTGGGACTAGAATATAAGTCTCATCCATAATCTGTGGCGTTGAGCGGATGTGCGCAATATTCAAGAGACCTCAGCGAGAGACGATAAATTCTATCTTGTGTGATATACGTTTTGATCTATTAGGGATTATAATATCTCGATTTAAGATTCTAAAACTAATAATTATGCTGTTGGAACTTGATATTCGTTTATTTTAGCAGATTATAATAAAAGTGCCTTAATATTTTTTATATGACATGATCCTAAATTTCATCAGTAAGTACACATGATTGACTGGAAAAAACAAACCTTAAACTTTTAACTATAGTAGTTCATTGTCTTTGTTATTTGTGTATCTAACAACAATCCGTTTATCTGTTTGTTACAGCATTATTCCTAGAGAATCTGACAGAAAAAAATTATATTATTTAGTATTTTAAGTGCAGAAGGACAATGAGTATTGGCAAAACGAACAAAAGTTTTCATTTTCAATAATCGAATTAACCCTTCAATGTTAGCGTTCAAAATAAAAACCAATTTATTACATACATGACTATTGCCTGACTATCACCAGTCTAAATCACTGTACGAAATTTCCCCATTTTTTCCCTCGTAGACTTTTCTAGACAGATATGCGAGCAATCCTATAAACGTTAATAAGGTTTGCGTTGTCAGATCGTACGCAGCAAAATCGTATCACGCAAACAAAAGTCAAGAACCTACGCCGCCTAAGAGGCTGTAGATATTTTCCATAGATTGTGCTAAGATATTCCGAAGTGATTGATGAGCGATTTACTCGGAGGCGACTATAATTAAAGCTATCTAATGTTAGCTTAGATCTATCACATTGTGTGACAATTAGCTAACTTGACTCTAACATTGACGACCTTTGCTACTAAATTTCCTTTCCTTAAATTAAATGGGCCGAACGTCACTGGTCATGACTGAATGAATACCATTAATATATTCAATCAAATCCACTCACTGTAAATAATTATTTGATTAATTAAAAATGAATATTTTTACAATAAATCAAAAATTTCAAACTTCATTTTTGATTTTTTTCTAAATTTATTTGTAATTGTTTATCGTGATAAACGTGTGGTGTGCTTCGGACCAAATTTTTCGGTTGATTTGTAAGGGCATAACTTATCTATTTTAATATAAAATCATTGGACAAAACTGTTTCATTAAATAGGTATATAAACATAGAAAAAAACTGTCTTATTATTAATTAAATTTATAATAAAACTCTCTTATTAAGTTACTTGTACAACACCTTACAGCACCTATATAAAAAAAAATGTTAAGTAAGAGTTTCAGAAACTCATGATTGTCTTAAGAGTGTCTGAGTAAGTACTGTTGACCTCCTCTTGACTGCTCGCGAACTACAGGACCCTAGATCCTACTTGTGTCTCGTAGAAAGTTATTAAAAATTATAACACGTTTTATTTTATTAAATATATTTTTTAAGGTTTACACGATAAAGCTTTCTGTTTTATATATTACGAGTAACCGCCCTCGCTTTGCTTCGGTTGTTTATTTTTTTTACACGTTGGGTTACATTATTGGAGTTTTATTAAGGATCCCTAATTTTTTGAAAATATAATATAGCTTTGTCACTCGGGGATAGTGTAGCTTTCCATTAGTGAAATAATTTTTCTAATTGGTTCAGTAGTTTCGGAGCCCATTCAATGCAAACAAACAATGAAATCTTTCCTCTTTAAGATATTAATAGTATAGATTATTCTTCTTCTTACTATTGATTTTAAAATCATCGAATGTAACCTAACACTTTTAACAATAATTGAAAAAAAAAATTTTGTAACAAACCTAATTATCTACCGTTTTTTCTAAACATAATATTATCATATTTTTGTTATTTATTAAAGCTATTTTTTCACTTAGTCAAGATTCAAGAATATATCACTGAAACCCAAAGTTATGGAAAATATGGTATAAAGAACTGTATGTTATAAAGAGTTCTGTTTTTATGTAGGTTAATGAATAACATATTTCATTAATATAAAATCTCATTCCATAATTTGGAGGCTTTGACTGACGTATAGAAGTTATTTGATGCATCGCTCATAATTACTGACACTCGACGCTATACAAACTATCTCGTTGCAAAAACAGGACGTATTACCACTTCAACATAGTATTAATTTTCAAAGAACTAAAATTAAATTTGTGTCGGAGTGCCAAGAACTTGAGTCGATAGCGGTATGAAAATCTAGAATTTATGAGGCGTGATCGGACTGCAGTCTCAAAGACCTTTTAGTTTCTATCGTAAGTCGTTCTATCAATTTATTCTTTGTGGATTTTGTTTTCAAGTAGTACTGTGCCGTTATTAATAAAAAAAATATTTTAAAATCTTTATCATCGAATGTTAGTATATGATTTTTAAAATTATTGTTGGATTCTTACTTTTTCACAGATAATTTTAATCAAATGATGATACCAGTTATTGCGTGGGCATAGTAATTATACTTTTACATTAATTTTAAAGTGAAAATTAATAAAAACGATATGACGCAGCAAATAAAGTGAGATGAACAAATATGATAAATTGAGCAATTGGCAATTAGATAAAACCTTGCTTCCTTGTGCTGAGAATGGACAATCAAATTTCTTGCCTAAGCCTGTTTATATTATCTGTAATTTTTTTACTTATCAGTGATATATGTAAGCAAGGAAAACTTTAATACAGATATCAAAGGTATTTCTCTCAAGTCACGAAAGAGGGTGGCAATTGACACAAAAATTTCCTTTAAGGACGTGCCAGTCCCATATGTCCATTCTTTGGAATGCTCTCACGTTCTAGTGTTGGCTGAATAAATTCCGAGTCTTTTTCTCATAATACGAAAGAGGTACACGAGTAAACGAAAATTTATCTTCATTCATGGGTTTCTTCTATTATAAGAACGCCCATCGTTGGAATTTAGTAAATATTGAATATTATTGAGTTGCTTCCTTTTTATCACCACCGATTTTGTTTTTCATTTCAATACGTATGAGAGAGATCACAAAAGACTTAATAAAATACTGAGATACATATTATTTAATAGATAATATGTAAGACTTACAATTTATTTATCCTCCAGTTGCCGCCTGAACTTCATGTGATGTTCCTGATTCTTTATATCACTGATTTCATAATGGTGTATAGGCCCTTCGAAACATTTTATACAAATGTTCTTTATACAATCAAAATGTAGCGCTATCTCTCTTTCTCTATCTCTCTCTCTCTCTTTCTATCTCTCTTTCTCTCTCCCTCTTTCTCTCTCTCTCTATGTAACAAACTGAGTGAGAGCAGCACAACCATGCTAAATGATATTTACTGAGCTGGTCCAAATGCTAGCTAGAAAGCAGTGATAGCTTAGCGGTTAGAACGTTTGTCTCATGAACACAAGGGCCCGAGCTCAAATCCTGGCACGCACCTCTAATTTTCAAATATTATCTGCGTATTCCAAGTTAATTATCACTGGCGTCGGTGAAGGAAAACGTCGTGAGGAAACCTGAACACCTGAGAGTTCTCCGTAATGTTCTCAAAGATGTGTGAAGTCTACCAATCCACATTTTTCCAGCGTTGTAGACTATGGCCTGTACCCCTCACATTGTGAGAGGAGACCTAGAGCCCAGCAGTGAGACAGTGATGGGTTGTAGCTTTGCTTTTATTGTTTCCAAATGCACCTATATAAGTGCTAATTTTTAAATACGCGTTGGCCCTGTCTTTAATAATATATAAGTCAATGGTTATTGTATTTCTTTCTTTTTCTTCTCTCTTACTTGAATGGCAACGCATAAGTGATGCCTTTGGTGTCGATGATGTCCAAGGGCGCCGATAGACATTAGGTGTATCGAAGGCTCATTTGTCAGTTATTTCCATAAAAAATACTCTTATCTGAATTTATGTATAATGATTAAACTTTACAGTTGAATGTTCTTGATCAATACAATGTTAAACAGACCATTGCAGCTATAACTATGTTCTCAAATGCGTGTTGTATTAGAACTTACTTACCATAAATACAATAATTGCGTCCACTCAGGTTTTGTCCTGAGACGTGACTTGTAACTATTTATTAGCCGCAACGTGGCCAGAAACAGTTTATAAAAAATACATTATTTTACGTTTTTCAAAGCTAAACACGAAACTTGTACACGCAATCTGAACTTTTCATTACGTGTTTATTACTACTATATTTTTTACTTCATCTTTCTGTTGTATTTGTTTACCAGCTGCAAGTATTGACAATAATACTATTTGTAAAGTGAATGAGATTAAAAGCTAGTTAACCATTTAAATGTTATAAAAAGCTGCCATATTTATAGACTTAAGTTACTTTCTTTAGCAAATAATTCAATCTTCATAAATAAAATACAGTAAAATATTATATATTTTATAGTTAAATAATTATATAGTTAGCAGTGATAGCCTAGCGGTTAGAACGTTGGTCTCCCGAAAGAAGGGGCCAGAGTTCAAATCATGGCACGCACCTCTAATTTTCAAATACTATGTGCGTATTAGAAGTTAATTATCACTTCCTTCGGTGAAGGAAAACATCGTGAGGAAACCTGCACAGCGGAGAGTTCTCCATAAAGTTCGCAAAGGTGTGTGAAGTCTACCAATCCGCACTTGGCCAGCATGGTACACTATGGCCTAATACCCCTCACACTGTGAGAGGAGACCCCGAGCCCAGCAGTTGGACAATTATGGGTTGTTGCTTTGCTTTTTGCTTTTATATAGTTAAATATTGTATATTATATAACATTATATTTTATATAGTACTATATAAAATAGATATTCTATCGCCAATTTGTTAATTCAGTGTTGTTATGACTTCCGTACCATTCTTACTCCATTTTTCATTTGAAGACTATTTATGAAGTATTACTTAAATATAAAATTCATAAATGTAGCACAGATCCAGTTTGCCAAGCTAAGTGGGCCGATCATAAATAAATTCAAGGTTTACACAGTCATATTTGACTTTAGAATTTGTAAAAATTTTCAAACAAATTTTTCATGGCCCTAAAAAACATTCACACCAGGAATCGTGTCAAAGCACACTTTTATATAATCTTTTATTAAACCTCGTGTTTGACTATGAGCAAGTAACAAGCGATAGCATAAGTACAATAATTTATTAAAACAAAAAAAAGGTTTAAAAACTTAGTTATGACATATAACATAACTAATTTGGGAATATCATTCAAAATGATTTCATTCTCAATATTACTTGCGTCATATATTTTGAAACTTGGCTCCCTGGAGAAATCTTCTTACCTACAAGTGGAGAACTTTATAGACGCAATCGGAATGATTTTTAACCGACTTCAAAAAAGGAGGAGGTTCTCAATTCGACTGTATTATTTTTATATGTGTTAACTTTTTACTGAGTGTACCGATTTAGATGATTCTTTTTCTATTCGAAAGCTGGTGCTTGTCATGTTGCCCCATTTGAGCGATATTTGATTAGTAATTTTTCAGTTATCCCTAATTTTGAAGTCAGTTATTTTTTTAGAAGATTTATTTGGCACAGCTTCAGTAATTCGTGCTCTTCTTTTTCTTCTTACATATTATACGTTATATATTATACATTATATATGTATAATCTGTAATAGAAGATTTTCAAGCTATTTGGATCCTCAAATACGAATTCAAATTTGTGATACACAATGATACACGAAGCAGGACCATTGAAGCATTAGAAATGTCACGACCCTATCATGTTACGACAAGACTACATAATATCTTTGGCATCTAATAATATGATTAAATTTACAATGTTATGCTATCATTATCACACACACAGTATCTGCATGGCTGGTCTCCACTGTTCAGAATAAGTTAAGGTCAACTAAACTGGCTAATTGAGAAATATTAACTCCTCATACAACAGTTACAGATAATTATGGATAATTTTCTCACATTCAAACTCCAGCGCTCGTATTTATTTCACAATATTTTCTTTTACAATTCGTTACGCACAGATCTTCGTTGATAATTAAAGTGCCTTAATGCTTTTCCTATACAGTGCGTATTAGGCTGACCTGACCCATTAATAGGTGACCTCGATGTGTTAGTTAAGGCGATTAATGACAAGTAAAATATAGAAACGGGGAACACAAGGCAACGGGTACCAATTTAATGTTTATTTCGTTTAACTACGATACTTTCTTCATTTCTAATTTTTTCAGTTTCATATATTATTTTCTTCTTTCTTTAACTTGTTTTCTTTTACTTTATATTATGAACGTGTGTGTAATTTTGTGGTAGTTAGTGTGCATTTGTTTTTTAATTTTTGATACGTGGTAATTAATATAAACCGGCGGCAATACGCTACATTTTTAAATAAGGTCACATTTTATTTATATTTATTGAGGTTAGCATATATGTGGTCAGTTTTTCATGCTTACTAAGTAGGCTGATTAGAAAGAAATTATTATTATTAATTCGAGACAAAATCAATGAAAATATGAACAGGTCTAAATCGACTGTCGTTCAAGAGATTTTATAAAGCTAAGATATTACATCTTTTGTAATGTAATATACAAAGAGTCCGTTAGGCTTGGAAAGTACTAGCACAGAGCACTATAAAGAAATGAAAGATGCAAGTTGGTTTTTCTAATTTTTTTTGCTTATTTGCCACTGGGAAACGCATTTATGACTCTAACCCTTTGTTTCGTAGGGACGGAAATGTGGGGCTCTCGGAATACCCATTAAAACCCAACGGTCGTCTACCTTCATCCTCGTAATGGGGCCCCACATTCACGCTCCGTAGTTGTGACCTGATATTCTTCTTATAAATTACAATAAAATTATACGAGTACCTACCAACGTTCTAATTATAACAGAACATCTCTTGAGCCTCATGAATTGAAATATTATGTATCGCCTGTAAATGTATTTTATTCTAATGAAAAAGAGATTGTATTTTTGTGTCATTAATTTTTTAATAGGGATCTGTAATAATAAATGTCCAAAATTTTTGCGGATTAAATTAATTTACTCCTATTTTTAAGCAACTTCTGAGCTAACAGACTATTTTAATGTAGTTCTGTCGGGGAACTAACTCGGAGTTGCAGTTTAATCAAATTGTACAGCAGATCTAGAATATTGCGCTGAGTCTTTAAATAAGGACTCCTCCTCACTTTATTTTTCAGGGTTTCGAGAATTCGGTTAATAATTTAAATGTCGCCTATACATATACTATAGGAAAAATAAGTCAGTAGTGGGTTTAACTCGAGCTTAAAAACTGTGGAAATAAATTTGAGTTAACTTTTGTATAAAATAAAGATGTAGGTAGGTATTGTAGATTGTGTATTTTTCAAATTCAATTACATATTTAAAATATAGATAGGTATCACTGATACACTTATGCACGTCATTAAATCTACCACAATTTCGGAATGATTTTGTCCGATGCTCATTCATTAATGAAATGAAATTAAAAACAAAAAATTTTTGTCACATTAAGAAAATTACCAGCATATTATTTCATTTTCCAATTTCTTACATGACGATTTATTTGGTTTTACCAAGTTTATAAATCCATTAACATTTTTTGTCAATGAAACTTTTGAAATTGGTCATTAACCAATCTGTATTTTATTGCGGTAAAGTTTAAAAATTCATTGCACGGTATTTTATTCGAGCAAAGCACACATATCATTTTTTATTCAAAATAATATTCTGTTGAACATATAGCTTTTAATCTAAAACTAATCCCACTTTATCCAACATATTCATAATAGTGTATTTTCTAACCACTGTACTGTGCACAAAGTAAACCTTTAACCACTTTTCAACACAAAAAGAAACAGTAACTCATTGAAGTATTATTACTAGCATATAGAACCGACACCGCGAACACAATGTGTGTCCCAATGAATTGGCGCCGATCGGCTTCAATTTTCAATGGATTCGTTCGATTTTGAAAGGAGAACGGGGGCTCCATTTTGAAAATAGAACCTCCCGGCGGGACACACATTTTGTTCGAGATGTCTCTTCTATGAAATTATACTTCAGTGCAGTAACTGTTATTTACATTAATATATTTAAATTTTCACTTTATCCACCGTGGATTCCATGAAATATCGATACTGTATTAAACCGTGGATCATGTAATTTTCTTCGAATCAGTGAGACAAAACTACTTTTATGAGATCTGTAGTGTAACTAATAACTCAAGTAACAAATATCAATATAATGTTGGTTTAGTTCATTTTGACAATCTCTTCCACGACATCACAAAAACAATATCACAGCGCGCGGCGCGCTCTTCATTAACCCGTTAAGAATGCGCAATAATTTTTAACCGACTTCAAAAAAGGAGGAGGTATTCAATTCAACTGTATTTTTTATGTCTGTTACCTCAGAACTTTAGACTGGGTGAACCGATTTTGATGATTCACTCTGAAGCCGCAATCCTTAACTAAGTTCTAAGAGGTAAGCATTAGGACAAAGTTCAGAATGTGGAAGTTTTAAGCTTCCCGCACGTTTCTGATTACACTAATTTACAACTTCCTAATGAGGTAGACCGACTACTTATCATGCAGTCGAGCTTGAGAGTTCATACGTTGCTGTTAATTTTAGCATAAATATGCATAGAAATGCAAAAATAAGTTTTCTTACACAAACAAACGTAAAACCGTGATAATTATAGAATACGAGTAACCGCCCTCGCTTTGCTTCGGTTTTCTTATTTTTTACATCTTGGGTTACATTATTGGAGTTTTATTAAGGATCCCTATTTTTTTTTGAAAATATAATATAGCCTATGTTACTCGGGGATAGTGTAGCTTCCCAAAAGTGAAAGAATTTTTCAAATCGGTTCAGTAGTTTCGGAGCCTATTCAATGCAAACAAAAAATCAAATCTTTCCTCTTTATATATTAGTATTAGTATAGATTACAAAGTTAAATCTGGGGGCACGGCAGTGCCCCCGCCAAGTCGAGCAAAAAAGCGGCACGGCCGTACCATCCTTTTCTCGAAGCAATTCAGGCCATTTTCGACCCCCTATAACTTCGTTGTGGATAAAGCTAGAAGCCTGAATTTTTCGTAACCAAGCAGGCATTGTATAAACACGGTATATTTCAAATTTCATTCAATTTGAACCAGTAGTTTAAGAATTATAACTAGTCAAAGTTTCTTAATTTCGTCACTCACTGACTGACTGACCGATCATCAAAACTCTAAGGCACTTCTAGCAGACATAGAAGCTTCAAATTTGGAACACAATTAGTGTTTAGTGTATAGATCAAGGGAAAACTAAAATATTTTGCAATTTCGGTCCACTTTTCTAGATACATCAACTGCATAAATAACTTTGTAATCCCATATAAATATATAGGATTACAAAGTTACATTTGCAGTTAATGAATTACTGTACCTGTATAACAAAGTAACATTTGCAGTGAATGAATCAGTGTACCTGTATATAATAATTATGTTCAAAGGTAACTTGTAAAAGGAAAAAAAGTAGAACTATCTACAAAAAGAAATGAGATGCCATCAAAAACAAAACTTGTAAAAAAACCAAGTCTCGCAACTCAGTTCTTCTACCGTAAAAAGTTGTGAGATCCATGTAATACCAAGTCGGTTAATTTATTCAGTTCCTACTTAAGGGTCCTTCTCTCTTAAGTTGTTACGTAATTAGCTAACCTAACAAGTAACAACATCTTATAGTGACCATATTATCAATATTAAAAATCTTTTATGTTTTAAATAAATAGATTGACTTGGCAATCGCACTAAACAATCAAATTTAATACAATATGTAGGTATTACTTGTGAGGTATATTGTGTTTTCATGCGATGGTCAAGTCGATCTATTTATTTAAAACATAAAAGATTTTTAATATTGATAATATGGTCACTATAAGATGTTGTTACTTGTTAGGTTAGCTAATTACGTAACAACTTAAGACAGAAGGACCCTTAAGTAGGAACTGAATAAATTAACCGACTTGGTATTACATGGATCTCACAACTTTTTACGGTAGAAGAACTGAGTTGCGAGACTTGGTTTTTTTACAAGTTTTATTTTTGATGGCATTTCTAAAGTATACGTAACGATTAGCTATGGAAGAGCATCAGAAATACTTGTTTTATGCAGTTACTTAAATGGATTTATTGTAATTCTCTATTGCATAGGATTAAAAATTTGTGCACATATTATCTAAACTTACTCCTTTTTTAACTTAATCTATATACATATAATCTGTATACATGCACACCACTTTTAAGCCGTCATTAACACATTGTTTTTTTAATTGACTAAATAATCTGTTGGCTTAGTAATTGCTAATTTACCAGAATAATCATTACGAATATAAACGGTAAGGTATTTGAGCGTTGAAACAATTGAAAGTAATACACGCAGGGAAGGGAATTAAAGGCACTAAATATTTTATTTGCGTTATAGACCATAACGAGAGTATACGAGGATGAGAAACCTCGCGATAAATTCCCTTATGAATTTTACAACTTTTATGAAAGCAGGATTCGCAAGATGCCTTCCACACGTAATATATGAATTACGTTGAAACGGATATAAATTAGATATTTTGCCATATATGATGACAGATGACAGTAGGTAATGTATGTTTTATATACTGTCTTTTTATATAGTGTCAAAAATGAAGCAATATGAAAGATAACGTTAAACGATGAAATATTTAGTACCTAAGTTCTGACGTCGGTTGAAGTTAAAAAAATTTAAGAATGTTATACAATACCTAGTGTATAAAGAACTCCAATGTGGCTCGTATACTAAAAATACTTCAATTACTTTATTAAATAATTGATTCAATAATCTACTATTAATCCAAGACATGAACTCGCATCACGCCTTTATTAAGTTTCTGAACTACATTGAGATGTACTAGCAGCCACAATAAATTAATTTTAGTCTTGGAATCAGCCGAAAAGGAATTTACTCAGGCCGGATATTGTGCCGATGTGGAGTTGCGTACATCCCTAAACTTCATTAATACGATCGAGGAGAGAAAACTTTGGATGTACTCTTATTACGAGATTAGAACTTTGTTATAGTAGGTAGTAGGTACATGTTGTGTAATAAGAGAGGCGTATAGCCTATAGATTTTTAAATGCATAATATATTTCGCCGTATTTGTGTTCTCATGTGTTTGGTTTTACAATGTACAGAAACCGCAAAAAATAGTGTAAACCTATAAACCATTATACCAGCATAATTGTAATTTATTTCATAGGAGTGGAGCGAAAATTTTTTATATTACTCGTATCATTGATATGTGTCAAAACTTTATTTAACTTAACATAATATTATTTAGTAGTTATGAAAATCATCAAAGAAGAGATTAACTTTGAGATCGTGGGGATCGGGATAAAAACTATAATTATGATTGTAGATGACACCTCGACAAAGAACCCTTGGATTGTAATCTGAATTTCTAAAATTTTTAGGCACCTATGGCTTATTCAATATTCTTCTCGTATGTTCTTAATCCAGCTATAAAGGCTTAAGCACTTCACAATAATAACAGGGAGCAACCTAGAACTATTAATTTAATTTTCTACTACCGGTCATCCGTTGAACTTGTCTATATTTGGTCGTTGCTTACTGCGATGTCAAGTTTTGTAGTTAAACGTAGTAACCTCTGCGGTTATGGAGCCGGAGGTTAACGTGTTCACAATCTCGAATACTTCATTTCTATTTGCCATGGCGTACTTTAACGTACCTTTTACATATGAATATTAGGTACTTACTGACCGCTTGAAGCTGTAAAGGACACTAGAGTCAATACCAACTGTCCATCCAAAAAATATCTTAATCACCATAACAGAATTCATTCGATAATGGGCTAGTATTTTTTGTAAGATCTGTTTATCGAGCAGAATTATTTTTATACTATATACACCTTTAATTATATATTTTATACTGTATTAAAGCCTCTTTACTTTCCAACACAGTATCCTTTCAACAAACTTTGTCCGAATAAATTAATGGGTTCGTGAAAATGGCTGTTTCTCTTGTAAATGAATTAGCATCGATAATGATGCTCAATTAAAGTTTTGTTGGTTTGCACCCCGCGACAGTAAAACGGTTTCCTGAGGAGAAATCTAAATATCAGAATCGAGAAAATTTATCAAATTGGGTTTCAATAAAATTTTAATTTATTCAAGAACTGGATAATATAATGTTTTTAGTTAGTGAATTGAATTATTATAATTAGATATTTTATGAATGCAATTCGTTCTCATTATAATATTTTGAAAAGAACTCACAAATTGTGACTTACTCTATAATTGGGCTTTATATGGACTAATGGTCTTTATGAAATACTGATTGACTTATTAATAGCAGCTCTCAATTTTAATAGAAAACTAAAAGATAATTTGGAATAGTCATAAGGTTACAATGTTACATAGCCAACGGCGCTCATGACCGCGAATAACCAAAGGCATCTCAATGCGTTGCCATCTGAGACGGAACCACGTACTTGCTTATTTGTTGCACGAATAAAATTAATTAATGTTGAGAAAAGTTTAACGTACAAGAGTCTGTGTACGGTCGTGCAATGTAATGAGTTTAATTTCCTGTAGCAAACGCAAGATAAATTACCTTCACAGAGCTGTTCTAAACAAATATTTTAACGTAAACGTTAAAGATATTATCTGAGACGACTTGTTCTTTTGTGAAACGAGCGAGAATACAAGTTTAGAAGAGTTTAGAAGAGCCATAAGTAATTAAGGTTTCTTTAAATAAATTCTAATATTTAGTGAGATTTGATTTGAACGCAACCGAACCCAGTTATTTGTCTTTCATTGTTGCTTTCTCATTTATTCTCCTACCTGGTTTACAAACTGAAATTAAATTCAGTAGCAAAATAAAAAAACCAGTAGGTACTTATTACTTAGTTTGTAATAAGTACTTTTGACGATAAATTAATCATCACCTGCCAGAATGCATAAAAGTAATTGTTAATAACCTCGTTTTAAACATTTACCGAAATTTAATTTTGAAGGCTTTTCCTTGCAGCGAGTGAACACGTGCTCTTCGAACTCATATTTAATCAATCTGTTTTATTGCTCTCAAAATATATTATTGAAATGCGGATTGAATTATTTTTGTTCCAATTTGTGTTTTCCATATTTTACAAGTGCGATTAACCTACATTCGATTCGTAAAGTCTGTATAAAACTACGATTAAACTACGAAATCACATCCCAAAGTAAACTTTGTGAGAAGGGATTCATAACATTAGTGTAGCGCGTGTGTAGTTGAAGTAGGGATTGTTGATACGACAAGCTTGGATACGTGAGCTGGTGACAATGAAAGGGAATACGTCAGGGAAAACATAATAAACTTCTAAGGGTCTGAAGGGTAGCTGCGACCGTTGATAATACGACCGAACCGGTTAGAGGTTGACAGTTGTTTTCATATATTATTTTTACTACATTTTCTTTTACCTTTACTTACACTATGAGTATAATATGTATAGGTATAACGAATTGACTACTTACGAGCATTTAAACACATTTTTTTATTAAAAAAATAAGTAAATATCACCACAAAATGAAAATTAGTGTCATAAAAAATATATTTTCTTTCTTTTTTTAAATCTTTTGACCTAGTATTTTGTGTTAGAGAACGCAAACATTTGTCTCTGAATGTATGAAAAAGTGCACGACGAAAGTTGAATGGAAGATCTGACGGTGGCTCACGCTCGATAGCACAGCGGTTGTGTTACATCTGTGTAGTTTTTTCACTTCAGCTTTCTTTTTCCACGTTTTTCACTTTCGCTTATTTCAAACTTATTACATTTGATAAAAAGTTACCTTTCTTAACCAGCCGTTTTTCTTTATAAACTTATACGAGTATGTATACATACTTATTATACCAGTGTAATTGCTATAAAATAGTTTATGTTTTAAATGGATATCGTATATCATAGGATATTAGTAAGTGACTAACTGTATAGCTTTAGACTACCATAAACAGAACTTGTATATCAGTTCTAAAAAAAATTAACAGACACTCGAGACAGAAAACTAAACAGGCTGGCAAAATAAAATTCAAAAATCGTTAACATTTTATCCGATAAAATATTTCATGTTTGCGATAATAAATATTATGGTATGTAAATTATAAATAACTTTATTATAACTTTATTAATAACTTTATTATATAACTTTTTTTTGTCTGCACTGTACAAGCAACCTTTGGAAGTAAAAAAGAACTTTGAATCGCTAGCACCGTCACAAAACGTCAGTAACACGAATGCGTAGACACTTGACAGGTAAAATACCTTAAGTTATAAATTACGCGCTTAGGCTGGAAACAATAACCCTTATTCTTATCGAAAAAACCGTATACGTTATTCAATAACCCAGCGTTGCGGTGAGATTTACGCCTTAGCGACCCTACATCGAACGTGATTGAATCGACTTCGAACGTCCCCGCCTGTTTTAACGCCAACTCTTTTGCATTTAAAAGTACGCTACGGTATGTTACGCCATCGGCTTATTGTGAAACGGATGGATAGGCATTCAGTCAATAGGAAACGTGTTAACTCCAGTTGTAAAACCTTTTGAAACCTTTTCTACTGGTCGAAACAAAACGCAACGCTTATTTTACTCAAAACTTTTGTGGTTTTATTTTCGTAAATATTGGAACGGATGTTTGATATTTATTCTAGCTATAGCAGGAAGCAAATGTTTTGAGATATACATATCTATACCTTTATACATTCCATGATGTATTTGTATGATATCAATTTTATTATTCATCGGCCTAATTTACGATCTTTTAAGAATCGTTGTAGTCCTAGATAAGATATCGAAAAATATTATTACACTTTATTATAAAATGATAATAGAAAAATAGGTGGAGCTACACAACAAGGAATGAAAACCATGTGCATTAAAATTACGAGTATAATTTGTTACTACTGTCAAAGTCACCAAACTTGCGTGCAAAACGTATAAAAATAAGTGATTGTGTCACGAACCGCCAAAGTGTTGCTCGTTACTATTTTCTGTGTATTGTGAAGTACATGGTAGGTAGATGGTAGACACACAAGTAAGTGTAAACTTTTACTAACTTACGAAATTAATCAATAATTATATTGCGTGTTCGTACTTTTCGCGGTAGAGGTACTAACATTATACTGAAAACTAGATTACAAATTACAACTGTTACTAAGTTTAAAATTAAACCAACTTAGTGTAAAATTCAAGAACTATGTCCAACAGAACTTAGGTACATTTTATCATTTAAACTCTTCATAGTCACCTTAGAGTTCACGGTAAACTTATTAAAGAAAGAAGAAAGTCTTGTTGGCTTGGAACTGTGACCTAATAGTTCACGCGTTTAATCGTGACGTAACTTCGCAAGATGTCAAATGGCTCGAGTTCATTAAACCGCGACCGGTTACGAAACAATCTTCAGTCATAGACTGCATAAAGTGCAACATCTGTGCCCGTTTGAGCACTTGCCAACAGCTGCATTCTTTTCACTGCCACTTTTTATAATAATCTCTGTGTACTACCAACAGGCCAACAGATGCGATGTAGCCAAATACTGTTCTTGGCTCTTTCAGACACCTCTTTATGGTGATTCAAACCGTTTTCGAATACCGCAAAATTGTGCTATTCTTTTTCTGAATATTTCAGCAGTTGATTGACTTACGATCGGCATTTCCTTTAGCGTTTGCCAATAATAAATGGGAAGGGTTTCGTGCTGTCAATTTGGAAACCTTTGCCAATTTAGCATTGTGAAATATAATCTTATTTCCAATATGTTGGAGCTGTGTGGTGGAGTGGTTATATAATTTTATGGAAATGTATAGGTAAAAGCATTTAAATGACATAAATATTGTTTAATTTGCTCCACTAGCCTACAGCAGTCCCTTCTTAGTGGGGATTTCAGTTCTGTCCAGTAATCCTGCTTTTACTACGAAAATTATTTCCTATTGAAGTACAAATATGAAGTTTTTAATAACTGAACGCTTTTATTTAGCCTCATCGGGATCAAATTCTCAAAAATAAGGTATTCCTATTATCTTCGAACTAACTGAGTGTAAAGTTTAACTTAAGAAAAATAGAAAACGAAACTATTTTCAGTTTTCACTGTCACAACTATACCACCGTGTCCAATGTATACTAGGCCTGTTTATTTTGTGATGAGCCATGTGCACATATCATTATTAAAACCGGCATGGTAAATTTAGTAGCAGTAGAATTAAATACGTGGGAAATAATAGTAATATTTTGAGCTGGTATTATGAGATTCGTGTCAAAATACTTATTCAACATTTTGTGACGCATGTATGAAATACGTGGCGAATCCAGACTACTATTACCTAGACGTAACGTTTTTACATGTACGTGTTTTATCGTGGTTGTAACTTTAGCACACGTTTTTTTATGAGTAGGTTTTGCAAAAAGTACTTTTTTTTTCAGAATCAAGGTCACTCTTTAAATCCCTGTTTTATATTGACATTTAGATAAGATACTATTTTGTTATGCATGTTTTTTGTAATTCCACAATCACTTCTAAAAATCATGAAACATAATTATTGAATCACGAATTTATTTCTTCGTATATCGATACTGATAGCCGTGAAGTAACAATAGATAGTTAGCCACTTTCCATCAGTTTAGTCCAACCTATCTACCGTTAACCAAACTACTATCGATGTTTGTCACCCTATTTAAAAGTTACGAACTACCTTATAAAGCAGCACTGTAAAGCGCATTGTTTAGTCCCAGAGAGCAACAATTAGATTACAAAGGCGCACTTTAGGAGCAGCATCCAGGATACACTTCCAACGACATAGACCAAGTTGTTCGAACTTCGTACGCGCAGTTTGGAATATATTGCGATTCTGTTGCGATTTTACTAGTACGAAATGCTTCTGAATAATTTAATATACAATAGAATAGGTTCTATTTCCTGTTTCGGTTATTTATAAAGGTAACTAAAATTATTATTAACATAGAATGACGACAACATACTTATTTGTATGTGTTTTTCTGGCTTCAACCCATTAACGGCCCACTACTGGTCACGGGTCTCTCCTCTTGAGGAGGCCTAGAGCATACTCCACCACGCTGCTCCAGTGCGGATTGGTGGAGGGGTTAGTGGCCAACCCAATTGTCGGAAGTTTTCATTCCGCCCGGGGCCCTCCGACATGGCTTAACGACTGTTATCTTACGATAACAACCGAGACGCACTCAAGAAATTTTTGCCACTAGCGGTCACCAATTGTTGGATTGCCGACCGCGCCCGCTGTTGTTTAACTTTGTCGATCGAAGCGCTTCAATGTTTTTCTACGAATGGAAAATAAACGCGCGATTTCACTTGCTATGGACTGATTCACTCTTTTTAAAA
Organism: Thymelicus acteon; assembly: GCA_951805285.1. Lineage (NCBI taxonomy): Eukaryota > Metazoa > Arthropoda > Insecta > Lepidoptera > Hesperiidae > Thymelicus > Thymelicus acteon. The sequence goes on along the minus strand of OX638229.1, from coordinate 6,102,704 downwards.
CGATAGGATTAATTATTAACATTAAAGTTCGTTCGGTGGTCAGCAATGATAGTAGCTAGTAGCTATGCTTTGTAATGTACAACTGTACACATCAATTCTACTTCAGTCTTATCGCTGATAGGTACTAGCTACACTCCAATTTATTTTAAATTTAAACACCGAAAGTTAGCAAAAATACATACAGAATACACACAATAATTCAAAGCTACATTATTTGAGATTACTACGTAAAGATAGCACAAAGCCTATTTACACTAATGGCACACTTAATTGTAATAGTGTAATTAAAAATGATGCTAGTATTAAGGGTTTTTATATATATACTTCCAGCAATAAAGACAGCGACATTGCCTTCAAGTTTAAAAAAACGATTTCTTAAAGCGCATAAAAAGTGTAAATAGTGTGCAACTACTACAAATGCCATCTTTAATAAAACGCTGGCACAAAGTAAGAACTTTATGCAAAGTAGGTTGGGGGAGAATCCCTCTTCTGACGAAGCATCATCTGAAAAAATTATCATATTTTTTTCATACAGTGTAGCGGGATACAAATCCAATTAGCGTTGAGTAAAAGTTTACCAGTTTTGGCTGGTATCCAGCCATTTCAATCGGAGATTGCCATTCCAGAGTTTTATGCTCTACGGTTTTGATGTCACCAGTGTGTACCCTGCGCTTGATTAAGTCCTGAGCCTCATGATAGTTGTGATTGATTACAACTGTATTTTATAGGTCCATAATAAAATTATTATCCATTTATCCAATATCCATATCGAATTGTTATCTTTTTGAATTTATGATTATCAAAATCAATCTTTTCGCTCATGAAAATGGATTCAATTAAAGAAATACTGACTACTTTGACTATGACAACTCGTTTTCTTTGTCTTTCTTTTTAACAAATAATTCGAATCTAATCTCCAAAGTTGTAATATTCTTTGCTTATAATAAATATAATATTAATTTATTTTTATAATGATGCACTTTCTTTGAAGCTCCATGTTTATTTAGATAATACCTGCAAGTAACTGATAAAACCGTATAAAGTACAGTCAGCATCAAATAGATGTAAGCGGTTAGGACAGTCAAATTGATCTCACATACATAAATTCATAAAGATGTACGCAGTCAGAGTATTCATATAGTTTTCAACATCTAAAGTGATCATTACAACTAAGCAACATAGTTTCCAAATTATTGTAAGTCTTCAGGATGTTCAATTTTATGTTTGCGAACAAAACGGTCAATGGTATCTAGGCACTGATAGTAATACAATTTTCCTTCAGAATTTTCAATGAACAGAGAACTACATATTTCTATAAGTAATAATGATGTATGTCAACTTTTACAAGCGTGCACTGTAACACCTTACGATATGGTCGATTTTGCAACAAAAACGCAAAGGCTATTTTGTTTTTGTCGACAGCATGTAAAAGACAGTTGTAAAATCTGAAAATTGCGGCTCTTCGTAAGTAGCTTTTGCAAACGATAGTGTCCCTTGCAGCGGTGACGCCATTTTTGACAATATGGAAATGGCAAAGGGGATAAAGTATCACCTTATGAAAAAAATCGGTACCTTTATTTATTATCGGGTATATTTATTTATTATTAATAATTAATGCTAATCATGATAAAAATCAGTAAATTAATTTCAATTAAAATCTGGATTGTTCTTGAATAATCAACAAGTTTGCACATCTGAAAGACAGCAGCCTGTACCTAAATGTTATCAATTAAATATGGCGATATTTAATTAATTAACTAATTTATGTAAAATATGGTTTATGAATCGCAATATGGTAGTCACTTCCAATGTTATAAGTGGCGTCTCTTATAACGTAGTGATTAAGTACTCTGTGGTCACGTAGTGATTAAGTACTCTGTGGTCACGTAGTGATTAAGTAATCTGTGGTCACTTCATAATATAGAAATTATAAAGATGACACATGTATTTTGATTAGGTACGTATTTTGACAACTATCGGTCGCGGTGCCTAGATGCCATTGACCGTTTTGTTCGCAATCATAAAATTGAACATTGGAAACTATGTTGCTTAGTTCTAAAAGGGGCCATTGACGGAACGATCGATCGGTGCGATCCGTCGTTGCAGACCGATCGCACCGACCGATCGGCAGTGTATGTCAAGATCGTTAACGATTTGCTTGGTCGCAGACGATATCGGTGATCGCAACAAAAATCCATGCAATCATGAATATCGCACCGATGAATCGACTGTGTGTGGACCTTTGCGATCAGCGATGCGATATTTGTCTGATTCTGATGCCGGCCGCCGCACGCGTCACATGTCTTCAATGCCTTGGCTAGTGCGTTACGTAGGTACTACGTAGTCTACGTACCTACCAACACTCGATGGACGAAACAAATAAAACTTTTTTGCCGTATTGGGGCGGCTTTAGAATACTAACCCCAAACCCACGCCGGATGGGTGTCGTAAGAGGCGACTAAATCCGGCCCGCTGGTGGTAGGGCCCTCGGAGGGATTATATTGGTAGTATTGATTTTAATTGTTAATTAATACCATTATTACTATTATTATTTCTCCATGGGGTTCGCTTTTACTTTTACTTTTCGCTTTTACCTTTGGTGTTGCTGATGTTCATGGGCGACGATAGCCACTTACCATCAGGTAGATCGTCAGCTCGATTGCCGGCTATTTCCATAAAAAAAACTTCGTGGACTTATCGAGGACCGATGCCGCGATGACAATTCAATTTTAAAAAGAAAGAAAGAAAGAAAGAAAAAACCTAGTTACACGCTTTATATTAGCTTTAAACGGTTAGACTTCTTCCAAACTTCGTAGACCTATCGAGGACCGATGATAATTCAATATTTAAAGAAAAAAGAAAGAAAGAAAAAAAAAATGTTCGGTTATGTTCGGTTTACACGTATTAAGTAGTTAAGTAGTTAAATAAATTTTAACTAAATTTTAAGTAAATTAATACTTGTAAACGGACAATTTAGTAGTTTAGTAATCAAGTAGAGTTTTATTTTTTTCTTTTGTAGCCGAATCAAAGTTACTGCCACATAGCTAAGGTAAAGAAGTTCATTTTCCATTTTGTAGGGCACGTATTGAATTATTTGAGCACGTCTTTATCCTTCCATTTCAAACAAGTAATGTTTGATCGTTGCGATCGATCGTTCGTGTATGGGCGGCACTTTTGAACCGATCGATCGGTGCGATGTCCGGCAGATCGATCGCACCGATCGATCGCATCGTCAATGGCCCCCTTTATGATCACTTTAGATGTTGACAACTATATGAATACTCTGACTTCGTACATCTTTATGAATTTATGTATGTGAGATCAATTTGACTGCTCTAACCGCTTACATCTATTTGACGCTGACTGTACCAAAATTTTAATGTCCTACTGTCTCGATGTACAGAAGTTTGTCGTTTAGTTTTAATAAGTTATTTATCAAAACTTCGTTCGCGTGGAAGTATTTCCGCGCGATCACAAACACAGTGACACGAGATTTTTATATGTTAAGGGTCACCGATATGAAATCTTGATGCTAGATTGATCCTACTGATATATTGAGTTTCTTCAGAAGGTTGTGTTGAGTTTGAAATCAAAGTCCAAATGTGTTGAGTCGTCTTTACTATTTCACTTATCAATTATATGACGAGGTACCGGTACATAATTTAATTATAATTTAGATACGGGTAATCAAACGGGTGTTAGGAGACGATTGTAGAGACGTGTGACTTGCACGGGTGCATAGGTTAACGATTACACGCAAATAGGTCACGTCCCAACAAAGACGCTTACTATTAATATAAAATCTCTGGAACATTTGTTGTTATTTGGTTTACGATGGTCCTGTAGCTCAATTTAGTAAAGAGAGCAGCTGAGTTCTGGGTCCAGGTTCTGACATTCGATTCTCGATTAGGGCAGATATGAGTAACAGTGTTAATAAGGTATCTGAGGGAGAGGATGTTGCTTTTTGTAAATAGCCAGTCAACAAGGAGATAAGATAATTGAGAGTGGCTAATAAGAAAGCGACAGACCCGTGTTATTCGAGTGGGATTTTTGTCTTTGCCTCTGTTAAAACGTTTGATATTAATTATAATTATAGTTATTAGTAATTTATCTTTATCAAAATTTTCTGTCCTATTTTCTATAGCTATTAACTTTTACTTTTGCCCGCTAATTTCTAAAGAAATTCCTTTAATCATTATAAGAAGAAAGCCAATCATTTAACGAAACTTGCGATTTGGGTTCATGAACGCCTGTTAATTTCGTAAATCAAGTAATAATGTACTTTGTAATATGTATATCTTCATATCTAATGAACTATTACGAGTATCGTAAACGAAAATATCAATGTTATTAATTGCGTTGCTTTTCCATTATCAGGCAGGATATAACGACTTTAGTTTAAAGGTTCAATTGACTCATAATCCCGTATTATGTGTTCGGGGTATTGAAGTCTCACTTCCATAAGCTATAACATTGTATGATATAGATTTCAAGCAACTTGTGCAAACTTAGCGGAGTTTATCGAAATCCGATACTAAATTAGGGCCATGTTCTATAGAGTAATCAAAATATTTGGGTGTTTGAGATAAGTCCCTTATGTTTACGGGGCACTTAAGGAGACTTTTGTTTGTTATACAGATAATATACGCCTATTATATCGCCAATTTAAGTTTTGCTTTCATAGCATATTACGTTGATTTCAAGTCACTACCAAAAGCAGAGAAACAAAATATTTGTCTAAAAATAGGAAATATAAAAAAATACCTTAAAGATTTACACTTTAAAAAGTGCGTTAATACAAAAGTTTTGTTTACCACTCGTTGAATTATATCATATTAGTAACCCTTACTCTCCTTTCAAAAATTTAAGCGAAGCGGTGGCTGAACCCTTTTTCCCCTCTATTCCTTTCCCTTTTCCTGAGGGTGACGCCTTCCACCTCTGTCGTGTTTGCTCATGTGGAATCATATACGAACCGCTTAGCTGCCTCCAAAAGGAACGTGTCAACTTTTATCTCTGGGACCTTTCAATTAACTTTAAATACTATCACTTATTACGACGTCTACGTCTACTTAACAAAACAAAAAATTAGGTTTACATGTTCCTGAGAGGTTACATATTCCCTTCACTGGTATGTTCATAATAATATTATGATCGTACTAGTGTTGATTTCCCAAAACTGTAACTAATGAATCTTATCTTTTACAGAAAAGTTATATTTAATATTTATCAAAATATATTTTTGATGTTAAATTACCAAGTTCATTCCGTCGAAGTACAAAGTATACATAGTGAGTTGAAACGAATATAGTTTATGTAGAAAGTGATTAAAGTTAAACAATATGTGGTGAAGTAAAAAGTGGTACAATGGATTCTAAACTAACTGTCAGTGACAGAGGACTGTTTTACGTAGGAAGTGTTAAAAGGAAAACGATATGGGATGACTCATAGTGAGGAATGTTATGTTCCACCTACTATCCGAACCGAAGATGATGCGCGAAATTCACGACAATGCTGGGGGTGTCGCAAGCGGCGCGATGGAGGAAAGCGAGGGCGGCGGGAGTGGGGGTGTCGAGGTCGATATGGACGAATGTGGATCCCTTTCGCTACCCCCAGACCTGCCTCCCTATTCTGGAGATTACATCATCAGCGACTATATGGAACGCCTTGGCACACGGCTTAATATTCTCGAAACTGAACTTAAATACGCATGGCGAGCTTTGGACCTGCTCAGCCAAGAGTATGTCAGAATGTGGGAAAGGTTGGAAAGATTGGAAGCCTTATTAGCAGATCAACAGGGTGTAATATCAACTTTGCTTGATTTTTACACCTGTCGCACGGCTACATCTAGAGATCCTATTACAAGACTTGAGGTAATAAGAGAAATACTAGGAAATGGTACTATCGAAGATGGTATAGAAGAAGGATTGGATATAGGAAGAACATCGGTATTATTAGACCAACAAGAAGAAATTATGGAATCCAACGAAGCTTTCTATAGAAGTTTAAATCAAGCGTATCGAGATGATCTGGTTTGTGAAGAAACTTCGAGGCCACCTTCTCAGTTAGATATGATTTGGGAAGCACCAGAAGAACAGGAAATAGAAATTATGCCCACAACTTCCAGACAAATGTATAGTTCAACAGATTATAAAGATTACCGTGGTTTACAAGGTGGACCTGGTATAAGTGAAAGAGATTTAGTGCATTTATCTACCTTAAGTACAATAGATCAAATCACCGTAGATAAATTACATGAATTAGATAGGCTGACAACTCAATTGCATAAAGATTCGAGAGAGTTAAAAGACTTGAAAACTAGACTTCTTAGTCCAGAAACTAAAAAAACATCAAAACATGATAGAGACATAGAATCAAAAACATTGGTCGAAGATGGGAATATTATAAATGAACAACTGAAAAGTATGTATGCCGGTGGTGAAAATTGGGCAATAAATGATATGATGAAAAGTTTTGACGATTTTATTTTGACTATGCCAAAAGAAAATTTAAGAGACAAGTCTCCGTCGAGATTATCACTAACAGAAAATATAGCGCCTGAAAGAACTTTAGATTATTTACCACCCACACTGTCACCTCGAAGAAAATTTGTACCTGAAAGAACAACAACGGAACCTTACACAACTGTAACAGGTCGATTAGCTTACAGTTCAGCGGTAGCTAATGCTGAAATCAATGCTGCAAAATCAAAATCGCCCAGTGCACTTTCAAGAGAGCGCTTTGAATACAGTCCATCGTATCAAATATCAGATATTTCGAGAAAAACATTCTATTCCTCTAAAGGTGTACCTCAAACCTTAAATGAATTGTATAAAGGTACAACGGATCAACATTCTCCTTTATCTATTCATGAAATTTATGACGAAGCTACTGACAATAGGTTAGACTTTGAAGATAGTAACAGACTACGAAAATCACCCAGTCCGCCTCCTCCTGCACCACCTAATGGAGCTGAAATGTTTTCTTCAATTGAAAATAATAATGAGCTTTCCATAAACCAATCAGTATTATCTACGGGTATTGAAATTCAAGCAGATCATATACGTCTTAGTCCAAGGTCTCCAAAATCACCTAAAACTTCCCCAAAGCATGTAAAAAGAGATGCTGTCAATATAGTTGCCGCTAAATCAGATTCTGGTCTTTCTTCGATGAGTGGTTGGTCTAGCTTAGAAAAAAGCCCTGGCTCACCTAAAACAGGTAGAATAACTCACAGCAGTCATGAAAGTCATAAAATGAGGATATGTTCACCACAATCAACTCAAAAATTATCCTATGAAATGGATGGAAAGCCCTACTTAGAAACCTTGGTAGATTCTTATGCTTATGAAGATAAAAGTCACAAAAGAGAGTATAGCTCTAGACAAGGTGATAATATAGGTGGAATGGTAGATATAATAAAGATGCAAGATAAAATAGATAACAGTTTAATAAAGGACGAAATACCTTATTCGAATTTAAACCAAAATACTATTAGCAATATTGGAGAATATTATTATGGTAATGATGCTCCGTCAATTTATTCCGTAGCAGGAAATAGACAACCAATTTTTACAACTGTATATAGTACTCCGAGGGGAATATTATCTGAAGATGGAAGTTTTTCCGAGTTATTAGATAGAAATGAAATTTCACAGCCTTTGACGAAACAATCAGTTGACTCCTATCCACCAGAGCCTAGTTATCATGCGCAAACTGTTGTCATGCAAACAGCAAATGTTACTAGAAAATCCCTTACTAGAGCAAATACTATGGGAGCAAATGATCCCCATTTTTATCAAAACGGCTATAAAGTTACTAGTCATCGTTCAGCATACCCACCAGGAAATTTGACTGATGCTTTATCATACTATCCAACCTCAAGTAGGTATGATTCACCAAAACGAGCGTCAATAGAAGATCAACTGTCCTGGCAAGGAGGAAATAGATCACCAACCAGCTCAATGGAAACGTCAAGTTTGAAATCGCATTCACTAAACATAAGTGAACGTAAACAGTTTCAAACTCAATTACAGCAAGAATATTTTAAACAACAGCAATATGATCAACGAAACGGTAATGTAATGTATGAAGAAGAGTATAATAAGCAAGCAGCAGACCATAACAAAATAAGAAAAGAGCAATATGTAGACTCAAGTGGAGTATTAGTCACTGAATCAGGATATGTTTCAATATCATCCAATTTTAAACCACAAGATAAACAAGCAAAAAAACCTAAACGAACATCTTCATTGAAATCCGCTATGTCATCCATGAGTCAGTGGTTGCCCGATATACATTTGCCAAAAAAGCATAGATCGCATTCACTTCCAACTGGCGTAGATTCCGTGGAAGAAGAACAACAACAACAGCCTCAAGAAAAATCACTGAAAGAAAGAATATTATCTGCCCAACGACGAAAAAAGAAATACCACTTAGTTGCATCAATGTCTGGCTTACTACAAAAAGCGAGAAGAAAACAACAAGCCAGTCATCAATCATTGTCAGATCCTGAAACATCGGAAACAGAATGGTCTGGTGGTCGTTCTAGTGCACAATCTGAAGATAGTGATAGTGTCTTCTCGGATTCAATTCATGAAGGCAACATGTTTGCAAAAGTCCCAGCCAAACCAAAACAAAGAAAAACTAATAATCAGGAAATTGTTGAACAGCAACAATTGATACAAGAGTTACAACAAGAAGGAGTAGATTTTCGTGACGAAGAAGAAGATGATGAATGTATATTGGAAGAAAGTGAAAGGTATAAAAACGGCGCTATTCCTAGAGATAAAAGTGATGATATTGACTTTCATTTTGCTCGTGTCAGTCAGATGAAAAAAGACAATATTAATGAACTAGAAAAATTAGACATAGATACAGATATATCAAACATTGACCCTTTTGAAGATGACGAAAAAGTTGATAATCAATCACCTGCTTCTCTTTTTGCCACTGTAGGTGATGTTAAAAAAGCAGCTGCAGGTTCAGATGATGCTTCAAGTGAAAATAATAAGTCATATAGTGGGAGCTCTCAAGAGTTCGCTGTATCTCGAGCTCTGGGAAAGTACCGACTACGCAAGTCTTCATCAATATCTGACGAGCAACCCGATGAGCAAACGGGTGATACATCACCTCCTAAACTAGAAATGGGTTTACAAGAAGAATCGAGTGCAAATTTAACAAATGGAAAGGAGAAAAGACCGCGAAAGGCAAGTGCTCCCGAGATCGTAAGTAGTGTGGCACCTGAAGAGTCAAATATTTACCAAGAGCGAAGTCCATCTATTCAGAGTAATAGAGGTATAACAAATAAATTTCAACCCCGTCATCAACAGAGTTTGGAAATTCCCAATAAACACGAAGATGACGATAGCAGAAGTACTCATTCTTGGAGAAGTGGGTCAAGAGTATCTTCAAGACGCCAAAGCACTGAAGATAGCATTGACTCCGAAGATGAATGGTATTGCTATGAGTTGAGAAAATTAGAAGAAATGGAACATCAATCTCAATTGGAAGCCGAAAGAGAACAGACTTTGGCAGAAGAACCAGAAATGGAAGAACTTCTCACAAATGAACCAGATGAACGCTTAAAAGAGAAAATGTCATTTGTGCTCAGAGAGCTTAAGCTTAAAACGGCATCTGTTAAAACCAAGTATGATGAAACGCCACCAAAAGAAACATGGAAAGACGTAACAACATTTCCTACTATTGGTGATAAAGCTGACGAAGAATTCCCCGAAAAGGAATCGGATGATGATAAATCTTATGCTTCTTCTGGATCCGGAGTCACTTCAGGCCCTGATAGTCCAGTACAAAGTGGTGACGAGTTTGAAGATGACGATGATATGCCTCAAATGAGTCAAGAGCCTCCTCCAGCTGCTGAGCAACCACCGACAACAGAAGCTCCTGTTGGAAGCAAATGGAAACTTTTAAAAGCATTGAAAGATAGAAAAGCAGAAGAGAAAACAGCGGAGACACCAGCGACAACGACGGCAACAACTGCAGAAAAGGACAAAGTTAGCGCAGGTGTAAGTTATCTTATGCAAAAGTTTCATGAAATTAGAGTAAAAAGTTAGATAATTGCCTTTTAAAAATAAGGCACTAATATACTTCATCTTTACATAAATCGAATGAAAAAGATATTATACTTACTCATGTTATTCAATGCCTTTACAAAGTATTATAATCTGCTTGTCGTTGTATGTAATAAATTGATCCAAAGAGTAAAAGTAGAGTACATATACAACACATATTAGATTAGTTTATTGATAAGTGTTTACTTAACGTATTAAATTCATAAATTATAAAAACGATTTAGTTGGTGTCGAAAGGTAAATTATATATGAACACTTTCATAACATTAATAACATTTAACATGCATTTACTATAAACACGTCACAGATAAAACCGAGGTTGTGATATTTTATCTCTATTCAACCGATGCATTTACTCAGCTTAAAATCGTGATGTTGGCTGCAGGAGACATACGAATTGTATTATGTCAGACTATCTTGAAAATTGAATTTTAAAACTGCACATATTCCATCAATCACAAATAGACTGTATTATAGATAAAGCCAACGTAAAGAGCTTATATCTTACTCAATTCACAAGACTGTGGGCAATAATAAATAAAATACTTTGATAACTTTACGTTCATAATATTTTTAACACTTGCTCGCCTTTATACAATTTTATTGATATTGTTTTTTTTATATTTATAACTTATCTATATCTTACCTTAGTATACGGATACAATATAACATTATACAAGTATCATAATTCATATTTCAGAATACCTACAACAACATTACAAAATAAATCACAATAATATTATCTAGAGACACGTCATCATATAAAACTTTTGTATTGAAATACTGTATACATTTGGAAGTCCGACCAAATTATACTATCTTTTATAAATTTCAGATGATTTTTTTCAATTAAATACATATGCATAACTCAGTACATATTGTTATAAAAAATAAGCATAAGTTGTATTATGTGCTATGCTTATTAAAAACTACGATAAATTTACTGAATTCTTATTTAACATCTACATAAACATTATAAAAACAGACCTGGATAAATGAATTAATTACGAATACTAATAGGTATGACGCTATTTCTATTTCATTATGGCAATAATTAGATTTAAACAATGCAATAGACGTTTAAGACTTTCTTATTATGATAATAAATAAATGATATTGTTTTTTATATGACTTTAGATACAATAGGATGGTTATAATGATGAAGATATACCGCTATTTGTGTTAGTTTGTTTGAAAACAAGTCTCCGTAAGAGCAGTTAAACGTAGCTTCGTTCAGTATTAGTGTTATTACTAAGGTAATTTGTAATTATGGATTCAGTGCTAAGCGCTACTTCAAAAACATTAATCATTTCATGTGCTGCTGTGTAACGGCTGGGGGAACACAAAATGTACAAAATCACTTGCCGTCATATCATTTCATATCATAACATGATACATAATACATTGTATCACGAAATCGTTCCTTTACACTCGGTCGTAGTCAAATATTCATATTAAAATATATTTAAAGAGTCATTTTAAAATTTTCGATGCATACGTCAATCGAAAAATTACTCGCTATGTACTAATAAACATTAAGCTATAAGCTTGTATAATATGGCTTTTGATGTCTATAAAATAACTTTTTATATTTATACCAAACTTAATGTGTCGTATTTAAAATTAATGTCCATTTGAGATTGAACTTATCATTTTAAAACATAGTCTCATATCATGTTGATCAAAATTTATCATACGTTATTCGAATTTGGTCATTAAAAGTGGTCATACTTAAATTACATTAAAGTACATTAAAGTATTAAATTACTTCAAAATAGTATTATCTAGAAACACTTAGGTAATTGTGTAGTACTTACACATATAAAAAAGTTAGCTGGCACCTTATGTAACATGTTATACGTAGATGGTAGATAACGTATAGGAAATGTGTATGTGTAACTAAATTATGGACGATTAAAAAAACATACACATTATTTTAAGCTTACGAATACAATATGATAATTACTACTGGGATACTTAAATCGTGTATAAGTCAAAACACTTGTTTCATTGACGTTTTTAATTCATTTTATTGGGTGATATAAACTAGAGTTCCATTCGCTATGCCGAGATTTCTACTTAACAACCTCACTAATATAAGCTGTTAAGCATTTTTTTTTTTTTGATGTCTAAAATATTTTCCTAGTAACTTATAAATTATATTTTCCGAGTTAAGGCTTCCTGCCCACGTCAGTCTTTTTGTAGGACCGATAATCGGGCCGATTTTTCCTGCCATATTATTTCTGACCGACTTTTTGTAGGACGTGTGCGTTGCACTATTGCTATCATTACGTTCTATTTTTCTCCTTCAAAAAATTGGTCACCGATTATCGGACGTGGGCGGGAAGCGTTATATGACTTAATGTAGGACAGCAGTCATGAAACATAAGGGTAAGTACACACGCCCACTGTTTGCAATGGTCATTCACATTCTCGTTAGTTGTGGCGTTTGCTAATTACGTGTTCAATAAAAGATTGCACAGTGTACTCAACTGTATAATAGGTTGAAAAATGGATACAGAAAATTTGAAAATGGATGGATTTATGTTTTAGGTGTAATATTCCTTGTTGTATTCTATAGCGAAAATTGTCGTTACAATGATTTTGTATAGACGTCGTCAATGAAATAAGTGAAAAAATGTATTGAGTATAGGCGCAAACTTGAATCCTAACATCTGTAACTGCTACTTTAAGTCGAATGCTAGGAAATCGCAAAGAAAAATTCTGCCGATTACTAAATGCTTTAAATATCTCTGATATTATTAATATTATACAAACATTATTCATTTTCGTTTCTTGTAATAGACTGTAAGGAAACTATATTGTTTACACAATATTAATTCTCCATTTGTAGCATTTACTTAGGTAATAATAGTTGTTTGTACAAGTTGTTGCATTTCGATAAATTATTTAATTCTTATGAAACAATCTTTCATACGCTTTTGGAGATCAAAATAACGGTGACTGAAGTGTAATGTAACACTTGTAAAAGTATTCATATTTTTACTTTTATTATATTTGTACAACGAGAAAAGCACAAAATTCAAGGTATATTTTAAATAATGAATAATCTTTCTTACAAAAATGTTCTCAAAATAAAATTGTCTCACTGCCTTTCTGAAATAAGAAATTTTAATTTCTCGAAATGTTAACATCAACTGTGTTATTGTTATTTCTTGTTACGTTGTTAAACTAGAAATGTTATGTTGTTTAATAAATAAATGATGTTAGGTTTTTATGTTTTTTTTTTGTTATTTAATTGTTTTATTTTTTATTTTTAGAATGGATCCGGTGGCTTCAATGAACAAGGCGGTCGAGGGAATGGGTACGTGAAACTTAATTTGACATAATATAATATCTTTATTTCAAGCAGGAAGGCTCATAACAAAAAATACCTTACAAACTAACATACACACTCATACAAGTATCAGCAAAGTGAAATGCTTCCGGTGACTCCCAAAACACATATAAATACATATTACAACATTGGAACAGTTCACTCCTTGCCTCACTATTTAAGAAAACCATAGAATAGTCCAGCATGCTTAATTACATAATATTAAGTTATTGGACAACTTCAGAGGCAGTGTTTCACTTCAAAGTCTGCTACTTGTAAAACAGCTGAAACTAGGGAAATATTCCTAATATTTATTAAATAACATGTAATAAAATTATTGTGCCTTTTGAAATACCTCCTGTAGTATTTCGTTTATGAAACTTTTTCAAGAGCGTTCACTCGCAGCTTCTGATTGTAAGATTAATATAAGATTAATAACAATTCATTGCTTTTTAGGCACCCTGGAGATAATCCGTTTTACAGCAACATCGACAGCATGCCAGACATCAGACCAAGAAGAAAATCCATTCCACTCGTCTCCGAGCTTGTAAGTAACGATTTAAACACGTCGATATCTCGTACGGATTCGAGTTAGCTATTTTCTTATCAGGGCCTAGAGACAAGACTCTTTTCTGCAAACGCTCACGTCAAACGCTAGCTTCAAAATGTATGGGAATGATATAACACTGACGGAAGTCACGTGCAACCCCTTATTTTTCCGCACCTAATGTCATTCCCATACATTTTGAAGGCAACGTTCGGCGTGAGCGTTTACAGAAAAAAGTGTTGTCTAGACCCCCAGGCCGGTTTCAATTGACTATCTTGTGTAGTAAATATTTATGGGGATGTTAAAGGGAAATGTGTCGAATGGAAAAGGTAGATATTTGAAACTGGTCGTTGATGTTAACAGCTCAACGTAAGCTTCCTGGTGCTTAGTATCATTAGGCGCGTAATAAATGTTTTCTTCTCGACGGAATATTTCAAAATTATGATTTTATTTCTTGGTCGATTTGTGCGAGATTACCTAAATTAGGACATTAATAAAATATGTTCTATACTTACTTGATTTAAGTTTCTTGATTATGAATTTAACCAAAATTTAAAATCTCGGACATTTTGACCAAATTTGATGGATATTGTATTTACTTTAAAAGGTTCTTTTAACCCTTCTTTCTTCTTTGATGTATTCATGTTACCTTATGTCCTTTCTACCTACGTAAGTGTTTACCTACCCAATCGTAGATGTTCCGTTTTCCGTAAACCTGGAACTTATCTCTTAGGGGTCACCTGAAAATGAACTAGACGTAGAAAACCAGTGTGAAGTGTTACTGAGTTATTCCTGATGAAAATTAATTATGTCATTGCATTTCCCCTAAACCATGGACACGCAGGTTCTCAAGGTATTTCTCTCCCAATAACACTATCTATCTTTGCATGGTATAAGTTATCCGCGATTAGTATAAAGCTTTTGATATGCAATTTTATTTTCTTTTATCTTCTTCTTACTGCCGGCAAGCATGTTTGTAATTATTACAGATGATGTAATATAATATTGTATTATTTATTATTTACTTTAACGTTACTGCTGTTAGAACTGTTTTTTTTTTTCTTTTTTGTTATTTAAACAGTTTTGTTTTACGTTTGAATTTTAGTAAAAGGATCAAAAAACTGCTTTGCACGTGCTTGGTTAAAAAGTTTTATGAAAGAGTTTAAAAAGGCAACATTTTCGACACATGTTTAAACACAATAATGTTTACAATAATAAATTGTTATATTTATTTCACACAAACACGTTCATGCACATAAATTGTTGGAGTAAAAAAAATGTTGGAGTTTGGTAATATTTTTAAGCAAGTTATATTTTATTGAAAATATTGTTTATGTTTTTAAAGGGTAGATAAGGTTTGAAATGCAAAAAAAGTGCTTGAAAGTCTTCTTTTAAAGGCATGTGTAGAAAGATTACTCTATCAAGCGAAGAGTTACGTTGGTTTGAGTTTAAGACATCATTACTTCGTTGCATCGTAAATGATCATGATTAATCATACTCTCAATTCAAAGAGTTGTTTTGTGTAAAATATTTGTATCACTGATTGAATTTTTTAGACTATGGCAGCTACAAAAAGGAACGCAGGTTTGACATCGGCAGTACATCGCGCTACGTTGAATGATGAGGAATTGGTAAGTGCTGAATTCGCTTTTAAATAGTTTTTAAACAATTTTAGAACTGTTTATGTGTTCCGGTTCTTAAGAAAATAACAAAATATAAAATTAATAAAATAAAAATTAATAAAACCCTATTAAAAATACTAAATAAGGATGTACAATGTGAATGAAATTAAATTGAATATTATTAACTGTGCAACCCTAATTTCAACCGAGCGTTTCGTACAAGAAAAAAATATTTTTTGAACATTTTTATTATTCACTGACGCTGACTGTAGGAAAAATAAAAGCACGGATTATGTCTTACTAAAATATCAAATGAATTGTTTTTTTTTTTTCAACAATTAAATGTACTACAATTTTATTTGCTATTTTTGAAAATGAAACCTTTATCTTATATATATATCTTTCTTAACTATCAGTTTTCCGAATAGAATCGAGATTAAATCTAGAAATGTATTCAACGTTTAATAATAATAAGATATTTTTCAGAAAATGCACGTTTACAAGAAGACATTGCAAGCTCTCATATACCCCATATCATCGACGACACCTCACAACTTCGTGCTGTGGACGGCAACATCACCTACATACTGTTACGAGTGTGAAGGACTTCTCTGGGGTATAGCAAGGCAAGGAGTTAGGTGTACTGAGTGTGGTGTCAAGTGCCATGAAAAGTGCAAGGATTTGCTCAACGCTGACTGTCTACAGAGTAAGTGGAGCTTTGTGGTGGCTTGTATTGAAATGTGGGTTGGTTTTATTGATACTTTCGAATGTTAACTATTGTTACATGTTTAATTTTAAATTCTATTGCTAATTGTGTTAATGTCAGTAATAAAACCAATTCTCATAATTAACTTATGACAAAGGAGATTGCATTGCCGATAAACTGGCTTGCAGTTTGGCAGACATCGAAATGTGGAACATGTACACTCATTTGTTGGTAATAAATAAATTAAAAATTAAAAAAAAAATCAATTCAATGGTGAGTTAATATTTACTCTCCGAAATTTAATTTGTTAAATTAAAATGGTTAATATTTTCATATTGATATGTTATGTATATATGATTTTATTACATAAATTTTATTAATTACCTTCCCACACTTTTGATTTTGCGATTGTAACGTATAAAACATTTAAGTGGCATACGCAATCTCCTTTACAATGTATATTCTTAAACAAATATATATAACCTAAAACCTAACAATTATTTGCCCCTCTTGTATCTGTGTGTCGTGTTCTTATTTACCGCATTAATTATCTGTGAAAACAGACATCTAAGTCTAAATTTAAATTTTTGTTCAAAAGATCGTTACTTCATAAAGTTCTAAAGCCAGCTTCGAATATCCGAATTAGGTCGTAATGCTTGCTGCGATCTACCAAGCGCCATTCGCCCTTATTAAAGTCGAGTAGAGTCAAGCATCTCTTAGAACAGGTCACTCGTTGTCGACAAGATCTTTGTTGCACGTCGCAAGTGGGGAAAATCATATTTGATTCGGTACCCGTCGAAATTAAGACTTATGTTTATAGTTAAACAGTAAAAGTCAAGGATGCTACTATAGATTTTGTGTGTGCTATCACACACATTTAACGATTCGACTATTTATTTTACTTTGGAAATCGTTTTATGTTCGGCAGTAACTGTTCCGTTCCTAAGGGTTAGTTCAGATAGGTTCGAAGTAGGTTCTATTTTATTTGTGGTTGACTTTTTCTTCGAGTTTCACTATAATATTTGTGCTAGTACAAATATTTTACTATTAGGTTTTACTTATTAGGTTTTATTATTAGGTTTTACTTAGTAACTCTTCTTCCTCTTTTGAATTAGTTTACCAAGTCTCTTTATAAATACTATTCAAATGAGATCAAAAAATACAATAATAAATATTCATTTAAAAAAATAAAAAGTTAAAGAACAATGAAGTACCGATCTTGTACCTGCTAATGCTAAATGTGAAACCCAAGCTTATTCTATCCATGTTAGATACAGCTTTCTATGTGACAGCTCCGAAAAGGTAATATAAAAATATATTAGACAAACCTTAGCCCGATTTGAATGCATGAGTTATATTGCATGGTGGTTGTTTGAGCGTACTGGAACATGAACTCATAGACTTTATCGGTGCTGGGAGTCAATGCTATGTCGTATTTGATGTAACTTTTCAAAGCTTAATATTATTATTATTTAAAAAAAAATATTTGTGAGTATTTCAATTTTACCTTTGAATCTTATGAAGCATTTTGAGGAACCAAATCAGTTTTAACTGTCAAATTAAGCTTTGCTAGTTAATTGTTACATAAACTCAAGCCTTCATACGGCATTGTATTGATAAAATGAAAATTGTGCTTTAAGCACGTAACTTTTAAATACATAATATTAACGTAGAACAAGTTTACTATAGTGTTGTAATGCATCCAAGGTCTACTATAAATGCCTTAATGGTCCTATGAACAAATAACTTTTATATTTATTAATCTTTAGATATATACGTCTCCAAATTTTCGTATAAGCATTGCGTTTAGATAATTATATACGTCTCCGAATTTTCGTATAAGCATTGCGTTGACTACCCATGCCTTTTGATTCAGCGTATATTTAACCCAAACATGTTCACATTGAAACACGGCAAGATCATTAGTTAACAACTAATAAATCAACCCTAGCGACCTTAGTAAAGAATCACATGAATCCATGCAAACCCTGAATAAATCATTAAAGTACTCTCCTATCAGTTATCTTTATTTCATGATTATATTTATTTCTTTTATTTTTCTCTTGACGACCTCATATAATAAGCATGGAGTTACCCCAATTAAATGACCTTTAGTTTCATCGGTGTGCATGGCTATAACATGTGTTTGAGATTTAAACACATTTTCTAAATTATGATTCCTCTAATTTGGATTTAGAATCACGTTAGCACACTCATAAGGCGCGCAGTCGGTTAGTTAAGTCAAAAAGTATTCTACAGTTTTGCTATTTTCAATAATATCGACTGCACGTCACTCGCCATATAATCCGAAGTCTACACTTTAAAAGCATTTTATTATTCATTACCAAATATATGTTTATAATTCAATACTCTTCTACTTTGACATTTCTCTGCCAAATACAAGGTTTTAATTGAATACATACATTTTGCTTTCTGTTACCAAGCTTTGCGTATTTTCCAAATTGTATTACGTTGGTGTTATTGCTTTGTTTCGTATTTAAATTATATTGTGTTCAACATAATATGTAAAGTTAATTATCTCGATGTTGTTTTTGAAGTGTAGATGGTTAGATCACGTAGGTAGGGTTTCCGATCCTATCGTCCCCGGTCGCCCCGCCCAGCGCCAAAACTTGTGATGGCCCTTGTCAAAATGTTTACTCTTCCGTTCTTACTTTACATCTTACACACCGCTCTTCTAAATTGCCTAAAGCTTAACACGTGCGCCCCAAGAGAACCGAACAGTCACATGTGCCTGTTAGAATCTGTGTGCACGCAATCCAGTACTGTCCACTTCGATATTATATGTGGTCTTAGTTTACTTGTGTTTTACTTTAGATTACCGCGTTTCTGTGTTTATTTCTAGCTATTTCTTTGTTTATCTTCTAACTGTTAATCCTTTAACGATTTTTATAAACATTGAGAAGCTAAATCCTAAAATAGACATTATGCTCTTGTATAACGCTAGTTCTTGACCGTACGCTATGGAGCTAACATATTAATACTTATACAGTAAAAACAAAGGGTTGTTCAAATGTTTTAAAGCCATTTCCTTTTGGATTTTCATTGTTCGAGGAGGAGAGAAGTGCTGAAATCTGGAAATAGCTTTGGGATGTCAATATTTTTTCTTGTAGCGGCTTCGTGTTCGGGTTTGCCTCGGCTGGCGCCGCTTGGGGTGAATGACCTTGTTAGATCCGACGGTCAAGTTGATATCGATTAGTTGTTATTGTGTCGGCATCTGGTGAGGTCTTAGCTTGCGAGTGGTCGTGGCAAAACTGAACGCGGGGCGGGGGGGCCATCCTGGCGCGTCCCGGCTAGCAAGAACTATGTTGGCACCGCCTGAGCAGTGTGTTTCGCAGGGGCGGCCGAGAAATCTTCCAAACACGGCGCCGAGGACAAGGCTAACTCTATTATCACGGCCATGAAGGAAAGAATGAAACAACGTGAACGGGATAAGCCGGAAATCTTCGAACTGATAAGGTACCTAACTTTCTCTTAATTTCACGCTTTACGTATAACAATGTTATGTTATTAATATTTCTAAAAGCTGTTGAACTTGTCACAAAGTATAAATTATTCAAAGGTAAATAAATACTTGAGCATGTCGATTTTCAACTATTAATATTTGTTGCAGTTTCAGAAACTTTATTATATGTAAGAGCAAGGTAACAAGGTTAAATTTAATTGCATTTTGAGCGTTATTTTATGCTCTTAAGTTTCACACAAATTCATATGTAACAGACAGGTGTTCAGCATGGAAGCGGAGGCGCACACGGCGCACATGAGCACCGTGAAGCAATCGGTCCTCGATGGCACGTCCAAATGGAGCGCGAAGATCGCTATCACAGGTTCGAAGACGTGTCGTGTTTAACCTCTCTTCCACAGATCGCCGACGCCTGCGCCTGCGCCGACGGCGACGCTCGCTACAGCCCCACACAGACACGACACTAAATTGTTACTTCTTTCGTTTCATGTGGCGCCCAGGCGGACTTTTACTGTCGACCCCGACACTCACATAGACACCCTCGAACAGGCCAAGCAGGTCACTATAGAAGGAACTTCGAAATGGTCCTGCAAAATCGCCATTACAGGTTTGCTGTGGTCTTTTGCGGCTACGAACCGCACGCTCGCAGATTTGGCTCTATTAGACCGACTATCCGCCTGACTATCTATAACTCTCTGTTGAAATCTGCTAAAAATTTCGTTACATACATTGCCGAAAGTATCTAACAGGTTACAAGTTAAACGGTGTAACTAGCTTTGTAAAAAAGGGTTTAAATCTGTTAACTAAGCGTATTTTAGGGTGCTGTTATAAAGTATCTCCTGTGCCTTATTCTAGTCCTGTATTTCAATTTGAAGGTAGATTATGCAGTTCATATAGTAATTCCATAAACGCGTAAACGATTATTTTATATTCATACATATAAAATGTACTAAGAAAGTATATGCGCATGTGATAATTTTGAAAGTTGTTGATTTTGTTCAATGGTATTGAAGCGTTATACAATATTATGTGGTTCATATTAGAAATTATGTTTTTACAGGCATTAAAACATAAAATTTTTAAATCGTATTTTGTGCGTCATTATTACATAGATAAACCATCTTATAGTATCAAGAATGTTTTATTGTCATTGTCGTTAGCAGTAATAATTGAGTTTAGAAGAATTCAATTAGTTTTTAGCAGATTTCAAACATTCTATGCAACCTTACTTCAACTAACCCAACCCATTCACGGTCGTTAGTGCACCGCCTCCACTCACTATACAACTAAACAACTATTCACAAACACAGGAAATTCCACGAATCACAACAATATGTGTGACAGAATAACATTTTATAAATCTATAATAAGCTCCCACAGTTTATAAATTTTAAAACACTACTTCACAAACAGGTTAATCACAACAATTTTATAAATATAGCAATACCACTCAGAGCACGATTGCTCGATGTTATCACAGAAATGCATGAAATCACAAATTGACATAACTTTAATATCACTTCTACTCGTAATAACTCATACTGTGATGCAACAATAGCATTCGTTTGATCATAAATTATTTAATTTTCAGATTGATCTAGAAACCTACTTGAGTAGAATTTTTGAATAAATAGATGAATGCGTTTTTGAATTTAGCAAAATCAAAAGCATGCAGGACGATGAATCCCAAAACTTTAATATCTCCGTCTATCCTGTCTCTCTTCCACTTCTTTCAAAACTTTCGATTCGTGAAAATTCCGAAACAATTAGATTTCATCCCCGAGCATATTTTTACACTTGTTTGAAACTTTCTTCTTGGACAAAATTTGCATTAGAATTTGCGATAATAGTAGTCGCTGTTCAAGTTATATTAGAATTCGAGTTTGGGCATACATAGATAACAAATTTGGTAGATTTGAAGCTAGTGTCTTCTCCCTGACCCCCGACCTGTTCTGATCACAGGTAATCCATTTATAGTTACCCTACAGGTTAATACTACATACTCGACGGAGTTAATGAAAGAATGTCGCGGTAAGCTCAAGGTAAGTACCTAAATGTAATACTAGTAACGAAAGTTACTTAAGAAGTGTAAGATGCGCTTAAGTTAATATGCCTAGTAAAAGTAAAGCCAGATAAAATGCTATAACCTACCTAGGTATTGATTAAGTATAAGTAAATGAGCTTTTATCAGTAAATGCTGGTAATTTGGTTAAGATAGACTTCCATGACTTCCATGTAGTTAATTATGAGTAAATGAACCATTTATACATTCATTACTATCGGGCTTTCATACAGCAGTATGTAGAAGAGCCAAAAGTAAAGGTTTATTTAAAATAGAGCTGTTGGTTAGTCTGGTTAGTGATATAGTTAAAATATCCACGTGAAAGCATTTGTGGGTGAATTTGCATTGAACAACAATATCTACAGTTGGATAGGATCGCATTGGATTTTTTATTCATTTCAATGAATATTGTATATCTACATACATTCGTTTTTTGAATCTGTTGTGTCTGAATATTTTTTATCTCAAATATATTTTTCTGAGAAAAAAATACCGAATTCTTGATGATTTATTATTACTTATTTTTATATTAGATACCAAATAATTATGTTCAGCATATTTAAGGTTATTAATGTTTGATGTTGTGAATGTAGCGAGATTTTTCCGTTGTCATCAATATAATATGGCCCTCATTGGGCAGTTATTTGTGCACAAGGGCTTATCGCGAAGGACAAGAGCGGGACATCGGATCCTTACGTCACCGTCCAAGTCAGCAAGGTGAAGAAACGAACGCGGACAATGCCACAAGAACTAAATCCCGTGTGGAATGAGAAATTTTACTTGTGAGTTTTAATGTAAATCTATATAATTATATAAAACACAAAAAAAAATTGTACGGATGTCCTTCATAGACTTTGAAAGTATTCAACCGATATATCCCAAAATTGTTTAATTTGAAAGACAGTAATGAAGATGGTTTGAAACCACTAAAACAATGCATTAGGCACATTTTTGATTTTCTAAGTTTTCAACACAAATTTTTTTTGCGTAATAGCACACGCCTGGTATCCACTACTAGATTATAAACGAGTTACTCTTCTACGAGTTACTCTTCTAGAATAAGAACATCGTTCCCCATGAACATCAGTTACATCAAGGTTGATGCATTGTTAGTCAAAAAAGTAAAGGCGGATCCGCATTATTGCTTTCAAAGTTTAAAGTTATTTTTTTTTAAGTTAAGATTTTCATAAGTTTAGTAACAATTTCTTATTAATACATCGGTACATGTTTATTATGTCAAACCTTTTATTTTAACATAGTGGGTTTTTCTGTTAATCTTAATTAACTATACCCTTCTTTTTAGCGAGTGTCACAACTCTTCAGATCGGATCAAAGTACGAGTCTGGGATGAAGACAACGACCTGAAATCAAAACTTCGGCAGAAGTTGACGAGGGAGTCAGATGACTTCTTAGGTCAAACTATCATTGAGGTACGTAACGGATAAATACACGATGTTTTCATCGTCATCATCATCATCATAATCATCACAACCCTTTTCTGCCCCACCGAGGACCTTGAGTCTCCTCTCATTCACGTTCACTAAGTGAAATGTGAAATGTTATTTTACATATCTTTAAGATGATTTTACAGAAAACTTCAATTTATCTGCTATTGTACTTGATGGGCAAATACTGTAATTTAGGTGATAGTCATCTCAAATGAAGAACAAAGGTTTTGCCAAAATGACATACTTAAAATTTATTTCTACGAAAAATTAATATCAGAAACTTCGAGCAATCCTAAAATTATGGAAATTTTACCACTAATTGCCGATGAAACTCGACTCGGAGAAATTTTACAAATTCTTTATTCAAATTTAATGCTACTTTCGCCCCTAAACAACGAAAAAGGAATCATAAGTATTAGAGATTTAATTTTATACAGACAGACTTTAATTTTATATCATTATATTATTTCATAATATTAATTAAATTAAACTCCTCAACTTTGTTGTTTTGATATTCAAAGTTAAATATAAATAATCTTTGAGGAAACGTTAAAGCAAATTTATTAATATAATGGAATAATATTTTCTTTCAAGTCTTAAATTTTGTGGTGTTCAAAAAGCCTAGGACTGTTACAACAAGGTCTTGTAACTTCTTCTCCATTCCTGTCATCTATACCAATATTATAAACAGGAAAGTTTTGGTTTTTTGTTTATTTCTTTGAATTTATCCAAAATTCAAAAACTACTGGACTGATGTGAAAAATTCTTTCACCAATATTATGCTCTGTTATTTCTGAGTAACATAGGCTATATTTTGTTTAAAAATAATTACGGGATCCAAAACGAAAACCGAAGCAAAGCGAGGGCGGTTACCAGTAGTCTATATCTGTCTCGCTTCGAATCTTAACAAGGTCTGTGTTGTTTCCGTTATTGTGCTTCCTTCGATTTAGTAGCCTTTGGAAACATTTAAAGATGGGAAACTCCGAGTAATACACATTTTCATGCGATACTTCAGTTAACCGATAACAGTGGTAAATTATATTTTATTACACAAGTTTCTCCATATAACCGATCGAGTAGGATTGAGACACAGACAACTTTAGTAACAACTCAGACTAAAGTTGCTCTCTCTTCTTGACTCCTAAATTATTATTTTACGACCTCGTAGCCCAGTTGGTAATGACCCTGTTCGATTCCGAACCAGGGCAGACGATAAATGAGAGATAAACTATGTTCTCGGCTTCTGTTTATAAGTTATGTCTTTTGTTGCCCATGTCATCCAAAACACAGGGAATCCTAATGTAGGATAGTTCGTGCAAGTGTATAAGTGTCTATACTGAGTAGACCATACTTATTTTACTGATATCTCTAGGTACGAACTCTGTCAGGAGAGATGGACGTCTGGTACAACTTGGAGAAGAGAACGGATAAGTCGGCGGTATCTGGTGCCATTAGGCTGCACATCAACGTTGAAATCAAGGGAGAAGAAAAGGTCGCTCCTTATCACGTTCAGGTAGGTGCAGTGTTCTTTTGTTGTTTACAGTGTAGTTATTTACAGGGATATTTAAATGGCTAAAACAAGATGATTTTCCTACGGTTATTATTTTTAAAGTAATTTTCATGACGATATTGCGCTTAAAAATTTACAAGGTCTAAATGCAATTCATTTAGACCTTGTAAATTTTTAAGCGCAATATTAAAAGATGACTATAAACAAAAACCAATGCTCATATTCCCATTTTAATATTCAATTATCGTCAAACAAATGAAGATCGCAGTGTCAACTTTGAAAATGTTGGTGACATTCTGGTAATAATACTTCAATGGTGACATTTCATTTCATAACGACTGTTGAAACAAAATACCTGGCAACCACAGACATAGAAAAAGAACAGACGTAACCTTGTCTAATCGAGAGTGAAGCTGACAGCTGACAGCTCGCTTACCATGTGTGCGTAATTTTGTAATTTTTGATTGGCCATGGTGTCAATGTTGTAGCCGTATGGTGTCAATGTGTGGGTGTTTGTACTTGTACGAATACAGAGTTGGTATTCCTATGGGTGCTTCACTGAATTTGTTCTTAGGATTATGTCCGTCTTTTTTTTAGGTCCGTGCTGGCAACCATTTATTTTTTCCACAACACGTCGCTTCCGTGTGAACTCAACAGGTCCGAAGACGTTGGCACCATGCCCTTTGGACAAACGCCAACATCAGTAATTACCATATTGTTCCAAGCAATTACTTAAGCTTAGGAAACAAACAACTTGTAGAGTAGGAAATATGGAGATACTGAAATTAGAGGTCGCTTTTTTCATATGCTTTTTTATTTTGAATAAAAATGTGTTAATTACATACAGAACACTCAGTTTAAAGAAGAACATTATACAATCTGAGCACGTAGGAGTACGTTTTTCTTTAGCCTTTTTTATACTTTATCTTGTGTCGTATTCTATAACAGATTTCTTATTTCAATTTATTTCTTTCATTGTTTCACACCTCAACGAATTATGTAAAACTTGATATCACAGGAGGTTACCTTCTAGATTGAAAAAGGCCAGTTCACAAAAACACACCGAACAGTTCCCTTGATACAAGTTGCTGAATGAGTGGTTTTTCAATTTCACGCACCAGGAAAATGGATTGTCGCGATGTGTAGATGGCAGAACTATATCTGGGGGCACGGTAGTGCCCCCGCCAAGTCGAGCAAAAAAGCGGCACGGCCGTACCATCCATAAATAGATTGACTTGGCAATCGCACTAAACAATCAAATTTAATATAATATGTAGGTATTACTTGTGAGATACATTGTGTTTTCATGCGATGGTCAAGTCGATCTATTTATTTAAAACATAAAAGATTTTTAATATTGATAATATGGTCACTATAAGATGTTGTTACTTGTTAGGTTAGCTAATTACGTAATAACTTAAGACAGAAGGACCCATAAATAGGAACTGAATAAATTAACCGACTTGGTATTACATTGATCGCACAACTTTTTACGGTAGGAGAACTGAGTTGCGAGACTTGGTTTTTTTTACAAGTTATGTTTTTGATGGCATCTTTATGTCAAGACTCAGGTCACGGTTGGCAGGAATACATGTATACCCAGAAAATGGAATACCCTACAATATCTGAGAAGTAGTTTATAAAGTTATTTACGATTTTATTCTAGCTCGCCAAAGATATTTTACCATAGATATGTTATGTCCATACATTTCGAGGTTTAGTTTTCGATCCGCGATGACATGTCATAATTGTCAAAGCACAACATAGAATAGTCAGGCAGAAGGGAATAAAAGAAATAGTACCGATTAGGCATAATATTATTATTGTGATTTAACATTTTGAAATTATATTGCAAAAACAAATAACTTAAAGTATGTAATTATATAATAATTAAAAATGGCGCGATTACGATATCTCTGGCGCCTTTATTTTAGTGTGGATTACACAAATTTGGCCCATAAAAGACACTTTTATAAGAATAAAAAAATCGCGATTTGGGCTTTGTTTAGAACATTCAGTACATTTTACGTGTTATTCGGGATAAACTTTCGAAAAAATTACAAAGTTACATTAGTTGCACTTTTAGGGGGGAGAATTTAACGGTTTTTGATTCACCAACAGGCTTCCGAACGTCAAACAAATGGATACTGTACGCGCTGAAAAGCGTGACCTTAGTGCGCGTTTAGGTCACAGTGTGTTTACAACAGTGTAAGGTTTATTTTAAAATAATTTAAAAATTGAATTGAAAAAATACATGTGTTAGATTTATTTTTATTTTGAATCCTTTCTCCAACCCTCGTGTAATAAGGAAGTGGCATGAAAATAGTTCTATTTATTTAACCAACATGCTTTAGAAGATTTAAAAAAGATTAAATTGCAGGAAAAGAATATTGTGTACACTTATTACTGATAAAATAACTCTTATAGCGTAGGCATCCAGTTGGCTTCACTGTGAAATTTTTGAACTATGCTTACCCAATAACTTATAAGTAGCTCATCACTTGGAAATCTAGGAAAATTTAAAATAATGAAAGATAAAAGGATATTTAACGTTTTTATTTTACAAACAATCTAAAATAATCATTCTAAATTCAGTCTAAAACAATCATTATATAAAGATTTCATTTGGTTCAATTTACGAAATATGTTCACTACCTAATTTCACTTCTGCCATATTAGTCTATGACTAATAGCATGTGCCATATTAAAATATTTATTTTAATCAATTTTAAAAGAAATATTCAATATTAGTAACAAAATTTAACATAACGTTTTATGTATTTACCTATGGTATGTAACTCTATCATTATTATTCAATTTGGAGAAATGATTTTTGCAAAATCTCAAAACACAACTCGGCATTTTTATGACAACTATAGACAGCCTCACTCTAAGGCAGCTATCAACTGTCTACAATGAAATCCCTACACTTGACTGGATTCGACTGACTTAATTTCAACGCCCTCTCGGCATATCTACCTCCCTATACATACAACATCATTGTAGCTCGCTTTTTATATTCTACTACTATACTGTTTTGTAGATTCCCAATCATCTTTTTAGTGGGCAAAGAATCGGTGAAAGACTACATGTTATGTCAATGAAAACTGAAAATGGATTGAGACTTTGACATTGAAACTAAAATCAAACTATCATAATTAAATTTACCTATGATCAGCATAAACTATAACGCAGCGTAATTTATAACTATTCTTCGTCCCGGGGACCAAACTTTAAGAAGCGTAATTGGAAGCAATCGAAGTTTTACAAACTCCCAACGGTTTTCGGTCTAATTGTTCTTATTACATTATCTTATTCGTTCATTCTACCTAGAATACCTTGCACCATTATTATATTTACACATAATTCTAACATACGAGTATTTACAAATGGTAGGTACCCGCCAATGATCTTATATTAAAAGAGGTAATTTAATATAAGATCATTGGTACCCGCATATTATATTTTCACTAAAGTATCAAATCAGTTTCACGTGTACGTTATATTGTAATTATAGGATTTTGAACTTCTGAAGAATAATAGATACATAATTAAAAGTTTGCTTATTATACAAGAAAATTTATTTAAAATATTGGAATTTTTGCCCCTGTATATCATGTATTATAAAGAGTTATGTATTATAAGAAGTTGGAATAATGGGATGCGTAGGTAATGTCATCAATCATCACGTCAACACTTTGTTTCATCAAAAAATTAAAACATAAGTTTATACACAAGTAATCTTGCAGTTGTGCAGTATTTTAATTGATAACAAATTTTTAAGGCCGCAATATTATAAACAAGTATTAGTTTAACCATAAAATTGAATTTGACATTTGACGACAAAATTGACGACTTTTTAGTTTAGTTTGTTTTGACCATTCCCGTCCAGAAAGTGATATTAAGTTCAATTCCCGACCTGTGTAGACATTTCTGTGACAGATACTTGTAATCGTTTTAATTTGTATATAGGGAATATTACGTGTATGAATGTTTGGATTATTTTCAATACTACTTTACTTATTACTTTACTGATAAAGTTATGTTACTTTGCTGACAATAAAAAGAAAACTTAACCATAATTACGAATACTGCGCACTTACCAAACTTCATGTAGAACTAGGGCATCTTTTATGACCATCTCAGTTTTTACGAATAGCTAACTAAGGTCAGGAAATGAAAAGTCGAATTCGAACTTACTGCGTAACTTTTATCGCTTAAATGGGTGATTCTTGGGAAGTGACTGACATTTGAACTGGTATAACGAGCGACTTTCTGTAAGTAGAACAAATGATATCACCGGGGGTCAATTTTGGAATTGTATTATCTTGAATTTATAACCGGCCGGATTGTACCAAATTGGGTAACATGATTTTTACGTTCACGAAATAAAAACTGACTGTTCAGATAAACAGACTGTTAAGATCTTAATAATAATGGTCGTAAAAAAGCCTAAAGTCAATCTTTTAGGACATTTGTCTGAGTAAATTGTAAGTACACTTTACAGATCCCATCTTTGGTAGCTATGCGTATACTATGCGTTAATATAAATCAGTAACTCGTACTGCAACTTGACTCGAGGCTATGCTATTTTGCAAGCGTCCAAAAATCAAGCCGGGACGAAGCGAACTAAATGTTAAAGTTTTGAGAATGAATTTGAAAACTTAGTAGAACTACTAAGGCACACTTACGGGAAACGGGAACGTGTAACAAATTTCTAGTGGTTGGTACTACTATTTTACCGTTGTTGGGTGCTCTTGTCCCTCTCAAAATTACCCAAGTGTTGCAAAGTGTGATGGAAACACGCGGCAACTTTCACAAAGTGTTATGAATGGTGGTCGTTATCTTGGTAGAACAATCGCCTCATATTACTATACACGTTGTATGACAACATTGTTCTGCAAACTTAAAAAAAAATTCATTAAGTTATTCACTAACTGTAGGCCGTGATTTTATTTGCGGAGATATTGGTTTTTTACCGGTGCAATTAAAAAGAGTAAGACCAAGTTTCAAATAAATGAACCACATATTTTACACTTCAGAAGATGAATTTATTTTCATGCTTCTAGGCTTTAGGTACGTTGTCCGTATCAGCAATGTGTAAAAAAACAGCTTTTTGAGGGAATCGATAAAAATCGATAAAGTTTTGTTTAGCAAGCACATAGGTGATTTTGAATTTGATGAATAAATTACGATGAAAATGTCGTACACACATGAGAGTTTTTGAAGTCGATAGTGCTTTAAAATGTAGAATCATTTGACGTAAAAAAGTGATTTTGCTAAAAGTGGCACATAACACATAAGAGGTCTTAAAGTCGCAACGACGATTTATTAAAAAGATGATGATGATGATGATACATAGTAATACATACTAATAAATTATTTTCATCCACACCTACTTAAACCTATACAAACATACACATCCGTGATATATGATGCAACCGTACACTTTCCGCAGGCAAACATATTAACGCAACGCGCGACGTGATTTATTACTGTCTTATGTAAGATTTTGGTAAGAAAACAGACTGCTCATTACCTTTACCTTTACAACATCTTCATGAAAATTCATATATTAACTTAACCCCTTTCATTAAAATCTTATGTGTTAGAAACAAGCATATCATTTGCCTCAATAGCTGTTTAGTTTAATTACAAATGCTCAATAATATAGGTTGTAATATAACATTTTGATAAGAACTTGTACTGTGATAGCAATATTTGATCTAAGTTTAGCCACGAATTTAGGATCTTGTTTACATCTAAATATTTTTATAGTATAAATGTATAATTCTGTATGAATTGATGACCTAAAGAAAACAGATATTTCCAGCAGTAAACTTAAATAATTACATAACAAAAATTTTATAACGATTGTTCACCCACGTCTCTTTAACGCAATATAACACAATATCTGGTATATAATAAGTTTAAGTACTACTAGTAGTAGAATTACACGTCAGATTAATTTATTCAACAAAATATTAATTTTAACTTACTTATACTTCAATAATTTAAATCGATCAGCAAAACTTATTAAACATCAAAACGATTCCGTTCGAAACGGTCAAAGTAATCCCATTCACAAAATGATGCGGACGACTTATAAAATTGCAGAACTTGCAAAGTATCACATTTTATATCGCTGTCGATTTGTTGTCCGAAACCCGAGAAGAAAAACTGTTAGCTAATGGGAAAGTACATATAATACCTTCCCAGGTTTGACCCGGATGGGACAGTTTTGTGATGCAAATTGTTTCAGCCACGGTCACATCCACTCTATTGTTGTGTACAAAAGCGACTTGTATGTACCCAAATGATAGGATTTTCTTTGTGTCAAAGAGCGTCTGTGAATTTTATACAAAGTTTGGAAAGCCACTCCAATTCAGTCGTCTCGCTGACTGACATTTATTTGGGTGACCACCTACATAAATAAATTATTTATTTATGAGAGTGACAAATGAATGCGAATGGTAAATGATTTAACCTCATTTCACTGTTATTGTGCTTAGGGTAATATTCATTTTAGACTACTTTGTAAAGCAATATTTGTTCAGTATATTTTAAATACGAGTTTATCGTTTAATGACGGCGTTTCCCATGTCTTCAATATAGTTATGAGTTTTAAATCCTACACTGATATTGCCCCAAACCGAAACTTGTGCTTGCACGTGATACTTTATCCAATTTACTACAAAATTGCATGTCTGTCTGTAAGTGCATGTTTTAAAGGAACCTGGAGGGAAAAAAAATTGCCTCAATCTTTTCTCTCTTATTATAAGACGTGCTGTGCCCCGCGGTTTCATCCGCGTTAATTTGTGGAAAAAACTGACTACTAAAATACATGATCTTATATAGCCTTCCTTGATAAATGGATTATTAAACACAAAAACAATTTTCCAATTCGAACCAGTAACTCCTGAGATTAACGCGTTCAACCAAACAAACAATATTTTTTGCTGTATAATATTAGTATAGATTTCGTTTTTTATCAGCTCGACATGTTAATTTCCAATAGAAAAGGCTAATAAAACAAATAAAAACCCTTGGTCCTGAATTGCTCTATTAAAACAATACGCTTATAATAATCACATCGGATTTTTTTTATCGGGATAAAATCTTTCAAGAACATTTGGAACTTCAAATTACCGTATATTACTTATAATAATAAAAAGTTACACCGATTAACATTACTTGGGCTGCCTTCCAGCACCGATGCTCCTTAAGCTTATCTGCAAGGTCTTGGCTCCATCCATTCTCGCTGAGCATAACTGAAGGTCGTGGTCATCATAATATTTTACAATTAAGAACTTCCAGGCTTGCTATCTTTTAGATCCAGCATAGCTCAAATCTGCATCTGATCAGGCTTGTCTTTTCAGGTCAAGAAAGAAAGAAAGAAAGAAACATTTATTCCGTTATAGGCAAGGCATCAATGTTTACAAATTGGTGGTATACTCGTATGTTCAGATATTGGACACAACCCTAAACAGCGTTTGTATTAAGAATAGCGCTCGTCCCTTTTGCTCTGTATTCTTTCTAAATAATCATTATGTCAATTGATTCAGCAGTATGTGGTCTTATTGGAATGTTTTAATTTGATATGAAATACATTTTCTTTCTGTCCTCCTTACATGTTATTCATCAGTATGTTCATATAATTTTTTTAATTGAATTCGGAGTGTCAGCTACCAACGTGACGGAAAAGGGTCGCACTCAGAATACGGCGTAGGAAGTGGTACGCACAACCTTTCTTTACATACTCTCCGACATCGACAATGGGCATGATGACAGATTTTGAAATACTGTTCTATTTTGTTGGGAAATATATTATAATTACAACGTATATCATATTTCCGCAAAAGGTTTAGTATAAAATAAATACATTTAAATTTATAAGTTTAAAACTCGCACCAAAAAACTTCAAAGTGTCATGGCGTCGCTTGTGACGTCACTTTTCAGGAAAATAATAGACACGATATCATTATCGGTATGGGCATATTCGTTTGTTTAAAAAAGCGTGACGTAATTCGTCCTGATTGAGACTGATTGGCGTTCAAGATATCATGGCGGCTTGTCGTATTTTTAGTTTTATTTTATCAAAAATATTGTTAATCTCGCTTATAATAATACGATAAATGCGTGGTTTGTAATCCATAGATAGGGTTTTATTAAATAAATACATAATTTTAGTGATTTTTACTTACTGTCGTCATGCCTATTAAATACATGGTATTTATCAAATTCCACAACGCATAAAACTCACCGACGCAGACGTGACGATACCAAAATTACACCAACTCCACGCCTAATATTTTTGGACAAACTCAAACTCGTATTGTCGCTTTTAAAAGTTTCCAAACAAATCTGACGTTATTAAAACTTTCGTTTCGGTACGGCAATGCTTGTAGAAAACTTTGTCTTTTTATCCGACTGTGCAACTGTGGATAAGAAAATACATATTTTTATTTGTATAAGGATATAACACATATTTTTTCTGAATGATTTGATACATTTTTATGAAAATTATTGTTCAAATTTTTAACTAATAATGACTTGAGTTGAGACAGTGAAAAATATATTCTAGGATTAATATAGTATCGTTATGAAAAAAATATATCGGAATAAGAGAATCTAGGGAATCACGAGAATCAAAAGAACATAGGATTAGAATAGTTTACCTGCGTCGACTTTCTTTCTCGCCTTTGATGAACAATATTCAAGAATAGGGTGAATAGGCTTGTAGCGATTGATTGCCCTGTGACGTCACGCTGTGACGTAGTCGTTACAGGCTTTTACCATAATAATTTTGCTCACAATCTTGGTACTTCATCTCCAGTATGTTATCAAGGATTAAATTCAAGTCTATTATACACATTAGGGTTTTTCAAAGATATTTTACAATAGATGTTCAATGTTCATACATAAGGGATAATTTTGATTCGCTACGATATATAATACGCTACGAAATATAATATTAAATGATTTTATTAAGTACGAGTAGCCGCCCTCGCTTTGCTTCGGTTCTCTTATTGGGTTACATTATTGGAGTTTTAGTAAAGATCCCTAATTTTTTGAAAATATAATATAGCCTATGTCACCCGGGGATAGTGTAGCTTCCCAACAGTGAAAGATTTTTTCAAATCGGTTCCGTAGTTTCGGAGCCTATTCAATGCAAACAAACAATCAAATCTTTCCTCTTTATATAATAGTATAGATTAAATTAAAATCTACCATTAAAAGTTTTAAAACTTTAAGTAAAATGAGAATTGTATGTTATTGTCAGATAAAGGGGTACAGAGTTTTTACTTCACGTATAATATCATTGGGGTTTTACTGCAGCTACTTACTTTACAGTATTGAGCAGATACGAGTTGTAGTAACTCATAAAGATTTCAATTCAATTTTCTAGATTGAACCGCTTCTGCAGGATTTAACTTTTTACTCATTTCTTCAAACTACCTTCACTACTTTACGTCCAAACGGTATGTTACCAAACGTACAAGTTAAATGCAGCTCATTTCACAAATGGGATGTGCATTTCACAAATGGGATGTGCATTTAAATAAAATCGTAACAAACTTTACAAATCTCTGGGTTTTTATCTTTAAATGAGCAGATCTCTACCCGTAGTTTTTAGCATCTATTGAAATAAAAACTAAATGAAGTTTCTTTCATGCTTAGGTATATCTAATTCTAACTGAAGTAAGAGAATTGTATGTTTATACAAATTATTAATTTATTACAAAGGATTTTTGAGAACCTATTTGCGCAGACAAGGTATTATTTTACCATAAATTAATTCTTCAGAGAATATGTCGGCGATTAAACGTACGTGCTATAGAATAACATTAAAACAGAATAGCATTGATTTCCGTCCATGCTCGAGGAAAAAAAATCATACACAGTACTTTTAGCCCCTTGTGAGCGAGTTCTAAGAGTTGTATGTGTCTTATTAAGACAGAGACAAAATTAAGCCGAGAATTGTCCATCTACGTGGGCCGTATAACTAAGTTACCTTTGGAGTCCAGTTTACCCTAGGAGAGTGAACTCTGATAAGGATGAACATTTATATTGCAGATACATATTTGGCCCCGTACTTGTTAACAGAAAAAACGCGAAAACTTTGTTATAATTTTTCAGAAGAAAAGTTAAGTTCGTCGTGTTTACCGTAAAATCGATATGAAATGCAAATTGCCAGGTAATAACGTTAACACGTAACTTCGTGTAATGTTTTTGTCGTAACACGTCGCTTTATGAGCTAGATTATGCTTCGTGTTTTATGTACCTAATAATTTGCAGCATAATAACTTATTAAATTTACTAGTGGTTATAGGGAGTCGTGTTAAAAGTTTACGATGATGTGAATTGTGGACTAAGCTTTTAAGTCATTCATAGGGTTCTTTAAACGGGTATTGAAAAGGGTATTTGCTTCGCCTCGCCGTCAAACAAACGACAACCTAATGTAAAAAACGGATCAAGAGCTCTGGTACGTCAACTCGGCTACGCCTAGACAACGCCGCGAATACGGCTCGACGACCGCCTTTACAGCTTGCGACCAACGAAGAGACGTGCTCGTGTACGGAGAGACGTAAGCACGCGGACGACAAGCCGTAAGCGCGGGGACGACGAGCCGTAGGCGTGGGTACTGCAAGTTGACCGCGCACGGCACCGCGGTTCGTAAGCTTGTCCCGAGGCGAGCGTTACGTTACGTTTTCGATAAGTATGCGTTGCCAAAGGGAGTTTCATACAAAGAATACTGAACGGCTCGAGTTGATACGGTACCAATCCCTTTCCGAGCTGATATGTGTGCTACGACCCTTCGTATCTTTAAGGCCGGCGATACCTATAACTTCAGATTCCTTCCGCCTTGCATCTGTAGGAGATGGTGATCAATTGCCGTCAGGTGATCACTCACCATTAGAATACCTATTTCTTCATTACATTACATATTATGATTTACATTTTTAGGGTTCCGTAGCCGAATGGCAAAAAACGGAACCCTTATGGATTCGTCATGTCTGTCTGTCTGTCTGTCTGTCTGTCTGTCTGTCTGTCCGTCCGTATGTCACAGCCACTTTTTTCCGAAACTATAAGAGCTATACCATTGTAACTTGGTAGGTAGATGTATTCTGTGAACCACATTAAGATTTTCACACAAAAATAGAAAAAAAGCAATAAATTTTGGGGGTTCCCCATACTTAGAACTGAAACTCAAAAATGATTTTTTCATCAAACCCATACGTGTGGGGTATGTATGGATAGGTCTTTAAAAATGATATTGAGGTTTCTAATATCATTTTTTTCTAAACTGAATAGTTTGCGCGAGAGACTCTTCCAAAGTGGTAAAATGTGTGTCCCCCCCCCTGTAACTTCTAAAATAAGAGAATGATAAAACTAAAAAAATTATATGATGTACATTACCAAGCAAACTTCCAACGAAAATTGGTTTGAATGAGATCTAGTAAGTAGTTTTTTTTAATACGTCATAAATCGTAAACCGCAAAAAACATTGATCAAAGTTACAACGAACTACAAGAACTTTTATATTATGTTACTTGCTGCTACGAAACCCTTCATGGGCGAGTCCGACTCGCACTTGGCCGCTTTTTGGTCATGGATTTAACAAATTCAAATCCGAATCTAATGCAATGTGACATGTGCATGAAAGTTATGTATGATTTGTTTGTTACTCTCAGTAGTGCTAATAAAACCAAAATCAAATACCCATATTATATCAAACTGTACACATCGTTCCAATAATTTTGTTTAGGTTGTTTACAGCATAATGGATTAAACACGGACACGTTCTGTTTTATACCAATAAGTTTAATTATAACACATGTTTATTGTGAAATTGGTTTGTTTGGGCTTGTTCATTGTATTACATCGATGGTAGGTAACAAATTAAGTTGATTTTTAAACTAAATACAAGTAATGCATTATGCATTATACTGAATTCACATTTTTATTTTTATTCATAAAATTTTGCATAAATTTATAAAATTTTCCTTGAGTTTTATCGCCTTGGTATTTTTCGGTAGATTATAAAGATGGAATTGTTGTGCTATAAAATTACTTGGCATAGTTCTATTTTATGAATTATTCAAATTTATACAAGTTCCAAAAATTACATGCTGAATTAGAATTTAACTAAAATTTAAATTTTTAACGCATCAAACCTGAAAATTACCTCTCACTTTGGTCTGAATGTCGTGTTCAGTTCAGACTTCCTTTACAAGTCATATTGTCTTTATATCTCTGTTTTAATAACGTTTAAATAATTATCTGAATTTTACCAAGAAAAAAATAACCGACTTCAAAATAACTCAAAAACTACTCGGCAGATCTAGCTCAAAAAATGAGATCACATTGTCATGTGCACCAGCTTTCGATTAAAAAAAGAATCATCAAAATCTGTTACCTCAGAACTTTTGACTGGGTAGTCGAAAATAACAAACATAAAAATACAGCCGAATTGAATACCTCCTCCTTTTTGAAGTCGGTTAATAAAACGCTATACTTATCTTTTTGTAAAGAGTTGCCAATAAGTACCTTAACATAAGACGATAAAATATTAAAAACAAAAGTAAGTTCTTAAGCATAATGTGAGATCGGCTGGGAAGTTCAGTAGTAACTATGTCGTGTGAACACACGTAATGTTCTTATATGAAGCCGTAATATTATTGCTCACAAACAACTTGTTAATGTTATAGGCACATATATTTTTACACGTCATAAAATTTCTTGTTGCCCTTGTGGCAGTTTTTGAAGACATAAGTCTTTAGGCTCTTTAGACAACAAATGCGATTACGACTTATGTTATGCGCAATTGGTTACACGTAAGCATGTTCTGAACATGACGTCTTATTTGTATTAGTGTACTACGTGGTTATCAATTCATATATCATATTCATATATCAGCGCTCCGCCTGCAGCTTTGCCTGTGTGTTTCGGGATAATAAGTACCGTATATGTTATTCCAAACTATAGTTTACGTGTGTGCCAAATTCATGAAAATCTGCTCAGTACTTTGTGCGTGAAAGAGTTACATACCTCCATACCCACAAAGTTTCACGTTTATAATATAGGTCGGATAGTAGGAAATAGGCACGAAATAGGATATTAAATTAAACCCCATAGTAATAGTTGACATTATTTTGTTGTAGGCCGAATAAAGGATAGGTTAAGCCATAAGCCGAGATTGTTTTTTTTTATTGCTTATTATACATACTATGTAGTCTTTAACCACCGGGCTATAAGTGCTTCGTTGTATTGAGATATAATAATATCTTGTCCAACTGAGTATGACCTCCACGTAGATAACAAGTAGGTATGTCTGCTGGAACGCTAACGTCCACCACAAATCGAGACATCTACATTGCTCGTATATTATATTGTTTCAGGGTTATTTCTCTAGAGAATGTCAGTAATTTCATAACTAACTGCTTTAATGAAATGATGAAATCATTTTTTGAGCTTGCAAATCTCTACCTGCTTGTTAATCCTGGCCTAGGCAGGTTTTTCTTGTTAAATGAAGAAACATTAAAAATAATATTATAAGCTTATTATTTTGTAAGGACGTCGCTGTGTTCCTCCGTGGTTTAACCATTTAGTTGCAAACAAAGTGTTTTCTTTTCTTCTTTGAAAATTACTTCCGCATACCCAATATTTTTAGTCCTATGCGGCTCCTTATTCAATACAACATATCGTCCGCACGCACTATTAGGTACCTACATAGTTTTTCACGGTGTTCATTCTGACTTTTATTGTTTGGTCAAATTCTAAAGTTAGTGGCGTGATGGTAAGTAGCCTAGAACCTTTCTCGAAAACTGAGATATCAAATGCAAAATATTTTTTCACAAATTTTCCGTTTTTTTCTTTAACCAAATTATTCCCATCAAATTCATAGCGACTTATTAAGCAATACGTCTCATTTCAAATAGGCCTCTCGTAACTTGCGGTAATTGAAGCCATAATCTTACACTGGCAAGTAACCTTTGAATGGCAAACAGTTGCTGTAATAACTCAATAATCGCCCACAATGCGATTAGTATTTTACGAGTGGCTTGGTTTATATTACGTGGTTAAATAGGGTTGTCTCTAGATTTCTGTGTTTTCATAAGATATATAAATTAAATATTCTCTTTAAATATTTTATATGAAGATATTATTCGGTTAACATAAAATTATCTTGGTAAATAAAGATAATGTTTAAGTTGTTTCATAAGGTGATAATATAAGAGAATGCTAATAGCATTAAGTCCACCTTTTGTACCACTTAGCTTTAAGGGTATAACAAAATGTAAATAAATAAATAAATAAATTATAGGTTTCTGGGTTAACGTACCTCACGAGTTTTTAAGCTCGTATACTTCCTGGTAATTAAATAAATTTACTACTTTTAAATGTGAAGTAACGTGACTTTTTCAAAAAGCGATGCTATTATATTACACAAAAAAGGCCATTGAAATATTATATTAACCATTATCTGAGCGTCTTCCTCTCTTCCAAGAAGCTTAGGTCTTTCTCCATGCTCTATAATATAATATGTAATTCTTGTGCACACTCTCCAAAATGTATCCTTTATAATACCGCTGGGTACCCTGCACCTATGCTAAAGGCTAACCAAATTGATCTCCTCCAAATCAGGATCACGAATTAGTCTCTGCTACGACCATGTGTCTAATAAACAAACATAGTTTTGACAACCCTCCTATCGTCGCCTATTTATCTAATTTAGTGCCCACCCATTCTATCCGCTTTGTCTTGGAGAACCGGAGGATAGATTACTATCCAGTAAAATAATCATAAGAGCCAGACAAATGAACACTTTCAAAGCTAACTCAATCAGACACTCATTCAAATTGATGCAATCGAGTAATACATTTAAAATTCATTACGTTTATTTTTAATAACACTGCAGATTATTGTCCACTAAAATATCATATTATATGGGAACCAAGTGATTATATTTACTAACAAAATTTTACTGCCTTTAGTCCGTGTGAATTACCGATTGGTCCAACCACGGGGTCCAACAGTAAATGTCCAATCGAAAAAAAAACTTATACGAAAATTGTGTTTATTTGGTGAATTACCATGGCACTACATGCACTACTATTAGTACCACGGTTAAATTTTATTTGCCACACCATACCACAACTCTGTTGGTAGTCGATTAAAAATATTATGTCTTTGTGATGATCGTGTGCTTACTCTATGCGGAATTCCTAAAGTAACGTAAAAAATTCCTAACAAAGGCGAATTAGTCAGAACCGAGACGCAAAGGTATTTGGGTAATTACATAAAACCCCTTAGCCTCGCTGTTATTCTCAGCATGCGACGAACGTTATAAGCCCCTACATTCGTAATTACTGGGAAAGGGGGCGCTAGTGTCGCACGCGAGCCACGTTTAATTACGTTACTTTGCGCGTACCGTCCCGCTTTATCTTCTAAACAACCGTTGTCGCATCTCGGATATTTGTTTATTTAATCTTTTTATCTCACTATGGGATGCTAATGTCGTACGTTTGAATTGTTATGGTCCGGGGCCATGCTTAACAAAGGTGCTTCAGGGCATGTGACACTAATTTTTTTATGCAGGCTATGATCCAACTGGTAATATCATTGTACAGTCAATGCCACATTGTATATGTTATACATATTATGTAAATTCTACGTCCACTGCAGCCTTTACTTGGTCCGTCCATCTCAAAGACGATCTGCCGCGAGGTCTAGTTCCTTCTACTTTCCCTTGGACGACTAGAGACGTTCGATGGAGACATTATCACGTCTAGTCACGTGACCAAAGAATGTGAGAATTCGAGCCTGTACGAT
Organism: Thymelicus acteon; assembly: GCA_951805285.1. Taxonomy (NCBI): domain Eukaryota; kingdom Metazoa; phylum Arthropoda; class Insecta; order Lepidoptera; family Hesperiidae; genus Thymelicus; species Thymelicus acteon. Next base: position 6,062,069 of record OX638229.1, on the reverse strand, counting down.
GGAAGATAGACGCTGCTTGATGCCGAGTTCTTCCAGAATGGACTTGTTGGTCCGGAATTCATTCCAGGATACTCTCAACATTCTTCTCCAGCACCACATCTCGAGAACGTCTATTTTCTTCTTCTCACTTTCTCGCAAGGTCCACGTCTCCGAAGCGTAGAGGAATATGGAGAATACCAGTGCTCTAACTAGCCGGATCTTAGTGGCTTTGGTGATTTTACGATTCCTGCATATTTTCTGCAGCTTATCCATAGCTGATCTGGATATCGCCATGCGCCGTTTGATTTCGTCTATACAGCCTCCGTTGTTCGAGATCAACGCTCCTAAATAGACATAAGATTGCATCACCTCACAGTTCGCTATTTGTGTCACTTCTGGCGAGTTGTTGTTAATTCGGTAGACAATCATGACTTTAGTCTTGCTGCGGTTGATCTTGAGGCCGAATTCAAGACTTACGGATTCCATCCTTTGGAGAAGTTCTTCCACCATATGGCAGATACTGGTAGCGAATAGGGTGGTATCATCCGCATAACGTAAGTTGCAGATTTTTAAACCTACAACTGCTGCTCCATCTGTCCAGTTCTCAAGAGTTCGTCTCATTATCATTTCTGTGTAGATGTTAAACAGAATCGGGGAAATAATGCACCCTTGTCGAACACCGGCACTAGGTTGAAAGTTAGCCGAAAGCTTATTGTCTGTCTTTACGGATGCAGTACCACCCTCGTATAAACGCCGGAGCAAATGAACAAGGTGTTTTGGTGTGCCATGTCCAGTAGAGTCCTCCAAAGTACAGGCCATTTGACAGAGTCAAACGCCTTCGAGAAGTCCACGAAACATATATATACAGCTTTGTTGAACTCACGGGATTTCTCAATAATTTGGCGTACAATAAGTATTTGCTCCCTGGTACCTTTGCCCTTGACGAAGCCGCTTGCTCAGGTGCAATCTCTTTAGATAAGTAAGACTTTAATAAATAAATATAATATAATAAATAAAATAAATGAAAGTCAAAACTGCTTGTAACATTATCAGTTACATAACAGTAAGCAGCGTCTCGAGTTATCAATTAATTAAAAGATCCATAAACAAACTTTTTTACCCCGTGTACACTGAAAAAATGTTCGCTTAAACTAGGGCAAATAAACAAATAAGCAGTTTTGGTCACTCTAAAAACAGATTGAGTCTGAAATAACTGTGTCATTGAGAGTTTAGTATTTTATAAACTCACTAAAACTCACACACGCAGTACACATACTGTTATAATCCCGCATTGCAACTTTTCATATTTATCTGTGTGACGAGTTGCATGTGCGTTTAAAAATAAGACACCTCAAACATCAGCGACCCTAGAACAAACATTTTATTTTTATTTTATTTTATTTTATTTTTACATGAATTCCGGCTTGAAATCCAATCTTTGATTTACGAGGCATGCTCAGCTGGGTGTACATTACTTCTAATTTGTTTCGATGGCTATTGATATATAACACTAATCGCTAAATAAACATTAACCCGTATTGCGGCGTCCTAGATTAATGATCCCATGCCAGTGGCGACGGTGTTCCGTAGGGACTATAATTATTAATACATTGATTATTATTTGTAGATAATTATTTTTACGTAAGCCGGCCTGGCGAGCTACCACTTTCATATTTGAGTCAGCCGCCGAACGATTGATTGTTGTGTTCTGGCTGGGGGCTAGGAAGCCAGTTCTTGCTTTCTTTTATACCTTCTTTCTTGCCTTGTTATTGAGGTGCATGGGAAACAATAATCAAGTACCATCAAGTGTTACATCTCTTCGTTCGACTTTTTGTAGAAAAATAACTCTTGTTTACACGTATTTTACAAATTTACCTAACTTTACATGAAGTAGCAAATTAGAACAGAGTACGAAGTACGTGACAGACAGACCGATAAGCATAATTCATTTTAAAAACTGAGCTTCGATGGCTGAAAAACAGACGTCCAAATTTACGATAAACCGAAGGATATTACTTATTCTGGACATTAACAACTTAACTACAATAATAAAAGTCGGGCACATTACGAAGGTCATACGATATCCTCTTTGTTCAGTGGAGTCATAAAACGGTTTATAGATCCAATTAATCTATTTCGTACAATGTGGTCCAGACCTACTTAGTAGGATTAGTTATCTTTAGGTCTAAGGAGATTTTTATTTGATTAAAACAATTTTATAGCAACATTATGGCTTTTCAACAGCTGGTCACACTGGGTCATAAAGACCCAAAATGTTATTGATTTTAGCGTATAATGTCTAAAGCTTGAGAAGTTGCTAATCAATTCTTCACTAGCTTAATAGTAATATAGCTTACATCTAATTATAAAAGAAAACCCTTTCGGTATGACAGTTGAGATATCACGATGATTCATCATTATCATCAAAAAAGCAAAGTTCAGTTTCAGTAACCACATCAATAAAAAAATACGATTGATTGACTGACTGATTGATTGATTGATTGATTGATTGATTGATTGATTGATTGATTGATAAAAAAATACGAGTATGCTTTAGACCACACGACTGAAGAAAAACTTCTTTAGCTCCATCTGATCATCATGACGACCCGTGTGGCGCAATGGTTACCATACCAGATCGCCGCGGCTGCACCGAGTATCCTGGGTTCGATTCTCAGCGAGGCGGAAATTTCAATGATGAGTTTGAATTTCTGTTCTCGGTCTGGGTGTGAACGTCCTTGTCTAGTGTGTTTTCCATGGCACCCACGAGACAGGGAATCTTAGTGTGGGGCTATGAGTGTGAAGCGTTATTTATTTATTTATTTATGTATGTATGTATGTGAAACGTAACTGGCTATGAGAGAAAGAGAGAAAGAAAAAGTGTGCTTGCACCTCTCTCTCTTGCCCCTACAGTAACATACGAAATGTAACTCTCTCTCTTTCTATCTTCACTAACTTATATCTCCCTCTCAAGTACCGTTTGCATGGCCTGATCACACTTTTCATAACGCTCTCGTCACGCATTCACCAGATTACTCCCCAAGTCAAGCGTGCGTAAAGATGTTTTTACTTCAAAAATGGTTTTCGAAGATGTAAAAGCTTTTGATTTAGTTATTACTAATGGTTTTATTAGCTCTTTATATAATAATAGCTGACCGGGCAAACGTTGTTCTGCCAAAAAAAAATAGGGTAGGGTAGGGGGTAGGGGGATGAAAAATAGATGTTGTCCGATTCTCAACCCTAGCCGATATGCACGCAAAGATTCACGAAAATCGGTCGAGCCGTTTCGGAGGAGTTCAACTTCTAACACCGTGACACGAGAATTTTATATATAAGATTAGAAGTACCCTAATTATGTTATTTCAGATCATGTTCTATCTGTATTCTAAATTTCATAAAAATCTGTTCAGTAGTTTTTGCATGAAAGAGTAACGAACAACTTTACATCCATCCATCTTCACAAACTTTCACAAACCTTTCAGTAGAAGTAGGATTCTAGCTTTATATTAATCCTAGCCTGTCTCCTTATCACTTTATAATTAAAACCACTTTTTTTCGAACTATCAGCGAGATAATTTACGACACTTCACCCGAATATTTCCGATACGTGACATCGTTAACGCAAGAGTAATTGTCGAAGTTTTCTGCTCACTGCATCTTGCTAGGTCGTAAAGTTTTAACCTGAAGAGTTTTATACTGAAAATCTACAGCTGGGATAAGCTGTTATACAGTTGTTGACCTGACTGATTGCTGTTGATCAAACGGTCAGGTAAAGCAGGGATAAAACGAATTACTGTGTTTAAGTTCTATTACTCTCTCTAAACTATTGTTTGACTATATCCATTTTTACATGCTTTATATTAGCTTCACCTGTATGTTTGTTTGTTTGTTTGTTTTATTTTAGTTAAATCCAAATTTGAGACCAAATCATAATAAAATTTAGATATTGTTTGTCGGATGTTCCGGTAATTTTAAAATATATTATACTAGCATCGAAGCAAATTAATTGAATAAAACTTTGTTCTTTGTCAGACACTACAATAATATAAGTATGTAGCGATAAACCAACTTTAATACTACATACTTTTTACATTTTTCTTGTGATATATTGTATTAATGTTATTTATTTTGAGTGTTAAATAAAGATAGTCCATCTGTCTATATATCTATGACAGTGAATTTAAATTCGATTCGGACTTAAAAATTATACCACACAATAAACCCTTCGTCCATCAAGAACTGACAAAAAAACAAATAAACATTCCTTTGTATCAAAAACAAAATGTGTTTTAACGTCAAACAAATACTGTAAACGTCGTTAACAATAGAAAACACTACCTTTGTGTTTGTACTTACATCGTAGATGTTTGGAATTTTATTAATTTTTGATGGGCTGACCTCATGGCTTTCAAACGTCAAATATTACGGAAGATGGACAGCAGCAATCAACGCGTTAATTGAATATTTATAGACGCATCGATCCATATATGTAGTGTTAATTTGGGTCAAACTTGGACGTGAATCGACAGGCGATATTTACGGAATTTCTATAACTGAAACGCTTGTAGCACGATTTTTAGTGTTGTTAGTGTTATTGAATACGAATCGTGAGTACCCGTTGTATTTAAAATATTCCGTGTCCGCGAAACTATCAGTTTTATCATAATATTATGATATTTGTAAATTTTAGACGCTTGATTTAATATTACAGAATTGTAACGCAATTCTAATCTCTTCATAAATATCACTATATCACTGGACAGTACACATAAAGGACTATTCACTTGACATTATCGCTAACCAACCCATTCGGTAACCCTTAACATTTCGGGGCTTTGAACTCGATAAAACGCACTACTTACTTTTCTTTCAAATCAAGAACATGACAACCTATAAAACAAAATCGAACATTATAAAGCAAAGTGCGTTTATATGCCTGCGTTAATATTCGTCCATTATACGCAGTGATACCAATTTGCCTTAACTTTATTACTGCGAGCCAATTTTTTCTAATAAAGTGTGTAATGTCACCCTGTTCTCATTATCGTAACGAGTTCAAGTACGTGCCGCGCCTACAAACGACTCTTAACATGGTCTTCTCTACGCCCAGACGCGGAATGGCGTACCTATTAGTGAACCATAGGACGACTGTTCGTACAAAACTGTCCTACTGCGAATTTAAAAGGCGAAGAGTGGTCAAGTGTCAGAAGTTCTTGTAGTTATATTTGTTTCGGAGTCATACAAACTTTTACCCCCTATTTTATCCCCTTGGAGGATGAATTATGAAAAATCTGTTCTCAGTAAGGAGCTACCTGATTGGTAATTGGTACTATGCGTAGAAAGTTTTTGTACATAAAAATATAAATTGAAATTTATTATATTTTTTAACTAAATTCAACGTTACGTACGTTGGGCGTACGTACGTTGGGCGTACGTACGTTGGGCGTACGTACAATACAAATAAGGTTTTTATATTTTATTAAAAGTGTTTGACGCGTACCACACGGTTGATGTTTCAATAAATATGATCTTTCTTTTATCTATATCTATACTAATATATAAAGAGGAAAGATTGATTTTTTGTTTGCATTGAATAGGCTCCGAAACTACTGAACCGATTTCAAAAATTCTTTCACTGTTGGGAAGCTACACTATCCCCGAGTAACATAGGCTATATTTAAAAAAAATAGGGATCCTTAATAAAACTCCAATAAGTTGTAAAAAAAGAAAACCGAAGCAAAGCGAGGGCGGTTACTCGTTTATAATAAATAAGCCAACTACTTGACTAAAAACCCTTCTCATGGTAAGTGGAAATGAAGTGGTGGATAGTAAAGCGCATTAACATAGTAAATGGATATTCACTCGCCGTATATCGTAAAAGATTAAACATTTTATAAATATGGAAGCTGAAAATATGAAGCTATTTGTACGAAAACCACAACCTTTTTAGTCAATAGTGGCATCGGTAACATTAGGTTTCCGCTATCAAATTGACTAATTTTATTTTTAACAACAAACCACTTGAATATACGAAATTAACTGTATTTTTTATTCTTAACGTGATATGTTATTTTATTTCCACTATAAGAACAATCATGGATATAGAACTTATTAAAATGAGTATTTGTGTCACTAACAATCGGTGTGACTAATAACCCTTTGACGACTACAGAGTCGAACCTCGGACCCCTCGCTTCGCAGGCTAGGCTCTGTAGCCTAGTTGGTAGCGGCCCTGCCTGCGAAGCGAGGGGTCCCAGGTTCGATTCCCGGCCGGGGCAGATATTTATGTAACAGAGAAATATTTGTACTCGGGTCATGGGTGTCATCATACTGTGTGTGTAATCCATGCCACCCACAAGTAAAAACCTAATGCAGGGGTATGAGTGTGAAAGAGTTTAATAACCTGAAGAATACAGTGACCAGACCGTTATATTTATCTCCAGATCAGTCAATGGTACTGGGGTCTGAATTCTTTAGAATATTCTTTACAGAGAGTCTCTTCTCGTATTGTTATCAAAGTGGTTTTTGAATTGTGAAATCAACATTAATTAATTTAACATTTTGCTCTGTTTTTCATAACGCTAGTAAAATTAAGCTTATTTAAATCGCTTTATTTTAACATGGGGGTATAACATGTTTTAGCCAAAAGGGCTGTCTAATTTTTTTAAACTACTGCGAGTACCTAATACCTAATTTTGGATTCATATAGCCACTACCATCACTCCATCACTATCAGGTGGATCGTCAGGTCGTTTGCTGGTTATTTCCTTTAAAAAATGGGATTAATGTATGGAAGGACGGAATTTCTAAAGCCAAAGAAGGCTTACGACATGGTTTCACAATTGATATCAATCAACGTGGCACAATACAATTTCAAAGCACGAACACTCAAAAAATTCCGCCACTTCACCTATTCAGGCCGCGCCCTATATTACTCAAGCCGTCCTAAAGGCCTACATTCAATTAAAATGTCTCCAAAATAAGCTACCCTTAAAAATTAATAACACTCTTGCCCAAACGCTAATTCACCCTATACTTCATTATGCAGATGATTTCTGCTTGGATGCTAATGAGGAGCTCTTAAACAAACTCGAACTCTTGAAAAATTCGGCAATTTGCTTCATAAAATTAAGTGTAGCTTAAAAACATTTGACAGCGTAAGCTTGCACATGTTGAGTTAACTTCACTAATCCAATTTTTCACGCGAGGCTCTTTTCAGTAGTGTAATACCAGTGTATTACATTACGGTTATCGTATTTTTCTTTATAAATGTAGATACTAAACGAATAAGGGGCCATCCATAAATTACGTCACACGTTAGGAGGGAGGAGGGGGGTCGATGAAGTGTGACATTGTGTGACAAGGGGTGGGAGGGCTCCTAAATTTCGTGACGTCATATTTCAAAATCAAATAATTGGTATGTATAGGTGAATAGTAAGAAACGCGCCCTTTTTTTAAATCATAGTTTAACGATATAACAAACTGCAACTTCATCTGCATAAATAAAGTCCATAGACAAATGAATAATTTGAGAGCTGACACATTTACCTTATGGACCATGGATTGAATGAATGAATATTTTTGACTACGGTATCGTGTAATTTTTTATCGACATAGTCGATGTGGCTAGGACGCTATATAATTTTTAGCTACTAAAAGATATGCATAGGGCAACCTCGCTCTTGCCACTCTACGGAGTACATAAAACAATGATTCTTCGTCTCCTTCTTCGTTTCTTTTCGTTTCAGTGCCCTAAAAGATGTCATATGGAAGCAACCATTAAATATACCGATATTATTTAAAGAATGCTATGGTTCGTTTGTGTTACGTTTGTGTAAACGTAATTTTCTTAATGGTTCTGTTGGTGGTTCTAATGGCTGAATAATTTTTCCTCCAGAATAATAGTTGTTCTTTTATTTTCTGAGGTAACGTCGACTTTATTCACCTGAGTTAATTCACCCAGGTGTCTTAACTCAACTTTTAGTGTACTTTATTCACCTATGCACCTAGGTGATTTAAATCTACTGGCCGCAGGTGAATTGATATAAGTAGACTTAATTCACCTATCATTTTAGTAAATGCAATTAGTGATGTTGGAATGTTATTCCGATTCGATTTTGTGTAACAATTGATTGTATTTATGAAGAAGTTTTAATCGATTTGAGCATCGCAAAATTTACACGATTTTTTAATTTTGTCCTTTTTAGAAGCTTGTGGCTATTGAGACTCACGAGTTGTGACTTGCATCATACTCTAGCAACAGCCCGTCTGTTTCATGAGCATGTTGCTAACGTCGTTTACCTGCCTGTTCCGGCGTAGCAACTCTCAAGCTGGCTGAAATTATTCCTCACGACGTTCCCTTTGATTTTTATGACCCCTCAACAGCTCGCCAAATATGAGCATGTTGCTGGTGTCGATGATGTGCCTGTTTAGGTAGCTCTTAAGGTTGCCTGCAGCTGAACTTATTCCTCACGACATGCCCTATGATTTTTTTGAATCCTTAGCAAATTGTTGAACGCGAAATAATAAGCATGTTGTTGACATCAATGATATCTATTATTTGGGATGAAAAGCAGGATGCTGTAAGTTTAATTCACAAACACCCAAACATCTAAAATATCTAAATTTTAGTAGGATCTGGATCCAATTCTAAATTCTCGCGGATGAATATAAATGAATATAGTCCAAATATAAATGCTGACTAAAGTAACTATTTCAAACTGTTAAAGGGTTACTAGGTCACCAGCGCCATGAGTAATTCTAAAGCATTTGGAATTTGCTTTTGGAGTGTTGAAGTAATGTCGCTGTGCGGTGCAAAATTTTGCAAACTATATACGGACTCTTGATACGTCAGAACAACCCAATTCGATTACGCGTGTAGTGCTTGCGATTGTGTGTAGGTATAGTGTGTAGCGCTTGCTTGTTACTTCTGCTACTGATATTGCTTGGTGTGTGTTTTGTTAATTACATACAATGCTAAGTTACTGCGCTCACTAATACATTCAACTATGAGCTTCATCGCCATTTAATATCACAAGTTGGTTTGACGTACAGACGAGATATTTAAAGACAACCCTGTAGCGTTGGTAGCGACCCTGCCTGCGAAACAAGGGGTCGCGGGTTCGATTCCCGGTCGGGGCAGATATTTATGTGACAGATAAATATTTGTACTTGGCTCATGGGTGTTATTGTGATGTGTTATATGTGTCGTCCATGCCACCCGCGACACAGGTTAAAACCTACTGCGGAGGTATGAGTGTGTAAACGTTTATTTCTTTACGCATCTGTTATAAATAAATAAATAAATAAAAATAATTCAAATTAGACTTACTTCCTCATAACATACTGCTTTATTTCTGATGACAACGCACTTTTGTAATAAGCATGACCTAACACTACGCACAGGTTTGACTCAGTCACATTTTTTTCACTTCAAAACTGTGTGTTTTTAAACTATGAACTTGTATAATATATCTGTGGGTGTTATCAATCTAAGCTATGTATGAAACAAAAGTTAAACCACGAACTCGATGATTCCTAATAAGAAGAATTAATTCATGCTTAATTAGATCAATCTTACGATTAACGCTTCCCGCCCACGTCAGAATTTTTGTAGGACAGATAATCGGGCCGATTTTTCCTGCCATATTATTTCTTACCGACTCTTTGTAGGACGTGTGCGTTGCACTATTGCTATCAGTACGTTCTATTTTTCACCTACAAAAAATCGGTCACCGATTTTATCGGACGTGGGCGGGAAGCGTAATACGATCTGCTAGGCTGTGAATGAAGCATAATAGTAGTGGAGAGTTACGATTCTCCACTACTAATATGCTTCCTTCGTTCGTAATGGAGAGTTCCGATTCTTCACTACTATTTATTTTGTTCACAGCCTAACAGATCGTATCAATCGTAAAATCGATCGAATTAAGCAACTGTCGTGATCGAGTTAGATGGGCAATCGTTAGTCGTTCGTTAAATCTTTAGGAGCATTTCCATGTTTTGTAGAGCACGTTTAGTCGTCGATCTGTTTGTTATCTTTATGTATTCGTTAAAGAATGTCATAGGCCTTTTTAGGGTTCCGTAGCCGAATGGCAAAAAACGGAACCCTTATAGATTCGTCATGTCTGTCTGTCTGTCTGTCTGTCTGTCTGTCTGTCTGTCTGTCTGTCCGTCCGTATGTCACAGCCACTTTTTTCCGAAACTATAAGAGCTATACTGTTGAAACTTGGTAAGTAGATGTATTCTGTGAACCGCATTAAGATTTTCACACAAAAATAGAAAGAAAACAATAAATTTTGGGGGTTCCCCATACTTCGAACTGAAACTCAAAAATGTTTTTTTCATCAAACCCATACGTGTGGGGTATCTATGGATAGGTCTTCAAAAATGATATTGAGGTTTCTAATATAATTTTTTTCTAAACTGAATAGTTTGCGCGAGAGACACTTCCAAAGTGGTAAAATGTGTGTCCCCCCCCCTGTAACTTCTAAAATAAGAGAATGATAAAACTAAAAAAAATATATGATGTACATTACCATGCAAACTTCCAACGAAAATTGGTTTGAACGAGATCTAGTAAGCAGTTTTTTTTTAATACGTCATAAATTGTAAACCACAAAAAACATTGATCAAAGTTACAACGAACTAAAAGAACTTTTATATTATGTTACTTGCTGCTACGGAACCCTTCATGGGCGAGTCCGACTCGCACTTGGCCGCTTTTTTGGTTTATGTTATGTACTTCTGACACATTTTTTCACTAGTACAATGTTGGTTACCCTTGTTCGTCTACAGATTTATGCATTATCTATGTACACGTATTTATCACCCCGCTGTCCGTTCGTAAGCTCAGATCTCCTTTTACAGTAAGACGATTTATTGCCATGGCTCATTTACGATGAAACCTACACCACGCCTAAACCTAGCTTGGGATAATTAAAGGTTGCTATGTTCCTCAAAGGCAAACATTTGGGAAGTTTTCCAATATCGCCATCACTAGAGTTAAATTTCTGTTTCGAAAATACTTTCAGAACAAAATTCCGAAACCTGTACAAAATTTAAAAGTTCGACACAAAGCGAAGTGGCCAAATTGAAAACCACAAAAAATAAAATAAGTAACTGCGAAATAGGATACACGGCAACCCTGTGAAATTTCCCTGTTAGAGAATTCTCTAAACTTGATGGGTACATCGCGGGCAATATAAATGAAACACATTCTTTACATTTTCTTTTTTGCTACACAGGTGTCTCAAAAGCCCTTTATGATGAAAGATTCTCATTACGAAACGCGAGAAAGGAAACAGTAGATTGAGGTTCTTTTGATGGAGTGAAAACATTTGCGTATATAGTTTTCGTGGATAATTATGTATAGTATATGTACATTTTTTATCAGCCTTTGAAATGGCTTTGCAATTGAAATTATTTTATGCACAAGCGAGTGTAGGCTTTTTATTTGGTAGCTATCCTATAGTCAAGCGTAAAATATTGTACGGTCGTAAAATATTTTATCGGTATTTTGGTTGCTATGTCGAAGAGCCAGAACATAACCCCAATCCCACGCCGGATGGGTGTCGAAGTGTAAGAGGCGACTAAATCCGGCCCGCTGGTGGTAGGTGGTAAGGTGGTTATTTCTCCGTGGGGTCCATCTGGATCTACCACCCCCTGCCTTGAGTCAGCTGCCAAACAACTCGTCGTGTTCCGAACGGAGGCTTGAGAGTAATTTATTTGTTTCTCTTCGTTCTCTCATTCTTAGTCGGCAACGCATAGGTGATACCTTTGGTGCCGTTGATGTTCATGGTCAACGAGAGCCACTTACCATCAGGTGAATCATCAGCTCTTTTGTCGGCTATTTCCATATAAAAAAGTCGCGTGCTCGCTTCCTTAGCTGCCAATGTATTTCAACTCCATATATGTATATACGTATTTCGAAGAGCAAGGTCATCATAATAATATGGGAAATAAGAACACAGGAATGGTTTTGGTAAAAATATGTATAACAAACATGAAATTTCACATTGAAGCAAGACTACATGACGTAGTCTTACAAATACAATACAATACAAATACACTTTATTTGTACACCAAATAAACATACAAGGAGAAATACTTAAAAATAATGTGGCATACAAAAGGCGACCTTATCGCTAAAAAGCGATCTCTTCCAGGCAACCTTAGGATATAGGAAACAAAGAAAATAACAATGAGGCGTAGGGTGTACTTAATAAATAGCATTCTCTAGTTGTTAATTGCTTATAAACTAAATTGCTAATACTAGTGATGATAATGAATCAGGGAAATTCATATAATATCCTGTTTGAGATATAATTCTTTCACCTGTGATTTAAAACAGTGAAGTGTCTGAGCACGGCGTATGTTTACTGGTAGTAAATTCCAGAGGCGAACAGCTTGAACAGAAAAGGACTTGGAGTAAAAGGATGAAAAATGAGGAGGAGTAAGAAGCGAGAGATTATAGGAAGATCGGAGCATGTGGTCATGTGATTCAAATTTGTAATTAAACCGCTCTTTGAGATAGGAGGGTGTAACAGGATTGAACAGTACGCAGTATAAAGCAGAGAGAATATGTGCATTCCGACGAAGACGGATTGGGAGCCACTTGAGTTTATTACGAAATTCGGAAATATGGTCATATTTGCGCAATCCAAATATGAATCTAATACAGAAATTTTGAAGACGCTCAAGCTTATTTAATTGCTCTTCAGTAACATCCAGATAGCAAATATCGGCGTAGTCAAGGATAGGTAGAAGTAATGATTGCGCTAACGCAATTTTAGTAGCAATGGGTAGAAATTTTTTTAATCTGCGAAGCGATCCTATAGCTGCAAATAGTTTTCTGCTTACTGCAGTTATTTGCGGACCCCAGGACAATGAACAGTCCATCGTTATTCCTAAGTTTTTGACCTGATCACTGTAGGGAATAGTAACATTATCAAAGACTACAGCAGGCAGATTTCCCCAAACTATTCTTGAGAGTAATCTAGAACTTCCAAGTATGATTGCTTGGGTTTTTTGTGGGTTAACCCGTAGACCGTGTAGTCTTGCCCAGTCAGAAATATAAGCAAGATCGCTGTTTATAACGTCGACAGATTTATCCAAGTCTTGTAGTGATGCTTGATGATAAATTTGAAAATCGTCTGCATACAGATGGTAGAGAGAAGTAAGACGAGAACTTATAGAATTAATAAATATTGAAAATAGGAGAGGAGACAACACGCCACCTTGCGGAACGCCGGCATGAACATCCGTCCAATTTGAGTAAGAACCTTTGACTTGGATTCGGTGCCGGCGACCATGCAAGTAACTATGAAACCATTCGATCACAGCCGGAGATATGTTGAGAGAACGCAAAGTGCCCAAAAGAATGTCAAAATCCACAACGTTAAAAGCATTGCTGAAGTCCAACAATACTAATACCGTCAGTCGCTGATTCTCCATTCCTGCTCGAATATCTTCGGTGATTTTTAAGAGTGCAGTAGTCGTACTATGACCAGGACGGAAACCGGATTGGAAGGGATTCAAAACATTTTGTTTTGCTAGATAGAAGCTAAGCTGGTTGTACACGAGGCGCTCAAGGACTTTAGAAAGAAAAGGGAGAATGGAAATTGGTCGATAGTCAGCAAAGGTAGAAGGATTTCATTTTTTTGGCAGTGGGATAATTTGAGCATCTTTCCAGACGGTTGGGAAAGAACTGGAAAATATGGAAGTATTTAGAATAAAAGTTAAGGTAGGAAGGATGAGGTCAAGGATAGGGATGATCATCTTACGACTAATGCAGTCCTCCCCAACAGAGTCTGAATGAATGGATCTAATACATTTCTCAACATCACGATCTGAAAGTCGATTGAAATTAAAAGAAGGAAGGTCAGAAGTGGGATATTTAGAAAGATTTCGTAGTGTCTGCGCTTTAGCATCAGCAGTAATGCTAGGAGTAGTGGAGAAATGCTGATTAAGACAGTCGAAATTCAAATTATTTGGTAAAGTATTTTCACGAGTTTTCCCAACTCCTAATGATCGTAAAAATTTCCATATTTTGGTAGGATCTTCATCTAGTACTGATTTATGGATATGACGTCGTTGTGCATCTCTACACACTGTATTACAGCGATTCCGAGCAGCCCTATAGTTGGAGCGGTGTTTATCATTTGCATCCGATTTATATTTAGACTTAGCAGCAAGTTTTTTAGAAATAAGAGCCTTAATCTCATCAGTAATCCAAGGAGCTGGGAGGTGTCGTACACGCACGGGCCTTATAGGAGCGTGAATGTCATAAAGTCCTATTAAAAGAGTATTAAAGACAGTTATTTGTTCGTCAACTGTACCCGCCCTCTTAACAGCATCCCAGTCAATCCCAGCTGCATCTTGCCGAAGTTGATCTAAATCCTTTGCACTAAAATTGCGCTGAAGGAGAATTCTTGACTTAGCCTTAGGAGGTCGGATTTTGTATGACAGGAATAGTAAGTCATGATATGAAAAAGCGTCAGCAGCACACTGTCCATGTTTGGCAACATGATCAAGAGAGGCGACAATTATATTATCAAATCAAGAAGTGATGGTATACTATTAGGGAAAAAATGTGTAGCAGAAAGGGGAAGAAGATGAAGATTTGCTGCTGTCGTTGTAGATACAAGATGTTTAGCACGAGTATCGTTTTTGAGTAGACACGTATTGAAGTCACCCATGATGATGGTGTGTGTATACTGGGGTGTTAAAACTTCAAGGATGGTTTCAAATGTAGAAAAGTAATTGACCATAAGTGAAGGACTGTAGAACACACCCAGTAAGACCTTATCATGTCCAAGTGTGACTTCAATAAAAAGGTATTCCGCTTCACTACCAGTCTGCGATTGCGTTGACATTTGTACAATTGCAAAAGGAATATGAGCTCGTAAATAAATGGCAACACCGCCGCCACCCCGATTAATGCGATCGTTGCGAATCAGGTGGAAGCCTGGTAGTGAATATAAGGTAGAAGGTAGACATGGTTTAAGCCACGACTCCGAAACAAGAATAGCGTGAATATTGTTGCTATCAAATGACGTCACTATATCAGGGTAATGTGCCGGAATGCTTTGTGCGTTAATATGTATGACGTTGAAGTTTTTGGAAAAGTCCGAAAAAGTAGAATCTAATGTATTTGATAAAGGCGCAATGCTTTCAAAGCTACAGTAACTGCTCGAACCATCTGAAGCCGAGGCAAAAGGAAGGGAATTTGTTTCATCATCACTCAAATTAGCCATTACTTAATTAATAGTAATAATATCAAACTAAAAAAAAAAATAATAATAATAAAAACAAATAAATAAATAACAACTTTAAAAATAATAATAACAAAAAAAAAAAAAAAGTATAAATCAAAACTAACCTGAATCTACCTGCCAGCTAAAACAACTATTCTTATATTACACCATTAATACGAAGTAATAAAATAATTTAACAATAAAAAAATAAAAAATAATAATAATAATAATAATAATAACAGATTTGGCATTCCATTGCTTCTTTATGGAGTTAATTTCTGTGAAAATATCTTAAATATAATTATAGACATGTTAATAGTTTCATAAATACATAAAATAAATAATATACACAAGAACAACATAATATATTTGTCAATTACAATTAAAATTATATATAAAATAATTAAAATTATTATACTAAGTACCAAATTAAAACATAATTATGTGTGGCTGTATGGAGCTGTTACGTTTGCCATAAATATCTTTGACTAAAGTAAAACACTCAGAGAATGTAATATTTTATCATAGAACATGTGGGTAGATCTACATATTGAGGTGTATAATTCTTGATATGGCCGACCCATTAGGAAATGTAAACAAACAGAAATAGATTATACGTAACAAATAAATGTTCACCAAACCACTAATTGGATATAATTCAGTAGGAATAAAGAAATTGCAACAGTGAAGAAAAGCAAAGTTACAAGTGCAAAATTTGAAAAATAAAAAAGTAATAAGAAATAAAAATTGGAGACAGAATTCACAGAAATTATTATATACTAATAATATATTACTTCTTAACCCTTTTAGTGCGTGCTGCAAACCTGTCTTTCTGAGACTTCGCAGCAATAGCGGAAGGATGTGGTGGAGAACTCGTTGAAGGGGCCCGCGGGATGGCATCCAGTTCCATCAGGCTTTCCACCTGATGTTGAGAGCCATCTGGCGCCAAGACGTGGATAATGCCATCTCTGGTCCAGCAATTAACGACACCGAACCGTTGCCTGGCTTCCAGGAACACGGAGTGCCTGCTCTTCGTCAAGAATTCTGAAAGCGTGATGCCAGATCCTTTTAACTTGGTTTTTGAGAACCACGTCCTGTTTTTCCACGCTCCATCCCTAAACTTAACCAGCACCGGTCGGGGTTTTTCAGATGGACTGCCAAGCCTATGGGAGCGGCTGATGAAATCTCGCGAGAAATCGGGAATTTTAAGTTTTTCGGTGATGACTCCGGCTACCGTATCAGTCACGTCCTCTGATTTATTCTCCGGGATACCGTGCACAAGAAGTATCTTACGCCGTCGTCGCATTTCCATTCTGTCAAGCTCCAGACTTAAAAACTCGAACTGCTTTTGTATTGTGCTCAAAGCCGATGCCACAAATTTTTTAAAAGATCCGAAATCGGCTGCCAAAGTGGATGTGGAAGGTGAAGCAGAGGTTTTTTGAAGCTCCTTTTGGAATTCGTTCATCTTGATGTTGAATTGTTCCATCATTGAAGTCATAGTATCCTTGAGTGAATCCATAATGTAGTGAAGTGATTTATGATACTGGTGATCGTATAAATCAGGAATTTATTACAGGAGATAAAGCTGGTAGGTATATTCGTATTACATAAATACTTTAAGCATGAAAAAAACTATTATTATTTATTTGAAATATCAAATTAAATCGCAGTGTTAAAAACAGCTGTTTACAGTAAGCCTACCCTCACTAAAACTCTTCTTACTTTGTGCAATAAATTTTAGAAATTTAATTTATAGCTGACTTTGACCTAAAGGCCCTAAAGGATCATGCTACTCCAGTTCAGATTACAGAACTGGTGATTACTCAACGAAAATGCCTGAAATTCTTATGCCACGACAAAGCCAATGAGAAGCCTTAATTTTGTATGGAGATCAGCATGGGACTGTTTATAATAGGAGAGCTACTGAACCATCTGACTAACCCGTGTCCTACAGAGCTAGAAATTTTTGAAGTAACAACGCCATCTAGTTTGTACTTGTGTAAACATAGGTAGTACACAAGTAATATTTTATTATATTAGTGACTTGAATATTTTGATAACTGTTATGACGGTGGAACTTCAATCGGTCATCGAGAATAACGAATTTATAATTAGTGTTTCTTGTTTTTATTTTTATTTTCAAACTTAGTGGATAACAATTGTAAAAAATGAGTGAAAACAATCCTATGAACGATGCGAAGGATTTAAGGTTATGTCAAGGTACGTCTCTTGTGAATATCAATTGATTGTATGTAAAACTGATACACGTTATTAAATTAAATATTTATTTAATTATGTCAAAGAAGTATAACTTCTCACGCGCGTACAAAAGTACACGCACCCTTTTTTAATGTTTTATTATCCGTTAACTAAGAAAGTACCTGGCAGACATCTTGCGGTTGCGTCATCATCCCTGCAGTTTTTGAAAATACAAACAAATATTTTTTAATCTTCTCCCACAATGCTACAATTTTAGCAGGTTGTAATTTAGATATGTTTAAGTATAAAAAAATTGCCAACGTATTTTGAGGGTTGCAATTATGTGCCTGAATAGAACAAAGTTGTCATCAGGAGAGCAATGCGTAACCTGCTCCCACAAGGCTCAAATTTTCAGGGAACATTTTTTCAATTCTTTTTAAAGTATGTAAACAACCAGAATATTCTAACGGTTGCAAGTATCTGCTAGAAGAGTATACAGGGTGAATTTTTTTAAGTGGGCGTGGATGGATAAATTCAAAACTACGTGGAATAGCGAAAAGTGGTCAAAGGAGTCTCGGGGCCGATTTTGACGAAAACCAAAACTGCATAATTAGATTTCGAAAAATCTATACTGTCAGCCAGGAATCGAACCCGTTGATTTTGCCGCATGAAAATTATTATTTTTTGTAGGGTAACACTGATTTTTGTTCCATCATAGTGTATGATCTATAAGATCCCTACCTACAATCGCCCCATATATTATAATGACATCAAAAGCAGACTAGAGCCTGAAATTATACATACAAGGGTACTCGTTTCCTACCAAGTTTTTAATTTAGATTAGTTTTCCTAGTTTTTGATGAATTTGGAACATACCTTCCTTATTTACAATCAATATAAACACACCGGTATATTTAGCGGAACACAAAAAAAGTCCATAATTAAAAAAATATGGTTTTATTTTAAAATCTACTTACTACACTTCTTTTGTTATTTAAAGTTTCATTTGTTTTACTTAAAATGAGATCACATTAAGAACAGATTTTGCGAGTAAAGGCTATTTGTGAAAAATGGTACATTTTTGAACTTTTCACGTAACCGGGAAAAGTGAAAATTAATATTAAAATAACAATTAATTAAATTAGAAAAATGGTGATTAATATCGCGTATTTCCTCCACGTGCTCTTATTAAAGTTTCTATCACTCTAGGCATACTGAGAATGATGTTATCGATGGTCTCCTGGGATAGTCTCCGCCATTCCTCAACTACGGCGATTCGCAGTTCACCCACGTTGGCAGGAGCTGGAATTCTGGACTTAACTTTTCTTTTCAGCAAGTCCCAGATGTGCTCTATTGGGTTCATATCCGGTGATCTCACCGGCCACTCCATAACAGTGATATTCATATCATTAAGATAAGCTTGAGTTACCCGAGCGGTATGCGGCCGAGCATTATCCTGCATAAAAACAAAATCGTCACCGATATATGGGGCAAACGGTACGACATTTTCTTCTAAAACTTCTCTGATATAGCGGTCTGCAGTCAGACTCCCTCTGTCAATCACTACCAAGTCTGTGCGAGCTCCCATTCAAATGCCCGCCCAAAGCATTATTGATCCACCACCGTATGCAACTGAAGTTTCAAAATTTGTCTGAATGTATCGTTCTCCTTTGCGTTTGTATATTCTTTGCCTGCTGTCAATTTGATTTAAGAGAATTCTGCACTCATCACTAAACAATACCTTACTCCATTGGTTCGCGTTCCAAAGTCGATATTCCTGAGCAAAAGTTAACCTGTTTCTACGATGATTTACCTCGAGCCTTGGAGCCTTGGCGGGCACAAATGAACCCAAACCAGCTTCTTCGAACCTTCTTCGTACCGTACGTTTACTTACGGTTACACCCCGCACTGCTTCTAACTCATGTCGGGCTTGGACAGCCGTCAAACGGGGCTAAGTAAGACATAATTCATTCCTCAGCTCCAGAAAGATACGCGATAAAAAAAAACTAACAAAAAACAGTATTTCAATGAAATTTTAAATCAAACTCAGAAGGAAGAAATACTCATACCCCATTTACACGCGCGCGCGAGCCACGAGACAATCTGCGAGACGCGCGCATACGCGCGCGTTAGAACAGGGCGCTCGCGGACCAGACCGCGGCAAGTCTCGTGGCTCGCGGGCTCGCGTCGGGAGCGGTTTTGTAGGCGCGCGCCAAAGGGGCTCGCGCGGTGTTCACACGCGCGTAGGGGGCATGGCTTACGGACGCGCCACGAGACGGTCCGCGACACGCGCGTGTAAATGAGCGGTCAAAGTTCGCTCCAGATAAGGTGTATTTGAATAAAATTAAAACAATTGCATAATATGTTATGTTCAGTTGTTTTCTTAATTTGAAAATATTTCTTTTTAAATTAAATGACGTATAAACCAGCCAGCAACCTTGTATGGTACTGATATCAAACCTTTATTTTATGTTCCGCTAAATATGCCGGTAAAAGGTTTAATTACTAACTTCTTATCAGAGCCTTTACTGGGATTTTTATGGTTTTGTTAATGGGAAGAGATTTTCCCGGATAAAAAATTTAGGACAATGTCTCAAAGACTACTTAATAATATTTCGGCCTATGACTAAACATGACGTACATTTAAATTTAAACGAAAACTTACACGCACAGCTTCGGCTATATCCAGTTATTACATACGAGAATAAAACATATGCAGACATTTATTTCATTAATCATTTGAAACGGTTACCCGCTGTAGTTCCTCTGTATTTAAAATATATGCTACATTCCAAGCAAGTAGGGTCGCACCCATCCAATTTAAAACAATTTATCTTCGCCTAATTTATTACGGACTCCCAAATGAAATGGAAGCCAAATATTGGTTCTCACTGAGAAAAGCATTTGAATTAAATCCGTAAACCCTTTCACTATGGTCTTAATTAGGCTACTCGAGTTTATGAGAATACGAGTTATACATTTCAAGGCAATTATTTATTTGCATTCTTCATTAATAATAAGCAAAAGCTTAAATTTATTGTCCTGACAAGAGAAAAGCTTCTGTCGTAAATGCTTTGTGTAATTAGTTCTAGAACGTTTTTACAAAAAGTTTGGGTTATAAAAGAATATGACACAATATAATGATTCTCTTCCATAGTAACTCGTACTTTGGTAATATTTAAATACCAAGAAAACCAGGAAAGTGCGTATCAGGCCACGCGCAATGTAGCGTTCCGAAGTAGTAAATTTATCGACTATTACTCACGCTAACATGACCGTGATAGTTTTCCTTGTAAATTCATCGTATAAAATTTTTGAGAATTTTTTCACTTGTCCAACTCCAACCGTTTAGCCGTTTAAAGTCAAGTATCCTCCATACTTGACTCTACCAAAATTAGCATTGAAAGTCAAATATTACGCAAATGGATCCCTAAATCCAAAAATAGTCTTAAAAGACCCATGATATATTTGAAAGACATTTTCCACGATACCACACACATATAGGATGCGCGACGAATAAAAAATCCATCCTTTCGTTACCCTTAGGGGAGGAACCCTGAAAAATTTTTTTTCATTATTTTATTATACCTAAGATTTTGTAGTTTTAATAAATATGTATATCCATGTCAAATTACAGCTTTGAAGCACTAAGTATTATTAATTCTTCTGTGCTAGCACTAAGAGTCTCGGACGGACGGACGGACGGACGGACGGACGCACGGACATGACGAAACTATAAGGGTTCCGATTTTACTTCGGAACCCTAAAAAACTTAAAAATAAAACATACACATGCTATTTTTCTGAAAATTTGTAAAAATTGTTTCCCATTTTTGTCCTCACTTATTCAAAGTCATACTTTTATACTCTTTTATATAACATTGAAAACAAATTTTACAAGACGAAAAGGGGACAAAAGGCATTCTTGTCTTTTGATCAACAATACTTTATCCAAGGGTCTTATCGCTAAGCAGCCATTAAACAACCCTTTGATTACAACAAAAATAAGCCTCACGATCCAATTTATCATTCAGAAGTCCGCGCGCTGCTATATATTTTCTTCTGAAGCTTAAAATTTTAACGGTTTTCTGGAGGACAATGGCATTATTTTGAAGCAAAGGCCTGAAGCATGATCACTGATCATCACGCTGCTTCAGTAATTAGTAATGAGCTTAGTAGACAACACTAGTATATATAAATCCCAAAGCTCTCTGATTTGTAAGACATATCTACAAATATAAAAATATATCAACCCGGTTCCATTGAATGCACTTTCATAAAACATTAAACCAACAACAGTTTTGTACTAGTTATCTTTTCCTCAAAATGTTATCCTATCCTATGTGTCCTAAAAACTTTTAGCGCAATTTCCAGTTTTTAATAAAAATATTATTAAAATTCCTTAAAAATACTATAATAAATAATTAAAAACTTTGATTGATAAATGTGTACCACGTTGTAGCATTTAGTGTTAAAAACACATTCTAAAAGGTTTTACAAAAATCACTGGACCTTACTAAACTCCACTTACAGTATTCAAAATTAATCTGCATACCTAATATTGATTATGCCCGCTCCTAACGAGGCATTGAGAAATTTAATTAACGACGAAATCTGGGCTTCGGTTCAGCACAACGCGACAACGTGAGTTTGAGATGTTTCCAACACTTGCTCAAACTATGTGAAAGTTTGATTTAAATTTAGGTTTAACTAACTAGTAAACGTCCTCTCTTTGCTTCGAGTTAGTACCCATCTCGAAAAAATGCTTCTTTTTATTGAAAGAACCGGCAAACACTCTGACGATCCACCTGATGGCAAGTGGCCACCGTCGCCCATGGACATCAGCAACACCTAAGGCATCACCAATGCGTTCCCGGCCAAGAAAGAAAGAAGAAAAAGAAAGAAAGAACTGGCTCTCAAGCCCCCAGCCGGAACTCGACGAGACCTTTAGCGGCTGACTCATGCTCAAGGGTGGTAACTATCCAGGCGAACCCCATGGAGAAATAGTAATAGTAATAATGGTATTAATTAACAATTAAAATCAATATTACCATTGGGGGATTGGGGTTAGTATCCTAAGCTGCGCCAATATGGGTAGAAATTTTTAGATAGATTGTTTCGGTAACACCTTTAATAACAATACTTTATAGGCTTAACCTATATAGAAAACTTTTGGTAGGCTGACAGTAATCGATGAGTTTACTGGGTAGACCTTGCAAATAAAGTATCGATTGCTGGCTATAGAAGATCTTTATCATATTATGTTTGTAATCGAGTTTTGGTTTTTGTTACGGACTAGAGCGTTTGTAATGCAAGGTGTGATTTAACATTGATAATAACACGAACATTGTGTAATATTTTAAAACATTACGGAACGTTTTAGGGTTCCGAAGTAAAATTTTCGGTAAAACTTGTTCGGAACAGCCCGTCTATATATTTAAGTCTATGTATGGAAGGGCTGAATTCTTCTTACTGGATGTTGGTCACGTAGGGACAGTCGTCCAATCGGCTGTAAAAAGAATTCAGCCCATAAAAATTCTATAGGAAATGCAGATTTGCAAACGGCAGTACCTGTATACGTGTTTTTTATAGTATATAAGTAGCAAAAGATATCGATATGCACCGCACACTAACAAACAAGATGTGTGCGTAACTTTGACGAGTGTTTTGAAATGTATATGCATAACTCATTAATTAATTAACATACTATTACACCCCAACTCAAAGTCACTAACGGTTACTTTAATCGCTCCTTAGTAAATAATCTTCATACAAATTCTGTACTAAGGAGCGATTTAAGTAACCGTTAGTGACTGAGTTGGGGTGTTTGATTTATACGGTAATTTTCACTTCCGTTATCGAGGACTTCTGTCACATAGTGTAATGTACATAGTTATGTATTTACTTGTGCGAGTACTTGAAAGGTAATATTAGTCAGATACACATATAGTCAGCGTCAGCCCTAACATTTGATCAAGGTAGCTTGTTTTTCAGCGTTCTTTGATAGACGATTTCACTGCTCATCACTTAAACATACCTATAATTTGTATTAAACACATTGAAAAACAAGTGAAGTTTTTCTGCACTCGCTGCGCCCTAACATGTTATTTTACGCTTAATGTTAAGACTGTCGCTTGTATTTAATTCTATCTCTATCACTCTTCACTCCTTCTTTATTATATGGACGTTTCTCTCGTGTTGTGTTTTACTGTTAGATTGAACTGTACTTCCTGTACTTTTTTTACTTTTCGTACATTGCGTACATGGGTTAATAAGAGTTAGGGCCGGCGCTGTACATTTTTTGCTGACTTACGACAATAACTTATTATAGTCTCTTCAGGTGGAATTACAATCACGCATTAACTTATAAATTAACTAAAACTGCAATTTAAAAATTCATTACTTTTTTTTAAAGTCGTCTTCAGTATTCAAACATATTAAGTGGCTATATTGTAATATTCAATTTACCTAAGTTCGTCTTTATCGGTCGTATGCGCTTTGCCCTACGATAAACTCACCCTCATTTACATACTGCCTTAAGTGAGCAAAGTTCAGGATACATTCCCATCAATCATCTGCTAAGTATGTTTACACATCAGTCGTGCTTGGAAGAAAAACCTAGAGCAAGAAGAGTTATAGAGGTATTTCAGGGATATTTAGGGATATTTTCCACATCATATTCAATACGGAGATCCGATGACGTCATGCTAGCAATATGTTATTGATAGATTTCGGGTTCTTTCTAGACTATTAAGACTGCTTCAGAACGAGTTATAATACTGCATCTTGAAATACAAAGTACAAATCGCTTTTTACGTTCACACTATGAAATATAACATTTCATGTGAATAGCATGGGCTCCCTCACCTTCATTAAAATATGAAACGTCGTTTTTACGTTTCTTAGAATATTAATTAATATTCAAGGCTTATAATTTCGTTATGGATAAATCTATATCTACATTCCATTATCACATCATGAGTACTTGATGTTAAAAGTTAATCTAGCCACAAAAATATCCTTTAGTTCTATCTACCAATATTTCCATTAAGAACATTAATACAACGCACAACCACCATGTTAATTACTAAAATTAACTAACTAATATATCACCGAAGAGCTTTCAATTCTACAAATTAAATAATTATTCAACACACTACTGTGAAAATTAATCCCGCTGTGTTTCATAATTAAAAACGCAAACCGCCTGACTATAGTCACTTTGGTTAAGTAGGTGAGGTTTTATTCAGTCTGCAAATCCCATACTGCATGCATAAATTATTACTAGGAAGATTAAATATGGCCCGCTTTCATCCGTTGTATTTTTAGAACATTTCTACCTAACGTTCATTTTAACAAAGTTTACAACATGTAAAGTTTCGGTTGTGACATACACATCAAATAAATTTTTTCGTCTTCTTTGACTAATTATGACTGAGTCATCTTAGTCGCCGATAAAATCATTATTAAAATATGTGAATTGATGATTCATCTGATGGTAAGTGGACATCGCCGTCCATAGACTTACAGGAGACGGCATGGCTGTGGGTTACTCAAATTGAACTGTGGTTCCGCGTGTATGTAGTACTCGGTAAGTGTATCCATATCCTCAAACCGTAGAGCGCACTACTTGGTCATTGCTAAGAAAAAAATGCTAATTTATGAATTATTTTTTTATTAAAATTCAAAAACTCGTTGTAAACAATTTCTTTTCGACTTTTATACATTACTAGCTGACCGGGCAAACGTTGTTCTGCCAAAAATTTCTTAGGGGTAAGGGGATAAAATATAGTAGATGTCCGATTCTCCACCCTATATGCACGCAAAGATTCACGAAAATCGGTCGAGCCGTTTCGGAGGAGTTCAACTTCAAAAAAGCGTGACACGAGAATTTTATTTATTAGATTGAACCGCGAATTGGGTATTTCTGTAACTCAATAGTAGCCATTGGCACTTCAGATGAATAATTCTCTTCCATATTCCTATTAGGTACTCTGATAATTCTCTTTAACTGCTGTTAAAGTTAAGCCACAGTTTGCGGCAATAAAACATTGAAAGTTCCTGTCATTACGGTAAAGCAATTAAGAGTGAATACAAAGACTGTGACATTTCGCTCGTCCAGCGAATGTGGTACGTCATAATTATACACAAAGCGTGTGCACCGCATTGAAAATTGTTCTTTTCCGGAATAAATTACTCGAAACGAAAAGGTCGCTAATTGCTCGGCCTATGGAACTTAAATTAACATTCTGCACATACAAAAGTTCCCTCACATCTATTCACGGCTTCAAGTATACCGGCTGTTGTTGTAAATAACACTTTTAGCTCGTTAGCAAAATAATATTTAAAAAAGACGTACAATACAACACTTCTTTATATTAATGAGCATCCGAAATAGGCTCGCATAAATATTTAAGGAATTCGCTGCATGTAGCCAACCGAATGCAATGTAATAAGCATTGGTAATACATAATGCAAAACAACTGCACGGCTGAAAATAAAGAAAACAATTTTTCTCAGATATAAGACCTTGCTAGCTCAATTTTCGCGCCTGTGAGCCATTAAATTGCAAATTTCATCGATATCGTTGGAGCCGTTTTAGAGAACGGGATTACATATAATCTAATATGTACAGTCAAATATTCCCCGTATTGGACGACTTTCGAAAATTTTTTAAAGTATAAAAATAGTATAATGTTACCTATGTAGATACGATTTTATATATTCAGCAGCACATAGATTTCTACGAACGCTATTAGATATGACTAAATAATGAAAACTTTTTAACTACGTTGTGATATTGTTGTCGTTAGCCAAACTTTCAGCTCAAAAGCAAATTGGACTTTAAATCTGTAATTATATTTCACAATTTCACAAAATAAAATTAAACTGTGAAATAGGTAGGTACAGCACACTTTATTGTACTGTGATGTATTGTGCATTACGCTGTAAACAATAAAACGTATTGATTAGTATTAACCTAACTTATACATATAGTAGGTAAACAGTAGTAATTTTGGCCCCCCTACAATAAATTGGCCCTGTACTGCAATTGCACATTGGCCAGGCCAATAAACGCAAAGTAAAAGGATTAGCATGCCAATC
Organism: Thymelicus acteon; assembly: GCA_951805285.1. NCBI lineage: Eukaryota > Metazoa > Arthropoda > Insecta > Lepidoptera > Hesperiidae > Thymelicus > Thymelicus acteon. The sequence goes on along the minus strand of OX638229.1, from coordinate 6,035,530 downwards.
TTTATACTCTGGGTATGCCAATTGCAACAACAACAGCAGTAATAGCCTAGCGGTTAGAACGTTGGTCTCCCGAACGCAGGGGCCCGAGTTCGAATCTTGGCACGCACCTTTAATTTTAAATATTATGTGCGTATTACAAGTTAATTATCACTTGCTTCGGTGAATGAAAACATCATGAGGAAACCTGCACACTAGAGAGTTCTCCATAAAGTCCTCAAAGGTGTGTGAAGTCTACCAATCCGCATTTGGCCAACGTGGTAGACTATGGCCAGTACCCCTCACATTGTGAGAGGAGACCCCGAGCCCAGCAGTGGGACAATTATGGGTTGTCACTTTGCTTTTGCTTTGTTTTTATGCCAATCCCGATACACCAAGGCCAATTGTACTTTTTACTCTTTCTTTATGTTTATTGCATTAAAGTTGTTAATGAAGTAAAATATGTGTGACATACATAATAATAAAAGAGTATCTGTACTACCCGCACACAGGCAGTCACCATCCAGCCGTCAAGTGCGCGGGTTGTGTTGTATCACTGAAAACCATTTTGTGTTTTATTTCTAATACCTAATCAGGTAAACCTAGACAGCACAATATGATTATAGTTATAATCGATTTAAATAACCAGCTTCCCAAGAAACATCATAAAATGTTTCATGATTTGTAACCTTATTTTGTAACAAGAAATTGCCAAAGTCGATGATCACCTTACAGGGCCAATCATTGTACTGCTTACCCTATATTAAGGTGTCTTAGGTTCCAACTCAGAGTCACTAACGGTTACTTAAATCGCTCCTTAGTAAAGAATCACCATACAAATTCTGTACTAAGGAGCGATTTAAGTAACCGTTTGTGACTCCGGACCGGAGTGAATACAGTAACTAATTGCAGTGTAACGAACTTCGAATTATAAAATCAAACAACTACATCTGATAAAGATTTTCATAGTTTTTTTTTTTCATAATAAAATGCAGTGAATACGTACAAAGTACTTTCAGCTCGTTAACAAAGTGGACTTTAAAAGCCGTAATTATATTTCACGATTACATAGCACCATTGTTAATACGCATCCAAAACAGGTTCACGTAAATAATTAAAGCAATTTGCTGTGCAAATGTGACCAACGAGTCGGAAAATTCGAGTGCACGTGAATCTAAATGCGAGGTAATAATTAGGAAATAAACTGAAATTCAACATAGATTGTTAAACATTGAGTGAAGAAGGTATAAAATAGCCTAAACAACCTTTAATTACCTTTGAAGAAATTCAAGTTTCCCGTTCGAACTTACAAAAGTGTGGAAATAATAAAAGCGGCCAAGTGCAAGTCAGACTCGCCCATGAAGGGTTCCGTAGCAGCAAGTAACATAATATTAAAGTTCTTGTAGTTCGTTGTAACTTTGATCAATGTTTTTTGCGATTTACGATTTATGACGTATTAAAAAAAAACTACTTACTAGATCTCATTCAAACCAATTTTCGTTGGAAGTTTTCATGGTAATGTACATCATATATTTTTTTTAGTTTTATCATTCTCTTATTTTAGAAGTTACGGGGGGGGGGGACACACATTTTACCACTTTGGAAGTGTCTCTCACGCAAACTATTCTGTTTAGAAAAAAACGATATTAGAAACCTCAATATAATTTTTGAAGACCTATCCATAGATACCCCACACGTATGGATTTGATGAAAAAAACATTTTTCAGTTTCAGTTCTAAGTATGGGGAACCCCCAAAATTTATAGTTTTTTTTTCTATTTTTGTGTGAAAATCTTAATGCGGTTCACAGAATACATCTACTTACCAAGTTTCAACAGTATAGCTCTTATAGTTTCGGAAAAAAGTGGCTGTGACATACGGACGGACAGACAGACAGACAGACAGACATGACGAATCCATAAGGTTTCCGTTTTTTGCCATTCGGCTACGGAACCCTAAAAACAGGTTTATCTACATAAAACCTAGGTATCGAGTGTCCTAATAAAAAATACAACGAGATATTTATTTTATTTATTTATTTATTCATTTATTTATTTATTTATTTGTTAGGTAATCCAACAGCGTTTACAAAATTATATGTATATTGCTGACAAAACAAGAACTTAAATGCTATGACCAAAAACGGATTACACAAAAAATACTAGTAAAATAATTTATGAACAGTTGTTCTTAAAACCGTCCTTAAAAGTAATATGTGTGTGTGCGTGTATGTGTGTGTGTGTGTGTGAAATTAAATATTTATTCCATTACAGAATATTACATTATAACAAAATAATTATTGCTAAGGTTTCTTTTTACCTGACTACAGAAGACATTAAAAATAAAGAGTCGCTAAAATCATTGTTTCATTTAGTATAAAAGCTTTTAAAAATAATTATCCGGAACTTTTACAAAAATACGTCTTAGCATAAAATGTCATAAGAGGATCAGAGATTGTCGTCATTTTTAAATACAACTCAACACCTAAGGACCACGTTTCACTTAATCCAATCAACGAGTAACTAGTAGAGTGAAAATAAGTTCCAAATGCGTAACTTTACTACTGAGGCAATTTTTAAGTGACTATTAAATGCACAATGCATTTAATTTATTGAATTTCTTAGCCATCCCTTAATTGCTAACCTATATGCTAACGCTAAGTGTATAATGCAAAATACGAAGATATCTAAGGATTTTATTAACAAATCTGAGTTTGTGAGGGGCAGTGGCCAAACTTGCTATTTTTTGTTAAAAGACTATGTTCAGAAACCTTTGAGGATTTAGGAACACAATGCTTCATTCAGAAGCTTAAATTTTATACTAGTACTCACAATCAATATCATGATTCTTGCGGAGTTGCTTTTGTTCACTTGAAATCAATTTTCGTAACGTACTGCATAAAATATCATGTAGGAGAATCTATTACTCGTCATGCCAGGCGTTGCGTTGGAGGAAACATTGCCTATAAAAGGCGTTTGGCGAAGCGGTATAGAAAGGAAATAATTTGTCATTTATCGTGTAACGCCTATGGTATGACGTATGACCACTAAACAACATGGAACATTTTTTTGAGTTTTTCGGTGAAAGAAAATGTTTTTTTTCTTCAACAATGATTTGTTATACCACACTTTTATCACACTTAAACTACGAGAATTACATTGGAACTTTGAGAGAAATGTTATAACCACTTTGATAGTGAGAGATGGCAACATGATGGCAGTCTCTCTTAGTAAAGAAGCAAAACTGTTTAACTAAAAACAATATAGGTACACAGCTATGAAAATTTCCTTTTATTTTTCGTAAACATTTTCTAAAACAAAACAGCTGTTTCTGCTCAACTGAACCTTCATTCCAATTTGGTAATTAATTTCGCTGTCTTGTAATTGGAGCAGAATTTCATTGTTGTTGTTTTTGTGGGAAATGGGATGCCCGAATAAATAACATCTTACAAGCGTGAAACTTGTAGAATAGCAAATTCTTGTTTTTAGTTTCTTTGTAGTAAGCGAGAAGTTGAAATAGCTTAATTACATGTAATAAATATTAAGGTAATAAATATTAATAAGTTAATGAAGTCTTAATAATATAAAATCAAATACAAGCAGATAGAAGCTTTTATTTTTATTTATAATCTATTTATCTCCTATTTTCAGACAAAACCGTGTTTGTAATGAAACTTTTCTATCAGAACGGTATTTTGTAGTTGACAATGATATTTGAACTACTACTGAACTTTTCAATCTCTTCCACAAACGACCGCAATAAGGCATTGTTGGCAACATCGATGTGTTCAGCAATTTCGGTCCATTGTCACGACTGCAAATTATTGAACGAACGGTTCCCAGAGAACATAATTGTCAGCGGGAAACCCGAAAACTTATTTGGCAACATTTTGTTCAGTACTAAAAGCTTGTTCACCTCCGTTGACACCAAATGGTGCCACCAAGTAGATGTCGGACAACACATATGACGCACATTGTTTATGCATTATTGTTTGTGTATAGTTAAAACGTCTTCATTATTTACGTTTGAACTTTATTTGAGTTTATTTAAATTATAATTGGTAAATATCTATATTTTTACCTCAGATGAAGGAATAATCATCAGAGATTTTTACTTACATTTAAAAAATATTTAGTGCAAAATATTTGATGTCCGCCATTTTGAATCGAACTTGACCGAAAGAAGCGCTGTCACAGACACAGAGTATGAAAAATGCTTGAAATATTATGTGACATGGATTTTGTTCGGAAAAGCCCGTCTATAATTTAAGTCTATGTAAATGAGTAGTATTTTTCACTTTACCATCTCAAACTACATCTTTACTTTACAACAGGACGTGAAACTGTAGTTAAGCACTAACTTATAGAAAGTAACTTACGCACCAACTCAGAGTCACTAACGGTTAATTTAATCGCTCCTTAGTAAAGATTCATCACACAAATTCTGTACTAAGGAGCGATTTAAGTAACCATTAGTGACTCTGAGTTGGGGCGTTAGTAAAGTTATATTTGTTTTAACATACAACTTATACTAATATGTTTAAATAATGACCAATCAACACCAAGCTTCAGAGTCGGGCATAAAATTCCTGTAAATAATTAATATTGAAACGAATACTCCAATGTTGTTGTAATTATATTGGGATATAATACATTACCTACAATTAAACACACATGGGAATTAACAAAGGACCGGACCGGAATTTACTCGTATTCATCCAAACAATATTGTCACTTAATAATGCGGTAAACAGATCCAATACCAAACTTTGTCAGTATTTCTGTGGAACGTATTAATAAATTTAGTTCAATTGCGTAAAATAACTGGAAATTTTAATCTCATTGCATATACGTGCGGGTTACGTAAAATAAATCCATTTTCGATATGGGCTTACAGTTATTGGCATTATTTAAATTTAACAGTCTGTTTTGTTTTTGTTTCATTGATTTAAATATATGTACACAAATGTAAATTAAAACGTGACGTCACATCGATGTGCCGTTATAACATGACGAACCCATAGCCTAGTTGATGTCCCTGCCTGCAAAGCGAAGGGTTCCGATTTCAATTCCATCCAGATAGACATTGACAAGAAAATGTTTTTTCTCGGGTTATGAATATTTAGTGACGTCTTATTGCAGTTCATCCATTCTAACGGCAGTGGAATCATAACAACTAATAATTAATATTTCGATGACCGAGCTTTGTTCGGTATTTTAGAATTGGTTATCAACGCCATCTACTGAAGTAGCTCTGTGTCGTTAAAGCAGTTAATAACACGCCAATAGATGTCAGGAAGAGTCAATGATATTGTAGCAGTTTTTCATTGCTTTAAAACACGGAAAAACGACATTTTCTAAAAATTAAACCCCCTGCCATTGAACTAGTATTACTAGCGTATAGAACAGACACCGCGAACATTGGGTTCGGGGGTGTGGATTGCAGCCGGCCGGCTGCATTTCATTCTGTCACTCGGCTGTCACTCGGCTGCGCTAAAATTGTTTATGAAAAAACTGAAAAATGCCGTCGTGCGTAATAAGAACGTATCACAATTGCACGACAAGAAACAAAAAAGATAATGGTATCACTTTATCATCGGTAAGAAAACAAAATATTAACTTAAATCAACTAAAACGAATTTAATTAAATTATTATGCAATGTTCCCGCCATTTTGGAATGAAAAAATCATAAGGAGCGTTTGAACGTTTTTAGGGTTCCGTAGCCGAATGGCAAAAAACGGAACCCCTATGGATTCGTCATGTCTGTCTGTCTGTCCGTCCGTATGTCACAGCCACTTTTTTCCGAAACTATAAGAGCTATGCTGTTGAAACTTGGTAAGTAGATGTATTCTGTGAACCGCATTAAGATTTCACGCAAAAATAGAAGAAAAAACAATAAATTTTGGGGGTTCCCCATACTTAGAACTGAAACTCAAAAATGTTTTTTTCATCAAACCCATACGTGTGGGGTATCTATGGATAGGTCTTCAAAAATGATATTGAGGTTTCTAATATCATTTTTTTCTAAACTGAATAGTTTGCGCGAGAGACACTTCCAAAGTGGTAAAATGTGTGTCCCCGCCCCCCCGTAACTTCTAAAATAAGAGAAGATAAAACTAAAAAAATATATGATGTACATTACCATGCAAACTTCCAACGAAAATTGGTTTGAATGAGATCTAGTAAGTAGTTTTTTTTAATACGTCATAAATCGTAAACCGCAAAAAACATTGATCAAAGTTACAACGAACTACAAGAACTTTTATATTATGTTACTTGCTGCTACGGAACCCTTCATGGGCGAGTCCGACTCGCACTTGACCGCTTTTTATAGATAGATAAATTATGCCTTTGCGTGTAGGGTGCATTTGCTAAGATTACATTAGAGCTAATTTGTAGTAAACAATGATTGTGATTGTAATAAGATTATAATCATTTGTTCAACCTTCTAAAAGGAGCATACACGCGATTTCCGTGTAAACAAAATGAAGCCTGCAATCAAATAGAATTATGTAGCAATAGATTTTATCTATGCATGTGATAAGATCGAATAAACCCACATGTAGGCACTGTGACGGACTATTGAAATATTGACTTTTAAAGTAATTGCTTTGTGTTGTTTTCTTTTGTCTGTGGTGATTATAAAATTATGTAACTGAAATACGTGACTAAGCATTTTTGGTGGAAAATAATTCGCTGTAAAATCATTCTTGACATTAGCCGTTATATTTACGACATATTTTATGTAGCCTAGTTGGTAACGACCCTGCCTGCGAGGTTCCCGGCTTCCCGGGTTCGATTCCCGGCTGGGGCAGATATTTATGTGACAGGTAAATTATTTGTACTCGGGTCATGGCTGTTATTGTCATGTATTACGAGTATAATATGTGTCGTCCATGCCAACAGCGACATAGGTAAAAATCTACTGCGGGGGTATGAGTGTGTGAGCGTTTATTATTTATTAAGCTATTGCATAGCTTTTATCGCGGGCTTGAGCGCGGCGAGCGAATAGTGCCTATGCTAAATACCGAAGAGTGAATAAGATCGCACATACTGTGGCATGTGCGGTGTCACTGATGTCGCATCCTCTAAGACTTCTGTGCGCCTAGTACTCGATTTAATTAATTGCTAACAAATCCGATGAGAAATTTAATAACCCCAGCTTTGCTTTGTCATACTTGCTTGCATGTTTTTGCTATCCTAGTACTGACTGCAAGTGGGGGGTGTCAGGTTTTATTTCGCAACAAGTGATTATGCAATAGCTTTACCGCGGCAGTCCCCGAGTGCCACACGTTTTTTTTTATTTATTATTTAGGACCTATACATTATTATACATTTAGGACTATTATTTACGTATAATTCTGAGTTTAAGCAAAACTTAAGAAATGAACTGTGGATATTGACTAAGCTGTTAAATATGTAATTGTGCTGCATCCAAGTGCATCTCTTGCTTTGGAAAAACGAGACCAACTGATATTGACTTACATATTAAAGTGTAAGAACAGGGTGCACTCAAAACGTGGCACTTAAATTGGTCCAATTGGACTAATGCTCAGTACATCGCGGCAACGATGTCTCGCGTAGTTCGTAAGAGAAAGAGAGAGATGGTACTACTTTTTGCATTTGCGTATCCTTCCTTTTGAAATCATTGTCAACTGATGATTTCTTTTCAAAATTTGGTGGTTAATCCACAATAGTTAAAAAGTTTATATTAAAAAATCTACTCAAAACTGGTTCTGTTATAAAATCAAAATTACCTTCTCGTTTCTGAACGAACTCGTTATTGCCAATAAATCGGTACATAATGGTGTGTCGAACAAAGCGTATCTTACCTATACAAACACAGTTTGAGAAATGACGTAGGCAGTGCCTTGGGTGCTGATTAATTACATAGTATATTACGGCAATGAGTTTGGGCTAAGCATAGCCGAGTTACGACCTTTATATTAGTGTTTACGTCATTACTTCTTAATCCTATTAATATTATAAATGTGAAAGTTTGATACAGAAACGTGATACAGAAAGTTTAAATGAATTGAAGATGTTTGGATGTTTGTTCCACAATCACGCCACAACTACATAACCGATTTGACTAAAATTTGGAATGGAGATAGCCTATACCCTGGACTAAACACATATGCTACTTTTTATCCCGGAAAAATTTAGGGTTCCCGCGGGATTCGTAAAAAATCGATCTCTACCAAAAGCTAGTGTGAAGATAATACGGGGGATAATAAGCATATTTAAGATATAAACTTTTACAGATTCGCGTTTCTGTATTAAACTTCTTTCATGACAGAACAAGCTGAAGCGTGGCCACTACAATACTATTTACATTTGTAAAAGTTCAATGTCCTTGACATTAATTCTAGTCCCACTTTCCTATAAAGAATTTAGTTTAAAACTCCCCATAACAATGTAAGACCCATTACAATGTCATTAAGGTCATATAACTTGTTGACCAATTAACGTTCAAATAAATGCGAAATATTCGATATTTGGGTGGCTCATGGTATATCAAATTGGCCTAAATCGAGTGAACGCTGCATCTGGCACCAACATATTTATTACTGTCGAAACCCTCATAACACTACCGTAAAAAGAATTCCATTTTGTAAATATACTTATAGAAATAATATCTACTACGATGACGTGTGTGTCACGTACGAATCGTGTACAAAATCTTAACGTACAATGTGATTTATATAGGTTTTTTTTTATGGAAATAGCCGGCAAACGAGCTGACGATCCACCTGATGGTAAGTGGCTATCGTCGCCCATGAACCAAAGGCATCAGGCATTGCCGACCAAGACAGGGTGAGGAAAAAGAAAGAAAGAACTGGCTCTCCAGCCCCCAGCCGGAACACGACGAGTCGTTTGGCGGCTGATTCAAGCTCAAGGGTGGTATAGTCCAAGAGCTAGTGAACCCTCCGAGTAACGGTCTTCCTGTAAGGCTAGAAATTTGTATACTGATGATTTATAGCATGCTAAGGGCAACAGCCATACCTGGCAGGCGTCAGCCCTGCACGTCATCAGCCCCTTAATTTTTTAAACTGTAAAAAAAAATGTAAAAAAAAACTTGTTTCTGTAAGCTTAAAAATTTAATAGGATGTAGTTTATTTATTGCAAATCTTGAAAAAAAATTGACAGGCGATTACAATGAGCAAGAGTATGTGACAGGCGAATAGAAAAGTGCACAGTTGATGAGGTAAAATAAACTTTCTCCTGTATACTTGAAATTTGGATATGTTTTTGAGTAAACGTTTTAGAATAACTATGTACAATGACAGGCGGTTTCGAATAGCATAAGACCTTGACAGGCGAGGGGAAAGCTGCTAAGGGCGTGCGAGTAAGATGTGTTATTTAGTGCAAGTGACATGAAATAAAAATAAAAATGATAAATAGAATAATATTTTATTAGTTTTAATGTAATCTACATTCGTTTTTACATTAATTTTCTTCATCATTATCCGACACTTCACTACTACTGTCCTCATCATCATCTGACTCTTCGAATTTTATTTAAAACTTTATAATGATGAAGAAAATTAATGTAAAAACGAATGTAGATTACATTAAAACTAATAAAATATTATTCTATTTATCATTTTTATTTTTATTTCATGTCACTTGCACTAAATAACACATCTTACTCGCACGCCCTTAGCAGCTTTCCCCTCGCCTGTCAAGGTCTTATGCTATTCGAAACCGCCTGTCATTGTACATAGTTATTCTAAAACTTTTACTCAAAAACATATCCAAATTTCAAGTATACAGGAGAAAGTTTATTTTACCTCATCAACTGTGCACTTTTCTATTCGCCTGTCACATACTCTTGCTCATTGTAATCGCCTGTCAATTTTTTTTCAAGATTTGCAATAAATAAACTACATCCTATTAAATTTTTAAGCTTACAGAAACAAGTTTTTTTTTACATTTTTTTTTACAGTTTAAAAAATTAAGGGGCTGATGACGTGCTGGGCTGACGCCTGCCAGGTATGGCTATTGCCCTTAGCATGCTATAAATCATCAGTGTACAAATTTCTAGCCTTACAGGAGGACCGTTACTCGGAGGGTTCACTAGTCTTGGACCTCGCCTGTCAAGGTCTTATGCTATTCGAAACCGCCTGTCATTGTACATAGTTATTCTAAAACGTTTACTCAAAAACATATCCAAATTTCAACTATACAGGAGAAAGTTTATTTTACCTCATCAACTATGCACTTTTCCATTCGCCTGTCACATACTCTTGCTCATTGTAATCGCCTGTCAATTTTTTTTCAAGATTTGCAATAAATAAACTACATCCTATTAAATTTTTAAGCTTACAGAAACAAGTTTTTTTTTACATTTTTTTTTACAGTTTAAAAAATTAAGGGGATGATGACGTGCAGGGCTGACGCCTGCCAGGTCATGGCTATTGCCCTTAGCATGCTATAAATCATCAGTGTATAAATTTCTAGCCTTACAGGAAGACCGTTACTCAGAGGGTTCACTAGCTCTTGGACTATATGTACCCCATGGAGAAAAAACAATAGTAATGTATTAATTAACTATTGGAATCAATATTACCAATGTCATCACTCCGAGGGGCCCTACCACCAGCATGCTGGATTTAGTCGCCTCTTACGACACCCATCCGGCGTGGGATTGGGATTAGTATTCTAAGCCGCCCCAATACGGCCAAAATACTTTATTTTAGCACAGAATAAATAATAGTACTTGATTTTAGTACGATTTTTTATTTCTGAACTACCATTTCAGTGTTTCAATATTATTTATTTGATTATTGAATTTTAATATTCGTTATTCACCGATTATTTTTGTACATTTTTACTTTTAGTAACGAAGGAAACTAATAACTCATGAAACTAATGACCTCTTATTTATTTTGTGTATGTTATTTTAAAAGCAACCGTATTGTATGTCTAAACACAGTAAGAAACAAAATTTTTACATTGTGTAACTCGAAAAGCATTCGTGGGGTTTGAAGCCCAAGTATCTATTTAAATTATTTCTGTTCACATTCTGATTTCCCCGCGGGTGCGATTTTGTTTTTGGGTTGAAAATTGATATTACAAGCATAGAAAAAGTTCCCATAGGCATTAATTCAATATTCAGGATCATATGTTATTTGTTTAACCCTGATTTACATTCCTATTTTGATTTACGACTCTTTGTTTGATTTGTAACGTGTGGGGTATTTTGCACGTTGGTTTGTTCTCAAGTTTTACAAAATTTTTAACTGCTTTGCTGATTTTAAGCTGATTGCTTGTTCATAAAGCATTTGAAATTTATAAGTGACAAAGTTGCATTGAAATTATCAGTTTTTAATCGGTTCCCCTAACACCTTACATTATTGAGGTAGAAAGCAGGATACAGCTACAGTTCCGTCTAGTCTGCATCAACTTTCCGTAGTTTTGCCGGGTTAATATACTCAACGAGTCGTCATTCGTCGTCCGTAACCGATCGTTTTTAGTTATCCAACGAATCATTCGTTGTTCCAATAACTTGTGATAACTTTTATCAGCGAATAGTCATGGGTTACCGGCCTCCTGCGTACCGGTACCGATTAGAGTACTGTCATAACCTAATGTCATAAACAAACAGGTTAAATGTTGGTCCACGGGTAACAAACGTGCGATGAGTACTTGTAAAGCGGAACCCTGTGTCGGAACCTAACCTAACATCTTCAAATATAGCCCTCAATAAACTGGTCCAATAAAAGTTCCCACTGATTATTGAATGATAATCATGTCATCCATGGACCTGAAAAAGACGGACGTAACCCGCCCGCTTACCATGTGTGCGTAATTTTTGATTCGCGATTGACGCAAAATGGTGTCAATTTGTGGGTGTGTGTACTTGTACGAATTGAGAGTTGGTATTACTATGGGTGCTTCACTGAATTTGTTACTGGGATTACGTCCGTCTTTTTTTTCAGGTCCGTGCATGTCATCATAATAATGAGAATTTTTCCCCATAATATTTTGTTATACAATGTTATTTCTTTCTTTCACAGTATACCTGCCTCCACGAAAACTTATTCCACTATCTTTGCGAGGAAAATGGCGGTGCTGTAACGTTGCCTGCTGCGAGAGGAGATGATGCATGGAAGATCTACTTCAACGAGAACCCAGAAGAGATTGTCGACGAGTTCGCAATGAGATACGGCATTGAGGCTATCTATCAAGCTATGACGTAAGTGATGTCAAATTATTACTAGTTAGCTGTTACCCGCGACTTCGTCCGCGTGTTATTTAATATTATTAAAGGAGGTGGCCAACATCTGTATGAGCGATTGCCCCACTTGTGAAGTATAATGTACACATTTTATTTTTACCTTACATTAAAGCTTACACTGTCTACTTTAATATTTTTATCAATAAAAAACTGTAGAACTCGGGATTTTCCTTTTACAAGCTCTTTTAGATCTTGTAGGTTGACATTCTGCAAAACATAAGTAATCGTGGAAAAGTGTTTTATAGAGAGATTTTTTATATTAAATAAATATTATTTATCTTTTGGATAATTCATTTATTTTACTTTAATTATGACTTTATTCATACAAAAAAGTACCAGCAGTACTAAATAAAATATACGTATTAACTTGTCACCTACCTACCTGGAAATATTCACAAGCAAACGCAATATAAATAAAACTGCACATTGATATTATTAAGTATTTAATTATATACATTTAGTACACATATGTAAAAATTGAGGAATTAAAACAATAGTATCAAACAAGGTAAATAAGGTGATGCATTGGCTGATTATCTGGTGTACCCATCTACTTGTTCTCTATTCAAGATCAGCAGTAATTAATATTGAGTCTAAAAATTATGCAGGGGCTTTTATGTGATCTTGGTGACGTGCCCACCCCATGCGAAAATGCCATACCTGTACTGCAGTGATTCATTCTACCAATATAGATTGAAGGTTTCTTGCTAGCGAAGATATTGAATGACGTGCCATGCGCTGAATATCAACCGCGCAATTAATGCACCTCATGGCAAAAAATCAAACACAATTATTATTTTGCAGAAATCAAACTCAAAAATCTTCTTTTGGCATTTGGCAAATGGCAATATAGCAGACATTCGCATTTCTGTCAGTCAATTGTCAACCTCCACTGATAGCAATGGAGATAGATATAAGAAGATTATGTATATACAATACAACTTATTATTATTGTTAATTTATTATAACTACTTACTGCGGAGTTCAGAAGAAAATTAAAATTGTAGTTATGATATAATAAATAGAAAAAATGTATTTTCAGAGGACTAAACCCTTGTACAAATAAACGTATTTTAACCATTTCCGGGGCACATGTTGGCCACCTCCTTTGTCATTGATTCTATTTTTTTTCTCAAACTATTTTTTTTCTAAAATAAAAGTAGCCTAAGTTACTCCTTGTTTCATAAGCTATCTGCCAGTGAAAGTCCCGTCAAAATCGGTCCAGCCATTTCAGAGATTAGCCGGAACAGACAGACAGACAAACAGACAGATAGACAGACAGACAAAAATTGTAAAAAATGTTGTTTTGGTATATGTACCGTATATACATCCAAATGCACTTAGTAAAAATCGGTTATTTTAATATTACAAACAGACACTCCAATTTTATTTATTTGTATGATTTGTATAGATGTATAGACTAGATAAACCTAGAATGATCAAGAGTTTACAGGTACGAGATTCAAAAGGTTCAAGTATGAATAGGTAATGACAAAAGTTTTATGGATAACATAAAATCATTCATTTTGCCAAAACATATTATCGTATGACCATGATATAAATGTTTTATTAACAAATAAATGCTGATATCAAGGTCAGAAATATAATTCCTGATCAACTATTAACGTATGTTTAAGTTTAGCTTAGAATAACGGCTTACATTTTTTACATTAAATAAGTAAATGCTTGACAATAATCCTATTCCTAATGGCAAGTGGGGATAGTCAGGGAAACTTAGGAAAAGCCTAAAATAATAATAAAATTAGTAAGTCTTTAATAATTACCATAAATAAAACCTAGAACAGACTGGTAGATTTATAGTTATCCTCTAGGCTTCTTAAATAACGAAAAAACTACTAACTGTACTAAAATAAATTTACGTTCTCTAATATTATGATTTCCATAGCTTTGTTTTAGTTCAAAAGATCCAAACTTTAGCTTAGAATGACAATCCCTAATTGAAGTTTCTTCGTAAACTTGTTCAATCAAGGCGTCTTATTTCTATTGAAAATTAATCCACTTTTCTTATCACTTGTACTAAATACATAAGTTTTTGAAAGCCTTTTATGTAACATCGTGTAATAACTTATAACTTTAAACTTAATAATTACAATAAACTATAGTAAGAATTACAATAACTATAATACAATATAATAAACTTAATTGGAGAGAAATTTCTGTGTTTTATACTTATCGATCCAGTTACAGTCTAAAATTTCTAACTGAAAATAATATGGAGACATTAATGTAAGAGGTTTAGCAATGTAACTAGGAATTCCCTAAGGATCTATAAGTACCGCTGCTTTTTAATACATTTTCTTCCTTCAAGATCTTCCTTATTTCACCTCAGAATTTGTGTTTCACACTCTACTTAGACACTCTTACTTAGATTGTTTATACAAAAGATAATATTATGATTATGTAAATGCCATAAAAGTGGATATTTAAAAAGTTGATTGTTAACTTAACGTAAAAACTATTGAAGATAATTATAATCAAACTAAGCCAATTTTTTCCATTAGTGATCTTTAGTACAGTATTAGGCACAACTTTTAACAATTAGAAAATTAAAATAGGTAGAGTCAAAACTATTTTTCATGTTTGCATCGAATGGGGTCAAAGTTCTCCTGAAGTTTGTTTTTAGTACAAAGTTTTAGCAAGTAAAAGATTTCTACTAAACAAAAGTATAAGCATCGTAGTCCATAGCAGCGTTACGAGCGGAGATTTTTAAAATACCATGAGGTACATCCTTAATATTTTTGGTGGAAAAGCCTTCATACATACATAAATTGAATGTATGTATGTTTGATGACCCTGTAGCCTAGTTGGTAGCGACCCTGCCTGCGAAGCGAGGGGTCCTGGGTTCGATTCCCGGCCCGGGCAGATATTTATGTATAAGTATTTGCACTCGGGTCATGGGTGTGATTGTGATTTGTTATATGTGTCGTTCATGCCTCCCGAGACTCAGGTAATAAACTACTGCGGGGGTATGAGTGTGTTAGCGTTAATTATTATTATAACTTTTTGATTATGATTGTCCTTAAATAATATTAAGTGGAAGTGTGAAAACTACAAGCAAAATACAAAAAAATATGCGAAATCTTATTACTCCAACACGCTTCTCTCCGTATGTATGTCCTTACCTTATTATTATAACGTCACCCACTTTTAACCTACTTATCAATTTTTCAGTAACTTCTTCCTGTAAAAGTTTTTTTATGAGTTGTCTTTAGTTGCAGCCACTGAAAGAGGCAAGATACCTAGATAATATACCTATAAACATCTATTACAATAATCAACTTAATATCTTGTCACTTTACTACGTCCACATGAGAAAAAACTAAATCCATGAAATTATTTCCTTGTTTACAGCCATTTCCACTGCCTATCAACGAAGTATCTCTGCGCAGGAGTACCAGCGGTTATGTCAACTTTGCTAGCAAATATCAACGCGTACTATGCTCACACTACTGCTTCTTCCGCTGTTTCTGCTTCGGACCGCTTCGCTGCCTCTAACTTTGGGGTAAGAGTAACTTAAGTAAGAGTAAGAGTAAACCTTTGAGTAGACTTAGTAATAGAAAGGAAAAATCACATAACTACTTACAATAATTAAGTGATAATGTATTGTTACAAGTAAAACTTGATATTATAACCTAACCAAAACTGAATACGGTTCTTTCCAATATCGAATACTTATCAAATATAGAGTAGATATTTAAACTTTATACCAAAGAGCCACCTAACGAAATCGGTCATGAAACATATAATATGTATAATAGCTGCGAAAACCGTACCTACTATAAAAGGCTTTTAAAGGCATGAAATTCTATCGGAATTGTCGAAAGAATTTCACGGCTGCTCCAATTTTACGATTACCCTAGAGCTTGGCGGAAAGGATTTTACGATGGTGTTTTCAAATAGCCACATTACGCCCTTGGTATTGTGTTTGCGAATATTATTTCGATCAAAAGCCTACCCACGCTTAAATCACTTAGATGTCTTAGATGATGTGGTCTCTTACCCGCAGCCTATTTTTGTATTGAAATAATAAGATTATAAAACTCTATCTGACCTTATTATGGTCGTATAATATTAAACGGATGAAAATAAAAATGTTTTAAGTAGCGAGTTTACCCACATTATCCCACAAGTAATCTACTGTCGTAAATATATCTCCTCTCCTCCCATATACAGTACTATCTACAGTATCTAAAAGGGATCATATTAAAGCATTATTACCGCTTTACCGCGATACGTAATTAAAGTTCATGAATTCTCCCGGCTACATTTTGAAGCATATTAAAACGGCAAATTGTCTACAACGGAACATTAAGACATTAACATATATTTTACGTAACTCACACTTTTAATCGGTTTTTAAATTGAAACAAAATATTAATTAATATCTATAATCTTGTAAGATATTCTGAAGCATAACTTTTCACCGAGATTGAAGAGTGTCTGCCTCTTATTTTTTTGAGCTACATATCCTATAAGTCATATAAGTCCGCGCTTGCCTAAAACTTCTCCACGGAGTTCTCAAAATAGTTGAAGTCCGCCAATCCACAGATCAATGGCGAGGATATCTATACGACCTCGCGATAGTATTTTTAAGTTGTAGGGTTTCGTATCCAAGGGTATCAACGGGACTCACGAACAAGGTTGTATCTATATCTCGAGCTGCAGCGTAGAATCGAAATTTTTACAGATTTTGTATTACTACAGCCACTATAACAACAATTACCTTATGCTAAAAAATAAAAAGTTGAAAATGAAAGAGAATAATAATTATTCTCATGCAAAAAAATGCTTAATTAGGAAACTCTTGGAAATCGGATGATATAAAGTGGTGTAACAAATGATTTGCTGGTTAAAATCTACAACCATAAATACGGTTTGCGGGTTTTGCGTTTTTATAATTTCCTTCGATAGTAACCCAGGTCGAGCAGGGGAACCGTAATACTTCAAGAGAATATGTTGAGCCTCTGTACCACTTGCTTGTATCTAAGCTATAATTGGGTGAAATCAAAGAGATAAAGGAAAACGATGGAAAGGAAGGCGCACTTACTTGTAATTTTCCGGTGGCAGCCTCGTGGCACGTGGCAGGTTCGTCTTCACTCCAGTTTCGTAATTTTACCATACAGTTCAAGTAAATTACAGCGGTTTAGATTCACAGATCACTTGATAAGTTTTTAAGCGGTTATATTAATTATTTGAGTTGCAAACGCATCGACAGCAAAAACTGCGCGTGCGGTGATGCGGTGCGGGGTCCTTACGACGGTCAAACAGGAACTAAACTCCACATTCGCGCTAGCGAAAAACGCGGTAGTTTGCGAGTGCGCCTGGGAGGAAAAGGGATGGATATGGAAGCTAGATACAAGTGTGGCACATTGCATAAATAAAAAAAATATCCTGTTCTAGAATATCCAACATAAAGGATGAAACAAAAATTGTAAAACAAAGTTATGTTACTGTACAATTTTGTCAAAACTCATGTTGTATATATCTCTTGATATTGTTGATATATCTCTCTCTTACTTTTCACTCCCGGCAGAAAGAGAAGTTCGTCAAGCTACTGGACCAGCTGCACAACTCTCTCCGGATCGACCTATCCATGTACAGGAACAACTTCCCCGCGTCCAGCGCTGAGAAGCTCATGGACCTCAAGTCTACCGTGGACCTCCTCACCAGTATCACTTTCTTTAGGATGAAGGTATGTTGATTTACAGTGTGTGTTTTCTAGACGAGACTTGTTTGGTAAAAAAAATTCAGCTACTTTTTATTGAAATACTAGCTATTGATCGCGGTTTCGCCTGCGGTAGAGATAGATTTTTACAAATCCCGCGGGAACACTGAACTTTTCCGGGATAAAAAGTAGCCTATGTTTTAATCCAGAGTATAGGCTATCTCCATTTCAAATTTCAGCCAAATCGGTTGAATAGTTTTCGCGTGAAAGCGTAACAAGCAAACTTCCATTCACATTTATAATATTAGTATGGTCAGTTTAAAGAATATGAGACTAAATATAATTTTTTTTAGCATCAAATGATAATTTATCCTTAAATTATTTTCATTATTTACCAAAATTACCAATTTTTTAATTACAAAAAAACTGCAAGTTTATTTACTACATAGAGCTCATCTAAAATAATGGACTATACTATCGTTTTGTTTTAATCTATTTATCAAATTTTTAAACTCTGTATTATCTCTGGATAAGTAAGTAGGTTATCCAGAGAGTTCCTAGGTAAAGTAACCCATAATGTTGAGATTCATACATGCAGCTCTAAAAGCTAAAATTTTCCCTTTTGTTTTGAGATTTATTTACAATACTAATTGATCTCTTGCTAATCGAACATAGTTATTTGAGATTGTTTATCATATTATGTCGTATAAAAATCTAATAATATATAAAATTCTCGTGTCACCCTTTTTTGAAGTTGAACTCCTCCGAAACGGCTCGACCGATTTTCGTGAATCGGACATCTAATTTTCATCCCCCTACGCCTAAAAATTTTTTGGCAGAACAACGTTTGCCCGGTCAGCTAGTTTTATATAAAACATTTTGTACTTTCAGGTTCAAGAGTTAAGCAGTCCGCCCCGTGCCAGCACCGTTGTCAAAGACTGTGTTAAGGCTTGCCTTAGATCGACATATCAGTTTCTGTTTGAGAATTGTTACGAATTGTATAATAGAGAGTTTCAGGTAAATAATAATTTATCCATAAATATATTTGTATAGATACAGGACGTGGATGGCCAAATCCCAATCTATGAGGAATAGCAAAAAGTGGTCAAAGGAGTCTCAGGGCCGATTTTGATGAAAACTAAAACTACATCATATTTTTAAAAAATTAATATCTATGACCAGCAATCGAGCCTGTTGATTAAAAAAAACCGAATCCTGTATATTATCTCCAGCTTTTTTAAGCTTTTCCGGTCTTGCCTGTAGAATTTTTATGACAAATTAATGTTAATATTACTTTATTGGTAAATATACATGTCTATTTACCCTGTATTTTACTTTAAATTAACACTCAATAAATGAATACTGACTAATTGAGTGAGTAATTAAATAAATATTATTTTCAGGTGGACCCTAACGAAGCGAAACGGGACCCGTCCGACCATGGGCCTCAGTTGGACTCCGTGGACTTTTGGCACAAGCTGATAGCCCTCATAGTATCTGTGATAGAAGAGGACAGGAATAGTTACTCTCCTGTTCTCAACCAGTTCCCCCAGGAACTAAATATTGGACAGGTAACTTTATAATGGAGTCCCGGCTTCAAGAAGGGCTAAACCTTCGAATCCAATTACTTTGATTGTATTAAGATGAAATCTTTTTTGCGAAATTAATATAAATATTCTCTACAACACTACCCAATACTACTTATAATACCCAAAACTTACTGTCACACTGTTGAATTAAGAGTGAAACCCAATCCAATTCGGCTGCTCCGTTTGTCAGCTGTTTGTGATTTCGTTTTTTAAAACCACTCTTCTGCAAGTGAAGTCGCGGATGAATACTGGTATTCTTAATTAAACTACGCAATATTTTTCAGTTATCAGCTGACATGATGTGGACGTTCTTCGCAGTGGACATGAAGTATGCTTTAGAAGAACATGAACAGCATCGGCTCTGCAAGTCTTCCGCTTATATGAATTTACATTTTAAAGTAAGAAAATATCACGTATTATTTTATTTGATGAATAGTATATCGTCATTGCGACTTTAAGACCTCTTATGTGTAAAAAATCAGCTTTTTGAGGAAATCGATAAAAATCGATAATGTTTTGTTTAGCAAGCACATAATTATGTACATAGGTGATTATGAATTTAGTGAATAAATTACGATGGATAAGTCGTAAATACATAAGAGTTTTTGAATTCGATAGTGCTTCAAAATGTAGAATCGTTTGACCTAAAAAAGTGATTTTGTCAAAAGGGACACATAACACATAAGAGGTGTTAAAGTCGCAACGACGATATGTTGTTATTCGTAAATGAACTATGATAGTTAAGCTACCACACTTCTTATTTATCTGTGAAGAAAGTATTGATATCGTTACAATCTTTTTCAACTTTACAAAGATTTTGTTATTTTGAATTCCTACCTAATAAATTCGTGACGAAGCCAAAGGTTTAAAGGCTAAACATATATTTTATACACACACACATGGACACTGCGTGAATAATCAATCAGTAATTATAATTTTAGCACTTAAATTATCACAGTCAGTCTTAATTAGTTTACACCTAATCCCACACGACCGCATGTTTTGTCAATACCTATATCAAAATAAAACATCTCCAGGTGAAATGGCTACATACAAATTACGTAGAAGACGTCCCTCCATACTGCGACTCGGTACCAGAGTACCCGGCGTGGTTCGAGCCCTTCGTGATGCAGTGGCTCAATGAGAATGATGACGTTTCGCTGGAGTACCTCAATGGTGCTTTCAACAGGGATAAAAAGGATGGGGTGAGTTCATGACGCTCTTCAGAAGAAAAAACCAAACTCACACCCCCGCTGTGTCGTAGGTGGCATGGACAACATAAATTAGGCATCACTCACGGACCTGAAAAACAGACGGATGTAACCTCGTCTAATCGAGAGTGAAGCAATGGCCGCCCGCTTACCATGTGTGCGTAATTTTTGATTCGCGATTGAAGCAGTGAAGTATCAACGTGTGGGTGTGTGTACTTGTACGAATAGAGAGTTGGTATTACTATGGGTGCTTCACTGAATTTGTTATTGGGATTACGTCCGCCTTTTTTTTAGGTCCGTGGCATCACTATAGCACCCATGATATTCACATATTTATATAGCTTTTCTATGTGGGTCAAATATTCAATCAAAGGCTTCATCAGACCTTCTTTTTAGTATCCTAATTAGTTTAAATTTTACTAATTTATCTGATACTACACTCGGGTTTGACTCCAGACGAGGGAACTCCTTAACGTTTAACTCTTTCTCTCCTTAGTAAAGAATCACCATACAAATTCTGTGCTAAGGAACGATTGAAGTAGCCGTTAGTGACTCTGAGTTGACGCGTTAATGTTAAAACATTAAAAACTGGCAGTTAAGGTCTGTCATTGTCTAATCCGCACTCGCGTAGCATTCTGTAACCTCAATTCGTAATCCAAGAGAAGGTCAAACGAAAGTATGCCTTACCTATTGACAGCAAAATTGGGTATTTATTTTTAAACTATGAACTTGTTCGGCTTCGAGATAACCACAAAGTAACAAAACAAAAAAAAAACAAAATTCATCTCATTTACATCATTAACAAAAAAAAACTTAAGTAAATGAACTTCAATAAATAAATAACAATAACGCTGAAAATAATTGTAAATTTCTATTAATGTTCACAGTTCCAAAAATCGAGCGAACACGCGCTATTCAGTAACTCGGTGGTAGACGTGTTCACTCAGCTGACCCAGTGCTTCGACGTGGTCTCCAAGCTTGAGTGCCCGGACCCTGAGATCCTCAAGAGATACATGAAGAGGTTCGCCAAGACCATCGTCAAAGTACTCGTCGCGTACGCGGAAATCGTGAAAAAAGAATTTCCTGAACATTTGAAGGAAGAACGTGTGGTGAGCTGGTCTTTTTGTCTATATCTATGTCTATGGTTGATTTACAGCAAATAGGTTATCTAAGGCTTCGTCGTTCCCATGGTATTTCAGTGCTGCTGGAACAGCATTTCATATTATCTCACAAAACGCACCACCATGTTCACGCTTAGTAAGTAGGTATTGTTGACCTGTTCTAGAACATCAATTCTATATTAATGTATGGAACGAAAATTCAGGAGCTTTAAATGTGAAGTCTTTTAGCACTTTATTAATATTGAGGCTGAGGATCCAGTATGTAATGAAAAAACGGTTGCAATAATGTGAGATTCTATATAATATGGTGGCCAAGTGAATATTGGTAAGACAGGATCTTGCAAAAAGAGTTATTCTTGCAATGAACAGGATGTTGCCGCAGGAAGGAGATTTAAGTCATCGTCGTCTAAGCACATCCGTAAGATCCGCAACACCAAAGTCGTGATGACTGACAAGGTTAAAATAGCAGGCTGACTGATGCCATGAAAACGTGATAAAAACACAGCTATTTTTAGCGTTTAAAGACGAGTCGAATCGGAAAATCTATCATCACAATGCCATCATAAACTCAACAATTTAATGAATGGCTTTCACTCAATAATATAAATCTTATTCAGAGAGAAAATATTTGTGTAATTATATAACGCGTTAGAAGATAAGAATTTTTATTATTACATAAATAAAAAGATCAACGGATACAAACTCGCTATAACATCACAAATCATTATTATTTATAACTCTCATATTTCAAATTAACACTCCATATTTTATATTAAGTGATTTGCAAATGAATTATATCTTGGAATATGAACAACATAAATTAAAATTATTTGTGCTATTTTCCAACAAATTCCTATTTTATTATTGAGGTTGTAAATAAAAAGGTAAAATCAGAAAATTTCGTGTATAAGTGTATGAATGATAGCTACACAAATAAAATTTATTTATAAAGGTACCAAATCTAAACTCGCGGCAGCGTCACCAGCCAAGTCCAAAGCAAACAAAACAAAGAACGTGTGGTGTTAGCTAGTTTGAAATGTATAAAACCTTTTCTCTTCACAGGCGTGTATTTTAATGAACAATATCCAACAACTCCGAGTACAACTAGAGAAGATGTTTGAAGCGATGGGAGGCAAGTCGCTGGAGCAGGATGCGGCCAACATACTGAACGACCTGCAGCAGAGATTGAACAACACGCTTGATGAACTTGCGTGTATGTTTGCTAATAGGTCAGTATTTATCTTATGAGATCCACAATACAACTAACTCATTTATGCATAAGGAAAATATTTTGAAAAAGGAAACATGTGTCGATAAAAACTTAGTGTAGTGTTATATCTAGGGATCTATATGACCTTATACCTTTAAACGAGCAATTCTTGTGTTTATACAATCTGAGTCTCAACGGCTCCAACTGTTTTCATTAAATTTAGTATGCAAGAGTTTCCGGGGGCGATAAATCGATCTAGCTAGGATTCATTTTTAGAAAATGTCGTTTTATTCGTGTTTTCAGGCAATGAAAAACTGCTACAATAGACACTTCCTGACATCTACTGGCGAGTAGCAACACTAAAGCTACTTCAGTAGATGGCATTGTTAAGCAACACTAAGCCAATGAGTGTTTGGTTTGGGGTTAGACCAAGAAAATCAATTGTTCCAAAAAACACGATTTACCAAAAAAAATACTGAGCAATTCTTAGTCATCTGGATACTTGTAATAATGTGAGGGTTATAATATGATAGTTATGATTCCCATCATTAATTCACTGATAGACACTGATTTGACGATTATTACTAAAAATAGTAGGTAATCATAGACCCGATTTATTACAATTAACACATGATTACAATTAACACTTTATTTTTCATACAGTCAAATAGCCAAATAATCCTGCTTATTTTAATATTATTTTCCCTCTTCATAATTGTTTTCAGTCTAGAGATGCGAATCACAGCCAGTGTGAAGGAGCTAGGCGAACTGCTGCAGAAGGTCGGCGGGGCCCCCGTGGCGCCGGGCGCGCCGCAGCCGCCCGCGCACCAAGAGGCTGATGAAGTCTTGAGGCCTTTGATGGATATTTTGGTAAGGATCTAACCGACCAATCTGGAATCGTACCCTTTCAAATAAAAAATAATTTACTAATAATTTGAAAAAAAAAATACGGAGTTCTGAGTTAAAACATTAAAAAAGTTGAACTGAGAACTTGAAGTCGCTCAAAAATTATAAATACTGAGATATTTTATAACATTTAATAGTATTAGTAACGAATATTGCTCAAAATCTGAGACACTTTTTAACTTTAATGTTCAATTCGTTTTTGAAACGTAAGTAAATATTCTTTTTAAAATATTACACATTTTTTACAACGTTTACAAAACAAAGTAATAAATTTCAAAGTGCCTAATTGCATAGATATTGCCGCCATTACCGATTTACGTTTTGATTGAGCGTAGTTTTATGAGATAAATAATGGAATGTTAAAAAGTTACCAGGAAAACATAAATATAAACTAAAACGCTATATTATCCTGCTTTTAGGATGGATCGCTGACAATGTACGCGGAGACCTGTGAGAAGACGGTGCTCAAACGACTATTGAAGGAACTATGGAAGATCGTCATGAAGATTCTCGAGAAAACTGTCGTGCTTCCACCGATGACGGACAAGACGGTACAGAATATTTAACTATTCTTATAAGTATAGAAACGAAACTGCGATCTCGATGGTCACCCAATGAGTAGTAGCTCATGAGCTACAAACTCTATGATTTAGGTATTATCCCCTCCCGGCGCGACACAGATATTTGCGATGTCTGTTCTAGTACGTTAGTACATAATACTTCAGTGGTACATAACACTCTCGAATTTATTTCAATGAAAATTATTTTCATATTTCCATTGAGATGGCTGCGGGTAAACATCGTTTTATTTTTCAATGGAAACTTTGTTGTACGATGTATTTAAATGCGTAAATGACGGGATACATATTGAATTTATGCGTAATCCCGGTTGTGACGCATGTAACAAATTACTCTGTGATACTTTGTAAATTATGCTGTAAAAACTCACTTTATACAACATTCATTTTAAATGACGCGTATATCTTTCATAGTAATTAAATTAGTGGTAAAGTGGTAGTGGTAAAGTACCTAACTATTCGTTTCTAAGTACATAACATTGTCATATTTTTCATTTAGATTAATAGGAATCTGGTATCCACATAGGACTCCTAGTGCGGACGTATGAGTGTATAATCATTTATTTGCATTGAAGTATTATTACTAGCAAATAGAACCGACACCGCGAACACAATGTATGTCCCAATGAATTGGCGCCGATCGGCTTCAATTTTCAATGGATTCGTTCGATTTTGAAAGGAGAACGGTGGCTCAATTTTGAAAATAGAACCTCCCGGCGGGACACCCATTTTGTTCGAGATGTCTGTTCTGTAACATTATACTTCAATGTTAATTTGTAATTTTTTTTAACCATTTCCATTTCCACAGATGATGCTGAAGAACCTAACAAACAACGCCAAGAACTTGGCTGCGAACGCAAAGATCGAGGACATGACCCAGCTCTTCAAGAGCACTGTGGGCAAGCAAGATGTCAAACACGCGCTGTCCGGCGTTATGGACATCTCTAAAGAGGTGATTGACTGCGATAACTTATATTTAGAATTTCTTTACGCGAAAACAGGTTAATAACACTGTGAAGATACGTACTTTTAGATACTGAATATGGGTATCCCTAATACAATTTTGATATACTTTGATCGTGTTGCAGAAACTGTTTGAAATCGTATCGTTTTGTCATTTAATAATCGAAATTTTACTAACAAAAAATAACCGACTTCAAAATTACTCAAAAAATACTAGTCAGATCTCGTTTTTATGTGGGACCACATGACAGCCACCAGCTTTCGTTTAAAAAAACAATCATCAAAATCGGTTCAACCAGTCGAAAGTTCTGAGGTAACAAACATAAAAAAAATACAGTCGAATTGAGAACCTCCTCCTTTTTTTGAAGTCGGTTAAAAATATATAAAACAAACTGTTGTTACTATGTCACACGAAGAAATTAATATAAGTTAAATAATGCTAAGTTAAAATTTGATTAATATTATTTGATGATATAAAATCATGTGATGTATGATGATTTAAAAAAGTGGCATTGACTTTGAATTGTATGGTCCAAGAAAAAATAAAAAAGTTGTACACAATAGAAAGTACATTATAAGCGACTTCAATTTATATAAAAAACAGCAATTGATAATTAACTTAAACAAGAACAATTACTGATTTAAATTTAACTTTCCGTGAATAAAAATAATAAGTAATTATTGTTTATTTCTTTACAGCATCTATCAGCGGAAAGGAGCTTAACACCGAAGCAATGTGCAGTACTCGACGCGTCATTGGATACAATTAAATTGTACTTCCATGCGGGTGGTAGCGGTCTGAAGAAAACGTACATAGAAAAGAGTCCCGAACTAAAGTCCCTGAGATACGCCCTGAGCTTGTACACGCAGACAACTGATACGTTGATAAGAACATTCGTCACTAGTCAACAGAATCAGGGTAATGTTTTTGTTTTTAACGCGTTAACCACGGCTTTTTGTTTCTTTTTCATAGCTAGTCAACTAATATAATATCGAATGTGAAATACTATTTTAAGTCATTTAGTATAGTTAGAATCTGAGCATGGTTCAGTAGTTTTCGAAAACTCATTAAAAAAATTCCTTACCTCAGTTTTGGTTATTATGTAATATGTAGTCTAACTCAGTTCTTAGGATCAATCAAAGCATCCGTGATAGATAATCAAATAATATTTAGTTTATACAGCAATTGACTTGACAAGGCCATAGTCACTGAACATAAGACATCTTCCTTATTAGCACTCTGTTAAAACAAGATGGACTTTTATGTGATGTTGACTAGTTTCAACGTACATGGAGTCATAATTTATGTTTCAAAATAAGGTTCAGTGGAAATCATTTTTCAGACGTCGCAGTTGCTGAAGAAGGCAGCGTGGGCGAGGTTTCCCTGCAAGTGGACTTGTTCACCCATCCAGGCACCGGGGAACATAAGATCACTGTTAAAGGTAAAACAAATGAAATTCTGACCCGTTGTTTAGGTATTAAAAGTAAAACAAATTAAAGTTGTTCAGAAGGTGACGTTTTAAAGGTTAATAAAGTAATTGAAACTAAATTAATCAATTTTTATTTAAAAACTATCAGAAATCGTTTTGTGTAAGCAGATCGCAATAATTAAACATTGTATTTAAATTTAAACATAGTAAATCTTGTTTTTCTTCGTTTAAACAAAAACCGGACAACTGCGAGTTAATATATTGGAATGAATGACTCAATGAAGAGAGATGACATCAATAACATAAAATTATTTTTTCATTTTCAGTGGTCGCGGCCAACGACCTCAAATGGGTGATCGCAAGTGGCATGTTCCGACCGTTCATTGAAGTGAACCTCATCGGACCGCATCTCGCTGATAAAAAGAGAAAATTCGCGACCAAATCCAAAAGCAACAACTGGAGTCCAAAGTTCAACGAAACTTTTCACTTGTAAGTGGTTGTTAAAGTTTGTCATTTCAATTAATCTAAGCGAAATTTCCGGCTGGCCGGTCTGCCTCTTCTTCTTTCTTCTTCTGCTCTGTGCTATAGATGTTCGTGAGACTTCCGTGAGTTATTATTTATTTACCAGCGCTTATAGAGATTTTTCTATGCAATCTTTAAATTCCTATTTAACACCTTTGTTCCTTGAATTTCCAAAAAAATCATTTTCTTTCTCTTATGCTTGCCTAGACTATAACAGGAACTTACTTGCCCAAATTTCGTAGCTGTAGCATCGGTAATTTTGGCTATTCGTTGATGAATCAGTCACGCGAAAAGGCCTTCCTCTTTATAATGGTGATTCATTCTCTCATCTGCTAGTTTTTTAGCTTTTACTGCACAAATTTACTTGATTTTCACAGTCTTATACGTATTTTATTGCATTACATCTGTTTACTTTATAGTACTTTTTATGCTATGAGTGGATTTTGTGGTTGTTGTTTGCGACTTTGTAAATATAAATTAAATCTTCAAAAGATATTTTGTCAATGCACTTAGACTGCAACTAGCGGACACATTTCATCTTGTTATTTCATGAAGTTGTTAAAGTAATCGTTGATAATATTATCATGATTACATATTTCATTTTCTGCATCTTCTTTCTTTTCCTAGTATGGTGAGTCCAACAGAACAGTTGGAGCTATTTGAGCTTCACGTTTGCGTGCGAGATTACTGCTTCGCTCGTGAGGACAGATTGGTGGGCGTGGCTGTGATGCGGCTCTGTGACATCGCTGATCAGGTACCTACCAGAACCACGCAGAACGCACAGAAGGTGATTGATTGGCATGCATTTTTTCAAACTGTCAGCCGAACAGGCTATACAGACGGTGATGATAAAAATGATAATGATACTACTGATCAAGCATTAACTAAATTCTCATATAAGTATAATAGTAAAGCACCTTACATTTTGACATGTAGTAAGTCATTGATCATCACTGATTCCATGTTTAGTGAAATTAGTATTATAGACATTGTTGTATTGTAGTACTTATTACTATTAAAGTACTAGATCTGGCTTAAGAAATATACCCTCACGTGTTTAATGAAAATGATCCACTATATATGGTAGATAATAAAAATATCTATATCGCTGATAGGTTGTCTAATAAAATCGTGGCCAGACAATGTTAATTACTAAATTTGTTAGTTAAATATTTTCTATCTACCAAACCATGAGGAATAGCGAAAAGTCAAAGAAGTCTCGGAAGAAAAAGAGAGTCCCATTTTGATGAAAATTAAAATTGCATCATAAGGATAATTTCTTATGCCGGATCTTACACCATTGAGTATGACAATTATTATTAGTACCTATATATAACGTGTATAGCAATCGTTTTTTTAACTATAACTATTATTGTAGTACACATACATATATAATAATATGTCAACGTCATATTGCATATGCACATTGTTCATAAATAGAAACCGAAAAAAAAAATATGGCGGAGTCTATAACAATATTATTACAGGGCTCGTGTGCATGTTGGTTGCCACTCGGCACGCGAGTCAAAATGGACGAGACCGGCTGGACAATCCTCAGGATTCTGTCTCAGAGGCACAGCGATGAAGTAGCGAGGGAATTCGTGAAGCTCAAGTCAGAAATTAGAACGGAAGCCCCCGCAGGAGCCGCGGGAGACAAGGCTCAGGGACAAGGGCCGTCGTGAACCACCAAAGACTCCAACTAGAGACGTCAACATGCAACCAATCCATACGGATCTTTCCCTACTTGGGGATTACTGATTACGACTGGATAGGAACCGGTTGTGATAACGTAAATCTTAGTACAGTAAAAACTTTTAACTGAACGATGAAAGCTGTCCAGGCGTAACACAACAGTTGTGTTGGAGATACTAATGTAACGGAGGAACAGAATTGACAATCGGCGCTCCGGCGGTTACCGGTCAGTGCTCGTTCGTTTCATTTTTAAACGTCTCTACGAAGAGAAAAGGTTTTGTAAATAAATTATCGGTGTTAAGTTACGCGACTAGTAGAATATTTTGCACAAATTCGTAAACTTTAGCAAAAAAGACTGACCGTAGGCGGCCGTGAGCGCTGCATGTCCAATGATGTTTAGGGATTCAGCAAATATTGAAAAAAAAACGCTTCGCTGTTTGATGCAAATAATTCTTAAACTTACTTCTATGAAACTAATACATCCAAAGCTATAGACGCGTAAATTTGTAGGACCAGTTACCTTGTTATGCATTTCGTTTAGATTTGAAGCGTTGAATTTAATAAAAAATGTTTCATAGACGTATCACGTTTGAGATACGATTTGCTGAATACCTACATCTGCGGACTCATCGAGATCATACGATCAATGTATTAATATTTATATGGACCAAACTGTCGTAAATACGGATGCATTACCTAATCCTTAACCTCTAATATTAAATCAACATTATTTATCTAATTAATCATCTACTCGTTATACGTGTACAGTAAATAATATATGGCCTTATGTAAATTATTTCCTTTGTTTGTTGGGATATATATTAAGCTTCTGTCGAGAAACATGTATTTATAATGGGTGTTGGGATGAAACGTTGTTCTTCCTTTAATTTCGGTAAATGCGTGGTGTATAGAATGTTGTTTGGAGTTCGTCGCATGGTCGTTTAGGAGATGAGTGTTCTAAAATGAAATTAAATTAGGTAGTCTGATTTGTTATAAATGTACTGTTTCATCTTTTATATTATAGCTCCTTTTGTCCCGTTTTACCTCCAGAAATGCGTCGTCCCATGATCTTTGTTTCAGTATTTTGATAAATTGTAAATACCAAAAGGAAAGTGTTATTTAAAGTACATATATCACTGCTTTTACTTTTAATATGCTTGACCTGTTTAACGTGTTATCTAAATCTCCTATGTCTTTTTGTATATTATTGAAAATTGTGATAATTGTTATAAAAAAATATATCATACTATCGTATATATTTATCTGACATTGTTTTAGCTATTGAGAGTTCATCAATATTAACTGATAATATTTGTTAATTTTTGTCAGATCCGTAAGTCACTGTTTATATCTTTTTGTTTTTTACTTTCTTACACAGGTCACATTACCTTCTCATGAAATCTTTATTTATCTATTAATTCTAAATAATTGTGTAAAGTTGATTTGAAGTAGATATAACGTTCAGTGCTCAAACTTTGTTTAAAACTATGTGATCGTTAATCTCAAATCAATGATTTGATTTATTTTAAGTCACATTATAAAACTGAAGTTTTGTATAATTACACTGTGTTTGTAAAACTCACGTAATTTTAACATGTATATATTTTCAGAATCATTCATGACTTCCGTATATTTTTTGTGGTTATTTGATTTAGATGTTTAGAACTGAGAACTTCCATTATAAGACTTCTTTTTGATAAATGATCAGATAATAATACCTCGATAAGTATACGATTTAATATTTGGTAATGATTCAGTTGTATGCAAAGAAACAACATTGCTTTTAACAATAATGTTAACTCGATAAAAAAATAAAAACTTTAATGATATTTTTATTTGCGGATCTAAGACATCAAAAATCCTTTCATGGAACAGATCGAGTCCATAATAATATTCAATAACCTTAGATTTACCTTACAAGTTTATTTAAATGAAACAATATTATGTATCTAATGTTATTTTCATCATTGAAATTTTAAAAGTAAAGTGAGATTTTGTATTCGTTTACAAATAAATAAATGAAGTCGGTATGACGTTGAAAATATATATGTGAAAAGCACATCACTTATCTGACACGGGAGTTAGACTATCTATATATTAGCGTTTATCATGGATTACATATCTGTAGATAGAGAAGTGGTTTGTCTAGTCCAAATCTCAGTAATATTTAAAACATTTACTCGTCTTACTATAACTAATGAAAAACTTTTTTTATTCATATTTTTTGTATTTCCGCATTGACTGAATCTATTTACTAGCGCTATAGAGACGATTGATTTAAACATCTTTCTTCTGAATAATGAATGCCCTTTATATATAGTAATGCGTAATGCTGGTGGAAAATAAATTAAGATGAACATTTTTCAATGTTTAAACTGGCTATGATTTTTTATATTTGTAAAGAATAATAACTCCAATACTAAAATCATTAAATATTTCAAGTTTGGTGTAACTGTAAAGTAAACTTATGAGTTTTGACAACGGCATCGATAAGTATCACACAATATTATGATTTTTTTTGAGCTATGGTATATAAATACATACTATATAGGAATGCCAGACACAGGAGGCGATGTAGTCGTTAAAAGTACAGCAAAAATCAATTTTTTATTTATTTTTATATTGCAATTTTAACATAAATAAAAAACATTTGTGACACCTGAAGAAATCATGTAGCTCATTTAACTAACTTAGACTTAGTTCATCTGGACACCTGGTCACAGGTCTACCTTCAATTGCCTGCTAATTTCCCAGTATTACTATGTCTGAATGAATATTTTTATATAAGATATAAGAATCTTGAATTGGTTACTTATAAAAAATTTAATAACTTGAAAATCTCCACATTTTTTATTGAATTAGGTTTTACTATTGGAGTGACAAAAAACATAATTTTTATCCTTTTTCCTATCTAAAAGATTTTATTTACTATAACTTTGAAGTTCATGCTAACTATTCCATATCTTCTCTTTCTCTATTTATACGAAATACCTGTATACACCCATTTTATGCTGGCTTAGGAATCAGCCCCATGGAAATCAGTAGGTTGAACTGCCAGGATATCAGGCCAAAACTAATTAATAAATCTGATGTATCGTTAAATCTTAAGTTAATATTGTTAACGTCAAAAATGAAGTTCAGGTTAAAATATAGTTATCATGTTTAATACGCATTACTATATTGGACGGAGCAATTCATGTAATTATTTTAGTAAATTGTACCTTAATGAGTGAATAGTTACTGTCAGTTAGTTATTGTATATCCAGCCTTTTTGAGTGTCCTCCAAGGATTCTGTTGTAGTCTTTAGTCTTAGCGATAAATTTGGAAAACAGTTTTAAAAACTCAAATAACTTTGAAAGTAACGAAAAGCAACAGCAGTAGATTAGTCATCAAAAGCTGTTTGTCGCTTTGACTGATGACGGATATCCTGACGGATATTCAACGGATATCTTATCGATGCGAAAATAGAGTTACCCCGATTCGTGTTCCATTGTTCAAGTAATTCCGATATGGGTCGTTCATGTGTATATATTTACCACGGGGTAGATACGTCCATTTCATTGACAATTGGTGGCAAAGAGAGATCGTGTGATATCTACATAAACCAATCGGACAGTATTATTTACTGTGGCAGTTTATTCAAATATTATAACAATAACGTATTATAATAATTGTATGCGTTTTACAAAGCAGTTTATGAAGATATTGCGGTTCGAGCTAGTATAAAGTAAAGCGCACAGTGTTCATGTTATCATCAATATATTACATTAATAGCATTACACATTAATGAACCTTTACCATTTGACAATACTTGGTAAATATTATTTTTAAGTGTAAAATGTGATCGTCACTCGTCACTAACATCATTGTAAGTCTGTTGCGCTCCAGTTTTAGTATTAATATATCACTAAACATTGCATATATCTTTGTATAAATGCATATATGTAAATGTTACATGTTTAAACACATTATTGAATTTAGAATTTTTATGAAAAAAATAAATAAATATCCGTATTTCAAATATATCTTGTTTCGTTTCATTGTTATTTTATTTATATAATTATACCCGTTACCCGAATTGAACATTACATTAACAGTAATATATAAATCATAATTTGATTGTAATGCGGATACTCAGTACCTAAATAATGCAGGATTCCGCTTCCTTTTCATCTGAAAACGCATCGGAGATAACTTATGCATTACTTGTCGACGACGGCGACCACTTACCATAAGGTGGATCGTCTGCTAAAAAAATTGTCAGCTAAAGAAATACTGACATAATTTTACCGATTTATAGAAGTGCTCAAAGGATCTGATGATAACATCAAGCATCATTGGATTTTTAAAAATCAATATCCCTAGATCCAAGAATCGAATTGATGTTGAAATAAAAACACTCCTGTATTATTGCACCATTCGAAAGTATCGCTTACAGAGCAACCGTCCCCTGGTCGTACCTCTGGTGGTATAGGGTGGGTATTTTTAACCGACTTCAAAAAAAGGAGATTCTCAATTCAATCGTATTTTTTTATGTTTGTTACCTCAGAACTTTGGACTGGGTGAACCGATTTTGATAATTCTTTTTTTTTAATCGAAAGCAGGTGCTTGTCATGTAGTCCTATATAAATTTGAACGAGATCTGATAAGTACTTTTTGAGTAATATTGAACTCGGTTATTTTTTGTTAGTAAAATTTAGATTATAAGTTAAACGATACCACGATAGAATCGAATCTGAGCTTGAATCTACTTCAAATAAAAAGTACCTAAGTAAAGACAGTATTACATGAAGTATATTTATTGAACTAATATTCATAAAATATACACTGTAGATAATTTTATAAAAAAATGTTATAAATGCATTTAAGCAATTTAAAAGTAAGAAAGTTTAACATTAAACTTCGTTCCAAGCAAATGAAATTTAAAACTATTTTGATTTTGATTATAACAACCTACTTTTAATTTTATTATCTTGCCGGTCCACTGTAATCTGAACAACGGGAAAAATAATTCCATTGGTGAGTCCAGTCTAACCATCAATCTGACCAACGGGAATCCCATTCGGCAGATCAGGGCGTCGTAAGAGCCTAAGACGCAGGCCCCTGCTTGGTGATAGGGCTCTGCATAAGGAGTATGTTTTCAGTATTATTATTAAGTCACTAATAATATGAATAGTATTATTATTAGCTATGTTTTTGGCTAGCCTGCCTGGCTACTTACCATTTTCTTGCTTGTGTCAGTCACTAAGCGACTCGTGTACTGCCTGAGAGATTTTGAGTCAGTACTTCCTTCCTTTTCTCTTCTTTGTTGGCCAGGAAGCATCGGCCATGCCTTAATATGGTGTTAGTTATCATCCATGGTTGAAGGTGACCACTAATGCATGAGGTAGCCTGTCTGCTCGTCGGCTATTTACCTAAAAAAGGCAGTCGCTTGTCATTGCTATTGCATGGCGAGTCGCTGTGTCGGCAAAATGAACGGCAGCCAAGTGTGTGCCTAAGCCGATTAACCAAGTAATCCACTGCATACAAATACCGTAAAGTATTATTATATGACATTTATCCTTATCGTTTGAAGCTGTCATATTCGAAACTCATAACTGTTCCATACCAGTCCTCGCATAATATGAGGGGTAGGTACATGCCATATAGTTAGTCTACCACGCTGACGAAGTATGAATTGACAGATATGACACATCTTTGAAAACCCGAAGGTGAATGGTTTGCTCAGGATGTTTTCACCGAAGCAAGTGGCATGTATGACGTCAAATATCAAAGTTAGATATTGGTGACTGCTAGTAAACGAAAAAACTCTCAAGTCACTCAGCAGTGACGAAAAGTGGTCATAGCTTGCAACACACGATACGGATACCTGGCCGTTGAGGAATAGAAGAAAAAGATATGCCTTGCATAATACATACGTACCATAACAATAGGTTGGTGGTACAAAAGCTACCTTCAAAAATGGCTACACAAACATAAATAACAATAATTTGCCGCAAAATGACAAGACCCAGCCGGACCTTGTCTTGGCAACCTCTCGCAAATATTCGAAAAACGCAACAACTGATTCACCGATCACTTTTCTTAAAATTCCCAGCTGATTATTCGATCTATTTGAGTAACAAAAGTGTTGGAACGTAGACACTCCTACACATGCAACGTAGGGCGTGACGTTGCGCGGGGGGAAGGGCGGGAAACGCGGGCTATTTAAAAACGTCACCCATTCATAAGTCGGTTACACCATTCCAAGTCTGACCATCGCATTGTAAGCACGTTAAATTGTTCAAAGTTTTGTGTGTGATTGAAAACTGAAAATGAGCGGCAACTTTCTAACGATCCCCGGCGATGATCAAATACAACGAAGATCGAGGGTAAGACTTGTTATTTCTGTTTGTAAACATTAGTTGGTTAATAGGATTATTCTTCTACACATTAAGAGCATGCGTTACGTGCATTCCAGTACATTTTGCAGTAACGTATTAGAAGAAGTTGTTTACGTAAAACTAAGATGGAAATTGATCTGAAAATTAGTAAACAACTAGATAGATATTTAATTTTCTTCTCTATGGATTTCACTCTTACCATGTGAAATTGATGAGACATTAATTGATTATGTTTATTGTTAATTCTTCTTGTATAGTTTTCATTGTTCAAACCATATGGTTCGAACCTATCGAATCTTACCTTTCGACAACACTATATAACGTTAGGAAGTCTTATTGGTTAGATTATTTAAGATCACTGTTCTACCTTAGTTTTTTAATTACTTAATAATATTAACGACCCATGTGGCGCAATGGTTACCATGCTGGATCGCCGCACCGAGGGTCCTGGGTTCGATTCCCAGCGAGGTGGAAAGAATGATGAGTTTGAATTTCTGTTCTCGGTCTGGGTGTGAATGTCCTTGTCTAGTGTGTTGTTCAAGGCACCCATGACACAGGGAATCCTAGTGTGGGGCTATGAGTGTGGAGCGTTATTTATTATTATTTACATGTTATAAAGTTATGTAATTTTAATAACTTTTAATAATGGTGTCACTGGTACCAATGGTATGCAATAATAAAAGATGTCACGCTGGTTTTGTTGAGACTACATTAGTTTCTTTCAACGATCAAAATTACTTAATAATTATAAAACATAATATTTCCATGATTTATAACAAACAACATATATAAATATACAACTGATCTATTGTCAGTTCCCTGTGGTTGTTCCTATCTAAATGTCTGTCTATAGATGTCGCTACGGCAGCACCTAACTACATACCTATTCGATTAAATAGATAACATTTACACTATTTCACATTGCAGTGTCTGTTCTTTTAGTGTTATTTTTGCTTTGTCTTTGCTTCAACCCATCAATTTTAACTTTTGAGGAGGCTTAGAGCATACTACACGCTGGTCTCGTGCGGATTGGTGGAGGGGTTAGTGGTCATCCCATGTCACAAAAGTTTTCATGCTACCGGAAGCCGTACATTG
This sequence comes from Thymelicus acteon, assembly GCA_951805285.1. Lineage (NCBI taxonomy): Eukaryota > Metazoa > Arthropoda > Insecta > Lepidoptera > Hesperiidae > Thymelicus > Thymelicus acteon. The sequence continues at coordinate 5,998,925 of OX638229.1, read as the reverse complement.
CATAACAACAGTTATCTTACGATAACAACCGGGACCGACGGCTTTAAGTGCCTTCCGAAGCAAAGAAACGCTCAAAAAATCTTTACCGCTAGTGGTCAGCCCACAAATTACCCTCAACTCACAAAATTTGGCGGTAGGCGCAGTATGCGGAGGACAAAAAAATGCACTGTGATTGGCTATTTCTAATTCATAATTGGACTTGACGGGTCAGTATTGGTCGACACTAATATCGTGAACATGCAAATGCACGTACGTATTGACGCGCGTCAGTTGCCTTGTATGCGGTATCTATTGAGGGTAATCTGTGGGTTAGCCGGTCACCCATCCAACTACTGACCGCACCTGCAATCGCTCACTTGCCGATCACTTAAAATTGACTACGTTTTACTATGTATATTATTATAAAATTCATACAACTCAGTCTGACTTAGTAAATTATGAACTAAAATAACTTTCATAATAATTTTCCACATTAGGTATTCTAAAGGAAAATAGCACGTTGGCAGTGAGAAAAACACAAATATGCCGCAGAGCTTTAGCGTTCAATCAACAGGATATGATTGGCAGCAGAATCATAAATAAAGCGGTCCATACATTAAAGTATAACTTCTTTAGGCGCACTTGAGAGTAAGGGATGATTTATGCTACACCGACGCGGGCCCGAGCCGTGCCTCGACCGTACCCGGACGAGGCACGGCCGAGGCACGGTACCATTCATTTTATATGACGCGACAGTGGAGTGTTTATGCTACACCGTGCGGCGTCCGTGCGGCGTCCGTCGGACGAGGCTCGGTCGTCGCACGGTGTAGCATAAACACTCCACTGTCGCGTCATATAAACTGAATGGTACCGTGCCTCGGCCGTGCCTCGTCCGGGCACGGTCGAGGCACGGCTCGGGCCCGGCTCGGTGTAGCATAAATCATCCCTAACTCAGATTATTTTTCGGACGGAAATAACGCTCTGTAGTCTGTTGACGCAATTTCCGCTATTAAATTAAAACAAATCCATAAACAAAATTGAAGTACAGACACATAATTCTATTAAGATTAAATTGTATCTGTAACAAGCCTATAGATTAAATAAGTACCTATCACGGGGTAATGAATAATTATAACTTTACTAACGGTATTATTAACGGTAATTATAGCTTTATATTCGTTTTGTGAAATATATTGTTAATAAATATGAGTCAAATGTAATATATTTATTTAAAATTAAGTTCATTTTTTTGGTAATAAGTGTCACCAAGAACAAAGAAATTTTACGTAATCGCGCGTAAAGATTAGACCCACACATTTTTTTAAAAGTATGGACATGGTGTCTGTGTGCCAAGTTTTATCTTAATCCATAGAACAGTTAGCTCGCGATGGACGGCTACGTTAAGCCGTTGGGTCGGTGACAATTGCTATACGTTTAGCATCCTTTGGGCGGCATATAATCTTCCACCACTGAGGTTGGCCACTAATATACAACGGAGCAATACTAATAGTCTTACGCTCCTTCGATTTTGAGGAAACCTATAGCCTGATGACGTTGACATTAATTTAATAAATTTTAATAGTTACGTTAATAGTTTTTTATGTATCACAATATACAAGGTGAATTTTTCAAGTGGGTGTGGATAGCTGGATGAATTCTGAACTATGAGGAATAGCAAAAAGTAGTCAATGGAGTCTCGGGGCCAATTTTGATGAAAACTAAAACTGCATTATTACATTTCTAAAAACTTAATATTCATGGCCAGGAATCAAAACCGTTGATTTTGAAAATAAAAACTCACTCTCTATTATTACAACATTCGATAGTGTTGCAAACAAGGGTCAAATTCTGGGAAGTAATGACAAACAAAAATCTTTCATCACAACCGGACCCGATACTCCTTTGAGCATTTTTCACTATTCTTCATAGTTTCGGATTTGGCCATCCACGCCCATTTGAAAAATTCACTCTGCATAACAATTTTGAGGGTTTTGGTATAATACAACTGGGTATAGACCGTATAGAAATGCCTACTCGCATTAAAAATGTCGTTTGAAACACATTGATGCTTTCCCGCGGGATAAACAACCGTACACAATACGAGTAGGTTTTTCGAAGCGAAGCGAAACCGATTTACTTGTCGGTTATATGACGCCGGGTGTCATCTTAAGCCTTACTTAGATGGATGTTTATAGATCTCCTTTTTATAAGAGGCATTAGATTTAGGTATAAATAAATAAATAAAAACATTTTTTTTGTTGAAATTGAAACAGATTATAAATTAAATTAATTATATATTTATTATCTCGGAAAACGCAGGCAGAGCGCTAATTCGATATAAAAGTATGACTTTCTTATCACGCAATAAATATATAGATATTTATTAAACAAGGTCATTATTCGACCACGTGCCATAGTAATGCCAATCATGCGAATGCTTCGAGGCGGGCACAAAGTAACAAACAAAATACATTAAATTGTTGGTCACGTTGCCAATGTTGTGGATTTAATGGATATGTTATAATTGTTATTACCATAATTTATCTTCCTGGATTAACAATGAACATTTTCTTAGTATAAATAAAAAGCAGAGTTATTGGAAAGATACCTACGTGTAAGCGTTAGTTGTGGAGAACAATATGAAAACAGAAAATTGATGAATTGAAATAAATAAATTGACAGCTGTCAATGTGACAATTTTTCTGGAGTGACTGCTATAATTCTCAGTATTTTATCAACAGTCATTCAATTTGAATAGGCATGTAGATGACGTAGGTATAATACTCTAAATTCTAGAAGTATGTAAAAAAACATCCTATATACACCGTGTACTTGAGGTTGTGCAGTAACTTTACCAAATGATTCTATAGCTTTTACTAAATATATCTTATACAGGAACTAGTGTATTTAAGTATTTGGTTTTGTTAATGTCACTGGTCGCACAGACCGCAAAATCGATGAGAAATAATTGTTAACATCAATAAAAGTTTACTAATGTCAAAGTTTCATATCAATCATAATGCGACGTTGCCAGCTTGCGGAAAAAGATTACACATTAAGCAATTTACGTTCAAGTATTTAGTTTGTATGAAAATGAAAAATAAAAATAAAAAAAATTCAATAATGAATCCATCACGAAAAATGACCAATTTAATGGTCTGAATAACAGGCCGAAGTTCCTGCACAACCTCAAGAACACCCTGTATAAAACACAAAAAAAATTGTGGCATTGTCCTATAATATAGACTTTGAAACCATCCAACCGATGTGCCCCAAACTGAGAAAATGGTTTAAAACCTCTAAAACAATGCATTAGGCACATTCGGTCCATTCATGAAGTCGATTTTCGACTTTTTCCATACAGAATTTTTAGCGTAGTAGAACGCTCTGGGTATCCGCTAAAATACTCTAAAAAGCAGTGCGAGGTTTTTTTGTTTTAATAGTACAATTCTATTAGGATTGATGTACCGAACTATCACTACAGTGTGACCTGTTTAACAAATTGTTATACATTTACATAATATACATATAGTGGAGTACTTGGGGCGCTCAAAACATGAAAACCCAAAACATGAAAACCTCGAATTTCTGTTACAGTGAATGAAATTTTATAATTTAAACTGCAATGTTTAGCTTATAATATATAAAAAAAAAATGGTAAACTTTACACTTTATACCTACTATAAAAAAGAAAATCCCACCTCAATCATTAAAATTCATTCACTGTAACAAAAGTCCGAGGTCAAAACCCCCAGGCACTCCACTAATAATATATTTTCTACTTCTTCATTTTTTAAGTACAAAAAATTTGGCCGGTTTGGAACTTTGAAATGTGTAGGTATATTATAAAAATTGACTTGAATTAATTACTCTGCAGAGGCGATATAGGTAGGTACGATAAACTATCGTTTGACGATGCCGAATAACCTCAGTCGAAATTAAACCACACTCAATTTAAACACTTAGGTCAACACTTCACAATTAAGTATATAATCAAGCTGAGTTCAACTGAGCTCTTTATGTACCTTTCTATTTTGCTGTTTCATTATACATAATATAGTAGGGTTGCCAACCTCAAAATTAAAAAACCAGGATTTGAAGTTGGAGAAACCAGGACAACTCAGTTTGAAAACAGGACGCAGTAATAAAGTTGCAAACTTGCGAGCCGTGAGGCCACCCGTAACGTAAAAATTTTTACAAGAGGCGCGCGAATTTTAAAATTTAAAAACCCAGGACGCTGCTTAAAAACTATCCAGGACGTCCCAGGACACTACAAAAACCAGGACATGTCCTGGGAAAACAGGACGGATGGCAACCCTATAATATAGGCGTACCTACTTACCTCACTAGAGCGTAAATAAAGCGTTCAAGTTGCCAAGTTTCAGCAGTTTAATCTCCCTAAAATGTTATGAAATAGGTACTTTAGTTTTAGACTTTTTTGGACGTTTTTGGACTATTTAACAGGAGGGTATTTTTGATAAGAAACATCTTTAAGCGAGGGGTAAACCTGATTTTAGACTTGGTGATCGTGGCGACGCATTTCGATGTTTCACATCTACCAGCCGTGACAGCCATGACGGCACATGAAGAGAGGGCGGCAAGCCACTCGATTTTTAAATAAAAAAAATTGTATTAAAATTAATTATTTTATATTTTTAATGTAAATTGTGTTACGAAAAAAAATACAAGAAAAGTGCATTTTTAATTAGTAAAAAATATTTTAATTACTATGAGGACGGCAAAGTTTACTGGGGAGGGCGGGAAATTTTCGGTCGGCCCCGGGCGGCGGGAGCCCACGCTACGCCACTGATGACAGCTGGAAGGCTATTCTCTTTTGTAACTTGACAGCGGAGTTTCAAAATTGACGTTCGAGTTCTAGGATCACTTCACTTCGCAAGTGCCGTACTAGATGATTAGAGGATGACATATTTATTATTCTCGATCATCGAATTACGTCACCGTCGAAGCTCGTGTCCAATTGTCATTCGTTTATTCATACCGAGGCGAGGCCATCTTTAGTCGTTTGACGTTTGAGTTCGAGACTCCCTTCACTTCGCAAGTGCGTACCAAATGATTCGAGAATCACATATCAAGATCTCGGACTCGAACTTCAATTTTGACACTCATCGCGGAATCCGCTGTCAAGTTACAAAACTGAATAGCCCTGCTGTTCTTTTTTTCGTGTAAGTTATAGCACGACAGTCCAGGAGGTAGGTACCTATTGGCAAAACTAGCGTATGTATGTGTGTAATATTCTTTATTACCTCATATCTACCAAACCGCTGCACGGATTTAAATTGTTATGATATACAGGTGTATATCAGACAGGTGTATGTAGACGTAGGTACGTCTAGATACGTTTTATTATAAGATTTTATTGTACGATTTATACGTTACGTCTAGATAACCCAAGTGTTCTAAGATAAGTGAAATGAAAAAAAAACAAAATTAAGGCTGTGACATGCCATTGTTTGAAGTATCAAAAAATAAAAATAAATTGGATAATGTAATATAGGTATCCACCATAAGGATTTCAAATAGGTATAATACCATGATTGCTTTTTTGATAGCAGGCGGTTTTTATTTTATTTTTAAATATGTGTTTGCGTATGTGCGTGTAAATACACAAAAGTAGCGTAGTTTTATTTATTTATTATATTTTATTGTACACCATATTCAACAGTCAACAAAACCAAACTACAATAGATTATAATCTGTGACCGCACTCAAATTTAAGTTATGTACCTTTTTAATCGTCTGAGTTATAAGGGCGTATATTCTTAAAATTTAATTCAATTATTTAACAACGTCACTACCAACTAGGTACCGGTCAATGACGTCACAGACAGCTGACATTCCTGTGCAACTTGGTATACATAGCCACTCATTAATACACATGGATGACTTTTAGGTTAAAATATTTATTTACACTCATACATTCACACACTCCCGTTACAAATAGATATTAACATAATGCTTGTTTAACAACCAAACGCTTAAACCGGTAATCAATCTTAAATAAAACAAAAGCGTCGTCCAATGAACGTTTTATTAAATAAATGGATATATTAATAGCCCCTCATCCAGTGTTTCCAACCCTAATCTAGATTAAAACTGCAAAGAAGCTTTCAAAAAGCTGTAGAAAACTGTAAAATTCTACTTAAAGAACTGTAAATCTACAGTTTTTCTTATTTTGAATTATGTAGTGGCTGTAATCAATAAAACAACATAATATAGTAAGAAAATTATAATTATATTCATACATCAACTTTAAATCTTAACAAATTTACACAATTTCGACTAAAACTGACTCGTTTCAATCTGCACATCCTCTTGATTTTCAGTTTCATCTTTATTTTTAAAATCGTATATATTTTTATGAAATCTCTTTAAATGATCATCGGTAGCATTGAGCTCATAACAATTTTTTATTTCTGACTTTGTATTTAAAGTGCTTTTAATGATGGTGGTAGATCGTTTGGGTTACGTAGCGAATAAAATAGATGGCCTTAGTATTATAAAAAAAAAACTGTAGATTTGGAGGTCTTAACTAAAAACGGTGAAGATATCGAAATAACTGTAAATGTACAGTTAAAACATTATTGGCAAATTTGCCATCACTTTATTTCACTTACAAATCTGACACTGTACAAAGCGAATTGTTTATTTTACACAGCCGAAGCAATATTTTTACAGCACAAAAACCTTAGGTCGAAATTGAAATAATTCTTGACCAAAAATAACCGACTTCAAAATTAGGGATAACTCAAAAACTGCTCATCAAATCTCGTTCAAATTTAAGAGTGACTACATGACAAGCACCAGCTTTCGATTAAAAAAATAATCATCAAAATCTGTTTACCCTGTCGGAAGTTCTGAGGTAACAAACATAAAAAATACAGTCGAATTGAATACCTCCTCCTTTTTTGAAGTTGGTTAAAAATATCGCCAATCACGGTACGGTGGTTTAAGATGCAATGTCAATGCGCTATTTTATTTTGTAAAACTATTCCACAATGCTTTGGATCCTTTGTACTGATTGCACTAATTTATGATCTATCTTTATAAAAATACAAATAAAGAGTAGTATAATAGAACGTCTTTAAATGGAACTTCCATTTCTTCTATAAACGGAATTCCCTTCTATAACCATTTTCAACTTACTTGGTATTAATTTAGGCAAATTTTCGGGTAAATATTTAACTTATAAATGTTAATTTACTTTATAAGCTGGCTTTTTCGAGTCTGAGTTATATCCAGTATCTACTCAAATGGTTTGTTCAGTAATTATTTCGAGTTATAGAGGGTTTAAATTATAATCAACTGAAGTTTTGAGGATTAAATGAAAGGGAACAAGATTGTTTCTCAGGTTACAAAGGCTTTCGACTCGTCGAAGTTTAAATTAGAGATGCTACTACATCAGTAGTAACTACTCCCAAATCGAAAAATAAACTAAAAAACACGACGTTAGCCAAAGCACGAAGATTAAAAAGATGTGAAAATGCGATCGTTAACCTGACATCTATAAAATGTTATTATTTTGTTAAAAAAGAGATTAATAAACTGGTTCCGATTTTACTTTGAACCCTAACCGCTCATTTACACGCGCGTGTCGCGGACCGTCTCGTGGCGCGTCCGTAAGCCACGCCCCCTACGCGCGTGTGAACACCACGCGAGCGCTCGCGCGAGCCCCTTTGGCGCGCGCGTACAAAACCGCTCCCGACGCGAGCCCGCGAGCCACGGTCTGGTCCGCGCGCGCCCTGTTCACACGCGCGCGTTATCGCGCGTCTCGCGGATTGTCTCGTGGCTCGCGCGCGCGTGTAAATGGGGTATAAAAGAGCTCTGTAAACTGCTCAAGTTTCATAAAGGGCATTGAACCTACATAGTTGGCATACCTACAAATACCGCCATTTTGAAAAATTTTCATTTCGGCGGGAAGTGATGAAACATGTGTCAATCGACGAAATAAGTGACTACAATAAAAATATTCATGATGAAATGTCGTATGTGATATATATACTTTCTAAGATATTAGAGTTTAGACCTTAGAAAAATAAAGCAAAATATTTAGTTTCGGCGAACATTGATTAAACATGTGTCAATCGATAGACTAAGTGATTACGATCAAAAAGTATTCAGTGATGAAATGTCGTAAGTGATATATATACTTTCTGAGATATTTGAGTTTATTAATTACTATTTTTATTTTTGAACTCAAATATTTCAGAAAGTATATCATTTACGACACTTTGTCACTGAATACTTTTTGATTGTAATCATTTACTCCATCTATTGGCACATGTTTCATCACTGGCCGCCGAAACGAGGCTTTTTCAAAATGGCGAACTTGTAGGTATGCTAGGGTCCATACAAAAATGTTCGAACCCCTTTCCTTTTATAGTTATTTTCATATGATATACCGATGGTAATACCGTTGATTCCTTTCAACAATTTCCTCAAAAAGATACATCTATATATATAAAATTGAAAAGCGACACACCGCTGATTAAACAAAAAATCTCAGAAACTGCCGAACCGATTAAGATGAAATTTGGTAGGTAGATAGTTCCTGCTAAGGAGACGTCCACTAAGAACGGATTTTTGGAAATTCATCCCCTAAGGGGTACAAATAAGGGTTAGAAGTCACTTTCATACAAACCAACTTCGTCAGTTTTAGAGTTATAAATATGAAATTTTTTATGTTAGTTTATAGTAATAAACAAAAGTTAACTTTAACAGATTTTTTTGGAAAATCATCCCTTAAAGGGTTAATTTCTTCAATTTAACTTAGTACGCAACTTCGTCATTTTTGAAGTTAAAAACATGAAAATTTATATGTTAGTTCAAAATTAGAAACAAAATTTAAGGGTCATATGTTTTTTTGGAAAATCAACCCCTAAAGGGACGAATAAGGTTGTTCAAGTTTGTATGGGAACTTCGTAAGTTTTGAAGTTAGAAGGGTGAAAATTTATATAAAAGCTTATAGTTAGACACAAAAAATAACTGTATCATTGTTTTCTCGAAATTCATCCCCTACAAATAGGGGTTGGAGGTCATTTTCATACAAACCAACTTCGTCAATTTTAGAGTTGTAAATATGAATTTTTTTATGTAAGTTTATAGTCATAAACAAAAATTAAGTTTAACACAATTTTTTGGAAAATCATCCCTTAAAGGGTTAATTGAATGGATGGTACTTAGTAGGCAACTTAGTCATTTTTGAAGTTAAAAACATGAAAATTTACATATTAGCTCCAGTTTAGAAACAAAATTTATAAGTATTATGTTTTTTGGAAAATCATCCCCTAAAGGGTTAATTAAGACGGCGCAATTTAGTAGGGCAACTTCGTCAGTTTTGAAGTAAGAAGGGTGAAAATTTATATATAAGCTTATAGTTAGACACAAAAAATAACTGCATCACTGTTTTCTCGAAATTCGTCCCCTAAAAATAGGGGTTGGAAGTCATTTACATACAAATCAACTTCGTCAGTTTTAGAGTTATAAATATGAAAATGTTTATGTTAGTTTATTGTTATTAAAAAAAGTTAAAATTTGCTGAAAATCATCCCTTAAAGGACAAATTTAGGGGATGGAACTTACTACGCAACTTCGTCATTTTTGAAGTTAAAAACATAAAAAAATATTATATTAGCTCAAGATTACAAATAATCAGTAATGTGTTTTTTTGGAAAATCCTCCCCTGAAGGGTTATTAATTAGGGAGTGCAAGTTAGTATGGCAACTTCGTCAGTTTTGAAGTAAAAAACTTGAAAATTTATATGTAAGCTTATAGTTAGACACAAAAAATAACTGTACCCACTGTTTTCTCGAAGTTCATCCCCATAAGGGGTAATACTAAGGGATTTTAAATATTTAAGAAACTACGTTAATTGTAACAGGTTTTTTGGAATTTCATCCCCTAAGAGGTAAATAAAGAGGTTGCAAGTTTTTCCAGGACTTGGTCAATTTCAAACTCAGAAATATGAAAATTAATATGTAAGCTTATAGTGAGAAACAAAAAAATTGTGTGGAGGACTTTACGGACGGGAGCGGGAGATAGGAAGCGATAGAGGGACCGGAAATGGGAGAGGGAAAGGGACAGGGAGCGGGAGATGGAGAGGGAGAGGGAGAGAGATTGAAAGGGAGAGGGACAGAAGGCTGGAGAGGGCCCGGGAGCGGGAGAGAGAGGGGGACAGGGCGCGGGATAGGGAGAGGGAGAGGGACAGGAAGCGGGATAGGGCCCGGGAGTGGGATAGGGAGAGGGAGAGGGAGAGGGAGAGGGACGGGGAGCGGGAGAGGGAGAGAAAAGGACAGGGGTATTATTGTCTGTTTGTCTGTCCGGGCATCACATGAAAACCCTTGAACTGATTTCGACGGAAATTAGTCAAGTTGTTCCTAATACTTTGGATCACGTTTTAAAAAACTTTTAGTCGCAATAAAATTAAAAGTTTTCCCAGGAAACAAGATGAAACTTAGTACGGAATATTTTTAAAACACCAACGTCTTGCTTTAAATTTGAAACAAACGTTCTTCATTTAATTGATGGAATATATTATGTTTTCAAGTTTTTCAAAATTTTAATGAAAAAGAAAAAAACTAATGTTAATGTTGTTTATTTTTCAAAATCCGTTCCCGGAGGAATGATTTGTGATTGTATCGTAGGTTTCAGTATATAAATTCCTAAATATAAATACTTCAATATAAATTAACCTGTTTTTAAATTTTCTTCTGCAAGGGGTACAAATATGATAAGCATAAATTCCGCATGCGAAGCTGCGGGCAACAGCTAGTCATTGTAATAATCGTGAACTTGGTGATAGCATTGCCTACATAGTTCTACATAGTTCTATTATCTAGGTCCAATGCGGGTCTTATTTGTAAATGTAAGGATCACATTTCACAAAGCAAGGATGTGTAACTAGTTCTAAATAAAAAAAAAGAATTAGCAAGATCGTTGGCGTAATGATAATTTCGTCGATCAATGTTACGAGAGTGTATGGAAGTTCGCCAAAAAACTTCTTGGATCATGAGGGATCATTGTTTTCTTCTAACAAATACCTAAATATATTTTCACGCCTGATAAGTGTTCTACTGTCTACTGATCTAGCTGCTTAATTAATATACTTTGAGAGCCAGTTCTTTTCTTTCTTTTTCTTCTCTCTTTCTTGGCCGGCAAAGCATCAGTGATGCCTTTGGTGTTGCTGATGTCCATGGTCCTCGTTTGCCGGCTATTTATTTCCATAAAAAAACCGACACATAGTTCCTGTAAATATGATATGATAACTTCAATCTTACTTCGCCTTGAGAGCCAGTTCTTTCTTTCTTTTTCTTCTCTCTTTCTAGGCTGGCAAAACGACACCAAAGGCGTCACTGATGTCCATGGGTGATAATATAGTCACTTACCATCAGGTGGATCGTCAGCTCGTTTGCCGGCTATTTCTATTAAAAAAAACTTCAAAATCGATCAAAGTGGATCATACTCGAATTATCGCTCGGTTGGAATTTTGTCCTACTACCTAATAATATAAATGCGTAAGTTTGTGAAAATGTATGGGCGTTTGTCACTAGTGTCAAGCTAAAAGTATTAAATGGACTTTGATAACATTGTATACACGTGTAGAGCATGATTTGGTATAAAATACAGAGTACTTTTACTTCGGGATCCGCGAGCAAAGCCGCGGTCGAAGCACTAGTGTTCCTAATAATAATTCTTAACAAATAATTCTTGTCAAAAAATAACCGACTTCAAAATAACTCAAAAACTACTTGTCAGATTTCGCTCTTTAAATGGGACCACATGACAAGCATCAGCTTTCGATTAAAGAAAGAATCATCAGAATCGGTTCAACCAGTCGAAAGTTCTGAGATAACAAATATAAAAAACAGTCGGATTGATTACCTCTTCCTTTTTTGAAGTCGGTTAAAAATGAATTAAACTTAATCATAAACCCAGTGGTTTACGGGTTCTTTAGTCAGCAACGCGTCGTTTACTTGTTGGTATATGATTTAAGTAAATAGTTGACTGATACAATCTTAGCTTAGGTACATTATTGGAGTTTTATTAAGGATGCCTAATATTTTTTGAAAATATAATATAGCCTCTGTCATCCAAAGATAGTGTAGCTTTCCAACAGTGAAATATTTTTTTAAATCGGTTCAGTAGTTTCGGAGCCTATTCAATGCAAACAAACAATCAAATCTTTCCTCTTTATAATATTAGTATAGATAACTCGCAGTTTCATTTACGGATTTTCACGAAAATCACAGAGTAAGCTATGATCTGAAATAGAATATAGCGTGCCTACTTATTATCCCAGAAAACTCGGTCAAACTAGTTCCAAAATATTAGGCCACTAGTGAGTAAATCTACATTAAAATATCAAAACAATATTTTATGTAGTAGGTACTGACTACTGACCCTGTTACTGTTTTTAACCGACTTCAAAAAAAGGAGGAGGTTCTCAATTCGACTGTATTTTTTTATGTTTATTACCTTAGAACTTTCGACTGCGTGAACCGATTTTGATGATTCTTTTTAGTCGAAAGCAGGTGCTATCATGTGGCCCCACATAAATTTGAGCGAGATCTGACAAGTTTTTGAGTAATTTTGAAGTCGGTTATTTTTTTTAGTAAAATTTAGATTATATCTTATTATTAAATAATAATAATAATAATAATAATAATAATAATAGTAATAAAGATGCATTGAACCCGAGCAGTCGTTTTACTCCGCACCTTATAGTATAAAGTGACTGCTCATTATCCATTAACACAAAAAACCTTTTAAATGTTATTTATATCATTAACTAATTCAAATCATACTTATTACGTTAGTAACGAGGTCGTTGACAAATCTATTCAGAAGATAATTATGGATCATTGCCAAGAAATCCGAGGTAAATCGTTTGATGGGTACAAATAAAGAATAGATCAGCATCCGGTTATCTCCAGTAATAAAACTGTAAGAAATGTTTTGATGGCTGCCATTACTGTTTATTAGGGCAACTGATTCGTATGGGATTCAGCAAAAGGACTCAACTCGTTTGACGGCTATTTCTAAAAAACCGTTTGTGTTAATTCTAGGTAATAATTGACCTCATGAGTAAGGTTTGGCGTTTGAGTTCCCTAGGCTTTTCCAGTGCAGATTTGTGGAGACATTTATTATTCGTGACCTAGGCAAACCTGCAATACTAAAGGCCACCGTGACTAAACTTGACCTAATTGTAGGACCAATACAAATTTTGAAACCTATGTCAGTTTATGAAGAGTCACATCTGTATTCATTATGAAATAAACAGAGCTTTTCGTAACGTTTGTTAAACGAAGATAATAATTCTAATAAAATTTTGTTTTCTCTGGTATTAGAGTAAATATCTTGTATTTAAATATTTGGTATGGCCGATAAGGATCACCTTCGTGCAAGGAGTTTTTAAATTTTATAAAGTTGCATGTCGTACCAGTAGTTACCAAAAAGAGACGCCCCATTTCATAAACACCGCACACCTAGCCAAAGTTCACGGGCACGAAAATGGGATCGATTCGGATCGCTACAGAACTAAGTACTCTAATTTTTCAAATCCCTGAAAGATGATTTTGGTCTAAGATCCGAACGAGAGGCAACCTGTTTAATGGATGGAAAGTATTTTATACCTTACCTAGTTACTAAACAATATATCGTGAGCAGAGTGCTAGTTATAGTCTGGCTAGGATTTTAGTTGGCAACACACTCGTGATATATTTTTCAGCCTACTAAATTGGATATAAAAACTTTTCATCCTTTAAACTGGAGATTCCCAGACTTTTTTTCTCATAGACTACCTACTTTCAAAATTTAGCTGGTTCCGGTGGACCTCCTGCAGCTACATTTCTACCATATTCCCAAAACTCGTCAAAAAATGTGAAGATTACATCTAACTATGGAAATTTGCGTTGCGGCTGAGATTGGATTATATAGAGATTAATAGTTTTAGAAAATAAGTGAGAATTTATTGGTTAATTAATTAATAGATTTTTGTCACGCCAACGTATACCCCCGTCGAGTTTCCCGTGGACCCCTGGAAGTCCATTTGCTCAAACGCGCTTGTATGGATAGAATTATCTTTCTGTGTGTATCTATTTTGTGGTATCGTACTTGGCCCCGCGCCGGTCTTGTTATTTGAACCATTGCATGTCGCTCAATGATTCATTCTTCCGTCTACGCTCTTGGAGAATACACAGGAATGCAGTGTTTGGTGATAAAATTAGCGAAACGCCTGACAAATTGCTAATAAAATGCTCATAATAATATGGCAGCTGTATCACATGAGAAATAATTCCGTTCTTCGCTAATGATTTTGTAAAAAAATCTACATTCAAACTATCTATCAAATAATATTATATACTATATTATAGTCGTTTTGTAGGTATCGACTACAAAATTGGCAATATAAAACACTTATTTATTTACGCTTGCTTATTTTAATCTACAATTTTATAGCACTACTAGCTGTTGCCCGCGGCTTCGCACGCGGAAATTATGATTATCATATTTGTACCTACCCCTGACAAAACAAAGTTTAAAAACAGTTTAATTAATATTGAAGTACTTATATTTAGGAATTTATGTACTGAAACTTACGATACAATCACAAATCATTCCTCCGGGAGGGGCAGGCCCTCTCCCTCCTTCTCTCACACTCCCTCTTGTTCCCTGTCCCTCTCTCGCTCCCACTCCCTCTTTTACTCCCGGTCCCTGTTATACACCCACACCCGGTCCCTCTCCCGCTTCCTGTCCCGTTCCCTCTCCCGCTCCCTGTCCCTCTCCCACACCCAGTATCGCTCCCGCTTCTTGTTCGCTCTCTCTCCCTCTCTCACTCCCTGCCCCTCTCCCTCATCCTCTTTCTCTCCCGCTCCATCTCCCTCTCCTGCTGAAATTCCAGAAAAACCTGTTACAATAAATTTTTGATAAATTTTCACATTTCTGAGTTTGATATTGATGAAGTATCTAAATTGCATCCCCTTAATTAACCATTTAGGGGATGATTTTCCAAAAGAACGCTTTACTGTGAAATTTTATTTTTAATCTGGAGCTAATAAATATTTTTTTATGTTATTAACTTCAAAAGTGACGAAGTTGCCTAGTTTCATTCACTAAAGTAACCCTTCAAGGGTTGATTTTCCAAAAAAAAATGTGTTAAAATTAACTTTTATTCATAAATATAAACACATAAAAAATTCACATTTATAACTAAAACTGACGAAATTGATTTATATGTAGTGGACTACCAACCCCTATTTTTAGGGGATGAATTTCGAGAAAACCGTGATACAGTTATTTTTTGTGTCTAACTATAAGCTTATATATTAAATTTCACCCTTCTTACTTCCAAACTGACGAAGTTGCCATACTAACTTGCAGAGCCTTATTCAACCCTTTAGGGGTTGATTTTCCGAAAAAACATATAACTTTTAAATTTTGTTTCTACGCTTGAACTAATGTATAAATTTTCACGTTTTTAACTTCAAAAATGACGAAGTTGCCTACTAAGTTCTATCCAAGAAATTAACCCTCTAAGGGATGATTTTCCAAAAAAATATGTTAAAGTTAACTTTTGTTTATTACTATAAACTTACATAAAAAAAATTAATATTTATATCTCTAAAACTGACGAAGTTGGTTTGTATGAAAATGGCCTCTATCCCCTATTTACACCCCTTAGGGGATGAATTTCCAAAAATCCGTTCTTAGCTGACGTCTCCTTAGCATAAACTGTCTCCCTGCCAAATTTCATTATAATCGGTTCGGTAGTTTCTGAAATTTTTTGTTTAATCAGTGTATCTCTTTTCAATTTTATATATATAGATCATAATTTTCGATCACGCTATAAGCAATGGGATGGTTTATCTACAAAATAAATAAAAAAATAAATAAATAAATAAATAAATAAATAAATATGGTTATCATGATCACAATAGAAACTAAAATAATTTTATGTTATAAAACCATATACCTACCTACATAATACCTACGCTAAATTATCAAAAATTTAGTAAACGCCACGATACTTTTAGTCGAGTCCACTACAAACAAAGAAAATAAACATCCACACGCCACTCACTGATTCGCTGTATTGTTAGACCTGACCTTATCCGTAAAAGCTACCTACATTAGTGATTAAACCACTTCATTAACAAGCACAGTTCATAACAACAGATTTACAGCCAACTCGGCCATAGTCAGTCAGTCCGAGTTACAGAATGAGATAGCTGAAAAAACACACTTTAATTTGGTCCATAAGTACGAAAAGCATTCTTGGGAATTTTCTACGAGTGTGGACGGAAGTATGAGTCAGAGTCAGTCAGGGCGCGAACGCAATCGCTCAAACGGTGCAAGGCCAGTGCAGGGCCAATCTTGTGAGTCATCTTCTGTCGTTCACCCGAGTTTGCAAGTGCAAGGAATTTGCCATTGATCTTAGCGTTCCAGACAAATATTTGTAAACAATTTTAATCCTTGAAATAACTTGTAAATTTAGGTATTAGAAAGTCTTTTGATAAATTGAAAATCACATGATCTTTCTTCATTACGATATTATTTAAAAGCGTCGGCGTATTACAGTCGACAGAAAGACTTTTATGTGTATTCTATAAGAGCGTGGACGGAAGTGTGAGTCACATCACATGAGTCAGTCCGGGCGCGGACGCAATCACTCAAACGCCACAAGGTCATTGCAGGGCCAAGTCATGTAGTCAACTCATCTCCTGTCTTTCACCCGACGCAAAACAAGGAATTTGCCACTGATCTTTTTAGAGTGAAATAAACAAACATTTTTGTTACACGACTAATGAAAACCCTTGGAATTGTACTTTGGTAAAAATAGTTGCTGAGACTATTTTAAGCTTACAAAAGAGACGATATTTATTCGCCGAAATTATTATATTTCTGAGAACAGTTTGAATATTAAGTACTAGTCTTGCAAGCGTAATAAATACTAGACAAGCGTTGAATCCAAATCTTTTTCAGTTTGAGACAGATTTTTAATATCCCAGGAGAGATTATCCTCGGGTCATTTGTCTTAGTTAATGTTTGTCCATGTTAGCGACACAGGAAGTCTTAGCCCGAGGGTATTGGGGCAATAGCGTGTACATATGTCATGTATTAACTAGTGCCGAGATTTCGTCTACGGAAAATATGTTTTTTTTTTTCATAAAATTTCCTCTCTCCTAATTCGTTAGCGCTCTATTAGATAGATTCCATTTAATATACGATTATAAGATTGTGCTTAAGTATGTAAAAATAAAAGTTTTATTATAAAAAATGGACATTAAAAGTTAAAGTAGGTAAGCACTGTGTATGTAATTCAATATATTATTATATTATTCATTTTCTTTATGTAACATACAAAAAGTACAGAAACAAAGGCGGACTTAATGCTAAAATCATTATCAGCCAGTCAAGCCTCAATTATATTATCGATTGTAGGTAATTACATATTTTTCTGTGACCTTTGAATCTTTTGAATACCAAAAAAGTATTCAAGTATTCTGTAGGTGTAATATGGAACAATAAAACTATCGTAATCACTTATAATTACATGGTAGGTCTATGCAATACAAATACCCGTAGCAAAATAACTTTGTTTCCTTATCGCCGTAGCAAAATTAAATTCGTGTCAAACTTTTGTTGAACCCCAAAACCTGTGGTTGATAAGGGTAGCATTAACTACACATTATTGATTTTACAATTAAAATAACTAATACTACAGCCCCGTGAAGAGTTAACGGATCGTTTCTCATTCGGGCTATTTACATGAGATATTATTTGTTCTAAGGCTATGTCCATGTCTGGTGACATATCTGCAATAAGGAATCTTAGTGTAGCTTATGAGCAAGCATTTTAAAAAATAAACATAGTCTCCACTCATTAGTCACGACAACAATTTGGCAGCCAATCGTCTTGAATATTGAAGCTCTTGCATCAGAGATGATTATTTCTAAAGTAATAGTCTTTATTTTAGGACGTAGAGGGTATTGACGCAAGTACATATTATGCATCTGCAAATATGAGCTTCTTAGACTGCCTAAACGCACACTGCATTTTAGAAATATCCTATTTAGATTGTTTACCCATAAAATAAACGCCAACACACTCATACCCCCACAGTAGGTTATTACCTGTGTGGCTGGTGGCATGGACGATACATATAACACATCACAATCACACCTATGACCCGAACACAAATATTTATCTGTCACATAAATATCTGCCCTGGCCGGGAATCGAACCCGGGACCCCTCGCTTCGCAGGCTACCAACTAGGCTACTGGGTCGTCATTAAAGCATTCATTACATAATGATCCACTCATTATTTGTAGTTATTATTGGATGTATGTACTTGTACAAAATACCGTGATACCGCATGAAACGTTCGTAATACCAGATTGTTAACATCGCATTATAGTGAAATATGTATGGAGTTCTAATAAATCTTAAATTAATTCATCTAAGATCCTTTCGACTTTTCTTTGAATATTAGAATACTCAATATTTAATATGGAACATTTAACTATATTATGCTTGTCATTTTTTAACCGACCTCAAAAATGGAGCAGGTATTCAATTCGACTGTATTTTTTTATGTTTGTTACCTCGAAACTTTTCACTGGGTGAACCGATTTTAATTATTTTTTTCTTCATCTAAAGCTGGTGCTTGTCATGTAGATCCACTTAAATTTGAGCGAGGTCTGAGAAGTAGTTTTTGAGTTATCCCTAATTTAAAAGTTGGTTATTTTTTGTCAAGAATTAGTAACATATCGGAAAGATTTGATTAATGTATAATTATTTTACTTAAAAATCTCCACCAATCCGCACTGGAGCAACGTGGTGGAGAATGCTCTAGGCCTCCTCAAGAGGAGAGACCCGTGCCCAGTAGTGGGCCATTAATGGGTTGAAGCCAAATACAATTTAAGTTCTTAAATTAAAAAATGGAATCCTGTTGTTTCTGTTGATATGCGATTTTAATTATAACTGACTGTATGAAAAGCGCTCTTTAAAGAAAATCATAGACACAAAATTTTGTATTTTTATTTATTATAATATTCAAAAAAGTGCAATTATTATTGAATTATTTAACTTATAAAAAAGATTTATGCAGTCTCGTAATTTGGATAGTAATAAATAATAGTTAAAAAAAAAACTAAAAAACACGCCTTTATAGAAAATCCAACTAAAAAAATAGAAAACAAATTTGAATTAAGAATCGTGTAATTGTAATAAAAACGTGGGGTGCTTTTTAAGATATTACCCCTTCTACTCATTGACACCCTTCTACTCATTGACACCATGCACCCCACGCTTTTATTACAATTACACGAATCTTAATTCAAAATTTTCTATATTTTTTAGTTGGATTTTCTATAAAAGCGTATTTCTTAGTTTTTTTTTAACTACTATTTTTTTTTATTTTTAGTTTGATTTTTTGAAATGAAGTTTAGGTGTTTTTTCTTTCTTTCTTTTTTCTTTAAATATTAAATTGTCATCGATCCTCGATAAGTTTACGAAGTTTGAAAGAAATCTGACTTTTTAAAGCTAATATAAAGCGTGTAACTAGGTTTTTTTCTTTCTTTCTTTCTTCTTTAAATATTAAATTGTCATCGGTCCTCGATAAGTCCACGAAGTTTAAAAGAAATCTGACCGTTTGAAGTGGGTCAAAATCAAGTCCAAAGGAATCGGTTACAAGTTACAAACAAACAAACATAAAGCGTGTAAAAAGGAAGCTGACAGACAGGAACAATTTAACACTAAGCAACTTTGTATAATATAGTATGGTATAGAAGTGCGAAACTAAGTTTTATTTCTGTTTGAATACCATTACATAAACATATGATAACACGTGTCTGCGAAAGCTTTAAGTATAAAGACTTCAGAATATACTTCTAAATATTTTCTTTGTCTGCATCTTGGAATATTTTATAGCTCTGCCTCATGTCCCGTAGCGATCAACATTTAGCGTTGGTTTGTGTATTCTAATTAAATCCGTCAAGATTTATTTGTGTGAAGCTGCCAACTACAGCTTGCACCTGCACCTGCTTCCCCATGCCGAGTTATGGCTAACAAACTTAGCAATACATTAATATAATTTACAATGTACGACTTTTTGAATGATATGTAAATCGACGCTTCAAAGGCAAAATTTACCAAGCGACATTTGGGCGACATTGAATTATAAACCTTATAAACATCACTAAATTAACAAAAAAATTTGCGTCTTTTTTTTTCAATTTTTTGTGTATAATATGTTGTTATTTTTTTGTGTATAATTGTGTATAATATGTGATAATTTAGTGATGTTTATAAGGTTTATAATTCAATGTCGCCCAAATGTCGCTTGATAAATTTTGCCTTTCAAGCGTCGAAATACTCCCGAACATTAAACAGTCGAAAATCTGTTGCATTTTTAGCTTGTGGTTTGCCCTAAACCTATTAATTGTCTAGTACAGTGTAAAGGTCTCTCCTCATTCATACGAAACCCAAGTGCCGGAAGATTTCATGCCGCTCGACGGCCTCCGAAATGGCTTACCGATTGTTATCATAATATGATAAAAACCGGGATCGACGGCGTTACGCGCCCTCCGAAACAAGGAAACGCTCAAGAAATTTTTGTTACTAGTAGTAAGGAATTCAGACCCGGGAAGAGGGACCACCCTAACAATTTTTTCGTGGAAGATATTTCCCAAAGATACCCAACGGAGCATATGGGATTTTTACCCATTAATGCCCCCTCTAGGACACAACGGAGAGGCTCCGAAATATCCAAGGCAGACGCTGCAGCGCTGGTGTCTCCTAAAAGATCCCGGCCCGGACCTTTTAGGCCGGGACCTTTTAGGAGTCACCCTGTAAGGTTTTTCTTGGTCAGCCACCCTTGAAACCTCTAAACTGTCACTACGATTTAAATAAGAAAACATGGTAACTGTCTTACGCCCCAACTCAGAGTCACTAACGGTTACGTTAATCGCTCCTTAGTATAGAATCACCATACAAATTCTGTACTAATTATAATCGATTTAAGTAACCATTTGTAGCCCTGAGTTGGGGAGTTACGACATTTTATAAAATCTATATAAATTGACTCATTCAGTATGGAATCCTAAAACATTTAATATGTCAGACTGAAAGGGCAATAAACCTAACTGGCATACCTACAAGTCCGCCATTTTGAAAAAACCTCGATTTGGCGGCCAGTGATGAAACACGTGTCAATCGATAGACTAAATGATTATGATTAAAAAGTATTTAGTGATGAAATGTCGTAAGTGATATACTTTCTGAGATATTTGAGTTCAAAACCGAAAGAAAATAAAGTAAAAAAAAAACTTCATTTCAACGAACATTGATAAAACATATGTTAATCGATAGGCTTAATGATTACGATTAAAAAGTATTCAGTGATGAATTGTCGTAAGTCATATACTTTCTGAGATAAAGAGTTCAAAACCGTAGAAAAATAACGCAAAAATACTTGGTTTCCGCGGACATTGATAAAATAAGTGTCAATCGATAGGCTAAATGATTATAATTAAAAAGTATTCAGTGATGAAATGTTGTAAGTGATATACTTTCTGAGATATTCGAGTTCAAAAACGTAGAAAAATAACGCAAAATTACTTGGTTTCGGCAGACATTGATAAAACATGTGTCAATCGATAGGCTAAATGATTAAAATTAAAAAGTATTCAGTGATGAAATGTTGTAAGTGATATACTTCCTGAGATATTAGAGTTCAAAACCGTACAAAAATAATGCAATAAAAATTATCATTTACTTCTTTTGAATTTATTGGGTCAATAATGAAAAATACGTATATGTATTTGTGCTGCATGGGTACTTGATTTATTAATAACGGGTAGGTTTGAATTTAAAAAAAGCAAAGCAAACTACTAGATTGTTTTACAAATAATTTATTTGCCACCAGCGGCTACAGCTTTGGCAACTCTAAACCAAAAACTAAATTCATTATTGGCTTCGTTTTCTATATCATCTCGGACAATTACTGAATCTAAAAATTCCGCTGGTGATAAAGGCAATGTTTCCTGGTGTCGAGCCTATGTCAAGAACCATATAACACACATTATATGGGAACAAGAGGACAAGGTTCTTTTTCCACTAAGCATGAGCAGTACCGAGCGTACCATCCCGCGATTTTATCTCTACCCTTAAGTTGTTTATTTGACGAATTTGTTTTATTTTTATAATACATAACTTAACTGAGGTAAGGAAAAAAGTGACCGGTACACTTCAATTGCTGTATCGCCATAAACAGTTCTTACCGTTTAAGACCAAAATTATGTTCATGCAGGCTCTGGTCATCCCTCACCTTGATTATGCTGATGTGTGTTGTACAGGTTTGTCAGAGGAACTTCTGAATAAATCGGAGCGCCTTCTTAATAATTATTAGATATATATTCGGCTTACGTAAGTATGACCATATTTCCCAGTTCCATTCCTAACTTAAATGGCTACCATTTGACACAGGCGAAACTACAGAATTCTCTCAATATTTTATGCTATTTTAAATAATGTGTCTTCTTCTGTTTATTTAAATGAAACCCATAGCACTGCTTATTTCGGGAATTCCTTCACAATACAGTTAATACTGTTCTGGAACTCCATGCTTGTAGACATCAAAAAATCATAGACTACCAAAAGCTCCTTCAAGAATGACGTCCGGTAGCACTACCTGAAGCAATTAGAAAGTCGTCGTCCGTGGTCTGTAACAAGATGTTATATATACGTATTTATAAATATTTATATACTTAATATATAATATAATATGTATAATAAAAATAAAAAATAATTAACTACATATGTTTTATTTTTGTACGGGTTTGCACTCAAATATCTCAGAAAGCATATCACTTACGACATTTTATCACTTAATACTTTTTGATTGTAATCACTCTATCGATTAACATCTGTTTTATCAATATCCGCCGAAAAAAAGTTTTTTACTTTATTTTTCTATGGTTTTGAACTCAAATATCTCAGAAAGTATACCACTTACGACATTTTATCACTGAATACTTTTTGATCATAATCATTTACTCTATCGATTGACATACGTTTCATCACTGGCCGTGGAATCGAGGTTTTTTCAAAATGGCGGACTTGTAGGTATGCCAGGCTCCATACAAAAATGTTGGAAGCCCTTTCCAAGATTACTTGACAAGTGTGTAGCTTAACTGAAATAATTTATTCAACGAACCTACCAATGGAAAAGTCAGGGTGAAAAATCGCAGCCATTTTGCTTCACGTTTCGGTATGTTTTGTACGATTATGTCAAGTTGGTCGTGATCTTGTGACGTTTTTTACATGATAGATGTAAGTTACTAATAAGCCTGTGTAAATTATAATATTCAATTATTATTATTTTATCAAACTCTTATTTTAGTTATTACTGTTATTACTGTATTAAAACTAAATCGACGTTCCTACCTTATTGATATTTTCCTAGATCGCCGAAATTAGTTTCCTACATCATCTTTGTTTAAATTCCAATTTATTCTTGAACTGTTAAGAGCAATGTTTCATGGTAATGGAATGCAGTAGCGACCAATATACTATTAATCCCGTATTCAATAATAGCACGTAATATTCAATGCTTATCTATTCCAAAGTGGTCTCACTGCATGAATGTATAGATCCGTTTCTTGTCTTTCCTATAACCTCGAACTTCTAATTTTTGAAGCACAGAATACTTAATAGTTCTTAGGTGAATCTTCTATGTATGTTGACGAAATGGTGATGGGGTAACAAAAAATACAACGTTTACTCGTAACGAATCGTCAGAGCTGCATAACTATTCTAAAGGGTTTTCCAATAAGGACTTGACAACTTTTTTTCAAAATAAAATGAAAACCATTTGAGATATTTCAAAAACTTTATTATCGGGTTGAAGTACATTCAAAACATTTATGAATGGAACTCGACTTCGCTCATATGGCCACCGCGGGCACATTTGCAGCGGTCGATTCGTTGGACCCAATTTTCCATGACTCGGCCACACATTTCGGCCGAAACGGCTGCTATTTCGCGTTCAATGTTGGCTTTGAGCTCTTCCAACGTCGTCGGCTTATTAGCATAGACCAATGACTTGACGTAGCCCCAAAGAAAAAAATCTAGAGGCGTTAAATCGCACGAACGAGGCGGCCAATCGACTGGTCCATTTCTTGAAATAACACGCTCATCAAACTTGTTCTTCAATAAATCGATTGTAACGTGTACTGTGTGGCTTGTGGCCGACTGCAAATGTGCCCGCGGTGGCCATATGATCGAAGTCGATTTCCATTCATAAATGTTTTGAATGTACTTCAACCCGATAATAAAGTTTTGGAAATATCTCAAATGTTTTTCATTTTATTTTAAAAAAGTTGTCAAGTCCCTATTGGAAAACCCCTTACAATAACCAAAAAGTAAAAAATACCTTTATAAGAATTATTATTAGAATTACAATTAAAATGAAATAAATACAACAGCTGTAATTGATTAATACAAAATAAACTTTCACTTTGTATGTGTGTACACTATCATGCACTTTTTAAAATTTTAAACATCTTTAGCAATTATAATCTCGTAATACAGATCTTAAATTGGTCCTATAGCTCTGTTAATATTGACCCAGTCTGCCGAAAGTAGGAAACTGGGTTAAATTTTCATCTAAGAGCCAAGGAGAGACGTATGTGACAGATTTAATTGATCTATCTTAGTTCTTTGTGACGTCTCATTCTTGTATCTGTGTATATTGCGTCTATTTTATTTTCTTCAGCCAATCTTCTTGTTTCTTTGTGTTGACGACGTCTTGTAAATATCCGGAAATAAAAATATTGTCGAGAAATACAATAGACGTCAGTGCCAGTTGCACTACAGAAAATCGTAGTGGGTTTTTCTTTATAATATGTTGTTAGGTAGGTAATAACAATTGTAGAAAGTTGAAATTTTATATTAATATTTTTATTCTTTTAAAAATTTGAAAATTATATATTAAATTCAATCATGTTTATCTTTACTGTATAAAAAGATTTGTATTTTTTAATAGTTTAAGAAATTGGCAACCATTATCACTTTATTGTTTTACCTACGCAAGGTTAATTTATTTTAGTGTTATTTTCTTGTCTTTACTAACGTAGCCAACATTGCGAAAATAAATTACGACACATTAGCATAATCGTATCTCGCATACGATGTTTTAGTTGGCAGTTTCTCGCTATTGAACTATTGAACTGGAAAATATTCCATATTTATGAAGGATAACATTAAAGCTGAGTCATTCTCGAAGGTATTAACCCTCTGCCGCTATATTTGGAAATGAGGAGGAGATTTAGATGTGTTCATACATCATTATGTGTTGTTATGTGGTATTACTTAACATCTAGGTAGGTATCTAATTATACCGTCACAAGTCACAACTATTATTGTGAAATATTGTTTTAACGGTTTTCATTAGACCCTATTAATATTAGCGTTTTACCTTACCAATAAAACGCTTATTAAGCGATAACCTTATTTGAAGCCTAATTAAACTATTTGAGAGTAGCGTATTTGATTTCCGGTAACGCGTCGGTTTTATCCTCGAATTCTCATTGGTCGTCCCCCGCCATTTTGCCTATTTTAGTTCTCCAGCTGTACACCAGGTGGCGCCGCGTGCCCGAGGAGGCCAGACTCGGCGCATTGCTTCATTGGATCTCAAATATAAACAAACGTTTTCACCAGGCAGGGTTAGAATGTTAGGCTTCAAATAAGGTTATCGCTTAATAAGCGTTTTATTGGTAAGGTAAAACGCTAATATTAAGCTTTGAACCGTTATTTGAAGCCTAATTAAACTATTTGAGATTTGTCTGTTATCGCCTGGTGTACAGCCATCGCCGATGTGATGATATCCTGAAAATGATTTTAAGGCCTTTTTAGCATATGAGTGCAGTATACCTTATTGTAGGCCTAAAAGTTTTGTACCTGGAATCGGGTTACATGCAAACTTAAGTAACGTAAGTATATAGTTTCAATTGAAAACTACATAAATATATCGTAATTTTTACTAAAATTATAAATGTGAAATTTTATGTTTGTTACTCTTTCAGGCATAAGACGTTGAACGGACTTTCATGAAGTCCAGCACACAGACAGGGCATGATCTGGAATAAGACATCAGGCACATATAGTCCCGGAAAACGCAGCAAAGCTGTCGGTAGAACGCTACTAATCAAATACTTATTAATAATGACTAAATTAAAATCCATATACATATATAATTATTATAACTGATAATAATAAATCATTTCATAACTTCTAACTCGTATCAGATTCTTGGGCGCGACTGCAGGTCGAAGACTACCTGTGTAAGTAAGCCTTAACTTAATACCTGGTTGAAGCAAAACCTTCTGTATTACTTAGTATGTGAAGCTGTCTATATATATAACTCAACTCTTGTTTTATGACTGAACATGATACGTGGTTTTTCACCGCCGTCGCGCCGTTTTAGACACAAATTTAGGCTCGAAAATTATAGTTCTTGGAAAATAAGCAATTATCTTAGTGAAAAGAGATCGTGTTCCCATACAGCATTATAAAGGAATACTTTACATAGCGCAGAACATTAAATTAGTTCTGGTCATATCAACTAATAGGTAAGAACGTCTGCGTCACAAATAAACGCGTTCGATTTTATGAACGTTTGATTATAATAATATAGCCACAAAAAATTGATGGCAGATTTATATACTAAAATAGTCTAGTTCTATACGAAAGTCCCTCCACTTAGTATATTATTTCGATCTATAAAATATCTAGTGAAATCGGCCTCGTTAGGGTTAGTTACAGGAACTGGATTTACTTTCGCCAATGTGACTCATTTATACCGTGAAGATTTGTAAGTATTAATAATAGAATCGTGAAGTTTCACGATGGTTTTACTGATCTGTCAGATCCAGCATGCTGTAAACTTACTCTACACGAGTTGTTCATGAGGCAAAAAGGGTCTCTAGTGGTAAACCGATCTGGTAAAAATCACTGTTGCAATCTGGGAAAAAAGGTGCCTTTTCGGCAGCAGAGTCAAGCCCCATATAGCTGATCAGCTTTTCCGTTGTATCATGTTATATAATGAGCTTGAATTTGAATATTGAAACTGATCAAACAGCCTTAATAAATAAATACATTTGTTTATTATGAATTGAGTATGTTATTTCCATCAAAGGCATTGATTTGGTACTTCCTATTCGTAGGTACAAGCCGTTCGGTTTACGTTCTGAGTTAGCAGTGGCTGACCTACTAGGTGCGGATCGAACCTTAGAGCATAACATACAGCGCGCATGTATGTATATTATGGACTATAGAGCCGCTTCTTTCAGAGCCAATGTCACTACAAACTCCGGTTCTTCAGTTTAGCATGTTATTTCAACTCATGTCTATCACTAGGCAATCCAGAATTGAAGGGTGTTGAAGTTTCAACCGAGATAGGTTGGCATTCCATCAATTCGAATAATAAAAGGCACTCGCTGAGATTGTGGATACCGATGGCGAGCATTTTATGTAGTGGTTACATGCTCTTGGTAAAAACTTATGCCTTAGGAGGGCTTGGTAATGAAGCGATTTACGACTATCGGAAAAATAGCAAAAGTTATTTATCCTATTATACTTTGGAATATATTGTAGTTTGGAAAAATATTGTGGCTTGCTAAATCTGATGTTTTAGGGGACAAGGTCCTTACAGTTTAGTGGATATCTACCGTTATAGGTAACTGTGTAACACAATTCATCAGATGCCAAAAATGTGTAGTGTATATTTCGGCGAGGCCATGAATCCTTAGTGAAGATGGTCCGTGATGGACCTCTATTCTACAATGCTCGTCCAATGCAGAGGTTGCCATATAAGAAATTTCATGAAGAAAAACTAAATATTTAGAATGATTAATATGTCATTAACATAGAATAGATGAATATTTATTGATCACGTTGTGTTGAGGTAGGCACTTTGGAATATTGATGTAAATGTTAGGTGAACTGGAAATATATCATGATGCAAAGTAAAATGAATATTATTGAATAACCAATACCGTAGAATACACTTTCTCCTATATGTACGCCAAACGCAACCACAAGTCATTTACAGGACAACCTCTGTAAACTTCTCCAAGGAAGTTTTGATGTGCTTCGGTATTAATGGGTAGGTGGAAATGTACGTTGGATAAGTCTATTATGCATAATCAATCCAATGGTTGCAAACAGTTTACTACTATGTATCATTATGAGCTTGAGCTTGAACTTGTCAACAAATACCATAATTTAGGTTATTTAAAATATCTGTAACACCAAGCTGGGACTAAATCGCATGGTTTCTGAAAACCCTCTTTCTGTATGGCCTGTATCCATGGCCTTCGAGGTAGGCGTTTGAAGGAGGACAAAGCTAGGTACGGTTCGGCACAGTACTGTTAACCGTAGCTTGGCCAAAAATGGAATGCGAAAATTTTATATGAATTTGTAGTTTCCACTTCGTGGTGCTTGTAGAAGTTGATATTATTCTACCAATTCTGGTAAATTGACCGCTTGAAACAATGAACTTTTACATTACTTATGTTTTGGTGCATTTCGGAGGCATAAAATTCCTTAGGGCCAGATCTTTGTCGAAAAGTTGATGGGCGTTTGATCTGTTAATGGGGCGAGGGTAGTCGCGCCCGTGGTTCTTAAAATTTAATGCATCCCTGGCACCATGAAAACGCATTTTACTTATACAAATCTAAATGCGGATAATTATAATTTAATACGTAATACATACATATTTGTACTGTACTTAAAAAGCATGACTAGGCGTGACCTGAGTCTGCTTATAGCACTGTGCTTGCGCAGCAGTTATTTTGTATCGGCGCTCGGAGCAGCCAGAACTTTTTAGATATTTCATGGGGCGAGGGTAGTCGCGCCCGTGGTGCTTAATATTGAATGCATTTCCGACGCCTTGAAAAAGGTGGTTTACTTACGTAATCTAAACGAGGGTTATTATAATTCAATACATAATAGGTACATACATATTTGTACTGAACTTTAAAGCATGACTAGGCGTGACCTGAGTCTGCTGATAGCACTGTGCTTGCGCAGCAGTTTTATTTTGTGTCGGCGCTCGGAGCGGCCAGAAGTTTTTAATCACCAACTTCTATGAAAGAAGAAGATTCCAAGATTCTCGCTAGTGGGGGGAATCTTACATAAACTGACCTTCAGAAAATTATCCATAACTGCAAAATGTTATCGAGTTTGATGCTAATGCAGCAAATTAATAATTCGGCACTGGTACCCATAAGCTGTAAATCATCATTAACCTCATTTAACATTTATTGAGACTGTCAGTGCCTTTTATATTTTGACATTTTCGTAGCAATAATTAATTGACATTAATTATTTCGTTACATAATAATATTAATGAACTTTAACATATCAATCGGAAAATATTGCTAATTGTATTGTAATAAAATTCTTATTAGTATTACCCTAACTTTATTTATTTTATTGTGACTTTATATATACCTTCATGTCCACAGTAAATATTAAGAGTTTGAGGTTGTTTTATTATTTATTAGAGCCACGTGTGACAATTTGCATGGCCAAAGAGGCGGAACGTAAGAAATAACGTTTGTGAACCAACTATAAATGATTGTACCATTTCTGGCAATAAATGATTAATGACCATAAATTTTTCGAATTTACTGTTAGTAAATGTGCCCGATCTCTTTGAAGGATGTAAGGAGCCGCTTGTGCGGCTATATTCTCTTGGTAATAGCGGCGAAACCCTACTAAATACCTAAATGTAAGTGAAGAGTATTTGTCATAGTATATAGTTTCATTTCAACCTTGATTCAGTAGGGCAAGATTTAGACTAACGGCAAAATTTGTCAATTTGATTAGGGCCGTCTGCACGTGTCCCTGTGCTGCTACATAGCACTACAGTAGATAAATAGGTTGAAATGCAACGCTACTATTAGCAATGTAATTAAGTATTGTAATAACCACATACCTGATACGCCAAAAAATGTACAGAGGTAAAGCAGTTTCTTACTGTACTTTCGTGAACGAAATTTTTCCTTTTGCGGCGCACGTGGTGGGGTGCCGCGGCAGTACTGGTAGGCGGTGCTCGGCTGAGCTGACGAACACGCTTGCTACTGATGACCGTCTCAACATTCCCAACGTTCCGAGAACTCGAGTCATAAGAGGAAGAATTCGTCACTCTTATTAAGAATTATTTTTAAATAAAATACGAACGATAAAATCGTTAAAATTCTTCAGTAATTCACTTCTAATTTTTAGAAATCTAGTAAGGTTAGGAATTACTTGGATGTCTCTTAAGACACGACCGACTGTTACGAAAAACAAATCGCCAATGAAGCAATGCGCCGAGTCTGGCCTCCTCGGGCACGCGGCGCCATCTGGTGTACAGCTGGAGAACTAAAATAGGCAAAATGGCGGGGGACGACCAATGAGAATTCGAGGATAAAACCGACGCGTTACCGGAAATCAAATACGCTACTCTCAAATAGTTTAATTAGGCTTCAAATAACGGTTCAAAGCTTAATGAATGGTTTACCGCGCATTATTAGACGCTAAAAAGAGAATAACGTGAGGTGCGTTTACGAAGAATGATGGTTTTGGCAGGAACAGACAAATGAATTTATAGAGTACGCCACTCTTGGTGCGAATAACTTCACTAACACAGATTTATTTGCCGTATAAAAATTTGCCCCAGTTAGGACTCGAACTCCGGAGCATTTACTCGACAAGGTACTTCACGTCTTGTTCCTATTGTGTGTTGTGGAAAGCTTATTTACTTAATAAGTTAAAACATACTACACTTACATCAACTTGCCGCACAACTAATGCCGCATAACAACAACAAAAAACTAATAAACATGTGAAATCCCAATAAGGTAGTCGGAACAGTTTACCTACTACGATACATAAAAGTTTTATAATGGTAGAATCATTTCTAAAGCAGTTTGGACATCAAATTAAACTTTCCTATAAACCTAGCTTTAGGCACAAAAGACATAATAGTACATAAATGTAGTTTATGTCGATTGGTCACTGACCACCAAAGAAACGAAATGACTACTAATTATAATAACACCGCCCCAACTCAGAGTCACTAACGGTTACTTAAAACGCTCCTTAGTAAAGAATCAGCATACAAATTCTGTACTAAGAAGCGATTTAAGTAACCGTTAGTGACTCTGAGTTGGGAAAATGAGTTTTATTAATTTATAAGTTTTTAATTAGATATATAATTTCAAGGATTTTCTTTATTTCAGAATAACTGATACAATTTTTCATTTCTTAAAGTAACTGCACACTAAAGAAATGAAATTATGTAACGATTTGTTTTTTATTACTAATGTCCAGAAAGTTCCTAAGGCTGAGTAAAGCCACAGGATAAATACGAAAAACAAAACTTTTTTAATTAAGATACACTTATCCTAAAAGTGGTCACGTGCAAAGTAATCTCACTTCACGAAAATTTTTAATTAAAATTATATAAGGGAACTTTTACTATAATAGGATGGATTTTTTTTTTTTATAACTTTACAAATTTTTATTTCTCCATGGGGTTCGCCTTGATAGCTACCACCCTTGAGCATGAGTCAGCCGCCAAACGACTGGTTGTGTTCCGGCTGGGAGCTTGAGAGCCAGTTCTTTCTGTTCTTTTTTTCTCAGTTTTTTGGCCGGCAACGCATCAGTGATACCTTTGGTGTTGCTGATGCTCATGGGCGACTATAGCCACTTAAAATAAGGTTGGACTTCGGCTCGTTTGCCGGCTATTTCCATAAAAAAAATACAACAATTACACCTGATTTAGAATCAAAAGAGCTAATGGTATCAAATAATTAGATAATATAGGCTCAGGAACGTATTAGCGCTTTCCAAGCGCAAGTTTCCTGAGCCATGTGTGGTTCATCGGACAGAGAACGTGTTAAAAATATTGTATCCTAAACAGTTCGTTTGATGTATATTCATAAATCTATGCACTCTACCCTAATTGTCTAGAATAAATCGTCATTGCAATGGTAAGACCTCTTAATTGAGTTTTGTGTTTAATAGTGATGTCTTTTTTTACAGAGTTCATCGCTGACCGACCTAATATCGGCGTTCGACACTAAAGCCCAGTCTCACAATGAGCTACAGAAAATTACGGCATTCAGCGGACACTTCGATAAGAATGCCAAGCCCACATTCTCTAAGGAGGAGTACGGCAAGTAAGTAGAAATAGCACATTATATTAAACTAGCGCTCTTTTCCCGGCTTTACCCACGTTTCCAGGATAATAAGTACCCTATATCTTATTCTATACTAGCTGACCCGGCGAACTTCGTATCACCTAACAAATTATTTATTTTCTAAAATAAGTAGCCTAAGTTACTCCTTGTTACATCAGCTATCTGCCAGTGAAAGTCCCGTCAAAATCGGTCCAGCCATTTCAGAGATTAGCCGGAACAAACAAACAGACAGACAGACAGACAGCCAAAAATTGTAACAAAATTGTTTTAGTACATGTACCGTGTATACATCCAAATGTACTTAGTAAAAAGCGGTTATTTTAATATTACAAACAGACACTCCAATTTTATTTATTTGTATATCTATACAAATCCCCATCTGGGTCTACCTGTGTGCTAAATTCCATGAAAATCCATTTAGTAGTTTTTTCGTTAAATAGTAATAAACATCACATCTTTAC
Organism: Thymelicus acteon; assembly: GCA_951805285.1. Classification (NCBI taxonomy): domain Eukaryota; kingdom Metazoa; phylum Arthropoda; class Insecta; order Lepidoptera; family Hesperiidae; genus Thymelicus; species Thymelicus acteon. Next base: position 5,966,213 of record OX638229.1, on the reverse strand, counting down.
AAATATAATATTAGTTAATATTCTAGATTTATAATATTAGTAAGTAGGAGTAGTATTTCTAGGTCGACTTTAGGAGGTGGTAGCTATCTAGGGGGATAAAACACTCGACCATAACACAAGAGTATCGTCGAGATTACACTGGATGATACAGATAGCGTCCATTATTTACTTGTTTTAAACCAAATACCAACAATTTTAACCCGGTCAAGTATACACTTAACATATTAATGTCTTATGCTACATGAAAACGCAATTACAGGCAACACAGCATGCATCATTGATTTATGTAAACACTTAGGTGCCATCAGTTGGCTGATTCGCTCGTTTTAAAACAATAATATATACATTTTAGTAATGAATCATACGCAAATTAAGCTGATATTTCCCTGGGATTGTGTTAATTGTGCCTGGGGCTAATAATATGAAATGAATAAAGGATTTCGTTTTAATTTGTTATATTTTTTAAAACTTAGGTGCGTATCAAATCTTATCCAATTGAAACTTAAAATTGCAAAATGTACTTATACGAGTATTTCGCTGTGACTTCAATAAGAGTGCTAATTTCTAAAATCGACATTTCTTAAAACGGTTGTACATTATCGACGTTATTATTAAACTAGCTGTGCCCGCGACTTCGTTATTATTTCTAGGAATTACGAGTAGAATAAGAATGTATCAAGAATGTAGCATACTTATTAGTGCCAGTAAAACATTTATTGTTATCACAAATCTCACGGGATTCATGATGCTTCAGAAGATAAAATGTTTAAATAGCAGAATTAAATAGCTCCACAAGTATAACAATAGTTATAAAGTCGACTGCACCTTATATTTCCTTGAAATATTTTCATATTTTTTAAGAGGATAAACAAGAAACGTGTTAGAATAAAAATAATAAACAGACCCTTACGCAAGATCTGTATTGGTGGGTGATATTATAAAGCAAAGCAAAAGCAAACTCGTGGCAAATTTTTCACTATGGGATATTTACGATACGATACAGATACGTACGATATTTTTGATCTGTGGCCTCAAGTCGTAATTTTTCACTATGGGATATTTACGATACGATACAGATACGTACGATATTTTTGATCTGTGGCCTCAAGTCGTAATAAAAAACGACCTCATATCGTAAAAGAGTTCACTTGGTACTGTATACTTATACGTGTACACATTTTTCTTGCTTTATTAAATACAACATTGACCGTGAGAGTTTAAACTCTAAAACGTGTGTGTTCCAAAATTATAATCTGTTTATACGTAGTGGAAGAAAAGTTCGAATGAATAATTAGTAAATTAGGTCAAACTTTTCATCTATTAAATACTGTTTCCGTTTCAAACCCATTTCAAACCCATGTCGAAACTTCGATTAATATTTATACATTTTGAATTCACATTATATTATTTGTAACTACCTAGTTATATTTGTATATTTTCTACAACTTATACCTATAAGTTGTAGAAAATATACAAAGCTCTACTTACAATAAAATTACCTCCAAAAAGTTACCTCAGTGCCTGAAGTCGAAGGTGTTCGAGCAGTGTGTGTTGCCAGTGATGACATACGGATCCGAGACGTGGTGCTTCACTATTGGTCTAATGCATAAGCTTAGAGTCACCCAGCGGGCTATGCAACGAGCTATGCTCGGTATTTCTCTACGCGATCGAATCAGAAATGATGAAATCCGTAGACGAACGAGGGTTACCGACATAGCTCAGAGAATTAGCCGGCTGAAGTGGCAATGGGCTGGCCACATAGTTCGAAGGACCGATAACCGTTGGGGAAGAAAGGTCCTCGAATGGAGACCACGCCTCGGTAAAAGGAGCACAGGACGCCCCCCGACCAGGTGGACCGACGACCTGAAGAAGACAGCGGGTATCCGCTGGATTCAGAAGGCTCAGGACCGGTCTGAGTGGCGTAGATTAGGGGAGGTCTATGTCCAGCAGTGGACCTCAAAGGGCTGATGGATGGATGGATGGACTTACAATAAATTGTATAAGTGTACAAAAGTTCGTGGCTGGATCTATGATACGAATATCATTATTACAAACAACTACAAGTTGTTTCTAAACCTTTAAACTTGTAAGATTAAATAATACTATCATTTCATGATGCACATATATTTCAATGACACGCTCAATGCTATGTAAGTTTAGCTGCAGATTTGGATACGAAAAGTAGTAATTTCAAATACCTATTCTTAATATAAAATCTCTTAATCCCCCTATAAGTTAATCTTTGACTTATATTATAGTATAGGTTTACTTTGTTTAATAAAAATAACATGTACCTATAATTTTTGCCCGGATTACTCTCAAACGAAAAGAATCCCGTCAAAGCCGAGTTCGAAAATCTAATTAAATTTAAGGAAACTGTGCGCAGTGTTGGCTCAAATGGGGATCGATCAGTATTTTTAAAATAATAGTACAACCCTATAATAGCCTGGAAATAATGAAATAAATGCTACAAACTCGTAGCTCCACACTAGGATTCCTTCTGTTAACAGTCCCCAGGATAACATGTACAAAACAACACACAAAAGACGACAACAATCACTCCCAAATTAAAAATAATAACAAATAATTAAACAGAATTACCTGCGCTGGAATTCGAACATAACAAAGTATTAATATGAAAATCATGGACTCATCAATAGCAACATTGAACCGTAAATCAAATTCAGGTCGCATCGATCCAGAGTTCATCGAAACTCCAAATTGGGTTCGCACTTTTAATTCAGAACAGCCTGTCTAGTGGTATACTCTACATGGAAGTCATTGACTTTAATTGAATAGTCAATGGATCTCCTTACACCTTACAACACAAGTACCTATTTATCAAAAGCCGCCTTACAAAGCTTATCACGTGCGTTAAAAACATATTTTTATAAGCTTGACGTGTCTGTGTGTGTCTGTCTTGGCATCGTAGCTCCTAAACGAGTGGGCCGACTTAGATGCGGTTTTTTGTTAAAAGCTGACATGATCAACATGGTTAGCTGTGTTTAGTAATTTAACTTTCGGGGGTTATTTAATTTTAACATTTTTTATTATCCTTTGCTTTTCCGCTTCTGAATAGTTCTATACGTAATGATTACAAAGTTTACCTACGCAAACATTTCATGCTGCGAATTAAACCTTAACCTTTGTTAATCCCAAAAATGTTTACTAGACATTAACTACTAGACTAATATTATAGATCAAACATGCGCATTTTACTCGGCAAACAGTGCGTACGATGTTGAAGGAATATGTTGTTTATATGTGTAATAATCTAACATTATGTAACGTGAGATGTTGCGCCAATGCCCCCGCGACATCATAAGGAGTCAACTACAAATATCTTCTCCGCATACGTTCTTGCCTTATTGCAGTCACAATTATCCTAATTTGTTCTTTGTTTTATTTTTTACATAAATAAGATGCAAGAATACACAAATAAGAAGAAGAAGACTTACCAATGAAAATTAATCAAGTCGTCGTTGTACTCGTATATGCTAACATTCACCGGTGAAAAACAAAAATCGTCATGACACAACACTCACACGTGCCGTCATCTACATTTACTTGCACATATTTTCAATGCAAATTCAAATACAAAACTAACAATATTCGTAGTGAACAAAGCCTCTCGTAGCTTTTTTAATCGAAATCCTCCAATTTGTAGAAAATTGAAAATAAATTTTCTTGTTTTCCGATCGTAACCTATCAAACTTTTTTTTGTCTGTAGAAAACAAGTATTTTTTCGTAACGTTTTTTATTGTTGTGAGTCTGCTTTTCTGTTATTTAATCACGCGGAAGTTGCCGAACAAAAGATAATAAAAGTTGGTATGCCTATTCATTACTACATACGAACTGGATTTAATCCCGCACAAAGAGGTTTAAAATATAGTGTAACAATTTTATTAAGAGGTCAGTAAATTTATATCTGCTTTGTTATAATTACCTGTTGTAATAAATAAAAATCTAAAATTTTAAAAACCAGGACACAAATAATAATATAATGATGAATTTATTGTTTCGGGCCACCTCTCCACCTCACCTCTATGGATCCGCGCTGCAGTAGTGTGTTGGAGTGGAGTATACAAGGAAAAGAACTTGTAATATTTGCATACATAAATAATAGTTGCAACGACGCGAAGGAATTGCATTTTATATAAGTCAATGCATATGTAACGTGGACGAGACGGGGGCGGGACGGGGACGGGACGGGGACGGGACGGGACGGGGACGGGACGGGGTGTGAAGTTTTGGAAACATCGTTTCATAGAAAATGTAAACGATAGCGCATATGCCACGGAGGCATGCACGGGACGGGAACGGGCACGCACGTATATTTATGCCCCGTCCACGTCCCGTCCCCGTCCCATCCACGTTACGTATGCATCGCTTTCGACACGTTTTCCGGAATAATATCTTATTTCAGATCATGGTCTACCGTGTGCAAAATTTTATAAAAATCCGTTCAGTAGCTTTTGCGTCAAAGAGTAACAAACCCTTTCTTTCCTTACAGACCTAAACCCGGCTCCATGACGGAGTACCGAGGGGCAGAAGCTCAAGCCCGTGTATGTACAGAGATGAAAGAACTATGTGAAATCATCAATGAATACGGCAAACCACCTCCCAAAGGTCTGTTGCCACCTGAGTTAAAGGATGCCACAAAGGTCATCTCTTTTGGAGAACTTTTCACGGTAAGTCTTTAAAGTAACGAGTCGATAAATGACCTGACGATGTACCTGATGATCACTGACCATCGTTGCATATGGATATAACACCATAGCTTTTTGCTGGCTATCAAAGAAAAGAGAGAAAGAAAGAACTGGCTCCCAAGCCCTCAGCCGGAACACTACGAGTCCTTTGGCGGTTGACTCAAACAAGCGGGTGGAAACTAGTCACGCAGATTTCATGTTTTTTTTAATACAGTCTTTTTCTTACATAGTAAAAATATCTGTCGTTTTAGTGTAGCATGTACTAAAATGTTGTTAACATTACAAACATTCAACAAAACTCGAGCGGTTTAATAAGAGCATTACGAGTAGGTATGTAAAGTTCTGATTTGCGTTCAATGGATTTTCAACGAATGAAAATGTATGCGTTATTTCTTTTCACGTTTATACTTTCCTGACGATATCGAAAAAGCTGGTTTTAACGTATTTGATTTTTTTTAAATCTAATTGTGACTTTAATGGCGTAATTAAAATCTTGTCTATAATACAAAACAAATAACACATTTTAGTTCGACTAAAAAACGTTAAGCTTAAGCAAACTTAAATATGCGAGTTTTAAACTAATACGCCAAGTCAATTACAATTAAAATACTGTTATACATATATTACAGTTTAAATATATAGTAATTTGTAATGAATAATAATTAATCATATTTTTAATATGATGTCTTTCAACTAAGCTTTCTTCAGATTCTTTATTTATTTTTGTCTTTCATCAATGTCGTTCCTATCTTACTGCACCGGATCTTTATTTAGTTTAATTCCATTCAGCTGATATAAATTAACATTATAAAATGTTTTTAATTAAAAAAAAATATTTAACTAGAAGCGGAAAATATCCGTAGATATAATACAATAGTGTTGTGATATTTAATAACGAGTCTTTGAGCAGCGAACAACAGTAATTATTGAAATACTAGCTTTTTACTTTTACATATGGATTTTTTACAAATCTCGCGGAACCTTGAACTTTCCGGGATAAAAAGCAGCCTATGTGGGTATAGGCTATCTCCATTCCAAATTTCAGCCAAATCGGTTAAATACTCGTAGTTATGGCGTGATTGAGGAACAAACAACCAAAGATGTTCAAAAACTTTCACATTTAATTTTATAATATTAATAGGATACAATATAGGTATAATACAATATTACGTAGGAGTATTTCAATATAAAGAATGAGCTGACAATCCTATTAAAAATAATCTTACTAAAATAATCATAGGTAAATATTGTTCGTATTTTTTTAATAAACACAATCACAATATTTCAAAATCAAAACCCATGCATAACTTTACGTTGGAACACAACAGTGTGGAGAATGTGTGCAAGATGAAAAACAATTTGAAATATTCCAAGAATGTTTTACGTCATCTCGTAAAAGACCAAAGTAAATAAACACATCTGGCCTAGACTGAGGCTCTTGGCAATGATAAAGAAATTGGAAGTTCAAACATTGGCGCTTCTACAACAGACGACACGACAACGACATCTTGTGTGTATTGTGTACTGTACAAGTGTACACACGCCAACTACCATATGTACGTGGAGCTTACAGTGCTACCGTTCCCTACCAGTAAACAGTACATACTATAATAGTGTTAGGTAATTTTATGTGTCTCAAGAACAGATACAGACGTGATAGAAAAAATTACTCACATATTTAGTGATGTCTACTTCCGCCTGAAACTCAGAGTCACTAACGGTTACTTTAATCACTCCTTTGTAAGAAATCATCATAGAGATTCTGTACTAAGAAGCGATTTAAGTAACCGTTAGTGAGTTGACGAGTTGCAGCGGTGAACTAACTTAATACCTACACTATAGTAATTATTCTCACTTCATATGTAAGACCATTTTCTATCGCCATTTGCTGAATAAGCTTACATGCATATTTATTGTACCTATTCAAAGACCTTGCGCGACATTTTAACAAAGAAATTATTTGTTTTCATTTGAAAAATTTTTGCAGCATTTAAAATACAACTGTATCGGCGCGTGTTGTGTAGTCGTAGTCGTGTCGTTGAATGTAAAAGCGACCATAGTGTTCCGTACAATGACGATGTTGTGGAGCTAGCCAACTTTTATGATATTAGAAGTTTACTCGCAACGTTTGAAGATTTGTGTTTACTGGGATACGAATTACGATTTTCTATTGAAAAAATAATATTTTGCATCGAAGCGTTAGAGCCTCTGTGTTCGTAAGATCGAATTCACACTCAGTTTTATCCACTTTTGGAGTTCAAAATCGTAGGTGCGGATTGAGATTTGTGTTTACAGGGATACGAATTACGATTTTCGATTGAAAAAATAACATTTTCCATTGAAGCGTTATAGCCAAGGTGTTTCGTATGTTTGACTGAATTTACACTCGGCTTTTCGGCCCGCTTTTGGAGTTCGAAGTCGTAGGTACGGAATGATATGGTTAGATAGTAATTAAACAGTGTAGGAGGCAAAGATATTTTACCATAGATATGTTATGTCCATACATTTCGAGGTTTAGTTTTCGATCCGCGATGACATGTCATAATTGTCAAAGCATAACATAGAATAGTCAGGCAGAAGGGAATAAAAGAAATAGTATCGATTAGGCATAATATTATTATTGTGATTTAACATTTTGAAATTATATTGCAAAAACAAATAACTTAAAGTATGTAATTATATAATAATTAAAAATGGCGCGATTACGATATCTCTGGCGCCTTTATTTTAGTGTGGATTACACAAATTTGGCCCATAAAAGACACTTTTAAAAGAATAAAAAAATCGCGATTTGGGCTTTGTTTAGAACATTCAGTACATTTTACGAGTTATTCGGGATAAACTTTCGAAAAAATTACAAAGTTACATTAGTTGCACTTTTAGGGGGGAGAATTTAACGGTTTTTGATTCACCAACAGGCTTCCGAACGTCAAACAAATGGATACTGTACGCGCTGAAAAGCGTGACTTTAGTGCGCGTTTAGGTCACAGTGTGTTTACAACAGTGTAAGGTTTATTTTAAAATAATTTAAAAATTGAATTGAAAAAATACATGTGTTAGATTTATTTTTATTTTGAATCCTTTCTCCAACCCTCGTGTAATAAGGAAGTGGCATGAAAATAGTTCTATTTATTTAACCATCATGCTTTAGAAGATTTAAAAAAGATTAAATTGCAGGAAAAGAATATTGTGTACACTTATTACTGATAAAATAACTCTTATAGCGTAGGCATCCAGTTGGTTTCACTGTGAAATTTTTGAACTATGCTTACCCAATAACTTATAAGTAGCTCATCACTTGGAAATCTAGGAAAATTTAAAATAATGAAAGATATTTAACGTTTTTATTTTACAAACAATCTAAAACAATCATTCTAAATTCAGTCTAAAACAATCATTATATAAAGATTTCATTTGGTTCAATTTACGAAATATGTTCACTACCTAATTTCACTTCTGCCATATTAGTCTATGACGAATAGCATGTGCCATATTAAAATATTTATTTTAATCAATTTTAAAAGAAATATTCTATATTAGTAACAAAATTTAACATAACGTTTTATGTATTTACCTATGGTATGTAACTCTATCATTATTATTCAATTTGGAGAAATGATTTTTGCAAAATCTCAAAACACAACTCGGCATTTTTATGACAACTATAGACAGCCTCACTCAAAGGCAGCTATCAACTGTCTACAATGAAATCCCTACACTTGACTGGATTCGACTGACTTAATTTCAACGCCCTCTCGGCATATCTACCTCCCTATTATGGATAGCCTCAGGGATCTCAGATTATTTACAATAAAATACAATTATATTCCTTCTCTTTGCAAGTTTATATTTTCAACATTTCCAATAATACAATATTTTTCTATTTTTATATCTCTCAGATGATTGACAATGAATGACAGTGGTGTTATTCTCAAATACTATGGTAACCAAAATAGGGTTGTTCATCTACAATGTACAAATATAGGGCCGCTAACATTTATTTATAAAAATAGGCTTACAGCTCGGCCTTCCTGCAACAAGCGAGTCCCTTCGCTTTTTTTTTATTTATTTACACATACACATACACTAGTTATACCCAAAACAAATCAATTTTAACCCCAAAAAAAATATTTGTTTCATTAATAGCCTCAATATTAATGTTATTTGCATAACATAACGCAGTTTTCTTACTTTCGCCTTCATTAATAAAGCAATACGTATCGCTGCGACTGTAGTGTTGTACGTCGACACGCGTCCGTCGAACCAGTACTGCGCCTAACAGTTCGGCCATCCTGTAATCCTTCGACCCCGAAGGATCCTTATGTCATTAAAGGCATGCTCCCGGCAGCGCACTGCACATCAGCAGACACATTCTCTCCTAACTATAGCCCCTGACGGCAAGATAGAATATCGCGACAAATCACAACTCCTTTTCCTTTTACATTTGCTCCCAAATCCTTGAAAACCTTTGTCATGTTATAATCTGAAAGCTCTTTATATTCCCATGTAAATTGCATCTATCAAAATCTTATGAAAAATCCTCCTCAGTACAAATACCGACCTATTTATTCAAACTACACGATACAAACGTTACCGTGATTTACAAATCATTGCCATGTATTGTCCAATATTTAAATCAATAAGAGTTTAATAGCACTCTGATTTTATCAATACATAGAGTCACGTATAATTGTGATCCATCAATACAATTAATAACTGCCTGATCCAAAAAAATCTTTGGCAGTTCCACTTGCAGTCAGTGTATTCGGACACTGAAGTTGAGTGCCACAATACTCTGCTTTCTGCTAGCCCAAGTAACAGGTCCATCATTCATCAAAAAGATATATCAAGTGTTTGATTTACATCTGAGGTAAAATCAGCATCAGAACAGCATATCAATTCTTCATTACAATCATAAGTTATTCAAAGCTGATTCGTCTTTGACAAGTCATCCCTATTGCGATTGTTTAAATATCCATTAACTATATTTAATGCATAAGAAATGTCAGGCCCAGATACGTCCTATATGAAAAATAAATAGTACTCTCATCAATATTTTTCTTAAAAATTACATTATTATCAGCAGGGGCACTACAAGGATTGATTTTTGACATATTAAGTCTATTTATTATTCATTCTTTAAACTGTTTTTGACTTAAAACAATTGATCCATAAATCCCAACAATCTCCATGCCAATAAACATACATTATTGCAACTCAACACTTTTGTCTCAAATATTTCTTTTAAATCATTAACAATAACAACAATAGCAACAGCATAATATCTTTAGGTACCTTTCGATAATAGGCGTCAACTACACACATGATAAAAACAAGTTTATGATTATTAAATTGGCCAACAAAAATACAATTGTCTTAAGGACATAATATCTCAAAACCATAATGTACTCGTACATTAGAAAAAAGATTTTTTTTTGTTACAAAAGCGTGATATCTGCATTAGACCATATAAGGATTTTGTTAACCCACATATTTTTCCCGGTTCAGCATGAATTCTCTCGGGTACCTCTATATATGTACATTCTCTGACAACTCACCATTTAAAAAATGCTGCTTCGACATCAAATTGTTGAATTTCATAATTTTCTCGAGCTGCAAAGGATAGTAGTATTCTTATGAAGGAATACCTTATTGTTGGTGAGAATGTTTCCTTATCAGTCTTAGTCTACATCTTTTATTTGTGTAAAACCACATGTATAAAGACTAGCTTCCTCTTTACACAAAATACCCATTTTGACGTCACTGTCTTTTTGTCTCATTTTTTATCTATTAACTTCGATGTTTTATTTTCTTCTAATGACAGTAATTCTTCTCATAAAGCTTCCTTCCATTTCCACTTCCATCACTATTCTTACAATTCATAGCTTCTTCATAATATGACATATTATATAGTAGGTATATCATCTATATACAAAAACACAAAAAATGTTTGTACGGATATCCTTTATAGATTTTGAAACCATCTAACCGATATGCCTCAAAATGGTTTTTTTGAAGGGCAATAATCCAAAGGTGGTTTGAGGCCACAAAAAAATGCATTAGGCACAATCAGTTCTCTGATAAAGTTGATTTTCCACTTTTCCCATACAACGATTTGAAGAAGATGGGCCTTAATACATACTGTCAAGACAAAAACACTGATCTGTCTTGTCATCAGAATTTTTAGAGTAGTGGAACACGTCGGATATCCACTAGTACTCAATAAAATTTGTCTCTTCATTCCTGTCTCTTCCAGGTCGCAATGTAATATTACTTCTGTCATTTACAGAAATCATTTGTGAAGGTTCATAAGTCACATCATAAGGAACCTTTTGTGTTTCTTCACTTTCAAAACTAGATTATAAAGTATCTTGGTTTTCTCCTGATGAGACTGGTACATAATCTTGTATTTCTTCACATTGTTCTTTCTCATTCGTAATAATAATCGAAGTGATATTTTCCTTCAGTACTGGTATGTTGTTCTCATTGAACGCACGCCACGTATCTACTTACTGTTATCTTCCCACTTTCAACATCAAACATTCTATAATCTTTATCATTATATCCCACCAATATTAGTTTTATGCTTTTTCTATCGAGTTTCCTTCTATTTTCGTCAGTTATATAGATATATCCTTCCGAACCAAAACGTATATCTGTTCAAGAGCTGACTTCTTTCCATTCCGTTGCTCATATGGATCAGATACGTTTTTTGTTTGACTAGAAGAACTTCGATTTAATAAATAAACAGAAAAGTTCACATCTTCAGCCCATAGATTCAATGGGATATCATGAGAATATTACATAGACCTTGCGCTTTCCATCATTGTACGCATTTCTCTCTCCTTCTCGTCATTTAATTCGGGAATGTAAGGTGCTGTACGTTCGCAAACTATCCCTTCCGTCCATTGTCTGTATGCAGTATACAAATTCCATGACCAAACTTATCATTTACTGTTGCATTAGATTTCCTGAAGCATTCCAGGCCATCACCTTTATGCTCAGTAATAAATACATTTTATTTATTATTATTTATAAATACATGACTATAACTGGTAGCACCATCTTTAAATAAGGCAAAATATCTTGCTCCAGATATCTGTGTTCCATAGGTCCACATAAATCGCTGTAGGTTAATTAAATCACTAGCTTCTCATTGACCGCTACAAGATTTTCTTATGAAATGGTAAACGGCTCCATTCACACTGACATGTCTCACAAATAAAGTTGTTATCATCCGTCAAAGTCACTGGAATTGTTATTCATGTTCAAATCTGTTTCAGGCTCAAATGCCCCAAATTTTCATACCAAATTCTCAAACTGGATTGCACTAAACTGTAGTTCATTTACACTGCAGTTTAAACCTTTAATTCATAAATATTTCTTTCTTTCAATACTGCTGTCATAACAAGAATACTGTCTTTCAACATTACGGCTTCTATGTATTTCTTATTAATGACATAAACCTTTTCTTGTTGTCATACCTTCTGAAAACAAATTTTTGTACAACTCCGGTACATAAAGAACATCTTGTATAATACCTACTTTTCTTCGACTTTCCGATTTACACATCTATAAATCGGAAACGTATTGATACGTTTCCATGTCCTTACACCAAGAGTTTTTTTAAAATTATATTTCCCAATCTCATAGTTCTATCATAACTATTCTGGCCATACTCTTATAACTCACAGAAATAAGCGTGCCAGTAAGACATGTGAGTAGGTCTACCACTCGGTATCAACGATTCATACATCTGTATCAGGTTCAGATTGTAAACTTTGTTCATCACTAAATGCAAACGTTTTTTGAGCTTGAGATTTCCTCTCGGAGATCTTTGCTGTTCGATACTCTCTTGCGAAAGGCCATCTCTTGTTGCAATTATAACATACAAATCTACGTTTTGATTCGTAATCGCTACTATGAACCTCCGTATCGCATACCCGTGTAACCTCTTGTGGCTCTAAATACTGCATCCAAGTTTTTGGCTGACCCTCACACCTGGTTCTTCTTGGCCAAGTTGTGAAACTATATTCACGCCTCGCAGTCTTGTGTTTCTCGACCCTGGCCCTAAAAACCTGGACGCACCTGGGTGTAATGTTTATTGACCCTGTTCCTCAAACCTGGACACACCTGGGTTTAATGTTTATTGACCCTGTTCCTCAAACCTGGACACACCTGGGTTTAATGTTTGTCGATCCTGGCCCTCAAATCTGGGCACACCTGGGTTTAATTTTTGTCAATCCTGGCCCTAAGATCTGGGCACACCAGGTTTAATGTTTAAGCTTCACAGTTTTTTCGAACCATATCAGTAACTGAAACTGACAAATCACAGCTTAGTAAACCATAAGGCAACATAACACACACAGAAAATAATTTTTAGTTGCTATAAAAATTTATATTAAGTTATGGGTGGTAGATTAAGTTGCCAGGTAAAAATGTAGTAGGTGAAATATCAATCATCCCCTATTTTCGTACCTTTAGGGGTAAGATTTTGTTACCAATTTTTAAAGAAAATAACTTCAAGGTATACCTACACTATCCAATAAAAATTCAGTACAAAGTTATTGGGTAAAGGGTAAAAATTCCTTGGGTAAACAATCAATCATCCCCTAATTTATGACCTTTAGGGTAGGAATAAAATTTTCAAAAAAATGGGACTAACTTCAAGACATACCCCATCCATTAAAGAAAAAAAAATCATCAAAATCAGACTATCCTGTGCCGATTACTGCGTGGTCATACATTAAAAAATATACACATACGTGTCGAATTGAGAACCTCCTCCTGTTTTTCGTCGGTTAACAACACAAAGCCAAATACGCTAGTCTTTACTGATCAGCTGTTGTCACTTTGCCCCAAAGGAATCAAATACACTCTCTTTGCAAAGGAATCATACCAATAGTCACTAGGGCACGTGGATTGCAAATATTTTTTTATACCATGATAACGTAAAACTCTTTTGCAGGTTTATTTATATTTTACAATGTTAGCGTTACTCACGTTAGTCTCTTGTAGGCGTAGTTCGAAAAGAACGATTCTTTTCGTCGATCCCACTTCTGAAGCTATGGATAGCCTCAGGGATCTCAGATTATTTACAATAAAATACAATTATATTCCTTCTCTTTGCAAGTTTATATTTTCAACATTTCCAATAATACAATATTTTTCTATTTTTATATCTCTCAGATGATTGACAATGAATGACAGTGGTGTTATTCTCAAATACTATGGTAACCAAAATAGGGTTGTTCATCTACAATGTACAAATATAGGGCCGCTAACATTTATTTATAAAAATAGGCTTACACTATACATACAACATCATTGGTAGGAGGCCTTCGATTGGTGACCTTAATATACAGATGAGACTCGTGCATTTCAATGCAAGGTTATTTAAGTAGTTAAAAGCACTCTATTAAATTGAATGATATAATTTATGTTATAAATTCATAAAACAAGAATCTGTTCCTCTTTATTTTCCCTCTTCGTTAGAACTTGATACGTTCAATGATGTAGTTAGAATAGAATAAATAAGGATAAAAAATATTTTTAATATTAAGTTAAATTATTAAATTAAAACAGCAGTTCCGAAATAGTTTTATTTCCATTAATTGTTTTTTTTAATATTTATCTATACATAGCAATTATTCGATTTTGAAATGTGACGTCACGAAATTTAGGACTCTTCCCTCCCTTGTCACACAATGTCACACTACATCGACCCCCCTCCTCCCCCTAACGTGTGACGTAATTTATGGATGGCCCTTTAGGTACAAATCTTAGAAAAAATTGTGTTTATTACACACTCCTGAATCCAACAATATTGTTTTTTTTTTTGGTGAAAGGAAACTTTGTCAAGGGTGATATTGCTGTAAGAATAATTAGGGTTTTATTAAATGTACTGCCAGATCTGCGACGAAACACATTAATTAACGCGTTAACAGTGTGGCATCAGTTACAAGTGCTACGTTTGTAGTATACGTTGTTCGATTTTCGCTCCGTGGAGTATAATTATTTTAATATATTTTAAATCAGTTTATATTATAATTGATTTTTTGTCATCCAAGACTTAACATTCATAAGTCGCCGCTCTTAAAAATGAAACATCAAACAGAGCACAATACAAGCACAAACAATGCAATCAGCTGTTCGAACGTCAATGTCAATATTAAAATATCGCTGTGGATATTTTTACACACAGCCAGGAAAAATGTACTAATGATCTCATTTTTGTTACGGACGTTAATAACGGAACTCATTGTTCTATTCATGTATTGTTTAGCACAGCTGGTCTTCGGAGAGACAGAGCTTATTTGTTACGTAAGACTGCAATTTGCGTTGCAAAGGCTTCAGGCTTTGAAAATGAAAGATTCTAAGAAAATACCTGTCCTCTAAAATACAAACTCTCTAAATTCTGAATTTCCTATGTAAGCAACATGAAGCCACCACAGGAAGCCAGCCAACTATTTACTATAAAAGGTTATATCCGGCAAGGGCATAAATATTTTTTATTTATAATAAACGAGTAACCGCCCTCGCTTTGCTTCGGTTTTCTTATTTTTTTACACTTTGGGTTACATTATTTGAGTTTTATTAAGGATCCCAATTTTTTTTGAAAATATAATATAGCCTATGTTACTCGGGGATAGTGTAGCTTCCCAACAGTGAAAGAATTTTTCAAATCGGTTCAGTAGTTTCGGAGCCTATTTAATGCAAACAAAAAATCAAATATTTCCTCTTTATATATTAGTATAGATAAATTTTATTTTAATAGTGCTTATATACCAAGGTACCCGACGTATGCTACTACGCTAAAAATAAATGTACCTAATGCATTGTTTTAGTGATCTAAAACCATTGTTATTATTGCCTTTCAAATACAATCGGTTTGGGGCACGTCAGTTGGATGGTTTCAAAGTCTATAATATAACGTACATTGCCACATTTTTTGTGTTTTAGGTATATACATTAATATAGACATAGATTACTCAATTGATTTTAATAACTTTAAACTTATTTATCCTTGTGCTAACTGTATCAGGATACTATTTTAAATGGAGCGACAAATGCGATACACAAACTGGATTTATCCACTAAGGTGAAATCAATTATTAGTCATTAAATAATCTGAATTTTACCAAGAAAAAAATAACCGACTTCAAAATAACTAAAAAACTACTCGTCAGATCTAGCTTAACTTTATGTGGGACTACATGACAAGCACCAGCTTTCAATTAAAAAAAGTATCATCAAAATCGGTTCACCCAGTCAAAAGCTCTGCGTTAACAAATATCAAAAAATACAATCGAATTGATTACCTCCTCCTTTTTGAAATCGGTTAGACATACTTCTAAACCTGCAATCATTAGTGTGAGGCATCGATTGCTCTTGAGCACTATAAGCTAGAACACAAAATAACGAAGTACCTATGCTGCTCCATTAATATTACTGAAGATAATTAAACGTCTTGTAACTTTTCCTAGAATGAAATTACTTTTGTCAGCGTGACTCGCAAAATTTGAAAAGTAGAAAAACTTTCTTACGTTCGTACCCTTACTCCCGATAATAACAAATCGATGCTAGAATGCAAACACGTAGTAACTCGCAAAGATCTAATTGTTCATCAGAGACGATAAACTTTTTAATTTCTCGAAAAAAAATCATATGATCTCTAGTAAACAGAGAAAAATTCATAACTTCTCTATTTAGTAGAAAGGTAATGATTTTTTTGAAAAATCAAAAACTTTTTCGGCTCTGATGAACAATTTGATATTTGCGGGTTACTTTCTAGCGTCGAAATGCTAATGAGCTGACCATAATTTTATTTTTTAATTTTCTTGGATTCAACCCATTAATGGCCCACTGCTACCCCTTGAGGAGGTCTAGAACATACTCCACTACGCTGTTTTAGTGAGGATTGGTTAAGGGATTAGTGGCCAGCCCAAGTGTCGAAAGTTTTCATGCCGCCTGAGGTCCTACTACCGAGGTGCCCTCGGAAGCACGAAAGTCCTCAAAAAATTGTGCCACTAGCGGTCACCCTAAATACAATAAAAACTAGCAATGCAATTCAGTTATTTCAAATAATATAATTCTCTTTGTAAAGAGATAAAATCTATATCGTATAATTAAACACATTTTTTTTTGTATCTACGGATGTCCTATATAAACAGACTTTGAAACAATCCAACCGATATGCCGCAAAATGGTTTCATTTGAAAGGCGTCGCCTTTATTTAAGGCGATAATACGAAGATGGTTTGGGACCAGTCAAACAATACATTAGGCACATTTTGATTTTCGACTTTTTCCATAAAACATTTATTTGGTAGTAGTTACACGCCGGGTATCAACAAGTTTATTATATTCAAGGAATAATCCTTCACATTACTTATCATAAAATAGTGTTTGCTTAGAAAATACTTTGTATTATGAAACAGAATTGGATGAAACGACGCTTCTGACGCCTCTATTGGCGTGAGTAAACGAATTCTGAGAGCAAATAAGGAATAAAGAATTAAATCTCCCGAAGCAAAACCTAAAGGGTGTTTTAGTTATAGAATAAGTCGTTGACGAGATTTTACTAAAAATTAACATATTATTAAGACATTTACTTTTAATTTGTACGGCAGATGTAAAGAAATCTGGCGAAAAAAATATATACAATAACGAATGCATTTATTATAATAGCTTACCATATATAAAAATAATCTTCGACTTAATAATACAAATCCAACATGCACAAAATTTCAACACAGGCGAGCTTCATACAATAAAGATTATGATTAAACATTTAATAAGACCAAAAACAACTTTACAGGTGATATGTTCGTAAACACCGGCTATAGTTTAAACTGTGTTACTACTGTTTACGCCCACTTCGGAGTACAATGTTAAATTACTAAGAAAAAGTATTAATTATTATTACAAATTACACTATTAATCTGAATTACTTGTAATTAGGTATTATGTTGAGTGTTAGCATGTGTATGTATGTGTGAGTGGGTGTGGGTGAATCATACACACCGCGTATGTGTGTGACAATAGGTCCAATAGGTATACCTAATACTATACTCGTATAAGCAATCATGTAAACTAGAAAAATGATATGACAAATAGGGCTTCAGTAGTTCACACACTACTATGGACTCATTGCCCGCAGCATAAAGTAAAGAAAAACTTATTTTGTAGGACATATTTATAATCACTAAGCTCCTAGTAATAACAGAGCAAAGTTATACTTAACACATAATAATCTACAAATGAAAATAAGTTAACATCCTGTCGCATTTGACAAGGCCGTGATAATATCAGTTCAAAGAATTCTTTTAATAAGACACATAACACGTGATGACATTTCATTTAATAATATTAGATTTAATATCATTTCTCTTATTAACATTTGTCATGTTTAATATTTTATATCATGTTTTCATGTTTGTTTATAAAGTTGGTAAGACGTCGGTAAATTAAGCTTTAATAGGTACAAAATTATAAATTATCTAGTGCATTGTTGACCAATGTCACTAAGAAATTACAACAATGCATTCAAACAGTCTTGAATCAATTTGTGATTGACTAAATGGAGCATCTATTGATGTGGAATATTGAGATGGATATCTGATGAATTGCTATTCGAATGGCAACCCCGTATCTCAGGTGAAAGTGAAGCAGTTCCAGGTTTAGATTCCCGGCTGGATAATTTATATGACAGTTATTTTTTTCTCAGATTGTGGGTGTTTATGATATCTTGTCTTGACTTGATTGACTTGACTTGCCTGTAAAATCGTTAGAGAAACATGTAAAAACACAACTCGTTGGCAAGGGTTACTATAGCGTAGATTAATAATTATTTAAATGACAAGGAAGCATGGTGTTGATTAGTACCTACTGCAACCGGTTCTGTTAAGGTTAGGATAATATATTATTTTTCTGTAATCAATTTATTATGTTGTAAACATTATGGTTTTTAGGGTTCCGTAGCCGAATGGCAAAAAACGGAACCCTTATAGATTCGTCATGTCTGTCTGTCTGTCTGTCTGTCTGTCTGTCTGTCCGTCCGTATGTCACAGCCACTTTTTTCCGAAACTATAAGAGCTATACTGTTGAAACTTGGTAAGTAGATGTATTCTGTGAACCGCATTAAGATTTTCACACAAAAACTGAAAGAAAACAATAAATTTTGGGGGTTCCCCATACTTAGAACTGAAACTCAAAAATGTTTTTTTCATCAAACCCATACGTGTGGGGTATCTATGAATAGGTCTTCAAAAATGATATTGAGGTTTCTGATATAATTTTTTTCTAAACTGAATAGTTTGCGCGAGAGACACTTCCAAAGTGGTAAAATGTGTCCCCCCCCCCCCTGTAACTTCTAAAATAAGAGAATGATAAAACTAAAAAAAATATATGATGTACATTACCATGCAAACTTCCAACGAAAATTGGTTTGAACGAGATCTAGTAAGTAGTTTTTTTTTAATACGTCATAAATCGTAAACCACAAAAAACATCGATCAAAGTTACAACGAACTAAAAGAACTTTTATATTATGTTACTTGCTGCTACGGAACCCTTCATGGGCGAGTCCGACTCGCACTTGGCCGCTTTTTTTAAAAGTCAGGAGTTTCTTCTTTTCTAAAAGCAACTTTTTGAAAAGTCAGTAGATCAAAATTGTGACGTGCATAAGTGTATCACTGATATCTACATGAATACATAATTTTGAATTTGAATTTTGTTTGTGAATGCATGGAACCTAATGTGTGACTCTTTAAAAAACCTTATCCTTTGAGCACGTAGAAATTTCTAACTAATAGGCTAGTGCTTTGAATACTGAAACGACGTGGTTCAGACCTCCTTAATTTACTAAAACACACAACACATCCCCTAATGAAGTTGAATCAACTTTTATCGTAAAAATAATGATCACTTCATGGCCTCTTTATCGACAATACAGATCTTCTAATGATTGATCACTTCCCACTTAATTTACAGTAATAAAACATTTCTTTGTACAAAATATATATTCAAATACAGTTATTTTTTCTACAAAAGACATATTCAAATACAGTTAAATATGAATGAAGGATACTTTTGCTACAAAAACATTTTTCTTACTGTGACATCCTTTGTTGTCATTGTCGTAATAAAGTTGTGTTGTGAAAGAGGATTTAAAATGCTAAGCAACAAAGTCAGTGTATTAATTTAAATACAATGTACCTACACAGTGCGTTATGTACGAGTATAATATCGTCGTATAATCGATAGAAAGTTCTACGACTTTTGTTAAATACAATAAGCTTGTTCTCGAAAATAAACAGAATTTTTTAAGTTTTGCCTTATCATAATGACTGTTTATTTTGCTAATCGACTTCAAAATAATATAGACGGCGTTTCTGATATATCTTTTTAAACATAATTATATGTTTTTAACCGACTTCAAAAAAGGGGAGGTATTCAATTCGACTGTATTTTTTTATGTTTGTTACCTCAAAACTTTCGACTGGGAAAACAGATTTTGATGAACCTTTTTTTAAGCGAAAGCTGGTGCTTGTCATGAGGTACCACTTAAATTTGAACGAGATCTGAAGAGTATTTTTTGAGTTACCCCTAATTTTAAGGTCGGTTATTTTTTGTCAAGAATTATTCGAAGACTGTTTCCTTCAATTTGGTTATTTGTTTTTTATTCAAACGCACTCCATAAAAACAGCTTTGAGGGCAAATTTGAAGCACCCCGTTATATCCAATAATCGGGTAAGCGTAAAACTACTTTCGCTATAAACAAACAACCACAATCCATTTCTCTTCAATTTCGATAATCCTGACGGGATATCGTGTTGTTATTCGTGAAATCACGTCCAACGCACATTGCGAAGTTTATTTTTAATCCATGATTTCCGTTTCCATATTCGGCCAGGGCTGTGTTTATGTAGCTAATTACGAATTGATGGTCAGTAAACGTATGCCAAATTTACGCTTTGTAATGGCGTATAGCGGTCGGAATGCCCGGTGACGTCATTTGGAGTGATACACAACTGTGTTTGTTGATGAATATCCTCCTTTTGATTAACGTTGTGGATGTTGTAACGACAAGCTGTAACTTGGAAATTTTATGATTGCGAAGTATAAAGTGATTTTGTTGTGCTTCCTATTTAAGATATTCTAATTCAGAATGGTGAGCTTACTAAAACACAATCTTGGCTTGAGAGCCAGTTCTTTCTTTCTTTTTGTTCTCCCTTTCTTGGCCGGCAACGCATCAGTGATGCCTTTGGTGTTGTTGATGTCCTTGGGCGACGATAGCTACCTACCACCAGGTGGATCGTCAGCTCGTTTGCCGGCTATTTCCATAAAAAAAAAATCTTTTGCAGTTTTTGGGTTTTAATCGAAACTTATCTCTGACGGTTCTTTCAGCACTTCCAATAATCAGTACACATAATTAACGGAAATAATAATTTTCAGTGTCCTAGTCTTTGTGTCTTATCCGTGACACCCACGACACAGGGAATCCTAGTGTGGGGCTATAAGTGTGTAACATATTTATTTAATCTAACCTACTGGTTAGGTTTTTATTTCCACCAAACGTAGCTAAACACCATCTTGCTTAATATTTTGAAATTCATTTGTTTCTCAACTAAGTATTTAAATTCGAGCAGCGCAAAACTGGGCTCGTCATTAAAAAAATTAATACCTATCTAACAAAACAGAACCATCGACAGAAGCTTACTCAACCTTGTTAACGGCAAATCAGCTTATACTGATGACAAAAAGTTTTATCTCTATATATAACATGAGAGCATACTATCATATCCATTGTTGTGCCCTGTGGTTGTGTCATTGTATCCATTCATTACCGTTTATTGATTGTTCTTCGGCGAATAAAACAATATCGAAATACGAATAATACTTGTCCGTACAGGCTGTTTTTTGTACAAGCTTGTTGGAATATATAATTACGTAGGCTTTTAAGAACTTTATGATATGACCATTGACCACTGATGATAATTCTATGAAATACCTAATATGTTTTAGTTATGAAATTAAATTTGCTATTAAAAAATACTGTAAAATAAATTGAAAAAATTTGAAAAATGTTTTCTATTAATTATCCAATGAAGAAATATGTAGTTGACAAACGCAATTTGTAATACTCAGGAACTTCGAAGAGGTACCTGAAAACGTATCACGTGACATCTGCGCCCTATTATTACAGGTAATGTTATGTTACATACCAGGTCCCTAAAGTTCGGTTTAGATGTATTAAGTAGTTATCTATAACTAAATTTTAACTAAATTGGTCAATGTCAAACAGGCCTATGATTGTTCGAAATTGTTCATCCAACGTCACTTGATCCATCTTAAGGTACCTCTTCGTAGCTTGCCACAGCGGAACCACCTAAGTATTACTTAGATACTTATGAAAAATCTATTTCTATAGTCTAACAATACAATCTATAAATCAAATTACACAGTTATTCTCCCTCACTGCGTTACATAATAATTGTCAGAAAATCATATAAGAGCTAATAAGTTAGTATGAATTACAAAGGCAACCAGCATTGTTTCACCTTCACAATTTAATAGAAAAATGATAACAGGAACTTGTTATTTAATGCTTCCGTCAGAGTTTGATTTGTGACCGATCTGACGAATAAAGCTGGTTATACGCGATCAAGTTTACTTGTCATGTTTGCAGCGAACTTGATGCAACATCTAGTTTACATGAGCTAAGCTATATAGCCAGATAGCCATACACCGTCAAATTTACTGGATGACGCATCAAGTTCTCCACAAACTTGACTTGTATGGCCGGCTTAAGTTTGTTCTCTGGTCGTAATTATGTGTACTTTGTTATATAGCTTACGATAGCTTACTGTTGTTACAATTACAGATATTTTACAATAGCTATGTTATGTTCACAAGGTTCAGTTTTTGATTCGCTACGACATGTCATAAATGTCTAACATTACAATGATTATGAGACTATTAAAAGTACTGAAACTTTTATAAAAATATGTGTTGTATATTTTACTTACAAATTCAA
The DNA here is from genome assembly GCA_951805285.1 of Thymelicus acteon. Lineage (NCBI taxonomy): Eukaryota > Metazoa > Arthropoda > Insecta > Lepidoptera > Hesperiidae > Thymelicus > Thymelicus acteon. Next base: position 5,943,465 of record OX638229.1, on the reverse strand, counting down.
TTCTGATTGATAAGTCTATATTCGTAAAACATATATATAAAACATTTTTATGTGTCATGTCTAAATATAATTAAAACAATTGACTGAATTAGACTGATTCAATTTCTGCGCGCTCGCCGCTCTTAGCATATCTAGACCTCTTTTTGTACATAATATAATATCATTGGTTACAATGTATTGTTTTGTTAGCACGGGAAATAGCTTTGGATATGTTAATACTAAATATATTGAAATATATTACACGACGTATAAAATGTTTATGTAATAGACAAAAATACTGAATAGTTTGCCAAATGAGAATATTTTCTTGTGATTTTTTGCTAACATATAACAGGCTAGAAAGTACAATAAATGAGTTTAGCATAACGGCCTCTTTGTGACTGAAATATATAAAAGTACTCGTATTACGCTAGGACCTAGCTTGCCTAGGGCCGCTAGAATTAAATAAGGTGGGTGGTACAACCTAGCGATTCCAATATTATTAAAAGTGACCTCATCCGTTAAAGGAGCGTACACAATGAACCACAATGAATCCGCTCTAGATTGGCTTTGGCTCAAGATGGAGCCACTCACGTCGCCATTTATAATCAACCTTTTAAAGTCTGAAATCCTTTTTAGACTCCAGAAATTTAGAAGCTAGCTATTGGTTGACAAATGTAGACCAGTAGAAACATAAAACTTTGTAAAGTTTTTTGTGTAAGTGTGAGGGAGCACTAAGAATTTTGAAAAATTTATCCCCTAAAACGTGTATGGAGTTTTCTAACGGCAAAGTTAAGTTTTAACCAATGATTATTATAATGTAAAAAGGTAGATATGTCACTAGCGCGCCGACGATGAAGAGCGTAAGAACAGGCAATTGATCGTTCTGCTCGTAGTTGCTCTGTCAATACAAGACGATACGCACGCTTTTGTTGTTGTCAGAAGTGCTAGACATTTGACATAGCGTTAAAATGCTTTCGTGTATTATACCAATGTGATTGGTGTAGTGAAACAAAAGATAAACGTGTGTGTGTTGTAGCTCTTTTCGGAACAGATTTCTTGATTGATTTGTAAGGATATAACGTATCTGTATTTTTTAAATATCATTAGTTTTTACTCACTTCAGTTTATATAAGAGCAATGTTCAGTTCTACAAGTTTGTACTGAACTTAACTCAGCTGAACTTTGTCATCAAAAGACTCACGTATTCTGAGTAAATATTGCTTAGAAATAACGACTACGTATGTACGTACATGTTAACTGATTTATTAAAGTCGTTATTACTTTACTTCATTTACTTCAGATGAACTTCAAAGGAAATATCATAAGTCTAATTACCCAGAATTCTTAACCAATCTCTACCCAAAAGCTGCCTAGAAGATCGTTATCTTAGCGCTCAATAGCGATCACCCTATATACCGTACTTTTTTTATAAATACAGTATATAAAGACCTAGTCTAAAAATAAAGAGGTTTTTTTCTTAAGGACTGATTGAATTTTTTTTTTCAGATATATACAGTAATATCCGACAAGCTGGTTGGTATCCTACTGAGGACACGGAAACATCACTTAACGTTCTTCGAAGGCGAAGTTCTATTCCAGGTAATATTGAGTAGCATTGAATGATCTACATTTTATTTATTTATTTATTAGATCACTAACATACTGCACACTATTACATTGTTTATTATTAGGTAAATTTTTACACATTCTCGATGCTAGTACAATTACTTATTAGTAACTACTGCAACAATATTATATTATTATTTACTAATTTGTACTGTATTATCATTTCTAACAATTAATGAAAAAAAATCCTAAAATTTCAACCACTCAAATAAATATTGAGAAAATTTCAAAGTTTCAAAAACTGCTAAATCTAATCAAGTTTACAGTTTTTAGGACTAAAGACCCATTTATTATAACATTAATTACAGGTATTTTAAAGTGTATCGTACAAAGGGGATCGACCTGTGAGCCCCACAACACATACTCATTATTATTAAATAGTAAATACATTTCTATACTCCGTTCAAACACGATGTGGAATAAATGTACACAAACTATTGCCTATCAACCACAAAAATCCAGGTGCATGAAACTTTTTGTCGTATTATTAGTTCACGGCTAGGTCTCCGGCCACAGACTACTTTAATATCGTAACCGTTACGATGACGAAAAAGCAGTAACAATGGGATGACAGTTAATTTGGCGTCTTGTGTGGCGTAATGTTACCAAACCGGGTCCGCCATCCGCGCCGCCGCGCCGTGCCCAAGTTTTTTTGATGAAGTTTGTGCCCAAATTTGAATGATGAAATTGAATTTCTATTTTCGATCTGGATGTATGCATGTGTTCTTCTCTTTGTGTGTTGTCCATGGCACCCACGGTACTGAGAATCCTAGTGTGGGGTGTTATTATTATTTTTTGAAGTAACTGGTCTAGGCATGTTTTAATATCTTGTAACTAGCTCGGTTAGTGACTGCCTCTAAATTCAACGCAAAGCAAGGCGTGTGTCAGTATTCATATCCAAATAGTGCCAAGTGCCATGCATTCGGTGCTATTATTTGCCTTCAGTTTATCATCACAGTGACGTTGCTATGCGTAATAAACATATAGTATATTAGTATTATTTATTTAGAATATTAATATAATTAGCCTTTGTCCAGCAGTAGATCTCCAAGGGCTGGTGGATGGATGGATGGATTATTTATTTATTTTAAATTAACCCTAACAGGTTAAACGTATTTCACGTTTAAAATGGACATAATATTGGAGGTACATTTTTATGATGTGGTTATCAAAACAGATTTTTTTTTATTATTATCTTTGTGGTTTATAAATGTCTTAGTTTTTGTAATTTTTAACTAACTGCGTATTACAAATGTTAACACCAAATGTCTTGGTAAAGAAAACATTTCCATAGACATAAAAGGTAGATATTTGAAATTTTGATAAAATATTTGCAAAAGTATGTAAAGTATGTATTAACAACATAGTTTTTGAATATCAATTATATTCTATATTCCCTTATATTGTTATACATCAATATCCCTTATTCATAAACTATGTTGTTAATTAAATATAAAACCTATTATGTAAATACAATTTTAAAAATCAATTTAATTTATTTATTTAAAAAAAAGTTTTGGAGGGCACCATCTATTTATAATTCTATCATTAGTTATCATATCAACGATAGCTGTCATCAGTTATATAATAATAATCAAGTAATTTATCGCACAAGTAAATCAAATTAAATGAAGTTCATTAAATCCTTAGCTGAGCCGTCTTAGATTATAGGGTGACCCGTGCGAATAAAATAACCATTATTTATAACCCCGGATCCTCAACGTAACATTATTATGATAAAAAAAGAATAAATAATCCAAGCTAGAATTTCTTCATCATTGTTGAAGAAGCTAGGTACTTTAAAATACACATTTTAATTTAATTAAACCCATTTATATCTTTCAACCCTCGATCCTTTCAATTTATTTTATGAATTGTAATTTTCTCTGGCCATGACCTACTACTCGTATAAGTTTTTGTTCTTCCACCTCATGTTATGTAGGCGATGATAGAAATTGTGCCAAATGGTAGCGGGATATTTTGTATGTCACAAATTTTGGTCGAATTCCAGATTGGCCTTTTACCATAACACAAAGATAATACTATATTTGCCGAGTATTCTCCTAGTGGGCGAAATTCGGCAAAATCATTATTACTAGAGGAAAATTTTGTAGGAAAATATTTACATATTTTGAATGGTTTCTTCTACATTTATATTTCGGAGCACAGGTGACATTTTCTATTTATTTATTTGTTTTTTCTTTTAATAGAATCATAAACCTGAAAATTATTTAATTACATAAACATTTTTATTGGAACGAAGTTCCTTATCGCGCGTTGCGAAAGGGGGTTAGACGGAAAAAATTAAGAGGAAAAGTTGTAACGACACTTTTTGCCGTCGTTTATTAATTAAAGCGAGTACTAGGCGACCAAAAGTGTTCGAGGGTGCGACATCAGTGATACTGTACAATCATAGTATGTGGCTGTCTTATTTACTCTTCGGTATTTAGCATAGGCACAACAGGGATATCTATATTACGATCATGCACATTAATTTATTATTGCTGTTTCTCTTGTCATGCCAATTAATATGCGGAAGAGCGACAGGGATAGAATAAATCTATCACTGTCACTCTGACAGGACACTTGTCAGAGTGGCAGTGATAGATTTGTTCTGTCACTGTCGCTCTTCCACATATTGATTGGCATGACGGGATAAATGGCAATAATAGCTTAATGTGCATGATCGTGATATGGACGTCCCTGTTGTGCCTATGCTAAATACCGAAGAGTGAATAAGACAGCCACATACTATGATTGTACAGTATCACTGATGTCGCACCCTCGAAGACTTCTGGTCGCTTAGTATTAATCAAAAGGAACTTCGTTCCATCCGGGTGTCCCTTGACACCTCTCATTTTTTATTTATTTCAAAAACCCTTATTTTTAGAAAATTAAATGGAAGTAACTAACAAATTGATTACCATTAGCGTCACATTGTTTACTGTCATTAGCTTATTACTGCATAGGATCTATGTAATGAACAAAATCTAATAATGTAATGTAATACAGTTTTTTCTTATAAATAAATAAACTTAATTTGTACCACTACATTCGTTAGAAAAATCTACAGGTTACGTGTAGAGATGTAGGAAGCGATTAATTTATCCTAGGCCTTGTTATGTGTACTCATTTCCTTGGTTGGTAAGGCTTCTTTAACCAAGGACACCTTCCATCCTTGTTGGCGTACCCACGCGAACCACCTACACGTTTGTTGGCTTTTGTGACAACTATTATCACACCATCATTTATTTTATTTTATTTATTTTTATGTTATTTAATTTTTATTTATTTTATTTTTCATTGCAGAAACGCGATGACGACGTTCCTGTGTTCCTAATGCAACCAATCAAGGATATAAGAGACTATTGTGACAACAAAGCAATGCAAGCTAGAAGATCGGTGTCGCCTATGCCTAATTAAGGAATACTAGAGTAATTTCGCTATTAATTTTTATGGTCTTTACACTCGCGGCGCGAATCATTGGCTAATAAAGGTGCAACAAGGCGCATGCACACTGCATAATGGCATGTTTACGCATTTTTTCAACAAAAAATATACGTTAAGCTTAGCGTAACGCATAGCTTAGCGTTAGCTATACTGAATTAAGGTTCCTCTTTGTAAAAAATGCCTACGCATGCCATGCCCCCAGTCGAAACATGCCCTAATATCGATGCCATGACGCCAGTTGGAATAAGTCTTAATATCGACGTGACGTTTCGATTCCGGCATCAGCCTGTCGTCAACATTGTCGTTCATATCTTATGTATGTATTGTGTACATTTGCTAAGTTCCATGTAGATGTAATGGCGTTGAACTTAAGCCGTCGTGTGTTTTGGCCACAGATTACCCTCAATAGATACCGCATACAAGGCAACTGACGCGCGTCAACACGTACGTGCATTTGCATGTTCACGACATTAGTGTCGACCAATACTGACCCGTCAAGTCCAATTATGAATTAGAAATAGCCAATCACAGCGCGTTTATTTGTCCCCCGCAAGCCGCGCCTTCCACCAAATTTTGTCAAACTCTAAGAAAATTTCACTTATGCGATATCTATTGGGGGTAATCTGTGGTGTTGCCTAAGCTACATGTAGTTTGTCCGATCACACGCTCATTGGTATTTTTTTACTTTGGTCTTTGACAAAACTCACGAAGGGGAGCTGATTCACGTTAGAACATGGCCATTTAAAAACCATAGCCGCCGTCAAAAAAATTACGAATCGTGTAAAATAACGATACCTACGTATTTAACGGTATTGAACCGTTGTGTCGTTGACATGTTTGTAAAGGAAGAATGTAATGTAGCTACTGGTGTCGAGCGAGTTATTGAGTGCTGTCAGGACCAGACCCTCGGTAATAGATCACTGCCGTGTCTGCAACAGCCGCAAATACTGCGAGTGGTTTGCAGTTCATGCTTTATCAAATGATGTTAATTTTTGTTTCACGACAAACGTACTTTGAACTATTTGGCATATAGAGAGAAATATTTTTAGAGTAATTATCATGAAACAAAGCTGTATGTCGTAGCAACGATTCGTCCACGAGTGTAGCGCTCGTATGTAAATTATTTAGCTCTCTTTTTCATAAAAATTGTGAACTATGTTAAATTTGGCTGGCTAAAATATGCTTTGTCCTAGTTCGGCGAATTATGTGAATTTCATTCTCAGTGTGTTGTGTAGGTGTCGTGCAAAGCATATTTTAGCTAAAGTTGTTGGTTGAAATATTTTATAAATAAAAGCCCTAGAACGCAGCGTAGCTACTTAAACAAAGTCCGCCATAAACTCCTTTTGTAAAATTATAAATATAAAAGTAATTTATTAAGACTACACCTACTAGTTAGATAAAAGTCTAAAATGGCTCAACATATTTTAATGAGACTAACGCCCCAACTCAAGAGTCACTAACGGTTACTTTAATCGCTCCTTAGTACAGAATCACAATACAAATTCTGTAATAAGGAGCGATTTAATTAACCATTAGTGACTCTGAGTTGCGGCATAAGTATTAAACCTACTAATTAGGTGTACAATTTATGCTTTCATTTGTACTTTGTCTTTTTCTCGCAAATTTGCTTCTGAGGCTTTCTTTCTTTAATGGTAAGAAAGATCTTTCGTTTTATAATATTATGGGATGGAGTACGGTCATTGACGTCATTGAAGACGTATTTAGGTATCTACTGTTTACTTTTGTACATTGTCAACATTACATAACTGATATCAATATTTTATCCGGCTTTATAATAATTACAAAATACCTTCGGAAAATATCCAAAATTATATTATATTATTATCAAGAAGTCACGGCGACGCAATAACTTATGTCGAACGCCACAAATTCTTTTACGTAACTTTTATCCTACAAAAGAAATCTTACAATGACAAAATGGTCCATAATTTTTTTTGGATAAATTATTCAAAATCCGATAAATATTGTACTCGTACCAAATGGTTTTATAGTTATTGTGTGACATATAATTTTAGTTTTATTATGATTGCAAGAAATCTAACAAAATACACCATTTATTTATCTGATCATTAACAACACAAATACTTAATAATGTTGAGCCAATTTTAATATAATAAAAAAAGTCAAACAAAAGTCTTAATGTCACTCCACACTGTAGTTATTATTTTTACGCTTTCTCAAATCTCATTTATTTTACGTAAAGATGAATTTACGCGTTTACTCAATTTAGAAGTAAACAATAAAACTTTATCATATCTATGCGGTATGTGCCTATTGTATTGATCATAGGGTTTGTTGGGTAAAAAATCAAGTATTCCGCAAGTTACGCAATTAACACAAATATAATTTGTTAAAGAAAATCACGCCAACATTTTCCGAAAATGTTGGCTGAAAGGACATCAAATACAATAACGAGTGGTCGAATTCTCACTACTATAGATTTATATTCGCAAATGTTTGTGCCCACTGTTAGACTCTAGTCCAAACAATGGTTGGCTATTCGTGAAATAGTAAATATTGAAATTCATTGCAATAACCACGAGTCTGATATTCAATCTAATCTAAAATCTATACTCTATACAAATAAATAAAATTGGAGTGTCTGTTTGTAATATTAAAATAACCGCTTTTTACTAAGTGCATTCGATTCTATACACGGTACATATACCAAAACAACATTTTTTACAATATTTGTCTGTCTGTGTCTGTCTGTCTGTCTGTTTGTTTGTTCCGGCTAATCTCTGAAATGGCTGGATCGATGTTGACGGGACTTTCACTGGCAGATAGCTGATGTAACAAGGAGTAACTTAGGCTGCTTTTATTTTAGAAAAAAAATAGTTTGTTAGGCGATATGAAGTTCGCAGGGTCAGCTAGTGTAAAATGTTAAATAAAAGTTGTCAAGTATACGTCCCACTTATTTCTTTATGGTATCTAGTATCTACAAAATTAAACACAAAAGTTTGTCGTTATCAACCGACGCACGCTGAGACATTGCACTAGATTACCAGGGTGTAAGAATATTGGCTTTGAGATCAATGCTTTTCATCGACCATGGGATTCCGTAGTAAAAACGCAACTCTTATTTTATGTAAATATATTATGACGAACGAGCAGATAATCACCATTGCCTAGTCACTAGTGCCATCAGAAACATGAGTGGCATCACTAATGCGTGTCCGACCAATAAAAAAAAGGAAAGAAAGAATGAGAATACTAGCTCTCAAGAAACATCATATTTCATCTGTGAGAATACGATTTTTCTTAAAACTATAACTTTGTATTAACCTAACTCAACATTTATTAAGGACCTATTTTTAATGCAATTGTTTGAAATTTATGTAATTCAAAAATAAATATTCATTTTGACGGCAATGTATCCATTTACCGTTGTTTACTCGCATGCCTCAGTAGTTTAACTTGACATCACTAGAATTCATTTATTGAAAGCGACGGGTTCAGATATCAGAGGTACGACTTGGCAACCTTACCCTATATCGAATTTTATTTAAATGTAATTTAGGCGTGTTAGTGAGCTTTAAATTCTGGATTCCTAGGAATTTGAATGAAACAAAGGGTGTCATGTAATTAAATCAGTACAAAGCTGATTTTATATACGCCTTAGAACAATTTTATTCACATAATCTTTGATGTAACAACATTATCACGTAAAGAGATAAAATTAAATGAAAGACGTAACAAAATTTATCATGTTGGTTGTAAAATTGATTAGTTATAGTTAATCTATGTAACTTAGTAATTTAGTATTATTTCTCGCTAACATTAAATGTAACTCGACATAGTTATTGTATAAGCTTAGAGATATAATTAAAACAAAAATGATTGAAAAGAAGGGACCTATATGTAGTGTTTTTGTTGTTTTTATGTTATTCTGTAAGATAAAAAATACACATAGGGCCATAATGGTTAAGAATGAAAATATTTTGAGAGTATTTTATTTGGAAACTATTGAAATTGTTATTTACATTGATTTCCACGAGATCAAGGTTTTCCTTCGATTTACCAAATATAATGTAACAATATCTAGTCGTTAATGTATTCTAGTCAGTTGAAATATAAATTATACTTTTTTATAAATATGCTTTTCTTTTTACTCTGCGCAATCTGCCTAACCTAACCTAACTCGAAATCAGCTAAATAAGAATAACCAAATGGTATGGCTCCAACCCACTAACACACCACTACTGAGCCCGGATCTTCTTGAGGAGTCCTAAAGCTTTCCAGTACGGATTGGGAGGAAGAGGCAAAGAGGTCACCAACCTACGTGTCATAAGTTTTCATGCCACCCGATAGCTAATTATATTACGATAACAACTAGTACAGATGGCTCTACGTGCTCTCCGAAGCACGTAAACGCTCAAGAAATTTTTGCCACTAGCGGTCACACACCCAACTACCGACTGCGGCCGCTATTGCTTAACTCGGCCGATCACTTATGATCCAAATTATCCGCCGGGCTGTGAGCACTTTATCTAAAAGTATAAAGTAGGTTCCAAATCGGTTGATAAATGATGAAGTTCTGAGATAGCAAATATTAAAAAAAACATTCATACTGAAACTTCCCTTTTTGAAATCGGTTCAAATACAAAATCTAGTTAATAATTTTTTTTATTTATTTTTTGAAAAATAGAATTGATAATGGTCTAAGCTATTTCATATTATATTTTCTTAGTAGCAAAGTGCATAAAGTGAAAATAACGTACTGAAAACTGTTCTAAAACAAAACTTCAACAATTATTCTTCAGTCTTTGAGACTTGAGTACTTGAGATAAAATTAAAAAAGTTACAGCTTCCATATTTATTATTATATTCAGTTTCTACCTTGCACGTGTAAACTGTGGAACGAACTTCCTGCATCAGTGTTCCCTCTAAGCTATGACATGCGGTCCTTCAAGAAGCGGGTCTATCGTTTCCTTCTAGGCTGGATATATAATGTACTATTATGTGTTCTGTGATAGAATGCGGTTGGTAACTTTGCGGGAACGTTCATTGATGAAGTTTAGTGTGGTTATCTTTAACTATGTCTGTCCATAAAGTACATAAAGTGACCGCGTCCCTTCGACTTGGCTTTGGACTACGAGTTGCTTAATTAATTCCATGAATTGAAATTCCGAACTACATGCCCAAAATAATGGACATAATATTTCATATGGGTTCTCAGAAGTTCTAGAAATAAGCCGCAAACTACAGATCTAGAATCACATTCTGAACAGTTATACAAGATTTAATAATTTGCAATATCCCGCTGTAGCAACTCGCAATCTGTGGGGCTAGCAATTTCTAAAAATTAATTGTATTGTACAATGGAGGTATCTTCTTACCGGTCCATTCTGTGGAGGATCACTGGGTTGTACCTGTGTACCACCCAGTTGAATAACGGAGGTACTCACGCACGTAATTAGCAGTTCGTTGACCCTAGCATATCAATATACACGCAATTATTTCTGGAAAAAAAATATAGAAATTTTTTTCCTAAACGAACCGAGGGGGAGTTTCTAGTTTGATAAGTAAAAGAATCTTATGTAACAACTGCTACATTAAAGTCAAATCGTCAAGCTGTCAAATTACCTACACTTATCCATTATACTAAGAGCTTTCCTTAACAACACAAGTAATGGGTTCACCCATTACATAAAAAGGCTTCATACTTTTCAGACACATGCAATCACGTTATGAGACAAAAAATGAATATAATAAAAAATAATATTCAAAGAAACACCGCGAAAAGTATTCTCGGATTAATTTTAAGTGTCTTGTGTTTTTGCGGATTAAACAGAACAAGTTACGTTGGAAAAACTAAATTAATCAGAGTTATATACTTAATTTATCGCTTTTTGTGGTTATTGGCCTTTTTATGTCTGAGTATAGTGACTTTTATGAATTCGAAAGATTTATTTCGTATAGACACTGTTATCATGTCGATAAATTACACATTTTCTATAATATTTGCTGCGTTCATGAAAAGAAAAAAATACACAAAAATATATAAAAACCTTTTTGATGTTCACAGTAAAATTAATAATGTTAAAACTCAAATTCAAATTTTTGTGATATTTTTAGTTTTCGTGTGTTTAGAAGTTCGTACTATATTGGATGTGTACAATTTTTCGCAAAATAATAAATGTAGTACCTGGTATTTTATTCATCCGAGTATTATCATGTTTTCTTTTAATTTAGACTTGCTTTGGTTTTACCTTATTTTCAACATGCTGAAATTGAAACATCAGACGATTTATAAATCTGTTAAGAATATTAAAAGAAGTAGAATATGTGATTGCTACGAAAAAAAATTCAAGTCCTATGTTTTAAAAAATATTATCTGTAAAAAAGTATTCGTCAAAAATTCAAAACATGTTAATTTTGGTTTAGAACAAATACTGAAATGTTACGCGCGCAACGTTCATGCAATTAAAATTATGTTGTCAATCATCCATATACCGGTAAGTTTTATCTTATTATAATAAAAAGCAGCACATTAACTACACTATTTTTTTTAATTTATAATACTTAACAAAAAATAACAGACTTCAAAATTAGGGATAACTTAAAAACTACTCGTAAGATCTCGCTCAAATTTGAGTGGAACATGACAAACACCAGCTTTCCATTAAAAAAAGAATCGTCAAAATCTGTTCACTCAGTCGAAAGTTCTGAGGTAACAAACAAAAAAAAGCGGCAAAGTGCGAGTCGGACTCGCCCATGAAGGGTTCCGCAGCAGCAAGTAACATAATATAAAAGTTCTTGTAGTTCGTTGTAACTTTGATCGAGGTAAATTGCGGTTTACGATTTATGACGTATTAAAAAAAACTACTTACTAGATCTCGTTCAAACCAATTTTAAGTGGAAGTTTGCATGGTAAAGTACATCATATATTTTTTTTAGTTTTATCATTCTCTTATTTTAGAAGTTACAGGGGGGGGGACACATTTTACCACTTTGGAAGTGTCTCTCGCGCAAACTATTCAGTTTAGAAAAAAATGATATTAGAAACCTCAATATCATTTTTGAAGACCTATCCATAGATACCCCACACTTTGATGATGGGTTTGATGAAAAAAAAAATTTTGAGTTTCAGTTCTAAGTATGGGGAGCCCCCAAAATTTAGTGTTTTTTTTTCTATTTTTATGTGAAAATCTTAATTCGGTTCACATAATACATCCCCTTACCAAGTTTCAACTGTATAGTTCTTATACTTTCGAAAAAAAGTGGCTGTGACATACGGACGGACAGACAGACAGACAGACAGACATGACGAATCTATAAGGGTTCCGTTTTTTGCCATTTGGCTACGGAACCCTAAAAATACAGTCGAATTGAATACCTCCTCCTTTTTTGAAGTCGGTTAAAAACAAAGCAACGGAAATGTAAATCACTTAATTTTCTACTACTACAAATTGTCATTAAATATGTGTACAACATCGTGTATTTTTTAAATCCCACCTCATTTTTCGTGTTTCTCAATAAGCTAATAGGACGCCATCACTAAAAGACGAATAATATTAATGAGAATATTAATCAAAAGACATGGCTGTTTCAATTCCGTACAGATACTTATTATTGCACTCTCAAGCTAAACAAAGCATAAAGACTCAACGGGAACAGGAAGTAAGTCAACCTAAACGTTGACCTAAAATCATTAAATTTGTCAAGCAATTATAGCACATGTACGTATAGGTAAAGAAAAAATCCGAAAAACGTAAACTTTTATGCGCGCTGCAATGAAACAACTATACGAAACTCTGAAATTTACTTTGAATTTTTCAGTACATTATCAATATGATTTTGACTTTAATTTGCGCGGGCAACGACATCATCGATGTTCTATGCGGTTCAAAATACCTGGTAAGTAATTATAGCGATTTTCTAGTGTATCCAAGTAGTCTATGTCGAAAATTTTTGGTAGGTACGCAATAATAAAGAACCCGGAGAACTGCAAAAAGTTTAATAACTGCAAAATTAAATTGCAAAAAAAAAACAATCGCCGTATTGGGGCGGCTTACAATACTAACCCCAATCCCACATCGGATGTGTGTCGTAAAAGGCTACTAAATCCGGCCCGCTGGTGGTAGAGCCCCTCGAGGGATTATATTGGTAATATTGATTTTAATTGTTAATTAATACCATTATTACTATTATTATTTCTCCATGGGGTTCGCCTGGATAGCTACCATCCTTGAGCATGAGTCAGCCGCCAAACTATTCGTCGTGTTCCGGCTGGGGGCTTGAGAGCCAGTTCTTTCTTTCTTTTTCTTCTCTCTTTCTTGGCCGGCAACGCATCAGTGATGCCTTTGGCGTTGCTGATGTTCTTGGGCGACGATAGCCACTTATCATTGGGTGGATCGTCAGCTCGTTTGCCGGCTATTTCGATAAAAAAAAACTGCAATAAAAGTTTAAACTGCAAAAAGATTAACAGGTTTTATTTACAGCGTTAATAAGTTACCTAATTATTATGGGTCTCCTCAATTCTATCTCAGCACCTATAGTACCTATTTTATGTATTTTACGTGTGTTTATGTTTTTTTGTGTGACGTATTTTATTTAAGAAGTTAATTAACCTTTGTCGAGCTGAATTAACAATTAATTCCTCTCATGACCGTGATTAATTTATTGGTTCATTCAGTTAATTAAAAGTAGGTATATTATTACGTCACTCTTAGCTGTGATCGACAGGGAATTGGCAGCAAGCTTTAAAGCCCCAGTATTTAGGTTAACCCTACAATACAAAATGTCACTAACATTTTAAGGGAAAGAGGAAATCGTTATGTAGAATGAGGTTGATAAATAATATAATTATACAAATTATTAATCGCCATCCAACCGTACTAGTATATTTGATGTGAAGATGTTTGCACGCGGTAACCGTTACATTATATAACAAGCTATATTTTTCAAGTTTACTTCATTCCTTTATTTTAAATTTTTCTTTTTTTTTACACAAATATGATAATGCTTGACCACAATCCCACCTGATGGTAAGTGGCGATGTGGTCCTAGGTGGTGAGCACATTAACTTAGTAAAAGCCTATTCACTCTTCTATAAATTACAAAATTAAATGTATTCATTTCAATAACACAAAAGCAAACAAGACATTAATCCTCTTAAAAAAACCTTCCGACCAACTTGTTTTAATGTAATCTTATATTTAACTTTTTCGTAAAATATAACTTTTATTTCAGAACAAGGGCCCAAAAACCACAAATGTAACCATTTGGTTCCTGCTGAAGTTTCTTAACAAACGTTTAAAGCCATTATTGATGACGTTTTTTATTTGTACTGAAGGCGAATTAATCAATGGCATCGACAAGCGCCTCATAATTGTACTGACAGAAATTCTTAACGACACGACGGGTAATAACTTCGTTTATAAACAATTTTATTAAGGTTTAAATCATAAAGCATTGAGGTTTAAAAGCTGAATACTTGAAAAAACTAAAGCTGAATAAAATAACTCTGAAAATCCAACACTACCCCAGACCTCAATCCATTTGATTATACGAAGTTCACTTTGATAAAAACTGAGAGAAATAAAATTTAAAATTCTTTACGGCTACTTTAATCTTCTCAGAGATGGATTGCCCCGTTTATAAATTTTCAGCTCAGCTATGTTTTACACTTAACATAATGCTGATTATAGGAACTTCAATGAGTATTAAGGAACAATTAACAAGTGAAAAAATTCTCAAAAATATGATGAATACGATTATATGATTAAAATATGATTATATGATGAATTTACAAGGAAAACTATCACGGCCATGTTAGCATAAGTAGTTAATGAGTAATAGCCGATAAACTTACTACTTCGGAACCCTACATTGCGCGTGGCCTGATACTTGCACTTGCCCGGTTTTTTCGAAGTCGGTTAAAAAGAGTTTGTAAACCAAAGTAATGTTGAATAAAAATACTTGCTTAAATAAAAACTGTAACTAGTAAGTAAACCACAGTACGAGTAAAAAAGAAAATTTTCTCTTCATTTCAGATTCAAACACTAAGAAAGTTGTGGAAAAATTCCTGCGCTTCATAGAGTTAAATGAAGACAAGCTGACCCTGTATAGAATGTTGTCTCTCACGCTGAATCTTCCTTACACGTGTGTCATGAATTTAATTCATTTTACGATATTAACAATTCAAATTATGAATCTGTTTAGAATAGATAGCTTAGGTTAGTTCATTACTGTATCAGCATTATTTTATTTATCCGTACAATTTTATTCTATCTCTTTTATAATTTTAAGTGGAAGTTTTATTCTATTGTCCCAAAATTTTTCGTCCATGCACCACGCATGTCGTATTACAGCCAGCCCTGGAGTAAGAATAATAATGGAGATTCAATCATTTAAATAAATATTGCTCTTAGTTTTTAATATGCGTCTATCATCTAAATGGTTGTATTAATTATGTATGTAGTACTATACGCAAATTGAAATTAAATTTCCCATCATCATTCCCATTTTTCAATAATTAAGTTAAGATTAAAACGCAATTTTAAACCCTTAATCGAATAGTTTTCTAAAAAATTTTTAGTTAAAGGCCTACAAACCGAAAAAAGTTTCACTTGCATCGTCGTTTCATAAAACCACACTTTTATGTTTTTTATTTGAGTATGACTTTTTACTTTACTTCCAACGCTGGCTTTCAATGTTGAGGCGAGTACCTTAATAAAAGGTTTTTAAACGCTTTTATTTCATTGACGCTATTTGTATGGGTCAAAACATGCAAGAGACAAAGTACGTCCTCATATCCTAAGGAGTTGGAATTGTAGATATTGGTTTCGTCCCGATGGCAAAGTATGTTTTTGATAAGCATTAGATACTTCATACTACATTCAGGTTTGGCTCCAGATTCGGGAACTCTGGATAACACACGGTTGGCACAATCATTTTTTTTTTCTTTAGTTCATTAGCACTAAAATCTGGTAACTTTTTAGTTTTTAAAGTAGTACTAACTTGTTTTCAGCTCTATTTGATGTTGGTATGTTAAAACCACTCGTTAAGTTGACGTATCGCCAATACACTAAATAAATATTTATAGTCATCATGATCGTTATCGAAATTAAATTATTGTGATGGTATTTCATCCTGTGTTTGCGTTCAAACTAACCTATTTTCATAACATTACTGAATAATCAATAAATTGATTATGATTTACGTACACACGTAATTGTAATTATGCATGTATGTCTATAAATTGATTTAATGGCACATTTGAACATTGCATATTTAAGCCCATCTTTTGTTCTCGAGGAAGATTAAAAAATAACAAATATTAAAAAAACACTTTATTGAAAAATTATTTCATCTCTTACAACATTATACTAATATTACTTACACATGAAAAGTCATAATATTCACATACTTACAGAACTTGTTAATTAAACTTCGATAATAATAGTTTTAATTACATAATTCACATACACATTTTATAACTTCACCACATAAGTAGTGGTCGGTAATAAGTTCACCTAAAAAATAGATGCGTCGAAAATCCTATTAAGGATTAATAAAAGGTTGTTTAGGATTCATTATACTTAATTGGGTTGTCTGAGTTAAATATCGTGGAAGCAACCATTTTAATGTCTTGCAATATACGATATAAAAAAAACTTATTTACATTTATCTATACTAATATTATAAAGAGGAAAGATTTGATTGTTTGTTTGCATTGAATAGGCTTCGAAACCACTGAACCTATTTGAAAAATTCTTTCACTGTTGGGAAGCCACACTATCCCTAGATGACATAGGTTATATTATGTTTTCAAAAAAAACAGAGATTCTAAAGTAAAACTTCAATAATATAACCCAAGGTGCAAAAAAAATAAAAAAACCGAAGCAAAGCGAAGGCGGTTACACGTTTATAAATAATGGGACAAATTAAAAATGCTTATGTATGTATTGTTTTGAAAAAAACTTCCTTTATATTAGATACTTTTCATGGTACCTTGGGTCAGACGTTTATTTCATAGAACAATTTTACATGTTGCACTATACACACGGTCAGAAAATCACATCATACAATTAATTAAATTTCATTAGGTACGTTATTTAAATCTTATTTTTAATAACTATCTTTTTAACATTGAGCATTTTATAGGCAGAATGTAACAATTTCAATAACAATGACTTACTTAGGTATATACAAATTTACTTAAATAACCCTGTTCTGAATATTAAATTATTTAAATTACAAATTACTTCATAAATATTACACATAACCTTAGATCACTAACGCAGAAAGTGATAAAGATGTCTAACGATGATAAAGATATATCTCACGTCGAATCAAATAGGTAACAACATTTATAACTATCTGTTATGTTCCAAATTTTTTTTCGGTCCAATTTTTAAAATCAATAGATATGTACATTTATAATTATTAAGAAAATATGTATGTATGTATATATATATAACTACAATGAAAAGATCTAAACTTTCTTCAAAAGGTCTATATCTGAAAATAATAAAGTCATGAGATTCAATTTTACAATTTTTTATAACTAATGATATTCTCTGCCATATCCACTGATGGTATGAGTAGGAGCTGGACCACCATGGTAGGAATTCTCCTCCTCAATTACGAAAAGAGTCCCTTTTCAATGGTTCACTAACAGGTCGCCAGTGATGGGACGAGGATTTTGGAGTTTCAACGATAAAAACTTCACAACTTGAAGTCTTCAGTACGTCGTCTAAGTGACGGTCACTCCAGCAAGGTGTGGGCTCCGAAGGCAGTGCACGGCCCACTAATGACGTCTCTTGCATTTTGATGCCCACGCGATGGTTTGTACATAATATCTGTTTGAATAAAAAACAGAAGATTTTTATCATCGCAGCAGCGACAGGAATAGATAAATTAAACAATTAGAACTGATTTTGGTCTTCCAAACGATTAATCCCAGACCCAAGCAATGAATAAGTTTGTTGCTGTTCAAAGTATTTAGCTATTTGTGATAAACGTAAAGGTTATTATAAAAAAACCCCAGGACAATAAATATTCCTAATGGAATGTAAACATTTATTTTAAGTCAAGAAGTATAAGTGTAAAATACTAATCATTTCTATTAAAGCCCTGTTTGAAAACTAGTTAACTTCAGGCAAAACTATAGTCTAAAATATGAGACACTTTTTGAAAAACGTCTCTAGTTAATATATATTTACTGATTGGGATCGATTTCCTGTATTGTGATTCTGTACTAAGGTGCGATGCGATTAAAGTAAACGTTAGTGACTCTGAGTTGGGACGTAAGAGAGCGAACTTAGAGAAAATATTTGTGCGCGTTTTATTATTATTGTGTTTATAAAATATAGCAGATTATTAAAATAATAGTCACACAAGTCACATTGTAACTTTAACTAATAACTATTTAGTTGTTTTGAAGGCTTACTTACGTTGTTTTGTAGGTCAATATTTCTTGCGTGCATTTGGCATTTGTAGGTAGCAGTAGGACGGGAAATGGTACCTGCATTAGAAATATTTTTAACGGAACACGGAAAAGCAATTAAATCGGATGGAATCTTTTTTTATATTTTGTGAAGTACTATCACGCCCTGATACGTGCCTCTACGTGACGAGGGGGAGGCAGGGGAGATTAAGGGATAAATACCCGTCAAACTGATATTCACGTGATGGAATGATCGTTTCCGAGACAAATTAAATTGTCTTAACAGTGACACTTTCACACAAGAAAACGATATCAAGCATCTTTTATTTACAGGTATTTACAAATAATATTGTACAAAATTGCATATTTTTTTGTTTATGGGATTTTGCCTTACTATAGTATTGTGGTCGCAGTATTAAGTCCGAGCATTGCGCGTATGACGTATTTGCACGCTCACTCACACTTAGGTCTTAGGTCTAAGTGCAAATGAGTGCGCAATACCTTCGCCCTGCTCGCACTTTTACGTCAATGTGTGCAGCGAGATACTGCGACTACTAAAGGGGACAATGACCACTTCCCATCAGGTGGTCATGAAATATTTAGATTTTAATATGTATTAAAATAAATACCACATGTAATAGTCGAAGAGCTGAATAGATATAACTTACAAGACCGTACCTTAAAGCTACTTAATTTATGATTACAGACCCTAATAAGAGTAACAGATTTTACCGTGAATTTCCAACTTGTTTTTCTTCATGCAGAAAACTTTGCCTAAGGTTTTGTTCAAGATATTCATGTCAAGAGTGTAGGAGCCGTAGACCAATGGGTCCATGCAAGAATTTGAGACCGCCATTATGAAGAACAAATCTTGAACTCTTGCTGACACGTGCACCGCTGACTCACGATCGAACATGTACCTAGACAATTAAGTATTCATTTAGTAATATTAATTGAGTATGTATTAATTAATTGAGTAATAATTAATCAAATATCTAAAATAGAAATCAGAATTAGAAAAGCAGTGATTTACTAAGAAATTAATTAGTAGCCATTGAAGTCTGTAAAAAATTTAAGAAGCAGTGATTTACTAGTGGTTGAAATGTAAGTCAACCGTGAAGTACCTGGGATCGAATCTGCAACTAGTTTTCAAAGTTATGTGCGTATTTCAATTTAAATTTTTTTATGCTTTTAGCAGACAACCGAGCGGACGGGTCACCTGATGATAAGTGATCACCGCCGCCCATGGACATTAATTATCACTAGCTTCGATGATGGATAACATAGTTACCTACTCCCAAGTTCCCTTAATGTTCTCAAAATTCTGGCAAGTCTTCCAATGAAGATTCAAGCTATGATAGAAATAATGTAGTATCGTGTGCACGTACAACGTAATTTCTGTCAAATAGCGAGAAGTCAATCCCGGGTCACGTGGGAGCCGTAGGCGAAAGCGGACGTGTTTATCCCGACTCTCCATGCAACGATTGGACCTCTACAAATAACCTTACATTGTTGTTTGACCCTTTGACCCCGAACCACCCCCATACTACTGAACTTACCACAGCGTCATAGTAGCATACGGCATCCAACAGCAAGCGAAGACGGTTACTATGGTAACGGTCATGCGAAGCGTGCGTCTTCTAGCACGCGCCAACGGTCTCTGATCAGATCGCCGTAGATGTATTCGCCCTGGATGAGACTCCGATGTTTTGCCTATAAAGATGTGCCAGATGTTTAAACATGTAGAAAATTGTATCTGTATCGGTCAGACTTTCAAAATCTTTTTGCCAAGTATAAGCATACCGGGGAAGCTTTCTTCTGAGATATTTGCGGAGTGCTATAACATGAGGTTTTACAAGAATGGTGTGTATTCTCCTTCAAGGCCGGCGTTGCATTGGCAACTCCTCTGGTGTTGTTCATGTCTTCGAACCAAGGAAGAAGAATTTTCTAATGCACACGTCACATATAAGTTTGGACAGTTCCTTACAGGATTAAAAGATGAAAGGATTAAAAGCTCGTGAAGAACTATTATCAATATAATAACCAGAACAGTTAGAATAGCATTATTCGGCTAAACTTATGTTTATATTCACACCCCGTCTTTCTTTCTTCCTTCTCTAGTTTTTCTTTACCAGCAACGCATCGCCGATGCCTTTGGTGCTACTGATATCCAAGGGCGAAGGGGGCCAGTTACTATTAGGTGGCTCGTGTGATCGTATACCGGGTGTAACAAAAACATCAAAATCGGTTCACCCAGTCGAAAGTTCTGAGGTAACAAACATAAAAAATACAGTCGAATTGAATACCTCCTCCTTTTTTGAAGTCGGTTAAAAATTATAATACACAATAGAAATTATTACACATTATAAGCATACAAACTACTAAAACTGTTCAATTACATTGAAATTTATTTTATTCATATGGAAATTTATTCATATTCCTCATCATTATTCTGCATACTACTTACTGATCTATTTCCAATTATTCTAATGGCATCCGTGAAATTTGTCCAAAAACAATTTCATTGTGATAAAAGCAGTTCCGTCACCGTATTAATTTAATTGCGCCGATTCGGAAGGTTACCGAAGGGAATAATGATCCCTATCGCAAAACTTTTAATCCATAGTGGATTAACTAGAATTTTCTTGTGCCTATAACTTTGGAAAACCGTGGAGTAAAAATTAAAAAGTAAAAATTTCACCACTTCTGTTGCACATTTTTTTGATTCGTAGAATCCCAAATTCCACGTTTCAGTTAAAACGGACGATATCTAAACTTGTATCTACATATATAAACTTTTACCCTTCATTTGACCCCATTGGGGAGAGAATTTTCAAAAATGCCTTTAATGCCTTTAATGCACACTATTAAAGGAACCTGTACAAAGTTTCATACCTCTATTTCAGGCTGTGCATACACAGACACTAACCGTTAACGACAAAATAATCTCATAAAATTAACACTGATTTATTAAGTAGCTTCACGGACTTAGACGAGACGCTAGGTAAAAGTAGATTGTTTTTAGAAAGTAGTTTTAAGGGTTGATTGTAGTTTACCAGCTTTAATTTGTTTTACAAAAGGCCGAGTAGTTTGTTCCACGTCGATATTCGACGGAACTCATGCATGAGACTTGCGAATTTTATCCGCCTGGTTAGTAACCGCTCTCCTAAAATGAGCAATAAATATTTTATACGTATTTCTGTTGAAGTTTCAAAGAGAATAGTAATGGATGTCCCCACATCCTCTTTTGCTTAAGCGATGCTATCATGCCTTTGTTGTTACTATTATTCATAGTCAATGGAGACCATTTACATTAACAAAATTAGCCAATTCAAAGTCCATTATTAACACGGCAATAGATATAGATTAAAATTCTATATTGCAATGATATAAGACCAGTGAACGAAAGTATATTAGTTCATTGAAGAAGACCTTCTATATCTGTTGACAAGACTTAATTTGACAATTATTCTACTCACGCAATCAATCAAAACTCTCCGGAACTAATCTCAATGAAAAAATTATACAATTTATAATTAACAAATTGGGACAAAACTAGGTAAAGCTGAGTTTAGTGATCTTCAACACGAGGGTCTTTTGGCCATAACCTCGTACTATAATATATGTAGAAGGGTAAACCACGAAAATTTGGACTCCAAATTAATAGACCTAGAGCCTCTAATTTGTTCGGATGTAAGTATGTACGAGTAATTTATTAATAGAGTATTTATATTTATACATAAAAAAACATTAAAAACATAGTACCTGGATGACCGAGCTTTGCTCGGTATTTTTTTTTTTTTGTTAAATCATGTCTTTTTGAAATTATATTTGGCTCAGTGTTGCTTAACAACGCCATGTACTGAATTAGCTTTAGTGTTGCTACTCGCCAATAGATATCAGGAAGAGTCTATTGTAGCAGTTTTTTATTTGCTGAAAGTGTTTTCATGTGTGGATAAAACGACATTTTCTAAAAATGATTCCTAAATTCCTAACTAGACCGATTTATCACCCCCGAAACCCCCTGCATACTAAATTTCATGAAAATCGTTGGAGCCGTTTCCGAGACTCAGATTACAATTATTATATGTGTATGATACAGTGACGTATTAAATTCGAAAACCTGCACAATCTATTCAAAGCTTTCCTCTGAAAGTATTTTATTCGTAAGTTCAATCAAACTATTGACCTATCAGTCCATTTGTGTAAAACCCCAGTACAGTTTTATTCAGAGATTCTCTCCGAAAGGTTATAAATGTACCTACAATGTATTAAATACTAATTATAAATAAACATTAGAGATAACGTGTACATGAAATTTTAAATAAATAAAAAAAAAAAATAACAATCTCGTGTCCTGCTCGACTTATAAAAGGAAAAAGTAAAAGCAAAAAATAAATGATCTATACAACAATTTGAACATTCCATGTTAATATATTAACTTTGCACGAAATGGCTTCAACCCATTGATGTCACACTATTGAGGACGGGTTTCTCCTCTTTAAGAAGCCTAGAGCATACGCTACCACGCTACTCTAGTGCGATTTGTTGGAGGAATATTGGCAAACCCAAGTGTCGGAACTTTTCATAACACCCGAGGGCCTCTGACATGGTTTAATGACTGTTATCTTTGGACAACAACCGGGACCGACGGCTTTACGTGCCCTCCGAAGCACAGAAGCGCTCATGAATTTTTTTGCCATTAGCGATCACCTATCAAATAACCGTCCGCGCCCGCTGTTGCTTAACTCGGTTAATCACTCAGGATATAAAGATTTTGCAAAATGTTCATGTGTTACATACCTATTATCATAATTATTCACTATCTTGTGATGAGTTTTGTGTTTAGTTAGTTAGTGATGTATTATGTTCAGTGATCCTAGATTTTTTACTTGCTTCTGATAATACGTTTTATAAATATTTTTACTAGAAATTCAGTTTTACATTTCATTCATTTTCATTCTATAAAAGGGAGAGAAAAATATTATTCTATTTACTGTCACTTACCGGAATTCTCCTTGGAGTTCTTTGATATCTCGCAAAAGATACAAACATAGCAGACTGTGATAATGATCAGAGGAAAGAAGTACATTGCGAACAGACATAACACGTTGTAGGCCATTTCCTGGTGCTGATTGGAGAATGCTTCAAAGGAGACGCACTGCTGGAAGTCTGGCACGACTGGATGATGCATCACACGAAACACAAAACTCTGAAACAAACGACAATCAATATAATACCTACTCGTATCAAATCACACCAATAGTGATCGCTATTACTTTTGACTATTACCTATTTATTAACGCAATACAATAGTTTCCAGATGTTTATCAGTGCGGTAAAATAAATTAAATGTCATAGCTTATAACGCGATTCTAACTAGCACGATGGACTGAATTGAATTTATATTATATCGTCAAAAAAGGTAATGTCGGTGCAAATAATTATAAATCTTATAAATGACTAGTGATTATAATATCAAAAATAATATTGTATACATTCTGGAGATTACAAATAAAGTCATCTATAATCGTGAATGTATAACGAAAACACAAATTTATTCAAAGTAAAATAAGTACATCATTCATCATTCTTTTGATAGCGCAATTTAGCTTCGCTGTGATCACAGGAGAAACATGATCACTCGCATTTACTCACCCCAAATCTGAAATAATCTCCAGATTTAAACAACCAACTCCACGCCTACTAGAGTTTTATTTACTTAACACACATTATTTCTGGTTCTCGTTTTTCGTACTCGACGAAGAAGATCCATTTCCTAGTAATATTTTTTACCTAAACACTTAGTAAGTAACTACCAATGCCGTAAGGTTGAACCACTAGATCTGAAGTACTGTGAGGTCAGTAACTTCTACTAGTCTAGAATAGATGATGTGGAACCATAAGAGTATATGCGGAATAATAAAGATATCGAAATGCCTTCGTAGCCAAACTTACATTAATCTTCTCGATATACTTGTATAAAAATCGAAGGTCGAACACTAAGATATATGGAAATGACTAAGCAAATATGCTTCATTGTGATGCAGATTTCAAGTACCAAAGCGTATTAAATTAAAGTTCTGGAGTAACTAATGTGAGATCAATGAATCTATGGGCGTTTCTCGGTGGTCATACTATCATGTCATACTTTAGGGATAGCGTAAACTCTACGTATCAAAAAGGATTCAACGTGATGAGCATTTCGTAAACCTATTTCAGCTTAATGACCGATGTACAAGGGTTGTTTACTAAGGGTTTACTTCATAATAGATATCTTAATTTGATTAAGATGATTA
This sequence comes from Thymelicus acteon, assembly GCA_951805285.1. NCBI lineage: Eukaryota > Metazoa > Arthropoda > Insecta > Lepidoptera > Hesperiidae > Thymelicus > Thymelicus acteon. The sequence continues at coordinate 5,918,691 of OX638229.1, read as the reverse complement.
TAAATTATTACACCCGTCACCAGGTAATGCATACGTACATTTAGAATACAATACTACAGAAATGATAATTTATGAAATTGTAATTTAAACGAAACTTAATTACTCTCTATTCCTTAAAACGCTCAGAAGGAATTTTGTCAGAAAAAATTTATTATCGTTTACAAAATACTTTTATCTAGCAAGACAATTTCATGCATTAAAATCATCCGAGAACAGTGAAACATCCGAGAACGCTTGGAAGAAAGGAGTCGCACTGCTCTACGCAAACTGGGTGGATAATGTTAGAACACTTTAGAATAGTTATTCCCAAAGCAAAACGCAGGAGAGTAGCTAGTTAGGAATTTCTTATTCGAAACTGGAATTGCTCATGTACATTTCCTGCAAAACTGCATCGTACGAAATGGACTTGGTTTCTTGTGAAACAAGTTTTATTAGAATCTTGATTTATTAATGAGTAGCAAATTTTCCTATCTTCGATTACCTAGTACTATACAACGTGTTACAAAATACCCCGTAAAAAATATAAATAAATATCAAAGTCAAAAATTTTGTGATCCCTAGTAAGCTATCATGTCAGGGAACCAGATTATATAACACATATAACATAAAGGCCTACGTACCTATTTTACCTAATAATTGTCTAATTTAATAGTTTTTTTTTATTTTTCATTCATAAATGTTTGCTACCTCAATACAAGGATGTCATTATACTCAATAACTGGCTTCAAAAAATGTCAAGTTGGAAAAAAAATATGTTGTCAATTTCAAATCTTCTAATCGATATCCTACAACTGTTCCGAGTTTTTTTTTCAACATTTACGAAATAACGATGCTTTCTAACTCGGAATATTAATATGATATGATGTTATGCGTAGGCCATGAAGATAGCAATTTAAATTGTTTGTCGTTTGTCAAAATTCTTGTCGTTCCGCGAATTAGGTAGAAATGTAGGTACATACATTCTGCGTAGTTTACTCTTTGATTTTACTGAAATAGGGTTTGCACATCAGTGAAAATAATAATATTTTTTTATTTTTTTGGTGTATGTTATACAGCGTTACTACGGTTATTAAATATTGTGAATGGACTCGTTATAAGGCCCCATTAAACCTCCTTTCGGCTTTACGGGTAGTTTTGTAACACCCTGTATATTTAAACTATAACTAGTACCTACCTACTTTAAACCAAATCTTGGATGTTTTTAGTTCACTCTAAATGAATCTTCACGACTTATGCATTTAACTTAGTTTGAACTAAAAACAAAGTGTCCAAACGTGTGAAATGATAATTACCGCTCACCAACTGAAAAATACAAATGATTCTAATCTGCTTGTTTACTTGCATACAAAATTTTAACTTGCTACTAGTTACTAAATTATCTCATAACACATATTAATTCACTTAAAATTTAGTTATCTACTTAAACCAAGTACTATTATTTCTTCTGTCCATGAACTACATACCTAATTGGCATGATGACAGTAAGTAAAAATCACTAAAATTATTTATTTATTTAATGAAACTCTATTATTGGATTACAAAACACGCATTTATCGTATTATTACGGGCAAGATTAACAATATTAAAAAAAACTAACGGTAACTAACGGGTGTTAATTTAATAGGTAAGGTAAATAATTTTAAAGTTATAAATTGAAATGTATTTATTTTATACTAAACTTTATTTTTTATACGTTGTAATTTTAATATATTTCCCAACATTATAGAACCGTATTTCAAAATCTGTCATCATGCCACATCATGCCCATTCGTGTAAACCACACATTAGCGCCGTATTGAAATGGAAGGGACCACACTACCACAGAAAGCATAATAATACATGAGAGTGTCGTGTTTTCTGTGTTTTTCATAACGTTTCATCCGATATCGATATTGCAATGGCTGATAGTATGGCCGTTAAATGTGCTGAATTAATGAAAAAATGTGCCTTGTTGTAATAAATAATTAGAATTCCTGCATGTCCGATACTTATTTACAGAACTGGATTTTCTGAAGTATTGTCAAATACGACCCGTGTGGCGCAATGGTTACCATGCCGGATCACCGCACCAAGGGTCCTGGGTTCGATTCCCAGCGAGGCGGAAATTTGAATGATGAGTTTGAATTTCTGAATCCTAGTGTGGGGCTATGAGTGTGAAGCGTTATTATTATTATTATTAATCCATGCTATGGGTCTGTGTATGTGAATATTCAGAGTTATGTCATAGTGGGAACGAGTTGTTTCGCTCGAGTGGACATCATGTCGGGCATCTAATAAAAAATTAAAATACTAAAGAAATATACACCTTGTTTTATCGCCGTTGACCTACATTACGCCCATACTGCTCTCACAATAGGTGATATTTCAAAGGAAGAGTTAAAAGCTTTCCCGCTCCAACTAGAACGTCTGAGGACGGCCAAAGGCTAAGTAGGTGCATTTATAACTTTATACCATCTTGAATGTTCTAGAATGACTCCTAGATAGGTCTTTCAGTTTGCTTGCAGATACAAGCCGTTACGTTGAAGGTTTCACAAATCATAGAATAATTTGATTGTTACTTGTAATTTGATAATTCTCAGAAAATCGACATTTCTGTCTTTATTTGATTATTATTTTTTTATTATTTGACTTTTCATTGCACACAAGAATAGGACAACAACAATCTAAAAGTAGGCAAGTATATAGAGTACAAAAGGCGGTCTTATCGCTATACACTGTATACAGCTATATAGCATACAGCGATCTCTTCCAGATAACCTTAAGATGCGGAATGCTGTATAGAGTTAGATAATCCTATACTAATATTATAATGTGAAAGTTTGTGAGGATGTATGGATGTTTGTTACTCTTTCTTGATGACCCTATAGCCTAGTTGGTAGCGACACTGCCTGCGGAGCGAAGATTCCCGGGTTCGATTCCCGACCGGGGCAGATATTTATGTGACAGATAAATATATTTTGTCGGGTCATGGGTGTTAATGTGATGTGTTATATGTGTCGTCCATGCCACCCGCGCCACAAGTAATAACCTACTGCGGGGGTGTGAGTGTGTTAGCGTTTATTTATTTATTTCACGTAAAAACGACTGAACGGATTTCTATGAAATCCTGTGTTGAACACAGATAATAAAAATAAAATGCCGGGCAAAGGCGCGGACAAGGATTTATTTAGTTCGATTAGATTTCGAAAGCCATCTCTAAGCTCAGCTTTGTACTATCTGACATAACTATGGTTTCCTAGTACTATACCGGACGGAGCTCGATCTTCTGATATAAAATTATTATCTATACTACTAATATTATAAAGAGGAAAGATTTGATTGTTTGTTTGTATTGAATAGGCTCCGAAACTACTGAACTGATTTGAAAAATTCTTTCACTGTCGGGAAGCTACACTATCCCCGGGTAACATAGGTTATAATATATTTTCAAAAAAATAGGGATCCTCAGTAAAACTCCAGTAACCGCCCTCGCTTTGCTTCGGTTTTCTTATTTTTTTACACCTTGGGTTACATTATTGGAGTTTTATTAAAGATCCCTATTTTTATATTTATATAATATAGCCTTTGTCACCCGGGATAGTGTACCTTCCCAACAGTGAAAGAATTTTTCAAATCGGTTCAGTAGTTCCGGAGCCTATTCAATGCAAACAAACAATCAAATCTTTCCTCTTTATAATCTATACTAATATATAAAGAGGAAAGATTTGATTTTTTGTTTGCATTGAATAGGCTCCGAAACTACTGAACCGATTTGAAAAATTCTTTCACTGTTGGGAAGCTACACTATCCCTGAGTAACATAGGCTATATTATATTTCAAAAAAATTAGGGATCCTTAATAAAACTCCTATAGTGTAATCCAAGGTGTAAAAAAATAAGAAAACCGAAGCAAAGCGAGGGCAGTTACTCGTATTAGTATAAATTAGGCAGAGAGTTTACGAGCGAAAGAGAATAAAAGAGTGTTTGCTTGTAGAATATGCCAGTAGCCCAGTATCAAGCATTTTATTAAGAGCATATTAGAGCTTATTTTGCAAGCAGTGAATACAGTGCATAATTTAAATTCCAATCAAGAGCGTTATTACAAAATAATAGGTTTCACATATAGGATTGAGTTCTACCCGATATTTCTGGAAATTCAAACTCATTAAAGTTTTACATCAATTCTGAACAACATAAAATAAATGTAACAAATCGAGTTGCTTACCTTAAAACGAACAGATTGCCTACGTCAATGCGGGTTTGATTTCCGACTTGGGAAAGGTTTTATTTTTGTTCAATAAATATAATGTATTCGAGTCTCTAGTAACTCTCTACTAACTCTTACACAAGTAACAACATTTTTTACAATTTTTGTCTGTCTGTTTGTCTGTTTGTTCCGGCTAATCTCTAAAATGGTTGGACCGATTTTGACGGGACTTAGCTTCACTGGCAGATAGCTGATGTAACAAGGAGTAACTTAGGCTACTTTTATTTTAGAAAAAAAAAATGGTTGTTAGGCGATACGAAGTTCGCCGGATCAGTTACTATTAAGAAACTCTTAATAAATTACCTGCGGCAAGCTACACAGGAGAGCGACAATCCAAGCCAGGGTCAGCATTGTTTTGCTTCTCTGTCTCGCCACAGCCAAGCGCAGTGGATACAGAACGGCAAAGAACCTGCAATAGAGATTATTATTACACACTGTATCTATACATCTATACTCTATAAAAAATAAATAAAATTAGAGTTTGTAATATTAAAATAACCGCTTTTTACTAAGTGCATTTGGATGTATACACGGTACATATATCAAAACAACATTTTTTACAATTTTTGTCTGTCTGTCTGTCTGTCGGTCTGTTTGTTCCGGCTAATCTCTGAAATGGCTGGACCGATTGACGGGACTTTCACTGGCAGATAGCTGATGTAACAACGAGTAACTTAGGGTACTTTTATTTCAGAAAAAAAAATTGTTAGGCGATACGAAGTTCGCCGGGTCAGCTAGTCCACAATAAACTTAGGTTGAGTCTATTAATATGGGTACTGTACGAACAATTTGTTATTATTCGTACAGTAGTCGGAGGCTGAAGCTAGTCGTCCGGTAAATGGACGAATAAAATGACTTTAGTCGTCCGTAAATTATAAAATCGTTACGTGACTTTTACAAGGCGGGAGCTTCACCCACACATCGTCATAATAATAAGACTCGGTCACAGAAGTCTCGGGTCCCTTTTTTCCTTTTCCCGTAAATAAAAACAGGAACCTAACTAACATAACCTAACTATTTATTGATTTCGGTCACGTTACTTTTTCAAGGAGACCCCTTGCGCATTTATTTCATCCTAATAAGACTCGTTGTTAAATTCTACCGATAGTTGGATAACTAAGTTATTCATATTTTAGTCGTAATACAAAAATAGAATACATGTACGAATAAATATAATTTATTTGTCCAGTACCCGTACAAATAGTCACTTCGATAAACTTAACGGAATTGGCATGTGGGTTTTAGCTAGAATATAAATTTCATATCAAGAATATCTTTCAAAAAGAAAGCTTTTAATTTTTTGCCGTTGCTATGTGTGTAGTTCTTTCTTATCATAAAAATGTCATCGTAACTAAAGCAAAATGTCAATTTTCAACTATGTAGGATAGAAGCAAGTAGGTTTAGTAGGTACCAAAATAACAAGGCAAATTAAACAAAAGCTTGTTCTATAGATAAGTTCCATAAACTCAATTTTCCACTCAACGCTTAACACGTTAGAGGTGAAAGTGAACAATCAAATATTAGTAATATATTAGAATAACAGGTAATATTATACCTACTGACGTCGAGGGGAAACCCTTGCCTACTTCGCTATCCAAGTCCAATCCAAAACGCTCGAAATTTACCTTAGCGGTGGGATCTTTGAAAATAGTAGTAGGTTATAATAAAAAAAAAACCTTTTCGAATACTAATCTACTTTCAGATACTTATTTTACTTCCGATTACTTTTTATACAGATCCGTATCATACATAATTCAAATAAAGAAAAAACACAAAGTTATTAGTAATCTAGTCACGTTCTTGGAAAGAGAAATAACAAGAAATAAGATTTAAGTTAAGATAAGTTGATAAACGAGTTTAGTAGTCTGAACTGTCATATCCCGCACAGCTGCGAATCTTGCATCTCACATTTGTTTATGTGCATCCTAGAAATTCATTAAGAATTTTTCCGTGGAAGTAAAATGTGAAACTGCGTACTAGAAGATTCTTACTTATGGAGTCATTGATTAATTACGTAAGGGTCCCGAGGGTTTACAAAATATCTCCATGGCCGTATTTCGGTAGGGGGAAGGGATAAAACTGTTCTTACGTAATAGGTATTAATATGTGCAATTAAATAAAAAAAATTACAATAATTAACTTTTGGTTTATTAAATCTTGAAGGGGGAGGGGAGTCCGAAAAACCTTATGCGGTTTTACATGGAGGTAGGGGAGGTCAAAAATGCCCTTTTTCCTTACGTAATCAATGAATGGCGCCTAATGTGCTTTAAGCCCCACTTGGCCAGTAAGTCACAATCGCATTCCCCTCGCATTGTGAGTAGAGATCCGAGCCCAGTAGTGGAACTGATGAGAATTGCGACGATATATTATACATTTACAACAACCCTTATAAAGACTGAGTAATGACATCAAATTAATCAAAATGCTTATTTGCTTAGTCAACACTCAAAGTATATCTACCCTAAACAATACTTAGGTGAAATCGTAGAGGCGGTGATCACGGGTAAAATTAAATATCATTTAGGGCCATTGTTTTGTTTCAGATAATTTTCAGTCTGAGCAAAGACTAAGAACGGTTAATAGATCTCGTCGATCTGTCTCAGGTTACATAGAATTCATTAGCATACTTTATTGAATTGTTATTATAATTAACTCACCTGTCTAAAGATATGCACACGAGTACATTGGACGATAGGTAGAGGCCAAACGCGCGTAGAACTAGGAACACCTTGCACGCCACATTGCCGGCTAGCCATGCGTTTGTCGTGCGCCATCCGATCTGGGGAAAATAATGTATTTCAATAATAATAATATATTTTAATTTTATTACCTATTGTATTATATTTTTTAAGGTTTTTAGTTTTAGGTCCCTTGTACATTAAGTATAATATTAGTTATTTTGTGTGTAATAAATTTTTAAGATTTCAATAATAATAATTCTTAACAAAAAATAACCGTTGAATTAAGTTTTAATTAGGGATTACTCAAAAACTACTAGTCAGATCTCGCTCAAATTTAAGTGAAACTACATGACAAGAACCAGCTTTCGATTAAAAAAAGAATCATTAAAATCGGTTCACCCAGTCGAAAGTTCTGAGGTAACAAACATAAAAAATACAGTCGAATTTTTTCGAATTTTTTTGAAGTCCGTTAATAAAGAGCGGCCTGCCCGCGGCTTTGTTCGCGTTTTCACGGGATTTTAAATACCCTACATCTTATTCCAAATCATGGTATATCTGTGTACTAAATTTCATGAAAATCCATACAGTAGTTTTTGCGTGACAGAAGAATAAGAATCCATACATCTTTACAAAACTTTTATAATATTAATAGGAGGTTACGTCCATCTTTTTTCAGGTCCGTGGCTACACAGTAATATAGCAATGTGTCGCTTTACCACGAGTCGCAAAGCAATTGTCACTTACTCTATAACTATTTTATAACCCTCGAAAATCATAACTTTTTTAAGCGATTTGACACGACAGAAAATCTTAGATAGAAGAGACAAGATGGATAGAACTGACTTTCCATAAAATGCACCGGATAAGAATCATTCCAAAATTGAGGCTTTATATTAGTACTAGCTGTGCCCCGCGGTTTCATCCGTGTTAATTTGTGGAAAAAACTAACTACAAAAATATATCATGCTATATAGCTTATAGCCTTCCTCGATAAATGGACTATCAAACACAAAAATAATTTTTCAATTCGAACCAGTAGTACCTGAGATCAGCGCGTTCAATCAAACAAACAAACTCTTCAGCTTTATAATAATTAGTATAGATTAGCAACTTTAATCTGAGTAGCAAAAATTCAAACTAGTAATTGATAAAATTGTATATTTTTCCACACGTAGGTATCTGTCTTCTCTCTACATAATAACTGAACCTCGTACAAATTCTCATACTTAAATTAAATCTACAAAACGAAAAGGCCTATATAAATTATATAAAACCAGTCTAAATGTGTTAAGCCAAGCACTAACACACGGACTTACAATTACCGGAACAGAAAATAGTTTTTCAAACACTTATCTCAGTCCAGTTTTCTAAGAATTCAGATCCTTGAAACAACTCAAACTAAAGAGACACGTTTCCAATCGAGTTAAAAATAGATTCTCAATTCGCCCCAATAATTCTTGAAGGTAGGTTAGGCACGATCTCAGTCGACTGTGAAACGCTTTAATTATTCTGATTTCATTAAATAGCAGGAGGTGCCTAGTACGAAATAGGCGAATATAAGTTGACACTCAAATAATTTAGTTTTTTCTATGTTTATTTTTAAGTTATTATTTTTTATGCCATGTAATTATTTTGTCTAAAGTCTTATTAATTTCGTTTGCATATGCGATTTTGCCTTTATTTTTATAACAACCTTTTGTCATCAGCGAATAGAATTGTTTTATGTTCAGTAACGTAAATCCCTATCGATAGACTATTGTAATATAAACGTTAAATTTGTTATATATTACAAATGAAATTACACCTAGTAACAATAATGAAATATAAACAAATATTACCATTCGCAAACATCCCCTAAAGAGAAAAAGACGTAGCGCAAGTAACTACACAATTGTAAAACATATCTGTTACAATCATTTATTACTGCAATTAAGTTTTTCCATATCCAATCGCTCTCGAGGAATTTTATTGAATGTGAAACTTCCAATTTTAAAATTTAATAACCGCGTGTACCGAGTCTTATTATCCATCTTCCCGATTCTTATTATTAAAAGTTAGTCGCTTAAGTTAGTTGCCGCGCCGCCTTGGCGGGTGCTTATCTTAATAAGCTTTGAATATCCTGTTGTTCTTAGTGAAAGTAATTCGTGCTGGATTATAAAATACAAAGCTAGCGCGTTTATTAAAATACATAGCTAGCATGTTTATTTGTTTTTGTGACACAATACACCAGATACCCACAACTAGTTTTTATTTAGGTAGGTATGTTATTTGTTTAACGTTCGATTACGATTATAAATAACTTATACCTTTTTCCATGATGTGTAGGTTGAATCAGTGAGTGGGTATGTAACATTTAACTAAAAACAAAACTGCTTTAAGTATTAGTGTATTGTGCTGAGGGTTTTAATTTTTTTATTTTCATGTAGGTAAAAATGGTTTCCTTATAATTACGTTAATACATAATTGTTTCATAGCGTTGATAACTTTTCCACCGGTGATGTGTGGATATAGAGGTAAATGCTTAATTATTTATGCTGCGAAAACCTTTGTACCCCTTTTTAAGGTTCCGTAGTCAACCCCCTCCCCTGCCTGCAAAAATGGTAGACGTTGATATAGTTAAAGTTATATTATTTGTATAAATACTTTATAAAAATAACGAATCAGTTATAAATTTCTAACAGTTGTCAGTGAATTTTGTGAGATCTTTGAAGCTTTAACATAACGAACGTTGCAATTCCAACTACAGAGCGTGTCTCTAACTTACTATGAAACGGGCAATATTTGTATATTGTAATCTATGTGTTTCGGAGGGCCAGTCTTCTTGTCTTCTGCCCAACTTTTATACATTTTCACCCGTCCTGGTGAAGTGTACTTCTGTTAGTGGCTCTCGAGTCCGGTAATATCATTATCAACTGTTTTCGTGCGGTTGGGCCTGATGGATTAGCTCAGCGGCCAGGGAGAGCCGATGAACGTTACCACTGCAACCTGTTGGTTGTAGGGAAATCGAACCCAGGTGATCCCGCCCTGGGAGGCTGTCCAATATTAAAAACCCATCGATTGATTTTCTTGCCGCTTGGGCAGTCAGATATGAACGAGGACTTTAATCGCGGATCGGATCGGGGGTCCCTTCGTCCGCGGCCAGTAATTCAGACTATCTACCTTTCCGAAATAGCTTTTTATCACTACTCTTTGACTCGGGTCGTACCGACGATGCACCACTCCTAGTCTTTCAACTCTTCCCCGCAAGCAAAATGAGAAAGTGTAAAAAAGAAAAAGGGTTTAAACCAGCGGCACCCCCTTCCACATTTCTTGTGGACTTTTGTAATATCAGGGGCTTACATTCAAACCTGAACGCCGTTCAATACCACCTTGAAACGTCGCGGCTGGCCTTATCCATTCTGACGGAGACACATTTGTGTCAGCTCGAGAAAGAGAGAGAGAAACTTCTTACCTTCATTATCCAGGGTATAATTTTGAACACAAATTTATACCACACGCCAGTGTATTTGGACTTTTCTTGTACCTACAAGTTCTTAAAAGACTTACGTAACCAGAAGTCATTAAGTTGACTTTACGGAGAAATTCCAAGGATGGCAAGCGAGTAAGCCTGATAAACTTGAGTTGCGACGCGTAAAAACGTCCTCCAATTTGCACTAAGCTTTCACATGTACCTATACGATAGTATCTTGGTAGTTTGTATGGATGTGTGAGATTTGTTGGTACATAATTATACATATACATGGCATTATATATAAGTGTGAGTTTTGATGTAGGATGAGTGAATAGATGGTAAACAACACATGGTGGTAGTATGTCGATGAAAGCTAGGCTATACAAAAAACTAGCTGTCCCGGCCAACTTTGTACCGCCTAACAAATCAATGTCATTTTACTTTTAACAAAACTTCGTGTGTGCGTGTCTCCTGCTCCGTCTCCAGCTCTGGCTCCGGCTCCGGCCCCGGCTCCGACTCCGGCTCCGGTTCCGGCACCGTCTCTGGAACCGTATCCGTCTACGTATTTGTCTCCGGCTCCCACTCTACTATAATTTATTCCATTCGTATATTAATTTCAAGTATGTGCTGAAGAGTTTCTTTCGTTGTTTTGTCTCCTAAATATGTAAATTATTGAGGTGAAAAACCTTTTAAGAACCGCAGTGAAAGCAAAAAGACACGCTAAATGTGACTCGGACTCGCGTACCGAAGTTTGATTTCCTTGCGACTGTTAAAATATAGGGCATAAAGGACCGTATCTTCTGATTATATTAATTTAGAAGCTTTTATCACAGCTCCACGATATGCAGTATCTTTGATACTAAACAACCTTTATATTTCTTCTGCTATGGCTCATTTAGTGTATTTGTGTACAGACATTGTTAAATAAATATAAATTAATTTCAAATTGCCTGCACGCGTTCCTGAAAAATAGGATCTTGATAGAGAGACAGACAGTTAACCTATGAGGATTCCATTATTTTTATTTGAGGTGGGAAACCCTAAAAATGACGAGCTTGAGTTTATTGACAACATGCCCGTGATTACAAAGTTGAATTTAAGTTCAGAAATTAAATTGATAAAATAGCACACTCCATCGCCTAAGATGTCGGATGAACAGTATCGTCTAGACATGACGTCATTTCGGCCGGGCAGTCACACGATAAAATATAAAAAAATGCGGATTTTTTTTACTTTTGCGACATATTAATGTTTAGGACTGCCCCGCGCCACGTTGCTTTACGCCTAGTCCCATCTTTGTTATTTATTTGTTAACTCAGTGTTGTCACTTAAGGAAGAAGAAATCACCAAACCATCACCTCAAAGTCATTAGATTTGGAGGAAAACTAAATAAAAATAAAAATAAATAATAACCAATAAAAAACAAAATTACACATAATTCAATAAAAAAACACAAATTTCAAAATTCAATAAGTTGAATAATTTCCTCGTTAATAACTGACTCATATTCCTCTGATGTATGCAAAATGTGTGGTTGCTCTGAAGAAGTAGAAGTTACTCAACAGTTTCTCTCAGTGCAAGTGACTGAAGTGAATAAATAGGTAGATTCTACTTATTCGGTTCGTTCCATATTAAAGATAAGATAGCATAATGAAATATTTCGCAAGTGAGAAAGAGATGAAACGATCAATGCGATACTGGCAAGGAAAAACATATTTTATTAAAAAAATATTTTGGATTCTTGTTGTGTCTTAAAATATGTGTGTCCACCACGTGAATAGAATCCTAATGCAACGGTGGAAGACGATGTGAATTTCATAGGAATGGTGACTGATTTAAGATCTGCTTTATAGTATAGAGAGAAACACTTTACCTTTAGGCGAGGTACACTGAAAAAACATTAATTTTATTTTATTCTACGACTTTGTAGTGTGTCGTTCCGGCATGACTACGAAACTCGAAAAACGTTCAATTTCGCAATTCTAAAATTTTGAACCAAAATCAAACTAACATACATACTGATAGTTACACGTGAGTTTGAATATCGTCACAAACCGTTAATTAAGCAATACACTGCGTTCTCTCAAATTCTATTGAAGTAGCTTGTAAATATATCTATAAATAATGTACAGTGTCAATGTGTAAATCAACACCAAATATTATTTATTTACTTGTAATATAATTTTTGACAAAAAATAACCGACTTCAAAATTCGGGATAACTTAAAAACTACTTGTCAGATCTCACTCAAATTGGTATCAAAGTGGGATAACATGACAAGCACCAGCTTTCGATTAAAAAAAGAATCATCAAAATCGGTTCACCCAATCTAAAGTTCTGAGGTAACAAACATAAAAAAAAAATACAATCAAATTGAATACCTCCTCCTTTTCTGAAGTCGTTAAAAAAAGATCGGCATCGATAAGTAAGGTTTATGATTATCACTTTCATTTAAGATTCACCTGTCTATCTATAAAAACAATGTTTGGAACTGAATCAGTACGTAGGTACTTATTATAAGTTTGTTGAAGATATTTTTCTTTTTGATTATGTTGCCATCACTTTAAAATAATCACTAGTGTTAACATCACTTTAAAATAATTATGCTTTGATGTTTTCCATTTACAAAAGCCCTTGCAAAGCGTGCTATCGCTGAGGAATCTATCTTTAGGGATTTAAAACTTTCTCCTTTGTTGAATCCAGTTTCCGTAATTGCGTTAATATTGCGTGAATATAATTATTTATTAACATAACAAGAGAGTTGATTGCGAGAGATATTTTGCAGAAAATAATGCCTCACTGAGCCTGTTTGGTATTTTTATTACAATAGTTAAAAAATATTTTTTCTTTTTGCTATTAGAATATTACCATTCGGTTAAATATAAGATTATGGCATTTCCATTAGTATCAACATCCCTTCGGTCTCCTGAATTTTTTTTATATCTTATAAGTCAATGCTTTTCGGAATATAAATTAATGTGTTGCGTAGTATTTTATTTATCTCGGATTTTTAAATGTAAACGTGAGCCGTCAGAAGATCTGAATTGTGTGATATCAAAAATGTTAAATTTTTGTACAAGTTATTATTTTATATACATTTTATTTCATCAGTGATTTTATATATTTTTTAATTTGAGGTTCTTCAGTGAAAATACCTTATTAAAACAACCTTTGCTTTAGTAGAGAACCCTTTGCCTGGTTAGTTAACGCCCTTTTAGAAATTACCGTGAAATATTTTACATACATATTTCGTTAATATCAGTTGTATCTTACCTATAGAATTGTTTTTTTCACCCTAAGATAAACCACTTTTTAAGAGTGATGTAGGTGCACTAATTTTATATTATGTTAAAATGTGTAATGTTAAACAAATATCCGAGAGTGTGAGAGTTTCTCTCTTTTTTCTTTTTTTTTATGGAAATAGCCGGCAAACGAGCTGACGATCCACCTGATGGTAAGTGGCTATCGTCGCCCATGAACATCAGCAACACCAAAGCATCACTGATGCGTTGCCGGCCAAGAAAGTGAGAAAAAAAGAAAGAACTGGCTCTCAAGCCCCAGCCGGAAAACAACGACTCGTTTGGCGGTTTAGGCGAACCCCATGGAAAAATAATAATAGCAATAATGGTAGTAATTAACAATTAAAATCAATATTACCAATATAATTCCTCTGAGGGGCCCTACCACCAGCGGGCCGGATTTAGTCACCTTTTACGACACCCATCCGGCGTGGGCTTGGTGTAAGTATTCTAAGCCACCTCAATACGGCTAAAGAGGCTATTCTTGGAGTCGGAGATGCCTTTTGTATCACGTATATACACGCGCCGGTGGCCATTTACCATCAGTCGTGTGTGCTCAGTTAAAAAAAAAAGGTTTTTTTGTCACAAAAACAGTTCTGTATTTTATAACACCAACGGAAAGTGTCATTCATAAGGATCAATTTCTTTCAAGCAACATATTATGAAGACGGACGACCAAGATTTTTTGTAAAGTTCCTACTTAGTTACTTACTATCTAAAAAAATGGTTGACTCGTATTTATCCTATGAATTACTCAAAGTTCACGTATTTTCACGTATGCGCTGATTTATTTTTCGGCTGAGTTCTCTTCGTGTCGCCTTTTGTATCGAGTGAATATTTAAAATAATTTGGTTTTATTATTATATTAATATTATTTTTTTAACAAGTCGGTGCTCCGGCCCATAAAAGTAGAATTTGCACTAACCAAATTACTTAATTTATTATTTGAATGGGTACCAATTGGTACCAATGGTTATACAAAAAGCGACACGAACCGAAATCAGCCGAAGAATAAATCCGTGCCTACGTGAAAATGGTTCTCATTTTGATCATTTCATAGGTTAAATACGAGAGAACCATTTTTTTAGACAGTAAGTAGGAATTTTACAATAAAAAAAATCAGAGAGGGGTATTATTATTAATCAAATAGACCTTGTTTTGTGAATGAAATCCAATCAATCTACCTCGTGAGACGGAGCGTGGAAGGATAAGGATAATCCAAGAAAACCAATATTGCTTAATCGTAGCAACTTTTGTATGGATTCTATAATTTAGAATAAATTAAATATTCAGATAAATATAATATTACGTAGATTTTTTAAATATAACAAAAACTTTCTTGATAAATATAAGTATTCAGTTAATGAATATCTAGATGGTCTAATCTATCTAAGGTTTTGTCTTCCACCAATCCATCATCCTCTACCGTGGAAGCTCCCGACGCACGGCGGGTCCATCCATACCTTCGTCCTTCGCTTCTTAATTTATTATGCGTACAGCGAAGGATTGGAATTAATTGCCCGTAACACATTAATACCGTAACATAAAAGTTAGTAGCTTATAATCCACAATAAAGTATAATTGATTTTGATCACGTTTCACTTAAGTGTAACTTTTTTTCTATTAGATAAGACACTGGCTTTGCAACTCAGTACAAGTTAAATTAGAAGACATGTCCAATTTATATATATGTGTAACTATAATTTGCAAATTATTTAAGTGCGAGTTCTAATCTGACTATATGTCGGTAGATTGATTATCGACATACCACGTACTAAGAATTATAAAACTTAGAACTAAGATATTAAAAAACTTACTTCTAGAGGAATGACGATAAACGTGACGATCAGGTCAGCCACAACCAGATGAGTCATCAGAAGATTAACTCTCGACTTTCTTCTTCTCGAACGAAGAAGAGACACAAACACCGTCACATTCCCCGCTGCTCCGATGATAAACAACACGCTGTATATAGTCACAACAAACCCCTGATCCGGTTCCGGGATTGTGGTTTCAGTGGGATCGGAAAACCTATCTGTTACCTCTTCGTTTGAATCGTGAAAATAATCCCAGAATCTATGATCGAAGTCCAGTATAGGAGGCGTCACTAATGTAACGTTTTCCATTTTAATTAATTTTTATACAAAAAATAAAACATCACTCTCATTTTTTAGCTACATGTTTTCCTTTTTTGTCACAATCACAATACACATACAATGTTTCAAAACTTTTTATCCAGTGCACTTCGGAAAATAGAGTTCCTGTAATGAAACTCGTCAAAGATTCAAAGTTTTGTGAATAGTTCACTAAAAGCCTCGCGTAGCAATCTGTAGCGCGCTACGAGTGTGTTCGGCGTAGCGAGAGGACGCGTAATGACTCGTAGAAACGCTACGCGCTACGACCGGGTCCGCGTTCGGAAATACCGTTTGAAACTGCTACGGAACTTTTTATACGTTTTATTTTTCAGTCTCGCTCAATCACGTGTTGAGTTTTAAGGGTCGTTTTTACGTTTATTTTTTTATTTCATACGAGCAACCGCTTTGCTTCGGTTTTATTATTTTTTTACACCTTGGGTATCATTATTGGAGTTTTATTAAGGATCCCTATTTTTTGAATATATAATATAGCCTATGTCACCCGGGAATATTACCATTCGGTTAAATATAAGATTATGGCATTTCCATTAGTATCAACATCCCTTCGGTCTCCTGAATTTTTTTATATCTTATAAGTCAATGCTTTTCGGAATATAAATTAATGTGTTGCGTAGTATTTTATTTATCTCGGATTTTTAAATGTAAACGTGAGCCGTCAGAAGATCTGAATTGTGTGATATCAAAAATGTTAAATTTTTGTACAAGTTATTATTTTATATACATTTTATTTCATCAGTGATTTTATATATTTTTTAATTTGAGGTTCTTCAGTGAAAATACCTTATTAAAACAACCTTTGCTTTAGTAGAGAACCCTTTGCCTGGTTAGTTAACGCCCTTTTAGAAATTACCGTGAAATATTTTACATACATATTTCGTTAATATCAGTTGTATCTTACCTATAGAATTGTTTTTTTCACCCTAAGATAAACCACTTTTTAAGAGTGATGTAGGTGCACTAATTTTATATTATGTTAAAATGTGTAATGTTAAACAAATATCCGAGAGTGTGAGAGTTTCTCTCTTTTTTCTTTTTTTTTATGGAAATAGCCGGCAAACGAGCTGACGATCCACCTGATGGTAAGTGGCTATCGTCGCCCATGAACATCAGCAACACCAAAGCATCACTGATGCGTTGCCGGCCAAGAAAGTGAGAAAAAAAGAAAGAACTGGCTCTCAAGCCCCAGCCGGAAAACAACGACTCGTTTGGCGGTTTAGGCGAACCCCATGGAAAAATAATAATAGCAATAATGGTAGTAATTAACAATTAAAATCAATATTACCAATATAATTCCTCTGAGGGGCCCTACCACCAGCGGGCCGGATTTAGTCACCTTTTACGACACCCATCCGGCGTGGGCTTGGTGTAAGTATTCTAAGCCACCTCAATACGGCTAAAGAGGCTATTCTTGGAGTCGGAGATGCCTTTTGTATCACGTATATACACGCGCCGGTGGCCATTTACCATCAGTCGTGTGTGCTCAGTTAAAAAAAAAAGGTTTTTTTGTCACAAAAACAGTTCTGTATTTTATAACACCAACGGAAAGTGTCATTCATAAGGATCAATTTCTTTCAAGCAACATATTATGAAGACGGACGACCAAGATTTTTTGTAAAGTTCCTACTTAGTTACTTACTATCTAAAAAAATGGTTGACTCGTATTTATCCTATGAATTACTCAAAGTTCACGTATTTTCACGTATGCGCTGATTTATTTTTCGGCTGAGTTCTCTTCGTGTCGCCTTTTGTATCGAGTGAATATTTAAAATAATTTGGTTTTATTATTATATTAATATTATTTTTTTAACAAGTCGGTGCTCCGGCCCATAAAAGTAGAATTTGCACTAACCAAATTACTTAATTTATTATTTGAATGGGTACCAATTGGTACCAATGGTTATACAAAAAGCGACACGAACCGAAATCAGCCGAAGAATAAATCCGTGCCTACGTGAAAATGGTTCTCATTTTGATCATTTCATAGGTTAAATACGAGAGAACCATTTTTTTAGACAGTAAGTAGGAATTTTACAATAAAAAAAATCAGAGAGGGGTATTATTATTAATCAAATAGACCTTGTTTTGTGAATGAAATCCAATCAATCTACCTCGTGAGACGGAGCGTGGAAGGATAAGGATAATCCAAGAAAACCAATATTGCTTAATCGTAGCAACTTTTGTATGGATTCTATAATTTAGAATAAATTAAATATTCAGATAAATATAATATTACGTAGATTTTTTAAATATAACAAAAACTTTCTTGATAAATATAAGTATTCAGTTAATGAATATCTAGATGGTCTAATCTATCTAAGGTTTTGTCTTCCACCAATCCATCATCCTCTACCGTGGAAGCTCCCGACGCACGGCGGGTCCATCCATACCTTCGTCCTTCGCTTCTTAATTTATTATGCGTACAGCGAAGGATTGGAATTAATTGCCCGTAACACATTAATACCGTAACATAAAAGTTAGTAGCTTATAATCCACAATAAAGTATAATTGATTTTGATCACGTTTCACTTAAGTGTAACTTTTTTTCTATTAGATAAGACACTGGCTTTGCAACTCAGTACAAGTTAAATTAGAAGACATGTCCAATTTATATATATGTGTAACTATAATTTGCAAATTATTTAAGTGCGAGTTCTAATCTGACTATATGTCGGTAGATTGATTATCGACATACCACGTACTAAGAATTATAAAACTTAGAACTAAGATATTAAAAAACTTACTTCTAGAGGAATGACGATAAACGTGACGATCAGGTCAGCCACAACCAGATGAGTCATCAGAAGATTAACTCTCGACTTTCTTCTTCTCGAACGAAGAAGAGACACAAACACCGTCACATTCCCCGCTGCTCCGATGATAAACAACACGCTGTATATAGTCACAACAAACCCCTGATCCGGTTCCGGGATTGTGGTTTCAGTGGGATCGGAAAACCTATCTGTTACCTCTTCGTTTGAATCGTGAAAATAATCCCAGAATCTATGATCGAAGTCCAGTATAGGAGGCGTCACTAATGTAACGTTTTCCATTTTAATTAATTTTTATACAAAAAATAAAACATCACTCTCATTTTTTAGCTACATGTTTTCCTTTTTTGTCACAATCACAATACACATACAATGTTTCAAAACTTTTTATCCAGTGCACTTCGGAAAATAGAGTTCCTGTAATGAAACTCGTCAAAGATTCAAAGTTTTGTGAATAGTTCACTAAAAGCCTCGCGTAGCAATCTGTAGCGCGCTACGAGTGTGTTCGGCGTAGCGAGAGGACGCGTAATGACTCGTAGAAACGCTACGCGCTACGACCGGGTCCGCGTTCGGAAATACCGTTTGAAACTGCTACGGAACTTTTTATACGTTTTATTTTTCAGTCTCGCTCAATCACGTGTTGAGTTTTAAGGGTCGTTTTTACGTTTATTTTTTTATTTCATACGAGCAACCGCTTTGCTTCGGTTTTATTATTTTTTTACACCTTGGGTATCATTATTGGAGTTTTATTAAGGATCCCTATTTTTTGAATATATAATATAGCCTATATCACCCGGGGATAGTGTAGCTTCCCAACAGTGAAAGAATTTTTCAAATCGGTTCAGTAGTTTCGGAGCATATTCAATGCAAACAAACAATCAAATCTTTCCTCTTTATAATATTAGTATAGATTACTTTGTTCACGGTTTATGAATGGCACAGATTCTTATTTTATTTTTAGCAATGAAATGAAATGAAATTAAATTAAATAATTTTTATTCAGGTATGTATCACTGATACACTTATGCACATAATTTTTTTTAATGTACTAGCTTTTCAGAAAGGTGTTTTGTTATGGAGGAGAAGAAAAGCTGTAAAGAAATTCCTCAGCACATCTTTTAAAAATAAAACTTATATTTTTTACAAAAATAGGTATTCTCTAACCTGAGCAGAACTGGTTGCCTAGCTGGTCATTTCCAATCATCCTTATCATTTACATATTAATCTATGTTATAATAACCCTTGCCTACGAGTTGAGTTTTTACACGTTTCTTAAAGGATTCCACCGGCAAGTCACGAATTTGCTTTGGGACTTAATTATAGAATTTTACACCAAGTATTTATAGGGCCCAACTAATTGGAGCCAACCTTTCCTTTTTTTTTATACCGAATAACTTTACCACAAAACCACCTGATGGTAAGCAGTAATGAAGCCTTGGATGGTAAAGCACCTTAGTAGAAGCCTATTCACTCTTGACTTGAAGACACCCACATTATAATCAGAGGGGAACACCCACGCGGGCAATTTATTCCAGTCCCTTGCGGTACGTATAATAAAAGACGAAGCAAAGCGCTGCTCTTTGTTGTCTTGCTGAATAAACAATGAAGCTACAGCGATTGACCCTTCTATTGAAGATCGTTGAGTCCTGTAGCACCCAATTCAATCCTGATAGTCATGTGAAAATCAATCGTGTGTTTTTTTCTTATTTCAGTTGCAGTGCGACATGGAGGATTCCTCGCTTTTTTTGTGACTGGCAACGCATCGTTGACGCCTTTTGTGTCTATAATGTTCATGGGCGACGAGGTCCACTTATTATCCAGATGACTCGCCGTATTTTTAATATAATATTATTTTTAGTATTGTATTTACAATAATAAATTCCTCAATTATACTCTTTTTACCATTCATTCTTCTTTAAAACACTCACATTAATTTGATTGAAATATGTTGGGAATTCGCATTATTTAGATCGGTATGCATTAATTAGTTTTATTCACTATAGTCCGTTCAAAATAGACATTCAACCTGAAAATATCTATGAGAGTCGGAAAGACCATAAATGAAATGTAAAATAATCCCACCTCTGAAAAAACTTCATTGTCAGAGTTCAGATATATGGAATTTTTAGAAACATAAAAAAATCAGTGGGAGCCAATCGAACAAACCAAACCTCTAACTATAGGTACTAGTATCTACTAGGGTAATATGAATAACGTCAGTTTTATTTATTTATTTCTTTATGTACCATACAAAAGTATAGAAACAAAAGCGGACTTAATACTAAAAGCATTCTCTGCCAGCCAAAAAGCAGTAATATAACAACGATGGCGGTATATTTGATAAAGGAAAAAAGTAAAAAAAAAAAGAAATACACAGTATTAACAACTACAATACATACAATACGTACAGTTTCTCGGAATCCTATAGCATACATTGCGACACAAGTGTTTACACACACGCGTACAATTTGCATGATTTGATTCACCCCCTTCTATCTTACGTACTGAAAAGGATTGAAATTGCTTGCTTGCAACAGAGTGTCCATCCGATCATAATGAAAGCGTCTCAGTGAATCTTCATAGTAGTTTAAAGCGCTCTAACGCTCTGGGCTACGTCTTGATTTATTTGCCATTAAGTAGAATTGTAGCGAAGCACAAGTCCGAGTCGGATTTACCACCTATGTATATATTTTTTTATTATACACCACGTTGACCAAGTACGAATTGGAGTCTCCCCATGTATTTGAGAATATGGATAAAATTTCTTTGTTACTGCAAGTTTCCTTACGATCCTTCGACACTCGTCAAAAATTGAAAAGCGTAAGAATTTATAACCATCCATCCATCCATCAGCCCTTTGAGGTACACTGCTAGACATAGGCCTCCCCTAATCTACGCCACTCAGACCGGTCCTGAGCCTTCTGAATCCAGCGGATACCCGCTGTCTTCTTCAGGTCGTCGGTCCACCTGGTCGGGGGGCGTCCTGTGCTCCTTTTACCGAGGCGTGATCTCCATTCGAGGACCTTTCTTCCCCAACGGTTATCGGTCCTTCGAACTATGTGGCCAGCCCATTGCCACTTCAGCATACTAATTCTCTGAGCTATGTCGGTCACCCTCGTTCGTCTACGGATTTCATCATTTCTGATTCGATCGCGTAGAGAAATACCGAGCATAGCTCGTTCCATAGCCCGCTGGGCGACTCTAAGCTTATGCATTAGGCCAATAGTGAAGCACCACGTCTCGGATCCGTATGTCATCACTGGCAACACACACTCCTCGAACCTTCGACTTCAGGCACTGAGGTAACTTTTTGGACGACAAGATATGACGTAGTTTCCCGAACGCAGCCCATCCGAGTTGGATTCTACGAGTGACTTCTTTCTCGAAGTTGGACTTACCCATTTGGATCATTTGTCCCAGGTAAATGTACTCGTCTACAATTTCGAGAGCAGCGCCATCAACAACAACCGGTACGGGTGTGACATGGACATTTGACATAATTTTCGTCTTGTCCATGTTCATCTTAAGACCCACCCGTTGTGAGGCGCTGTTCAAGTCCCCGAGCATTGTACCAAGTTCCTCCATGGATCCCGCCAGGATGACTATATCATCGGCATATCGCAGGTGTGTGATGTATTCGCCATTGATGTTAATGCCACGTCGTTTCCACTCCATCAGCTTGAACACGTCTTCCAACGCAGCGGTAAACAGTTTCGGGGATAAGACGTCCCCTTGCCTTACACCTCTCTGCAGTTGGATGGGGTTCGTTGCTGTGTTGTGTACTCTGACGGTCATGGTGGCTGATGTGTATAAGCACTTCAACACCTCGATATACCGGTAGTCGATCCGGC
This sequence comes from Thymelicus acteon, assembly GCA_951805285.1. Lineage (NCBI taxonomy): Eukaryota > Metazoa > Arthropoda > Insecta > Lepidoptera > Hesperiidae > Thymelicus > Thymelicus acteon. The sequence continues at coordinate 5,896,240 of OX638229.1, read as the reverse complement.
ACCGCTGAAGAGAATTTTTAACAGTGATGGAAATTTAAACCACTAGCATATTATGTCTTCTATGCCACTAGGCGATTACTGCTCATTTGCTACTTTGATTTTAATGAAGGATTGACGTGACGCCACCTATACTCCACGCGATTTGCAGCCGAAACAAATGTAAACTAACCATTAAAATCGTTTTATAGGATTTTTTACCAACTGACATGAATTTGTACACCAAATGCATTTTATTTAGACACACTACTCATTAAGGTATTTGTGAATTCTTAAATAAATACATATTGATTGATAACAATTATAAATTCCGAGGAAATGTGAAAACAAACAAAATCAAATAACATTGTCATCATTTAAACACTTTGCAATGAGAATCTTATTTCCAAGAAGCGATTTGAAACTTTTAACATAATGTACTGTTTTGTCTTATTGAGTAGTTTGTCTAAATAAAAAGCATTTGGTGTATAAATTAAAGTCAGTTAGTGAAAACACTAGAAAACCATTTTAATGGTTTGTTTACATTTGTTTCGGCTGCAAATCGCGTGGAGTATAGAAGGATCCTGGCTTCAATTCTCAACTAAAGTATTTGACTTTACACTATATTCACATTCGTATCAGAATTTACGTAATCACTGTGTTGCCTAGCAACCACAAACAAACAGGTGCACGAAACTTTTGGTCGTATAAAGTGCGTTTGAACTAAATCTGGAGTTCGCAAGTCGCGTTCCATTCCACTCTTTATAATTTAATTTCTTTTTAAACATAATATTTATTTTGCAAAAGTTTAAAATAACACGGAATAGTTACGCATAAAATCGATATAGACTGTTTTAAAATACATAAACATAAATATAAAATGTTATTCGGCTAATTACGTTAACGACACCCGGAGGACTCAAAAAAAACCAAAGACTTTTTAAACTAATTTAATTAAAGTTAAAATTATTACATTTAATAATTATTCTAAAGAAACACTGCTGCCTAATGCTGAGAGCTAACAATGAATGACAATTATTACAAAATTAAAATAAAATGAAATATGGAAATGCTGATCTGAGAATTGTGAAATTAGGCTACACGTGTAATCGGTCACTCGCGGTGGTGTGCGGAATCAACGGTCCTCCTCCATGTAGGGCACGTAACACCTCCACCCCCAGAGCAGCAACTATTTGAGAACCTTTAGCGAAAAAGTTGCTGGCATGTCAGGTTTGCCTGGCACGGCATGATTCTCGTCCTGGTTCCTTTCTTCTTGGTTCTCTGAGCTGGTGGTCTTAGCTTTGGTCTTCTGCTTGCGACGTCGGATAAAAGTAATTACCATAAGTGCAGGTATTATAACAGTTACGATGATATAAAGTGGTATCGTGGTATGATATATGGTTGAATTTTCATGGTCCAGTTTGATTGGGCTTTGAAGGGATATTCTGTCTTCTAGGTGATGCAGGGATTTTAGGTTAATAGTGTTTAGAGTTATGTGAGGGATTTCGTCATCTTCTATTGCTTCAGGGGTATTCCGTACTTCAGTTATCTTTAGCGGCTGGCCTTTAATATCGTCGTCGGTGTTAATAATGGTTATGGAGTCCGTTCGTAGCGAGCATTCCAGTGGGATGGTGGCAAGGTAACTTCCTGATAGAGATATGAACTCCCGGCGGCTACACTGTAGTTCAACTTTCGTCGGTATTGGGAATATCAGGGTGTAGTGACGGTCATCCAACTGCTCCATTGCTTCCTTGTTGAAACTGATCTTGGTCAGATGGCATGACTTATCCAAGGACTGGTTGATTATAATGCCCTGGATGCAATCCGGTTGTTCCCGCAGATGATGATTGCCTGTTTCTTCACAGAGAAGGTGTTGACCAAACTTCGGGCATTCAGCCTCCATGTACATGAACGATTTCCTATCGGTTGCCATATAGGGAAAGGGTGGTATGAAGGTTTGCTGGAGTTTATTAGGAACAATTGATAGTCGGTAAAATTCAAAATTATTAGGAGATACAATGGGAAATTTAAAAACTATTACTATCCGTTTATCAGTAAAATAGCTACCAGGTTTAATTATATTATAATAATCTCTCAATTCAGCATCTGGAATTTCATTATTGCTGTATATTTTTTTAAGTCTAATAATTATATTCTCTAAATTATCTACACTTAACATGCTATGATGTGTGCTCGATGCACGAATAAATGCTAACATATTTTCTAATCTTATTAATTCTAAATATAAATCATCTGCGTTCTCACTTATAATAGCTAACAACTGAGCAAACTTAGCAAACTTAACTTCGGAAAAATTACGTTTATCTAAGATTAACATTAATGTATCATTAATTTTATGTTGGTTTTCTACTAAACTAGTTATTATTTGAGTATACTGAGACATCCAATCTTTATTAAGACTAATATGACTGTTAAATTCGGACGATAATTTTTCTTCATTGCTCTGTAATAATTTAATAGCTTTATTATAATTTTCGGCATCAGAATGATCTAAGTTACCTGTTACACTTTTAATAAGGGATCCTAGTCCGTCGATTAATCCTCTCTTAACGCGATTAGGTTCTAAACTCTGTAGTTGGGTAGTTATCTTAATTAGCTTCGAATTTAAGTAGTCTATCTGCAATTCAAATATAGGAAGAGTATTGTTATCTAGTCTATATCTAAAAAAGTCTAGTTGGTTGTTAATACAGTCAAGTTGTCGTTCTAAGTCAGAAAGTTCTATGTACTGTATAAAGGAGTGGTATTGGGTAATAAGTTTAGCTTGTCCAAGTTTAAAAGGTAGAAGTCCAGGTCCATTGTCAAGTTGCTCAAGTCGTATCTCGGTTGCCACTGTCAGGCAGATTAACAGCAATAGTCGAATCCTGAAACAATTTTTTTGTCTTAGGTACTCGTTTGAGTCGTGACTTGGCTATGGGTCTTTTCTTTTTGGATGTGTAAATGTGGATAGGGAGGTCGGCAAGTACAGTGTCCTGGGTATAACGCGGTGCTAACTTTTGTCGGCTGGCTAACGGGTTTTTAATGAAAACCTGCTGGTCTGGCTGGTATTCGACTTCTGGCTCACGATCTTTATTTCTATTAGTCATTAGGTTGGTACGTTCTGCTATAGTAGATTCGTTGATGAGCTCATATACGGTTTTCATCTGGTCGCGGTGAGTAAGAATGTACTGTTGCATGAGGTGCTCTGTCAAGTCAATGTCCAAGGGGTCTCTGGGGTCAAAATGTCCTCTAACTATGTCATGGGGTCTACACTTAGTAAAACTATGAACTGAACTATTATAGGCTAACAACGCATAAGGCATTTGGTTAACCGTCGGTTCGTCTTTCTGTTTCAGTCGTAAAATACGTAAGTGTTCTAGTAATGTCGAGTGGAATCGTTCGATGATACCATTGTCATTGGGGGAGTTAGCTAAGGTCTTGTGATGGTTGATCTTATGTAGCCTTATAAACTCAGAAAAGAGTTGGTTGGTGAACTCAGTCCCATTGTCAGTAACTATAGTCAGTGGTAGTCCGTGATGAGTACAGTAAGTCAGTAGTCCTTGTAAAATGCTAACTGCCGTACCGTCACGTAGATGATAAGCTTGTCCATACTTCGAAAAAGAGTCGACAAAGGTCAAGTACTTCTCGTTCTGGGCTGTAAATAAGTCTATGTGGACTATTTCGAAGGGTTTGGTCGCAGGTGGTACAATATTGAACTGGGGTCTAATAGGATTTCTATCGTATTTACTCTGACCACAAACTGTGCATTCATTAATATACTTAGAGATCTCTTCTCTCATTTTGGGCCAGTAATAACGACGGGACAGAGCTAGGTAACATTCATTAATTCCTCTATGATTCGTCTTCCCTTCGTGGTAATGCTTAATTATTTCCTGTTGTCTTAGGTATTCTTTAACGTCTTCTAACTCAGTTTTTGCTAAAACTAAATTCATAGAAGAGCTTTTAAAGTTACGTTGAAGAATAGGGATAATAGAATACATTCCTAAGGGTGGTGTAATCTTAAGGGCGGTTTTAATCTTAGGGTTGACGTATTCTTTAATTGCATTAACCACATCTTGTTCTAATGTTGATTCTGATACTTGTATATGTGTCCGTGTGTGAGTCTCAAAAGGTTTAGTCGCTGTCGTTCGTCGTTTAATGTCACCTACAATAGTAAAGCAAATTTGTCTATGGAATTTATTCAGGGGTTCGTCAGTGATGGGTATCTCAAGGATGGGATCCTCGGCTGATGTATGGATTGTCGCGGTAGAGGAACTAGGGGGTTCAGGTATAACTGAGAGGTCTATTCCACATTCTTGAAGAAGGGATTCGATCTCCTCATTGTTAACTTGAACTCGCGATAAAGCGTCTGCGTTAGTATTGTATTTTCCCTTTTTATAGATAATGGTATAGTCATATTCACTAAGTTTAAGTCGCCATCTAGTCAGTCTCGAGTTAGGTTCTTTGAGGTTCATAATCCACTGAAGGGGTTTATGATCTGTTAGGATTTTAAATTTACGGCCGAATAAATAGGGTCTAAAATACTTAGTAGCCCAAACGATAGCTAAGAGTTCCTTTTCGATGGTACTATAATTTAATTCGCTATCGTTCAGAGTCCTAGAAGCGTAACAAATCGGTTTATCAGAACCTATTGAACCTTGGGAAAGGACGGCTCCTATGGCTACGTTTGAGGCGTCTGTCGTCAATATGAAGTCCTTAGTAAAGTCAGGGTACTGAAGTATGGGGTCATTAGTCAGTAAGGTTTTACAAGTTTCAAAGCAGTTTACATAGTCGGAATCTAAAGTAATTTTGTTAGATTTTTTAAGGCATCTGGTCATGGGTTTAGTGACACGTGCGAAGTCGGGTATGAATTTTCTATAATATCCTAATAATCCTAAAAATTGTTTAATTTCTTTAGGGGTCTTAGGTAAGGGGTAGTTTTGAATTGCTCTAATTTTGTCGGGGTTAGGTTTAATACCATCTCTAGTAATTACGTGGCCAAGATATGCAGTTTCTAGCTTTAAAAACTCGGATTTGTCCATCTGTATTTTAAAATTCGATTCGCGTAGTCTACTAAAAACTTTTTCAAGATTAATCATATGTTCCTGAAGGGATGTACTGAACACAATGATATCGTCTAGATAAACTAAACATATCTCGTTTTGTAATCCTCGGAGTACGTTATCCATTACTCGTTGGAATGTGGACGGGGAGTTCTTTAAACCCATGGGCATACGTAGAAATTCAAAATGCCCATGTTCCACGTTGAAAGCTGTCTTAGAGATATCGCTGGGGTTCATCTCGACTTGGTAAAAGCCTGATGCTAAGTCAAGGGTCGTAAAGTATTGGCACCTACCAAGTTTGTCAAGTACGTCCGTTATGTTCGGTATGGGATACTTATCGTCAATGGTCTTGTCGTTGAGTTTTCTAAAGTCGACTACAAGTCTCCATTTCTGTTTACCAGAAGCGTCTGCCTTCTTGGGGACTACCCAGATGGGAGAACTCCATGCTGAATCCGATGGTCGGATAATACCTTGCTCAAGCATCTTGGAAATCTGGTCTCTGACTTCCTGACGGTGTACATGAGGATACCTGTAGCTTTTTGTATGTACTGGGATTTCGTCATGAGTTCGAATATGATGTTTAATTTTGTTAGTAAAAGTGAGGGGTTCGCCTTCAATGTAAAATACGTCGGCGTAACGGCCACATAACGATTGTAAATTGGCTCGTTCCTCAGCGTTCAAATGGTCAGTTCTAAGGCGAGATAATACGTCGTTAACACGGTCTGGGCTTTGTTTAGTTCGCGTACACTCAACATTGTATACGTCAAACTGGATTGGACTGTCAAAACTAACTGTCACGTCTTTGTCTGTCACATTTTTAATTTCTACCATACAAGTCCTATCTGTCACTGTCGTAATACATTCAGAAATAACACAGTTGCATAAGAATTGTTCGGGAATTAATATGTCACCATCGGGATAAGAAATAGGGATGTTAATTAAACGTGAAGAATTAGGAGGAATACATTCGTGAGAACTTGGTTTCCTACATTGGTAACGTAGTAGAGGTATACTTGCATTCTCGGTGAATAAAACGTTATGTTTAAGATCTATTTTACAGTTTTCTAATAAATCTAACCCTATAAGACCGTCAAAGTAACTATGAAATTTATAGATAAATAACTTGATGTCTCTTCTTACGTTAAACTCCGGGAAACTGGGTATCGTAATTGAAAAATCATGAACACTAGTTATTTGTGAATTAGTAACTTCGAACGGATCATAATTTTTAACTATGTGCGAATAAAATTTTTCAACGGCTTCAGGACTTATAAAAGATTGATTCGCACCGGTATCTATAAGAAGCTTAAGAGGAGGCTCGTATATTTGAATAAAAGGTAGTTCTTTCTTAGAATGTAAATTTAACTCTATTCTGGTCCTACATTGTGACGGCTCTTGGGAAAATCCTGCTCTTTCTGACTGGTGGAAGGTTGTGGTGACTCAATAGGAAGGCTGGGAGGTGAGTTATAGTACTGTGATTCGTTTTCGTACGGTAATTGTGTATTCTCATAGTCATAGTAATTGTAATCGTACGAGTCCATGTAGTTGGTCTGGTCGTCGTAATAGTAGTAGGGGTAGTAACTGTTATAATCGTCATAAGTCTCGTTAAAGTTAACTTCTCTACTTTTAAAGTAATTAGACGGAGGGGGATTACCGTAACGTTGCCAGTCATGTCCAGGGATTCTAGGTGGTATGGGCTTGGACACGAAGTGGCTTACTCCACTCATAGGCTTAGGACCATTATGATTAGGTGATGGATTTCTAGGTGGGATTCTAAAACCGGTATTGTTATAATTAGGTGGTGGCGCACCGAACATCTTTTGGGTGTTAGTAGGCATGCGGTGTTGCTGCATGGGTGGATTAAATTTGAACGGTTGAGGCGGGGGCCTCATGGGCTGCTGCCCTACGGGTGTCGGCCACCTGGGTGCAGGTATTTGGACATTTTGTGGTGGTCGTGGTGGTGGAAATGAATTAGAGGGATGTGCAGGGACTTTGGGATTTACTTGGTACCTATGGGGCTCGTGGCGCTGTTGTAAGTAAGATATGTTCAGTTCTTCTTGGACATATTCGAGCGCCTTCTCGATGGTTACGGGACGCATGCAACGTATACGGGAACCTAGTGGTTCTTTTAACCCACGCACGAACGCTTGCATCGTTACCTTTTTATAAAGGTCCCGTTTCGCAGCCACCGTGGTCTCTAACGTCTCATGTAACGTCACGTACGTCATTATTGTACTAAATAAAGTCATGCAATGGTCATAGAATTCCTGGGGAGATCTATTACCCTGAGTAGCGAGGGAAAGGTCATTATACAAAGTTGTCTCGTCGCGTTGGTCAGAGAAGTTATTGATTAAACTAGCGCGGATACCTGCCCAACTATCTGGTATACCGTTAGAATTGATCGTACAGGCAGCGGTCCCTGTTATTTTATTTAAAATGCCGTTCAACAAACAAGTATTAGAAAATTCACTACCTTGAGCACTGCTTAAGTACTGGGCGGCAACCTGGTCACATATCTTAATAAATCTTGTTAAAATATTGGGGTTGCCATCAAAATCAGGAACAAGACGAAGAGCTTTAAAGATAGTGTCTGGGTCAACAGCCATGGTGTTTTCTAAATTAATTGAACTAAGATTATCTAATTCTAAATCTAAATCTGATTCTAGATTTCTAATGCTATCACTAACACTACGGCGAGCCTGACGAAGTTCAGACTGCCGGGCCCTATCAGACTTAGGGTGGAAAATGGTGGAAAAGGATTGGCAACACTAACAGGAAATGCAATTCAAAGCACTTACATGTATTTGCCTTCTCTGGTCTTTTCTGGCGCTGATTTTTGAGTGCGGCCTCGGCTGAACGTTTGATGTTCTGGATACCCCGATGAAACACTTGAAAGTGTAAGCAGCTGGTCTTCGTCCGATTCTTGGTCTTGAGCCTAACTACTTCGAGATATCCTACCGACTGCGCCAATTACGTTAACGACACCCGGAGGACTCAAAAAAAACCAAAGACTTTTTAAACTAATTTAATTAAAGTTAAAATTATTACATTTAATAATTATTCTAAAGAAACACTGCTGCCTAATGCTGAGAGCTAACAATGAATGACAATTATTACAAAATTAAAATAAAATGAAATATGGAAATGCTGATCTGAGAATTGTGAAATTAGGCTACACGTGTAATCGGTCACTCGCGGTGGTGTGCGGAATCAGCGGTCCTCCTCCATGTAGGGCACGTAACAGGCTTTGTTTAATGAAATTTAACTTATAAATAACTTTATGCTCATGCATATTGAGTGGAATGAAATATCTGTATAATCTGTACAGTGCCATCTCTGAAGAACTTATTTGTGCCGTGGTGAAAATTGGAACTAATGCCATCCCATTCATAATTTAATAATAGCCGCACTATGATTGGTCCAATGCGTCCGGCAGCGCCCTCCTTAAGGTCACAGATAAGCTGATTTCACTGTATTTCGAAATATAATACGACCAAGTTGCAAAGCATGTAAGCGCCATTATAGCTGTGAGGTTTTCGTAGTCATTTCTATTTATAGTCATAGGCATGCGGACCGTAAATAATAATTTTTTGCAAAGGTTACAAGTCGCTTCACGAAATTAAGGATGTGCGAGCGTGAGTTATTCAATGATGAAAATTGTTTTAAGATGTTGGTTTTTACGTCGTTTTCTCTTAGTGTGTTGTTGTTATAGGTCAATAGTAAAATAATGAAGATGTCACAAACGTTATAATGATTGTTTAGTTCTTTAATAGTTATTTGGTGTGCGAAATACAAATCAGTTTGTGAAAACCCTATAAAGGAATTTTTATGATTTGTTGACAAGTATTATGATACGAGTTTGACTCAAGTGTAGTTACAAATTTCGGGTCTTGGACGTTTGTTATCTGCCATACAATTTACACACAGGGCTGAATTTGTGTGTGCAGAGGTGAGCGTGAGAGCGTTTATTAATATCTTATTTCATCTTTTTAATACTAACTTAGATGTATTCGAAAAAATACTTAATGATTACTCTTTGTTAAAGTATTCGTTTCAAATGGGTCTTCTAGAAATTTACACCGTTAACAGCTTTATAATTTATTTTACAGTTTATAATTTTATATTATAAAATAAAGACAAACAAAACTAGGAGAAAATAAAAACTTAAAGAACAGAACTCCAAGAGAATCCAATTTAAATGCAACAATACGAACTCTGTTACGTATATTTTCTTAAGCTGAATACCGACTTTGTGGAATTAATATTTTCTCAAGAGATATTCGAAGTGAGCAATGTTTTGTATTCCACTATCTGAAACTGAATTTCAGTATAAAAAACGGAAGTTTGATGTTTTATTACAATAAATTTGGTTTATAAGGGGTCCCTATTGAGTCGTAGGAGTAATAGTGAATGCACATTTTTATCCGCACCGTCCGCGCCGTACGCATCGCATTTGTATGAAAACATATGAGAGCTGGATGCGGATGACAGATGCATCCGCATATGTCATCATAAGACGTTTGTTATCTGCCATACAATTTACACACAGGGCTGAATTTGTGTGTGCAGAGGTGAGCGTGAGAGCGTTTATTAATATCTTATTTCATCTTTTTAATACTAACTTAGATGTATTCGAAAAAATACTTAATGATTACTCTTTGTTAAAGTATTCGTTTCAAATGGGTCTTCTAGAAATTTACACCGTTAACAGCTTTATAATTTATTTTACAGTTTATAATTTTATATTATAAAATAAAGACAAACAAAACTAGGAGAAAATAAAAACTTAAAGAACAGAACTCCAAGAGAATCCAATTTAAATGCAACAATACGAACTCTGTTACGTATATTTTCTTAAGCTGAATACCGACTTTGTGGAATTAATATTTTCTCAAGAGATATTCGAAGTGAGCAATGTTTTGTATTCCACTATCTGAAACTGAATTTCAGTATAAAAAACGGAAGTTTGATGTTTTATTACAATAAATTTGGTTTATAAGGGGTCCCTATTGAGTCGTAGGAGTAATAGTGAATGCACATTTTTATCCGCACCGTCCGCGCCGTACGCATCGCATTTGTATGAAAACATATGAGAGCTGGATGCGGATGACAGATGCATCCGCATATGTCATCCGCATCGAACTCTAGTTATTTATAGCTACAGACCTATGCATATTGCGGTATGATTAGGTAGGTACATTTGTAAGTGGTGTGGTATGGTATCGTATGGCATTAAATATGCGTACATAAAAGCATACGGACAAACGTTAAGATCTAAAACTGAAAAAGATATATTTAAAATCTGAAATCCAATAGGGTGCTTTTAATATTTTCGATAAAACCTATAGAAAAATAAGTATATAAATGGATTAAAATAGCGCCCTTCACCGCAGTAAAGGGACAATCTCATCAAGGTTTAATTTTACGATGAAAGTTAAAGGTCAATATTTACAAGTCATACAAATTTCAGAAGCTTCTTTAATAAATAAACAACATTCGTTTACAGAGAGTTATTAAATCTTGTAAGATTTAAATTAAACATTAAGGCGCGGTGTGATCTCAATATTCACAAAACTGGGTTTCTTTGAAGCTCGAGTACGAGGAAACCCAATGAAAATATCGCACGCAAAAAATACAGACCATAGAAAAAGGTCTAAAGAAAAATGTTAACCGAATAGAATGTTAAATAGCTGTTTAATATTTCCAATAAAAATCGTAATTAGGAGTTGGAGCATTTTGTATCAAATACAAATACAATTTGACGGCCCTGTAGCCTAGTTGGTAGCGACCTGCCTGCGAAGCAAGGGGTCCCGGGTTCGATTCCAGGCTGGGGCAGATATTTATGTGACAGATAAATATTTGTACTCAGGTCATGGATGTTATTGTGATGTGTTACATGTGTCGTCCATGCCACCCGCGACACAGGTAATAACCTACTGCGAGGGTATGAATGTGTTAGCGTTTATTTATTAAAAGAAAAAGAAAAGAATAATTCTAGACATTACAGGATAGGACCTCTCCTATCCTCACTGATAAGGTTACATCTTATCTCATCTTACCCTCGGTAAGATGAGATAAGATGTAACCTTATCAGTTAGTTTAGTCATATTCTCGTAATTTTACATCATGTATCACAGTAATATAGTATATTTTAAACCTACGTGATAAAAAATAGCCACACTAAAAGAGATAACTCTCTTGAAGATGCAAATCGAATGCTAAAATATACATATTTTTAAAGACTCTTTTTAAAGTATCTTCTTGTTCTTTTTAGGGTTCAAAAAAAAACAAATAACGGAACCCTATATATAATACGATCTAATAATATACATACATATAGTATTCTATATAATAGGATCACTCGTGTGTCGGTCCGCCTTTTACGAGCCATTATTACTGGATGAAATTAAAGATATTATTATGGCTATGAGGTACAAGGAACATCAATTTTAACATAAAAAAGTATAAAATTACCCACGTTGTAGTTATTACTGAGTTTATTTTGTATTTTCTTGGAAATTGAAACTGAGATACATAAATATTTGACAAAGAAGCTAATGGCTTTAGATCTTAAGTAGGTGTTAAAGGTAATATTATGATTAGATTCCCACGTAATAACTTGAACCTAACGTTACTAAAAGCTTTGTTTTTAGAAAGACCTCGAGGGTAATTTCATCTTGATTCTTATTTCACCTTATTTACAGTGATGTCAACTCGCCAAATCTAAGTACTCACATACACTACATAGAAACTAGGATGTTACTGTAGCACACATGCATAAATATTTGAATACACACACAACCACACAACCTGAAAACGTGACTTCTGCCACCCGGACCACAGAGGATTGCATTGCACATGCTCGTGTGTTACAAACAAGCATGTGTTACAACTGTACATTGAAGTATAATGTACTCAAGTACCAGAACAGACATCGCGAACAAAAGAGCATTGAACCTAATTGGCATACCTACAAGTATCTACCGCCATTTTGAAAAATTTTCGTTTCGGCGGCCAGTGATGAAACATGTGTCAATCGACAAAGTAAGTGATTACAATCAAAAAGTATTCAGTGATGAAATGTCGTAAGTGATCATTGAGTTATAAGTATACATAGAGAAGACATCTCAAACAAATGTGTGTCCCCGCCGGGAGGTTCTATTTTCAAAATTGAGCCCGCGTTCTCCTTTCAAAATCGAATGAATCCATTTGACATTGAAGCCGCGCGGCGTCAATTCATTGGAACATACATTGTGTTCGCGGTGTCTGTTCTATACGCTAGTAATAATACTTCAATGTAAGTGATATACTTTCTAAGATATTTGTGTTGCGCTGGGAGGTTCTACTTTCAAAATCGAGCCCCCGTTCTCTTCAAATTCGACTGCGCCGACTACGACGACTTCATTGCGTCGGGTTACATCGAGTTTGCGGTGTCGGTTCCATATGATAATAATAATAGTTTAATGCGAGGGAGCTGCATTATTTCTATATCGTCCAAAGATTCAAATAGTTTTTCATGTTTTTAACCGACTTCAAAAAAGGAGGAGGTATTCAATTCGACTGCATTTTTTTAAGTTTGTTACCTCAGAACTTTTGACTGGGAGAACCGATTTTAATGATTCTTTTTTTAATCAAAAGCTGGTCCTTGTCATGTGTCAAGAGGGACACTTAAATTTGAGCGAGATCTGACAATTACTTTTTTAGTTGTCCCTAATTTTGAAGTCGGTTATTTTTTGTCAAGAATTATATTGATATGCTGTCTCTGCTCCTGCCAGTTTGTAATATGCTTAAGTTATCCAATATAATTTTAAAATACTTAGTATTTATTTTATCATGGGTAATTATAAAAAAGTGGGAAGAAAAGGGAGAGGGAGAGATTGATAGGCGGTACAAAGTTTGCCGAGTCAGCTAGTATTTATATAAATAAATTATTTATATAATTAATTATATAATTATAAAATTATAAATTATTTATGTAATTATTTATTTATATAAATAATTAATAATTTATATAATTATTTATTTATATAAATAAATACTAGCTGACTCGGCAAACTTTGTACCGCCTATCAATCTCTCCCTCTCCCTTTTCTTCCCACTTCCCCTCTCCCGTTCCCTCTCCCTCTCATATTCTGTCAATCGCGCCAACTGTCAAACGAATGAATATTTCTAAAAAGACAAAAGACATCAAATGTTTCACAGTTTTTAGTATTTTCCATTACTTATTACTTAATTGCTAGCTTTTGACCGCGGCTTCGCCTGCCGTAGAGATCGATTTTTGTAAATCCCGCGGGAAACTTGAATTTTTTCTGGGATAAAATCCTGTATGTATTGTATACTATACGTCCTTCCCCGAGCTTTATTTTATGTCTGTGTAAATATTAAATAACTAATCTGTCAACTACATATAACAAAATGTATAACCTTATCCCTTACATGTAGTGTAGCGTTTTTAGCCGTATTGGGGCGGCTTAGAATACTAACCCCAATCCCACGCCGGATGGGTGTCGTAAGAGGCGACTAAATCCGGCCCGCTGGTGGTAGGGCCCCTTAAGGGATTGTATTGGTAATATTGATTTTAATTGTTAATTAATACCATTATTACTATTATTATTTCTCCATAGGGTTCGCCTGGATAGCTACCATCCTTGAGCATGAGTCAGCCGCCAAACGATTCGTCGTGTTCCGGCTGGGGGCTTGAGAGCCAGTTCAATGTATCAGTGATGCCTTTGGTGTTGCTGATGTCCATGGGCGACGATAGCCACTTATCATCAGGTGGATCGTCAGCTCATTTGCCGGCTATTTGCATAAAAAAAGTGTAACTAACGCGACCGTCTTTTATATAATTATATAGATAAATTGTAAATTTAACAAAATTTCTGTAATTATCTTGTAATTTTATAAACACAGCACAGTCCAATCAGGGATGGTTCACAATTTTACGGATGATAAAATTGAACAGATTGTTAACTTTGTCGATGAATGCAGATTCGCTCCCAATTTAATGCGTTAATTTGTAATGGGTTAATTACAGTTCAAATTTTTTAAACTGCTTACAATCTTGTGGGATTAATTATTATCTAACGGTGCTAACTCTATTACTATTGTAGTGACACATGTCACCTAATATACTGGTTAAAACTTCCAGCAAACCGTTGTAACAAAGTTTCATAGTAGTGATTATTTACTAATTAGAGGCATGTTAGAATAAACAAATAAAGTAGGTAAGCAAGCCTCTAGATTTACGCAAAAGCTAAAAGCAAATTGGTATTGTAGTCAGTAATTTAGGTTCGATTTATTCGAATTAAAAAGTTTTTCGGTAATCTCTCTAACAGGCACACAGGTAACAGTAGGAATTAGGGGGCCCCTATCGATCACGGGGCCCTGGGCACTTGCCCAGAGTGCACAGTGGAAAAGAGGGGTTTGATTAGAGGAAGATATAATTTATTTTAAGTCATAAATAAACCCTTAACAGACGTATCTCGAATCAGGACGCGACAACGTAATAAAAAGTAAAAAAAAAACTAGACATTTTAGACCAATTAATGTTTCTGTATGAACCATAGTTAAATTATGATTCTACCATTTCCTTTGCTGTATTTCTTAACTCAAATAACAATGGAATTAAAACAGAACCACTTTGAATAGGACTTTATACAAATAGAATTTTTAAAATGGGTTCATTAATAAAGAAGTTATACTCGAATAGACATAGTAAAAAGAAAGACTAAATGAAAAATTCAGCCTTTTAATATACAAAGATAAAATGTAAATCTGTACAGAGTAAATTTTTCATGTGTGCGTGGATGGCCAAATTAGAAACTATGAGGAATGGCGAAAATTGGTCAAAGGAGTCTCGGGGCCGATTTTAATGAAAACTAAAACCGCATCGTTAGATTTTTGAAAAAATAATAATCCTGGCCAGGATTCGAACCCTTTGATTGCGAAAAAAAATCCTGTATTTTTACACCATTCGATAGAGTCGCTAACAAGGATCGAATTCTGGGAAGTAATGTCATACGGCAAACTTAAGGAAAATGTTGAATTTAAGAAACTGCTGCATTTTAAACGTTTTTATTAAAATTGTGTATCTCGACTCAATGATCACCAGTGATGGGGATTGTGAACGAGAGGTCATTCGTAGAGCACAGATGTCATAAGCTGCAGTAAAATGGTTAGAGAAGATATGGAAGAACAGAGGAATCAGCAAGACTGTAAAAATAAAGCTTATGCGTACCCTTGTCTTCTCTATCTTCCTCTATGCTTCCGAGACCTGGACACTGAAGTCTCGTGTACGAAATAGGATAGATACGTTCGAGATGTGGTGTTGGCGCAAAATGTTGGGAATTCCATGGACAGCGCATCGCACTAACGTGTCTATCCTAAAAGAACTCAAGATCCGAACTCGTCTTTCTACTATATGTATGCAGAGGGTTCTCAAGTACTTCGGACACGTGGTACGGCGCGATCCAGATAATTTGGAGAAGCTGATAATAGTCGGCCACGTGGAAGGAAACAGAGAAGAGGAAAGAGAAGTAGAGGGAGATCACCGACCCGATGGACCGATACCATTAAACAGGCATGTAAAACCACCGTTCACGCGTCCATGCAACTTTCCCAAGAAAGAGAAGCTCGGAAGATCTTAGTTGGAACTTATGATGACCACGACCCTCAGTCATCAGTCATGAGGAAACGACGAAGAAGAAGATTAAAATTGGGCTGGGGGCTTGAGAACCAGTTATTTCTTTCTTTTTCTTCTCTCTTTCTTGGCCGACAACGCATCATTGACGCCTTTGGTGTTGCCATCTTATTACGTGGATCGTCAGCTCGCTTGCCGGCTATTTCCATAAAAAAAGATAATTTATTTATTTATTTATTTATTTATTCGGCACACCAATGGATGTTACACTTATATAATTAATTTTGCTTGTTTATTTGGCACGGTCTCAAAATTATTTATTTACTGTTAATTTAGGACCTTAATTTGTAATACTAAATGGTTTATTTTATTTTTCGCTTTTCATTTTTTTTTCGTTGGTTAAATTTTTTGTTAAAAAGTAATTATAGGTACATATAAACAAAAAAGTTTTCACTTCAAAAATACTATATTCCGATGAAGGCTTAAAGGTCGTACGACCAAAGACATCCCCAAGTGTTTTTGTAATGTCTTTTTAATAAACAGGACTGACTGCATTTAACGACCCGTCCGGCGTTATGGTTACCACGTCGGACCGCCCGGGCGCCCGGCCGCGGCCGCCGCGACACGCCGTGCCAAGGACGGGTTCGACCATGAAGCTATTAAAGAGCTCTTTAATAGCTTCATGGGTTCGACTGCCAGCGAGGCGGAAAGAATAATGAGTTTGAATTTCTGTTCTCGGACTGGATGTGTGTCCTTATCTTTGTGCGTTGTTCGTGGTACCCACGACACAAGGATCCCAAATGTGGTGCCAGTGCCGGTTTTAGCACTACCGGCGCCCTGGGCGAAATTTCTACGGCGCCCCCTATCTGCCATTGAAATCATATGAAATTGACCATACGAAAATAAAGAATACAATACAATGTAAATCCATGTCAAGATACAGCTTTCCAACAGTAAGTGTCTCGACACTATTCTGCGGACAGACGGGTATGACGAAACTGGGTTCCGTTATGACTATCTGCGGCGCCCCTTCAAACCTAACGCCCTGGGCGGACCAATTATATCTGGATAAATAATATTTAAAGTTTCATTTTAATAATAAAAGCGTTAGATCTTATATATAAAATTCTCGTGTCACGGTGTTAGAAGTTGCACTCCTCTGAAACAACTCGACCGATTTTCGTGAATCTTTGCGTGCATATCGGCTAGGGTTGAGAATCGGACAACGTCTATTTTTCATCCCCCTACCCCAAAAATTTTTTTGGCAGAACAACGTTTGCCCGGTCAGCTAGTATATTATATATAAAAAAATCAGCTGTAGGTATTCCATATTGCAAAAAGATAAATGATAAGTAATGTAGAAATTATCAAGAAATCAAATCACAGCGCTTGCAAATAATCTTATCACTGTTTATCAAACAATTAATCAACATTTAATGATTACTACTAATTCAGTTAACGTAATTAAACACTGATTCAAATATTTTACTATCTTCAGTGACGAAGTGATTTATTGAAAGTCGTACGCATTTTACGGTAACAGATTATATTATTTTGTCCAAACTGGATTTCAAATTGTTATGCAAAGTGTGGTGAATTCATTAATTGAAATAATATTGACTAGTCTATTAATACTAATTGAGTAAACAAGCTAAACTAGGACGTGGGTAAGCCGTTATATCAGTAGGTAATTATATTCAATATTCATGATTCAATCTGTGCAAAAATAAAAACCTAACATGCAACAAGTTCAACTGAATAGGACGATGTTATAGTGTATAGTGCAAGGTTTGAGTGTAATGACTGTGATTGTCAAAGGAATGGTCTTTCATTCGATTTCCAACTGAGATACTATGTCTGATACAATTATCAGGTATTTTTTGTGTTGCATTGAAGTTTTTATGTATATGTTATAGTATGTACCTGTATGTATAAGTCCTAAAATAAAATTCTGAATCAGACTCTAAGATAGATTTCGTATCTTGAATTCGATTAACTGCATGAAACAAGAAAAACTAAAACATTTTGTTTTATAAAACAACCACGTGTTAACACATATGTGTTACTTAATAGTTACGAGTATTTACTTCCTAAAGTGAATTTGGGATTCACGATATTCAGTATTTGTATATTGGTAGACGTCATTGATACTGTCCTCTACATGTACCAAATATCTATTATTACATCCGGATAATTCGGACAACATTGAGTACACTATATACATATATATACATAGCAAATAAACAAAACGATGATGCGACGGGAATAATCCTGTACAAGTTTAATCATATCGGAATTTCCCAGAAAAACTTATTGAAATTTTGTCATTCAGACCGCTTATAATAATAATGACACTTATATAGTATATTAAACTTTAAATATAAATATGTCTATATTTATGAGAATTTCATGATAAGGGTAAAAAAGTAACCCACCCACATCCCATTGGTCCATAAGTTATGGAACATCCTGTATATTTTTTGGTCCAACCCAATACTGGCCCAATACTTATCCAAGGTCATAATTTCATATAACTGAGGAGGCTTTCAGCCTCCACAACGCTCACCCCAAGTGTCGAAAATTTTTGGGTTAATCTTGAAAGGCTCAACTGAATACGCCGAATTTCAAGATTCACCTTTTATATGCGTAGTGCACTGCTAAACGATGGAAAAGGCAAAAGGCGAATCTTGAAAAGGTGAATGAGTGTAGAGAAGGTTAGCTTGGATTCAAATATGGTTGGAGCATTTTATACCCTGTTCTTTACAAATAGCAGTATTGGATTTTCTATTTATACAAAGACTGCGTCATTGCGAAATTTGGTAGGTAATGGATATTGAAAGGACAAAGATGTATCAGCTACTAGTCTTTCTTGAAACATTTCTCTATTGCGTATAACCCTAAGAAAACAATATTCTCGTCTCGGAAAGTAGTTATGATTGTAGACATGTATCAAAGGAAAGCAATCTCATAACGTTATATCGATGATGTGTTTTCAATACAATACACAATAACGAAACCTACAGTTTGCACCAAGTGAGAAATGTTTAGCTCTCTATCAAAGGACAGATATTGCGTAATGCATTGCGAAACTAGTAGTAGTAGTACTAGGCTTCGGAAAACTAATGTCCAAGTATGCTATAATGCTTAGAAGACATCTTCGTAATAACCGATTGAAATAAAACATTTAAATATCAAGCCAAGCGTAACACGAGTGCTTATAAATTAACTGTGCTATTACTATCCCAAATGCATAGAAAGGAACAATAATTATATAATACTAAATCCATCCAATCAAAAAAAAACCTTCGAATCACTATAAATTTAAAATTTTTGACTGGCAGCGACTTCTTTTTTCAGTGTTTATAGTAAAACCGGCCAAGTGTGAGTCATACTCAAACCGTAGAGAACCGAAAATTAATATAAATTGATTTGATAACATTTTAAATTGATGTATTACTAACTAGTTCGCTCATAGCCCGGCGGCTTGCGTCGATCCTATGTGATCGACAAAGTTAAGCAACAGCGGACGCGGTCGGTAGTTGGATGGGTGACCGCTAGTGGCAAACATTTCTTGAGCATTTTCGTGCTTCGGAGGGCACGTAAAGCCGTCGGTCCAGGTTGTTATCATTAGATAACAGTCGTTAAGCCATGTCGGGGGCCCTCGGGCAGTTTGAAAACTTTCGACACTCGGGTTGGTCACTAACCCCTCCACCAACTCGCACTAGAGCAGCGTAGTGGAGTATGCTCTAGGCCTCCTCAAGAGGAGAGACCCGTGCCCAGTAGTGGGCCATTAATGGGTAATAAGTACCCTATGTCTTATTCCAGATCACGGTCTACCTGTGCGGCAAAATTTCATGAAAAGCTATCCAGTAGGTTTGTCGTGAAATAGTAACAAACATCCACACAAACATTCTCATTTATCATCTTCATTATCATCTTCATTATCATCTTCATTATCATCTTCATTTCTCATCTTCATTAATACTAATCCTCTGCCCGCGACGATGTCCAGCGTTTTCCAGTACAATAATTAGGTATCGTACATCCTATTCCAGATTATGGTCTACCGTAGCGCAAAATTTCATAAAAATCTGTTGAGCAGTTTTTGCGTGAGAGTAATAAACTATACAATTCCACATTTATAATATTAGTAGGATTAGTAGAATTGATAATGAATCTTAATTATTCGCATTAAGATAATTCTTGACAAAAAATTACCGCAAAAACTACAGTCAGTGTACATGTGTGTACTTTTAAGTGAGACCACTGACAAGCACCAGCTTTCGATTAAAAAAGAATCATCAAAATCAGTTCACCCAGTCGAAAGTTCTGAGGTAACAAACAAAAACAAATTAAAAAAATACAGTCGAATCGAATACCTCCTTTTTTGAAGTCTGTTAATAAACTACAGAATAATGTCGCCTAGGTACGAGATAACCAGCCAACCATCTGTAGTTTAATACAGCAAGAATTCAACATAAAGCTTTCCGATGCAATTGATATCGCTCCATTCGTATTTCATTTCGATACGAGCAGATATTTTGTAAATTAAACTTGTTCTCTCAATTTTTCAAAATCATACAAACTGCCTTATATTTTAATGATAAATATTTCGCATCTTAAAATATTTTCAATAAAAATGGCTGAGAAATAATCCAATTTTGGTGAAGGTACTCGAAGTGTTACCAACTTCACCTAGCTGTAGCGACCAAATGGCTAATGTAAGCTAATTTTTTGACATGCATTAGTCTGGTATGTTGTTTGTATGCTTATGGAATCATATTGTCTTACGTCGCAGCTAAAAATAGAATGGAATTCAAACACAGCAGTATTATTACCTTATATTTGTATGATAAATCGCAACCAGGTAGTGAACTAAGAAAACTTGTGAACTAAATGTTTGTGTATCGGACCATTAATTTATTTGTTTTAATTTTGATTTAATTGATTAAAATTGGATTTCATTGTATGATTGTGTAGGACGTAATTTAATTAATTTGACGTAGCTTTTTAATTTTAATTTTAAATATCCAATACTAACACTACACTTAAGATACAATTGTAACTAATTACCTAAATGGAATGTTATTCTGAAATAAAATTATAAATAAATAAATAAAATTTAACGTTACAATGATACTGGTAGCATCAAAAACACTATGGTGGTGGGAATCCAAAAACATCAACATCACCAGAAATGGTTCGAAAGGTAGAGGATTACGTTGAATTCTGTCAACGTAATCCACGACAAAGCGCAGTTCAATTGGCGAAAAATCTCAAAATGTGTGCTTCTGGCATGGGTGGGATATTAAATGAATTTTACCAAGAAAAAATAACCGACTTCAAAATAACTCAAAAACTGCTCGTCAGATCTAGCTTAAATTTAAGTGGGACTACATGACAAGCACCAGCTTTCGATTAAAAAAAGAATCATCAAAATCGGTTCACCCAGTCCGAAGTTCTAGTAACAAACATAAAAAAATACAGTCGAATTGAGAACCTCCTCCTTTTTTTGAAGTCGTTTAAAAAGGAACTAGGACTGAAGCCGTGTAAGATACCAAAAGTGAACAATTTAACACCTGCACAAAAGGCAGTTCGATTAGCAAGAGCAATGTTATTAAAACACTTGCCTGTTGCTGACGACGTTGATTTGGTCTTTTATGATGAAAAAAATTTACGGTTCAGTAATATGGAAACAAAAAAAATTTCATGTGCGATTAGCGTGAAAATCAAAAGTTAATTTAGACCAACTATGTGAAAGTAAACGCCAGCCTCAGTGATGTTTTGGGCCGCGGTAACTGCTACAGGACGGTCAACATTCGTTTTCATTGAACAGGGCGTAAATTCAAATCCATATCAATTGTTATAGATTGTAGTTTCGGCATCATACTTTACTTACATAGTAGGTACTTTCCACATAACTTTGCTAATTCTTGTGGCAGTCATAGCACAAGGTACGGTCATTATTATTTACTTTACATCTATTCGTCCATTTCCTTCTCATAAATATTATGTTTTAAATAAACCTGTCGATACCATACACCTATATTTATTTGTCGATACGTATCAAGTAAACATCACTTCTCGAATGGCTGCGCCAGACACATATTTTGTATCACCCCACAGTCCCACCCCTTTGCCTATTGAATTAATGTTTATGTAGTTATTTATTATCTACAGATATTTGAGTGTTTTTGTCTGGCTTGTTTTTTTATTATTAAAATAGAAACTTAAAGCCTTATTATTAATTGAAAGCAAAGTTATTAATTGTGATATATACTACAAAAGCATTAAATGAAATTTGAAAAACCCCCGACACAGCAACAATGTCAAATATAGGTAGGACATTACATCACCTGCCTAATAATAAATTAAGAAACCCAAGAAAATTCGCCACGGCTAGTATCTGGTAGAGGAAGAAGGGTAGGAAGAGTAGTTACCTCTATTATCTCCCAATTGACTTGGTCGCCATACCTTATGATTTCATTTATTATTATAAAAATATAAAAATATTTACGTCCAGCACTATGTATGTATGTTTATTATGTATGTGTGTATGAAAAAGAGCCAGCATAGTATGTAGTTAAAAGTAAGATTTTTTTAATTTGAAATTTCAAACAAATAGACTTTGAAATTCACTTATTAGTAAACGACTTAATTTGATCAACTATTTACATAAGTGTTTCGTTTATTTTGAAAATGAAATTAAATTAAACAAAAATACAAGGGTGAGTCTGAATGAATGTTATCCATAACGATGACAAATCGACAAGGAAATGACGGTTCAACTCCACGTCTCAACATCCTTCACGCCAAGGATACACTTAAGATAAATTGCCATCAACCGTCACTCATCCTGACATGAAATATCGTTTTAACCGTGAGTTAGGAATGTTTTTACTGAAACTAAGGGGAGTTATGTTACGCATACATGTGCTCCAAAAGTTCAAAGCCCAATTAAGGAAGTTACCTATTTAGTATTATACTTTGCAACAATCCGCGGTAAGTTTGGGACTAACCATCGTAGAGTCAACTTAGCCTGATGATGCTCCGGTTCGGGGCGAACATGTTGGTGCTGGTATGTATGTTGGTATATACTTTTAATTATTGTAGTGAATGTTTCCATTGTGGGAGGGAGAAAGGTGCCACGCATGTCTTAAAGTGAATACCATCATACATGTTAACCGCGGATTGTTGTAAAGTAGACTATTAAACGCCTGATACTATAAACTATATGAAGTTACCTATATCGTTATCAAAGATAACCTCGACCGAGTTGAAAGGGTGAACGGTAAAAGGAAAATTCATTAGTGATTACAGACTTCGGCAGACAGGATAAACAGATCAGGGCCACTAGATACAAGCCGTACAGTAGGTACGATACATTATGCAATAATTCGTAAGGCCTTGGTCTTCTCAAGCAAAATGTTGTCCTTAAAAGTGTATCTGTGTGTGTTTTTACACGTTTTCTTCCAGCGGGAACAGGAAGTTAAATTAAATACAGTGGCCACTTACCATCAGGTAGATCTACATACATACAAATAAAATAAAATATTTTATCCAAAAGTCAATTTTAAACTGGAGGCTTCATAATAATCATAATATCGATATTACTTGTCGGATATTCAAAAAGATAGTAGTAGATTTAGTAGTACCTAATTAATACTGGATTTGGTTTTTTTTATGGAAATAGCCGGCAAACGAGCTGACGATCAACCTGGTGGTAAGTGGCTATCGTCGCCCATTGACATCTACAACACGAAAGGCATCACTGATGCCTTTCGTGTTGTAGATGTCTTTGGTGAAAGAAAGTAGAAAAAGAAAGAAAGAACTGGCTCTCAAGCTCCCATCCGGAACACGACAAGTCGTTTGTCGGCTGACTCATACTCAAGAGTGGTAACTATCCAGGCGAACCCTATGAGGAAATAGCAATAATGGTATGAATTAACAATTAAAATCAATATTAGCAATACAATCCCTCGAGGGGCCATACCACCAGCTCACTCAGGTTGTAACGATATCTGCAATTGCTTCTTCATAAATACAATCGATTGTTATACAAAATCGAATCGGAATAACATTCCAACATCACTAATTGCATTTACTAAAATGATAGGTGAATTAAGTCTACTTATATCAATTCACCTGCGGCCAGTAGATTTAAATCACCTAGGTGCATAGGTGAATAAAGTACACTAAAAGTGGACTTAAGACACCTGGGTGAATTAACTCAGGTGAATAAAGTCGACGTCACCGCAAATTCGCAGTCATTAGAAGAGCTCGAATAAGTAATCGATAGTACCCCTCAGACGTCTCGCTACGCTATTTCAACATTTCGTATTTGAACACATTCCATACTTTGACATTTTCCTCGTGTAAATAAATCTTATTTATTTACAGAAATCATGTCTGTACTACAGTGAAGACTCGATATGAAACAGTAAAAGTTATGGATCCACAGGCTTACGCGGTAAAGAAGGACAGTGATGAGTTTGTATCAGAATTTGATTATGAACATTCAAAAAGTAAGTTGCAAGCAACCTAATATAACATGAAAAGTCTTTGATAAGTAGAATTACTGTAACAATAGATTTTATAACAATAAATTATTATAGACATTTAAATCTGACCACTGTGAAAATGCCATATTTTCAGTCTAATGAAAACAATTGGAATCATATTATCAATAATAAGCCCTACAAATCCCTACGAATCATTGAAGTATAATTATTGTATTGTATTGTATTGTATCCCTCCACCAATCCGCACTGGAGCAGCGTGGTGGAGTATGCTCTAGGCCTCCTCAAGAGGAGAGACCCGTACCCAGTAGTGGGCCATTATGGGTTGAAGCCATTGTATTGTATAACCTAATTAAGGTACTTTATTTAAATCCTGAGTAGTGAGCACGCTTGTTACTTATGTCAATTTGTTATGATTCTGCAAAGTTACATACATATATGTAATTGTGTACTTCATATGTAATATATATATGTAATTTTGCAAATTGAATTAGCAAAACAGCACGAACAGATTTACAACTCTTGAAATTCGGCAATTTTGAAAGATTAACACAGAGAACCTGAGTCTATCACGACAACAGGTAGGTTGGATACTTCTTTTTTGTTTTGAGGTTTTTCGTCGTATTTTAAGCCCTAAAACTTCTGACAAGATAATGCTAGAGAGCTCTATTTCTGATTTTTTTTTATGGAAATAACCGGCAAACGAGCAGACGATCCACCTGATGGTAAGTGGCTATATAAATAAATAAATATCGTTGCCTATGAACATCAGCAACACCAAAGGCATCACTGATGCGTTGCCGGCCAAGAAAGGAAGAAGAAAAAGACAGAATGAAAGAAATTTTCTTTTCAGTTTGGCTAAGGGAGCTCTCCCGCCAGACGAGGTGTGTTGCCTGGGAGGCGGCCGAGCACCGACTGATGTTGTCGGAGCATTTGTATAATATATACCAGCGATCGTAGAAACTTCGATAGCGTGATTCAGGTTGGCGTGACTTAACCACGTGACGCTTGTGTACTGTCGCCACATCAGCAATATTACATGATTATTTGATTCTTAATTTCAGATATTAAATGGATTGACAGGGTACTACTTAATAGACCATCAAAAGTAATCACAGTATTGGTCTTGACCGCTATTGTCAGTCCGTTGCTCCTATACCGTTTCTTATTCTTCGCTAGCCGTGATCTAGCACCTTCAGATGGATTATCCATTGGGTCCTGTCACTTCTCAAGAAGCGCAAGACTTCCTTGTGGCGTCGGACACATGACAGAAGCAGAATGTCATCAACAATGTTGCTTTGATCCGGGCAAAAACTTTTGCTTCCATAGAATCCCTTCCCGCTTCTCCTACATAATGGAGCAAGAGTGGTACGAAGATAGAATTTTAAAACCAAGAGTGTCAACGGTGCCTTTCGCTTTCCAAAACAGCATACCTGAACTGAAACTATCCATAGATGAACAGTCGCCAACACATTTGACTTTAACGTTTTACGATCCACGAGAAACTGTAATCATTGGCAAAAGAATTGAGAACAAAACTTACGTATATGAGGTGGGATCGCCAGAATTGAATGTGGTTATAAATAGCACTCAAGGCACAATTTTCGATACCTCAAGAGGACCATTGATAGCATCAAATAATATTTGGGAGTTTACTTTCCAACTGACTAATGAAACTATGTATGGACTCGGAGAGCTACCTTTAAAACTCGGAACAACTAAGGTCTTATACAACCATAATGGAGGCCTTAATTCAATACCATTAATATTTGCAAGAATAAATGGCTCGTATCATGGCATTTTGATTGATGCTCTTTCACCTACTGAAGTGTCTGTTATGGGAAATAATAATTTAGTGGTAAGAAGTATAACTACATCAGGTCTAAAGCTTCATGTGTTCGTTGGTCCAAAACCTAAAGATGTAATGAAAGATGTTATGACAGTGCTAGGCTACAAAACGAAACTGGAATATTGGATGCTTGGAGCTCATTTTTGTAGGTAAAGTGTACCTTCTGAAATATGAACTTTTATTTATTTTTATCAACATGTTTTAAACAGTTAAACTAAGGTCCTCTCTCACAATACGAAAGTATGTCTACTATGTTGACCAAATGTAGACTTTAAAAATCTTCTGCAAGATAATGAAGATGATTTAAGTAAGCTGGTCGCAATGTTTTCTTTACCAAAGCTAGTGGTCATCTCTACTAGATATAACCTGAAATATTTTAGTTTAACTACATTAGTATACGTTTTGACACAATATAAGTTGAGTTGAGTACAGGATCACTATCGATAACCGATATTTATTACCAAAAAACTTTTTAATTCGAATAAATCCACCACTTTGCTTATTAGCTTTTGCATAAATCTAGAGGTTTGCTTATCTAATTTCTTTGTTTATTCTAACAAAATAGTGTTCTAACAAAGTCATTGGGGCCCCAATATCCTAATTTGCCCAGGGCCTCCAGTAGGTTAAAGACGGCCTTGGTAATATTTGTTAATTTATTTCTTTACTCTTTAGTGAAACATCGGAAACATTAGAAAATGGCTTCGAAGACCTCCAAAATTTTACCACCACCGCTCAAAATGAGAAACTGCCTTTTGAAAGTCACTGCGGTACAGGGCCAGTTGTTTTCAGTGCCAATCAATGTGACTTAGAAGAGACAGACTACATTCAAAAAGGTATTGATTTACTGAGGACAGTTCGAAAACGATTTGTGCCACACGTATCGCCACATGTAAGTTCTATTTGGTAATAAACCTGGTACAGAATAATTAGATTAAGTTATCTTTTTATAAGCTTACAAAATACAAAACCGTGTACGAATATGCATAGGCATAACTGTCACATTAGCACCAAATATCAATGCCTTAGTATGAAAATTATACGTAATGTCTATATTTTTTGCCTCTACATGATCTCTTATCAAATAATTTAATGTAGTACATAGTACAACTTTTTGTTTATTTTATAACCATTTTTAAACTGTGTTGTCTATGTATGTATAGTGTCTAATAAAATTATAAATTGTATCGGACTAATTCCTAAAATTATTTTTATTTTATTTTACTGTAGAAGTATTTTGGATTATGTGCACGTGCAAGATTTTACATTTGACATATTTGAACTGTTAAGGCTCAGAATACTTTTTTCCTGGTAAATGTACGAGTATCTGTTCCAGCTGACCTACTAAACCAATAACAAAGATTTATGAAGTTATTTAAGAAGCCCTTCAACCACGGCAACCAAATAGTTGGCTTAAAGTTATAAAGTAACAAAACTATTAGTATATAGAAATTGAATAACGGCTACTAGTATGACCAGTGTTAAAATTGCCACATCTCTGATATGACATTTTATCTATATTGCTCGCCAATTTTTTTCTTAATCATATATTTTATTTATATTCATATATTTTATTCATATATTTATAATCATATATTTTATTATAATAAACATAAGTTTCTCTGTTTTTATACTTTTACGTAAGTGTTTCAAAATATGTATCTTCATTTTAAATATTGTGCTTGTTGTTTCTTTGTTTAAATTTGTGCAATGTGCTTATTTTATTTTTACTACTATTATTTTATTTTTCTAAATAAATTTATTTCTCTTCTATCTTTAGATTGCTGGCGGGTGGATGACATTTTTAATTTATTGATACAACTTACTATACATTTTTAATCCCTAATAAAAATAATATATAATCTTCAAATACATAATTATTCTTTTATTGATATTTTATAATAATATACTTGCACTTATACAGGAAACATATTCTTATATTCAAATATATAATTACATACATATATCTATCAATTTGGAATTTATATCTTTTACAGATAGTCATGTCATTTAACTATGAGTCTGATTCTTCTCTTTTCGCGTCTGCATCTGAAGGTTTGAGTAGCCACGACAGTTTTGAAAGCATTGCTCCTTTAAATGTGTCACTAGAATCGTACTTTGCTGACGCTGTCAAAAACTTTAACGTAGTCCACATAAATGCTCAGAGTATTCCGGCTCATTACCCCGACTTACTTTCGACGTTCGATAGCAAAAACCTTCACGCAATCCTTATTTCCGAGTCGTGGTTGAAACCATGTCTTCCATCTACGTCTTACGCCTTACCTGGCTTTCACCTAATTCGCAGCGATCGCCTTAATCGGGTTGGAGGTGGTGTTGCAATTTATCTGCGGTCGCACCTACCGTATTCTGTTATTAAATTTTCTTCTCAATCTCCACTTAACAATGAAGCCGAGTACCTCTTTGTTGAGGTATCTCTGTCTCATAAGAAGCTGCTCCTTGGTGTTTTGTATAGCCCTTCACTAACTGTTGATTACTTTTCAACATTTGAAAATAGTCTAGAAGAACTTATACCGCTATACGAACACACAATCATCATGGGTGATTTTAACACTTGCCTGCTAAAACGTGATGCAAGAACTTCTCGGTTACAGTCAATTGTGCAGGCTGCAAACATGCATATATTACCTCTTTCTGCCACTCACTTCTTCCCAAACTGTTCACCGTCTCTTCTTGACTTGATACTTGTCTCTTCTCTTGATCACGTTGTACGGCACGGACAATGTGCTGCCGACGCTTTCTCCTATCATGATCTTCTCTATCTTTCCTATAACGTGAAACCCCCTAAGGCTAAGTCTAGGGTACTACTTCAGCGTAATTTTGCCGGGATGGACTTGGAACGGCTCCGTCAAGACGCATCTGATATCGACTGGTCAATCGTTACTGGCGCTGCTACAGTCGACGAACAGGTTGCGCTTTTTAATTCACTTCTAATTCAATTATATGATAAACATGCACCTGTTCGTCCAGTGCGCATTCGCCTGAAATTGAGAAAAAAAACAAAGCAAAATCCAGATATAAGTCGGATCCCAGTGATTCCAATAAATATAAGTATCAAAAGATACGTAATCGCTGTAATATGAGGTGTAGAGATCTGCAACAACGCCACATTCACAAATCAGTTCAAAACGAAGATCCAGGTCAGGTCTGGAAATTCCTTAAAACACTAGGAGTTGGGAAATAAAACACAAAACATGTCCTGTAATAATATTGACCTTAACTGTCTCAATCAGCATTTTACTTCTACGTCTTGCCTTGATAGTAAGACTAAATTGGATACTATTGATCGTCTTTCACGTTTTCCCGCTCCTGATTTTCCTTATTTTGTTCTTAAACAATGCGCAGTTCGTGATGTTGAAAAGTGCATACTCTCCATTACCTCGGACTCTGTTGGCAGTGACTGTGTTAGTCGTAAAATGATCATTCCCCTCTTTGATATCCTGTTACCTGTTATTACCTCCATTCTTAACCATTCCATTTCTACTAGCTTCTACCCCTTCCTGTGGAAAGATGCACAGGTCATTCCCCTACCCAAAAAACCTAATCCATCCACAGTCAAAGATTACCGCCCTATTTCCATCCTCCCATTCTTATCAAAAGTTCTAGAGCGACTCGTATATCAGCAAATTAACTCCTTCCTTTCTGATCATGCACTCCTCAATCCTTTGCAATCCGGGTTTCGATCCGGTCATAGTACGACCACAGCACTGCTAAAAGTTACTGATGATATTCGTCATGGCATGGATGAGGGAAAAGTCACAATATTGGCACTGTTAGATTTTAGCAATGCCTTTAACACAGTCGATTTTGACATCCTACTATCCATAATGGGCACAATCAACATATCTCCGACTGCGATTGATTGGTTTCGCAGCTATCTGCATGGGCGCCGGCAGCGTGTGATGCTCAAAGACTCTCTATCAGACTGGGTATCAGTCACAACCGGCGTACCACAAGGTGGTGTGTTGTCCCCACTCCTTTTTGCATTGTTCATCAATTTAATAAGTCTCCATATAACTTCTCTCTATCACTTATATGCAGACGATTTACAGATCTATGTACAAGCACCACTTGATAAGCTATCTGATGCTATTGAGATTATGAATAAGGATCTATCCTCTATTTTAAGTTTCTGTAAATCCTTCGGTCTAGTAGTAAACGCAGCCAAAACACAGCTCATAACAATTGGTAGTCCTAGACTTATACCTCGGATCGATTGGTCATTGCTACCACCCGTCGTTTTTGATAGCATTGCAGTACCAATGAGTAACACGGTCAAAAATCTTGGCATAACAATGGATCGTTGTTTAACTTGGGCACCTCAGATAACGGAGGTGAGTAATAAATTATTTAGGGCTATGGGATCGCTCAGGCGTCTACGTAATGTTCTCCCCATTCCGACAAAAATACAGCTTGCTCAGTCTCTTCTCCACCCTATCCTTGACTATGCCGACATTTGCTATCTGGACATAACTGAGGAGCAATTAAATAAACTTGAGCGCCTTCAAAATGTTTGTATAAGGTTCATATTTGGCCTCAAAAAATATGACCACGTTTCCGAATTTAGATCTTCACTCAAGTGGCTCCCTATTCGCCTTCGCCGGAATTCTCACATACTTTTTGCTTTGTACTGCGTGCTATTCAAACCCACTTCCCCTTCTTACCTAAAAGAACGCTTTCAATATTTACACCTTACCCATGATCGGTTCCTTCGCTCCACTCATAATCTTTTGCTCAGTACTCCTACCCACTCTTCCTCTTTCTACAAGAAATCCTTTTCTGTAACTGCTGTCCGTCTCTGGAATTCCCTTCCTTTAACTATCCGTCGCTCCCAGTCCCTTGAGTCCTTTAAGAATCAGGTAAAATTATTTTACCTAGGTAGTCTTGACAACAACCGCTAATTTGAATCATTTCCTTTAAACTAAAATTCTTAATCTTGTATGTTATATTAATATCTGTATTTATTCCATGTATGTGTAAGTGTTATTTAATTATTATTTGTTATGTATGCATGTGTGCGTGTGTGTGAGCGTGTGTGCGTGCGAGCTGCGTCTCGCGAATGGTTTAAGCGCAGGTAATTGAGGAAATTAAATGAGTGTGCATCAAGCTACCGCGTCGTTTGAATGTCACCCCGCGTCCCTTATTACACGGCTATCTAACACGTGGCGACGTCGGGACTCACAATTTACAGTCGAAAAATGTCTTCGGGGACGACTTTTGGGGTTCTGTGTACCTTCGATCATCTAACCAATGATTGGGTTAGCTTTAAGTCGCGGTTGGCGCAGTGGTTCATTGCGAACGATATAACGGACACGACGGATAAAAGCAAGATCAAGCGGCGGGCAATAATATTGAGTGCACTCAGTGAGTCGACTTTCAAGTTGGCTAACGATTTGGCGCTGCCAAAGAAGATCGAAGACGTGGAGTATGACCAAATTCTAAAACTCCTAGACGATCATTGCACCCCGAAAAGGTTCGGGTTCGCAGAGAAGGCGGCATTTTACTCCGCGGTGCAGCGGCCGGGCGAGAGCCCCACAGAGTGGGCAGCCAGAATCAGAGGTCTGGCGGGACACTGTGGTTTCAAGTGTCTAGATGAGGCCCTGGTGGATAAATTCATAATGGGCATGGCACCGGGCCACGAGCGAGATAAGCTGTTCGCGCAGGACCAGCGGGAGTTAACGTTGGCGAAGGCGGTTGACATGGCGGAGAGCGTGCGCTGCGCACGCCGGGCGGCCGCGGGCGCAGGCCCGCCGTCCGCCGGCGACGTCACGTCTACGGCCATCGGCGTGGGCGACCCGGTGTTCGCGGTTGCGAAGTTAAAGTGTAGTGTTTGTGGTTATTCGAACCATAAGGCTAATCAGTGTCGGTTTAAAAATTATAAGTGCAAAAAGTGTAACAGGAAGGGGCATCTCCGCAAGATGTGTCCCAATAACGAGTGTACGGTTAAACTTGTTGAGGACGAGGGTGAGGGAGACGATGGTGAGTGTGTTTATAATATTCGTTGCGACCGGGGCAGGCCGATGACGGAACGTGTTTGTGTCGGGGGTGTGTTTTTGGAGTTCCAAGTCGATAGCGGTTCGGCAGTAAGTCTGATTTCTAATGAAATATATAAACAGCACTTGAATGAATTACCATTGTCACCCACAAATAAAAAGTTGTATAGTTACACTCGTGATATTATTACTACTTCTGGGGTGTTAAAAACCACCGTTACTTATAGAGGGAAAACACATTCCATGGAATTATTCGTAGTGATGAATAACAATACATCTCTTTTAGGTAGAGATTTTATTTATCTTTTTAATCTGCAGCTAGCACCTTTCGTTAACGCTATAAATTCGGAAGATAAGTCTATAATCGACAGCTTAACCTCCCAATTTCCTAGTGTGTTTTCAGGGATATTAGGCAAATTTAATAAATATGCGGTTGACCTTCGGCTGAAGCCTGACTCTAAGCCAATTTTTTTTAAAGCCAGGACCGTACCATTTGCTTTACGGGAAAAAATCGATAGGGAGTTAGATCGTTTGATTGAATTAGGTATTCTAAGGGCCACAGAACACTCCGATTATGCTTCCCCTGTGGTACCGGTGTTGAAGAAAGATGGCGGCTTGAGACTCTGTGCCGATTACTCCGTAACGATCAATAAACAGCTAATCGTGGACAAGTATCCCTTACCAACGGTAAACGAAATTTTTTCAAAGCTAAATGGGGGAGTACAGTTTAGTAAGATAGATCTTTCGATGGCTTATAATCAATTTCCGTTAAGTGAAGACTCCCAAGCTCTCACTACTATAAATACTCACAGAGGTTTGCTGATGTTTACTAGATTAGTTTTCGGCTTATCATCAGCTCCATCTATTTTCCAGCGTGCTATGGAGTGTGTGTTGGCTGGCCTAGAAGGAGTAGTGTTTTTCCTAGACGATATTCTAGTGACGGGAAGGAATAAAGACGAACATAAGCAGCGCTTGTTTGAAGTATTGGGGCGGCTAAAAGGTGCCGGATTAACCGTACAAATTAATAAGTGCGAGTTTTTTAAAGATGAGATATGCTACTTGGGGCACATAATTGATAAACACGGCATTAGGAAGTCACCTGATAAAGTTAAAGCTGTGTTACGTGCGCCCAAGCCGCAGAACGTTTCGCAACTACAGTCATTTCTCGGGTTAACTAACTACTACCGTAATTTTGTCCCAGATGCATCGTCCGTATTAAGTCCTCTGTACAACCTGTTGCATAAAAATGTAAAATGGGAGTGGACAAAGAACCATGACGATGCATTTCTAAAAATAAAAAAAATTATGGCTTCGAATGATGTGTTAATCCATTTCGACTGTGAAGCCAAATTGGTATTGACGGTGGATGCGTCGCCGACAGGGTTAGCAGCGATATTGTCGCAAGTAGGTAGGGACGGACGCGAGAGACCGGTTTCATACGCGTCGCGCGTGCTCTCGCCCGCAGAGAGAAGGTACGCGCAGATACAACGAGAAGCTACGGCTATCGTGTTCGGAGTTAGGCGTTTCCATCAGTACCTATACGGCCGATCGACACCTTTCGTGTTACGCACGGACCATAAACCGTTGTTGACCATCTTTGGTCCCCACCGGGGCATACCCGAAGTATCTGCGAATAGGCTCCAACGCTACGCGATATTCTTGTCAGCGTATAATTACACTATTGAATATATACGTAGCAAAGATAACACCGCAGATTTTCTGTCGCGCGCGTCGTTATCTACGAGCGAGGCGGTTGGATCGGGGGGGCGTGAAGAGACGCGGGGCGAGGAGTGCAGCGATGACGAACGGGCGGCGTACGTCAACTTTGTGCTGCAAGGAGACTTGCCTGTGACGTCAGAGCGGCTCCGTGGCGAGACCGACCGCGATCCGCTGCTGGCAAAGGTCAAACGCTATGTGGTGAACGGATGGCCACGGAAGGTGGTAGATGAAAATTTAAAACCTTACCATAGTTGCCGGTTGCAGTTGTCGCTCGAGAACGGTCTGTTAATGCGCGGGCATAAGGTAGTGGTCCCTGAGGGGATAAGGGAAGCCATATGCAACGAATTACACAGTTCTCACTTCGGAATTGTGAAAATGAAAGCCGAAGCGCGGAGATTGTTGTGGTTTCCCGGCATCGACGCGACGCTGGAGCGGCTGGCGGCGCGCTGCGACGTGTGCGCAGCGCTGCGGCCGGCGCCGCCGCGCGCGCCCCTCGCGCCGTGGCCGCATCCACCGCATGCCTTTTATAGGGTGCATGTGGATTTTTTAGGCCCGCTGAACAACCAAATGTTTTTGATTATAGTCGACGCGTTCAGTAAGTGGGTTGAATGCTATCCGATGGCGGCGACGTACGGTTCCAAGGCGGTGATCGGTAAGTTGTGCGACTTCATGTCTAGGGTAGGGGTTCCTAATACATTAGTGAGTGACAATGGTACTTCCTTCACTTCCGGCGAATTTCAGAACTTTTGTAAAATAAATGGTATTAAACATATTTTTTCACCAGCTTACCATCCGGCTAGTAATGGTCAAGCGGAAAGTATGGTAAAAGTAGTTAAAAATGGCATCAAGGCAATCATATTAGATAACAAAAATAAAAAACTTTTACACGAACAAATATCGAAATTCTTGTTTGACTTTAGGAACTCCAAAAACAGCACAACGGAAAAGTCACCCGCAGAAATCGTTTACGGTAGACCGTTGCGCTCACGTTTGGATTTGTTAAAACCATCATCGTCTCCACCTTCAACCTCGGACCTCTCATGCACCGTGGAACGTAACCAGTCCTCGCAGGCTAGACATCACCGGGGTAGAGAAAGAGATTTTAAAATTAATGATACAGTATGGATCATAAAAAATTGTATAAACAAGAAATGCAAATGGCTGGACGGGGTAATTATGAAAAAAATTGGCAGAGTGCTTTATAAAGTGTATATTCCCAGTTTGAATATAGAAGTGCAAAGGCACATAGATCAGATACGACCGAGGATTCCTACAAAGGCAGACCGCAGACAGGGTGAATGTGAGTATGGCGATGCTGTTCCGGACCTCCCGTGTCACAGCGACCCCGTCGAACTTGCCAGCAACGAGAGCGAAAACACCACCAGCGCGCTCAGCGACGATCGCAATTCACGCGAGCAGTCTCCACCTCCGTCGCACCGGGAGGAGGAAGGGGAGAGTGACGGCGAGGCCTGCTTCGCGACCCCGCAGGCAGGGCCCTGTAACCCTAGGCGGCGTGAGATATCACCCACGTTTGAGGTGTCCGAGGACAAGGATGAGTCGACGTACACCCTCGCTGATTCACCATAAAGTTTTATTACTACATGTTAATATTAGTAATATATTAGATTATTTTTTATTGTTAATTTTCATGCATAGTACTTCATAGCTATAGAGGGGAGGGATTGTTATGTATGCATGTGTGCGTGTGTGTGAGCGTGTGTGCGTGCGAGCTGCGTCTCGCGAATGGTTTAAGCGCAGGTAATTGAGGAAATTAAATGAGTGTGCATCAAGCTACCGCGTCGTTTGAATGTCACCCCGCGTCCCTTATTACACGGCTATCTAACATTATTCAAGTAGTTTATCTTATTTATTATATTGTCTGTGCACCCTACCCTTTTCACTTTGTTTTCTATGTCCTCTGCCCAAAGGTTGTCTGGAAGAGATCGCTCTATAGCGATAAGACCGCCTTTTGTACTACTTGTTATTTATATCGTATATTATGTTCTAATGTATTAACTTACTCGGTGTGTACAATAAAGAGTATTCTATTCTATTCTATTCTATTTATCTATTTCAGATACGTTTCAACAAAAATCTAAGTATCTCTGATGAAGCCAACAATATTACACTATCGGACGAGGATTGCTATAAAATCGTGTCTAATAATGAGGATTTGTTCTACCGACATCCAGAATCAAATCAATTGTATCAAGGTGTCATTGGAAATGATAAAACATTGTACCCAAGTTACATTAATGCTTCTGTGGAGTTTATGAAAGAGTTATGGCTATATGAAGATTCACTAGACGGTGTCATACTTGAAAATAATTGGCCTTTAGATGAGTCAGAAAAGGCACATAACGAAACAGAACTATACCTGCCATACTTCAGTCAGGTAATATAACAATATAGATCTATTTCCATGCCAATTTTCAGTCTTCTAAACGAACAGTTTGGACTACGGAACCCTAAAAATATATAGTTACATGAATGTATTCGTTATTTAAGATAAAACTTCACATTCAAATAAGATATTACCTTCTGTACTCATTTTTGACCTCAGCTTTGACGACTGAGATGAAATTAAGACTTCACAAATGGTTGTATTTTTGCTGGGTGTGAATTTTTTTAAATAAAATTCTAAAAACACCTCTCTTTTATTGCAGAATATTTCAAAAGCGTTTGATCAAACACCACCATGGAATCTTCGATTAATCAATGGCTCTCAATTATATCTTCAGAGCCACAATACGTACGGAAATAACTTTGCTAAAGCATTTGAGAAATTAGTAGATGCTATTCCTACTTGGTCTTCCAGCCCTTGGATGAATGCTAACTTGATAATAAACAGGCAAAATATTCATACATCGTGGACGAATTTACACGTGGAAATGATTCAAGCTGCGTTAGGAGGAATCTCAGGAAACTGGCTTTGGTCCTCGCCTACATGTGGTGATACAGGAAACTTTGACATTGAAATGCAAGCAAATTTATGTGTCAAATGGTACATGGCAAATGTTTTTATGCCTATTCTAAAAGTTCACTCCAGATACAATCCTAGAGATCCCTTTGCTTTCGTGGGAACACAAAGACATTTGATAGTTTCGGCTTTGAGACAGCGGTTGAGTTTACTCCCATACTTGTACACGACACTTCAAGAAGGCCCAATACTCAGGCCAATGTTCTATCAGTTCCCTAGCTCAGAAAATCTCACAGATATAAACTCACAGTTCAGCGTAGGTGATGACCTAGTGATTGTTCCAAATTTAGAACCACTTCAACGCTTTGTCCATTTTTGGCTCCCACCTGGAGTTTGGTATGAATTATGGAGTGGACTGAGGCTTAAAGGTGAGGAGGGCCATGCCGTGACAATGAGTACAACTGAGTCAGATTTTCTGACAGTAATACGTGGAGGATCTATTTTAGCTATGCAGAAGGTAATGTAATGAAAATTAACATTAGTAATGTTATATTAATGTAAATAATTGTTATTTGTTGTTTTATTTATATTTAATATCAGTACAAAATTTTAGATTAAAATATTTATAATCCAATCATAAACTTAACCCAATAATAAAGCTACATAAAAATTTCTGTTTAAATATTAATCAACTCAAATGTTTAACCTAAGCCTAAAAAGCAAAGTACCCCGATCCCGATACAGGTGTCTAGTGAAATATTAATGAATTCTGTTACTTTATAAATCTGTTCATAAATTTCAGAAATTCCATTTTCTCCCATAAATTTGAGGATCAATTTCCGATCAGCTTCCAAACTTTAAATAGTTTGTACTAGTTATTATTGGTGTAGTTAGTAATTGTAATACCTTTATCTAATAGTAGTTAATGGATGCAATTTATGTTTCTAAAATATTTCTTATTAACCTCATTGAATAAAAGTGTTTGTATTTCAATAAATGGGTGAAAAGATTTAATAAATGAGTTTTACATTCGCAGTTCTTTAACAAGCTTTTAACTTTCTCCATACTATCATTGGTATGTACGGCTCAAGTGTTTCAATATGTGTTTAGGTTTAAAGATTTTTATTTCTCATAAAAAACAAAGTTTTACTTATAATGAGATAAAAGGTAACTAAAAAGTACATAATTCCATTTAACCTGTGGGCATGTATACGGAAGGGCGTGATAATATTAACCAAAAAAAATGTGTTTCAATTATATAACTCATAATAATTACCTACTTATACATAACTCATACAGTACTTACTATTTAATACAGCCTACGCTGTTTTCTGCTTTGCTCAAAAGTTGGCTGGTAGATAATACTTTTAGTATTAAGGTCCCATTTTATACTATAAAAAGTATAATAAAGATTAAATAAATAAATAAATTTAAATAATACTTATTATTCTATTTTAGGATACAAGAGAAACGGCAGAAGAAACTCGACTTCGCTCTGCCATATCATTAACTATTGCTCTAGAATGCAACGGCAATGGAACTGAATGTGACGCTTCTGGTAAAGTTTTCGTTGCCGACGACACATATGTTAACTTTGCAGCAACAGAAAACAAACTTATAACGACCATCGATGGAGATACCAGTTTTATTTGTAATCCCAACGCTGCAATACTAACTAATATTATTGACGAAATAAATGTATTCGGGCTCAACGAAGAATTAAATAACTACGACAATCACAAACAAATACAAATTAATATTAATCTTTGTAATTTAGGAAACAATAACGAGTTTCCCTTGACTTGATTTATTATGATTTAATATTATTTCTGTAAGCGTAAAACGTTTAGTTTTAATTCAATTACCATATTCTAATTGAATTTATAATGCAGTAATGTAATTAAACTATGTGTGGTGAATAAACATTCGCAGTTAATTTGACATTTTAATGATCATCTTACCCATCTTGAATACACAACTTCAGCTGCTGAAGGTTCAGCTGCTGAGTTTAACTCTCGCTTACTACATCAGTCTTTATAGAACATTGTCTTTAATGTATTTTTATAGAACGTTGTATTTAATCTGTTTAGCTAGCAAAAATTATTTGTTCCGACTAGTTCTAGTTAGTCCTATCGTCGGACTAGATGCATAGGTACCCAATGCAGGTTTCCTCATCATCTTTTCCTGCACTGGACATGGATTGGTAAACGTGGTATCCATTTAAAATAATGAGTGGGTACAACGGTTAGGTTAGGTTACTTTCAATTAGAATTTAAAAATGTCCCCTTATACTCGTAGTTTATTAAACTAGTATAAATTTAAAATTAAAAAAAAACCCGCCTGCCATTAAAAAGGTTATCATGATATACCTTTTTGAAATCCTTATGGTGAGCTCTTTAATTTAATATGCATATTGCATTATTCTAATTATTTTTATTTTTTGATACTTTTTTTTAATTTCACTTATCTAAGGACATTTGGGTTATCAAGACAAATCTAACGACATCATAAATAAATAAATCCGTTCAGCGGTTTGGGAGATATGAGGTAATAAAGGATAATTATTATGATAAGTACGTGGAAGATTCACATGAGAGCTATTTTTAAGAAAAATGACTTGGGAGATTACGTATCTGGTACTATTCCTAAATGGATTTGTACCAGAATGTAGACTAGACAACAAATGGACGGGAAAATAGAATCGTACTCAGTGGCGCGGTAATTTTTTGCTTCAGATTCCGTTTCATAAATTTTATTGTTATTATTTTTATCGGTTCAATTAAATTTTGTTCGGTTATGTTCCATTATAGATATCAATTCTGCTACTTGTAGCTCAACTTCTGGTTGGTTGATTCTCTTACAAACTTCTTGTTCTGACATGTCCTGGTACCAGTTGAACAATTTTGAGTATCTGGAAATTAAAACTTATTAGATACCTGGAAAAAAGGCTTGAGAATTTTTGTTAGGTATTTAAAATTGTATGTTTAAAATTTAAGGGCCTCTTTCACTATCGTCAAGTAAAGTCATAAGTAGTTACTTGCTAAATAACGTTAATCGGCAAGTAAAAGTCACAATTTACTTTTATCAGTTAGGTAAATCGGCAAGTAAAAGTCACAATTAACTTTTATCAGTTTCACAATATATAAAATGTAGTTCCGAGTAACAACTTGGCGGTTAGTTAAATGATTTGTCATAATGCGTTCCAACATTCGGTCAGTTTATGTTTGCCAGATGTCAAACACGTGTCAAATCGGTTAAGTGCCAGTACGTCCGTCATTACTACAAAGGTTTTGTATAAGTTAGTGTTATTAAAATTCGCAGGTAGTTTTTGATGTTTTTGTTTTGACCGACATTAAATTAGTAAAACATGGATATAATTAAGAGAGAAAGAAGTGCTAACTTTACTCTGTAACAAAGATATATTTTAATATGCATTGTTTAAAAAAAAAATAATAAACAAGCGGAATCTAGCAAAAAAATCATTTTCATCAAGATCGGTAAAATAATCAACACGGATATTAAATAGATAAATTTTTGGTGTTTTTCGTGCAAATTTTTCGAAATCCTCTATTTAATTATTGATAAATGAAATAAGTAAATGTTTAATAATTTATTGTCAAATAAATATACTTATAAGGTTAGCTATAATAGTTTTTTACTTCACTGCACGTACCGTTACTCGACTTACTCGTCAATTAGACAAACTAATCGGCAGATGATGTTAGAAGTAAGTTACTGGCTACTTTATTTGTCGGGTAGCGCTATTCATTGATTGTGAAATGCGTATGCATAGTTACTCGTCGCTTTAATCGGCAATTAGCCTACTCGGGACTTTACTTGATGGTGGTGAAAGAGGCCCTCAGGGCCTCTTTCACTATCGTCAAGTAAAGTC
The DNA here is from genome assembly GCA_951805285.1 of Thymelicus acteon. Classification (NCBI taxonomy): domain Eukaryota; kingdom Metazoa; phylum Arthropoda; class Insecta; order Lepidoptera; family Hesperiidae; genus Thymelicus; species Thymelicus acteon. The sequence continues at coordinate 5,855,658 of OX638229.1, read as the reverse complement.
ATAAGTAGTTACTTGCTAAATAACATTAATCGGCAAGTAAAAGTCACAATTAACTTTTATCAGTTTCACAATATAAAATGTAGTTCCGAGTAACAACTTGGCGGTTAGTTGAATGATTTGTCATAATGCGTTCCAACATTCGGTCAGTTTATGTTTGCCAGATGTCAAACACGTGTCAAATCGGTTAAGTGCCAGTACGTCCGTCATTACTACAAAGGTTTTGTATAAGTTGGTGTTATTAAAATTCGCAGGTAGTTTTTGATGTTTTTGTTTAGACCGACATTAAATTAGTAAAACATGGATATAATTAAGAGAGAAAGAAGTGCTAACTTTACTCTGTAACAAAGATATATTTTAATATGCATTGTTTAAAAAAAAGTAATAAACAAGCGGAATCTAGCAAAAAAAATCATTTTCATCAAAATCGGTAAAATAATCAACACGGATATTAAATAGATAAATTTTTGGTGTTTTTCGTGCAAATTTTTCGAAATCGTCTATTTAATTATTGATAAATGAAATAAGTAAATGTTTAATAATTTATTGTCAAATAAATATACTTATAAGGTTAGCTATAATAGTTTTTTACTTCACTGCACGTACCGTTACTCGACTTACTCGTCAATTAGACAAACTAATCGGCAGATGATGTTAGAAGTAAGTTACTGGCTACTTTATTTGTCGGGTAGCGCTATTCATTGATTGTGAAATGCATATGCATAGTTACTCGTCGCTTTAATCGGCAATTAGCCTACTCGGGACTTTACTTGATGGTGGTGAAAGAGGAGAAAATTACTGCACCGGCACTTTTAGCAAAGTGCCGGTGCAGTAATTTTGACTTAGCAGTCAAAATTAACAACAACAAACAAACGTAATTATCTATTCTTAAGTAGGTACGTCAAAGAAAGGAAGTACTGGTACTTACATTAACATAACTAATTAGGTATCTACACAGAGTACACTAGGGATGCTTTATAATAGATGATTATAGTGATGTGTAGAATAAATTAGGTAGACATTGATGAGGCAGTAAAGTCCACTAATGTAAATAACTACCTACTTAAAATATTTTACTGCAGGTTTAAGATATCAAGGACTTCACTAAAAAGGAACTCACGTATTTTTATCTATAGGTTGTAATCCATTTAGCGTTGACAGCGTTGTAAGACAACTGATATCTGCTAGTGTGATCACATCGTCGGCCAAATACTTGTTATCTGCTAAGTACATTTCTAGCATTCCGTAAGCGTCTTCATTGTTCCTTCGCATCGATTTTGAAAGTTCTGTCAATTTACCAAAATATGTCGAGGCCTGGCAAATAAGAAAACCTGATTTAGCACCGTATGGAAGACTTCTATTTATTCCCTAAAACCTAAAAATAATGAAATTTATAAAGGGATACAGTTACCGTTCTCATTATCAGAAGCACATTGGCAGTAAAGTTGAACAGGTAATAGAAGAGGTGAGGTTTTTTATACAATTATCCGACAGTCGATCTGACGTTCCACCTGATGGTAAGTGGCAACCGCCGATGGAACAACAACATCAAATGCATTATTATCGATACGTTGCCAATCAAGGCATAACAGATTCAAAGAAGGAAAAAAGAAATGACACCCAAGTCCCAAACTGACGGCATGTCACTTAGCGGCTGACTCAACTAAAAGCGTCAGATAAGGACTAGAAAATTCGTTTCAGAAATTGTTTTAAATGCAAGAAACATTGATCTACAAATGTTTTAGTTTTACAAATCTCTATGTGCGGTCCATGTAAATCAATCACGGAATAAAATAGAGTCTATTTTGTAATAACGATCTCCCTGTTGACACGGGCCAAGGGATTGTAACGGGAAAGCCAATATAATGTTGTCTACCTACCATTATTGTCCTTAGTCTAGGAAATAATATGCCACAGTCGAAGAAAAGTCTGTGGTTAATGATAGCTCGTTTTCTCTTGTCTGTAGGGTACAGGTAAGAATGTTCCGGTTTTGCATATTTGTCAAACAGGTACAGCATTATGGCGTGACTGAAAATAATTAAAACTGTTTTAGGTTCCGTCCATCAGCATTTGGGATCCACTGCTGGACATAGTCCTTTCCTAATTTGCCTCTCTCTAACCGGTCCTGTGGCTCCATCCAATGCTTGCCAGTTGCCGGCTGTCCTCTTCAGGTCTTCAGTCTATCAATTTTTCGAGACGTGAAGGCCATTCCAGGACATTTCTTGCCCAGCGGTTACCGGTCCTTCTTGCTTATTTTTTCTGGCGACCTATTTTTTGATCAAAGTCGGTTACCCACGTTGGGCTACGGATGTCATCATTTCTGATGCGATCACGGAGAGAAATGCCGAGTAATTTGAGATTAAAAAGATTTCATTCCCAATAATGACTGTTATAAGTATTATTTTTAACCGACTTCAAAAAAGGAGGAGGTATTCAATTCGACTGTACTTTTTTATGTTTGTCAGAACTTTCGACTGGGTGAACCGATTTTTATGATTCTTTTTTTAATCGAAAGCTGGTGCTTGTAATGTGGTTTCACTTAAATTTGAGCTAATTCTGACATGTAGTTTTTGAGTTATTTTGAAGTCGGTTATTTTTTTCTTGCTAAAATTCAGATTATTAAATTGAAAAACGTACACTCGAAACCACAATTCATATGAGTGTTGTGTTTCAAGTTGTTTTGAACAGGTTTGAGAACACTTGTCACCATGGAATGTGGCAATTTCATAATAATGGGGAAATATAAAAAACTTGATAATATACCTGTCACCTAAGCTGAAATCTCCTTCTTCGTAAATGGGTATTGTTTTCATTGGATTTTTCTGGAAATTATAAAGCACGATGAAAGTCTTTTATACGACTGTATTTAGGTAGGTACGGAACACGTTATTTTCACGCGAAGAAGTACCTGAGTCGAGTATATACTTGACCTTTTCACTAATACAGTTTTATTAAGATCTCATATTAATATTCCATTCACGTTAATTCCAATCTGTTTCTGAAATCTTACAGAATATAGATACTATCTCATTCTGATTCCATTAATTAGATATTGTCTCAAAATCCTTAGTAGATATTGTCTGGCTCAATCATCTTTCCCGAAATAATATATTAATTTACTGTGAGCACATTGACCTCTGTTTTCACGGCACTATTAATTATACAAGCAACCAAGACAAATATAAATCTCTATAGATTTAAATTAATTTACACAAAGAAGAATATATACCTACATCAAATAATTTGGATAAATTTCAGATATGGAAAAATAAGAATCAGGATTTAACGACCCACACCATATTTTTCTACTAATCACATATCGTATATTATTATGTATAATTATAATGAGAAGGTATTTTATAGTTTTGGGTAGCTTAACCAGTACTATTATTTCTTCTGTGCTATAACCAAATATTCATATGATAGATGTAGGTACCTACCTGTTGTCTTCTACAACGTTATTAACAATTTGGTCAACTTTCAGACTCCCTATTATGTTGTCACATTTTATAGTAATATTTTGACATTTTTCACCTTTAACATTTCTGGAGTATCCTGTTCTCGTAGCAAGGGATTAATGTCTTGACCACGCAGTTTTAGGCCTAATAAATCTGCAACCATTAGAACGGTCCGCGCTGGCGGACTTGCGTTCATTTTGTATAGGGTTCCGATTAATTTTGACATTGCTGATCTGTGATCTGAAAAATACAAAATATCACGTTTCATTGAAGCATTTGATTACATCATAATTTAGGAAAGTAATGTCAGTCTGAACAGATCATTATAAGTATATTTATTATTATTTATAATCCTTAATACACATATATGACACATACACTCATACGCTCGAAAAACATAACGATTTTTAGGATTACATGGTTAAAACCCCTTACCCTACCCTACCCTTACCGTACCCTTATAGTTTCATCATGTCCGTTCGTCCTTGCAGAGATATTTATTTCGTAAATGGTAGAACAAAATAAAAAAAAATCAGGGTATCGTTACCTTTATCTTGAGTAGTTCACTATACTTGAGTCAAACTCGTATCATAATATGTATACTCGTATCAAATGTGAATATAGTGTAGTGATAGTCGAGCCATTTACAACTACGGAAACCTTAACTGCACGTGCACCACCACACACGCACTTGAATGTTGATCTAATTTTTGTTATGTTTAGCAATAATAATTTACAGAGCAGTGACAGCCTAGCGGTTAGAACGTTGGTCTCCCGAACGAAGGGGCCTGAGTTCAAATCCTGGCGCGCACCTCTAATTTTCAAATATTATGTGCGTATTATAAGTTAATTATCACTTGCTTCGGTGAAGGAAAACATCGTGAGGAAACCTGCACACCGGAGAGTTCTCCATAAAGTTCTCAAAGGTGTGTGAAGTCTACCAATCCGCACTTGGCCAGCGTGGTAGACTATGGCCTGTACCCCTCACATTGTGAGAGGAGACCCCGAGCCCAGCAGTGGGACAATTATGGGTTGTTGCTTTGCTTTGCTTAGCAATAATTTTAGTTGTCCTCTTCGAACGACAGTCGGTTATTTTTTTTTTGTATATTTTAAAGCGTCGATTTGATATAATTTTACCAAAGTCGACACTATTTTAGTTTAACTACAATACAATTTTTTATTTACTGTTAATTGACAATAATAATAACTATTACCTACATCGACTAGTCATATTATAATTATGTTACCTATAGTAACTATTACCTGAAATATTAGCTGTTTTAAACTTGCTTCGTAATTCCTGCGTCAAAAATGTTTGCTCCACACAGACCGACAACTAAAATCAACTAAAATCTAAATACACTAAAGTACTGGAACCATGTACCTATATTTAAAGACTAAGGTACACATAAACTCAAATGTACAGTTCGTAAATCTATACATATAAATAAAATTTAAGTGTCTGTCTGTGATTCCGATATAACTGTGCTCTGAAGTGCTGAAAGATATCTATTTACACAATACTAAAACACAAACAAACATTTCTTAATTTTTTGTCTGTCTGTCTAATCTGGCTAATCTCTGAAACAGCTGAACTGATTTTGTTTTATAGAAATAGCCGATAAACGAGCTACCGATCCTCATCCACCCGATGGTAAGTTGCTATCGTCTCCCATGGACATCAGCAACACCAAAGGCATCACTGATGCGTTGCCGCCCAAGAAAAAGAGAAGAAAAAGAAAGAAAGAACTGGCTCTCAGCCCCCAGCCGGAACACGACGAGTCGTTTGGCGGCAGACTTAAGCAAGAGAGTGATAGCTATCCAGGTGAACCCCATGGATAAATAACAATAGTAAATATTTAATGGTATTATTTTGATGGGACTTTCTATGGAAAATAGAGAAGGATATTATAAGACAATATATTATTGGCTACTATTTATCCCAGGATTCCCACGGGATCGGGATTAACGAGAGGAAAGCTTCCATGAGAACGAAATCGCAGGCACAGCTAGTAAAAATATTTATGATTAATTTGGCGGTATAGGATTAATTGTAGGTTTTTATAATAATTAATTATATTTTATCATCTTTAATATTTTATAATATCTTTATTAGACAAAACAAACAATAGGTACCTGCTAAGGTGTTAAAGAAACGAAATTCCTTAATTAGTGCATAGTAGCGACATCTATTTTTTTTTTATGGAAATAGCCGGCAAACGAGCTGACGATCCACTTGATGATAAGAAGTGGCTATCGTCGCCCAAGAACATCAGCAACGCCAAAGGCATCACTGATGCGTTGCCGGCCAAGAAAGACAGAAAAAAAAGAAAGAAAGAACTGGCTCTCAAGCCCCCAGCCGGAACACGAGTCGTTTGTCGGCTGACTCATGCTCAAGGGTGGAAGCTATCCAGGCGAACCCCGTGGAGAAATAATAATAGTAATAATGGTATTAAATTAACAACTAAAATCAATATTACCAATATAATCCCTCGAGGGGCCCTACCACCAGCGGGCCGGATTTAGTCGCCTTTTACGACACCCATCCGGCGTGCGATTGGGGTTAGTATTCTAAGCCGCCCCAATACGGCTAAATCTACTAATCTACTTGTAAACATGTCAATCCTATTAATAATCTGTGATTTAATCTGTCTTTAATAATAATAATAATAATAATAACGCTTCACACTCATAGCCCCACACTAGGATTCCGTGTCGTGGGTGCCATGGACAACACACTAGACAAGGACATTCACACCCAGACCAAGAACAGAAATTCAAAGTCATCATTCAAATTTCCGCCTCGCTGGGAATCGAACCCAGGATGGTAACCAATGCGCCACACTGGTCCTAATTCAAATAAAAACTGTGACAAAGCAACGTAGCGTTTCAATCATGGAGTATTGAGGTAGAAGGAGGGCCATCTCATATGAAGGGACAGATGAAAAAGTGTCCAGCTGTTTACAGAAAATAGAGGTTCAAATAATGGCCATTTCTGAATGGCGCTAGTATGTGACAAATATAGATATGAACCATGAACATAGCTGTTGTAGACCATGAACTATGAACATAGTAGTTGTTTTTTTCAAAAACCAACAATAGGCATGATGACAGTAAGTAAAAATCACTAAAATTATGTATTTATTTAATAAAACCCTATTAATGGATTACAAAACACGCATTTATCGTATTATATTTAGCGAGATAAACAATATTATTGATAAAATAAATCTACAAAATATGGCAAGCCGCCATCTTGGCTGAAACGCCAGTCAGTCTCAATTAGCGCAAATTACGTCACACGTCTTAAAACAAATGGATATCACCATACTAAAAATGCGGTATCGTATTTTGTTTTCCTGAGGCATGACGTCACCACCACGCCATGACAGTTTGAAGCGTTTTGGTGCATAATTTGAAATGTATTTATTTTATACTAAACCTTATTTTTTTTTTCGGAAATATGTTATACGTTGTAATTATAATGTATCCTAACAATATAGAACAGTATTTCAAAATCAGTCATCATGCCTATTCCCGTTATTTTTTGAATACACTACGTAAGTATATCGAGAATGCTGGCTGTGCAAATGAACCGTTGAGGACCCTTGAGGAGTTCCCTTGTGATGAGGTAATAATCTGAGCTGCACAATCGGGTCATGTATAATTTTATTCACCAAAGTTTAACCGCTATAATTCACCAAAGTTTCATTGCTACAAAGATTTCGTAGAAACAAAAATAATTTAAGATTATCATTAAACTACACAAAACAAAATTACTTGAAATTGCGGTATAATCACCAATGAATTTTATCTATCTAACGCGCAATGTAGAGTTCCGTAGTTATAAGGGGCCATCCATAAATTATGTCACACTAATTTCATGACTTTTTGACCCCTCCCCCCGTCCTTGACACAGCTGGTCACATTTATGAGACCTCCTCCTAGTGTGACGTCACATTTATTAAATTTTACGCCTAGAAATTATTAAATTAAAACAACAATTCCGAAATAAGTACCAATATTCGATTTTGAAATGTGACATCACGAAATTTAGGACCCCCTCCCACCCCTTGTCACACAATGTCACGCTACATCGACCCCCCCCCTCCCCCCTAACGTGTGACATAATTTATGGATGGCCCCTAAGTTCATCGACTACAAATTACTCACTAACTACTAAAACTAAACTAACTAGCTAAAAGTAGCCGTGATAGTTTTTCTTTTAAATCCATCATAATATTCTACTGCCGTGGAGGGCTGATAGGCCGGCGGTTTGTATCGATCTTGGTTCCTGACTGATTGACAAAGATAAGCAACAGCGGGCGCGGTCTTTAGCGCTAGTGGCAAACTTCTTGAGCGTTTCCGTGCTTCGGAGGGCACGTAAAGCTGTCACTCCTGGCGTCATCGTAACATAAATCTACATTATGCTAGGCATGCTAGGCAGCATGAAAATTTCAGACATTTGGGTTTGACCACTAAAACTTTCACAAATCTGCACTGGATAACGACAACTGGAAAACAAAATAAAAAGGAACTTGCTGGTTGACTAATAAAATAGTGTTATAGTTTTATATTTCATTTTAGTAAGGTACATTAGTAAACAGATAAGAAACAGATTCAGCGTAGTGTGTACGACGGATAGCTTCTGCTAGCATAACAGAAACATCGATCGTTTGAAGTTTTGGACAATCTTTCATGCGCTTATCTTGAGGAATCGTGTTTGTTACGACGAATGCTTCCAAACAGGAGTTATTAATCTTTTCAATCGCATTACCTGCCATTACACCATGGGTAACAATCGCGTAGATTTTATTTGCACCGGCTTCGCGTAGCTTTTCTGCACCTTTGACAATAGTGTCACACGTATCAGTTAAGTCATCAACCATAATAGCTGTTCTATTTTTTACATCACCAACTAATACAGTCGAGTCCTCATCATTTGCTCTTTGCCTTTCTTTGTGAATAATTGCAAAGTCGATATCAAGCCTGTCTGCAATAGATGTCATTCTTTTTACACCACCTGCATCAGGGGATACCATGACACTAGTCTTCCATTCAGGGATGTTATCCTTGATCCATTTTGTCACGGCTGGTTCAGCGTTAAGGTTGTCTACCGGAATATTGAAGAAGCCTTGGATTTGAGAGGAATGCAAATCGATTGTGATAACATGATCTGCTCCAGCCACTGATATAAGATTGGCGAGCAATTTCGCTGTTATAGGAGCACGGCTCTTTTCTTTTTTATCTTGTCTCGAGTACGGGAAACAAGGAACTACAGCGGTCACTCGAAGAATATATACCTACATCAAATAATTTGGATAAATTTCAGATATGGAAAAATAAGAGTCAGGATTTAACGACCCACACCATATTTTTCTACTAATCACAATCGTATATTATTATGTACGAGTAACCGCCCTTGCTTTGCTTCGGTTTTCTTATTTTTTTTATACCTTAGGTTACATTATTAGATTTTAATTAAGGATCCCTAATTTTTTTGAAAATATAATATAGCCTATGTTACTCGGGGATAGTGTAGCTTCCCAACAGTGAAAGATTTTTTCAAATCGGTTCAGTAGTTTCGGAGCCTATTCAATGCAAACAAAAAATCAAATCTTTCCTCTTTATATATTAGTATAGAGTATAGATAATTATAATGAGAAGGTCTTTTATAGTTTTGGGTAGCTTAACCAGTACTATTATTTCTTCTGTGCTATAACCAAATATTCACATGATAGATGTAGGTACCTACCTGTTGTCTTCTACAATGTTATTAACAATTTGGTCAACTTTCAGACTCCCTATTATGTTGTCACATTTTATAGTAATATCTTGACATTTTTCACCTTTAACATTTCTGGAGTGTCCTGTTCTCGTAGCAAGGGATTAATGTCTTGACCACGCAGTTTAAGGCCTAATAAATCTGCAACCATTAGAACGGTCCGCGCTGGCGGACTTGCGTTCATTTTGTATAGGGTTCCGATTAATTTTGACATTGCTGATCTGTGATCTGAAAAATACAAAATATCACGTTTCATTGAAGCATTTGATTACATCATAATTTAGGAAAGTAATATCAGTCTGAACAGATCATTATAAGTATATTTATTATTATTTATAATCCTTAATACACATATATGACACATACACTCATACGCTCGAAAAACAACGATTTTTAGGATTACATGGTCAAAACGTACCCTTATAGTTTCATCATGTCCGTTCGTCCTTGCAGAGATATTTATTTCGTAAATGGTAGAACAAAATAAAAAAAATCAGGGTATCGTTACCTATATCTTGAGTAGTTCACTATACTTGAGTCAAACTCGTATCATAATACTTGTCAACAAATCATTAAAATTCTTTTATAGGGTTTTCACAAACTGATTTGTATTTCGCACACCAAATAACTATTAAAGAACTAAATAATCATTATAACGTTTGTGACATCTTCATTATTTTACTATTGACCTATAACAACAACACACTAAGAGAAAACGACGTAAAAACCAACATCTTAAAACAATTTTCATCATTGAATAACTCACGCTCGCACATCCTTAATTTCGTGAAGCGACTTGTAACCTTTGCAAAAAAATATTTTTTACGGTCTGCCTGCCTATGACTATAAATAGAAATGACTACGAAAACCTCACAGCTATAATGGCGCTTACATGCTTTGCAACTTGGTCGTATTATATTACGAAATACAGTGAAATCAACTTATCTGTGACTTAAAGGAGGGCGCTGCCGGACGCATTGGACCAATCATAGTGCGCTATTAGTAATTTTTGAATGGGATGGCATTAGTTCCAATTTTCGCCACGGCACAAATAAGTTCTTCAGAAATGGCACTGTACAGATTATACAGATATTTCATTCCACTCAATATGCATGAGCATAAAGTTATTTATAAGTTAAATTTCATTTAAAAAAGCCGAGTAACATTTTATATTTATGTTTATGTATTTTAAAACAGTCTATATCGATTTTATGCGTAACTATTCCGTGTTATTTTTAACTTTTGCAAAATAAATATTATGTTTAAAAATAAATTAAATTATAAAGAGTGGAATGGAACGCGACTTGAGAACTCCAGATTTAGTTCAAACGCACTTTATACATTGATTAAAGAAATTAATCAAAGACTTTATACGACCAAAAGTTTCATGCACCTGTTTGTTTGTGGTTACTAGGCAACACAGTGATTATGTAAATTCTGATCCAAATGTGAATATAGTGTAGTGATAGTCGAGCCATTTACAACTACGGAAACCTTAACTGCACGTGCACCACCACACACGCACTTGAATGTTGATCTAATTTTTGTTATGTTTAGCAATAATAATTTACAGAGCAGTGACAGCCTAGCGGTTAGAACGTTGGTCTCCCGAACGAAGGGGCCTGAGTTCAAATCCTGGCACGCACCTCTAATTTTCAAATATTATGTGCGTATTATAAGTTAATTATCACTTGCTTCGGTGAAGGAAAACATCGTGAGGAAACCTGCACACCGGAGAGTTCTCCATAAAGTTCTCAAAGGTGTGTGAAGTCTACCAATCCGCACTTGGCCAGCGTGGTAGACTATGGCCTGTACCCCTCACATTGTGAGAGGAGACCCCGAGCCCAGCAGTGGGACAATTATGGGTTGTTGTTTTGCTTTGCTTAGCAATAATTTTAGTTGTCCTCTTCGAACGACAGTCGGTTATTTTTTTTTTTTGTATATTTTAAAGCGTCGATTTGATATAATTTTACCAAAGTCGACACTATTTTAGTTTAACTACAATACAATTTTTTATTTACTGTTAATTGACAATAATAATAACTATTACCTACATCGACTGTTATTAAATATATATACTATATTATAATTATGTTACCTATAGTAACTATTACCTGAAATATTAGCTGTTTTAAACTTGCTTCGTAATTCCTGCGTCAAAAATGTTTGCTCCACACAGACCGACAACTAAAATCAACTAAAATCTAAATACACTAAAGTACTGGAACCATGTACATATATTTAAAGACTAAGGTACACATAAACTCAAATGTACAGTTCGTAAATCTATACATATAAATAAAATTTAAGTGTCTGTCTGTGATTCCGATATAACTGTGCTCTGAAGTGCTGAAAGATATCTATTTACACAATACTAAAACACAAACAAACATTTCTTGATTTTTTGTCTGTCTGTCTAATCTGGCTAATCTCTGAAACAGCTGAACTGATTTTGTTTTATAGAAATAGCCGATAAACGAGCTACCGATCCTCATCCACCCGATGGTAAGTTGCTATCGTCTCCCATGGACATCAGCAACACCAAAGGCATCACTGATGCGTTGCCGCCCAAGAAAAAGAGAAGAAAAAGAAAGAAAGAACTGGCTCTCAGCCCCCAGCCGGAACACGACGAGTCGTTTGGCGGCAGACTTAAGCAAGAGAGTGATAGCTATCCAGGTGAACCCCATGGATAAATAACAATAGTAAATATTTAATGGTATTATTTTGATGGGACTTTCTATGGAAAATAGAGAAGGATATTATAAGACAATATATTATTGGCTACTATTTATCCCAGGATTCCCACGGGATCGGGATTAACGAGAGGAAAGCTTCCATGAGAACGAAATCGCAGGCACAGCTAGTAAAAATATTTATGATTAATTTGGCGGTATAGGATTAATTGTAGGTTTTTATAATAATTAATTATATTTTATCATCTTTAATATTTTATAATATCTTTATTAGACAAAACAAACAATAGGTACCTGCTAAGGTGTTAAAGAAACGAAATTCCTTAATTAGTGCATAGTAGCGACATCTATTTTTTTTTTATGGAAATAGCCGGCAAACGAGCTGACGATCCACTTGATGATAAGAAGTGGCTATCGTCGCCCAAGAACATCAGCAACGCCAAAGGCATCACTGATGCGTTGCCGGCCAAGAAAGACAGAAAAAAAAGAAAGAAAGAACTGGCTCTCAAGCCCCCAGCCGGAACACGAGTCGTTTGTCGGCTGACTCATGCTCAAGGGTGGAAGCTATCCAGGCGAACCCCGTGGAGAAATAATAATAGTAATAATGGTATTAAATTAACAACTAAAATCAATATTACCAATATAATCCCTCGAGGGGCCCTACCACCAGCGGGCCGGATTTAGTCGCCTTTTACGACACCCATCCGGCGTGCGATTGGGGTTAGTATTCTAAGCCGCCCCAATACGGCTAAATCTACTAATCTACTTGTAAACATGTCAATCCTATTAATAATCTGTGATTTAATCTGTCTTTAATAATAATAATAATAATAATAACGCTTCACACTCATAGCCCCACACTAGGATTCCGTGTCGTGGGTGCCATGGACAACACACTAGACAAGGACATTCACACCCAGACCAAGAACAGAAATTCAAAGTCATCATTCAAATTTCCGCCTCGCTGGGAATCGAACCCAGGATGGTAACCAATGCGCCACACTGGTCCTAATTCAAATAAAAACTGTGACAAAGCAACGTAGCGTTTCAATCATGGAGTATTGAGGTAGAAGGAGGGCCATCTCATATGAAGGGACAGATGAAAAAGTGTCCAGCTGTTTACAGAAAATAGAGGTTCAAATAATGGCCATTTCTGAATGGCGCTAGTATGTGACAAATATAGATATGAACCATGAACATAGCTGTTGTAGACCATGAACTATGAACATAGTAGTTGTTTTTTTCAAAAACCAACAATAGGCATGATGACAGTAAGTAAAAATCACTAAAATTATGTATTTATTTAATAAAACCCTATTAATGGATTACAAAACACGCATTTATCGTATTATATTTAGCGAGATAAACAATATTATTGATAAAATAAATCTACAAAATATGGCAAGCCGCCATCTTGGCTGAAACGCCAGTCAGTCTCAATTAGCGCAAATTACGTCACACGTCTTAAAACAAATGGATATCACCATACTAAAAATGCGGTATCGTATTTTGTTTTCCTGAGGCATGACGTCACCACCACGCCATGACAGTTTGAAGCGTTTTGGTGCATAATTTGAAATGTATTTATTTTATACTAAACCTTATTTTTTTTTCGGAAATATGTTATACGTTGTAATTATAATGTATCCTAACAATATAGAACAGTATTTCAAAATCAGTCATCATGCCTATTCCCGTTATTTTTTGAATACACTACGTAAGTATATCGAGAATGCTGGCTGTGCAAATGAACCGTTGAGGACCCTTGAGGAGTTCCCTTGTGATGAGGTAATAATCTGAGCTGCACAATCGGGTCATGTATAATTTTATTCACCAAAGTTTAACCGCTATAATTCACCAAAGTTTCATTGCTACAAAGATTTCGTAGAAACAAAAATAATTTAAGATTATCATTAAACTACACAAAACAAAATTACTTGAAATTGCGGTATAATCACCAATGAATTTTATCTATCTAACGCGCAATGTAGAGTTCCGTAGTTATAAGGGGCCATCCATAAATTATGTCACACTAATTTCATGACTTTTTGACCCCTCCCCCCGTCCTTGACACAGCTGGTCACATTTATGAGACCTCCTCCTAGTGTGACGTCACATTTATTAAATTTTACGCCTAGAAATTATTAAATTAAAACAACAATTCCGAAATAAGTACCAATATTCGATTTTGAAATGTGACATCACGAAATTTAGGACCCCCTCCCACCCCTTGTCACACAATGTCACGCTACATCGACCCCCCCCCCTCCCCCCTAACGTGTGACATAATTTATGGATGGCCCCTAAGTTCATCGACTACAAATTACTCACTAACTACTAAAACTAAACTAACTAGCTAAAAGTAGCCGTGATAGTTTTTCTTTTAAATCCATCATAATATTCTACTGCCGTGGAGGGCTGATAGGCCGGCGGTTTGTATCGATCTTGGTTCCTGACTGATTGACAAAGATAAGCAACAGCGGGCGCGGTCTTTAGCGCTAGTGGCAAACTTCTTGAGCGTTTCCGTGCTTCGGAGGGCACGTAAAGCTGTCACTCCTGGCGTCATCGTAACATAAATCTACATTATGCTAGGCATGCTAGGCAGCATGAAAATTTCAGACATTTGGGTTTGACCACTAAAACTTCCACAAATCTGCACTGGATAACGACAACTGGAAAACAAAATAAAAAGGAACTTGCTGGTTGACTAATAAAATAGTGTTATAGTTTTATATTTCATTTTAGTAAGGTACATTAGTAAACAGATAAGAAACAGATTCAGCGTAGTGTGTACGACGGATGGCTTCTGCTAGCATAACAGAAACATCGATCGTTTGAAGTTTTGGACAATCTTTCATGCGCTTATCTTGAGGAATCGTGTTTGTTACGACGAATGCTTCCAAACAGGAGTTATTAATCTTTTCAATCGCATTACCTGCCATTACACCATGGGTAACAATCGCGTAGATTTTATTTGCACCGGCTTCGCGTAGCTTTTCTGCACCTTTGACAATAGTGTCACACGTATCAGTTAAGTCATCAACCATAATAGCTGTTCTATTTTTTACATCACCAACTAATACAGTCGAGTCCTCATCATTTGCTCTTTGCCTTTCTTTGTGAATAATTGCAAAGTCGATATCAAGCCTGTCTGCAATAGATGTCATTCTTTTTACACCACCTGCATCAGGGGATACCATGACACTAGTCTTCCATTCAGGGATGTTATCCTTGATCCATTTTGTCACGGCTGGTTCAGCGTAAAGGTTGTCTACCGGAATATTGAAGAAGCCTTGGATTTGAGAGGAATGCAAATCGATTGTGATAACATGATCTGCTCCAGCCACTGATATAAGATTGGCGAGCAATTTCGCTGTTATAGGAGCACGGCTCTTTTCTTTTTTATCTTGTCTCGAGTACGGGAAACAAGGAACTACAGCGGTCACTCGAGACGCAGAAGCTATTTTGCAGGCATTAATCATAATAAGTAACTCCATGAGATTATCGTTAATTTCACCGCAACCACTTTGAACAATATATACATCTTCGCCTCTTACCGATTCTCCGATCTCTACATTTGTTTCTTTATTACTGAATTTCTTCGTAGTTGCCCTTCCCAAATCAATTCCCAGTCTAGCGACAATTTTCTTCGCCATGTCTGGATGGGAGCTTCCAGTAAAGACTTTTATGTTCGGCATTCTTGGTTCTTTAACAGAGTTATCCTCTTTTTTCTCTTTGTCCGTAAATGTTTCTTGTAAATTTCTCGTTTTCATTAGCGTTGACAACACAAGCGGAGAGTATCTCCACTACACTGCAAATGATAGCAATTTATTCGTTGTTTCTTCTGAAAACATGTTTATCAGAGGTCAAGATGAGGTTAGGTCACCGTATAATCTACGAATCCCCCGCAATGTAGCTCCACTGTTTCTTATCATCAGACAAGTTTACGAATATAAAACTATTGCATCATAACAAACAAATATATTTGTTGAAAACAAGTGTGGTTATCTTCCGAGTATAAAATCATCCGATTATATAATATCATTTCAGTGGACTTTCATATATTCACATACCTGCGATATAAACTCTTATAATATCTCGTATCCTTCCTTTATACCAAGATCACTGTGGTACTCTATTATCGTTATTGCTTCCTTACTTTCTAGTATATTTGCTAGCTCATAGTTTTGCAGTTAAAAGTAATAACTGAACAGTATTCTTATTACTTCCCTATTGATTCGTAAGAACCAATGCTAAGCAACGGTATTGATCAAGTATTCATTTTGTGGACTCCGCTGACTTTGAAAGTTGGCTGAAAGTTGTTTTAAAATTTAAAAAGTATTGATATAATGATAGGAGCTTCGTGTAAAATGCTATTCTTAATTTATGCGGTTACTTTTTAGTATATAATAGAGACTAGGTACTCCCGCTAGATGAGCTTAATAGAGATCTTCACGCAACAGCTGTAAAGACGGCGCGGCGCGGCGGCGGCGTGAATTTGTAGCCAAACATCTCAGATGTTATATTTCTCTTACCGTTACTGATGTAAACTCCTTACTTAAAACTATCAGCCATAAGCTGATGTCATTGTCAATCTGTTTTGTTAGTGTCTTTGTCAATGTATATAATGCAACCAAAGCAAATTTTATTGTTAATTTTAGCTTATTAAAACCTTATATTCATTAAAGGTTTTCTCTTATTTCAGTTACATTGCCTCGCCTGCGAAGTTGTAATAACAAAATTAAAAGTTCTAAGTACCTAAGTAGTATAAACAGTTCTACTTGAAGAATCACCTATGGAAGTGTTGCAAACAAAATATTGCAAGAGGCTTCTAATGACAATGCTATGAGTTGCACAGGAACATATATCTACGTCATTAACACCCCAACTCAGAGTCACTAAAAGTTACTTAATCCCTCCTTTGTAGAGAATCAGTATACAAATTTTGTAATAAGGAGCGCGTGTTAAGTAACTGTTAATGACTTTGCGTTGGGGCGTTATCTACTTAAGTATTTAGCGATTTTCTAGACTTAGGTATTATTTTCCGGTTATTTTGTTTAGTGACTTTCAATAAAAATGACACTCTTTGTTTTTATACACACCGTTGATTTCAAAATTCATAATGGTAGAGAAAATGTATTTACACAAAAAGCATTCTTACCACAATACTTACAGTAATTTATTCTAGCTTGACAATCCAGAAAAATAAAACAAGGTTAAGGTTAACACTAAAAGGTTTTCAGAGTAGAAAGTTAATGAACAGAAAATGCATAAAGAAAATAAAAAGATATTGCAAGTACAATTATTTAATCTTCACTCTTTTTTAAAGATAGTAAAAAATATGTGAAAACATAAAATTAGAACTTAACAATAATATTTACTAATCTTTACAATAGCAATAATATTTTACTATCAACATATTTTTTTTTTAAATAATCAGTTAATCTTAATTAGGATTAGGACATTAAAAAATTTGCTTGTGCACATGCACAATATTTCATAGGCTTTTTTAATAAATTATTTAATATATACCCCATCTGGCCTCTTTGGTCTCTGGTCTGGCCTGGCCACTGAAAGCAACCTTTAGCAACTAAGTACTTTCATTTTTTATCCATTTTTTATTTATGCCAGGACTGCTAGATGAACCTTCTAACTCTTTTCTCGAATCAATCATTCGTCGTTTCAGCTTCTTGACAACACATTGGTTCAACTTTCGCATAACTCATAAGACTCAAAAAATATGTTATCTTGTGTTCCAGGTCAAATAGTCAAGACTTGGAATGTGTTGAAATTGTTCGTGTACCGTTAGTTCTCGTGTTTATGTTGTTTTCTCATTTTATCGCAGAAAAAATAATACTAAGTACTTATTAGCTTTATCTAATCATTGCGCCACACGGGTCGTCGAACCATATATACTTTCTCAGGGTACATTTTAGACAACAGCTTTCAGCAGTTCGATACCATTGACTTTCCTGTTCGGAGTTCGATAGCATAATGTTTCCAGTTTCCAGCTTTCCATCAAACATGCACCAAGCCATGGAAAATGGAAGGAATGCCATCTCTGTACCTATATAAAAAGTGTCCGTAAAAATACGTAAAATTACGGGTGGCGCTGCGGTGCTGTTGGCGGACACTAGCGGGCCTAGCGGCACTAGCGCCATTCATTACGGGTGACGCTGCGGATGCACTAGGCATAACTCAACAAACTTCACTCCGTCTACAACACAGCTACGTTCATGGTTCACTATTTGTAATACACTAACGCCATTCAGAAATGGCCATTATTCCTAAAGATGTCTTAAAGTCGTAACGACGGTTTGTTACTTTACTTTCAGTTTTTAATAAGGTAATAAAATTATTCACGTAATTTAATATTATAACCAACACCCCCGTATATACAGACACGATACGATTATTTGTACCGATGTCAATATCAACGTTGTTGCTACCGGTTGATGCATAGAGTATAATACTACCGCGTAGAGCCCATTGTTGCGCTTGCGCATCGAAAACGAATTTATTTAAAATTCTTAAATACGATGATTGTACTAATACTACTAATGTCTATTATGAAATAATGTTTCTCTATTGCTAATTTGCATGCCAGCTATTTTAATATTTGCACTACTTCTACAGCCATAAGGTTTGATAATTACCGGTAGGTAGAAAATCAAAAGAAAACCTATTAGAAATACTTCTATCATAAAAGTAATAACTTTATGTAGGTAGGTATTAAAATTATCATGCAATGCAATGAAATTAAAATGTATGTTTGTGGCCCGTGTCTGTTGTCGCTTTATCGATAGATGTCACGCTAATGTGAAAGTTATTGTTAGCGCTGTATAACATGTCAGTGTCGCTGATAAAGTCCCTTCGCTAATTCGCTGTCGTCATACTGTATGACCATACAATCAAAATAAAAGTAATAGCTATGGTAGCGAGCAAGGGGAACTCTTACGTGAAACCGTGGAGTATTGAGGTAGAAGGAGGGCCATCTCATATGAAGGGAAAGATGAAAAAGTGTCAAACTGTTTACAGAAAATAGAGGTTCCAATAATGGTCATTTTCGAATGGCGCTAGTGTCTAAAAATACATATTCGATACCCGTCATTGGATGCGTTTTTACGGACACTTTTCATATGTACATACTTAGATGGCCTTCCTTCTACTCTATCTTCCATGCGCTAATAAAGTTTGTGATTGTCCGTTTTGTGACAACTGACAAGTATTTGAGTGACCCATTTGAAGCAGTCCGTCAAAAAACAATATTTGTTTTTGGTTAGCCAAAGTTCAACAGCTGATATCTACAGGTAGACAATTTATTAACATTTAAACACCTATTTATGTGTATGTAATATTTATAATTATATCATTGAACCTATCATGATCATCGATGATACCTACTCGAATGTCTGTCAACCAATTCAGTAAAAGTGCAGTATACCTACTACATGAGTGAGCACAGAGTACATTTGTATATACGGATGAGTGAGTTAAAGTTACGACATGAACTTTGACATCAAATATCGTCTATCTTATTCGCACCTTTTCATAACATAACTAGTTTTCACTTGTACTTCAGTTATACGCAGGCTGCGTATAATTTATTTCACTGAGTACTAAGGACTATTCCACATGACAAGCTACTAACAGGATTTTATAAAAAAACGTTGCGAATAAACGTTGTAGCCCATAAGACTGACATTTTATGTCCACTACATTTTTCTTGTAGAGGCGGTGGTTTGGGAGAAAATGCGAAAATATGTTTTTTTTTTTGCCAACTCTTATTAGTTTCGATATCAAAATATATCTAGGTACCTACTACTCACACTCACGCACTTACATACCACGGGAAAGATGAAGTTAGATGAACATTTTATTTTATTGTTTTTTTAATTTTTTTTTTTTGCATTTTTGTGGAGTTTTTTGCACACTGGTTTTAAAGTGAGTTTTTCTGTATTTTTTGGTTTGGGCTAAACCGAAGTTTATCCATAAATAACACTGTTTGGACATGACTTTTAAAAATAAACAGTATAGGTACCTACATACTGTTTCTTTTTACTACTAACTATTATTAAGCTATCTGTAACTGTGAGTGCGAAGAAAACACCTCGGTAGTTTCTTGCAGCAGATTATGCGTCTTCTCCCGGGTGACTGACTGACAGTCGGACAATAAAAGTTTGTTACACATTTGTTGTTGTTTGTAAAATTTCACTTCATTGAATCAGTGGCGTGGGTTCCCGCTGCCCGGGGCCGACCGAAAATTTGCCGCCCCCCAATGATCTTTGCCTCCCCCATATTACTTAAAAAAAATTATACATTAAGTATTAATTTTTCTTGTTATTTTTTTTTCATAGCACAATTTACATTCAAATTTAATTAAGAAATAATTACTTTTAATCTATATTTTTTTTATTTCAAAATCGAGCGGCTTGCCGCCCCCTCTTCATGTGCCGCCCGGGACCATGGCCTCAACGCCCCCCCCCCCCCACGCTACGCCACTGTATTGAATATTTTTTTACTTTTGTATGACGAAAAGGTTGAAATTTTGATGAAGCTCCTCGTAACTACAAAAACAGTAACTGTGCCTTGAAATGTTTTACAACTTTATAATCATACAATTAATGTAGGTACTGCCTATATTTCTTTTGTTTGAATAAAAATGTAGGTATGCCGTGCTGCCAGTCGGCGCTGGACCTAACTGAGGTGCTGGTGAAAGGCCTTGAATGATCGGAAGATAGATAGTTAAATCTTAATATTTTCCACAGATCAACGATGTCAAAATTTATTGGAACCTTATACAAAACCGACGCGAGTCCGCCGGCACGGACCGTCCTAATGGTTGCAGATTTGTTAGGCCTAAATCTGCGTGGTCAAGAAATTAATCCCGTGTCAAGGGAACAGGACACTCCAGAAATGTTAAAGGTGAAAAAATATTAAATCTGGCAGTAGGATCTTTTCATACGAAGCTGACCAAATAATAATTGTGATGAATGTGAGGATAATATAGGATAGATAAGACATAAATAGTACCTCCAATACTTATTGTTACAATACTGAAAATAAAACGAAAATAAATGCTTGACATATCGTTACCCTATAAAATATAGAAGAATGGGCTAGCTTTCTAAATAAATTCGAAATTATTTCATCCTTGATTTTTTTATAATTTCCAGAAAAATCCAATGAAAACAATACCCATTTACGAAGAAGGAGATTTCAGCTTAGGTGACAGGTATGAAGTTTCATTATAAATACTTGCACTATCTACCCCTCCCAATGACCAAAAGACAATATTCACGGACGTAAAAAAAGAACGGACGTAACATTGTCTAATCGAGTGTGAAGCATAGCAATGACAGCTCGCTTACCATGTGTGCGTAATTTTTGATTCGCGATGGTGTCAATGTCAGCAGTATGGTGTCAATGTGTGGGTGTGTGTACTTGAACGAATACAGAGTTGGTATTACTATGGGTGCTTCCCTGAATTTGTTCTTGGGATTACGTCCGTCTTTTTTTTACGTCCGTGTCAATATTATAATAAAATTATACTTACCGTTTCCACATCATGTTTGCAAGAATGTTCAACACCAAACATTTTTGATTCGTTCAGTATACTCCGTTGTTTTTGACGAGTCTTAATTGGTGAACAATCTTGGCACAACTTTTTATTTATTAGCAAAATAATTAATAGTAAACAGAAATTTGTTCTGGCATCAGAAAAGATAAATTGTCCTCAAATATTTTACATTTCAGTTAACAAATTACGACAAAGTGTTTACTAAATACGACTACATAAAAATGGACTATTATAAAAATAATTCAAAATTTACCGTAAAAATTTACCGTAATTGAACTATTATTAACTTCAATGCATGAACGTCATTCTCTTGTTTCTATCACCATTCCGAAAAGGTCATGAAGAAGAAATGGCGAAAGAAACTCCTCAGCACATTTTTTTAAATTATTCTTCATTAATTCATCTTATTAAGAGGTTTTGACTTTAAACATATATTTAGGTCTTCGTAGACTTATCACTAAGTTTTACAGACCATT
This sequence comes from Thymelicus acteon, assembly GCA_951805285.1. NCBI lineage: Eukaryota > Metazoa > Arthropoda > Insecta > Lepidoptera > Hesperiidae > Thymelicus > Thymelicus acteon. Next base: position 5,833,669 of record OX638229.1, on the reverse strand, counting down.
TAAGTATTTAATTTATCAGTACCTACTTACCTACTAACGAATGCTGTAAATAGGTTTACCTGGTTTAATACATGGTTTACTTAAATACATTTTTTTTCAGTCACGCCATAATCCTGTATCTGTTTGACAAATATGCAAAACCGGAACATTCTTACCTGTACCCTACAGACAAGAGAAAGCGAGCTATCATTAACAACAGACTGTTCTTCGACTGTGGCATATTATTTCCTAGACTAAGGACAATAATGGTGGGTAAACAACATACTATTTCGCTCACCTAGTAATATTGCACATCTGCAAAAAATGCAAAATTTAGTTCATATGGTATACATGCTTAAAAGTGCATAATATACATAGTGGTAAATATGCATTAATATGTATACTAGTAACCAAACTCATACAATCTGTAAAAAACGTAAAAAAAAAACATAAATTAATTTTAAACATTTTTATAAAATTTTTGATCCTCGTGTCTGTAAATTATAACAAATGTAGATGTGCCGTTGTATTACTGGGTGAGCGATTTATACTTAGCTCGTTATAGTTTTAAATGTCATGATCTCGGACACAAGACCACGAAAATACCCCCGAAAATTTCCCTAGAGAATTTGAAATTGCAACGTTTACGAGTTTTTTTTACAAATGTCATCGAAATAATTTACAACTGATCAGTACCGTAAAATTAAAAACCATTTTCCGCATGTTTCTGCATAGCCTATCGTTTTGATTACCGACTCGTGGTCACACCAGATAGCCACCACCACACGAGTGTGACTTTTTTTCTTGTTTGTCACACTGCTATTATTTCTACACCCTATAACAATAATGTGCTGCGCTTTATTCATCCTTGAATCAACGACAATGTCGCCAATACCGGTTGTAGCGTACATCCTTGACTTAAGAGACAGGACGAGGTAGTTTTCTCGTAGAATCGGTTTAAGCCATGGATATAATAAGGCTAATATGCATCACCACATCATTGACATCACGTCTATTACATTAGTGTGGTTCTAATTTGTAAGCTATAAAATTATTTCCGTTACAAATTAAGATTCTCCAATTTAAATTAAGATTCATTATTTTGCAGGCATTGACATATCTCGGTAAACTGACAGAACTTTCAAAATCGATGCGAAGGAACAACGAAGACGCTTACAGAATGCTAGAAATGTATCTAGCAGACAGCAAGTATTTGGCCGACAATGTGATCACCCTAGCTGACATCAGCTGCCTCACTACACTGTCATCGCTTAATGGATTACAACCTATTGATAAAACTACGTGAGTTCAAATCTACAGTGCCACCAACTTATCTGTGAATTGACGGAGGGCGCTGTCGGACGCATTGGACCAATCATTGTACGCAATTCGAGACGTAGTAAATGTCAATGAATGAACACAAAGAACTTATGAATGGGGCGGCATTAGTTCCAATTTTCGCCATTTCACAGATAACTTGGGCCGTTTCTTGGTGGTCATACTATCATGTCATACTGATATGACCAACGAGAATAGTTTGTATCGGTGGTCATTGGTGGCACTGTATAGTAATCTCCAAACTTATTGGCCAAGCTGAAGTTGGCACAGCTGCGCAAAAGAAGCGCGCGGGTCATCGTAGTCGATGCTCCGTCCACCCTCGCTCCTCCGCTGATACCTTATTTTACGTTCTGCGCATCGACTCGCGTCTAACTTCAGCCCGCCCAAAAAGATTAGGGAGTACAGTGCCACCAAGTTATCTGTGAAACGGCGAAAATTGGAACTAATGCCGCGCCATTCATAAGTTCTTTGTGCTCATTCATTTGACATTTATTACCTCTCGAATTGCGTCCGATGATTGGTCCAATGCGTCCGACAACGCCCTCCTCCAATTCATAGATAAGTTGGAGGCACTGTACTGTACTTTGCTCGCATGCCCCGCATCCGCGATTCACAGAACATAGATTTGAATGCTTTTCGGAATAAAATACAAAAATGATGAATACCCGTATAGTCAAGAGGCCCAATTATAAAAGGCGGCAGTTCTTTTATAAAGAAAATTTACTGAAATTATTAATAACATATTTGTTTTGCTGATTGTATTTTTTCGTTACTGAGACAAGGTTCCAGCGCTACCAACTTTATATTAAAATAGTGTTCAGTATAGTTGAGGTTCGAACTTAACCCTGCAATTGCTTTCAAAGTTTATATCGCTTTAGAATTATATAACATAATGTAGACATAATAAATATATGTATAGTAAGTTTTAATTTCCAGATACCCGAAATTGTTTACCTGGTACCATAACATGTCAGAACAAGATGTTTGTAAGAGAATCAACCAACCCGGAGCTCAGTTTCACGTCGACGGACTAATAGCTTTAATGAAACACAACCAAAGTAATGTAAGCTCTAAAATTTAAGTGATAACTGTATCAAACAAACTTACAAATTGTTGTAAATATAAGGGTGTATAAAAATAAAATTGGTAATATGGAATTCTAAGCAAAACCAAGTATTATTTCGTAAGCTTCACGTATATTCATTATTAATTAAAGTTCATTATATCTGCTATACATGAATAATATTTCAATTTATATACAGTTACACAGATACAAAGATTGCAGAGGGTTGACGGTGAAGACAAACTACACAAGATCAGTTACGAATCACAGGTTTTCATTTATTTTAATAACTAAAAAGAAATGCAAAGAATTTTCCAACTTTACACTCCAGTAACGTCTAGGGCTACCGTATTGATAACTTTATTTGAGAAATGAATGATTACAAAAAACGTTACGCATTAAACATTTCCTATAAGTCTTAGTCTCACGACACGCCCGATGCACTCAGTTTAGAACATGAATAGCACTTAATACATCTATTAAAGTACAATACACATACAATACTCGTTACACCATTCACTTGAGTCCGTCCAAACGACCGTAACAGAACGTACGCGCACGCAGAATGTGTAACAACAAAACTTTAATGGAATCACTTTAGACTATGATACATACTCGTCGAATCACTCATTACAATTAGGGAAGTAAAGTGTCTTGTTCGGGCGTTAGTGTCAATGTCGCACGAATGGCGCCGTGCCACCGCGAGGCTTAACCGTCCTCTTTTGGGGGTGTGAACCAGCCTGGAATACACACACAATTGTATCAGTGGTAATAAATATAGAATCCAACCAAGGATATTTTACTATAGTTAATTTCATGCGAGGTTCAGTTTTTGATGACAGTTTTACGCTTCCCGCCCACGTCAGTCTTTTTGTAGGACCGATAATCGGGCAGATTTTTCTTCCATATTATTTCTGACCGACTTTTTGACCGACTATTGCTATCAGTACGTTCTATTTTTCTCCTACAAAAAAGCGATCACCGATTATTATCGGACGTGGGCGGGAAGCGTTAGACTGAATCACTCAGAGTGACTCTTAGTGAAATCGCTACTCTTGACTTAATTCGACTGTGTTAATTTCAGCGCCCTCTTGGTATATCTACCTCTTTTTATACATACAATATTTTTGAATCGAACTAAGTAAACGGTGCAAGCGCTCATAGTCCAATTACTTGTGTCGATATTAAGTGATCGACAAAGTTAAGCCACAGGGGGCGTGGTCGGTAGTTGTTGGGTGACAACTTGCTCCAAAAAAATTCTTAGCGCTTCCATGCTTCGGAGGGCACGTAAAGCCGACGGTCCCGGTTGTTATCGAAAAATAACAAGTCCTTAAGTTATGTCGGACGCCCTCGAGGAAGCAGTTATCATTTTTTGCTTTAAACAAAATTTTCATGTGCAACTTTTCTTTATACAACTGTTAATACAGCTCCATCAAAGCTATTATAAAGTTCAATTCAATGACAATTTGTCATATATCATGGTGAGGAGGATTTTTCAGGATGTATCCAGCCCAAGGGAACTTTTAGATTGGAGGTCCGAAACGCTGTCTTCACAGCCTTTATTTTTATACTTTGACCACACAATTTATCTGCGTACATTAAAATTTACGTAAAAACGTACCATTCGTTGATCTATCTAATCTGTACTAGAAGTGACCACCTTCCAAATTTTATTGCAGATGCCTTGCCCTTCCCCAAGGTAGCAGCGGCTTTTGCATGACCACTCAGCATCATTAATGTGTCTTTCTTTTTCTTCTCTTTCTTGACGTACGCAACACTGGTGCCTTTGGTTCACCATCAGGTAGATCGTCAGCTTGTTAGCCAGCTATTTCTATTTAAAGAAATGGCTCGTGTACAGTGGGCCTCAGAAGTAGCTTAACATTATAGTACGTTGTAATAGTAACTGTTTCGACGGTTTCCTTACAACATCTATGACAAATTCAAGAAATGTAATGTGACAAGGTACTAAAATGTCAAGCTACTTCTGAGGCCGACTGTACCATCAACAACAGAACTATCAACATCCAAACGTACCATTCTTCTCATGTATCTGCACGAGACACTTGAAGCTCTGCTGCGCGCGCGCGAGGCTATACTGCGACTGCGTGACCACCTTGGTCGCCCCGAACTGTATGCGCGCCTTGCCCTTCACTAGCGTGGCGGCTATCTGCATGATGACCGCCTCCACGGTGTACGCTGACGACCAGCCTTGCTTGGTCAGGAGCTCCATGCATATCGCGCCGCCGACTAGGACGTAGCCGCCTGGAAGAATGAAAAAAATAATATTATAAAGGGGAAAGTTTTGATTTTTCGTTTGTTTCTGTGCAATGGATAAACTCAAAAACTACTCAACTGATTTTCTATTATGGAAAGAGCCGGCAAATGAGGAGACGATCCACCCGATGGTAAGCGGCCATCGTCGCCCATAGACATCTGCCAAAGGCATCACCGATGCGTTGCCGGCCAAGAAAGAGAAGAAAAAGAAAGAAAGAACTGGCTCTCAAGCCCCCAGCCGGAACACGACGAGTCGTTTGACGGCTGACTCACGCTCAAGGGTGGTAACTATCCAGGCGAACCCCATGGAGAAATAATAATAGTAATAATTAACAATAAAATTAAAATCTATATTACCAATATAATCCCTAGAGGGGCCCTACCACCAGCGGGCCGGATTTAGTCGCCTCTTACGACACCCATCCGGTGTGGGATTGGGGTTATTATTCTAAGCCCCCCAATACGGCTAAAATTTCAAATATGCTTTCACCAGCCGAAAATTCATGAGTGACAGGCTATACATTTAAAGTAAGTTACATCTAGTACCAAAATTTCCTGGTACGCCTCCGTGTTTTTGAGGGCACGTATACCCGTCAGTCCCAGTAGTTATTTTTACATAATTAATACACCACATAAAAACTTCCGATACTTGAATTGGCCACAAACCACCACATTAAAACTTCCGATACTTGAACTGGCCACAAACCCTTCCACCAATCTGCATTGGCACATCATGGTGGAGTATACTCTATGCCTCCTCAGGAGAGGCACGAGCCCTGCGCTAAGCATTAATAGGTTAAAGTCAAACAAATAAATAAGCAATTCGTGGAAAACCTATGCGGTCCCGATTATCACGATCTTTTTTGCCACGCACATGCAACCTACCCTCTAAGGTGTTCCTGGAGCACAAGGAGTCCTTTGAAAAAAAGAGTTCTCCTTCAGGGTCGGCGTAGCATTGGCGATTCCTTTAGTGTTACTCATATCCATAGGCCAGATGCCATCAGGTGACCCGTCTACTTTTCGTATCCATAGGCCAGATGCCATCAGGTGACCCGTCTACTTTTCGTCAACCCTTCAGGATTTAAAAAAACAAAAGGCACTTACCAGATATAATAGGATACACGACGCGCACGAACGGCGGCTCAAAGGGATAGGTCTCCTTGAAGAGAATATTGAGCAGGATAAAGTCTTTCCCCTCTTTTTCTTTCAACAGGAGCAGATCATTGTGCAGGGGACTGTCCGGGTCCACCGACCGCAGGCGAATGTTCCACTCGTATAGAGAATCGTTTACTAGTTCTGTAAAGGAACAATATCATGCTTATAGTTTACTAGTTTCCATCTGCGGTTTTAAACAAAATCACGTACACACAAACGTCCAAATATCCCGGGGGAATATACAACCATGATAAACTCTATTGTCTTGATTTTTTTATGGAAATAGCCGGCAATCGAGCCTACGATCCACCTGTATGTAAGTGGCTATCGTCGTCCATGGAAATCAGTGACACCAAAGGTATCACTGATACTTTTCCGGCCAAGAGAGAGAAAAGAAAAAGAAAGAACTGGCTCTCAAGCCCCCAGCCGGAACACGAGTCGTTTGGCGGCTGTCTCAAGCAAAAGTGGTAACTATCCAGGCGGTCCCCAAGGAGAAATAATAATAGTAATAATGTTAATCATGAACTATTAAAATCAATATAAGCCTTCAAAGGGGCTCTAGCACCAGCGGGCCGGATTTAGTCCCCGCATACGACCCATCCGGCGTTAACGATTCCTGAACAGTAGCTCGAGCACGAATATTTGCGAGAAAGTATTCGTATGGTTAACGTAAGCAATTTGTCAAATTTGTATGGCATTTTAGTACCATTTACGTACGATAGGGGCGCTTTTGAAAAAATGCCATACAAATTGCTTACGTTAACCATACGAATACTTTCTCGTAAATATTCGTGCTCGAGCTATAGATCAAAGACCACTCACCTATGGAGTACATATTATTTTTGAATGAGTGCGAACGGTAGATGTCGCGGAGCTCCTTCATGAGCCGGTCGGTGGCCTGTAGGCTGCCCGACACGCTGCCCGAGAGGTAGTCCTTCCGCTGGTTCTGTCTCAGCCGTTCTAGTGTCGCTAAATGTTCCGTTTCCATGTCGTCCTGGTAACAATGGTTCACTTTTAAGTACACTGTGACGGCCACAAAAATAACAAAACTTAGAATTTACCCTTACGTAGTGCGAGTGAACTCGCGTGGCGAGTCAATTTAATTTACATTGCAGTGCCGGCGACTCGCCTGGCGAGTCAACGTAAAATGTAGGCGGCATCCGAGAAGACATCATGAAAATCGTAGTGGTAATGAACGTGTTAAATACGTAACGTACAAGGGGTATTATTTTTTTAATGGGAATAGCCGGCAAACTAGCTGACGATCTACCTGATGGTAAGTGGCTATCGTCGACCATGAACATCAGCAACACAAAAGCATCACTAATGTGTTGCCGGCTAAGAAAGAGAAAAAAAAAGAAAGAACTGGATCTCAAGCCAAGTCAAGAATTTCATAACATTTATCGTGATATGTTTGGTTTTTTTAATCACAACTGTAATCTATTGCTTAATGCGTAACATTAGTATTACACACAAATATCACAGCGTGTAACTCTGGTAGGGCGTTGCAATGGTATGTATAAATAATAAATTAGTTGGTACAATAATGCAATTTTATGTAGTTAAGAGATTTTTTATTGCAATCATTATGTACTTTCGATAAAAAAATACATTAAAATTGTATGGTATCAGTGAAAGGTCCTAGATTTGAATTGCTGGACAAGATAGTTTTTATTTAACATGTTTTCTCTTGGATGTTGCTTGTTGGAGATTTTTTACTAATTAGGGCAAAAGCCACGGACCGCAACATTCAAAGCGAATTCTCTTTTCGCTTCAAACGTCAGCATCGATCGTTAAAACAAATGTATGTGTTTGACTTTATCTAGCCACGTAATTGCACGCTGACCACGATACTATACTACTCGACTTCGTATGCGAACTATAAATGACGCTGATAAGCCTCTATCGGGGCAGGTGTTTCTTGACACAGCCATAAGTGTTAGTTCTCAAATTTAGCGGGGACAAACCAAATACAAGGGGGACAAACTAAGTTTAGTGGGGACAAACCTAATTTAGTGGGGACAAACCTTTAGTGGAGACAAACCAAAAGTGGGAATAAACCAAGTTTAGTGGAGACAAACCAAATTTAGTTGGGACAAACCAAATTTAGGGGGAACTAACCTTGCTGCTGCGTCCAGCGTCTTCAACCATCTCCAGCTGCAGATCGTCATCACCCTCAGAGTCGTCATCCTCCGCGGCCATCTCCTCATCTTCCTCAGTGCCAGATTCCGCGCCGTTCGCGGTCAGGCTTGGCACTCTTTAACGAGGATAATGAGGACAATCATTCATCAGTTCCCAGTGTTGTTGAAAGCATATTCATATACACACAGCCATTAATAACCTGCAGAAGAAACGCTTTACAACGTCCACGAAACATAAGATAGTGTGACAGTATCGCTAACCTATGTCACAACATTTTAAAGGTATTTTTCGATTTCGGATATGGGTACGATATTAGGTTGAACATCGGATGCAGAACTCTAATATCAGTACTGGTAGTATTTGAAGATCCCTGCATCTAACGTTACTGGAACCGAAAATGGGTTTTCTTGGTAAAATTCCTAATCCCTAACTTGGCAATAAATCTAACATTTTTTGTCAGTGTCATAACTAACGGTATGTATATCATGCGAGAAATATATTTTAGCTGAAAATAATATCCAATAATAAAAAGGATGAGCCGGCGTGAAAATTCCTGAAAATTTAAATATTTTCTGTTTCCTTAACAAAAATTCCGACCATGTCAGTAAATTCCTGTTCTGTACCCGAAGAATAAAGAAGAGAGAAGTTAATGATAAATAGGTCCCATAGTCTTGACATTCGGAAGAATAGAAGAATGAAAATGCATACCAAGCAAATCTATATCTGTGAATCAAACTTAAGTCAGATCATATTCCGTGCCAATAGATTACATTGTACAAAAATTCTGCAGACAAGTTGGAATGAACATACGTCATGTCACTATAATTATCATACTGTTACAAAAACAGCTCTTTCCAGGTTGCCCTTGTCAATTACCATAAATAAATATGCAACACTCACACCTCTTTCTAATCATCGGTAGTAAATAAAAATGATTGCATGCAGAGTAAATTGTTTATTCAACTTGTCGCGTTGGATATGAGCCAAATATAAACGTTTAGACTGATATTCTTGCGCGACTATCATCATAATTAAATTATACTGTAGTTTCACCAGGAATCATTTGGTTTTGAAAAGTAATATCAATGTTTTGAGATGAAGAAAGAACAGAAAAATGTTAAATAAATACTGGTACAAAATCTTGTCTTTTTATTATTACTTTATTATTTTTATTACTTTAATTATGGTAATTTAAAACGTTTTAGTAAATTAACCTTAACAGTAGTTTGAATATCAAAACGTTTCATAAACTCATATTTTTATGTATCATTGTTGCCTGACCGCTGAACACCAGGCTCAAATTCATTAATTTTTATGTAAATGACGCGATTTTTATGAATATTTGTTATCGAATCTTTTTATTTTCGGGTACTTAAGTCTTAATACAACTCTTTTTTGTCAGAAATTAAATTGATGTGGCTATCACACAAAAATAGTGTTTGAAATCTGATTGGCAGTTCCAGAGATTAGCACGCGTCAAACAATATAACGAAATAACGAACGAACCAACAAACGAACGAACTAAGTAACAAAAACTCTTCAGCTTTATTATATTAGTATAGAAAGTCTATACTTTAAGATTAATAATAACATTGTAGTTGATCACACTTTTCATCACTAATTTGTGTTCAAATCCAATGGAATTTAGTACACTGAATTTAGTTTCGTTTTCAGTATCTCTACACACTGAGATGAATTTTATAAGTATTATTTTTTTACAATTAGCCAAAAAGGGGGTGTGACTTTCTTTATTCCACCATAACTTTTAAATGGCTGAAGAGCTTTGAATGTATGAATGGGATCCTTAAAATATTTTATCCTCAAAACTATATTTTTAGACAGTTTTTTTTTCATTTAATATGATGGCAGTGTGGCGCCATCTTCAAATGTAAACCAAACTTCAATCATTACAGTATGGCTATCACTACCTTGGCTGTGCTTCAGGGTAGACCGGTAGCCGCAGCGAATCCAGGTCTGGAGGCTCAGGCACACCGTGTAACTTGCATAGCTCCCTCAGGAGAATCCCCACCTGTAACATAAAATATTCAAATGGAATTTATGTCTAAAGTATAATTTAAGCAATATTATTTCTCTCTCCTAAATGCCCCTGCTACATCTACGTTAACGTTAATATTAACGGCTGCGACGGAATGCGCCTTAATTGGTGCGTTAATCCGCAGATGTTGCCAACAGAAATTAAAATCCTTTTGTGTCCAAGAAACCGTCAAATTCTCCCCATACATGTATATCTAGGATGAAAGTCTTAGATCCTGGATTACCAATCAAAGATGAAGATGATTAACATTTATTAGATATATTATTATGTTCATTATCAAAATGAATACTGCGATCATTCGACTCCCCTTATTTTTAATCCCGAACACTAGTAAAGTATCTTACATCTCTAATAATAAAATAGCTTGTGAACAGATTCAATAAGTCTTTGTATTCATTAAAACATCTTGAAACTACATTCGATAAAATCATCAGTTTCCGTTTGCAGTCCGTGTCAGTAATAATCTCAATTTCCCCTGCCTTGACTAAACTACTGATATTAAATGTTCGCTACTTTTCAATCATGCACATCTGTTTTAGATCAAGAAGTACCAAGAAAGACGTGAACCCTCTTATTGACTACCACCTCAATGTCGCAACCGTTTCACGTTTGATTTTAAAAGGTTAATCGTAGTGTGTAAAAACTTTACCAATAACTTTACTGAATGAGAGTACGGACTCTCATGCTCCACTACGTTTCTCCAATGCGGATTGGGGAGCAGGGAAGTGTCAAAAGTTTCTATGCTGCCTACATTGTGCTACAGCCGAAAGCATGCTTTAACGACTACTTTCAGCTAAAGTTCACAAACGGAACCGACACCGACGACTTTTCATAATCTCCGAAGTAGTCCGAAGCATATCATATCAGCATGAGGAAGTTCTTTCGCAATTCCTTCTCCTCTATGACAAAGCACCTTTCCGAAATGGTGGTAGATTTCAAAAAAATATGACACATGAATAAATGAGTTTGAATTTAGATTTTTCATAGGAACAGATTGTTATAAAGCGTGTAAATATTGAATACACAATGCTCAGATAATGATCAATCTTAGACGTCCTTATTCATTAAACAACGGACGTTTAAACGCACGGAAGTTACTCCGACCAATATCATATTATCAACCTTCGCGGCCGGATAACTACATGAATCGTATCTACAAGTATTATGTGAAATTTCATTAGACTACACTTAGCAACCTCGGGCGAACATTTCAAGAACAAGGGTAAGGTTACTGAGGATTATACAGTTATAGTTATACAATTTCGTTTATGCAAATACCTGCTGCATTAGTTATACAACGGAGCTGAACTTGAGTATTAAACATTTTCGGATCACATTCACAAAATACACATTAAGGTCAAACGCGTATCGAATTAATAACAGCTACTTTATTTAATGATACAATACATTATACCAGACTTGTATCATAGAGGCGGCTTGTGTCGATTCCAAAGTGATTGACCGAGAAGCAACAGCGTGCGCGATCGGTAGTTGGATGCTTGACCGCTGTTATCATTTTCTTGAGCGCTTCCCTGCTTCGGAGAGCACATTAAAACGTCGGTCCCGGATGTTATAAGATTACAGTCGCTAAGCCATGTTGGAGCCTTCGAGCCTCGTGAAAAGCTTCCTACATAATTGGGTTGGCCAATTACTACCCCTTCACCAATCCGAACTGGAGGAACGTGTTGAAATATACTCTAGCCTTCCTGGAGAGGATCGACCCGTGATCAGTTGTGGGCCATTAATAGGTTAAAGCCATTATACCAGACACTAGTATGTATGGTGGCTTAAACTAATTAGCAGCTCAACACAAGGCAAGGGCCTGTCCTCATAATTGAAGAGTAAAATCTCAGATGAAAGAACGATCTTTAATCTGAGAGTAAAGTATGTTCCACCGGATTGGTAAGTGACGGATGTTTTTGTCTCCCGAAAGTCTTCGACATGGCTTAACAACACCCAAAAACCGAGATCGAGGACTTAATGTGACCTCCGAAGCACGGAAACGCTCGAATTTTTTGCCACTAGTCAACTACCGAACGGAGGCGCCGCGTCACAAGTTGAACTTTTACAATTGATTTGATTGATAATTTTATCAGGAAATCTAGTCACTCATTGGACGTTGGATTGACCGGAAGGCAACTGCAATGTTATCTTAGTTTTTTTAAGATTTTTTTCTTAACACTTACATACACACTTATATATATTTGTGAGTATTCCACACAAGGATTTGCATTATTGCTATAATGGGACATTCAACCATGACTGTGAACGAACATCTACATATCAGATTGTATCACATTTGTCTACTCAGCCGTAAATCGAATATGACTAATCTTCTTTCAGTTACTTAGGTTTAAACCTCAGAATAAAATGTATGTAGATGAAACCTATCATAATTATCTTAACCCTTAACAACTCAGTAAGCTTTTGTAACATAACTGACCAGTAGTGTCCAATAGACACATTACATACATATGTATATGCAATTAAATACAAATTCCAATGATGATGTAAATGCAACAGACAGTATTATTAATTTCAGTATGTATCTTTTATTGTTAAGCATGCTGAATTTATTCCCATATACATTTTTGCCATTTCTTAGAATAAAAACAAATGCTAAGCAACTAGTTAATGAAATATAAGCACAAAAACTATGATTTATAATACAAAGGTCTTAGAGTTGCTATTGCCTAACCGAAACGATATTTGATACTAAGTTAATGTAAATAAACAGTGTATCTTGAATCAAACAAAATGTTATTGTGTCCATTGGACACTTATGGGTTGGTGAGTTACTATTTTAGTTTAGGAACAATAAATATGAATTACACTATTTAAGAATATTTTGATTGAATATTTAGACTCATTGGAGATAATATTTTATAAGCACTCAAACGTAAAAGTGTGTCCACAAGACACTAATTGGGGGTTGTTATGTTAAGGGTTAAACCATATATAAGTACTATTATTTCTTGTGGTTAAACGAAACAGTTTACGCATTTTTTAGCAGCTTTTATATTTTTATTTTACATTAATGATAAAAAAATCATCTTATTACATTCGAAGTAATTGGATTTTTTAACCCATTTTAATGCTACTCCAATAAATATTAATGTTACCCTTAAATCTTACCTGATTTATAACATGATTATCTCTGCCCTGCGTGTTGCTGAGAATCTGGACAGCATTGGTCACCAGAGGATCTTCGCTGTCGGCGAACCACACCGGCGGTGTGTTTGGGTATGTCTCCTATAAATTAAACAAATGTTTCATCTACCAGACAATTCAGTAATAATAAATAAATACCTACTAACATGCCTGCATTAGGATTCCCAGTACTAGGTTGCTAGGAACACAAATCAAACATTAAAACAGCCATGACTAAGGGTGGTCAGAGAGTAACGATTGTAAATAAAACCATTTTGGTTTTATGGAGAGGAGAGGTATTATGGAGGAGGACAGACAGGAGGAGAGACATAATGGAGAGGAAATCTTCAAAAGATAAAAAATTCAACCTCTAGGGGAGATTTCAACACATGACACATAAGTGGGATTCTTTAAGTGTATAAAAACATTAAAAACTGTACCTATACTCTTTATTTACCTATACTCTCCTACCTAAAACAACAGGACTTTGTCAACCATAACACAAAGAAATGTTATCAGTTATGATATGAACATAACTATTGCAGTCACATCAACAAAAGGCTGTAAATATCAAAATATTTAAAACGAGTAACCACCCTCGCTTTGCTTCGGTTTTCTTTTTTTTTACACCTTGGATTACATTATTCGAGTTTTATAAAGGATCCCTAATTTTTTTTGAATATATAATATAGCCTATGTTACTCGGGAATAGTGTAGCTTCCCAACAGTGAAAGAATTTTTCAAATCGGTTCAGTAGTTTCGGAGCCTATTCAATGCAAACAAAAAATCAAATCTTTCCTCTTTATATATTAGTATAGAGTATAGATAAATAATCTAAAATTAGATGGTTAGAATTACAATAAGTAACAAAAGGGTACAATTAAGATAAGGATAGTAAAATAGAAACAATATATTAATTTGTGTGATATATATGGGTAGCGTACATATTAAATTTAAATACCCCTTATCAATGGCTATTTCTATTATTTTCACAATCAATAATGAAAATAAACATATTATTTTAACAAAATAGACCTTTTGTTACATATACCACTTCATTTCCGGGCTACAAAAATACACTAAATTCTGTAATACTTTCTTTCCATTTATATCTCAGCTGGATGTAGGTATACCTACTAAATTTATTCGAAGTAAATAAATAACGCTACACACTCATAGCCCCACACTAGGATTCCCTGTGTTGTGGGTGCCATGGACAACACACTAGACAAGGACATTCACACCCAGACCGAGAACAGAAATTCAAACTCATCATTCAAATTTCCGCCTCGCTGGGAATCAGGACCCTTGGTGCGGCGATCCAGCATGGTAACCATTGCGCCATACGGGTCGTCAAGTACATACATAATTAGTGGGAAACAAAAACTGGTTACTTTCATTCAGCTTGATGATTGCTTGATTATTTGAAAAAGGTTCAATCACTTAATTGCATCAACACACATGTTTTGTAATGCAGATAACTTGATGTGGAAAATGAGAAATTTCACAATAACTGAACAGATTCTAACAAGAAATATTTTAATTACAACACTACCACTTGTTTTCAATGCAAACACAATCCAAAACAAATTGATAGATATTTTAAGTCACAATTTTGTAATATGCTTTTAAAAACTACTTTGTTGTATCTCATTATATTTCCTCGATTCTCATGATGTGCCTGTCACAGATAAATGAAGGCATCTGTGATTTGATCAATTCCCTATGATATTTGATCAAATCCTGCAAGATGATAGAAAGACTCATAGGCATTCTATTTTTCTTTTCCACCTTCCAGTTCCATCAACAGATCCTGAACCTCAGTTGAAATAAATACAGCCAATAAAGACCACTTTAATGAGCCCAAACTCAAATCATCTAAAAATTTTTATTTAAGTAATGGTTTATTAAATAAAAATACTCGTAATTGATAAGTAATAATGTGGCAACACACAAAACATGCAACTGCTAGAATCATTACCAGTTTATTGCATCATTTCCCTAACACAGCATAGTGATTTTCACTGAAATACTACGTAAGGACCCAATGGATCCTTATTCTTTCATCTAGCGGAATTTGATCAAATCCCTTAGGGAATTCATCAAATTATACTCTTTCATGTCCCTGCAATATATCAATACATCAGAATACCATCTGGAAATCTTAGGCACTTACCTTCAGGTGGGATTTGTGTCACACTCTAACTTTTCATTTAACAATAATCTAAGAATAGAAAATTATATTTTTATTCTAAACCTGCCACTGTGACTGTGCAACTTTACAATCTATTATTTTTCAGTAACTTGTTGACTCATGTGACTAGCTAGACACCAAACTGCTTAAGATGTGATTCCAGATAAAACAAGTTCAATAAACTTTAAGTATCTTAAGATGCATTACCATATAAATAAGAGCAATCAAGTTTGGATAAATATTATAATTTTTGTGTAATTGACTTGAGTAGCACAAATATATGTACTTAATTTAAATTTGCCTCACACTATCAATTTATAAGTTCTTCTATAATATTTAAATGGTATCCTATAAAATACAAGATTATTAAAATAATTATTATCCCACAACAGACAAATATCATAATAATAAACAAGAAAACTTAAGTTGTGTGATTAAATATGTCAACAATACTACTTTGTACTTGACAATGTATGTACTATATTGTACTGTAATATTGTTACAATGATTAAGCAGTATTCGAAGACTTAATAGAGTATACTATTTTTAACAGACTTCAAAAAAGGAGGAGGTATTCAATTCAACTGTATTTTTTTTATGTTCGTTACCTCAGAACTTTTGACTGGGTGAAACGATTTTAATGATTTTTGTTTTTATCGAAAGCTGGTGCGTCATGTGGTCCCACTTAAAATTGAGCGAGATCTGACAAGTAGTTTTTGAGTTATCCCTAATTTTGAAGTCTTGTGAACTTCAACTTCTCCCCTACCAAACTCCAAACATTTATTTTTCTGTCAAGAATTAAATATAATGAAAGCCCGCTTGTTAAAATGTTTCAAAACTATTTGTTTTATAATTTCAATTTAAAAGTGTTAATAACAGTACAGAATAGGTTCAGAATAAAAAAAATAACAGTTATCCAGAAGTGACCAAAGTTCATTCATTCATAAGTATTTTTTCTAAACAATCAAAACTTCTATCACTTATCAAAATATTGGAGGTTTTAAAGGAATTCAGGATTATTTCCTTAACAAAAATTAGCAGATGTTTTATTACAATATACAAAAAAAGTCCTGAGTGGTAAAAACACTGTTTTACAAAGTTTCTTTCGCTTGCTTTATAATTTAAGTGTATATCATCGTTCAAGATTGTAATTACAATAGATACTATACTATGTTTCCAATTGATATTGCTTTGGATTCAGTTCAGTTTTTTACGATAACATGACAAAAAGTACCAATAACATTTTAGTGTCAAAAATATACTGAATGTACCAATGTAGGAATTAAACAGATAATCATATTAAATTTTTATTACAATAATAAAAGTTAATAAAAATCGAGTATTGACATTGAATGGACCTTTAGTATGTCAATTTCAACCAAAACATACAACCCTATGCAGAACAATAACAATATAACAGGTTAACTGATTTTGTATTGAAATTCATCTGAACAAATAAAAGTTATTACTACAATAATGCATAGGTTTTAACAAAAAACAGGTAGAGAGGATGACTAAGTGCCTTTGTCCCAAAATCGCGCATTTATACCGTTATTCTTACAAAACAGATGTTACTATGCACAATACACAGCTGTAAGTCATGAAAGTAGCGAGTGGCTTCCAAACTCGAATGATCGATACGACGATTCGATACGGGCCCGAAATCGTAGTTAGCATGAGACGATTAGAAGTAAATTCTGCGCATAGGTACATGGCGTCTGCATTAAAACTTTTTTCATTTCAGTTACATACAACCACGATTAATGTCGACATGTAACACGCGGACACTTAAATTTTACAGATGAAATATCGACTTCCGTAAACCTATTGTTGACAGACCTGCCTGCCCTCATAAACATCGACCCTTTGTCCCGACGAAAGATAATCAATAAGTGCATCAGAGACGTCCATGTATTATACACAAATTAAATTATAGTGTCCAGTAATTTATAAAGCGTACTTACGGTAATATTCGCGTGTATTTCATATTTCTTTCCATTTTTGCCAACGAATCTGCAGGTCAGTTCGTCGACACTAGCTGACATTATCTGAAACCGCTCATGGCTTTTTGTAAACACTTGTTCTAGAGTCTTTATTTCTAACTTTAACGTATTTAAGCAAGCCATTGATATTATTATTACTAAATTTAGAATAAATAACTTTTAGTCACTTTAGAATACATAGGAATCGCTTTACGTTCACTCCCGACCAAGCAAAATGGCGGAACGCAATGGCGGACAGACACTTCTTGAACTTAGACACTTTTATTGACGAAAGAGGGCGCTTTATAAATTGTTGTTTAGTTATCTGCATGGAAGATAGAGTAGAAGGAGGGCCATCTCTTTGTATGAAAAGTGTCCGTAAAAAACGCGTCCAATTACGGGTGGCGGCGCTGCGATGCGGTTTACAACAGCGTCAACAGCTATGTTCGAAAATCTATTTATCAGACACTAGCGCCATTCATAACGGGTGGCAATTGGCATAACTCAGCAAACTTCACGTGACTGAAAATCAAACTAACTCTATCCTAATGCATTACGCTTAGTAAAATGTAACTGAATTTCGTTTTTACTAACACGTTCACGCCGGCGCGGGCAACCGGTGGCCCACGCTAGACTGTCTCATCGGGTGGTGCGGGCCATCGGTGGCCTGCGGTAGATTTTCTTATCGGGCGGCGCGGGCCACCGGTGGCCCGCACTAGATTGTCTCATCGGGCAGTTCGTACCAGCGGTGGCCCACACTAGATTGTCTCATCGGGCGACGCGTACCACCGGTAGCCCCCACAAGATTGTTTCATCGGGTGGCGTATACCACCGGTGGTGGCACTCACTGTACTACTGAGCAAACATGCAACACGTTTGCAGGTCTGAACAGGCAAAAATCGCACGGCGCCAGATGAAGCGCGTCATTAATTCGAGCGCCGCCTTACAGCAAAACTAATGAAAATCAGCCCTGGCGTGAACGTGTTAAATACAAATTATCTTCATTAATTTTAGCTGGCATTTAATGATTAGATTACAACGGAAAGTATTTTAATTAGATAAGAAATTTAATGTAAACACATTATTAGAACATTATATAACACCTTAAATAAAGGTTTTTCATTCATTTCACATTTTAACGCTCACTTTCTCGGTGAATCAAGTGTCGACACTTAAATATCGACACTTACCCCTCATCATTAATTTTCTCCAATAAATAGCAACACTCTCTTTGTCAAAGTGGTCCGTCAAATAATTATGGAACGGCAAGAACTAAAATCTATCGTTGATTTTAAATTATAAAATATGAGAATATTCAAGTCTTTATTAATTTGCTGCTCACTTAAACCGTGTTTAAATACAATTAAATTCATAAATAATTTTATTGCATCCGGAAAGTTGTCTTCCTTACCATATCCAACTGTTCCAGCAGGGGCGTAACTACCGCCGTATCAGCCGTGTCAATTATACGGGGTCCCCAGCGTATAGGGGCCCTCACTAACACTCCCAAAAAAAAGCTCGCCAGTGGCCTACGACCGCTAGGAACTAATACCGCGTCATTCATAAGTTATTTGTGTTCATTCATTGACATTTATTACGTCTTGAATTATTGAGTCCAATGATTGGTCCAATGCGTCCGACAGCGCACTCCGTCAATATTCACAGATAAGTTGGTGGCACTGTACATTTGGCACACCTTTTTCCTTTTATATTTGACAGCTGACGTTGAGGATGCCCCACAACAAATTGATATGGGGGCTCCTTAGGGCTAGCTAGGCCACTGTGTTCCAGCCAGAATCCAGATATAAGGATAGCCGCGCAAGTTTATTAAAAAAATGACATTCATGTCTTTACAACGACAACAGCTAATATTAGTCTGTAAGTAATCATAGACAACAAGTCTAGGATGGATATCTGTCATCAGTGTCAGGAGGACTGTCATCTAAATGTCTAGTACTATCAAATAGACATGGGTCGGTATGCGTTTTCGTAATACCATAACTATGTATTGATTGGTATTATCGCCGATAAAGGGTTTTAAAACTGTTTATTTTCATAACTATTTATTGAAACGTTCACTCGGTATATGAGGTATCATCGGTATTCTCATATTCTCGGTAAAGTCGGTATTAAGGATAAAGGGTTTTAAAACTGTTTATTTTAATAACCATTTATTGAAACGTTCACTCAGTATATCTGGTATCATCGGTATTATCATAATCTCGGTAAAGTCGGTATTAAGGATAAAGGGTTTTAAAACTGTTTATTTTAATAACCATTTATTGAAACGTTCACTCAGTATATCTGGTATCATCGGTATTATCATAATCTCGGTAAAGTCGGTATTAAGGATAAAGGGTTTTAAAACTGTTTATTTTAATAACCATTTATTGAAATGTGTACTCGGTATATCAGGTTTACGGTATCATTGGTGTACGCTTATTCTCAGTAATGTCGGTATACGAAATAACTGATTAAATGAAATATTTGTGGTATTATACCAGTAAAGGTTTATTGAAATATTGAAACTGTTTATAGTTTATACCACGTCTTCATACCTTACCGCGCAATACTTTGTATTAACGAATAAATGGTTTCTCTCAATAAACAGTTTTTGTAGCACCTGATACCGTATTTGTGGTATTATGCAAATAAAGGGTTATTGAAACTATTTATAGTTTTTACCGCCCATGTCTACTATCAAATGTACTCAGAAGACAGAAGTCAGAAATCGGAAAAGATGAAGGTGTCAAGATGAACCTGATGAACATTTGAACAATTCGGGCGGAAAATGTAAATAAACAAACGAGATTTTATTTAAGAATCGTATTTTCTAAATAAAATTTTAATATGGACTACAAAAGAAGTAACTATAAAAGGAGACGTTCCCGGTCATATGAAGAGTCTAATGAAAGGCGCAAATTATCAAGACGAACGCCTAGTCCATCACAGAACCCCACGGACTTTAGCTTTTTGGACTACAAAAGAGACTTGAATAAAATAATATTGTATAGCAATGAAACGAACACAGTTGCTAACAGTTTAGATGATTTCTGGGTATTTCTTAAAAAGTATGAAGCAACTTTGAAGAAAGCAGGTAAACCTATTTTAGAGACATCACTAGAAAACCGTGAGCTGAATGATCTCGGAATCCCGACAACGTATTCTAAATTTGATTGCATAAATTTCTCTACTAAAATCAAGTTTATGGATTCTGTGCATGAAGACAGAAGGAGAAAAAAACTTGATAAGGGTGTCTTTGAAGCATTCTTGAATATAGTATCAATTTATTTGGACTTTAAAAACAAGGAAAAGTTTGAAAAGCTACGAAAACTAAGGAAAACTCAGAGTGAATTACCAGTTGCTAAGTATAAGTAAGTACAGTAGTAAAAGTTTCTATTGTAATTTTACTTATCAGTTATTGCACTTTTAAGCAGTGATAGCGTAGCGGTTAGAACGTTGGTCTCTCGAACGGTGGGGCCCGAGTTCAAATCCTGGCACGCACCTCTGATTTTCAAATATTATGTGCGTATTAGAAGTTAATTATCACTTGCTTCAGTGAAGGAAAACATCGTGAGGAAACCTGCACACCGGAGAGTTCTCCATAAAGTTCTCAAAGGCGTGTGAAGTCTACCAATCCGCACTTGGCCAGCGTGGTAGACTATGGCCTGTACCCCTCACATTGTGAGAGGAGACCCCGAGCCCAGCAGTGGGACAATTATGGGTTGTTGCTTAGCTTAGCTATTGCACTTTTACTTATCAGCTAAGGCTAAAACTAACTACATTGGCTGTCAACTATAATTGAACTGAATGATTAAATACCTAATCTACTGTCATTACAAATTATGAGTAGGTATAACACACGGACCTGAAAAAAAGATGGACGTAACCTCGTCTAATCGAGAGTGAAGCATAGCAATGGCCGCCCCCTTACCATGTGTGCGTAATTTTTGATTCGCAATTGAAGCAGTGAAGTGTCAATGTGTGGGTGTGTGTATTGAATTTGTTGTTGGGATTAGGTCCGTGGTATAACAATAAAGAAAAGAAACAAATTTAAGAAACATACATAGAAATTCAAGAACATATAATTTTTAATTTCCTTTATTGAATAAATTTTCAGGAATGAAATAGTAGAAGCGGTGAAGAATGAAAAAGTGGTGATAGTGGCTGGTGATACCGGCTGTGGCAAGTCTACTCAAGTGCCTCAGTATCTCCATAAAGCTGGGTATCAGAACATAGGTACTCTTAAATGAATAATTATTTTTTAATTTAGTTCTCTCGATTTATTTCATAATTTAAATTATTTATTATCTGTTACAATTGAGACAAAAAGACTAGACTTAGAGTATTGTTTATTAACAATGATCAGGAAAAAACCATCACCAATCCATATATTTTTTTACATGTTACTGTATGTTCTTTTAGAATCTCACCGGAGGGTGCGGCTATATTTCCAGAATAGGGATCTTTTACATGTATTTAAAGTAGACATTTAACTAAAAAAAAAATCATAATAATTTATCTTTACTCCCACTTCAATGATATTAGAAAATGCCTAATTTATTATAGTTATGTCACAAAAGACATGCTATTTACAAAACTTTGTTCCGTAGCATGTACTCAGCCAAGAAGAATAGCTTGTGTCTCCCTCTCAAAGCGAGTTGCATTTGAGATGCTCACTCAGTTTGAAACCAAAGTGGGGTATCAAATAAGGTTTGAGAAGAGTAAAACTGCTGACACTAAGATATGTTTTATCACAGAAGGGTTATTGTTGAGACAGGTAAGATTTTTTCTTCATTACTTTCTTTTAAGTTGAAGACTGAAACACCATAACTGTACAATATTAACATGGAATCTTGCCATGAAAATATCAGTAGATTTAAAAATGTCAATATAAAATACAAAAATTGCGAGATATGGCCTCGGACCTGAAAAAAAGAAGGATGTAACCTTGTCTAATCGAAAGTGAAGCATAGCAATGGTCATCCGCTTACCATGTGTGCGTAATTTTTGATTCGCGATTGAAGCAATATGGTGTCAATGTGTGGGTGTGTGTACTTGTACGAATAGAGAGTTGGTATTACTATGGGTGCTTCACTGAATTTGTTGTTGGGATTACATCCATCTTTTTTTTTAGGTCCGTGGATATGGCATTATAAGTTAACAGTCAATACAATATCCATCCTTTTGGCCCTAAGCCCTGCTGAACCAAAAGAGATTCAACTTCCTACTAAAAGTACCCATATAGTATTAGAGTGGCACACCCTAAATAAAAAAAGTCTTACAATATAAAATTCTCAAGTATTGTTATATTTTTGTGTGTTTAATGTGTATTTTTATTTTTTACCCCATGTTTCTTTCAGATGTCCTCAGAAAATCTGCCAGATTATGATGTTATAATACTGGATGAAATCCATGAGAGACATCTCATGGGAGACTTTCTATTGGGCGTGTTGAAGTGTCTTATACATACTCGGAATGATATAAAGCTAGTACTCATGTCGGCCACTATAAATATAAAACTGTTTGAAGATTATTTTTCTGCCGAGTCTGCTGTTATTATTCAGGTAGTTTTGGTTGAATATGTTTATTCATTTTATATCGCATATTTTTACATTAGCATTTAATATCTGGGACTTATCCCCTTAGATATGCCTTAGATTGGTAACCAACTAAGGCTCATGATTTGCACTTTTAAAGTCGCTGGTAAGTTTTTAAATCATTGTGAGTTTAAGTTAAATTAAACAATTATATTATTGCAGTAGGATTTCCCACTAATTGGTATTAACAACATTAATTATAATTATTTTACTATCACTGATGATCATATTCATGCACCATAAACAATCATGTGAAGTTATGTAAATATTTATTTATTTGGTATTTATTTATTATTGTATCAGATAACAATAAAATCAATATTACAGGTGCCAGGCCGATTGTATCCAATAGAATTGAATTATAAGCCAATATTTATAGAAGATAAGCCAACGAGAGATGACAGGCTAGATCCTCAGCCATATGTTCAAATAATGCAATTGATTGATAACAAATATCCCAGTAAGTTCTTTTTAAAGATTAAGACAAGAACATTTTAGTGAAATACTATCTTTGCATGAATAGGAATGTAAAATACACAACTTTGCTGTGGAGCATTGATTTTCACAAAGATTCAGAAAAATCACCATAATTATTCTTCATTTTTAAAGTATTTCATGTGCATTTTTATGTAAAAATGTAAATAATCACTCACATTTTGGGCTATACTCTTATGCATAATTTTAAGCATTTTAAGAAAAGTAGTTACCAAAACTCATTTTCATTCATTTCCATTCAATTTTCATTCGAACTTGTATATTCGCCTAATGTTTACTTCACATTCTATATTTTTATTTACATGTACATTCTTATATTGGTGTTCAATGAAGTATTTTGTATTGTGTATTGTATTGCTACCAACTCTCTATTATTTTAAGGTGAGGAAAGAGGCGACCTGTTGATATTCATGTCGGGTGTCCAGGAAATAACCGCAATATGCGATGCAGCTCAGCAGTACGCAGAGAAATCTAAGAACTGGATTGTATTGCCTCTACACAGCGGCCTCTCTTTGACTGAACAAGATAATGTAATTGATTTGAACATTTTTTTTAAATTATTTATAATATCATGTATGTAGAATTTATCATAGACGTTTTTTACCCGTTTCGCTGAAAGTGACAAGGTTTGTCGGCGTCTACAAAATCAATTCAATAACGTGATTCAAGTTTTAATCGTTTTTTATTTAATAGTCATCGAATGATTCAGATTACCATTAACTAACGCCATCAGTCGGCAGATTTTAGAACTAAAACATCACTGAGTGTGTAAAATCCACTTATTGCAAAGTTATTGCATTATGATCCTAATATAGAACATAATATAAAAGAAAGAACATAATATATTTTAAAAGCATTGTGACAATTACAATAGTTGTAAGGGTTTATATAATTTCAGGTGTTCGACTACCCACCAGAGGGCGTTCGGAAGTGCATTGTGTCTACAAATATTGCCGAAACATCGGTCACTATTGATGGCATCAGATTTGTTGTAGACTCTGGAAAGGTAGGTTAAATATGAATATCCTGATCATACTTAATTAACTTTTACTAATTTAGATAATCCTGCTCGAAGGACCAGAAATAAAATATCGCATATATTTTGTATTGAAATATGTATATGTAGATGTAAATAAAACATGTTTTTTTTTAGGTAAAAGAAATGAGTTATGATTCTTCAACAAAGATGCAGAGATTGAAAGAGTTTTGGATATCTAAAGCTAGTGCTGATCAGCGGAAAGGGAGAGCGGGGCGGACAGGTTAGTGTGTTTTCATATGAAATTAGAGAAGTACCAGAATATTTTAACGGCCAATGTCGTTCAAGATTAAGACCAGTCAATGTATAGTAATAGTGATAAATAGTAGACGAATGTGTATCCCAGTTCTGTAATTAGTAAAGGTCCATTTGAAAATGAAAAAAAATATATAAAAATTACTGCGAATCCAGTGTTACGTCGTTTGTGGACACTTCTCTCACACTACAACATTGAAAGACGAGATTGAGACGTGATTCAGAAGTTGGTAAAGCGTCATTTCTGAACCACACGGTCTTTATCCATCAGTGCGTTAGGATGAGAGATTGCAAATGAATTTTCACATGTATCTGTAAAACTATGTTGATTACATTATTAAAATGTTGAGTGTCCGCGATAATCTATACTCTATACATACAATACATACAAATAAATAAAATTGGAGTGTCTGTTTGTAATATTAAAATAACCGCTTATTACTAAGTGCATTTGGATGTATACACGGTACCTATAACAAAACAACATTTTTTACAATTTTTGTCCGTATGTCTGTTTATTCCGGCTAATCTCTGAAATGGCTGGACCGATTTTGACAGGACTTTTACTGGCAGATAGCTGATATAACAAGGAGTAACTTAGGCTACTTTTATTTTAGAAAAAAATAGGCGATACGAAGTTTGCCGGGTCAGCTAGTATAAGTTAAAAACAAGAACTTTAATCGCATCAGGTCCGGGCGTCTGCTACCGTATATACTCCGAGAAGCAATACTCGGATATGGAGGCATTCAGTACGCCTGAGGTGTCACGCGTCCCTCTCGCGTCGTTGCTACTGCTCATGAGCTCGCTCGGAGTCAGTGACGTCAGACGGTTCCCCTTCATAGACGCGCCTAAAGAAGAGGCCGTTGAAAGCGCGCTGCTTGAGTTGAAACAACATGTGGGTAGATGGTTCTTTCTCTCTCTTACTTTTAGTTTTACTCGTTTTTGCATCTACCGTTTTTGTTTAACTTGAACTATAATCCTGAATGTACTGGTTGTAAATTCTCTCTACAACAAAGTTTTTTCTTAGTACCCAAAAAAATGCTATCCATTTTAATCAGGCATGTTAATAAATAACTAAGATGTCATTAATTGCCAAAGAAAAAAAATCATGAAACACAAATTTATTTAAATATCTTTATTTTATGTAATATTCAGTCGAAAAAATTTATTCTAAACCCTATTGTAACTATCAACATTTTTGTCTGACAACAGAATATTTTCAGGGCGCTCTGACATCCAACGAAAAACTAACAGCACTGGGTAAAGCACTGGCCAATCTGCCAGTGGAAGTGTCCCTAGCTAAAGCCCTAGTGGTGGCTAGCGCGACTCTGCCCCCGCACAAGAGGGACTCCGCCCTAGCCCTGACCGCGGCCTTGGGCATACGATCGATCTACACTACTAGAGCTCATCGGGACTTTGATTGTGAGGTTAGTCTACGAAGAGAAATATATGTACCCTAATTGTATGAGGATAAGGTTGAAATTTCAATGAAGCTGTTACTTTTGGAAAAATTTAGATTATACTAGCTGTGCCCGCGACGGCCAACAGAAAAACAGACGGACAGACGGACAAATTTAAAAAAAAGTTTTGTGTTTTAGTGTCGTGTAAATAACTACCAATCAGCACTGGAGCAGCGTGGTGAAGTATGCTCTAGGCCTCCTCTAGAGGAGAGACCCGTGCTCAGTAGTGGTCCTTTAATGGGTTGAAGCCAGCCAAATAACTATA
This sequence comes from Thymelicus acteon, assembly GCA_951805285.1. NCBI lineage: Eukaryota > Metazoa > Arthropoda > Insecta > Lepidoptera > Hesperiidae > Thymelicus > Thymelicus acteon. The sequence goes on along the minus strand of OX638229.1, from coordinate 5,807,225 downwards.
AACACGAGAAACACAATTAATTTGAAATCACAGACAGACACTTCAATTTTATCTATACAAATAAATAAAATTGGAGTGTCTGTTTGTAATATTAAAATAACCGCTTTTTACTTAGTGCATTTGGATGTATAAACGGTACATATACCAAAACATTTTTTACAATTTTTGTCTATCTCTCGGTTTGTTCCGGCTAAACTCTGAAATAGCTGGACCAATTTTGACGGGACTTTCACTGGCAGATAGCTGATGTAACAAGGAGTAACTTAGGCTACTTTAATTTTAGAAAAAAAAATAGTTTGTTAGGCGATACGAAGCTCGCCGGGTCAACTAGTTTATATGTATACCTAGATTGTTATCAATGAAAAATGTATATAACAGAACGCGCGAAAACCCGAGGAGTCAGACCACGGTGATCCTATAACCCTCCTGTCGCTGTACTGCGCGTGGCTGGCGGTGAAGTCGGAGGGGCAGGGCGGGCGCGCGTGGTGCAAGCGGCGCGGGGTCGAGGAACAGCGGCTGTATGAACTCACGAAGTTGGCTGCGCAACTGAGGAGTCTTTTACAGGTACGGCATAGAAATTAGATCCATCGAAATTTACAGAAATGCCTTACCTTAAATTTAAAACTCAAATTAAAAGCATTCTTATGACGAAAGGATACTACAAATTAGATGATTATTTTAAAGATAAGACTGCTTGGACATGAGTTTTATGAATATAGATTGTAGTAGATGATAAGAGCTATCTGTAACTGTGAGCATGAAAAAAACAACAAACCCGGTAGTTTCTTGCTGCTTCTTCTCCCGGGCCCTCTCACAGTAGAGCCTTGTCTGAAGCATTGGCGTAACTTGCATGACTTTCAAAAAGTGTTTGTAAACCAAACAAGTTTTGAATAAAAACATTTGATTTGATTTGATTTGAATGGGGAATTTGAATAAAGTGTCGCTTTAGGTTTGCCCGTACTTGCATTATAGCCTTGATAAATTCAGGATGGATGCTAATAGAAGCTTGAAGAAGAAAGAAATTACTTAACTCTTTACTTACTTAACATTTACTTAACTCATTGAAATAAAAAATAAAGTTAAAAAGCTTATATTTTTAAAGTACTAGGCCTAGATAAGAGTTTTGTGATTCTTATACAAAATGAACTCCTGTATCAACCGCATCCGAAATGCTTTCAGGACAACAATTTGATGGAGACACCGGAACCAGAGAGCATGTCTTCAGCAGAGAGAGCTATGAGACACGGTCAGATGAAACAGCTAAAAGATATGCGAAGGTAATGTAATGTAAATAAAATTTTATTTTTTGGTTTGTTAATTTTGTCAATAATGTAATGAAATGAAATATAAATGCTTGAATATATAGTAAAGTAATCAATCCGAATACTTAATTTGATTGCATAATAAATACAGATAATATCTACCCTGAAATGAAATCAATTTTGTTGCTAAATGCTAAACGTCGAAGAGTTATCTCGTATGAAGTCATTCCCAAACTAAGTTAGTCATGGTTATAAAATTGTTATCAAAACTAAAGCAATGTGTAAAATTTCAAATTCTTAAAAAATTAGGAAGTAGTTCTAGTTCAGCTTGCAAGATCCAAACAAACATACTAACTAAAAACATAGTAACTTAACAGCTTGTAAAACATAACTCCACAGACAATACAAACAAAAAGCAGCAGAAGAGTCCAAACGTCGTAAACGTCTGAAAGTGGACTCGTGGGAGATCGTGGACACTAACGTCGAAGAGGACAATGCCCTGGACATTCGGGACATTGAGTTCCGAATGACCAATGACGCGCAACGGATACGGGCATTGATCAGTGGCAGCACTGCGTCTAGTGGGCGAGATCTTGTCATGTTAAAGGTCCATACCTTTATTAGTAATACTACTACTATAGTTATGGACAAGTTGGACACATTGGGAAAATCTGCCTGTGTTCCCTTTGGGGCCATCCATAAATTACGTCACACTAATTTCATGACTTTTTGGCCCCTCCCCCCTCCTTATCATAGCTGGTCACATTTGTGACACCTCCCTCCCTAATGTAACGTCACATATTATGAAATTTTACACCTAGAAATTATTAAATTAAAACAGCAGTTCCAAAATAAGTGTTATTTCTATTATTTGTTTTCTAATATTTACCTATACATACCAATTATTCGATTTTGAAATGTTACGTCACGAAATTTAGAACCCCTTCCCATCCCTTGTCACACAATGTCACACTACATCGACCCCCCTTCCTCCCCCCTAACGTGTGACGTAATTTATGGATGGCCCCTTTTGTGGGAATTTAAAAGATTCGTAAGAAAAGATTCTATGTAAATAAAACAGAAAAACTGTGCTCCGACGTTTAATTTTTAGAAAATAAAAACAGATTTTTTTAATAACTAATTGTCACAAAAATAAATTGAAGGATTTTCGTATTGTTTTTCAGTTGGTGCTCTGCAGAGCTTTGTACCCTCAAGTAGCCATCGCTGACGAGTTCAATCATTTCAAGGTATTTTATCAAATTTGACATTCTTACAAATGACATAAACAACTCTCATTCTTCTTCTTCATTCTTCTTTCTTGGCAGGAAACACTTCGCTGATGCGATTTACCATTTTAAAGAGGGGAACTAGGAAACCTTTGTTATTTACCACCATTCTTAATATTCTATGTATCCCTCGAATCAGTTGCACAAGCAACTGTCAACCGCCTCAACTCAGAGTCACTCCTTAGTACAGAATTTGAATGGTGATTCTTTACTAAGGAGCGATTAAAGTAACCGTTAGTGGCTCTGAGTTGGGGTGAAAGACTCACAATATTATTATGTTACTTATTATTTACCTATTTATTCTTTATCTACTACCTTATGCAGAGATAACTGATAGATTATTACAGATTTCCGTATAGATTTCCATAAAAAAAAAAAATTATGAAAGTGGTCGTTAGTGTTATAATCTGAATTTTACCAAAAAAATAACAGACTCATAAAACTGCGAAATACCTGTAATTTGAGTAATTTCTTCAGGAAGCTCATCATCAGAACTGAATTGTTATAAGTCTGCTATCCCTTTAAAAGATTTCGCAAATCGGTTCGTAGATAATGGAGTTCTTGAGTAACAAACATTAAAAAAATACACTCGAACAAGTACCTCCTTTTATTGAAGTCGGTTAAAAAGATATGTAGCATGTCTCGGTCGTAGGTATAATTATTATATACGCTTACACACTCATACCCCCGCAGTACGTTTTTACCTGTGTCGCGGGTGGCATGGACGACACATTTAACACATCACAATAACACCAATGACCCGAGTACAAATATTTATGTCACATAAATATTTGCCCCGGCCGGGAATCGAACCCGGGACCCCTCGCTTCGCAAGGTCGCTACCAACTAGGCTACAGGGATTATTATAATAATTACTAGCTGCCCCGACAGACTTCGTTCTGTCAAAAGTTTTTTATATTATTATTTTTGTATGCTGTATCCAAGCTGTATCATAAAAAAATAAAAACAAAAAAAAATGTCAAAAAAATAAAAATTTAGGGGGATGAAAAATAGATGTTGTCCGATTCTCCATCCTAGCCGATATGCACGCTAAGATTCACGAAAATCGGTCGAGCCGTTTCGGAGGAGTTCAACTTCTAACACGGTGACACGAGAATTTTATATATTAGACTAGCTGACCGGGCAAACGTTGTTCTGCCAAAAAAATTTTAGGGGTAGGGGGATGAAAAATAGATCTTGTCCGATTCTCAACCCTAGCCGATATGCACGCAACGATTCACGAAAATCGGTCGAGCCGTTTCGTTCAACTTCTAACACCGTGACATGAGAATTTTATATATTAGATGTTAATCATATCTATTCCAGTCAGTATCAGAGCAGCTATTCCACACATGGAGCAAGCCGTACGTGTTCCTGCACCCCACGTCGTACTTCGGCCGGAACCCGCGGGTGCTGCAGCTCACCGACGCGGACATACAGACAGACACGCCCGCGGGGTACAAGACCAAGCTGCCAGTGTCCGGGAAACATCAGGTGTTATGTTATTTGTAAGTCAGTTTATACACACACGTGATCGTATGCGCGCACGCACGCACGCTGTACACACACATACGATGTGAACAACACTATCCATGATTCAAAATATAATGCGTCGGATAAATGTGAATACGTGTCATATTTTTATGAACAACTAGTTGTGCCCCACGGTTTCAACCGCGTTAATTTTTGGAAAAAACTACCTACTAAAATACATGATGTTATATAGCCTATAGCCTTCATCAATAAATGGACTATCAAACACAAACATTTTTTCAATTCGAAACAGTAACTCCTGAGATTAGCGCGTACAACCAAACAAACTCTTCAGCTTTATAAGGGTTATTCCCATTTGTCCCCACCACGTTTGTCACAATATTAGTATAGATAAAAAATCTGATGGGGCAACACTCTTATCTGAAATAGGGTAAGTAGGGCAAAACGTGACAGATAGGACAAATACTACTTCAAATGTCATATATCTAACATAAATTTGTCATATTGTGCCCCACCTTACTAATGGCCGGTTTCTGAAGTCTCCAGTTAAATGATCAACAGCTATTGAATCAATAAAGTTAAACTTAAGTTATGTATTCGTTAACTGTCACTGGGTTTCTGAACACGCGAGCGGCCTTTCAATAACTATGAATTCAATAACGAGTACCTAAAACTGCCACTAGATGGCTCTCTTCAAAATTATAAGTTTCAAAGGGATATATTATCATTTTCATATTCATTTTTATTATATCTAGCCCGTTATATTGACGATTCCCTTCAGCTACAGCCACGCCAGCCAAGCCGACGCAGCCAGATGGTGAAGGGAATACATCAATTGTATTATAGTGTAGCCTTTGCCATAACAATACTTTTTGGATAGAAGTACCTAAAGAATAAATTGTGAGATTGACGGTCGGGTTGTCATGGATACAATATTATTGATGAATGTCAATGGCAAAAATTAAAAATTGTTGGATTTATTTCATTAATTTTATAAGTATTTAATTTAACACGTTTCATTGGCGATTCCTCTGGTATTGCTCATGTCCACAGGCGACCGTAACCACTTACTATCAGGTGGCCCGTATGCTTTTTCATCTCCCAAATGTTAAAATGAAACGTCAAATAAAGTTATGGAACCTATAAACGGCCATCTTGGGTTAGATAAGTTGATCTTAGTTTAAGCTGAGTTTATGTATTATCGCAGTGCTCAGAAACGCTTTTTCGGAAGTTATCGACCCGTTAGCGTTATTGAATAGATAAACTCCCGTCAAAAGGACCTCAGAAACCGGCCATAAGAGTGTCGCCCATCTGATCGATAAACTATACACGCATGTACGTATTTACGCACGCACACGAACACACACCCACACACACACAACACACACACAACACACACACACACACACACACACACACACACAACATAATTATATGAACAACACACATATGAACAACACACGACATATGTACGTTATATGTATACGAGTCACGAAACAGTATTGTGATTTTGATCCGTCGCCCATCGCTTCAGACACACATATAGTCCGCAACAAGTCGTAATAACAATTTGCTAGTGTCGTATAGTTCATAAAAATATACCAAAGCAAATTACTAAATGACTACTACATTATTTTGTTTTTAATGTTTAATTTAACACTGTCCTTTAGAGCAGTTTAGGGCGGACACAAATATTAGCAAAATTAAGTGCACAGAGGTTGCGCTTTATAAACGTTGCATTTTGGTTTTAGCGGGCTTATTACATATGCACTTATCGTTCAATGTTTTTATTCGAGAGATAATTAACTCTTATTTCATTTTATAGTTCTTGATAATATGGTCGAATCAGCCCTTCATTAACTCTTTTTCTCTTTATCTCTCTGATTCTGAGATACACAAACACACTTTGAGATTGATAAACTCTCGCTAAATTATGTTTTATATTTCAGGTCATTATTGGAGACTACAAAGCCGTACATAGTTAATTCGATGCGAATGCCGGCGGCGCAAGTATTGCTACTGTTGGCTCATTCTATCGACACTGACATCGGATTCACCAGGTAACTATGACTGTAGCATAGATAGTCCTGGGTTTGAATCTGTACGCATTTATATTTCAATAAATAATTTGTGTATGTAAGAAGTGTGTATTTTAAAGCCCAATGCATACGTAACAGGGTTTTTTTTCCGTACGGGACGGGACGTGAAGTTTTGGAAACATCGTTTCATAGAAAATGTATACGATAGTGCATACGCAGCGGAATCCCGTACGGAACGTGTCCCGTACGAGAAAAAGCCCGTTACGTATGCATTGGGCTTAACTTGCTTCGGTGAAGGAAAACATCATTAGAAACTGCTCACCTAAGAGTTTTCCATAATGTTCTCATAGATGTGTGAAGTCAGGTGCACTTGGCTAGCTAGGAGAGCTGTGATGAAATTAGGCATTGCTTTTTGTTGCTTTATGTTTAACGCTTCCCGCCCACGTCCGATAATCGGTGACCGATTTTTTGTAGGAGAAAAATAGAACGTACTGATAACAATAGTGCAACGCACATGTCCTACAAAAAGTCTGACGTGGGCGGGAAGCGTAAGAGGTGACATTTGTAAATAAATAAATATACAATAGAATGATAAGTGTCTGTCATATAAACTCGTGAATACATTAGACAAAAAAACTATTTTTTTCAGGTTAGTTTGTGATTCATGGCTTCTCCTGGAATTCCCGTATCCTGAAACAGGATTGAATTTGTTATTAAAAGCCGTTAAACTGAGGCAGCGATGGGATTCACTTATAAACCGACGGTTAGCAGGTAATTATGGTAGTTATAAATATATATATTGTATTACTTAATTTTACTAAAGTTTATAATTTCAAACTAAGAGATGCCTGAAAATCATTATGGAACCAATTGCATTTATAATTACCCCACACCAATAAAATAGTTCTTCTTAAATATTTTTCAAGCACAAATATCAACCCGTTTTATTATACAAGTTTTATTATAAAAGGGTGCGTGTACTTTTGTACGCGCGTGAGAAGTTATACTTCTTTGGCATAATTAACTATATATTTAATTTAATAACGTGTATCATTTTAATTATCTTTTAAAAATTATTTTTCTATACTAATATACAACGTATAACATAATTTACTCACTTTGAGAAAGTATCTTGCTCAAAATCGGCAACTGAATTGATTCCACGTATTTTTAATTGTGTTTTATAGCTTAATAATTTTTTATTTAAGAAATTAGTTATACTCATTTCGAACGAAAAGTGTGAACATTCTACCCAGCGGCGCACGCACACATGAGAGCGAACGAGCGCTACGTATACAAGGTCGGTGCGCGCGTGTGTGAGGTACACCCCGACGTCCCGACCAAAACAGCTGATATTAGCGATCGAGCGATCATTACATAAAATATGTATGTAGTAAGTAATGGTAAGAAGATTAAATACTAAACAAATTATGATTCTCTCTTTCCATTACATTTTTCAGGCTTTGTACTGTAGACTGTGAATAATTTTGAACTCATTGATTAAACCTCACATTAAAGAACAAAATAATTATTCAATGTCAGTAATAAGTTTAAGTTTATTTAATACCTACTACAGTCTCACTTTCACTACATTAAATGCATAAATGACGTACACCCCTAAACACCCCAATTAGAATACCTATTCAGTTTTAATCATAATACATACACTGAAATATTTTTTATTAGCTTAATAATTGTTTATTCAAGGAATTAGTTGTTCTCGTAGAGGGATAAGAATGTTCATAATATTCTAAGCAAGCATACAGACTCACGCACACACGAGAGTGAGACCCACGTCACAGGCCACAACGCGGGCCGCGGGGGCCGGCGCGCGCGCGGCTATAACAGCTGATAGACGAAAACGAATTAGACATTGTACATTAGATATTGTTAAACACAACATGTTTGTTACCTGAGTACTCATTTCATTTAATTGGTAGGTGTGTTATACTCGTATCACTTACTGAACTCATCCAATTAGGTAACGATTCAAAGATTTTATTGAACATAAACATTATTACCTACATATGCCTAAAATAGTAGCTGAGCCCTGTTTCAATCACTTTTTACAGGTTTTGGACTGTCGACTTTGAATCATTTTAATTAATACAATGTTAATCGTTTTGGCATTAAAATGATAAGATACCTATTTATTGAAATATTGATTGTTTAGAAGTAGATATGTAGATAACTAAATTTTAAGTAAACTAATAGGTGTAAACGGACAATTTAGTACTTAAAATTTTGTACGCAAGTAAACAAGTGATTATGAAATTTTTCTATGGGCGGGGCTTATCACTTAACACGTTTGCGCAGGCATTTTTTAATTAAAATTTAGTAAAATGCATAAGTTTGTAATGTATGTGTAATAATACAACAAAATAAAAAAGACTGCATGTTTAAAAGCTGTGAATTGTAAAAATATTTACAAATATTAAACAACCAATTAAATTTAGTTAGTGTAGGTAACTTACAGGTCTGATAATAATTGGTTTCTTCCCTCATCCTCATCCTCGTCGTATTTTAATGACATTTTCAAAATGTCCACCACCTTGTTTGATACACATTAATGCACGTTTTGGTAATTGTCGTTTATGTTTATTTAATACTAGTGTCACTTTTCACTACGTCAAATCTAATGGCATGTTTGAAATAAACACGTCCCCACAGAAAAAAGTCTAGTTGGGTCAAATCAGCTGACCTAGGAAACCTAATTTATCCAATCACTGTCAATACGGCCGGCGCGTGCGGTGTGACTGACTTTTTAATTTACTAAATCGTAGATCACAAAAGCCGCCGGCTGGGAATGACACCGTCGTTACGTCTCGCTTCCTCCCGACTGTTTTTAAATATGCGGAAGAGAGAAAACGTATGGAAGTGTGCGAACTTTCTTTATAATATTTTTTTGATCTATTGCGTTTGTAGTGTATTTCTTTAACGTCGTACAACTCGCACATTTGATAGTGTGAGTTTGTCGCTGTGGCATGAGTATAATAATGCTTGAAAGGACCCTATTGCATTGACTTAAGTTTCATTTTTGTTTGTTTCGACTGTTTAAAGAATTGGGTGACATCATTTACTTAATTTTAATTTCATAAAAGGACAAAAAATTACCTACATTAAAAATACGTGGAATCGATTCAGTTGCCGATTTCGAACACTGGACCTTCCTACTTAACATATTAATCTGGTACATATTGTATAAAGAGGAAAGATTTGATTTTTTGTTTGCATTGAATAGGCTCCGAAACTACTGAACCGATTTCAAAAATTCTTTTACTGTTGGGAAGCTACACTATCCCCGAGTAACATATTATGCTATATTATATTTTCAAAAAAAAAATAGGGATCCTTAATAAAACTCCAATAATGTAACCCAAAGTGTAAAAAAATAAGAAAACCGAAGCAAAGCGAGGGCGGTTACTCGTATTAAATAAAAACAAGAAACATTAATCATAAATTATCTGAACAAATATTACTTGTGGTACAACCTATGTTTACACAAGTACAAACTAGATGGCGTTGTTCATGAAGCTGAATCACGCTGTTGAGACTCGAGATTTGTATAAGTAATAACATTAAATTTTTAAAGAGGTATAGATGAAAGCTAGCGCTATCTATCCAGTGCTTCATACCTCCTCCATGGCAGCGTTAAACGTTTTGCAAGTCACATAACAAGTATAACTTCAAATTATTCTTCGAGTTTCGTTCTCGATATTAGCATAGCAATACTTGTAGTAGCCACGTACCACCCGCCATTTCGCACTGAATTTTAGAGGTAGATAAAAAATAAAACATGAAATTATCAATTTTTGTAGGGTAGATTTGTAAAACCTCACTTAGCTGGGGCGCTCTCCTCCTCGGTTCGTCATTCACGTTTCAGTGCTTCGCTGTTTCGCACGGGCGCAAAATTGAAGTTAAAAGTGAAATGCTTAAAATATAGTTTAATAGTCAGGAAGAAATCAATTACTTTTGTAAAAGAATAAAAAGTTTAGAACGAAAAATTTACCAAAGTAAAAGTGATCTGCAGTGTGCATTGTTGGATCCGTACAGGAAATCGTTGGATTGGATTGTATAGCGATTCATCAACGCCTGTAATCAGCAGGTAGGTGGATTCCAGTATTTAAAGAATACAGCAAGTAACTTAAAATCATAAATAACCCTACTTTTGTAGTCGGTTAAAAATTGCTTGCAAATGTAATTCGCAAGGAATTTACACGCAATTACGAAGCAGAAACAGAATATCTGTTATAAATCAGTGAATATATGGTTTTTATATGGATACCTTCAAGGATTCCTCTTTTTTCTCTCCATTACTAGCACGTGTTTTTTCGTATGAAAAATATATTACAATATTATTTAAATACCATATATAACTGGATTGTCCTTGGGGGGCTTCCAAATAAATACCTGCTAACCGGAATTACCTGTGGGGTTCTTCCGTCGCTAGTAAATGTATTCCGTAAGGAATTTATCAATTTATATTGCAACAATATAAATACAAACAATCGGGTTATCCTTTGAAGGATTCCAAATAAAAAAGTACCTGTTAATAGCTAGTATATGTATTCTATAAGGGATTTATATTGCAGTAGTGTACAAATACAAAACCTAATCGGTTTTTTTTGAAGCCCTTCTTATTTAGAAGGAAAGAAAAATAAAAAAGTAACTTCTAACAATAATTACCTATAGGGTTCTTCCATCGCTAGTATGTACTAGTACTAGTATTCCGTAATGAATTTATATCGAAATAGTATATAAATACATAACATAATCGGATTGTCCTTTGGGGACTCCTGTGGGGTTCACTGCTCGCATTACATTTGAATTAGTGTTACGCAGACAACTGCAACAAGAAGTACTCGCAATTCGGATCTACTTGTGGGGTATTTCCTCTGCATTGTACATGTATTCCATGAAGAATCCTCACAGTGTTACGCAGACAACTGCAACAAGAAGTACTCGCAATTCGGATCTACTTGTGGGGTACTTCCTCTGCATTGTACATGTACTCCATGAAGAATCCTCACCGTGTTACGCAGACAACTGCAACAAGAAGTACTCGCAATTTGGATCAACTTGTGGGGTATTTCCTCTGCATTGTACATGTATTCCATGAAGAATCCTCACAGTGTTACGCAGACAACTGCAACAAGAAGTACTTGCAATTCGGATCTACTTGTGGGGTATTTCCTCTGCATTGTACATGTATTCCATGAAGAATCCTCACAGTGTTACGCAGACAACTGCAACAAGAAGTACTTGCAATTCGGATCTACTTGTGGGGTATTTCCTCTGCATTGTACATGTATTCCATGAAGAATCCTCACTGTGTTACGCAGACAACTGCAACAAGAAGTACTTGCAATCCGGATCAACTTGTGGGGTATTTTCTCTGCATTGTACATGTATTCCATGAAGGATCCTCACCGTGTTACGCAGGCAACTGTAACAAGAAGTACTCGCAATTCGGATCTACTTGTGGGGTATTTCATCTGCATTGTACATGTATTCCATGAAGAATCCTCACCGTGTGACGCAGACAACTGCAACAAGAAGTACTCGCAATTCGGATCTATTTGTGGGGTATTTCCACGACATTGCACTTGTGTTCCAGAAAGAATCTTCACCGCATTATGCAGCTGATTAGCGTATATTCCATACGGAACTAATACTGTACGCTATTCGTTGAACAAAGTACTAGATAACCGGATCTACCTTTGGGGTAACTGTTTACTCAAACAAAAAAATATACTTACATATATATTTCTGAAGGAACTCACGTCACGCTGGAAAACATACGGTGAACTGAAACAAGTACTTATTTATTCGCATGAAACTGCGAAGGATTTCTATTCAATGAGCAATAGCTGTATATTATTTATTTACTTATTTATTTCACAATAAATGTAATTTACAATTTACACCAACCAACCAAGGGGATTCTCTCGCCAACTGCAAATTGCATCTTAGTACTGCCAAAAACCTTCGTCGACGCGCTTATCGGGGGGACAATTGCACTACTTTCATCGATCTAGAACTTTGAAGTTCACCGGAGTGTTATCGCCGACGGCGAAGTAGTGTGAAGTTGTTATAACAAATATTATAATATCAACTTTTAAAAGTTTTTTGCTAACCGCACCACTGCTACGGTGGTACTGAATACCGACGGTGATACCTTAACAACAGTAGCTATCTATTCTGTCGACAACGCGTTGGTGATGCCGTTTTTTTTTTTTCGTGGCTTGTGAATTAAATTAGTCTTTGATCATAAAGTCTGTGACTCAATAACCAGCTAAGCCTGTCATCAGGCCTTTAAGCAACAGTAACTTTTCAGTAATGTTTCCGACAACCGCAGTAAGGGGCGTAAAAATTGTTCGACCTGCTGGTCTAATGATGCATGTGACTCTCACACAAAGCCAGCCTAAAAACCGCCTAAAACTGTCAGCCGTAGACGTAAGTTCTAAAGGGATATATAATAATAATAAAACTAAGAGATTTTATCTATCAAATCTATTGTTGATTCACGAAAGATTCTCTTATTGATAAATTCGGGAACATACCATTCTTATGTCATCGTGGAGCAATTGACATAAATGTACCTAATTATAAGTACAATAACATCGCACATGTTTCAATAAAAAAGACTATAACAATTCAGACATTGAAATATAATGTAGTATGTATTTAATTAGACTGAAAGTAAACTAATAAATGTATGTGTACAAATTGATACCTATATAGGCATATGAAATTATGAGTACTAATTCCGAATTTCAAATTATATTTGATTATCTGAGGACAACTTAATTCAAGTTTTTATAAACTCTTATAAATTGATGTGGTCAGTTGTTCAGTTTCAGCCGAATTGAAGAGAATACTAAGCTACATCCTGTTTGTACACCGTAGGTACATACCGTTTGGCTTAGTACCTATAGCTAATATTTTCAACGGGTTTTTAACTTACTGAGGCGTACGGAACAGTTGTCTTTTTTCTACTTAATAATAATAAACAAACTTGAGTGAATTATTTTCTGGTTGGCCTGCCGGTCAATGATAATGCAATTACAAATAGTAGGTATACCACTGTATACCCCCTGTATATGTACGATTAATTGTATTAACCATTGCTTAATGTATTAGTTAATTTGTTTGTTGCTTCCGTAAAAGTAATTTTTTTGAATATTGCGTATTTTTGAATATTTCCGTGCTAGCGGACGATTGATTCATTTTTGCATACTAGGCTAGAGATACAAACATATTCTATACATGCAAAACATACATGTATACCGTAGATTGTATAATTATACAATGTTATGCTCCTTATGTGCATGCCTCAACAACGGGGTTCCGCCTCCAAAGTAACCAGACATTATCACTATGACAAAATTATACTCAACAAATGAGCGGTAAACTTTGCCATCAAGTGATGTTGTAAAATAAGACAAACAATAATGTATTTATTATTTATTTATTTCAACAAACAAGTACAATTGCATGATTTACACGTCTGTCAAACTGCAAAGCAGTTTGTCGCCAGTAGTTCTCGTGGATTACAATATACGAGTACGTACTCTCAACGTACTTATTTTTTACTTACTTGTTTTTAATGTTGCAGGTGTCAGTTCTAGGACGGAGGTACACTTAGGGTATTGTGGTTTGATTTTATTATATTCAAGTCTTACGACTGCGGTCCGCCTATATGTATATATGTCATCCTATAAACTTAACAATGAGATTGTTTCTTAATGGCCTCCACCCATAATTTTTTTTAACATTGAGTAATTTTATTTTGGGTATTATATACTTAACTAATCACACTATCGTTACCGGATTGAAGTCCGGATAATGTTTCACTTATAAAAACATCCCAACTGCTTACGCATATTACTGCATATGTGATGGAATACAGTAGTTTGCGTATCGTCAATTCGCCATGAAAACAATTTTATCCTTACAATACTTTGTAATCGAATTTCCCTTATTGTTTCATACAAGTTTTAATTCTACAGATCATAAGGTTACCGCAGTTCACCCAGGTCCTTGCTAATTGGTCAAATCAGCATAGACAAATAAGGATTATATTTTATATATTTTTCTATAGAAAATATTTTCATTGCGGCCTACTACTTAAATACTAATTAATTTAGAACATAATAATATCCAATGTTATTCAATTTAGTATTTTTTACAGCACATATATTTCATGTGATTTTCGGCCGCAAAACTCTAAAAGAAGTCAATACATTGATTTCGTTTTTCATACAGGACTGGTGGTGGATGCTCTGTGTGTTCCACTACACTTACAAAATCTCTGATAACAATTATAGATCAGTGTTTTTTGTGTTAACAATCTGTTCAAATTGTTGTATGGAAAAATGGAAAATCTACTTTATCAATGGATGGATTTTAGTGGCCTCAAACCACTTTCGGATTATTGCCTTTCAAATGAAACCATTTTAAGGCATATCGGTTGGATGGTTTCACAGTCTATAGAGAACATCCGTATAAACGTTTTATGTTTTTATATACATATATAGATAGATAATGTTTTAATTAAAACAGTGTTTTTATAGATACTTTTTATTCCTACTTACAGGTTTGGAATTACTTGTGGTTGGCGACATAGTTGCTGCTTTCGTTACTACACTCGCTGTAGTAGTGTGACCAAAAGCTACAAAAAAATGGATCTTTCGGGAAAGAACAAATTTCAGTCAAGACAATTATCATCAAATTACTTACTCTCTTAATACTGGCAAGGGTTACATAGAAAGGATACCATATATATTATCGATAATATTGCCAAATCTATATTTACCTCATTTAAGTAATTTACTTATTATCCTTAAAATATTTTAATGAATATTTTACATAAAAATTTCAGAATTCAGTGGATATTCCACTTTATTCGGTTAACATTACACTCGTCATGTTCATAGCAAATACAGTTAACTACTTATCAGTTGCATAATTACCGAGTGTGTTATATATACGGTATTACATAAGTATGTACTGTTGTCACCAATATATTGTTCAATAGATTGAAATTAAAGAGTAAAATATTGCTATCATTATTACAATTAAAAATAATGATAACATCATTAGTTTCACGACTACCTTCTCTAAACGTCTACAAGTATTGCTATGCTAATATCGAGAACGAAACTCGAAGAATAATTGATGATTAAACGAACTTACCTGTAAGTGAAGTTCAATCCCAATTATTCGAGAGCTTCGTTCGAAGATATTAGCATCCCTCCCTCCCTAGTGTACATGTCATATACACTACACCCCTAGTCGTGAAACATGAAACAGCTCAGCAAATCTCTGAACTGAATGACGAACCGAGGAGGAGAGCGCCCCAGCTAAGTGAGGTTTTACAAATCTACCCTACAAAAATTGATAATTTCATGTTTTATTTTTTATCTACCTCTAAAATTCAGTGCGAAATGGCGGGTGGTACGTGGCTACTACAAGTATTGCTATGCTAATATCTTCGAACGAAGCTCTCGAATAATTGGGATTGAACTTCACTTACAGGTAAGTTCGTTTAATCATCAAATAGACTTCACTTCCAGATGCAAACCCGAACAAATCAGTAGAATCCGAGTTACAAAAGTGTAAACCGAGCACAAAGGAATCGTACGACGAGCTACAACATACCCTATCCTGTGATATGACGTCATACATGACTAGTGAAGTGTATTACACGCTAAAGAGGTTAATGCCGGGAGATCTTAAAGTGTTGTACTATGGTACGGGAGACGCGCATGCTAATATAGACCCTAATCCGTTTGAAGAAGGCTTCGAATGCCGTCCGCATGAGAAAAAGGGAGGAATTTATGTCACTGATAATGTTGTTTATAATTGGTAAGTATGGAATGACTGTTTGGGAAATTAAAATGAATAGTTGGTATAATTAATTGATTTGGAAAATGAAGATTACATAATATATTGATTGAGAATGGTACGTTCTCATAGTCCCATGCACTATAGAGAAGAAAGAATATGGGATCCGTCAGTAGAAGACCATTCCAATTCGGCCAAAAGTCGATGTCGATTTTTTCATCGTTGTATAGGTGAATCTAATTGTTTAAAAAAGATTGAAAAATTTCCTGTCACTGTATTAATTTAGCATTTTTATCAGTGGATAGAAACGAGGACTTGATTTACAATAAAATTAATAAAGCTAATTTTATTTTGCAGTGTTGTTGACACAGAATGGACTTACAATACTTATCAAGAGTTATATGGAGTTCCTTGGAAGTGCCCTGAATGTGGTATGATGCTGTGTCTATCACCATTAGAAAGGCTACAACATAAACAGTTTACGTGCTCTGCAAAGGACATAAAAGAGGAACCAGAAACTTCGAAGCCACTCCGGGATATTAGACCTAATTCCAAGGAATATAAGTGCGAAAATTGCAACCAAGTGTTTTATATGACTCCTGTTGAAATACTAAAACACAAGAAAAGTTGTCAACGTAACATAACAGAATAAATTGTTTTATTATCGTTATAAGTTTTTTTATTAATAAATAAATTAACGTATATTACCCACCTAGATTCGAGCTTGGATTCAGAATATCTTAAGCTGACGATCCACCTGATGGTAAGTAGCTATCGTCGCCCATGAACATCAGCAACACCAAAAGCATCTGATACGTTGCCGGCCAAGAAAGAGAAAGAAAGAACTGGCTTTTAAGCCCCCAACCGGAACGCGACGAGTCGTTTGGCAGCTGACTCATGCTCCAGGGTGCTATCCAGCCGAACCCCACGGAGAAATAATGGTATTTTAATGAACTAATCAATTTTACCAATAAAATCCCTTCGACGGGCCCTCCTAAGAACAACGTAGTGTTTAAGTACTTTGTACGAACAGCGGGCCGGATTTACTATTTAGTCTCCTCTTACGACACCCATCCGGCGTGGTATTGGGGTTAGAATTCTAAGCGGCCTTAATACGGCTGGTGTCATTTAAATAAAAAAGATGTTATTAAAAAGTACCTACCTATATAGGTCGTTCTTCGTTCGTGATGTAGCTTCGTTTGCCGGTGATTAACATAAATAGACAATTGCCTACTTAACTTATGAAACATTGTTGAAGAAACCGATTCTCTTTGGCCAAGAATATCAATCGAGGCGGGTTAATTCGCAAACGCAACACATTCCAGTGCAAATCTTTATGCGATCTTAATACAGTCCCGTTTCACAAGTGCACTGCTGCCATAGAAAAATTAAGGCAGTGGGTAGAGTAGGTTAAACAATTTGTCGTAAGTTAAATTTGTCTTAAAAAACATAAGTAGGTAACTTGGATTTATCTACTTTTAAGAATAATGATAACACAAATATCAATTAACGATAATTAAAATTGAGAGGCAACACAAGAGAAGCTGTAGGTGTAATTACTTAATATGTTCTCAAAATTAAGCAATTCTGTAAAGATAAATATGTACTTCCCTATTAAAAAAAATCTTTTGTTAACTATAATATTATTATAATCTAATGCACTATTTCAATTTTGCTAACGTCATAAAAGCCAATCGAGCGTCGATATCTACAAAACAATAATACAGAAAAAATTGTACTGTTTTGATACTACCAGTAGTTTGCAATACCTATTCTCATACCTACATTATATTTTTCATGGAAATAGCTGGCAAACGAGCTGACGATCCACCTGATGGTAAGTGGCTATCGTCGCCCATGGATATCAGCAACACCAAAGGCATCACTGATGCGTTGCCGGCCAAGAAAGAAAAGAAAAAGAAAGAAAGAACTGGCTCTCAAGCCCCCAGCCGGAACACGACGAATCGTTTGGCGGCTGACACATGCTCAAGGATGGTAGCTATCCAGGCGAACCCCATGGAGAAATAATAATAATGGTATTAATTAACAATTAAAATCAATATTACCAATATAATCCCTCGAGGCGTCCTACCACCAGCGGGCCGGATTTAGTCGCCTCTTACGACATCCATCCGGCGTGGGATTGGGGTTAGTATTCTAAGCCGCCCCAATACGGCTAAAATAAATTAAAATTAATGTGTACTTAAATACGTACTTATACCACTGTTAAATAACCTCACCTCGCAAATCGCAACACAGGGAGTACCCACACAACTACGTCCGTCATTAGGGCCGCACACACGCGCCGGATCGTGACCCGCCCGGGCCGGCTGCCTGATCGGCTTGCGATGCCCTTTTTAATTCGCACAATAACGCACCGTGCGTTGAAGATACCACTTGTTGGTTACACTGGCGGATTTGGACATATACATATTTTGGTTGTTAGGTCCTTTCAGAGAAACTTTTAATAGCTTAGTAAGTAGTGGATTCGACTCACCTACTTGTAAAGCAGTAGTGTTTGCGGATAGAGATAGTAGATAAGGCTGGAAAAAATGCCTTAATAATTTACATGATCATTTAGTATTATAAGGTAATTTTACTTTTCTAAGAATGATCACTTGCATTTTTTTGCACGTTTGTTTTGTTTTTCTTTGTGTATCTATAGTCCGTGCGCTGTAGCATGGTGCGGGTGACAGTTGCCTATATGATGTTGAGATCTGTCAGTATCTATAGTAAATACTGGCGTTACGTTATACGCATAAAACTTTGCTTAATTTTTCTTTCCAATAGGTTTTATTTGTAGATTAGAACATTCTGGTTGGGTTTAATTTAATTTACTTCAATAATTAATGATTTAATATATTACGAATGTGGTACAGCTGAAATACTAAGTCATAATTTGTAAATTGCGGTAACTTTCAAGAGTAAAACGAAACGTTATTTAAACTGTCACCCGCACCATGCTACAGCGCACGGACAATAGGTCAAGTTAAAAATGCAATGTAGGTAGCTCATACTATCTTCCTGTTAGGAATCTGAATCTTTTGTTTATAAATCTGGAAATCGATTCTAGAATCCTCTAATCGATAAAGGACCAACAGAGCTACAGGATCGTTTCATCGGATTTTATTTACATTGGTAATAATTAAATAATTGATTATTGATTAATAACTTAATCAAAGAATCGATGTACACATGGCTTTAGTCGAAGCTAATGAAAAGGCTTTTACTAAGTTAATGTGCTCACCACCTTGGACCACATCTCCACTTTCCATCAGGTGGAATTGTGGTCAAGCATTAACTTATTCGTGTAAAAAAAAAACAAAAAAAAGATTTTAACGAACTAGAAGAATCTCCCCGTGTGGTCCGTACAGGGGGCGGCTGCAGCCGGCGGAGTAAGGCCGCCCTCGGACGCTGACATTAGGATCTTACACACTGACTGGACACCGCATGACAACCTGTCTTTTATGAACTAACTTTATACCGACTCGTAATACTCGCCAATTTCCTATGACCCATCCTAGTAAGTAGATCCAGATAGGTTTTTCAGAAGTGAAAATTAAGTTTTGTTTAAGCAGAAACTGCTATTGCATTTTGCATGTCTGGTGATTCCCTAAATTTAAGTAGGATATACCTATAGTAAGTAATGTAATCGTCACTCACTTTGGCAATAATCGGTAGTCCGGAAAAAGCTGTCCATTCGATTTCGACCCTTCAATTGCAGGATGGTAGTCTGAGACGCGGACGGTATCTTAAGTTGCTGTCTCTTCCTACTGACAAGTTCGTGAGTTTACAACCGACGCGATAGACGTGACTTGGGCCGGCATGGTCGACACAAGCTGTCCGAACATTTTTGTCAGTATTTCTTTTAAATTCGTTCAAAAAATTCTAATTTATTTATTCTTGAGTTCCTAATAGGTTATCCGTAAGTTTATCTAGAACTGGTGAAACTAGCCCTTATGGAAGTATTTTTTTTTTACCAGGTTTTCGGAAAGCTGCGCCTTATGAAAATAAGGCAAAAGAAACGGCGAAAGAAACTCCTGAGCACATAGTCAAAAATTTTATACTTTGAATGAAATGCATTGTTTAGTTTAGTTTTTTGGAGTTTATAACTCCTTATCTATCGATTTCATATTTAAGCCCCTGGTATGAAATTATATGGGGAGTAAAATCATTGTGATACATACATAGAGGAGACATCTCAAACAAAATGTGTGTTCCACCGCCGGCTTGCCCTCCGTTCTCTTTTCAAACTAGAAGCCTCGTTTGCACACTTGCCATAGAGTAACTTTGTATATGACACTTGCCGAACCAAGACGGCAACCTAAGCAAGCTTATGTATTCCATTAACACGCCAGTGGCTTGCCAAGTTCAAACGCTCCATAAGATTTTTTATTCCAAAATGGCGGGAACATTGCACAATAATTTAATTAAATTCGTTTTAGTTGATTTAAGTTAATATTTTGTTTTCTTACCGATGATAAAGTGATACCATTATCTTTTTTTGTTTT
The DNA here is from genome assembly GCA_951805285.1 of Thymelicus acteon. NCBI lineage: Eukaryota > Metazoa > Arthropoda > Insecta > Lepidoptera > Hesperiidae > Thymelicus > Thymelicus acteon. The sequence continues at coordinate 5,786,784 of OX638229.1, read as the reverse complement.
TTGTCGTGCAATTGTGATACGTTCTTATTACGCACGACGGTTAAAATCGTTAAATCCGTTAAAATCGGACCAGCCATTTCAGAGATTAGCCGGAACAAACAGACAGACAGACAAAAATTGTGAAAAATGTTGTTTTGGTATATGTACCGTGTATACATCCAAATGCACTTAGTAAAAAGCAGTTATTTTAATATTACAAACAGACACTCCAATTTTATTTATTTGTATAGATAATTGCTGTATCCCACACTCAAAAATCGTCTTGATTCTTGTGCAAGAAAATCCATAATTATGATTTGTCACACTTACCAGATTTTTGTTGCACCCATGTTTTACTATTTAATTTGCGTCTTAAGCTTAATAATATGTTCGTTTTATATCTTTTATTTTTAAATAATATATAATTTGCTTACTTCTTAAATTTCTTGTAACAATCTCGATCTAGGCTACAAAACTATATAGAGTATCATAATCTAAAATTAATTCCCGAGCTAACTAACTGTTGCGAGGAATAAACTAAGCGCCACCTCACGACAGAATTTCTGGGGGATCTTTTAGAATAACCTGAACATTATGTCAGCCTTGTTTACAAAATATATACAAACCTGAATAACACTGTCTGTACGTAAATATAAATTATACGGATTATTTTTATGTAAATACTGGACAAACAAGCTATCTGAAGGTACAGTCACCTGCAGAGAAAAGTAACCCATCTATTACTGTGTGTTTATAAACAGATGGGTTACTTTTTTCTGCAGGTGACCGTACCATCCACCACCAAGTAATGGACATTGATTCATAATTAATGCTCTGCCGACGGCTTTGCCCGCGTTTTCCGGGATATTAAGGGGCCATCCATAAATTACGTCACACTTTAGGGGGAGGGGGGGGGGGGTTCGATGTAATGTGACATTATGTGACAAGGGGTGGGAGGGGGTCCTACATTTCGTGACGTCACATTTCAAAATCGAATAATTGGTATGTATAGGTAAATATTAAAAAACAATTAATGGAAATAAACTTATTTCGGAACTGCTGTTTTAACTTAATAATTTCTGTCAAAAAGTCATGAAATTAGTGTGACGTAGTTTATGGATGGCCCCTAAGTACCTAGGACTCTATAAATTATTCCACATCGCGGTCTACCTATACCTATGCTTTTCATGAAATCAATAATCATATTTTATCTTATTATTTTCAATAGTAGGTACCTATACCTAATAGCTACTTAATTTCCTAATAACACTTTAATTTACCTACTGCACGAGCTCTCGGGCATGTGTTGTCAGATAATTGACAGGTCTTTCTAACTGGTTTTTATATCGACAGGCAAAGTTGCGTGGTCAAGTCTAGTTTAACGTGATCGTGATCTCCGTACAGATGGTGGTTGACTTTTGACCTCCAAGTCTACAAAGAATGCAGCTAACTACACTCTTAATCCATTGATATAGAGGTCATTTTCCAATGTTTCCACGTGCAACCAAGCTGTCAACCCGCCACTGTATAGGAAGCAGCTAGGGCATCTGTTGTTTTGTTTAATGAAATTATTTCGTGAAACTGTACTGGGACGGGAGTGGCGGCAGGGTTAAACGAAGTCGTGGTTCTGTAAATTAATTGTAACTTCATGTTGGTATAAAGGAAAACGTTTTTTTTATTATTACAAAAATTATTATGCAAAGTACCTAGGTATATAATTTATTAACTACCTATTGTATTGTATTTTATTATTTTATTATCTTTATTACCTAGATAGTTTCATTATCTACCCATTGTAGACTGTATGTCATTGTACATCGTAGGTACAACTAGATTGTATATGTATACCTACCTAATATTCTCACAATGAAGCCGATAATGAGCAGATAGTATGTACCTAGGAAAGCTACCTATCTAGGTACCTACCTACTATAATGGTACAAAGTCGCCGAAGCTCTGTGTTCGGTCGGCAGTCGGCAGTGTCGGCTACGCGATAAATCGTCTACAGAGTGGTAAATCGCGTTATCTAGCGCCTGATCGGCAATGATCTAACGCGCTTCTCTGATCATTGCATGTATGGCATGGTAGCTCACAAAAATACTGGGTAATGTCTTTAATTTTGTTTACCTACTTGCGCAGTATCCAACTATATCGCATTTAGGGTAAAAAATTAACAACATTGATAACAAACATTTCTACGGTTCATTTATCCGGGAGGGCGGAGTAACTCTAGTAAACGGACTAATAATACTTATTATCTTTTTCAAAATTTGATTTGATTAGCCGGCTCAATAGCTTCTGATTAAGATTTGTTGAAGCGATTTATTTATTTATTTATTTATTTATTTATTTATTTATTTATTTATTTAAGGCATACCAACTAAGTACATAACTTAAATTTTACAATATAACAAATATTATAATCTAACCTGATATATTATGCACTTAAATTAATGGTTTGCTCAACATTTTTACATGACATTGCAATCAGAAGGCACGATAAAATATAACAAATATAGATTTCAAATTAAAAGTTTATAATAAAAAAGAGAGATTCAAAGCGATGGCGTAAATTGACTTTTTAAAGAGTTTGTAAAAAGCCTAATTAGAATAAAAGTATTTCACTTTGACTTAGCAACATTGGTACATACTTTAGTACCTATACCTGCATGAAATTAGTAGATTCAGAAATCTAAACTAAAAAATGTCACTATACAAATCTTGGTTACAACATTTCGTAAGGCAGTTTTGTAGTGGAACCTAACTAAGTATATTTATCCAACTTAACAAAAAATGTCCTAGTGAAAAGAAATCCAGTATTAATCTTAACGTAAATCTAAGTAAAGTAGTAAAAACTTTCACGACTCCAGTGCCCAGTGTAAGCGCTATCAATTCCCTGTTAAGATAAGATCCAGTGCGGATTTGCGGCGGTACGAACTCCGCGGCGAGTTTATGAGACGTGCGGATATCACGCAATGCTAGTTGCGACTCGTTCCCATGCTTGATAACGCTTACCCCATACTTGGATACTGTATTTAATGTTGAATCCGTCGTATTAGAAGTTGATTTTAACTTGCATCGGGGAAGAAAAACAGTGAAACCTGCACACCTGAGAGTTCTCCTTGTTGTTAACGGTGTGTGAAGTCTGCCAATCCACAATTCATTTATAAGAGGATTGTTACTGAAGCCTTTCACCATTAGGCTTATCTGAAGGTAATTCGTTTATTTCTCACCATCACGTGGCTCGTCTTCTCGACTCTGCTGCTACCAACATTGCAATCTTGTGATGATACTTAGATATAGGTAGGTACAGTAATTAATATGGCATCCCTCCAACCTTCCAACCTAGCAACCTTCCTACCACATAGCGTCCCACACGTTACCATACCTAGCCGGAATAGAGCCATTAAGATCACAAAAGATAACCGGGTTAATTAAAAAGATAATTCGACGACCCTAGACCCTAGGGCTAAACAATCGCGAGCAGCCTTCGACGAAGAAAGTTCTAATGGGTTTTAGTTGTATCTCGGTCCCCGTGTTAAATAAGGTTTTCAGTACGCCTGTCCTCAAACAGATAACGTTGTGCTATTTCACGCTTAGGATAGATTAAACTGATTAATGTAAAAGGAAAGTATTGAGCGGCTTTTGTAACGTCTACAAAAATTATCCTTAAGTAGACGACACGTCTATTTTATTATAATAATATATCTAAGTGAATAGACCAATGTTTTGATGTTTGTTTCAAACTCCAGTTCCCTGCGACGGAAAAGGTTGTCTTTTGAAACACTTCACTTTGAGAACCTTTTTAGTGGAGTTTGTAGATTTGATGCCGATCGAGCGAGGAGTTTTAGGATCCGATTCTTGACATAGGCAGATATTTATGAGTATCATATCTCAGAATGAGAGAAATTAAGGCCAAACCTAATTCATGCTATAAGTGTGTAACGTTTACCTTAAACATTGTGGGAATCTGAGACAATTGACATACACACTTGTCCAGTTTTAAGAATCTGTGACGACAAGTAGGTAAGTAACTGTTCCTTCCTCCCTGCATTACATTAAAACTATTAAAAGTACCCAAAGTATCAGAATCGTTTCTCGTTAGCTACAACTGCTACCTACAATCTTCGGGTCACGACGGCCATTACAGATCTAATACAAGAACAATATAAGGTATAAAAACTTGGCTAAATTGAATTTCCCGTATCTACCATCACGGGACACGGGCGGCTGGTGTCGGTGTCGGTGCGATTTGTCGCAATCGCCCGACAACCGAGCGTGACAGTAGCGGTCGTATTGCTTAGGGTGGTGGTGTAATGAGCTTGCGTATGCGCAGGTTTTTTAGCGTTCTAAACGCGGCTTTGACTACGTTTTCGGGGATAATAAGTACCCGTTGCGCTATTCCAGATCATGGTCTACCTGTGTGCTAAATTTCATGAAAATTTGTTCAGTAATTTTTCTGTTAAAGAGTTACAAATAGGTAATAAAGAGTTAAAGAATTAAAAATAATAAAAATCAATAGAAAAAAATTAGGGATTACAGCAGGCCTCTTAGGTAGGTTCATTTCAGACATATTAGATCATAATGTTTTTGTTCTTTTCATAGAGAAATTCTTTTTATAGCGATATAAACAGGTCATTCGTGTATGTTAATATTATACCTACAGTTGCACACTATGTGTGAACTCCCATAGGTAGATAATGTTAATTATTAGATGATTATTAAATTATATTAACGAATTAAAAGAAAATGTATTTAAATGAATTAAAAGAAAACAAAAGTAGTCACTATAACTTTAACGGGTCAGGAGTAGGTAGTCTTACACAATATCTGTGTACTTCACTCAATACATAACAACCTTAACAAAAATCCGTAGTCGTAGATAGAGCAGGGGCGCTCGTGAGCGATGCCACAGATAACGAAGCGTTGTTTCGTTGTAAAACTCGAAAATTAACATCATTTGCCAACGCGCGATCGCCGGGACGATACCCATGCTGCGCTGTGACGTAAGGTATGAGTGGAGTGCGGATTTGTTTCGAATCCCTGAAACTTGGATAGCTACATTTACTTACGTATGTGTGGCGTAATGGTTACCATGCAAGACCGCCGTACCAAGCGGTCCTGACACACACAAACGGCCTGGATTCGATTTCCAGCGAGGCGGAAAGCTTGGTCTGGGTGTGCGTTCTTCTCTTTGTGAGTTGTCTGTGGCACCCACGGTACAGGGAATCCTAGTGTTGGGCTATAAGGTGCAGCGCAGACGACGCTCTTTTTGTGCAATCGAGTGTGCGGACGCACAAATGTTTACATGGCGCGCAGCCGCACTTTTTTGCGCGTCGTATGCGTTACTGCATATAATTGCAAAGGTTCTATTTTCACAGACTTAAAAGTGCGTCACGGACAGTGTGCCGTCTGCGCTGCACCTAAGTGTGTAGCGTTATTGATGTGAAACATCTTTATGCGAGGGGTAAACCTGATTTTAGACTTGGTGATCGTGGCGACGCATTTCGATGTTTCACATCTGCCAGCCGTCCCATGACAGCTGTTCTTTTTTTTTATAATACTTATTACTGCGTAAGGACAGGACCAACGCGTGCTCAAAACGAAGCATTTAGTAAACTGATTGCCTGATTTGAAAGTGCTCTTATAATAATTTGCTTATTTCACAACAGTAAAGCTATTCTGTTTTGTAACTCGACAGCGGAATCCGCGATGAGTGTCAAACTTCAAACGACTAAAGATAGGATTTTGACACTCATCGCGGATTCCGCTTTCGAGTTACAAAACAGAATAGCCTTGCGGTTAGTAGAATGGTAGTGATCTAATGATACTTTTTAACAATATGTTATGAATTAAAAATTAAAATACAATGATGGACACATTTAAATCTATTGTTTTCTTCATATTCCTAAAACTCTATCGCTTACTCATTGCACCACACAACTTAAGTAATGTGGTGTTTCGTTTTAATAGTTGTGGAGATGTTGAAATTCGATGTTATTGGGGTATAATTGGTGTGGCGTGGTGGCGTGGTACTTGGTAGCGTGGCAGCCGTGTCTCGGTGTTAGATACGAAGCTAGGGAGAATTCTTCGGGAATGTTTAATGTTACACGTATTAAGTTTTAATCGAATTATTTTTCTCACAACTTTTTATCAGCTCTTAGCTAATGTCTTTTGATGATTTTGGGTAAATTCGTGTAGGTTTGTTTGCAAATGGTCTCCATCGCTCTAGACAAAACCAAAGGCGTATGTAACGTTGCTGGGCAAGAAAAAAAAGGAAAAAGGAAAGAAGGAACTGACTCTGAACTCTAAGGTGACCATACGCTTTGGGCGGGATTATCCCGCTTTGAGGCCGTCTGTCCCGCTGTCCCCCGCGAGATCAAAAAAGTCCCACTTTGTACCAAATGTCCCGCTTTGTCCCGCTTTGGGATACATATATGTACTTACTTGTGGACATGAAAGTCATTGAAACTACGAGATTTATGCCCGACGACCTTTTTTTTACCTCTCAATAGTAATTATTGTATTTTGTATACAATATCCGTAGACGTCCCGCATGGCTCCGCAGGTGTGTTAGGACTGATTCATATATTGTAGTGATCTCATAATGAACAAATATCAAAATCATCTTTTAATTGACACGGAGGCACCCGATGACTTTTTTCGTGCCCGTCCTGCTGCAGTGCTCAGAAATATGGTCAGTTTACTCAATCCCTCTGCCGGATTTTCGGCCCCTGCCGGCTTTGATGATAATTAATAATTATCAACCGCCTCCGAGTCTACTCTAGTTGCATATAATTTTGTCGTTTAAGGATATACATTCATCTTTAAATCTAAGTCTCATTCTTCTTTTTCCTTCTCTGGTCGTGTTGCACCCAGTGGCGTGCCTAGGCCGTCAGAACAAGGCAACATCCCAGGATCTCGGGATCTTTGGTCCAACAACACAGAACACTCCATTCCATACGTATTATATTTACCAGCAAATATGAGTAATAACAGCTGCAGAGTGATGATAGTAAAGCGATGATAGTAAGCTGGGCTTTCGGCTTGTATGGCTGTACCGCACTATCCTGTTGAAAAATGGCTGAGAAAATGAAGAGTAGACTACACTTGCCTCTATCCATCTCCTCAATTACTCTACATTAATCTCATCAATTCAGAGCTTTATGGTCTTTGTTATTTATCGGTCCTAATTCTTATCGAAAGGTAACAGTCGTTAAGTCACGTCGGAGGCCTTCGGGCGGCATGAAATCTTCCAACACTTGGGTTGGCCACTCCCTTCCACCAGTCCGCACTGGAGCAGCGTGGTTCGTATGCTAATTAAAAATTATGGTATCATGAGAAGACTAACCTTGTAACGTAAATAAAAATACAAATCTTACATTTTATCACTATAATTAATTTTAACTAGTTCTGCCCGTGACTTTATCCGCGTTTTCCGGGATTATGAAAGTCTGATCAATATCTTATTCCAGATTCTACCTGTGTGATAAATTTCATGAAAATCCGTTCAGTAGTTTTTGAGTGAAAAATTTGAGTCTTTGGTCAACTCATCCCGCTCGATATCATCCCACGGGATGAGTTGTCCTAGTGCAATTTTTGTATCGGACAACTCATCCCGTTGTCCGATTCAAAAATTGCACTAGGACAGTTGTCCGATTCAAAAATTGCACTAGGACAACTCATCCCGCGGGATGATATCGAGCGGGATGAGTTGATCAATGACTCAAAAATTTATTTAGTAACAAACATCTATAAGATCTAACAACCAACAAATATTCACATTTTTAATATTAGTAGGATGTTGAGCTTACCGTAGGGGTGAAAACCAGTAATTTCCAATTATTCCAATACACTTTCCTTAATTCCGAATCAATTGGCAACAAAGGTTTTAACATTGTATTTGTTCTTAACTCCATCGACTTCTCTTACACCAATTACTAACAATTGTAATGCAATTATATTTATCTGATATTCATTGAACAGTAAAAGAAATTTGTAGTCCACAAGGGGAGATTTGACAAGGTTTGACGATTGGACCGCCCTGGTAGCAACGACTGACTACTGTTTAAACGTAGAAGGATTATTTGAACTCTATTGCGATGGTATTAGAGTACATTTTCGTGTGGAGTTAGTTGAAGAGATTACCGAGCATAGATAATAAGGCAACTGGCGCTAAGATTTCGAAGAATAGACTAATTTTACGCCTCAACTCTGTTTACGTTTTTGTGAGGGTACGAGTTAGGAGTTACGAGGTGGTTACGAGTAAAAGAAACCTCATAGTCATTACGCGGGTTATACGGTACGAAGTTTTATTGTTATTTGGATTTGGAGTACCTAATGCTAATGAAAGAAGAAATTATGTAAATCTCTATATATTTTAATAATGTGTAGACGAACTTCTAATATACATAATTGGACGTAGTTCCAGAAAAACGTTCCAATCCACAAACATAACATTTTGAGAAAATCGAGGATTAAGTTCAATCCTGTATTACTTCATGAAATCATTTTAGTTTAAACTTCAAGTATTGTTATACTATACATAACATGTTAAAATTTTTAGTTAACCTTATTTAAGACTTCCAACATTGATATTTTTTTTAATATTAGCAAAAACTTAGCTTTGGAACGTTTTTGATATATTGCAATATCTTTGTCACGTTATAAAATATCAATTCATAAAAACGTTCCAAACGTCATTAGTAACTGGCAAAATAATAATAAAACGAGTTTATAATGAAAAAAGTTATTGAAAACTAAACATATTCAATCAAAAAAAAGATAGCATATATTCTATCTTCATGAAATATTAAGATATTGATGAGTACAAAGAGTTATACATAGGGAGGAAATTCAGAGGAAACGTGCTTCCTTTAAATCCAGAACTCTTTGTTCCTCTTTGGCCAAACGGGAAGCCTATTACTCAGGCTAAATTAAATAACCTTTAGTCAATGTTTCACTTGATTCCTGAGGATTGTCTGTCATTTTATAAACAGTTAAATGCATAGAAGTGTTGACTGATTAAACAGAAGGATTTGGGGATGAACCAGATTTTCATGCTGAAATAGAAGATGAAAATGTTGATTAGGAGATAATTAACTTAAAAAGATTCACTTAATTTGTTTTTGGTTTAATATACAATCTTTTTTTTCATTATAAACTCGTTTTATTATTATTTTGTCAGCTATTAATGATGTTTGAAACGAATTAGATTCTGAATTAGATTCTAAGTGTGTATAATAAAAACAATATAAAATAAAAACGTTTCAGGACACTTGGACTATTTTAGTTAAATAAATATTTGTATTCCCCATACTATGTGGGTTGGGCTACTAGGTCGTACATGCCATTTATAGTGAAAGTAGAGTTTTCAAATTTTGACAGCTGGTTAATGTGCATCCCATAGTCAATTAGGCACTATTAACTCAGTTTCGACATATGAGTGGCTTGGAACGTTTTTCAGAAATTACGTCCAATTATAAAATAATGTTTGTAATGTAGAAAATTATAATTGATAACATAATCTTTATGTGAAGCCGTATCACCAAGCGGGCACACTCTAGTATAGCAAAGCAAAGCAAAGCAAAGCAACAACCCATAATTGTCCCACTGCTGGGCTCGGGGTCTCCTCTCACAATGTGAGGGGTACAGGCCATAATCTACCACGCTGGCCAAGTGCGGATTGGTAGACTTCACACACCTTTGAGAACTTTATGGAGAACTCTCCGAGGTGCAGGTTTCCTCACGATGTTTTCCTTCACCGAAGCAAGTGATAATTAACTTTTAATACGCACATAATATTTGAAAATTAGAGGTGCGTGCCAGGATTTGAACTCGGGCTCCTCTGTTCGAGAGACCAACGTTCTAACCACAAGGCTATCATTGCTTCACTCTAGTGTGCTGGTATGGAATTAGGATCATTAATATCATTGTTCAAAGCCGCACCAATACAGCTGAAATTGCATTATGCACACACGCAAAAGAAAGTGCGGTAAACAATGTAGCCGTACATTGAAAAATCTCCAACAAATATCTTCCCTTTTTACAAAAATCAAACAAACAGGATCTTCAGTGCAACACCTTAATAAGTACAATTTATATACTTGGCGGGCAGGGCTTAATGACCGCAGTGATTCCCACGACCAAGTAATGAGGGGTGCGCGCACGCATGTCAAAGCGTTTACCGCGCTTACGTCCGAGTACTCAGAGTTTTTGCGAGCCAAGTCACGTGTTTTTATTGTCTTTTTAAAGGATATGCCTTTCCATTCGGAAATTCAGAGCAATTGAGACACAAATGTAAAAATACCGTGGTGTTTTCTCATTGAGTGTTTTATTTATATGTATAACAGTAGTCAGTAACTTATAAAGAATAATAATGAGGATTATTCACGAAATTGAAAACCTGGTTTTCATGTAGCTAAGCGCTTAGGATTAGTTTTCCCGAGTATGACACTTTTTAAATTTTCAAAATCTCTCAGACATCAGCTCTTATCAAATGTCAACAAGCAGATGCATCTTTTTAATCGAAAGTAGGTAAATATTACAAATGTGATCTGAAACTTTTAGTCCTTTAGTCCACTTAGAAACTCTAATTCATGTATTTTAATGTAAATTATTATAGACTTACTATTTTCCCATAAAGTAAAAACAACATTTATATTTTATAATACAAAATAATCAGAATGCTAAATATGCATTGAATTTATCAAAGCAGGCGCGTTGACTTAGTCGCAAGGCGAAGCGATCGCAAGACAGCAATTTATTCGCTTCGCATATAAAATGTCTTTTGCCCCCGGGCTCTTCATATCGCACACTCGGTCACATTCTCCGACTACCCGCGCGCAAAAAAGAGAAATTATCCATTCGCCCTCCGGCTGTCGGTGCGAACGGACGTCGCTTGTCGCTCGCAAGGAATTTAGTACAACCTTTTGTTATTTGTGCTTTAACAATGCTTAATTATTATTCTCAGTTTGGACGCTAGTCTGGCGTTTTTAAAGGTTTGAATTAAATTATTTTAAATGAGAATTTTTTTAAATTGTAATTCAATTAAAGCTTATTTATTGTTTAACCCTACTACCCCTTATAATTTTGACTGGTATGTATGTATGTTCATCTATTTCCTCGGAACTTCTCTTAATTCTACAAAGCTTTGGAATCGTCTGTCGTTCTCTGATTATCAGATGGCAGGAATATAGAGACAAATCAGCATTTAAAAATTTACCTACAGTCTATTTATTTATTTATTTATTTTTGGTCCACCTGAGACGCATAATATTATTCTTAATTAATTATTATTCTTAATTAATTAATGAGCCTTGAATTAAAATAAAATTATTTAAAAAGTAATCAGAGATAAACTTCAAAAAGGGCTGCGTTAAAAGCAATTTTTCTTTTATATAAATGAGAACTTTTACCTTAGTACAAGAAAAAGAACTTTTATGAACTACATACCAAAACACCAAAGCGTCACCAACGCGTTGCGAAAAGTAATAAGAAAAGTGGAAGTAGGTATTTGCGGCAAAATCTACCCAAATATCCATTTAGTACACTGTATGGCTAGTATATCGTGTGTAGCTGATAGCATAGTATCAGATAGTATTGAATGCACATGTACATGTGTGAGTGTGTATAATATAACTGTATGCGTCGATGTGAGTCCATGCAAATGTCAAGCGCACATCGATAAGGGCACGTTCACAATGGACACCGCGGGCTAACGGCATTGCCTGCTTCTACATCACACGATACGATAACGACAACCTATATATGTATTACACTCAGAGAAAATCAATCGAAAATGCTCATGCTCAAATAAAAAATAAAAAAACCCGCCTGTCTTCTTTAATTCTTTCATTCATAGGTATGAATGAATGAACGTAGGTCCGTTAACTTATTCGAAATTATGCTCATTTTTTTTAACACACCTGCAGCGCGGCCTTCTACTCAAAATTATGTTCTAATTACAAATTTTTACTACATTTTCGCGGTAAAAGGTCAATTGTAAAGTGAATTGGCACACTTGAAAAATTCACTCTGTATATCGTAAGAACACTAAAGTTACCAAGACGAATCTAACGATATCTTAATTATATCAATTGGTCCAGCGGTTTGGAAAATATGTATGAGGTAATTAAGAATATTTACCACATACATACAAGATACGAGCGAAAAACATAACTCTTCCTTGGCAGTCGGGCAAAAAGCAAAGGGACCGGTGTCCAAAGGGTAAAAGGTGCAACAACAGTAAATTATAAATAATATTTAGTAATACTTTTAAATTATGTGAATAAAATTTTCTTGAATTATAAAGCTGCGTCGTTGTCGTATCGTCCAATAAAGAAGCGACCATTCTTGAGAACGCGATTTCTAAACCCATACGTGCGAAAGAGATATAAATTCTGTGTTATACTTGTAACTCTGAGGCATATTTTATTTTTGAAACCTATTCTAGGAATAGGAAATTGAAAATATTTAGTGTAAGCTCAAAGTAACGAATATTTATAAATATACCAAATATAAGTTGGCTCACCGGTGGATACAGGGGCGGCTAGAAAGGGGGCTAGGAGGCTAGAGGTTACCAGCTAAGCCATCCCCAAAGTCATATAAATAGATATAACATATGAATACTTATGACATATAAATATTTCCCCCATTGAGCAAACGTTTTTACTTTTTACCTATTTTTAATTCTCTATTCCAAGAATGAGTTTAAGTTCCTGGGGTAAAATTAATTACCTAAGCAGGCTGCCGTCAACTTTATTCAGCTGGGTCACAGTTAGATTCCTATATTGTGGCTGGGTTCTACTTTTAGTAGGTACACATTATTCACCTATGCACCCAGGTGAATAAAGTAGGGTTATTTGGTACTTGGCCAGCTACTTCTTTATGAATCAATCGTATTTTTATTTTATCTCATCCGATTGCTAAACAGGGAATGGAGAGCCTGGCTTGGAGAACCAGATAACCTTCTTGTTTGGTTGTCAACACGTTGTTGATATATTTAGTTTGATTGATAACTTATATATTAAATTTAAAAGATGTACCTATATTAAATTTAAAACTTAAACTTAAACGTAAATATATTAAACTTAAAAGATGTACCTATAGTTTATTCTTTTTTCCATAAACTCCAGGAGAGTTTTTCCACTTTATCTAACATGCAGGAGAATTCCTTAAGGATCTAATTTTGGACGAGACTTAATCGCACAGTTCAAGATGCAATCAGTTATTATAACGAAAAAATATACCTACTCATTATAGCTACTTTTTGTCGATTGAAAACAAATAATAATTACCTATAATATTATTGTCCAAAATAGCTTGCCCTTATTTTTACCTCTTTAAATGGTCGTTGTTGCCTCTGGCGCAAAGGATTCCTATTATGACCATTAAGTTATTGGTGCCATACTGGTATTCCTTCTGGTAAAAAACTTCTATGGCCTTTTTCTGCCATTATAATGATAGGTTGTTCTTCGAAAATTCGGCCATTATGTCGGGCGTGATTCTCGGCACGCGCATATTTTTTTATATATTAAATATTTATATTAGAAATGCATGGTAAAAACTATTATGGGTCATTTTGCTAGTTGCGTAATAAGTGGTTGCGGTGAGGCTATAAAGTAGCGTCCATATGCCACGGGAAGATTGCCCAGGTCGAATCCGACAGACAATTGTTAACTAGTGTGACCATGTTACAAAATAACCATTAGAAAAAATTTGGATTAAAATGAAAACAAAAAAGGTACAGAAGGGGTTATAAAACTCACAGCTATGTAGATGTACCTACTTATGACTTTCAGAATTTAAAAACAATTGAACTAATCTAATATATAAAATTCTTGTCACGGTGTTAGAAGTTGAACTCCTCCGAAACAGCTCAACCGATTTTCGTGAATCTTAGCGTGCATATCGGTTAGGGTGGAGATTCGGATAACATCTATTTTTCATCTCCCTAAATGTTAAGGGTGGTCCGAGCTATTTGGGCTATAAATGTATGATTAAAAATTTAGATGTGCGTGTTTCGATGGAATATTCATTGCCAGTTTTTAATGAATTATGGGTTCATTTGTAGCACATGGTAGAGTTGACTGAAGAAGATTTATAGTCGTGTTAACTAACAAAATGATAATAATTACCTTAAAAGTATACCACAAATACGAAAAACTATATAATGGCTATAGAAGCCCTTTAGAAGCTCTAAAGTTGAGACTCTCACACTAAAACCTCAATATCTGGTCACACGACAGTTGACTCTAACGACGGTCAGTGCTCTTAATCGTCTCTCTATAATTGCTCCCACTTTGCCCATCATAAATCATTCCCCTAATTAGATACACCAAGGTCCCATTTTAGGCCCGTTGTTATTATAGCGGTTTTTCTACTCACTCCAATTTGCTGGCTTTATTTTCAAGTTTTGACGTGGATATATGATGCGATTCGGTAAAAATTGCTCTTTCTGTTTTTTGTTCTGGATTCCAGACTTCGGCACTCAAGAGTTTACAGTTTAAACCCTTCTAGGTAAGCTTTAGTGCGTGTATAATGTAAAATTGATTTTAATAACTGTTACTTTGCTTTCGGCTTAAGCTATTTTCTCACTGGAAAATTCTGTCATCAAATCTCTACTTCATTCTTTTCTTTAACAATGCCTCTTTTTTTGTTTGCGTTCTCTAGTCATAATTTTATTCATAGTTATCCTGTTATGGAATCGGAGTTTTCTTTGAGACAGTTGATGTATTATCTGAAAAAAAAATAGTTTAAAAAAACTAAAAAACACGCTTTTATAGAAAATCCAACTAAAAAAAGTAGAAAATAAATTTGAATTAAAAATCGTGTAATTGTAATAAAAGCGTGGGGTGCTTTTAAAGACATTATTCCTTCTACTCTTTTTAATTCAAATTTATTATCTATTTTTTTTAGTTGGATTTTCTATAATAGCGTATTTTTTAGTTTTTTTAAACTATTATTTATTTTTTCATTTTTAGTTTGATTTTTTGAAATGAAATTTAGTTTTTTTTCTTTCTTTCTTTTTTTCTTTAAATATTGAATTGTCATCGGTCCTCAATAAGTCTACGAAGTTTGAAAGAAATCTGACCGTTTAAAGTGGGTCAAAATCATGTTCAAAGATTCCGTTACACGGTTACATAATACATACATACATACATACTAACATACGTCTGAAGCTAATAAAAGCGTATTAAAAAGACGTAGTGTACCTATTTGTATTTTATCTGGTATTATTAATATTATTATGTGAAGAAACGAATATTAATCGGTATGTATGATATTAGTAACAGCTGAGTCCATAAATGAGTATAGGTACTTAGAATATTTTTTTTCTAAGAACTCTCATATAGTTTACAACTGTTAGTAGCTATGTAATTTTGTTCAAATTATTAGGAAACACTGAAAAAATAACGTCTGTTTTGGACATTTTTTTTATAATATTAAATATAAAAGTAACTTATAAAAATTTTGTTTAAAACAAAATCTCTCCAGTTCTGTAAGGCTATTCTGTTTTGTAACTCAACAGCGAAATCCGCGATGAGTGTCAAACTTCAAAGACTAAGGATAAGTATTTGACACTCATCGCGGATTCCGCTGTCGAGTTACAAAACATAATAGCCTTACAGTAATGCCGACAAACTCATTTACAAGGTTAGACCACCGAGAGAGGCAAGATCCCAAGTTATTTGTCCATCGATAGTATCATGGACTCATGGTGCTATTTGTTTGTGTGGCGCTGCTAGAACAAAGTAGGCGTTGCCAACTAATTGTGACCCAAACCAACTCTAACAATACTGCATTACTCTCGCAACTCACAATGGTATTCACTTCTAGCGACGTTCGATAGGGTTGACGATTAATCCATGTGTGTTAATTAAATACGTACCTATACTCCACGCGATTTGCAGTCGAAATAAATGTAAACAAAGCATTAAAATCATTTTCTAGTGTTTTCACCAACTGACTTGAATTTGTACACCAAATGCGTTTTATTTAGACAAATTACTCAATAAGGTATTTGTTAATTCTTAAAAAAATACATATTGATGGATAACAATTATAAAATCTGAGTAAATGTGGAAACAAACAAAATTAAATAACACTGTCATCATTCAAACACTTTGCAATGACAATCTTATTTCCAAGAAGCGATTTGAAACTTTTAACTTAATTTACTATTTATAATGAGTAGTTTGTCTAAATAAAATGCATTTGGTGTACAAATTCAAGTAAGTTGGTGAAAACACTAGAAAACGATTTTAATGCTTTGTTTACATTTATTTCGGCTGCAAATCGCGTGGAGTATAGACACAATGATATTTAAAAAAATATAGATACGTTATGCCCTTACAAATCAACCAAAAAATGTGTTCCGAAAAGAGTTACAACACACACAGGTTTATCTTTTGTTTCACTACACCAATCATATTTAACGATCTATGTCAAATGTCAAGCAATTCTGACAGCAACAAAAGCGTGCGTATCATCTTGTATTGACAGAGCGATTACAAGCAGAACGGTCAATTGCCTGTTCTTACGCTCTTCATCATCGGCGCGCGAATGACATATCTACCTCTTTTTACATTATAATATCAATGCCTAGACACTGTTATAATGTAACGACCCTGTGGTAAGATGGTTACCATGCTGGACCGCCGTCCCAAGGGACAAGGCACCTGGGTTCGATTCCCAGCGAGGTGGAAATTTGAATGATGACTTTAAATTTCTGTTCTTAGTCTGGGTGTGTGTTCTTGTCTTTGTGTGTTGTCTTTAGCACCCATGAAAGGGAAATTTAATTTGGAGCTATGAATGTGTTATGTGTAGTGTTATACAATTTGTCTTATGTGGAGCCTATTCTTAAGTGATTGACCGAGTTTAACAAGCAAACGCGGTCGGTAGTTTGAGAGGTAACCGATTTCTTGAGCTTTTCCGTGCTTCGGAGGGCACGTAAAGTCGTTTTTCTCGGTTATAAATGTAACATAGCAGTTGTTGAGCCATGTCGCAGGCCTTCGAGCTTTCCCACTGAAGCAGCCTGGTGGAGTACCTATGCGATGTGGAGTGATCATCTCAAAAGGTCGGCCCCTACTGAGCAGTGGGTCATTCAAATCAAATCACATGAAATCAAATCAAGTACAGGTACAATAGAATGTTAAAGTTTTGTTGTTAATGTGTTGAAGCCAAACGAAACGCTTTAGGCGACTTAGCGGGCAAGCTAATGTGTTCCTAGACAAGGTATCCCCTGGCGTCGGCCGTCGATATAGAAGTCTTTTTTGATCGCTTAATCGCATGGTCCTGTCCAGCTATTACTAAAAAACAAAGAATAAATAAATAAAACATGTTTGTCAACCCTTAACTGCGCGCGCGCATGCAGCTATCGGCCAATCGCGGGCGAGGGCGGGACGTAATGCGTTGTTTCGATTCGAAAAAAGAACTCAGTCAGATCTGTCCGTCAGATAAATCCGCTAGTGTATGCTTGTCGCCGAATACTTTTCGAAACAGATACGTAATGATATATTGTTTACTATCAAAGGTTTTTAATAAGTAACATTAGATATCCTTCCTACTAATAAGTATACAATGTGAAAGTTTACATGGATAGTTGTTGCTCTTTCACACAAAAAGTACTGAACGAATTTTCATGAAATTTTGCACACTGGTAGATCATGATCTGGAATATCATACATAGTAGGTAAGTAGTTATTATTAAGGTAAATACAGGCAAAGCCGCAGGCAGAATTTTAGCTGTTAGGTAAAATAAAAGATAGGTCGACACTTCTACTCCAGCAGTGTGCGCTCCAGGGCTCCAGAAGTCGAGACTCCAAAAAATCTACGTTAGTCTATACTCTATACAAATAAATAAAATTGGAGTGTCTGTTTGTAATATTAAAATAACCGCTTTTTATTAAGTGCATTTGGATTTATACACGGTACATATACCAAAACAACATTTTTTAAAATTTTTGTCTGTCTGTCTGTTTGTTCCGGCTAATCTCTGAAATGGCTGGACCGATTTTGATGGAACTTTCACTGGCAGATAGCTGATGTAACAAGGAGTAACTTAGGCTACTTTTATTTTAAAAAATAAAAATAGGCGATACGAAGTTCGCCGGGTCACCTAGTTGTAAAATAAAATTATAAAAGTTATACATATAGACTTTTACATTTGTATAGGTATAATTATGAATATATTTATTTACTACCTCATTTAGTCCTTGCCTATGCCTACCATAAATCTTTCCAACAAACCTAATTCATGCTAACCGCGTTACTTTGACCGCTACCTTATGCCATCTAAGTGAATAATGCATTTGACTGCTAAACCAATATTATGGTGACGTTGCTTAATAGAATTTTACCATAAAAGTATAATAAATTTACGTAAATTAATGATGATTACAGTCGGTAATGACTAAATGACACTGCCTTGCAACTGCACCGGTGCAGTTTGACAACCTGTGATATACCCAGCGAATGCAACTGGCACTGGTGCAATTAATGTTAATAATTAACACTTCGGGTTTAATATGAGGACTGGTAACCCGCTCTAGATTAACTTAAAATGTTACGTTCGAATAGTTTTGTCGTAACGTACTTACTAATCGTTAGGTACTTGTACGAAAATAGTGTTCCTTTAAAAATTATCAACATACCTACCTATATTTGTATTGCCATAACGCAAAATACATGTCATTTTTGTAAGTTTAGTAATCTGAAAGATTAGGTTCTACCAAAAGCTCCATAGATATTATAACTTTTAATCGGTGGTTTGGTTGGCGGTATAACCTATGCCACAGTAAAGATAATATATATACCAAAGATATTTTACCACAACATCATTGATATATACCTACCTATTGTATTTCGGTTTGTGGCCTTCATCAAGGTTGACAACTGTGCCAATGTTTTTCTATTTCTCCTGTTACAAATACTATCAACAATGACCGCTCATTATCATACCTCTTCTAAGCAATCTAAGCTAATGGTAACAAAATAAATTCACGGAAACCAAAATATTTTAGAATTTACTGAGTGTCAAAATTAAAAAAAGATATTTGGATTGGAATCAAAAGTAAGTTAAGTATAGCCAATGTCGCTGGCAGGCATTGGCTCATTGGCTGGCTGTGCCCTTGGCCTTTCATCTCGACTTCCTCGAATTCATCTCGCAGTGTAAACAGCAATCTAATGTCGGCACATTAATCATTACGTCGTCGGCGTGTATAATGACATAGTTTCGATTATGAACGTGACTAGGTACCTATGTACGTATCTTGTAAGGTACAAGAGTAGGTACCTTCCTTACTACCTTAGTACTGAGTTACCTACATGGCGTTTATCTATTGACAAAATATTACTGTCTATTCAGTAGTTATCGATATTATCTTCATCATTATCAACTATTTATCTTTATTAACTAACGAGTAACCGCCCTCGCTTTGCTTCGGTTTTCTTATTTTTACACCTTGGATTACATTATTGGACTTTTATTAAGAATCGCTAATTTTTTTGAAAATATATGCCTATGTTACTCGGGGATAGCGTAGCTTCCCAACAGTGAAAGAATTTTTGAAATCGGTTCAGTAGTTTCTTAGCCTATTCAATGCAAACAAAAAATCAAATCTTTCCTCTTTATACATTAGTATAGATAATTCTTGTCAAAAAATAACCGACTTCAGAATTAGGGATAACTCAAAAACTACTCGTCAGAGCAAGTGCGACTACATGGCAAGCGCCAGCTTTCGATTAAAAAAAATCATCAAAATCGGTTCATCCAGTCGAAAGTTTTGAGGTACCTAACAAACATAAAAAAATGCAGTTGAATTGAATACCTCCCCCTTTTTTGTAGTCGGTTAAAAATTGTATGAACGCAACCGAATTTAAAAATCTGTTCACAATTGTTCCAGAGACTGAAGAAATATCCTTGCTATCATACTCCCAAATTCCTCAACGGTCCTATTGTGACACGGGACCCTTTTATAGTCCAGTCAAAATAGACATTTTCACAATAATTTGCATAGAGCTGAAAATTGGTACACATGTTGGGGACACCATTATTCCCATTAGTCACCATCAATCCCAAATTGTCTACAAATAAAATATTTTTATGGTCGAAGTTGTCAAACATTGATTCTCCGGATATCTCTTCTCATCTCAGTTTTCAGAAATCAGCCCTCTAGAAGCAAATGTGACATACATACATAGGTAGGTATATAAATTAGTATCCACATGAATAATTTTACTATGTATTACTTGATATATCTATGTCGGTGTCAATTAATTTGAATATTATTGTATTGTATATTCAATAATAGAGAGCATCATTTTCCATGTCTAGTTAGGGTTGCTCGTTAGCGCGTAATATCATGTTACTCATTTAACTATCAATAACGTAGGTCTACAGTAACTGGGAAATTACTGGAAGACAATACTACTATAAGATAATTAGAATAGAATAGAATAGAAAAAGTTTATTCCGCCATTTTTCACAACAAAATTACATTAAAATTGTACTATTTCAAACAAAACAGAAATAAATTATGCTGTGTTACATGGCAAAAAAGGACACACTCAGCTTTGGCTGTTGCGGAATGCCCCAACCGCTGGTTTTCAGTGTGCCCTGTTTTTATCACGTAGTTCGGTCAATTGGCATCAACATGCGGTGATTAACAATGAGCTTTACCAATTGACTGGCATCCATGCAGACTTACTGAATTATTATTAAGTACCTATTTCGTTCTATTGTCCCCATAATTCCTTTATGCCCTACGGCTTATGGTAATTTAAGGTGCACAATCGGTTTCGAAAGATACTTACGTATGTGATAATTTCAGGTAATATTTTCACATACCTAAGTCGGTACTTTTTATTAAAACCTTTATTACTATCACTATCACGAAAAGGTATATCATGGATAAGATACAGCGACAGAAAATCCTTTGGTAGGTAATCTTAACAAAATATTCATATGCATCCGAATTACTAGAGGCTAAACGAGCAACAAGTATAATAATAATAATAATAATAATAATAATTTATTTATTTGCTAGAACATAGTAATTAGAATGCTTACGATTAAACCATAACATCGGTTTAATAAAAGGGGTAAGCTATTTAAACAAACAATAATCTAAATTTTACCAAGAAAAAAATAATCGACTTCAAAATAACTCAAAAACTACTCGTCAAATCTAGCTCTTTAAGTGGGACTAGGTACATGACAAGTACCAACTTTCGATTATAAAAAGAATCAACAAAATCGGTTCACCCAGTCGAAAGGTCAGAGGTAACAAACATAAAAAAATACAGTCGAATTGAATACCTCCTCCTTTTTTGAAGTTGGTTAAAAATGCAACCAAAAAAAACGCAACACTCGCACTCCGCACTAGGGTTCGCTGAGTCGCGGGTAACCCGGGTGCCCCGGCCGGGAATCGTATTCGTACCCGGGAACTATCGCTTCGCCAGCAGAGTCACTCACTATCATCAATGTATCCGAAGACGTCCGAAGTATTGTGCATAGGATATTGAGAATACATGTCTTTTGATAAACATTAAAAAAACAGCACAGAATAATATTCAGGGAGTCAAAACAAAATGTTATCAAACAATTTTTAATCACCCTAACGAGTTTGTCGTGAATAAGGGTGGGTTGCACATCAAGCTTACCTTCAGTTAAAGTACTCGGGCGGTTACGGTTAAGGTTAAATTTTAGCCAAAAGTTAACCTGGCCGTGACTAACGCAACCCAGTTTCGTATTTTTGACGGCGAAATTTAACTTTAACTGACATGCAACTCTAACCTTACCTTACCCTCGTGAATCTCGTGATATGCAACCACCCTAAGGCTGTCATCAAAGTGGGACCGATTAAATTAACGGCATGACATGGCCGAAATATTAAATAATAGCCCGTCTCCATCGATCCTGAGCCAATCCCAATTAATTAGCTTAGGTACTCTTGTCGTATAGTT
Organism: Thymelicus acteon; assembly: GCA_951805285.1. Lineage (NCBI taxonomy): Eukaryota > Metazoa > Arthropoda > Insecta > Lepidoptera > Hesperiidae > Thymelicus > Thymelicus acteon. The sequence continues at coordinate 5,764,836 of OX638229.1, read as the reverse complement.
TCCCCTGTTCCTCGGATAAATGTGAAAACATGTTATTTTTTAATAAACTTTTTGAATTGGATACAGCAACACTCTTAAGTAGATAAGGCAGGACATAACGTGACTTATGTAACGACTTATGAGTCTTATGACATTAACTGTAATGGGATGGGTACAGTGCCACCAAGTTATCTGTGAAATGGCGAAAATTGGAACTAATGCCGCCCCATTCATAAGTTCTTTGTGTTCATTCAATGACATTTACTACGTCTCGAATTGCGTCCAATGATTGGTCCAATGCGTCCGACAGCGCCCTCCGTCAATTCACAGATAAGTTGGTGGCACTGTATATTTGTGTTATCTATCATATTTTCATCTTACCCTATTAAGTATACATAAGATTTGTGTGTTGCCTTACCAGACTTTTAGTTTAATAAAATTTACATTTTAGCGACGCAATATAGTAAGCAACAATTTATTAAGTAATCGAACTTCAATAATGACCTCACACCACTGATATGGTCACGGAAGAGTGGTAGGTACCACTACCTATAGCTAATGATAAGTTTCGTGACGCGGCCATTAGATTGGACACCTAAACGTTTCCTTGTTTCACTCATCACAAAAATTAATAAATGATCAATATATTATCAAGAATTTTGAACGAGAACCATTTTTTTTAAACTAGCAGCCCGCCCTTGCTTTGCTTGTAGGGATATATTGAGCTTATAAAATTGTAGCTTTTAGTTACTAACTTACGCCCCAACTCAGAGTTACTAATGGTTACTTAAATCGTTACTTAGTACAGAATTTGTATGGTGATTCTATACTAAGGAGCGATTAAAGTAACCTCTAGTGACTCTGAATTGGGGCGTTACTGATTTTATTATCTGCATACAATTTTTTTACCGATTTCAAAAATGAAGAGGATATCTGACAAATCTGGAAGTTGATAAATAACGGAGTACTGAGGTAACAAAAATTTAAAAAATGCAACCGAATTGAAAATATCCTCTTTTTTGATGGCGGTTTACAACCACAGTACGAACATACATATAGATAAATACTTATGTACCCACTTTACAAAGTTGTATGAGAAAAACATACTATTATTATTACAGTTTAATTTATATCTTTGAAGGTAGTAGGTACAAGCAATGATATTTAAAAAATATGGATATGTCAAATCAACGTACGTACGTACTTACAAATCAACCAAAAAATATGTTCCGAAAAGAGCTACAACACACACACGTTTATCTTTTGTTTCACTACACCAATCACATTGGTAAAATACACGAAAGCATTTTAACGCTGTATGTCAAATGTCAAGTACTTCTGACAACAACAAAAGCGTGTGTATCGTCTTGTATTGACAAAGCGACTACGAGCAGAACGGTCAATTGCCTATTCTTACGCTCTTCATCGTCGGCGTGCTAGTGACATATCTACCTCTTTTTTACATTATAATATCATTGGGTACAAGTCGTCAACCGTTCACAACAGTTTAGGATAGTTCTGTTAACACGCACAAAAATCATTACTCATAGATATCCGGCAGTTAAACCTTTATGCATTTGGAGTTTTTATTACACGGTTACCTAACGATAATTGCTTTAATTGTTTCGTGTGAGACTAAGTACCACGTGTAGCTACCAAATCATATTTTATTGATATACTTACTTAAATAGCTTGGTAGGTACATTTGTTATGTCTGTAGACAATAAAATTATGGTCTACTGGTTTCCATCTCAGTGGTTCGTAGAACGATCACAAACATATAAACGTCAAATCATCCCAGGAAAATACAATAATAAATAACGCTTCACACTCATAGCCCCACACTAGGATTCCCTGTGTCGTGGGTGCTATGGACAACACACTAGACAAGGGATATTCACAATCAGACCGAGAACAGAAATTCAAACTCATCATTTATATATCCACCTCGCTGGAATCGAACCCAGGCCCTTGGCGCGACGATCCGGTATGGTAAGCAAGCATTGCGCCACACGGGTCGTCACAATGAGACCAAATCAGTCCTAAGCGCTCTTACACACGAACAGTACGTTGCAGTCGACAAAGGCAACTGCAACCGTCAACGCTTGCAGTCGACACACCGACAGCAGCCGACAGCAGGCTGACAGCAGGCCAACTGCACCCCAACTGCACGCCGACAGCAGTCGAATGCAATCGAACTGCTGTCGGCGTGCAGTTGGCCGCAGTCGAACTGCTGTCGGCGTGCAGTTGGCCTGCTGTCGGCTGCTGTCGGCGTGTCGACTGCAAGTGTCCACGGTTACAGTTGCCTCTGTCGACTGCAACGTGCTGCTCGTGTGTAAGAGCGCTAAGTTTAGACATGGTCTGTCTGTGTGTCAACTGCCAAGTTAATTATTATTATTTCCAGGTGGGGTACTATACTAGCAACCACCCTGTTACTCGAATCGCCGCCAAAGGACTCGTTGTGTTCCAGCTGGGTACTTGAGAGCCAGTTCTCTTAATCATATTCTTCTCTCCTGGCCGGCTACAGATAGGTGATAAGGTAGATTGTCAGTTCTTTTGCTAGCTATTTCCAAAAAAAAACTTTTGATACTTGTCTTAACATTATGAAAACCCCTCTGATGAATAGATTTTCTAATGTATGTGTGAACCTGTTTAAAACCGTTGTGAATTTTCAAACACTGATGATTTCGAAAGGCTTGGAGGATTTGTACCTACCCGGAATCCTCAGAATATCGTATTTAATAGGTAGTTATTATGATAGACGAGAGCAGTGATAGCCTAGCGGTTAGAACGTTGGTCTCTCGAACGAAGGGGCCCGAGTTCAAATCCTGGCACGCACCTCTAATTTTCAAATATTATGTGCGTATTACAAGTTAATTATCACTTGCTTCGGTGAAGGAAAACATCGTGAGGAAACCTACACACTGGAGAGTTCTCCATACAGTTCTCAAAGGTGTGTGAAGTCTACCAATCTGCACTTGGCCAGCATGGTAGACTATGGCCTGTACCCCTCACATTGTGAGAGGAGACCCCGAGCCCAGCAGTGGGACAATTATGGGTTGTTGCTTTACTTTGCTTTACTATTATGATAAGGAGGCAATATAGCTTGTAGGTATATAAATAGCTTAGGTTAGGAATATTATATGACCTACATGTTCTTCACATATCTCTGCGTTAATTACTGACGTTCTCTGAAACACGTCAGCGATAATCAAATTTGGATCCCGTCCATAATTTGTAGACGCGTGCCAAGATGGCCGCCTTTATTAATGATAGAGTGGCTACTTCGGGAAATTTTGATGACAAGTCTCATTTTTGTCGTGTTTAGAAATCCTGGTTGGCATTATGTAGTAGGTACTTACAGGTACACAGGTACATTTTATGATAATACGAGTACTCACGATATTGATTTTGTGTTCCGATATTTCGACCCAGTTGCATGGATCGTGGTCACGGATGAACTGTGGTGGCGCGTGGAAACTTTTGACAGGATGACAGGTGACATTTGACACTAGTACATAAGTCTATTAACTTTCCGTCTAGTTCGTTTTTGCGTTTTGTTAACAATATTACATTACGACACACTACACTCACCACATCTTGCCGCACCACACTTTGCACTTTATGATTTTGGGATTTGGGAGGTACACAGGTATTTAGAAATATTCAAATATAGGGTCGCTCGTCAGTACAGGTTAGATAACCTGTAACTTTAATCTTATATAATCGTAGGCACAAAATTTCGTATACGTAAAATATGAATCGTGAGTATCCGTTGCATTAAAAATGTTATCTCCTGAGAATTTAATAAAGCGATTACGAAGACAGTCTTCGGCATCCAAAAAAGATGGTAAAACCACATTATGTATGGAATAATGTGTTGGGCAAATGGCGAGATCTAAACTGATTGGCGAGCGAGGAGTGCTATTAGCATGAAAACGCCATATTTGGGCCGAATGACTCAACGTGACACAGCGCCAACCAGCCAGAATCACCTGGTCTTGGTCATCAAGCCATCTCTTTGACGACGGTAAGAGTAACAGAGGTCCCACAAGATTGGATGCTGGTTGCGCCAACCAGAATCATTTGGCCTTGGTCATGAACCCATCTCTTTGAAGACGGTAAGAGTAACGGAGGTCTGACTGCGTTGGACGCTGGTTGCAAAACTGCAATTAAAACACATTAGCGGCATTTTTGAGGCAACTTGAGTTGAACTGTTCGAGGTGTTTTTTTCGTTTCGGTCACTGAATTTGTTGTTGTGGCAATAGCTGAGTGATTTATTTTGTCTTCGCTACTTAGGTTAATAACGGTTTTCTTCGTTTGCTTTGCAATAGAGTTGGTTTGTATGGAACCAATGATCTTATATTAAAAGAGGATCATTGTATGGAACCCTAAAGACAAAACATTATAAAGCAATTTCGCTAAAACTATTGACATGTCAACCGACATTCTAGAATCTAGTTTTACCACAGAAGACATAATAGTTATTATAATAAATAATTATAATAGGTTTTACAGCGGTTTAAAGGATGAGCCATATAAATTATAAAGCACACTTAGATTTTTACTTTGCTCAGACAAAATGTGTACTACTTCTGTACTCCATGTGCTAGAACTAGATGACTGGCACTTTGTTAATATAAACAAGTTAAAAAGTCATATAAAACAGCTAATAAGGTTGATCCAGGATCATTGTTTTTGTTCGGATAATTTGAAGGATAAGTCTGAGAAAAGCCTAAGCATGGTAGAGATCTCTCCGTACCTAAGTAATAAGTCTTGAGTCTTGACTCAGCATCTATTTCACCATTTCCCTACCAATTCTCCCGAGCTTCCCGGGCCATGTGATAATTGGTTATAATTGATCTCCATCCGACGGCCACCCGCGTCGTATGTATTTTTAACTGAACACTGGCTGTGCGTTGTTCCATCTTGTTCCGATATTAGCTCTACTGGTTACGCCCATAAAAATACCTTAGATGGTTATCGGAATGTTAGATATATACAGATCGATATTTGCAGTTTGCGAAGCAGTTTAGTAGTACGTAGTACGTATGTACCTACTGGAAATGGTTTTTGCAATGTGCCTACTTATAAAACGCTCACTCTTGACTCTGTTTATGTAGGTCAAATGTTGAAGCTTATTTAATTAGAGCCTATTTCCCCAAACTAACAATAAGTGTAGGTACATCATAAACCGCATTCAAATCGGTTAAGCCGTTCTGGAAAAACCCAAAGACAAAAATTCTAAAAACATTCGTTAATAAATAGGTACACACACGTAAAAGTTTTGAAGTAAAACTTCTTTACACTTGTTAGTAACTCAGATTATTTGTCGGACGGAAGTATTCGAACGGAAGTATTCGGACGGATATAAGGTTCTATAGTCTATAGTCTGTTGAATGTCAAATGAAAACAAAACCATAAAGAAAATTGAAGTACATAATTATCAAGAATATTGATTCCACCGTTTGAAATAAGTTAGTCTGTTTAACGCATTGAGTTATAAGTATACATAGAGAAGACATCTCAAACAAAATGTGTGTCCCCGCCGCGAGGTTCTATTTTCAAAATTGAGCCTCTGTTCTCCTTTCAAAATCAAACGAATCCATTGGAATTGAAGCCGCGCGGCGTCAATTCATTGGAACATACATTGTGTTCGCGGTGTCTGTTCTATACGCTAGTAATAATACTTCAATGGTTTAACGTGCGTAAATCTTTTATTTAGCAATAACTCTAACCTCCCTCGTTAGCTGAAAACAAAACTGGCGCCGCGCTCGGAGCCTCGAAGTGAGTTCAACTGCAGTTTTAAATTCATCGCGAGTCATTTGCCGCCGCTCGCGATTTGACTGCGCGGGACACGTGACGTCATTAGTCAATAGCGATTGGGGATTGAAGTGTCTTGACCGTTACTCCTAGTGATGTCGGAAGTATTAACTTCCTAACTAACTTAATAGTTAGTTGGGTCATGCTCATGTCATGATAGTCACATTTTTAGGAAAAGGAAATTTTTGGTTGGTTTAAAAGTTAGGATTATGCGATTGTGTTTAAACTGGGTTTAAAATTTAAAGTACCTGAGTATAATTATATGTTTCTATATTATATCTAATGTTATTATACCTACTTATTGATAGAAATATTTTTTATATTTCTTTGTAAAAGTTCCTCTCACAATGAAACGGACGTGACAGGTTTATTTAAGTATACTATATTAAAATAACCGTTCAAGATCCCTGAAAAACTTTAAGGCAAGATATTTAGTGGCAATTGCTCGCAGACCAATACCTACCAATAAATAAAAAAACAATAATGTTTAAAACTGCCAAAACATCTCGGTCCGCGTATACAAAACCGCCATTGCGGGGCGGCTGAGTGTCGCGGCGACATGACGAATGGCCGCGCGTTCCAAATTTAAAATCTGCCGCGTAACGTTCGCGCTAATGGCATTGTTTATGGAAGCGTTCCGTTCGAACCGAACCTGCCAGACGCCAGAGTGCCAGTGACTTACAGATTTTGCACACGTCCGCTGAATGCCGCCATTTTCTTGAGCCGTTTTGTTTTTAATGACGCTTGAAATCTTTGTTACTGGTTTTAGTATATTGAGAAATATAATTTAACATGTATCGCCGCTAATTTCAGGGTTTTTAACTGATTTCAAAAAAGGAGGAGGTTCTATGTTCCACTGTATGTTTATAGAAATAGCCGGCAAACAAGCTGACGATCTACCGATGGTAAGTGGCTATCGTCGCCCATGGTTAGGTTTATGGGAATATGTAACAGTATGTATGCCAAAGAGATTTTTGTCTTTGGCTCTTGTTGATGCCTTAAGGCGACGACGGTGACCGCATCTACTCTACTAGGTAGGTAGGTAAATATTGCAGATAAAATTAATACCTGCCTCTTTGCCCCAGGGTTTCTACGCAAAATCAGCTGTAATTTTGACATGTAAGAATCAAAGATCTTAGTTGTTCGGAGCAAGCTGCTCTTGGCTCAACCGCTGAAGTAAAGTAGACTATCGCTGAAACTTGGAAATAGGTTCTCAAAGACTTAGTCCATGACCTTAGCGGCTTAGACCGACCCCAAACCCTGTCCAATTACTACCATCGTTGAAAGTACTTCCAGACTTAGTTGGTCTATCTAAATTCTAAAGTAAATACCACAAATCTACGGTAAGAACCTATTTAGTTATGTAAGATAGTATAGAGCATAGGTCAAGAGACTGCATTAATAGCACACCCACTTAATATAGGAGATGGCTCTTATACCCGGGATTAACTCTAAAACAAATTGAACCATCTCACTGCTTGTTTCATTACTCCACTTTATGATAAGGTGACATTCCATTATGATATCTAAACAAGGACAGTGTAAATGGGGAAATTATTTTCTGTCTTATAATTATCAGGTATGAACATTTACCACAGTTAGGTACCTATATTGATTGATATTTACCACAGTCGTAACACATCAAGAGTATCTAATAACATAAATGATATTACAAATTAATTCTATAGAGAGAAAATTAAGAAGAAAAAACTCACGGTATAATTTTGTTTTTCTTGGGACAATGGCGGCAAAATTTATAGACGCAATTTATTACTTGATTCATTATTTTCAACATGTTTACCTAAAATGTTCAACAATCTTATTTTTTTATAATGAAATTGCTTTAATAACTTTCTCTAAATATTTATAAACTAATAAATACCTAAGTTGTCAGCGCTCAACTTCCGTCACACGCTATAAATGAATAGGGTAAACGGCCCAATATCCGTGAAGTTTTGATATTCACGGATTTTGCAGGTCTGTTATTCAAAAACTAATAACCTTAGAAAAATGAGATATATATGACTTGGTAGGTAATTTATTCTAGTTTTCAGATTATTGTATCGTTTCATTTTAATAAAAAGATTTATGCACAATAATTTGAAAAATATTCAAAATAAGCCTTTTGTCCCAGTACCCGTTAAATTTGTACTAGTATTCGTTAAATAGTCCTGGAATCCGGTAATTTTTACCGCGAATTGAAACTTTATTGCTTGACGTTAAAGTTCACAGAAATGTTGCATTTTTGTCTTTACTGCCGTATTGGCAGTAAAAACAGGGTTCATACCAAAGAATACACATTAAATAAACAAAATATGTATATTTAAGACAAATTATACATAGGTAATTCCTTTATTAAATTCATAATCATCAAATTATTTTAATATGATAAATCAACTATCATTAGGTATTTAAGAATCACATTATTTTTGAAGCAGCATTGAACATTATTTTTGAACTCTTAGATAAGCACTACTTACTGCAATTATTTGTGAAAATGTAACTATTATAACTTTAGTAACAAATAGGTATATCACTAACCTTACATGAACACTATATTAGCTAGAAAACACTTAAATACGCTTATAAAATAGAAGAATTGAACTTGCTGTCACCTGCGGTCACCAACACGCACTAGCCAAGCGTGGTGACTACCGGCTAAAACCCCCCCATGTCAGTCATAACTGAGCCTCGGCCCCCAGTCCCCGGCAGCCCCGCTATTCCTAGTTACGGTAGTGGCTATGGTAACGGCGGGGCATGGGGTGCTAAGAATCGCCGGCAGAGATCGGAATACCAATCCAAACGATGATTTCTGCACCTGGCAACATACAACACCAGGACACTGAGGAGCGACGACAAGATAAAAGAGCTGGAAGAAGAGATAGACAAGTTAAACTGGAGTATTGTGGGTTTATCTGAAGTCCGAAGACAGGAGGAGGACACGATAATACTCAAATCCGGAAACTTGTTCTATCACCGGGAGGGCGAACACCTGTTCCAAGGTGGTGTCGGGTTTCTCATCCACAAGTCCCTCGTCAACAACATTGTGCAAATTGGGAGTGTGTCGGCCTGGGTAGAGTACCTTACACTCAGAATATCCAAACGGTATTCGTTGAAGGTCGTACAGGTATATGCACCGACTTCGACACATCCCGACGATGAGGTTGAGGTAATGTATGAAGACATTAGTAGAGCCATGCATACCTGGAAAACTCATTTCACAGTTGTGATGGGGGACTTTAACACAAGACTAGGCACGCGAAATGACAACGAGATGAAGGTGGGTCCCTTCGTATATGGACGACGGAACCACCGGGGACACTTGTTGGCAAATATCATGGAGAAGGAGGACTTATTCATGATGAACTCCTTCTTCAAGAAGAAGCCGCATCGCCAGTGGACCTGGATAAGCCCTGATGGTTCAACAAAAAGCGAGATAGACTTCATTCTGGCAGACAAACGGTATATATTTAATGATGTCTCTGTGATCAGCAGGCTTAAAACCGGAAGCGATCACCGCCTTGTAAGAAGCATATTAAATATCGACGTCAAGCATTAACTTATTGTAAATAAAAAAAAAGTCTACTCTTCGCCCAACACCTGTCCAAATCCAGGGGTCCGAGAGCTTTCAATTCAAAATACAAAACCGTTTTGCGTGCCTAGAATCATGCAGGACGAGGTCAGTGGACGAGTTTAACACCAGGATGGTAACAACTGTTCACGAGGTAGGGTCGAAGTACTTCAAGACCCACCCCAGTGGTAGATCTCAGGTTCTCTCAGAACAAACCCTCGGTCTAATGAAGGACCAACGAGAACTATGTGTGCAGTCTCCAACCTCTATGGCGGAGTACAGACGGCTCAATGAACAGATCTCCAAGTGCAAGCGACGCGATTTACAAAAAAACAACGCAAATCGTGTAAAAAACACAATTGAGCGAAACTGAGGCTCCAAAGTGTTCGCCAGAGATCTGTCTATTGGGCAAAGTCAGCTTACGAGGTTGAAGACCGAGCTCGGTACCTTAGTGTCATCGAAACCCGAAGTTCTGAGAGAGACGGAGAGATACTACAACACTCTCAAGCAGTTTAAAAACAACAAGGCGCCGGGTGATGACGGAATCGCAACTGAGCTGTTAAGAGCTGGGGGGAAACCCCTCCTAGTAGCGCTCCGAAAGCTGTTCGATTCCTTCATTAATACTGGGACTACCCCGGAAGCGTGAAGCAGAAGTGTGGTGACTTTGTTCTTTAAGAAAGGGGATAAGACCCTTTTAAATAACTACAGGCCCATAGCACTTCTGAGCCACGTTTATAAGCTGTTTTTGAGAGTGCTCACCAATCGCATTGCACGCAGACTTGACAACTTCCAGCCTCCCGAACATTCCGAAATGGCTACAGTACCATGGACCACATACACACACTGCGGCAGATTATACAGAAGACCGAAGAGTATAACCTGCCGCTATGCCTTGCCCATGTGGACTATGAGAAAGCCTTTGATTCTATCGAGACCTGAGCAGTACTAAATTTTCTTCAGCGCTGCCGGATCGACTACCGGTATATCGAGGTGTTGAAGTGTTTATACACATCAGCCACCATTACCGTCAGAGTACACAACACAGCAACGAACCCCATCCAACTGCAGAGAGGTGTCAGGCAAGGGGACGTCTTATCCCCAAAACTGTTTACCGCTGCGTTGGAAGACGTGTTTAAGCTGATGGGGTGGAAACGACGTGGCATTAACATTAATGGCGAATACATCACATACCTGCGATATGCCGATGATATAGTCATCCTGGTGGGATCCCTGGAGGAACTTGGTACAATGCTCGGGGACTTGAACAGCGCCTCACAACGGGTGGGTCTTAAGATGAACATGGATAAAACGAAAATCATGTCAAATGTCCATCTGTATCGGTTGTTGTTGACGGCGCTGCTCTCAAAGTTGTAGACGAGCACATTTACTTGGGCCAAGTGATCCAAATGGGTAAGTCCAACTTCAAGAAAGAAGTCACTCGTAGAATTCAACTCGGATGGGCTGCGTTCGGAAAACTAAGTCATATCTTGTCGTCCAAAAAGTTACCTCAGTGCCTGAAGTCAAAGGTGTTCGAGCAGTGTGTGTTGCCAGTGATGCTATACGGATCCGAGATGTGGTGCTTCACTATTGGCCTAATGCATAAGCTTAGAGTCGCTTATGGAACGAGCTATGCTCGGAATTTCTCTACGCGATCGAATCAGAAATGATGAAATCCGTAGACGAACGAGGGTGACCGACATAGCTCAGAGAATTAGTAGGCTGAAGTGGCAATGGGCTGGCCACATAGTTCGAAGGACCGATAACCATTGGGGAAGAAAGGTCCTCGAATGTAGTCCACGCCCCGGTAAAAGGAGCATAGGACGCCCCCCGACCAGATAGACCGACGACCTGAAGAAGACAGTGGGTATCCGCTGGATTCAGAAGGCTCAGGACCGGTCTGAGTGGCGCAGATTAGGGGGGCCTATGTGCAGCAGTGGACCTCAAAAGGCTGATGGATGGATGGATGGATGGATGATAGAAATACCTTAACAACAAATATGTGGTACCGTATATATGTGGTACATAAATTTTACTTTAACTCTCAATGAAGCCCAAAGTTCTGAGAGAAACGGAGAGATTCTACGGACAGCTGTATACCTCCTTGCAAGCTCCAGTTCCCCTGGAGGAGAGGGACAAGCGAGCTCAATTAAGCCGGCACTATACCGATGACATCCCGGACGTCAGCCTGTATGAGATTAGAGAGGCTCTGAAACAGCTTAAAAACAATAAGGCACCGGGTAATGACGGGATCACAACAGAGCTGCTGAAACGAAAAACTAAGTCATATCTTGTCGTCCAAAAAGTTACCTCAGGGCTCAATGTCTGAAGTCAAAGGTGTTCGAGCAGTGTGTGTTGCCAGTGATGACATACGGATCCAAGAAAAGGAGCTTCACTAGTGGCCTAATGCATAAGTTCAAATTCACCCAGCGGGCTATGGAACGAGTTATGCTCGGTATCTCTCTACGCGATAGAATAAGAAATGAGGAAATCCGTACACAAACGAAGCTAACTGACATAGCGCTGAAAATAAGCCAGCTGAAGTGGCAATGGTCTGGCCATATAAAACCGATAACCGTTGGGGAAGAAAGGTCCCCGAATGGAAACCACGGCTCTCAAAAAAGGAGCACAGGACGCCCTCCGACCAGGTGGACTGACGACCTGAATAAGACAGCGGGTATCCGCTGGATTCAGAAGGCTCAGGACCGGTCAGAATGGCGCTTGTTAGGAGAGGTCTATGTGCAGCAGTGGACTTCCAAAAGCTGATGGATGGATGGATGGAGACTTTTAATTAAAACTTTAAAATGATTTTCTTCTTCCTTCGACAAAATTGTACTCGGTCCCTTGGAGCAGTTGCCGGGATAGAGACCACGGGTTATTACATCCAACGTTGACCGTAGGATACCGTACTGCGCGTGGCAGCAGCTGAAATTGAGGCCCCTTTTTTGACTGCTTCTCAGTCTTAGCTGAAATTAAAAAATGAAATATTTCTTGCAAGTCATGCCACATGCCTTAATATCCATCTTAGCTACCAATGATATTATAGAAATGCTACAGGAAAACGAAAAAACAACCAAAATAAACAAGGTAGGTAATTATTATAAATTCCAAGGAATGTGAGACTTTAACTCAAGACAATAAGGACTATGACAGGTTTAGGGGCAACTATTAATGCAGGAACCAGTATCCAGCAGAAAAATATACAGTTTCAAGCTAAAATGAGACCTATGTGAGGGCAATAAGACTCAATAAAGGTATTTTAACGGGTTTTGGTTCAAGTTTGATGCGCGTACCAATATCCGGTAGAAAATGTACGATTTTGCCGGGTACTAGGTCAAGTAGGGATTTATGAGTACCAATAGATGTAAAACGCAAAAATATTAACATTTCAATTAGATTCACCTTAACTTGTAGGTTATATCGCTAGATAATTCATTTAAATATTACAGTAATGTAATCCTCTTACCGTATCATTATCCGCAGCAGTATGGAAAGCTCAACAATATGACGCGGTGACGTCCTAGTTCAGTAACTGAACTTTGGATTTTTGTAAAAAATTCCTTTAACACAACTTTCATGTCAAACAGTTTCGACACCATTGTACTTTTTAGACAGTTTTACCATAGCATTTGTACAAAATATTACCAAGAATATGTTGCCATTAACAAACTTTAATGTAATATTGGTATAATGGTGCAGTGATAGAAAAACTGACTAGTTACCGGATACTCGGACATTACCGAGAATACGTACTTCTACCCTACACTGTTTACGTAAAGGCGCCAAAAGTATTTAAGTACAAGTTTGATAAATAAATCGGGACATAACCCGTCGCAGCCACCAGCGTGGCCGCCCTACGCTCACCACTCTGACCTCTTCAATGTCATTACGCCAACAGTTACCGGCTCCGTTGAATTTTATTCGCAGCGGGAACCGATTCGCGTACACACTGATACCCGGACAGACACGAGAACCGAGAACCGAGAACTGAGAAGTCGAGAATTGAGAATTGAGAGCTCATGCGCTCAGCTAACTAGACCGGCTTTAAAATTAAACTTCGCGTTCACTTGTCGTGCGGAACAAACCTACTTGTAATATGCAAAATTAACTCGATAACTTAATTTTATTGAAAACTCGAGTTTAAATGCTGCACGCAATTCTAATTTAAGTAATTTTGCATTAGTTTGCGTTGGAAATAGACGTTTTATAAAGTAACTGTCTTTGCAGACCTAGGCTAGGAGACATAGAGTCTTGTCTTAAGTATAATGTGAGGCGTACACAGTCACCACGGTAATCAAGTTCAGATTAGCATGCTTGAGACACCTTTATGAACATTATGGAGAATTTGAGCACATTATGGAGAATTTGAGTACCTACCTACAGTGTGGAACATTATGCGAGTTTTTTCATGAAGTTTTCTTTCACCGAAGCAAGTTATTATTAATTTGTAATATTACGTAGGTAAGTACGCACTTTTAAAATTAGAGGTTTTTGCAGGATGAGGACGCCTCATGGCGAATTGAATTTTTAGATGAAATTTTGAAGAATTTTTATTATGAGGATTTTCCGGATCGTTCTCCCAAATCCATCTGTAAATACCAATTTCTCACTCCAGTCCCAAGTTCCAACCCTCAGTACCCGTTTTATTTCACTCGAGTCAGTTACATTTGCATTCCATTTCATTTGCACTCGCTCCGGACACTTTTATACCTATTTTTATTGTCCTTTTATTTTTATTATACCGAGGGAGCAAGGGTTGGTTCGTTTTTTGAGTTTACGAGGGGTAGCTACCTGTTCCAGAAGCTGAATCCTTTTAGCTAAATATGTTTTCGGACCATAAACATCTTAGGGAATTACCGACAGAAAAGAATATGTATGACCTTTTGGGATGAATGAGTGGTGTTTAGGAAATGGATTGTACACATTTAAAACTCATAATCTTTCTCATGTACCAAAATGAAACCAAAAACTTGAAAACCCAAAATATCTATTTTTAAAATTTCACCATATTAGCCAATTGGCCCCAATGACCCCAACTCATTAGCTGCCTGCCTTCTACGGGGCACAGTTTTTTGTAAGTGTGGAATCCAAGGATGAAATTATTTACATTTTTATTTATTTTTTATTACTTAGATAATAATAATTTTTTTTTTGGAAAAAAATTGATTTTATTTCTCAGTAACGCTTAAAACATTATTAAAAAAAATAACTTCTACTACAAATATAAAATAACTCGTCTACATATCTACTCAGACTCTACTATCCTTTTTGAGAAATAGGGGATGAGAACGAGCTAAGGGCACCCCCTTCGGCCCCTTCGGGGTTCGGACTTCGACTTAGGACGCTACATAATTTATGTAACAAAAATATCCGCCCCAGAATCGATCCCATTATACCTAGCTAATCAGGCAAAATCTCTACAACACATTAACATAATTTAGTGAGAAAAACAACACAAATGAAACACTCTTTACAGTAGGTACTTCTTCGCTTTGCTGATAAAAACAAAAAACAAGATTTTAATACAAACTCTTTCAGGCTCCTGGTATTGTTTGTTTCATTTGTCAATAACCCTAAAATACCTGTTGATACGAGCGGGTCGTTACGACCCCGCGTAAAGTTTTATGCTAAAGCCAGGTTTATGTTACTAGTTACCGGACTACGAGTTACAGCTTTTTTATATTCATTGATTTTCCCATGTTTTACTGTTATTTCGAATACGATATGTAGGTAGTTACTTGGGTTACCTACTTAGACAGGTAAATACGGAGTTAAATTAAAGTCATGTTTAATTTTTTAATTACGTTCCTATAGGAAACTTGTGTAATTTTTTTTATATTTTCTTAAATAATCCACTTTATTTTATTTTATTTACTCGTAAGTATTTTTTGTTACTTTAAAAATAACGGTGAATTTCATAGAATAATGACGTAATTTTTTTTGGTGACGGACATTATAAAAAATTAGCATAATTATACATATTCTCATCTTCTCCGTAATGTTCTGAAGGTTGTTGACAACATTATTTGAACTGTAACCCTCAAGTGTTCAGAGATCAAAATGTGATAGGTAAGATTACGTACCTAATTACCTATTCTAAATTATGTTCACAATATTTATGTATATTTAGATTTTGTATTGTTTAAACTTACATTGGATCTACATATGTGGGTAGATAACAAACTTCCAAACCTACATACTACAACAATTTTTGTAGTAAAAATATTCAGAAAACACTAATTAAAACAGCTTTCGTGAACAGTGTCGTAACTCGCAAATTCGCAATAACTCCAATTAGCAAACTAGCACAACTTCGCTTTGGAAAAATATCCTGTTAACAAATTTTCATTCCAAAAACAACTGAAAAGTTGATAACCTGGACTTCTGAAACTTTCAGAAGTGGATTCGCTGGTCAGTTCTGGAATTTTTAATTGACTATTGAGCTTGGAAACTTAGGTAGCTATTTTTAGGTTCTGACATCAGGTATTTATGTTCTGACATCATATAATGTAGGTAGGTATTTATTATTATCTATGTACCCACCTATGTATTTTATTTATTACACCTTATCACAGAAAAAATACCTTAGAATCAGAGCTACGAAAAGCGCTACAAATATTATGAAAAAAAAATTAGGTTGGTGGATACTTTTCATTTCCTGCTTTATGAATCTTACTCATTGTAAGTGAAACTGTATGTTTATGAATCTCATTGTGTTACCTAAAAACAAAAGTTATTTTTTTTACAAATAACATTAGATACTCCAAATCTCTAGCCATTCTAGCTAGAGATGTCAATAATGAAACTCTCCAATTCTTCTTTTTATTCTCATTCAAGAAAGTTGAGAACAAATTGTCTAAACTCGCAATAACTCCAATTAGCCAAGTTGGGAGCGGCTTACACCGAGCCTATTAATAAGCCGTGCATTACAGCAAGCGAACTGTACCCACAACGAAACTTTCCCCACTGGACGTTTCCCCAAAATAAAACCAAACAATTGCGTTGCCCACGAGAAAAGTTTTTCAGCTTTTCTATTGTTTTTTTTAATATTTACGTATGTAGGTACGAAAAAAATACTTAAAATTCAGCAGATCTATTGTTTATACCAAAAACAAATCAATGTCTTTATAATGTGAACACCCTAGCAAATCTTATTTCGAGTAAGTAACCGACTTCATGTCAGTATTTAGTTACTTTTCACATAGGTAAGTTAATATTATTAACATTAACGCCCCAACTCAGAGTCACTAACGGTTACTTGAATTCTTAGTAGGTAACTAGTTTAGTAAAGATTCACCATACAAATTCTGTACTGAGGAGCGATTAAAGTAACCGTTAGTGACTCTGAGTTGGAGCGTAAGTGTCACTTAAGTGTTGATGTTGCTGGCTATCTCATCTATCAGCCTTTACAAATTCATTGCTGGGCATAGAGTGCATAGACCTCTCCTAAATTGCGCCACTCAGACCGATACTGGGACCCTTTTGAATCCAGCGGATACCTGATTTTCAGTTCCTCAGATTGTCAGTCCATTGTCACTTCAGCCTGCTAATTCTCTGGGGAACATTTACTGATCTTACGACTGTCGAAACTATACCGTTGGCATTAAGCTTATAAGAGATTTCTAGCAATTGAGAGTGCAGTATAATCAAAGCAGAAGGCATTTGAGAAGGTTGTCTTGGACTCAAAAATAAAGACTTATAGAATCATAGTTCGGCGAACTATACCAACCAATGGTACCAACAGGGATTTAAATTATAAATTCAAAAAATCCTAGCTGAATAACACGTTGTTAACCCGTACAACGCTACAGGGATAAAACGTACCGCTAGACAAGCCGTCATTTGTCACCTCGGGTGCGGGCGTCGTCCGCGTCTCAATCAATAGTTCCGCGCACGCCGCGCAATGCGACGAGATGAGACCACAGCGGTGTAATGTAACGTGATGTGATATAGGTACATTGCATCGTGTACACTGTGTGAACGGTAAATTAATAATACTATTAACAACATGTACTCTGGTTATGTGTTAATTGTAATGCCGAGATGACGTAGGTCGGCAACAGATTTTTTTTTGATTTCTACTTATTTTAATAACATAAATTAATATGTATCTACTTTCTTAGGCATGAGGCTTAAGTTACGTTGTAATTTCTTGATATGGTAAAGTTAGTAGTTCTCACGTAGAACTGATACCCGCTATTGTCCGTAATTATACCAACTTGGTGCCTACTCAAGTCAGGTCTCCTTTGTAATATCGAGACCTGCATCGTACAGTACTGCACTCTAGTGTTGATAAGCGAACAATGGCTTAGAGAATAATTCAATTGTAGAGTCAATTAATGTAGGTCATGAAATTGTACATCAGCAATCCAACTGTTAGTGTCATTTAACTTGGTCGGATAATAAAAGCTGTCAGGGTCTGATCTTCAAGTTTAAAGAATATGAAAAACAGTTTTATGTCTACATTTTTATCTCGTCTCTGATAGTATATTTTCGAAAGTTACTTGCTAAAAATTTTAGGTTACATTATGACTGTGTTACTAACGTACACAAAAAACTTATTATCTACCAATATTCAATAGGTACCGCCTATTACCTCTGAAAGACATTTCAATGCATTGCTATATAAATAACATGACGATGTTCAACTTAAACGAACTTAAAGCAAACATAGAGAGGAGGTAAAGTACCTACCTAGCACTTGAAAGTTGAAATTCAGAAAACGCGTGGGCGTGGTCTATCCAATGTGAATGTCACGCACCGCGACAATTGACACTTTCCACCAATGAGGGGACAGCTAGTCGGACGATGGTGACATTTCCGACCAATGGCGTGACACGGTGACACCCGCCCACGAGTGACAGTTTAGAATGAGTTTAATGCGTAATGGTATTTTAATAACCCATACGCGGTTGGTGGGTTAATGATAGCCCTTAGATATACATAGAGACGGTTGAATTCGTTCGGTTTAGATAATGTTTTGATTGTTATTGTATAGTTAGTTATTAAGAAAATTAACGCTCTATAAATAATACAGAGGTATTAAACTCGAACAAGAATTGTTTAATTTTTTATATCAACAAGTGATTACGTTTTCACTTAAATTACAAATAAACACCATGTGTTTGTAGGTAAGTAGGTACGTGACGCACACAAATGCTTTGAGAATTTAAGTAGGTGGTACTAAAACATAGGTACAAATTTAAGAAGAAATATTTTATCTCAAATCTCCACGAAATCTCCAACCGAGAATCGAACCCACGAACCTGTGATAGTTGCACGCTTAGGTAAGTGGGCAGGTAAGGTACACTTAGGTACTAGCAAAAGAGATTGATCGTCTAAACTAATCAACTATTTTAGACAAACTTAGGTAGCTAGGTATTTTAGTGCCATTAACTTAGTGGATGGTAGAAATTTGATATATCTAGCTTATTTTATTTAGTTTACTAACCCAACTGTTACTTATCCTTAAATTAAGGAATAAGGAAATCATTAAACCCAAACAAATAAAATTCATGAAAATAAAAATAAATAATTATGTCAAATTAAATTCAAAACTTTATATTTAAAATTGCATTAGTCAAAATATTTATTTTTATTTACTTACCTCAATGATCTTATTTAATAAAATTTAAACATCATTGACCTACCTAGATTCCTAAATTCGAATCATTCATTCAAACACGCGTTCTAAAGAAAGTTCGTTCATTAGAACCAACTTAAGTAGACCTATTGCGACATTTCCAGCCAATGACCGCTCGCTCCTTTGTCATTGGCCCGCGAAGTAGAATGTCACTGTTTGTCGCATGTCGCCTGAAAGCGGTGCGGGGGCGACGCGGAGGAGCGAGCGGGATAGAAGATGTTTCTCTAGGAGCATTTTGAGAAGCAGGAACGTTCTTTTCGCAGTACAACTTATTATAAGTAGGCACTATTATTTCTTCTGTGGTACAACTTCAGTGAAGGTGATTAGATTTTTAATTTCTATTTCGTTTTTCGTTGCTGAAAGTTCAATCTTCGTATCCTCTGCCAAATCCTTATATTTTATTTTGTTCTGAGTGACAAATATAGGTTTGCTCTGTGGTTCTAAATTCAAATATTAGCTTACCTAGGTACCTATCTTTCGAGTTAGGTCCTTGGTTTGAAGAAAGTTAGAAATTTGTATTTCCATATTCGAATGTTTTTTAAGGAGTTAAAATCGCGTGTAGAAGAAATCGTGCCTCAGATTATTTAAAATAAAATTGATAGCAATCTGCACATCGGCGCACGAGCTTCTGATTTGATCGAATTTAAATTCAAATTGGAATCATTTTCTTTTTTTCTGGCTTCCATGTGGGAATGTATCGAGTGGCCAATTTTGGTTGTCAGGTAAAAAACAATGGCATAATTCAGTAATTTAAATTAATACTAAGTAGGTAGAATTAAATTTAAAGAAGCTAGGGTAGCTTAGGGCATTTTCTTTAAACATTCTCGTTATTACGTTAAAATTGCTTTTATTAATGTACTTATTTTAACAGTTATCTAGTTATCTACCTATGTAGGAATTTCTATCCAATACATTGAGGAGATATAATTATTCGAGGCAGGTGATAGCCTGGCGTTCACTGTAGGTACCTAAGAAGACGACGCTAGAAAGCAAACATGTAGAAGTAACCCGCAAAGATCAAATTGTTCATCAGAGGCGATAAAAGTTTTGATTTCTCGAAAAAAAAAATCATAACTTCTCTACTAAACAGAGAAAAATTCGTAACTTCTCTACTAAATAGAGAAGACAGATAAGTATGATTTTTTTCGAGAGATTATTATTGATATGAGATATTAGCGGGTTACTACGTGTTTGCTAGCGTCTTTTCTTTTTCTAGCGTCGTGTGAAGCGTGTGGTACCTACCAAAAATAAGCGACTTGATGACCTACAAACAGACAAAGACATTTCTATTTATAACTAATCTATTTACGATTCCCAACTCATACTTTATCGACTGTTGACTTCGGGTTTTAAGAAATGGGTGTCGTTTTTAGGACTAAACTAGCTGACCCGGCGAACTTCGTATCGCCTAACAAAATATTTTATTTTCTAAAATAAAAGTAGCCTAAGTTATTCCTTGTTACATCAGCTATCTGCCAGTGAAAGTCCCGTCAAAATCGGTCCAGTCATTTCAAAGATTAGCTGGAATAAACAGACAGACAGACAAAAATTGTAAAAAATGTTGTTTTGGTATATGTATGTACCGTGTATACATTCGAATGCACTTAGTAAATCGCGGTTATTTTAATATTACAAACAGACACTCCAATTTTATATACTTATTTGTATAGATTCTGAAACTGTTTCCAAAAACAACATTGTATGGAAATACGCGCATGGACGTTTTCATTTCGAGACACCGCCCTGCTGCCTCCAGGCGAACGTGAACGCGCATAATGCGCACTTACCACACTTGTTTGTCCAAATCATTTTCTTAATGACATTTTAACTGAAAGAATGACTTTTGTGTGTGTTCTCCGGTTGTTATCCGTTTGGGTGTCCCTGGGATTCTCCAAATTCAAAAAGCGAACAGGATTTTTAGAATTCTCAGTGTGAAATCGGGATACTTTTTATGTTCTGAAAATAACATTAATGTTTTTTTATTTATTTAAACGACGTTTTTATTTTAGTTGCAAAAATAAATTTAAAATGGTGATGATTAGGTAGATTCATGATGAGATGAAGCGCTCATAGCCCGGCGGCTTACGTCGATCCTATATGATCGACAAAGTTAAGCAACAGCGGGCGCGGTCGGTAGTTGGATGGGTGACTGCTAATGGCAAAAATTTCTTGAGCGTTTCCGTGCTTCGGAGGGCACGTAAAGGCGTCGGTTCCGGTTGTTATCATAGGATAACTGTCGTTAAGCCATGTCGGAGGCCCTCGGGCGGTTTGAAAACTTCTGACACTTGGGTTGGCCACTAACCACTCCACCAATCCGCACTGGAGCAGCGTGGTGGATTGTGCTCTAGGTCTCCACAAAAAAAAAGGAGAGACCCGTGCCCAGTAGTGGGCCATTAATGGGTTGAAGCCAGGTAGATTCATTAGACGGACCAAATGCCGAGGAACAGTAGAGTCCAAATCGCAATATTTGACAAAATCACAGTGGTTCAAATAACAAGGGGGATGCCTTCAAGGAGGAAAATGGTGAGTACCTATCCTAAAAGTAGTAATCTACCTGTTTCAAAAAGTTTATCCGAAAACGTTTCGGAAAGAACTAGGTAGGTAATTTAGAAAACAGACGGACGTCGTAACATGAACAAGACATAGCTAAGTACCTAAATTAAGAAGTTGTGAAGAATAAATAAATATTTCGAGTTAAAAAATAAACGCATTAAAAATGTTAATGCCACTTACTTCAAGAATTTGAATAATCGAATCTGGAATTCGCACACGACACGATACAATATTCTCACGATGTGTCAATCCCTTTAGGGACATTCTTCACAATCTTCATGATGGAGAATGTCCGAAATTTCCATGCATTATTCAAATGCTAACGAAAGTTACGAAACCATTTAGAGAATTTGAATATTGGAAAATTTTGCAGTAGGCGTGCAAGGTGATTTGAATAATAAATATGCAATGAAACACGATATATCGCTCTCACGGACTGTTTGACCCTTAGGGGACATTCTTCACAATCTTATTGAGACGGAGAATTTTTGCAATTTCACGCAATAAGTAAATTCAAATCTCGCATGCTACTGAGTTATCGCCATTATCATACACAGGGTTGGATTTTTCTACAGGCAATTTCAAAATGAGTGAGATGTATGTACATAGGTATGTCTATGTGGACCGGACCTATCTATGCTTTATATAATACGTACCACTTATCATATAGGTATGAATTGATCCAAAAGGATTAGAGAATATTTCCAAATCTATACTAATATATAAAGAGGAAAGATTTGATTCTTTGTTTGCATCGAATAGGCTCCGAAACTACTGAACCGATTTAAAAAATTCTTTCACTGTTGGGAAGCTACACTATCCCCGAGTAACATAGGCTATATTATATTTTCAAAAAAATTAGGGATCCTTAATATAACTCCAATAATGTAATCCAAGGTGTAAAAAATAAGAAAACCGAAGCAAAGCGAGGGCGGTTACTCGTCTTTAATATTTTTATATATTTTATAGAGCTACCAAAAAGACAACAAAATACAATCATTAACGAAACCGGAATGATAGTTTCAGGGTTTATTATTATTCTAAGGTTTCAGGCTAAGTTTATGATGGTTATCTAACGAAATCTTTCTTTCTGTTTCTTCTCTCTTGGTCGGCAACGCGTCAGTGATAACTTTCGTGTTGCTGGTGTCCATGGGCGACGATGGCCACTTGCCATCGGGTTGATCGTTACCTCGTTTGTCGGCTATTTCCATAAAAAAAAAAACAAATGTAGATAATGTTGACTGAAATCATGCCTGTAGTCCTGTAATCATGTACCTACAATGAAAAATGCGACCATTAATAATAACGATTAATCTATACTATATATATGTACATACAAATAAATAAAATTGGAGTGTCTGTTTGTAATATTAAAATAACCGCTTTTTACTAAGTGCATTTGGATGTAGACATGGTACATAAATCAAAACAACATTTTATTTTATTTTTGTCTGTCTGTTTCGGCTAATCTCTAAAATGGCTGGATCGATTTTGACCGGACTTTCACTAACACATAGCTGATGTAACAAGAAGTAACTTAGGCTACTTTTATTTTAGAAAAAAATAGGATCAATGAAAAGTTTATTAATATTTAATTCAAACAGGGAAGTTGTATAGGTAACTGCAGTTGTAGCGGGTAACAGCTAATTCTAAATAAACTTATAACTCAAGGGAATAATCTTATAAATAAAGAACTGGAAAATTGAGCAGAGCTGTAACTTGTTATCTGTACAACCTTAACCCAGTTACTTCATAGTAAAATCCTATTATTTTCAAGAAAATGATCTAATTTTACATTGAAAATGTTTCAATTACCACTAACCTTTTGGGAAAAAATATAATAATACCAACTGACAGTAGCCCTACAGTACAAAATACCGAAAAAAGTACTAAATATCAAAAAACAAAAAAACGCCCTCTGACGGTGGTATTCGGTAAGCAATGATTTGAATTTGGAATTTAAATATCGTAACACGATAGCACGTTCCCACAATTTGTCACATCTCACCCGCGAGGGACGGTTGGAAGTTTCCAGTCTTCTGATTTTAGAGGATATTTTTGTATAAATTTAAATTGTTCGCATTTATGCTATAATTCAGAAAATTTCCTGTGATTTAGAAGGTTGAATAAATATGCAAATATTTGCATATTTTTAAATTTTGTAGAGTAAGTCCATTACAATACATTTGTTATAACCAAACGGCATAATATACTATACCTATATTTTTTATAAACTCTAATATTCATTCTGATAAACTTTTCTATTTACAAAGTAGTAATAATATGAATAATTAAAATACCTAATAATTCTTCCTTTCTTCGCATCAGTGATGCCGTTGTTTGACGATAGCCACTTACCATCAGGTGGATCGTCAGCTAGTTTGCCAGCAATTTCCATTAAAAAAAATGAAATGTGGGCTGGGATACATTGAAGAAGTGAAACTTCAACGGACAAGTGGTAAAACGAATCGCAACGGACAAGTGGAAAAACGAATGGCAACGGATAAGTGGAAAAACGAATCACAACGGACGAGTGGAAAAACGAATGGCAACGGATAAGTGGAAAAACGAATCGCAACGGACGAGTGGAAAAACGAATTGCATTGGAGAAGTGGAAAAACGAATCACAACGGACAAGTCGAAAAACGAATCACAACGGACAAGTGGCAAAACGAATCGCAACAAAATTTTAATTTGAAGTTTTACAGGCAGAAGATTAATGTACTTGTCTATTTTGAAAACTCTCTGCTCTGCAGCTCTGCAGTTAGGCCAAACATTTTGGGATAACAATATTAACAGTACCGGTAGGGTTTTATTATTATCGACAGATATCACAGATAGGTAGGTACTAATTGACCCATGACTGTAGGCGATGTAGGTAGGTATGTGATGACTGATGATGATAGCTAAGTGATGATTTCCTAGAAGGCTCTCATAACCTTCATAACAACGGTGAACCATGAATACTATCGCGTGCGGTATGGCAGCAGGCGTGCTTGGGGCTATGCTCCCAAATCCATGATTGCGTTACCCAACCGATACCGGGGGCTTTAGGTTGCATGATCTGAGTTTTTGGGTCTATACCATATAGGTATAGGTATGCAAGGCCGTCTTTAACCTACTGGAGGCCCTGGGCATGTTAGGATAATGCGGCCCCTTTTAAGAACACTATTTTGTTAGGATAAACAAAGAAAGTAGATAAGCAAGCCTCTACATTTTAAGCAAAAGCTAATAAGCAAATTGGTATTGTAGACAGTAATTTAGGTTCGATTTAATCGAATTAAAAAAAGTTTTTCGGTAATAAATATCGGTTATCGTTTAGTGATCTGGCAGGAACTAGGGGGCCTCTATCGATCACGGGGGCCTGGGCACGTGCCCAGAGTGCCCAGTGGGAAAGAGGGGTCTGATGGTATGGTATGGTGTATGTTTATGCAGTTTGGTGTCTGATTATGTTTAACATGGAACAAATCCTGAGGATTTGCCATTTGATTGATTTCAAAAGGATGTGTATCCGTTGGAGTATTTCAGACAAATGTTCGTCATACAAGCGAAAAAGTAGCACCATCTCTCTCTTTCCGTCTCTCTGACAATTGTCTAGGAATATACATAGAAGTCATTGGTTCGCGGTGGACCTTGCTGAACAATGGAAGAGGCTCTGGTGAACAGTCTTTCGTGGAGGTAGTTGAGACCTGTTCCTGGATCACCTAGTATCGTTGTAGGTAGGTAGGTATCCAGTATAATCTCAACTGTATCTACTTATGTATGTGGTAAGTTTATTAATAATAATGCCAGTAAGCAGCTTCCTTTATAATCCAACGTAAAAATTTTTTAAGTGTTTCGATCTTCACGATATTGGAAAGCCTTACATGATTCAGACAGGTAAGTTATGAAATTTTTTAAATGAATAATTTACTAGTTAAAAGTTAAGTAGTAACTTATTTATTTATTTATTTATTTATTTAATTCATAGGCTTAAAAACTAACATTACAGGTGTCCCCAATTCGTTAGCCTACCACCACCATTATCACCATAATAGTTTGTAAAGGAGTGTCACAGATAAATAAGTTAATAAAGCAAATACAGTGCGACCTACTTATCTGTGAACTGAGGGAGGACGCTGTCGAACGCATTGGACCAATCACTGGGACGCAATTCGAGACGTAGTAAATGTCAATGTCATTCGTTGACATTAACACAAAGAACTTAAGAATGAGGCAGCATTAGTTCCAATTTTTGCCATTTCACAGATAAGTTGGGCGCACTGTACGCTAGTAACACGGAAGATAGAGTAGAAGGAAGGCCATCTCTGTATATGAAAAGTGTCCGTAAAAACGCGTCCAATTACGGGTGGCGTTGCGGTGCGGTCTACAACAGCTATGTTCGAATATCTATTTATCGAACACTAGCGCCATTCATTACGGGTGGCTTAACTCAGCAAACTTCACTCTGTCTAGAACAGCCATGTTCATATATCTATTTTTCACACACTAGCGCCATTCTGAAATAGCCATTATTGGAACCTCTATTTTCAGTAAACAGCTGGACACTTCTTCAACTTTCCCCTCATATGAGATGGCCTTCCTTCTACCATTCTATGCTCCACAGCTAGTAATAATAGTTCAATAAGTAAATAAATCTGCGAATAAAATCAAATTAAACCGTAAAATTAGTCAACATCCCTATTAGATTAAGATTAAAATTACTTTTTTTTTGTTATCATGTTCTTCAACTTCTCTTCTAATATTAAGAACTTCTGTAATTTTATAACGAGTGGGTAAATCCTAGTCTCCCACGACACAGGGAATCCTAGTGTGGGAGCTAGTGTACAAGACTTTATGTAAACAAATTTTATGAAATAAATAATTTTCAATTTTTCAAAAAAAAAAAAGAAACACACGAATGTTACCAGCCAGCATTGCCCAGTATTACTTATTCACCGAATCGCTATACCTACCTGGTTACAAAGTATACAAAGTAAAAGTTAAATGATTACTGTAACCTTACTAATTATAAGAATTTAAAGCTGCCATTAAAAGCAGCCAGTAGAAGATTGAAGCCATATAAGTATTAGTTGAAGCAAATTGCCTATGCCGTAATGGCAGCTCCCTAAGAAGCTACGCTCTCATTTGCGGAACAAAAATAAAAAATAAAACGTTCTAGAAAGCCTCTTTCAAACTTTTCATATAGGTATTCAAATTTGGAACTTGCAAGGGTGCGTTCATATTAACAGTTTTATTGAACCATTCATCATCTACAGAAGTTTATATTGGAGTTACCGATGGGTCTTGTACCTATATATGAAGAGATAGCAGAAAAAATGGAATCTTAGGAATATGGTTTTAATTTTCATTCATTAAGTGAATAAAATATTACAGGTTTTTTCAACAAAACACTAAAACGAGGAGATCAATAAATTATTTTTATTATTATAAAAAAATCATTTATTTACTTGTTTAAATTACCTCCAAAATTAATTACAGCAAAACCTATTTAATCAATGAATTTAATATTTACAATACACCGATTGATAATATTATGCAGAAATAAACTGTGAACGCATCCGAATAGCTCGCGTGTCTCTACTTTTAAACATAGAACGCTTGTTCTTTTTGCGAATTAGAAGTGTTCTCTTCAAAACAAATTGCTGACAAGCGGGACTTGGCTTCTTATTTTGAATGTGCCAACCGCGTTTCTACGGTTCTACGGTATATGTGACAGTGTAAATTGGAGCTTGTCTCATAGGAATAAAGCATATTTATTATAGAGCTTTATGAGGGAGTCTTGAGCAATATAAAGCAAGGGGCTGACTATTGAAATACTAAGTCATATCAAATTAATCATATTACTAATAAATTACAATCTTTTTATTGAATAAAATATAAATCAAATTCTGGATTTTGAAATAAAGCTCGAAAATAATAAAGTTTTCTGTGTTTAGCTCCTGACGCGTTTGTGAAAACTGATTAAAATCTACTTAAAAGCCATTGAACTACTATTACTAGCGTATAGAATAGACACCGCGAACATCGGGTTGGGGGGTGTGCATTGCAGCCGGCCGGCTGCATTTCATTCTGTCACTCGGCTGTCACTCGACTGACTCGACTGCGCTCATGGCGGCCGCATGCCAAAATTGTTTATGAAAAAACTGAAAAAATGCCGTCGTGCGTAATAAGAACGTGTCACAATTGCACGACAAAAACAAAAAAGATAATGGTATCACATAATATCATCGGTAAGAAAACGAAATATTAACTTAAATCAACTAAAACGTATTTAATTAAATTATTCTGCAATGTTCCCGCCATTTTGTAATGAAAAAATCATAAGGAGCGTTTGAACTTGGCAAGCCACTAGCGTGTTAATGGAATATATAAGCTTGCTTAGGTTGCCGTCTTGGTTCGGCAAGTGTCATATACAAAGTTACTCTATGGCAAGTGTGCAAACGAGGCTTCTAGTTTGAAAAGAGAACGAAGTACTAGCCGGCGGTTGAACACACATTTTGTTTGAGATGTCTCCTCTATGTATGTATCTCAATGTTAAAAGCATACTTAATAGATGCATGCATAGCCGGGCAAGGCAAGAGAAGAGAAGAAAGATAGAACTGGCTCTCAAGTCCCCAGCCGGAACACGACGACCAGCTAATATATTGGTAGCTACAGAGTGGTAGCTACAGAGCCGGTGACCGGTATTAGGGGGGGGGGCGATGGGACAACGGCCTAGGGCGCCAAATTTGGAGGGGCGCCACATTTGGGGTGAGGAGCAAAAAAAAGGAAATATAAAATTCTTAATAAACGTTCCCACTGGTTCAGTAACAATTTTTTCGAGCAAAAAAAGCTCGATTTTTATTTTCTTATGTGGGCGCCACAATATTCATGCCTAGGGCGTCAGTGGCTCTAACGCCGGTACTGGGTAGCTAGCAAGCCAAGCTTTTCGTAAAGATACTGTTAATAATTTTAGTAATAATTTTAATGACTTAGTAATAATAAACATGATTCTTTCCAGGCAAAATTACAATTTTATTGTAAAAATGACTTTATAACCATATCTTCGAATACTAAAGTAAGTATATCTACAACATATAGGTTGGTAGAAACCTGGCTTTATGCTTAATTCCCGTTGCATTTCCAATGCAAATGTATTTGATGAGAGTTGATTATGTAAATGTGCACTAGCTGATGACGTGGCGGTGCGCGGTGCGCGATGCGTATTGTTTTGGCTACCTAACCTGTGTTTATTTTGAAGTTCCTTCACAATAGGCAATTTATACTTATCTGGCAACATTAAAGTCGTAATTTTGGTAATTTCGTGTCTACTCGCCGTTAACTTTGGGAGAATATTTTTACGACATTTATAAATGTAAGCTTACGTAATTATGAGTAAGATTTGGTGATTATAAATTCTTCGTAAGCTAAAAGAACGAAAATCAAATTCAATTAGAAAATTTAAAACATAATTTAAATTAATTCAACTTCGTGATCGTGACAGTAAATCGATGGCATTTTACCGCGAAGTCCCACAACAACCAAATCAATTTGTACGGGCTTCCTGCTAGTATGTCGTACGATAATCGAACGTTCAAATATTAACGGGCGCCGCACGCGATGTCACACGCCGTGACAGCGCGATGTCGCGTGACGTGACGTCGCGTCGGTAAAATGTCACGCAGCACTCGACACTCGTGATAGGTACGTGAGGCTTGGTGTTTAGGGAGTCGCTAAATTTAACAATCGGTATTATTTTTGAAGTTGTGCTTATGGGGCGTTTGGAAAAAAATATGTGTAAAATTTGTACGATGCGACAGCTAAAAAGCGACATGATAAAGGTGCGTGATTATATCTATGTACTACCTAGATGCACAGCACTTTTTCTGTGAATGATTTGTGATTAGTTCACATTTAAAACATGGTAACATTAAAAGCAATGAGAGCAAAATTGTTCTAAAATCTCACCCAAACATGTTCATTAAACTGAATTAATATTGTGTGGGTACTCGTGTGACCTATTAAGTAATTTCACTATAAATTAATAGCGTTCAGTAGTTTAGTAGGTAATTCAATTAATAGTATGTTTTAGCAAAAATACCTTTTACGATTACTATCTCAATACACAGCTGAGGTAGGACACGAATTGCGAATTATGTTAACACCACAAGCCGAATCTACCTTAAAAAGTTGAGGAACTCCCTGAAAGGTAAGTTTTGTATTTCGGTATTGTACGATGTCCATTACTTGTTATTTTACTGTTCCTTGTTAGGAAGACAGATGAAAGTATTCAATGTGATATACTGAGTACTTATTAGGAATAGTAAAGCAGTACCACTATTACCAGTAGGAATAGTAAAGTTTAAAAGGGGGTTACCTACTGATAGAAGACATGGGGTGTACCGTGTATTATGAAGAATTTGTATGCATGTAATAGTCTAGCGGTTAGAACGTTGGTCTCCCGAACGAAGGGGCCCGAGTTCAAATCCTGGCACGCACCTCTAATTTTCAGATATTATGTGCGTATTAGAAGTTAATTATCACTTGCTTCGGTGAAGGAAAAACATCGTGAGGAAACCTGCACACCGGAGAGATCTCCATAAATTTCTCAAAGGTGTGTGAAGTCTACCAATCCGCACTTGGCCAGCGTGGTAGACTATGGCCTAATACCCCTCACATTGTGAGAGGAGACCCCGAGCCCAGCAGTGGGACAATTATGGGTTGATGCTTGCTTGCTTGCTTGCTTGCATGTAATTAGATGAATTATTTATTGTTCAATTAAGGGCTTGAAGTTATGTAGGTACTGTATCGTTGTAATCGTTTTATATTGTGTAGGTAAGTTTAGTAAAATTGTACTGCACAAAAATAAATACCATTTATTACCGGAGGTAACGACATACGAGTAGATTATGGGAAGCGGACAGATAATAAATGTTTTGTAAATTCCACAACCTTGAGAAAAAAGCAATTTTAAATATTGAACCTTAATTTGAAATAATATATTTTAAAAATATCAAACTACAATAATTTATTTAGCGGATTTATTATTCATTTGCCAAGAGAATTCAGTGCATGAAAATGTCGTTAGTGTAGTTTTTAGCAGGGGCGGAGCCACCGCCGTATCAATTATACGGGGCCCCCAGCGTATAGGGGCCCCCACTAATACTCCCGAAAAAAAGCTCGCCAGCGGCCTACGACCGCTACCGTTTAGACTCCTTTTATATTTGACAGCTAACGTCGAGGGGGCCCCACAACAAATATTGATATGGGGCCTCCTTGGGTCTAGCTACGCCACTGGTTTTTAGATATGAGATGGTAGGTACTTGTGGTCACCGTCCCGGTAGATATCAGTAAAAAGGAAATGGGAGACCGGTCTGCAACCTCTGGCTCCCAACACTTTGAACATTCCTTTAAAAACACATTTTAGAATTAAAAAAAAGTGTTGGCTAGCCAGTCGGAAGAACTCTACCACCATGCTCGAGCTCGAGTCGGTACCTTCTGGATTAAACTGGGTGGATTAAACCCAGTGATCCTCAATAGGAGGGTCCTTGCGTATTAATCTTGTCCGAGGCTCAATAGGGAGCACCACGGGTAAGTTAATCGGACTCTAGGAAGGATGGAGCCTCTAACGCCAAGTCTATAAAGGATAGGACATCCGACAGCTGCCTGGACAGACTTCGTTCTGTCAAAAGTTTTTTTTATTTATTAAAACCTTCCGTCTATCCTATTTTTCAAGTTGGATCAAACTGCACCCTGTATGCAAATTTGATTAAAATCGGTTAATTAGTTTAGGGAGTCCATCGCGGACAAACAACGTGACACTAAATTTATATAATATACTAGCTGCCCGGACAGACTTCGTTCTGCCAAAAGTTTTTTTTATTAAAACCTTCCGTGTGCCTTAAGGGAGATGTATCGATGTTCGTCTGGATAGGTACCACCCTTGACCATGAGTCAGCCGCCAAATGACTTGTCGTGTTCCGACTGTTGGCTTGAGTTCTTTCTTTCTTTTCTTCTCTCTTTCTTGGCCGGCATCAGTGATGCCTTTGATGTTGCTGATGTCCATGGGCGACGACAGCCAATTACCATCAGGTGGATCGTCAGTTCGTCTGCCGGCTATTTCCATAAAAAAATCAGGTATCACAAACATCCACGTCACGTAACAACTTATGGCTCCTGCCGGGAATCGAACCCGGGATCCCTCCCTTCGCAGGAACAATACACAAACGTCTTGTATCATTTTTTTTATATAGATAAATTTTGTACATGTATTTATATTTAATATCGATTCATATTACGTTTTATTTGATATGCTAAATTTATATGCCCATCTAATTCCAGAGAATACTCATATTGGGTTGTTTTTAGTTTATTATAAACGAGTAACCGCCCGCGCTTTGCTTCGGTTTTCTTATTATTTTACACCTTGGGTTACATTATTTGAGTTTTATTATGGATCCCTAATTTTTTTGAAAATATAATATAGCCTATGTTACTCGGGGATAGTGTAGCTTTCCAACAGTGAAAGAATTTTTCAAATCGGTTCAGTAGTTTCGGAGCCTATTCAATACAAACAAAAAATCAAATCTTTCCTATTTATATATTAATATAGATACCCCCCTAAATAAAACAATTAAATAAATTTTCCAACATTTTATTAGATACTTAGTATTGTTTGGCAAGAGGAAGTATAACATGCTTCTAAGGATGTACACATTAAATCCGCCTTCTATATATTTAATACTTTTTGGTTCTTAGATTATTCACTTTAAATTATTATGTAACAAATCTCACACATTCACTTAATTACAATACATAATTATTACAATTTCAAATAGCAGTTTTGAATGACACATTTAAGCTGACTAAATACGCAACAAATTAACAATACAATTTGAATACAATCGATTAATAATTCTGACATGTATTAGTAATTTAATCTAAGACTCATTAAAATAAATTTAATTCAATTCCTTTCATTGCAATAAATAGAGATGTGATTGCTATTCTATAACTAGAAAATTAACTTTATGAGATCGTGTATAGTCAGCTTAAACTTTGTTCTTTATAAAACAATAATTTCATCGTTTAGCACCAAAATAGCAATAGATATGACTTAACTTTTTAATCAAATGCCATAAATAATTTATGAAACGGTTTGTCTTCTCTATGACGAAACGTAGCTGTAATATTTGTTGATTGATATCTAAGCTATACTTATTATGAACAATTAAGTCACTTTTGTACATTATATTCTATTATATACAAATTATTGCACAATATTAAAATGGAATGTCGATTTTTACATAAATTCAAACTGTTACTTACTAAGTATCTAAGCTAAATAATTACAATTATAAGCGACTATATTATATTTACAATGTTTTACAGCTTATTAGAGAACAGTATCTAATTTGAAGCAGATAAAAGTACATACCAAATTATCTACAATGAGAATTTAAAAGGTACTGGCGTACAACCTTAATTCTAAATCTATCTATTTGGTAATACTAAGTCATCACAAATGCACTGGAGATTCGACCGTATGTCTTAGTAAAGAAGCATTGTTTTGCCTAATTGCGTCACGAAGGATTCATATGGAGTCTGCCGTTTTGTCTTCGAGAAATATGGGCTTCATTGTGGATGTTTCTCTTCGTCCTAGAGAAAAACGCAGCATTGCACCCATTTACTGAACACCGATGTAATGACTGCGCGTGAACTGTTTCACAATGCGTCTTTAGACTAGCTAAGTCCTTAAAGCTTTCTCTGCAACCGCGACATGGATAGTATCCATCTTTGTTCGGTCGCGGGGCCTCGTCTTCTATACAATAGTTGAGTTTACTGGGAGGTGCGTAACTTTGATTGCAACCGAATGCGTTCAAGGCTGGAGGTAAGAAACCGAAAGGTAGAGGGGGGAAATTAGGCAGCATTGTAAAAGGGGCAAAGAGGAATGGATGTTGACTGAACATATCTCGTCCCTTTAAGTAACTCTCTGGTAACTGTAAAGGAGGGTAAGGGGCAAAAGGCATTTGACTTAACTGACTTTTCAGCTTATCCGACTCAACAGCGCGGTAATACTTCTGCGATTCTATATATGGAACTGCTCGTTCTTCATCGTTGAATTTGATCATCATATCTATTTGTTCTCGAATTTTCTCTAAAATTCCTACACAAGATTCCTTAGATATTCTTGTGTCTTCAGAGGATAGAAGCTTTTTGTGGAGATTTATGTTCGCGGAATGTCGGTCTCTGCTTCTTCTCGTCTGGAAAGCACCCCTGCATCCCTCGTGGTTACATTTATACATCAATTTCAAATGAACGTTTTGATAATGTGTCTTTAAGATGTACATGTTCTGAAACAACTTTTCGCAGACCGTACATTTTAAAGGATTTTCGTGATCTACAGGAACATCCGAAGTAACTACGAAGAAGCCATTGTCGAAATGACCATATATGTGACCCTGGGCGTCGTCTGAAGGATAGTCGTAACTCGAAACCGATGATGCAGGTGATCGGTCAGAAAAATCTATACTGTCATGCATAGATAGATTGTACGGGCCCATGGTGTTAAGTGAGTCGATTTTTTTGCTGATACTAGGAAAATCTCCTCTTGACAAACTTTCGAGACGTTTTAATGCATTCTCCGAAGAAAACTGCTCATGATTTGTTTCATAAGAATTATTTGGCTTACTTAATTTATCTGTGGATTCATCTTTCACCCGTAAATCCTGAGCACTGTAATCTAATTCAGGCGATTCTTGTTTAATCAATGGGACTTCCTTTTTTATTTGAATATTTTCAACATTATCTTGAATACGGTCTACGCTTTTACGTTCACCGTCTTCGCATTTTATTCTTTTCAAATCTAATATTCTATCTTCATCATTATCAATTTTATTGTCCGATTCTTCATTTGGATTACATGAGTTCTGTAGTCTGGTAGGGTTAAGGTTTTTTCTTTTTCTTTTTAATACTTCGGGGCTAATTGCATCATCTTTTCTGTGATCAATGTTTTCATTATTGTCACTAACACTTCTCTGATCACAATCAGTCTCCGATCCATCGATAGAACCAGATGATTTATTTAGATTTGAGTAATAATCACTTGTATCTATGTGTTCATTTTCGTCATCATCGTCATCTCCTGCTACCACTACGATACCATCGTCTTCATCAGATTCGCCCTGAACATCATGATCTTTATTTTCTACTGAACTAGATTCTCGTCGTAACATCTGTGACTGATCCAAAGCGTTGGATGAAAAGTTTGAACTCATATTATTCTTATAATCCAGTGGTACATTAGACGGGAATTGTCTCATATTTGGTCCGTTAAGCAGAGGATATGGTCCAAATGGGTGCATAGGACTGATTACAGGAGGCATGTTTAACCCCGCCCCGTGTGGTGATATTAAAACGGGATGAAGTT
Source organism: Thymelicus acteon (assembly GCA_951805285.1). Classification (NCBI taxonomy): domain Eukaryota; kingdom Metazoa; phylum Arthropoda; class Insecta; order Lepidoptera; family Hesperiidae; genus Thymelicus; species Thymelicus acteon. Next base: position 5,729,859 of record OX638229.1, on the reverse strand, counting down.
GTGCACTTCGGCCGTCGTGTGGAGAAATTTTTCGTCTTAGATGTGGTGAATGCAACTTTGGATTAGGATTTGCACTATGTCTATTTCTCGATCTTCTTGAACTGAACATCATACTACAACCTTCAACGGTGCATTTGTGCATCTCACGAAGATGAACCGCTGAGAAATGGATCTTTAAGGCACCTTTGTCGCAAAATGTTTTTAAGCACACATTACACTGGACTCGTTTCTTGCCTGTAGCTGGATTAATAAAATGAGTACCTAAGTTTAAAGGCATTTGTGAGGCTCCCCACTGTCTTTTTGGCGGGCTTATACATTTACTTATCATCATTTCTCTCGTTTTTTGCGCAGCCTCTATATATGCGTCTTTGCTAAGGTTCAGAACATTTTCCTCGTCTCTTTTTGAATCATCTAAACGACTTCTATCAATGCCATTGATGGATTTATAATCACTGGATTCACTCACTTGTTTTGTTGACATTTGTGGCAAAAGTGCTTGCAGAGATGCTAGTCCCATAGGGTTCTGACTGAGGGCAGCTACCATAGCCGCTGAGTGATTAAAAGAAGATGAAATAGAAGATAAATGAGGCATGGGCATATTTGCTGGCAGTTGGAAGTTAAGGAACTGATTTCTCATTAGGTCCATTGTTGCTTTTTCTGAAGGGTTTAAATTATAGTTCTGTTTATGAAGATCTTCTTTTGGCGCTTCATTGATTTTATGTTTTCGGAAATCAAATGGTTGCATATTTTGGAGGTTGCTTAATGGTGATGAATTAACTGGACTAGTAGCTGAGATAGGACTGGATGAGGTAGATAGACGAACACTGTGGTTGGGTGAAAGTTCTGCAGATGACGTTCTTTGGGGTGACTGTTGGTGTTCTGGGGAGTAATGATTGTTTTCCGGCGACATTGCCTCTTTTTTAACATGTACATCTTCGAAAGCTTTAGCACTAGCTTCTTTTTCTTGGACACTTTTTAGATAATCGAAGTTATGTTTTGCTTCCATCATGTGTTGAAAATATCTTAACGATTCATCATTGCGAACTTCTTTACCAGATTTTTCCATGAGTCTGCGGAATTCAGCTTCGAGTTTTAATTGCTCAAGGGCTCTGATGTCGGCATAATTTTCCATTTTCTTGTCTAGTCTAGAGTGCTCGTAGTCTTGGTTATCGTCTTGGGGAGACGGTAAGCCGTTCTTTTTGTATATTGGAAGGAGAGAGGTCTTGTGAAGAGCTCTGGCCTCTTGTAGCTTGAGTATTTGCTGCAGGGCCATACTGTGCTCTGGACCACGGCCACTCCATATTTCAGCGTTGCTGGACTGCGATTCCTGTAACAAAAGAAAAATAATATTAATATAGCTTGTTAAATGCTAAGAATTTTTTAAATATTAAGAATCCCAAGGCTTTTTTCTTCTACAAGAATTATTTTTCTTTGTTTCTTAGCCGGCAATGTCTTTGATGTAACTGATGTTAATGGGTGACGATGATCATTACCATCAGGTTGGTTGTGTGCTCGTTTGTCGCCTACTAACCGGTAACTAACATTACAATTATTTATTGTCAGAAGTGACTTGAAGTCTTTCACGTAAATGCTATCACTGAAATAAATCTCAGATTTTCTATTGGTTGGGTTGGCAATCTTACTGATTAAATTAAGGGCTTGTTTCACGAACTTCAAGTAGAGTCCTGAATAAGCTATTCGCCGGTTAAAGTGACGTTAAAGTGTCATTTTACATACACGAAATGTCAACTTAACCAACTTATAGCTTACTTCGGACTTACTTGAAGATTGTGAAACAAGCCCTATATCTTATTAAAAAACTACTACTTTTTGCACGGACTTGAGATTGCAATATTTCGATACAATTTAATAGTTGTATCAATCCGAAGGGTAAGTACTAGAGCGAGTTTGCATTCTTTGTAACCAATTCTACAACAAAATCTGATCTTAGTAGATCGTAACTAAGTAGTAAAGTTTTAAAGACGAGGAAGTCAATTAAACAGGGCAGCTGCACCATCTATTTAGTGCACCATCGAGATTGCAAATGATAGGTCGTTAATAACGATCCCAGTTCGATTCGGTAGAATTAATCTAAACAAATCCGTCTAATCGTAAAAGATTACCCAGTCTAGAGCAAGCAAAAGACAGGTTGTCCAAATGGCTCTTCAAACTAAATATTGGGTACACACGAAACCACACCTTGAATTTTCAAAGGCTAATATAAAATTAATTCTGAGAACGGAGAGCAATTGTGTAAAATTGTGTAAAATGACGGTGTCGAGTCGAGTCGGAATAGAAAAGTGGTTTGTGTCGCGTGTTTGGAACGATTTAATCCGAAAACTAAATTACTATTAATTTGGTAAGTATTCCGGGCCGGCTCACGTTGTCAAAGTTAAATTTGGCTTAATTTAGCCACTCGACTGACGCACGGACGGTTAGAAATGTTTTGATTTAGTAGAAGACAAAGTATAGTGCGCGTTTATTACTAGTTCTTGGTTATCTTCACGACTGTCAAAGCGATATGGAAAAGGAGGAAAGAACGGTAGGGAAACAAGATTGTTGGAATATTTTAATAGAGCATTTTTATAGAATAAATGTTACGTTGTTATGGTTAAGTATTGTATTATAATTATTATATCAGAAGCAAGCAGGCATAGGCGACTGCAATTTAAATTAATATATAAAACTAGCTTTTCATATTAATTATAGTTATCTAAATTATTATTGCACTAGTTGTACAACAAATATTATTATCATTGTCGTCTGTTTTAGTCATACAACAATATCAATTGGTTTGTAAACATAACGAGAAGTTAAACCCAGATTACGGGGTTTAACCAGCCCATGTTTCGTGTTTTTCGATTGTCCCTTTTAAAAACGTTTGTCACTCGATTATCCCGTAACCGACGGGGTTGGTGATTACCGTTTCTTCGGAAAATTAAATTGTCGTTTGGTCGCGCCGGCGTCGGGGGTAATTTGGTGAAACACCCAATTATAACCAAGACATTCCTAATGCCGAAACGGATAATGTTGGGTAATAAATTGACGTTTAAAGAAAGTATACCTCTTGCATGCACTCGATGGTTTTGGTAATTTTTGTGATTATAGACCGTTTGTAATCGTTTATTCTAAGTTGCGTTTAATTTAAATGACGTTTTTGTTACGATTATCTTTTAGGAAAGATATCATTTCGGTAATTGGTGACGTTTATCGTTTGTAAAAAAGGAATCCTTATGACATTGTTGAGATAATTTTAATGGAAATATAATGATCCTGTTTTAAATTTTTTTATGATAAACTTAGTCTTTGGTTAAGACAGGCTTTTTAAGTTCAAAGTTTTTCTATTAAGTATTTTAGTAACAAATATTTTAGTGGAAATCTAGTGGAGTAAGGACTAATTCATGTTTAATCGATTTCTATCTAGTGATATCTAATCTCATCATTAAGGCGTTTATAAATTTTGCTACAAAGGGCAACTTTAAGACAGTTCTAAGGTTGACACAAATCTATCGATAAGAGATACTGTACAGACTACAGATAAATACAGTAGCTGCAAATAATTAACGTTAATATTCATATTCATAATTATAACGTTCAATAAATAACGTTAATAGAGATCATGGAATTGACTTATCGCTTAGAGAATTGTTTATCGACAACAAAGAAACGGATAGAAAGACATCGATAGATTAATTAATGCAGGTGCTATAAAATAACATGAGTAAAGTAACATAAAATAAAGTGGTTAAAATTTTATAAAATTGAAAAGCAACTGTAAAATTTAATCCTTGCTTATCGTATCAACGTGGTGTCTCGGAATGTCAACAGTTGACGCAAGACATAAACAAGTTACAAAAAAATCGACCAAAGTCGCGACTTAAGCCGAGTTCGACGACCCACGAATTTACACCCCACACCTTATCACGTACCAATAAGAACTATTTTTAAATAATGTGCAAGACACTCGAATCCGTGGACATATCTGACCCACGCCTACCGCGCACTGGACAAGCGCACATATTTCACGAAGTTACACAGATTTATTGCAGGGCAATCTATTTTTTAACTGGGTAAAATAAGGTTGAAATTAAGTTGCACGCGATAAACTACTTTAGTTTTTAAAAGTACAGTCGCGGTCGTTTTTCGCAGGCTGTCGTGACATGCCATATTGTTCGGGCATGATACATGAAGTAAGCAAACAGGTTGTGTACAGTGAAGCGCAAAACGCATTGCCATTTTACGTAATGACTGCTTTAAACAGCGCAGGGGATTCTTTTTCTTATGGGAAATCTTAGTTAAGATCAACAGAGTACCTACGTTAAACAACGTTGCTATTTTTAAACTTGGAACGCATCTTTTTTTAAACATTTTTGTTAATACAATATTTAATAGGTTCTGTTTTGGCTGTTGTTGGCTCGCTCGCGATTTTAATTTTAGCTAAGTTAGGTAAATATTTGTGCGAAGCTATGGTGCCAAACTGATTCGCGCCTTTTTTCAATAATTAACGGCCGGTCTCAATAATGTACTAACAGATGGAAGACTGTGGATAGGGCTACAATTAGTATGTTATCTGTCATATTTTTCAATTTTTCAGACGCAAAAATTGACAAATATGACAGATAACATACTTATGGTAGCCCTATCCACAGTCTTCCATCTGTTAGTACATTATTGAGACCGGCCGTAAGTGGCAATGAGAGATACTAGGTTTTTAAAAAAATATATAATTTTTACAGTAGTAATTAATATTAGTACATATTTGATTTGGCGGCCCTCGCAGCTGAAAGTTTTGTGTTCAAAGTACCAACTGAAATTCGAAGTTATACGGTTTATACAGATATAAATTTTACCGTAGGTACCACTAATTAGGGGCCATCCATAAATTACGTCACACGTTAGGGGAAGGGGGTCGATGTAGTGTGACATTGTGTGACAAGGGGTGGGAGGGGGTCCTAAATTTCGTGACGTCACATTTCAAAATGGAATAATTGGTATGTAGAGATAAATATTAAAAAAAGAATATAAAAAAAAATTAAAAAAAAAAAACAAATATGTTCAATCATCAAACGTTCAGACTATAAATACTAAAGACAGTATCAATCGCAAGGACAGCAGTTTCACGTGGACATTGACATCATTGAGAGCTGAGACCGCCTTTCTATTGCAAGATCGCATAACACGATGTGTCATTCGAATCATTCGATAGAACAGCTGTATCAATATTTGTCGTTAACGGAACAATGGTGTGGAGGCGGTGCTGAGTGTTACCTAATTCAATTACCGACCACGACCACGACCAAGTGAATCAGCGGAGAAAGCCATGAGTGATACAGTTTGGTGACGTTGTCTTTAACTTCCATGACCAACTCAGATAAAAAAATGAAAAAAAAAATATAAAAAAAAAACTTTAAAGTATAAAAAGATGGCTATTTTGAAGTCGGAACTGATGTTTCGCTATAGCTATTTACTCATTATGCAATAAAAAGTAACATTTATCTAAAACTAGTCCCCAAGCTGAAAAAGATAAAGAAATATTTCTTAAAAAACCGATACAGATATCGATATTTTTTCTACTTACGAGTAAATAGATTGAACAGATACCGGATATTAAAACCAGCAATATTGCTGAGACTTAACTCTAAGAAGAACAAAATAGAAAATAGTAGTGACATGTTAGGAAGTTTAATTTTAAAGTCTTTCATGGTTTAAGCACTAAATCTGATACTTGACCTTTATCCATTATCCAATTACAAAGCATAACGCCACGAGGTGCCTTAAGCCGCGATTAAGATAAGCCATGACGCACTATACTTGTCCAACTATATCATTACCCGTATGATACCCTCGATCGGGTTTACCTCAGTACTGAGGACTGCTTTGTGACAATATAAATTGTGACAGCGACTTCGCTTCCATCATGACCACGAAAAATTTTATTATTTCAAATTTTTGTTATAACATTTTTCGTTATTCATCTTTTAATATTTTAACTGCTGTAATAGTTTTAATTTTATTTAATATATATATAATTTTAGCAGATAATTATGAACATTTTTTTATCTTGTTGTAAATTAGGTATGTGCTTGTTGTAACTGAGATCGCATCAAAAAGAATACTTACATAAATTAATAAAATATGTAACTAATAATCAACTTCATTGAAACATTTAGGTACATAAAACACATCGGATATCAACATAAAATTAATTCCTTAATAAAATATTAATTAATAAGAACTAATAAAGTTCTATAGGCAATAAAATTATTTAATAACTTCAAATCAAAATCAAAATCAAGTAAGGCATTTTACTTCGAATATTAGTTAGGATATAAAGACGCTTGCGTTAATGGTTCAGACCCGCGCGACGGTCACAAGTGGATAATTTCATATGGAATCTAAATTGTATCAAAACTGATAATGGTCCGTGGACAGATTACGGTGTCCCCGTAATAATAGAGTGCTTTGGCAACCATCTTGTAACGAAATTGTCTTTATGCCTCGATAAAATATAAGTTTAAACGAACGGTTACACTACATACTTATTTTGGTCACTTAAATTGTAAAGGAAAGTTAATAGAACTTTAATTTTTAACTGATGAAAAAAATTAGAAGCATGATGATAGAAGAAATGGTAGGAACGAATAGTAAATCATATTCCTGTAAAACATGATAGATTTTCAAATTATACTATTTTTTGGTCTAGTTTTAAAAAAACTTATTATTATTATTATTTGGTCTATTTTAAAATGTCATGTTTCAAACTAGGTACCTGCCTACATAAATTAAATAAAAAAAATTTATTTATTATATGTACACATACTTGTATAGCCCAAAATATACTAACTACTAACAGGAAATATAAGTAGTTAGATACTAATTACCTAATTTCAGTAGATGTAGTACCTCAGGTACCTAGTAAGTAATATACCTACTTTCATCAAGCATATACAATTATTTAATTTAACAATATGTCACGGTAGGTACCTTATAATAATCATCTTCCCACCAACGTTTGACAAATTGCGTCAATTTCCACAGATTGTCATCCATTTTCTCATACTATATGAACACTTGTCACTAATACGATTTAGGGTATAATCACCAGTAGTCGTCACTAACTTTAATTCCTAGGATTTTCACACTCGACAGATAGCAACTTTACACAAGTTACATACAGTAAATAGAACTTTCCGATTTTAAGGATTCATCTATGTATTACACTAAAGTCACTTTTGTTTACGGGTTACGAAAAATCTAAGTAAGCCTCTGCAAGGGTTAATCTCTTAGGCGGGTTAGAGCCAACTGAGGGTGACATTTACCAAATTGCAGATTTAATGTCTTTAAGGTGGGGGTGGGACGACCCTTGACTGATAACACAAAAGAAACTACCTGTCTAACAAGGCCATCTGCACGTGCGCGCTCATTGCCTTAACTAAATAATATAGCTCTCTCTTTTAAACATTATAAATACAATAGTTCTGGTTATATTCATTTTTAACACTAATAAAATAATCATTAATAATTGTCTAACATTATTACCTTTTTTCTACAGGGTTAAGACGATATTAATCTGCTGCTCTGGCTGTTTGCATGGCATACTTCATACACCAATATGTCTGTTTGTATGTACCGATGATATATTATGTTATATTATAAATGTAAAAGTTTGTATGAATGTTTTTACTCTTTCACGCAAAAACTATTAAACGGACTTTCATGAAATTTATCACACAAACACCAAGACGTGGTTTATGATATAGGTTAGTTAATTACTCTGGAGAATTTTTGGAATTAGATACTAGACATTTTCCTTACATAAATTCATGATTTAACTATGACTCTCTTGATTGGTTATGATCTGATTTAGCAGAAGGTTTGTATCAGATTGGCAAACTTCATCGACCTCTGAGCAGATTTCGACAAACTCTGTGGCTTACTCATGTTCTTATATTAGTAGGTAATATTTTTAATAACGTTGATTTCGGAATATTAGGATTCGGGCGCATAAACTTGTATAGATTGAAGAATCGAATAAATCACACGCGAACGTAATAATACCTAACAGTTAATAATAATATTACCTAGGTAACTAGGTTGGTAGGTAGGTACGTAATAATATTTGTAGGTAGCTACCAGTTGGTTATTATTAATCAGCTAATTTCTAGGGACGTATTTTTCAAAACAAGTAGGTACTACATACATATTTTACCCTACGAAAAGATAAATACAAGCCTATTTAAAACCTTGCAAACAGACAAAAAACATCCAACAAATCTGTTTCACCTTTTAAGCTTTTCCATGAACTAAACCAATTGGACAAAAGTAAAGTAACCCTTAAAATTTACAACCCCCACATAATTAGGCGGTTTGTAGAAGGGTCGGCGCGTTTGAAGACTTTCGTATGTGAGACACATAGATAAGGCGCCCGAGTCCCAACAATAGGTGTTTTTACCCTACAGATAAGAGACAATGGTTTAAAATAATTATCTGAAACAGTCGCAAGTTTCGCGAAACGGTGTGGATTCCCTATTCTCAATGACATTTGCACTGTATTGTTATGGAAACAATAATGTTCGTTAAAATATTATTAATTTTATGACTTCTATTGAAGTTAAGTATATAAGAATATTGCATAGGATTATATTATATTCCCTTAAAAATTCGAATACACTTACGCTTAAAAATATGCCATTATGAATACCAACCGGGTCAATATTTCATTAGCAAAAACACTCATACATACGGTTATTATTATGAGGATTGTGGGATTTTTGTTGTCTTGTTGTTGTTGTCTTTAACGCAAAAACTACTGAACAGATTTTGATGAAATTTAGCACATAGGTAGACCATAATCTGGAATAACACATTGGGTGCTTATTATCCCGGAAAACGCGGAAAAAGTCTTGTGCAGAGCACTGGTACCACATAGTATATATGTATAAAATGTATATACGAGTATGAGTAAGCTCTTGTCTTCCTCAAGATGCTACCTCAAAGTGAAACCAATTTCCTAATAAACTTTAATGTTTCGACGAATCAATAAAATTAATTCTATCCCGGAAACCCTCTCACCGAAGTACACTCTCAGCAATAATTCAATGAAAGTGCAACAAAGCTTATTTCTATCACTCGGTTCATCACTTACCCTGTCAGGGCAGTACATCAGATACAGTCCGCAAAGCAGTTTGCGAGCCCGCGAGCTATAAAATAACTTTGCACCTAATAATTTCGCGGGGCAATTATAATTTTGCGCCGCGATTATGATTTTATAATTTTGCGCCGGGACGGAATTTACGATTTTATAATTTTGCGCCGGACTATAATTTATGCGCGCGACGATACCATCACAGGCGGGGTCTGTCATTCGGGGTTTTGATGATTAATCATTTCGTTGACTGATCGATTGTTCAGCGTTTATTTCAGGTTGCCCAATTTGGCGGTTTAGCGTTGTAGATGAATATTGTAATGGTTATAATTAATGGTGTTTATTCGCTTTATTTTGCATAATTTTGCATCTTCAGACTTCTTGTTAAGTAGTTAGCAATGAATTGATGCGTTCTATGGACATACACTACTTGCTTTTGCCTGCGACTTCGTACAATTTGGTCTAATAGTGTTTATGTGATTCGTGGACAAAAAAAAAAAACGCTTACACACTCATACCCCCCCCCGCAGTAGGTAGGTTTTAACTTGTGTCGCGGGTGGCATGTACGACACATACAGCACATCACAATAACACCCATGACCCGAGTACGAATATTTATCCGTCACATAAATATCTGCCCCGGCCGGGAATCGAACCCGGGGCCCCTCGCTTCGCAGGTAGGGTCGCTACCAACCATTTCTTCTGTGCTTGTACTACTTCCAGACATACATTTACCAGTTACAATTTTATCATGTAGACAGCTGATTACACATAGTTATAGAATCCCTAAATTAATATGCGAACAGAAGAGAGATCCTTTGTACGGTTTCTACCCCTTTTTAAGCGACTTCAAAAAAGGAGGAGGTATTCAATCCGACTGTATTTTTATGTTTGTTACCTCAGAACTTTCGACTGGGTGAACCAATTTTGATGATTCTTTTTTTAATGAAAAGCTGGTGCTTGTCATGAGGTCCCACTAAAATTTGAGCGGGATCTGAAGAGTAGTTTTTGAGTTATTTTGAAGTCGGTTATTTTTTCTTGGTAAAATTCATTCCTAATATAAAACCTAAATCATGTAAGAGTTAGATATAACTACCTAATATTGTGTTAAAAATACATTTATTAATGAAAATTATAAAACTCAATAGTGCCATGCCAACCTTTAGACAAAAAACATAAGGTCGAATTTCGATCGCAGAACGGGTCTCTAGTAATAATTCATACTAATATTATAAATGTTAACTATGCGTTAATGTGAGGTATGGATGTTTGTTACTCTTTCACGCAAAAACGACTAAACAGATTTTCATGAAACTTAGCACACAGGTAGACCATCATCTAGAATGTTTATTACTGCTTATTACCCCGGAAAACTAGCAAAGCCGCGAGCAAAGCGCTAGTAATAAATAAATTAGCGGATAAACATTTTAACAACGCGTTATAAACAAATGGTCGCGTCGCGGTCGGTACAATGATATCGATGCGTAGGCGCAACGTTAGAGATCCCTAGTGCTTGGTTCGTTAGCGGCGTGTTGATTGCCTAATTTATTAGTGCGATTCAACCAGAGATCTGCTGCGTTTCTCATAGTTCACGATATTCAATATTGGGAGTATTGGGATTGCTTCCATGCATAAAAATGTCAGCAGAGGTGGTTAGAGCTTCTTCTTAAGCTAGGAATCAGGAGTTACAGTTTATTCGTAAAATTATGTCAATAAAAAAGTGCTAAACAAAAATACTAACAGAATATTTTATCTATTAAGTATTTAATATTCATACAAGGCAGAAATAGAGAAGAGGAAAAGCAGTTCCGTGCCAGTAAAAACTTGTAAATATAGTACTCGTAATGTTTACCTAACTTTACCAATTCATAACATACATACCTATAATTATATCGTCGCTTTGGTGGTGAAGAGAGCCACAACTTTGTTCAAAATGAATTATGTATATTAGTAGAATCAAAACAAGGTGTTTTTTAAGGTGGTGAATAGAGCTAACTGTTAAATAGTTTAGTTACAAAAATAATTAATAAGGTGAAAAGATGTTAACAGAACTACTATACATTACTTCTAATATATAAAATTCTTGTGTCACGGTGTTAGAAGTTAAACTCCTCCGAAACGGCTCGACCGATTTTCGTGAATCTTTGCATACATATCGGCTAAGGTTCAGAATCGGACAACATCTATTTTTTATCCCCCTACCTCTAAAAAATTTTTGGCAGAACAACGTTTGCCCGGTCAGCTAGTCATAGTATAAAAAGGAATATAATCCGCATACCTACTCGTAGCTTAGTTAACTTCTTGAAATAGGTACGCATTTGTAATCTAATTTGTAAATCTAACTTACGGTTTGGAAATTATAGAATAATAATTATTTTTTGTTAAATGCTCATTATCTCAGAACTTGTTATGTGTGGGTTGACTCTCTTCACTACCAAAGCGACGATATGTATATCGACGCTTGAAAGGCAAACATCGACATGTTGACAACTTTACACTAGAGCATTTTAAAGTTTTTTAATTTTAGAAAAAAAATATCTTAAAAATCGCTTTATTAAGCATTTAAACTTCATGTAAAATTCATTGGAATTAAGTAGCTATGATTAATAGGCGATTTTTTAAGTTTTTAAATTAAAAACTTTAATATGCTCCAGTGTAAAGTTGTCAACATGTCGCTTGGTAATTTTTGCCTTTCAAACGTCGATATGAATACCAGCGTGTAGACAATACTAGTGCATCGAATGCGTGGGCGCATCAATGTCCCTTGCACTGCGTTCGTTAGCACCTTGTTGTATCAAATATGTTAACAACCTTTTATATCAAAACGAGCTCTGGCCTGAGGCACCAGTGCTTTCCTACATTTATTTTTATTACTAGGGATATCAATTTTAAAAACTCTATCAAAAGAAGTTGATTGATCTGTAGCTTACAGGAATTTTCATGGAAGAAAATTATTTATTTATTTTTTATACGTATCTAAGTTAGAGAAATTATGTTAACTTACCTGGCTAAGTTTACCTATGTACCCACCCAGGCACGGTACGACTTTCTTCGTAGGAATGACAATAATTATGGGGTTCCCCCTGAATGGGAACACCAAAAAGTAGGCTAGAAGAATTATTTTTACTGCGCACAAATGTAATTCTTACTTTACTTATTTATTATATAAAAAAAATATTCCACCGTAACAGGACCCATACTAAAAGTTTCATGAGCAGTTATTGTTTCGAATCTCCACAACAGATGGCGTTAGCAGTAGCAAAAACGATTGGTTTTAAGCTTCTTAGAACCCCCTAGACAATTATTTATTATGAGTCATTAAAATACAATATTAAAGTACGGCATAAGTTTCTGCGCACAGTTAAGTTAGTGCAAAGCTTAGTGCAATTCGTTTTTTTAAGTGTAGAAGAAAAATCGAATAATAAAAGCAATAATTAAACATTTTAATCAGTTCATTTCATACACACTGAGCAATACAATCACATCTTAAAATAAATTCGTATTTACTACTGTAAACCAAGCACGTACCTAACAAAAAAAAGTGTGTGCGTGTAATCTTTACGCGCCATTGAAGTAAAACTTCCTTGGCGTTGGTGACACGTAAGTAATACCAAAAAATTAAACTTTTTTAAAAGAAATATCATATTACAGTTGACTCATATTTATTAACAATATACTTTGCAAAAACGAATATAAAGCTATAATTACCGTTAATAATACCGTTTACTATTGACGACCCATGTAGCGCAATCAAATGGCTACCATGCCGGATCGCCGCACCAAGGGTCCTGGGTTCGATTTCCAGCGAAGCGAAAATTTAAATAATGAGTTTGAATTTCTGTACTCGGTCTGGGTGTGAATGTCCTTGTCTAGTGTATTGTCCATGGCATCCTCGACACAGGGAATCCTAGTGTGTGGCTATGAGTGTGAAGCGTTATTTATTATTATTTATTAATATAATCTTAATATAATTTATGTATCTACACTTCAATTTTGTTTATGGTTTTGTTTTCGTAGGTATGGTTTCGTAGTTTGTAGCGTTATTTCCGTCCGAAAAATAATCTGAGTTAGGGTCGTTTCGCCTGTTCGCGTCCATTTAGTGCAGTTGGCAAGTTTGACGGCGATAATAAAAATGTCCCAGCACTAATTTCTATTAAAAATTTATGTAATGTATTCATTATATAGTCTATTTTTAGATTAACTTTCAGTTTTATTAGAAACATCTTGTGTTTTCTTTTTAAATAGATAAATTTCAGAATTAGGCGTTTTACCCACTTTGCGTCCACAAAATCCAAATTGCGTCCACCCGTGGACCATTTAGCGTCCAACAGCTTAGAAAAGGAATATAGGGGTGAAATTTTGAATAATTTGTAAAGAAAGATTGTATCTTAATAATTTCTTTATTTAATAATATAAATATTAAAAAACCAACATTATTATCATTAAAAAAAGCACTTAAAAAAATAAAAAAAAATCTTCTCAACATTGGTTGTATCGATTTATTAATCTCTCGAATTTCATTTAACGCTTTCTTTAAATCTTCTTCTGTGTATGTTCTTTAAAGCTTATTGCATAGCTTTTATCGCGGGCTTGAGCGCGGCGAGCGAATCAAGAAAAACCGTAACGAAATAAAAGGTTACACCGTCCACTGGCACTCAGTACTAGGATAGCAAAAACATGCAAGCAAGTGTGCCAAAACAAAGCTGGGGTATTAAATTTCTCATCGGATTTGTTCACCTAGTAGCAATTAATTAAAGCGAGTACTAGGCGCACAGAAGTCTTCGAGGATGCGACATCAGTGATACTGTACAGGCCATAGTATAGTGCGGTCTTATTTACTCTTCGGTATTTTACATAAGGCACAACAGTGATGTCTATATTACGATCACGCACATTAGGTTATTATTGCTGTTTCTCTTGTCATGCCGATTAATATGCGGATAGAGTGAATCTATCACTGCCGCTCTGACAAGTTGTCAGAGCGCTCTGACATCACTTGTCAGAGCGGCAGTGATGGATTTGTTCTATCACTGTCGCTCTTCCGCATATTGATTGGCATGACGGGAGATATGGCAATAATAGCTTAATGTGCATGATCGTGATATTGACGTCCCTGTTGTGCCTATCGAAGAGTGAATAAGATCGCACTGATGTCGCATTCTCTAAGACTTCTGTGCGCCTAGTACTCGCTTTAATTAATTGCTACTAGGTGAACAAATCCGATGAGAAATTTAATAACCCCAGCTTTGTTTCGGCATACTTGCTTGCATTTTTTTGCTATCCTAGTACTGACTGCAAGTGGGGGGTATGAGGTTTTATTTTGCAACAAATGATATGCAATAGCTTTACCGCGGCAGTCCCCGACTGCCACACGTTTTTTTTCCTTCTTCTTTCTTGTCTCCGAAGAACTCATCTTAAATGAAAAAAATAAGAATGAAAGAAATTACTCATTTCAATTAAAAAAATAAAATTATAAATACGTAGTCTTAATAAAAAATGTACAATAATAATAATAAATACATTTTAAATTATTTTTACAAGCAAGTATTAAACGAAAACTGTGGACGCAATTTGGTTTATTATTATCCCCTGTAGGTATAGTTTGCGTCCATTGCGGACGCAAAGTGGAAGTTTTGTAAAATTCGATGTAGTAATTCGCGTCCACCTTATTTTATTCGTTAAATATAAAAAACATAAGGAAATTCATAATTAATATTATTCCTTTTTTCATCATAAAAGTGTAGAAACAGCTATATATCCTAAAATTCACATAAAACAATAAAAAACTTACCATCAAACGCACCGCTGCACACTAATTTTTATCTAAATATCCCGCCCATACGCGCTTCCTTGTTGAACAGCCGAGACTAACTATTTTTTCTAAACGGGATTGGTTTGACGCACAGAACTTTTGTCCATATGTGCGTGCCTCTTATACATTGAAGTATAAGCGGTAATGACTTTTCGTTTGATTGGTGTGTTAGTTGACTTATTTTCGAGGATTTTTAAAGGGAGATCCGCAAAATGGACGCGAATTGGGCGATGGACGCGAACAGGCGAACTTACCCTACTCTCAAGTCAATAAAGAAGTTTTACTTCAAAAATAATTCATCATCGTAGCCTACTGCCTTGCCAGGCGAGTGAAAAAAATTGATGTAGATAAGTAAAATACATTTTCACCTCAGTAAAAAATATTTATTTGAGAAGAAATAATCATTCATATACCTAAGTACCTACCTATCTCGACTGAAGTATTATTACTAGCATATAGAACCGACACCGCGAACACAATCTATGTCCCAATGAATTGGCGCCGATCGGCTTCAATTTTCAATGAATTCGTTCGATTTTGAAAGGAGAACGGGGGCTCAATGTTGAAAATATATTAGAACCTCCCGGCGGGACACACATTTTGTTCGAGATGTCTATTCTATAATGTCATAGAACATATACCTAATGATACTTCAATGAATATCTCAAGCAAATTCAATTGAGATCATTAGTGAAGAAGCTCAATCAATGTAATTCTATCTGTAGAATCAAATTGTTTTACGAAGTTCAATCAAAACTAAGAGTGACCTTGTGTAGTAACCTTGGCCTGTGCCGACCTTCGGTTTATCGAACTTGGAATCAGTCAGATTGATAGGCTACCTGGGTAAAGTTCAACTCTAGTAACTACTTGGCTTAACTATAATTAAACCGTTCAGTAAGTACGGTACGCTAAGCAGCTGTTCTAAAATAATAAATTATCAATATAAACTGTAATAATTAAATTATATAAACGAGTCCGGAGCCTAATCAGTAGTTTCGGTAGGTTGTAGGGACCCTGCATGCGACACAAGGTGTCCCAGGTTCGACTCCCGGGGTTGATATTTATGTGACAGATAAATGTGTTTTTAAATGGAAATCTAAGATTCTATGTGTATGCAAATTAAATTATTATACAAATCAAACATAAGTACAGTCAAAGCTTATAAAGTAGTGCAAGTTATGCTGAACGTTTGATATTTTCGGGAGTCATGATCTTTTTTACTAATAGATAATAGACAATAATAGACACTGCACCTTCTAACATCTACACATTTCTCATAAATCATTCTCTCTATAAATTAAATTATCTCACAAACGTATATGATAATCGCATAGCGGCCAAACAGACAGCAGTTGATTTTTTAACAGCCAAGTAAACTGTAAACTATAATAAAATTATACTACAGAAAGATGTTTCCGAAGACCGAAGTTTGTTTACCAACATCATTACACTTTTGTCCAGTGAAAATAGTAATATTATAATTACTAAATCAATCTCTTAACTAGAATTAAGTAATCCTACTAATATTATAAACTAGCTTTTACTTGCGACTTCGTCCGCGTGGTATTTAATATTATTAAATTTTTCATTGATCCTATTTTTTTGACAATTTTTTTTTCTAAAATAAAAGTAGCCTAAGTTACTATATTATAACAAGTATATCAGTTATCTGCCAGTTAAAGTCCCGTCAAAATCAGTCCAGCTATTTCAGAGAGTAGCCGAAACAAACAGACAGATAGACAAAAATTGTAAAAATGTTGTTTTGGTATATGTACCGTGTATACATCCAAATGCAAAAATGCAGTAAAAAGCGGTTATTTTAATATTACAAACAGACACTCCAATTTCATTTATTTGTATAGATGTATATCTAGATGTCAAAATTTGTTTGGATCTATGGATGTTTATTACTCTTTAAGTAAAAACTACTGAACGGATTTTCATGAAATTTAGCACAGAGGTAGACCTTGATCTGGAATAACGTATAGCGTACTTATTATCCCGGAAAACGCGGGCAAAGCCGCGGGCCGAGCACTAGTTAGTAATAAGATACCGACCTATTATTTTAAAATCACGTAATATGAACGTTTGAGCTGTGATTGAATGTAATAACACTTTTTGTGCGATACGTTTAATTACAAAATGATACCTGACATATTTCTTGCTTAAAACGTATCTTGGCCTGAATATTAAGAAGCTGTAATTATGACTGGATTACTTTAAGTAACCAGCGTTTAAGTGGTGAAAAATACCTGTAATGTATTTATTGACAAAGTCAAATTGTTTTAATTGCCAGAATTCGGCCTCTGGCTTATTTTAAAATCCTTGGTAACTTGGAGTTACCTTCCATTGGTTTTAGTACATACTTATGTTGGTACAGTCAGCAAAAAAGTTTAAACGTTATTATCAAATTTATCAATGTTAAGGTTTTAATGTTGATAAAAATAGTTTTTATTGTCATAACGCTACAATAAATATGATAGGGTGTGTCGTTTATTGTTAGTATGTTATTTATTGTTCACTAGCACTGTGCCCCCGGCTTTGCCCGCAATTTCTAGGATAATAAGTACCCTATATTTCATAAAAATAAGTTTAGTAGTTTTTGCGGGAAAGAGTAACAAATATCCGTCGGTACATCTACCTCGCAAACTTTCACATTAGGGGCCATCCATAAATTACGTCACACGTTAGGGGGGAGGGAGGGGGTCGATGAAGTGTGACATTGTGTGACAAGGGGTGGGAGGGGGTCCTAAATTTCGTGACGTCACATTTAAAATCGAATAATTGGTATGTATAGATAAATATTAATAAACAATTAATGGAAATAAAACTTATTTCGGAACTACTGTTTTAATTTAATAATTTTTAGGTGTAAAATTTCATATGTGACGTCACACTAGAGGGGGGAGGTCTCACAAATGTGACCAGCTGTGACAAGGGAGGGGGAGGGGTCAAAAAGTCATGAAATTAGTGTGACGTAATTTATGGATGGCCCCTTACGTATGTTTAGCAGGCAATGCATCGGTAACGCCTTTTAGGGTGCTTTTTCACCAGAGATGTGCTATGCTACATTGCTATGGATGCGTTTGTTATAGCACTGGTGGATACATTTTCAACTAAGATACGTTTTTTATGTGGAAGTATGCGTGCTGTAGATATGTGCTATGGATGCGTGCTATACATAGATTTCAGCAGGCCGTACGGACGCACTCCCCGTGTTTTTCCAATTGTCTATACGTCGCTTAGCTCGAACTGCGCATCTTCCTCGCACAGCTATCTTGCGGCGGCGCATCTTCATAGCACATCTTACTCGCTCCGCTACATAGCTTAGTATCATTGAAATCGGTCACATAGTTTCGTAGCTTAGCTTTTACAATTTCACAGGTTAGCTGCATAGCACATCTCTGGTGGAAAAACACCCTTCTGCGATCAGCTTATTTTTCGACTGTTCACATTAAACCCTGTAACGTTTTGTCTGATATTCTTATGCCACCTTTGAGATGCCACCTGAAAGCCTAAAACTCTTCGACGTAACTTGACTTTCACTTAACGATAACAATTAATTTTACATCCGAAACACAAAAGCACTAGAGTTTTGCCATTACCAATTTATTCAACTAAGTAACACTTAACAGATAGTATAAGCCGAACGGAACCGTTGAGCTATGAGCATTTCCAAAGTCCGGTTTAGACGTATTAAGTAGTTCAGTAGATAACTAAATTTTTACTAAATTTTAAGTGAATATTTTTTAGTGCACGTCCACACGTAATGATTTAGTAAAGCTCTTTAGTTCATACAATTCTACTTAAAAAAAAAAACTTAATTTTAACTAAAAAGTGCCCGTCCAAACGTGTTATGTGATAAGCCCCGCCCACCTACTTAACAGAAAACAGATTTTTTTTAATTACTTGTCTACTTGATTACTAAATTTTAACTACTAAATTGTCCGTTTACACGTAGTAATTTACTTAAAATTTAGTTAACTACTTAATACGTGTAAACCGAACATAACAGTTATTTACAAATTCATAGCACCTAAGTATATTCAACCCGAGCATTATAAATAAAGGATAAAAGCTCTTCGTTGTGAGCACGTCTTAGTGGAAAATTTTAAGCATACAGAACGCCGAGCCCAGGAAAAATAATTTGCCTAATGGCCGCAGCGCAAACTATGCATTTCGCTGATGATGGTCGATTTATTTCTATAAGCCACCTCTATCTAGGATACCTGGCTATTATACTGAATAGCCAGTGAGGTAACCAAGTGATACCTAACTATAGTGCCGTGTTCCTGATTATTATGTAGTGCTGTGATGTAATTTTTGTTTCGTTTTGAAAGATACCTGGTGTCTTATTGAGGTATTGACCAATACTTATTTAAACTAATATTACCTATAAAGAGAAAAGATTTGATTTTTGTTTCTTTTTTTTTGTGATGGATAAAATTAAGAACTACTGGACCGATTTGAAAAATTCTTTTATCAATAGGATTATCTATTGTTTCTGAGTTACATGGACTTATTTTATTTAAAAAGTAATAAGGGGTCTATACGAAAACCGATGCAATGCGAGGGCGTTTACTAGATTTTACTTATACGATGATGGTTTGTGGATTTTAATAGTCAGTACTTTAGACTTTAGAAGAGTAAAGTAATTTGTGATAACATGTTAGCCTTTACATACATGTATCTATGTTTATAATAATTTCGTATGTAATTAATTATGGTAGGCAGGTATTCGGTACGCTTTAGCGATGGGTCACGACTTGGTAGGTAAGTAGGAATCGGGTAATTACATCCCGTAATTATTTTGTATTAATTTTAGGTACTTATGTACCTATTTGACTACGTATTTTATTATATTAATAATTAATTACAATTATATTACTCAACGAGTATCTTATGTCTACACTTCGGTTGATCGATTGTATTAAATAGGTAGGTAGGTCTGCTATACCTAGTTATTTATACAGGCCAAATTTGAAACTATGAGGAATAGCGGAAAATAGTCAAAAGAGCGGCCGATTTTGATGAAAACTAAAACAGTATCGTTAGATTTTTGAAAAATTTATATTCCTGGCCAGGAATCAAACCCGCTGATTATTGAAAAAACCCTGTTTTATTGTAATAATTATGTTATAATACAGGATGTGTTTTATTTCAATAACAATGGGTTCGATTCCTGGCATAATAACCTTGTTATTATTTTTCAAAAATCTAATGATGCGGTTTTAGTTTTCATCAAAATCGGACCCGAGACTCCTTGGACCACTTTTCGCTAAACCTCATAGTTTCGAATTTGTCTATTCACGCACACTTGATAAATTCACCCTGTATAGGCTATAATAATATATAAAATTACCCAGCAAGCAAAAGAATTGATAATAAGAAGTAGAAAGGTCGAGGGAAGCTTCGCGTTTCCGTTTGGAAATTGCTTACAGATGAATGCGGCGTTTAATGCTCTATGCTGTTTTTCAATTTAGAAAAAAAAATACATTAGAAGCGAGCTGTGATAGAAAAAGCTTACATGACAAATCAAATATGCGGCGTTACTTTTGCCTTAACATTTCAGTAAATTACATGAGACCTACCTATTAGAAATGCGAATGCACTCTACATTTATACCTATCGAGAAAACATTAATATTACAAACCAGTAGAAGAAACCGCTCGTTTCTACCTTTCCATTTACATTTAGAAAATTGTTACACTACACGTGCCTTTCCGTTTACATTTACAAAATTCGCACACTGCACGTGCCTTTCCGTTTACATTTAACTCTAAAATCCGTTTAAACGTGCGGCGCTACCATTCCGTTTAGATTTAGTTGTGTCGGTTGCATAGCCCGCGGCGCCAACCAAGTGGTACAGCGTGGTGTCACGCGAGTCTGCTCTTGAGCCGGTTCTTGAAGACTCCTCAAATTTACATTTGAATTTGAAGCAGCTTTTCATATTTTGATTCGAGGGATCGTGGTTACAGCAATTGAGCTAACTATGACGCTGGATCAACAGTACAGGATTTGCTGACATGTTGTAAGGTTAATAAACTATTGGTTACATAGTATTATGGAAGGTCGTAAATAATTTTGTTTATTTAAACTCATGTTATAATGCTAAAGCTCTGCCCGCGACGCAGCGAAACGCGAAACGCAGGCGCGTTTTCTGGGACAATAAGAAGGTATCCTATGTTATTCCAGATCATGGTCTTCTTATTTGCTAAATTTAATAAAAATCTGTTCAGTAGTTTTTGCGTGAATGTCATACACAACATATTATTCTGTCATATTGTGCCCCACCTAGGGTTGCCAGATGGCAAGACAAAACTTCAAAAAGTCGGGATTTCTCGGGACAAAAAAAAAATTGTATTGAAATTGTCGGGACATTTTATATTTTGTCGGGACTTGTACTTGTATTTTGTCGGGTTTTATCTGGACATCATGTGAAATGTCGGGACAATCCAGACGAGTGCCGACCATCTGGCAACCCTAGCCCCACCTCACTCTGTTACAGATACGAGTGTTGTCCCATCTCATTTTTAAGAAATAGTTTACTAAAATTTATCCGCCAAACTATAGTACCTTTATGTTCTGAAGTGTACCAATTTATCAGATTCACACAGCGTGTACCTTGACGTGTTTACGAATCAATCACTAAACGAAATCTGTTTCGGATCTGGTAGTGTAGTTCCAACTCATCACTTTATAATTGATACTGAACAGATAATACTTACCTGGAATTAAAACATAGCTTGATAGCTAAGTAGGTACTAGGTACCCACGCGTTGAGTGAAATAAACTTTATTTAATGGAAAAACTAATTTAAAATTTGGTCAATGATTTACGCACTCTACATAATATGTAAAACTACCTAATTTCAAATAGAAAACTAAACATTGTAAATGCAAACGGGTAGGTACTCACGATTTTTGTTCTCGTTACAAAATGCAAACACTGTGAGTAGGGCACTAGGGGTCCCGTTTTACACAATCATCGGTATTTTATATCTATAAGTAAGAAGTACCTAGACAGCTTGTGCGTCACCTACCCACGATCTCTTAATTTTTGTCTTTCAATTTCTCATGGGTACCTGAAGAACTGAATTTTGATGAATATAATTGGACCAATCTAAATCCTTTTAGATTGTAGAAAATTACTTTTTATATTATATATTTTTTATAAAAAGTAATTATCCAAATCGGTTTATAAATGAAGGAGTTCTGAAGTAAAAATCATTAAAAAATACAAAAGAATTGAGAACTTCAACTCCCGTTTTTGAAAAATAAAAATGTTTATTTTGGTATAGGTAAATTGATAAAAATAAGTTTAACAATAAGGAAGTTCAAACTCATTTAACTTTATAGGTATCTATAATAAATTCTTAGATACAGATGATAATCACCCAAGTGTTAATAGTAGGCAGATGCCTACACCTCTAAATATACAGTAGGTAACACTAATATGTAAATAACTACTTATGTAGTAAAACTGATCATTAATAACATCTACTTATGTATTTAAAACATTACGTAGGCTGAAAAGACAATGGCCGAATTTAGAAGTCTTTAGAAGATTATGTTGGTTAAGCAAGTAACAACACAAAATGTCTTTGCGAAATTATAATTTTTAAACGAAAACTTATAGTTAATTATAAGTCATAAGTATTTTAGTCGTGAATTCGTAGTTAAAGTTTGTTTTTAGTCCTGTAGTGTTAAATCGTCATTTTGTGAGTTGCAAGCTTTTATCTACTACTTTTCAACAGAAGTGTACCATTATTTATTTACCAATGTGTGTGATGAAAGGCATAAAGGAAAGAAAAATAAGAGGCAAACATGGTTAAAAAATCATACCTACTCATACTCTACCTATGTAAGAATACCTGATGTAAATCGCACCAAATTCTATCTTAAATCTTAATATTTCGACTAACATACCCGAAATATTTTGTGAAGTCAGTGATTTTAGGAGTTTGCCTTTGCACCTGCTTCAATTTGGTTGCGTTTAATACTTATCTTCATTCTAGATATCATTTTAATACAATTAAATTAAACGACAAACAAAATGTATATTACGCTTTATAACCGGAATATTGTAAACGTCTGAGCCAAAAATTAGATGCAACATTAAATTACATTCGACATTAGCCATTGTCAGGTCTACGAGACTCTACGGGATTGACTCTACAACAGCTATAGTATAGATGCTTAGAGTATATAATTACAGTATATTATTACTCTAAGTATAGATAGATCCCAAATTATCCGACGATTAGTGAAGACATGTAATTTTTTAATAAACTTCATAAAATTTGATACGGCAACACTTTTGTCTGAAGTAGAGTAAGGCGGGGCAAACGTGACTTTATATGTTACATGACATTTGCAGTAGTAGGTATTTGTAATTGTCCTTAGGTATAGGACATTTGCAGAAGTAGGTATTTGTCTCGTAATCGTCTTATCTGTAATATTTTTCCCCGACGTACTCTATTAGAATAGAAAAGAATAGAAAATGTTTATTTCCGTGGCCATAACACACACGAACATTGATAATAACAAACTTTACGCGCGATTGAAGGAAAACTTCTTTGACGTTGGTGACCAAAAAAATTAAACCTATACTAATATATAAAGAGGAAAGATTTGATTTTTTTTTGCATTGAATAGGCTCCGAAACTACTGAACCTATTTCAAAAATTCTTTCACTGTTGGGAAGCTACACTATCCCCGAGTAACATAGGATATATTATATTTTCAAAAAAATTAGGGATCCTTAATAAAACTCCAATAAAGTAACCCAAGGTGTAAAAAAATAACAAAACCGAAGCAAAGCGAGGGCGGTTACTCGTTTAAAATAAATATCGTATTACAGTTCACTGATATTTATTTACAATATACTTTACAAAAACGAATATAAAGCTATAATTACCGTTAACAAAGCTATAATTATTCGTTACCCCGTGATACTTACTTAATCTATAGACTTGTCACAGATACAATGTAATCTTAATAGAATTATGTATCTGTACTTCAATTTTGTTTATGGTTTTTTTTTATTTTTAAATAGCGGAAACTGCGTCAACGATTATAAAGCGTTACTTCCGTCCGAAAAATAATCTGAGTTACCTACTCTCAAGTCGCGCCTAAAGAAGTTTTACTTCAAAAAAATAATTTACAAAAGAAACACAAAAAGAAAAAAATAACGAAAACAAAAGGCAAGTATTTATATTTACATTGTGCTGTAACGTTCCCATGTGTCCAGTGGCCCAGAAAAATATAGGTACAGTTATGAGTTATGAGTGTTGCCTCATTTGAATTGTTTAAGTTTTTCAAAATTTGCCATGTTAAACATTTATCCGACGCACTTATAAAAATCTGACTCAATAGATTGAAGCATTATTACTAGCATATAGAACCGACACCGCGAACACAATGTCCCAACGAATTGGCGCCGATGGGCTTCAATTTTCAATGGATTCGTTCGATTTTAAAAGGAGAACGGGGGCTCAATTTTGAAAATAGAACCTCCCGGCGGGACATACATTTTGTTCGAGATGTCTGTTCTACTCAACATCGGTTTGTCTGTAAAGCTGCCTGAAAGGATGCGTTTCATTCGTTAAGGCCTGTTTCACGCTGTGTTCCACGAAGATATTTTTTAGATTGTAATGTTTTTTACTGTATTATGGGCGAGATGTACAATAAGTATTTGTAGTTTATGTACCTACCTAATTGATAGAAGAATAAGAAGAAGAAGATAGAAGAAGTAATATAAATTAAAAGCTGACCTCTCCCTTCAGGTCTTTACAAACTCTACCTTTGGAAGTATTCCAATCGGTGACTTTGTTGTTGTATAGCTATTTATAAAATAAAATAATCTAAAATACGACTGAATATAATGTGCACTACAAGCGGTTTTATCAATGGACTAGCGCTCTTTCCGCGGCTTTGGCCGCTTTTTCCTTAATAATAAGTACCGGTCTACATACTACATCATGTACCTACATAGTACATGGTCTACCTGTATGAGAAATTTCAAAATCCGCTCAGTGCTTTTTAACGGACTTCAAAAAAGGAGGAGGAATTCAATTCGACTGTATTTTTTATGTTTGTTACCGACCTCACAACTTTCGACTGGGTGAATCGATTTTTGTGATTTTTTTTTAATCGAAAGCTAGTGCTTGACATGTGGTCCCACTTAAATTTGAGCTAGATCTGACGAATATACTTTTTGAGTTATTTTGAAGTCGGTTATTTTTTTCTTGATAAAATTCAGATTATTGCGTTAAAGAGTAAGAAACATCCACACATCATTACAAACTTTTGTACCTATTTATAGGTAGGTAGGTATTCATGACTGAAACCTAGATGTAAACCTAAAGATAGGGTACCTATTTAGGCTACCTGCGGTCGTTTTGCTCAGCCAGGGCGGTTATGATTGTTACAATATTTGTAAATAAAGCTAAGTATAACCATTGTTTAATACAAACCTTCCAATAAGAGTTCAATAGTCTAAACTTTGCAGATACCTATCTATCTAATATTTTGTGCATTAAATTTTTTACAGAATTTCAAGCACTGTAATATTTCTTATTTGTCGGACTCTATAGACGGCAATATCGAAGGCTAAATAACAGCTAGAAATTGTAAAAATCAAAGTTACAATAGGCAAATAGGAATCGCATCTCTGAAGGCTAAATAAAAAACGATATAACATTGATAAAACCTACTCAATTTCTTTATCGTGATGCGGAGTTAACAGTAGCTATTAATTTATCTGTTTCGCAAGCTTTAATGAATACATTCGTAACTAATATCAATTAAAAACCCATTCCGCCGTCCATTTTGACACCTACGCGTTTCTCACTCATTGATCTTGCACAATTTCTTAAAGCTTTTGTTTACGGCGCTTTTATGGAGCTTTTAATCTTGTCGGACTTTTTGTCGAATGTTGTAAATGCGAGATAGTAAATAAATAAAAAATAAACGTATGTTTTAGAGTGTAGTCTAGACATCACATCTAAATGGATATTTTTAACCCGAAAAATAAAATTAATGTTTTGAATAGAAAACCGCCGGTCTATTTTTGTATTTTTAAAGGTCAAGAAACGTTTTCAAAAACAATAGCAATTGGGGTAACACAAATACAAAGAGCTCTTGTTTTGTCGTAACTCATTGACGATAACGTTTAAACACAAATAAAAACAAATGAACTGACCTGAATCATGAATGCGCCTTACAATTCAGCCTCACAAAATTATCACAGTTTGCCACTGCACAGTACATTTCACGTCAACCGTCACTTGGGTATAAGTACGTAGTTTTCAATATATTTTGTACTCGTATATACGTTAACACGACCGCCTAACAGTCGGCGAGGCCGGACACTGGGCTCGAGAGCGGGATGAAAGATATGCGGGGTACACATGCACGCTGAAGGATACCAAAGGAGCCGGGCAGATGCGACAGGACTCTGGAGAAAAGAGACGACTACACTACGTGACACTTAAAAACTGTGTCTTTACAGCACCCATTACATCTACACTGAAAATTCATCTATAGCATAAAAGAGATAAAGTTCAATTTCCATTTACCGATTCGCAGTTACGTCGTTTTAAAAGCGAACTACAGTTGTCGTCTAATGTGTCGCGCGATTTAGAGCACTAGCTTTAAATATCTAAGGTTTAGAGGTTATTTTTGAACGTACGGCTTCCGTCGCTTCTGTCGTGCTTAGTAGCGGGGTGTGTGTCGCAGTGTCGTTTGGTGCGGGCGGGCGTGAGCGAGACGGGTGGATGTGGGGTGGGAGGGAGAGGGGAGTGTCACCGCGGATGAGCTGAGCTCGGATGCGGATTTCGCGACGCTACTAATGCGAATGTTTCAGCGGGGTAGTCGCTAGCGATGTAGTAGCGAGCGCTTTCGAGATTAACCCTTTGTGCTCGCGCTCCGGATAGCTTGAGATTTGCGGTTGGAAAACCGTTCAGTTTATGAATACTGGTGTTATTAATAATGGAGCTTATGTTTTTATTCTCCTAACGTTCGGTTCTGAAACACAGAGCAAATGTAGTTAGGAAAAGTAGTTAGGTACCTGAGGGTAGATTGTAAATACCACAGATTTAATAATATTATATCTATGGTAAATACATACTTATTTATAGGCTAACGATGTTGCTTTGATAGATATTTGAGAAGGCTATGATGTCCTTCTTTGAAATAAGTAGATAGATAAGTAGGAGAAAATTTGAGATCCATCAATACCCATCAACAAAAAAACCGAAGGACCTAGGTATAGGAAATAAATTACATTATTTTTTCTCGTTCTTCGTTTCGAAATTCTCGTCCTCTGTCACTTGTCAATAACAATAATCTGGGGGACCCACGGCAAACGAATATCCGACAAAAAATGACTTTTCCCGATAAGTGTAAGCCCATTTTGTCACAATGCAGTAGCGCCACCGCACAATCAGCGAACAATGAAATGGTGACATTTACTTTTGTCGGATTGTGTTCATTGTTCATTGTTGGAGCTTTCGGACATTGCAATCCTATTGTCGTATCTTTTTGTCACCGACCACCTACGAAGCTAATGTAATACTGGATTATCTGTCGGCGCCAACGAAATCCTAATGCAATTTTTGCGAATGTTTTTAATTTTGTGATCCTATTAACTTTTCGAAATCTTGTTAGTCTGGATTTTAGCTTGTTTTTCTACATCGTTGTCTGTATAAAACTTTTGCGTTTATGAAGAATTGTATTACAAAATTTTATTATACAAATTCTTAAAATTATGTGATAAGTCACAGATAAAATGTTTATTTTCGCATCTTGTTTGTTTTTCATATTTAATTTGTGTTGTCTATATCCACCCGCAAATCCCGCGACACAGAAAATCCTAGTCATATTCCTCATATGAATGTATAATCTGAATTGTACCAAGAAAAAAATAACCGACTTTAAAATAACTCAAAAAGTACTCGTCAGATTTAAATGGGGCCACATGACAAGCACCAGCTTTCGATTAAGAAAAGAGTCATCAAAAGCGGTTCACCCAGTCGAAAATTCTGACGAATTGAATACCTCCTTCTTTTTTGAAGTCGGTTAAAAAATGATTGTTTATTTAAAGGAGTTTCTGTCTGCCTATCTTCAATACACCAGCGGCATAGTTTTCTTCAACTTTTACCTCAATCAAGCCTCGATGAGGCGTTGCTGTTACCTATGATAATCATGATACGATTAGCTATCACTCCAACAGCGTCAGCTACTATACAATTCTACATACAAAGGTAAAAAGACGAGGTTTTGAAGTACAATATTATGTGATCGTGGTTGTGAATACGTATTTCAATAATGATTTCTCAAGTTCCTGCGGCCATGCTAATGTGGTTATAATAGCAGGCGTAGACAAAGTGCCTTACGTAATATTTAGGGACGAGTTATTTATTACCACAATTACTATTGTTTTACGGCTTTGACACGAATATCGCGAACGTTATGGTGATGACTTGTAATTTTTTTACATTGATTTAGGTACTGTGAGAAATGGATTGCTAGATTTGGTGCGTCTGTCATTATGGTATTTTTTTTTTGTGGTTTTGTGTTCATTTTTATCTTGATTTGAATGTAATGTTTAGTTTAAGTAAAGGTGTTGTTAAATTATTTTTTTAATTTAAATACTTATGTGATAGTTACCTATCGTTTTTAAATCACTAAACGGACTATTAGGATTATTAGAATTATTACGATTATTAGGTTACAATTTTTTTGTCAATCTATTGAGTTTTCATTCGCTAGGATTAGATAAGATAATACATAATAGGTAAATTATTAAAGGTAACGTCGTCATAATTGTGGAAATCACAATTTTTAAGTTAATAACTCTGTTGGTGTAAAGGTAAATAATAGACACCTATCTATAGAAATTGTTTTATCTAAGCCAAAAGTAAATGCTTTATATTCATTTGTCGGTTTTTTGCAAAAAAGAAGTAAGTACCTAATTATAACCAAAGAAATACAATTTCTAATAAAATGTTATTATTATACTCAATTTAGGAACTTAAGAAATTATCTTGTAAAACGTACCTATTAGGATTTTTAAAAAACTAGCACTTTAAAACCGTCAAAGACATCTTTATGGTAACATCTGCAGTCGAAATTAGAGGCCAGCAAATTGGCCCTATCCCCAAATCGCACGATAAGTCGATACGGGCACGCAATAAAATGTCTAACGATTCTCTCCGTCCTATTGTATCAACTGGACACAAAAAACATCGTCACCTGTCGTGTCATTTGGTCCCAATAAACAAGCCGACAAAGAACACGAAATTAAAAAAATATCGAATCGCCCAATAGTGACCGGAGTTGTCTTGACGATATGACAGTTTGTCGGTCTATCGCCAATCGCATCGTCTAACGCCAACTTTATATCGATAACAATAAGGATCAGTTTTCGACAAATCAATTTTCCGTTTTTAATTTGGAAGGGACAGTTTTTTCGACAAATCGTTTTGACTGACGAATATTTACGACGTGATACTTTACTACGGGCGAAATAAAACTTTGGTCGGACTTCATTAGTAGTGTTTTTGTGACGTCGGTTTCGCATTGTGAGGTAATAATAGGTTTTAGACCTTCGACTTTGATGATGCCTTCCGAATGCTAGAGAAATTCATCCACGTCACGTAGTTATTCCAATTTATCAGTTTTTATCGTCGTTTGTTATAAAAATCTAAGATGATGTTTTTTCATATAATTATTTTTCAAATGGTCTAATGGTAATTTATTGCAGTGAGTATTATTATATTTATTATTTATTTTGTGGCTGTGAGAAATCTAAGATGTCAATAGCAAAAACTTAAGTCAGTTCAGTGTTTAAACCTAGGTTATCACATTTACGACTCACTACTTACTAAGTTACAATTAAAATTAATTTTAAATACGTTTTGCTTGAATTCAATACCAATTTTAAGGTGATCTATTACTTTTAGTTTGATTAATTTTATGAATCATTCACAATTAAAATTATAAAACACATGATCAAATAGTGAAATTTTAACAATGCTTATTGTTTGATTTTTTATGTTAGGATTATTATGGATATGGATGGCTCCTTATCAAAACAACTAAAAAGTATAAATTGCCATCTAGACAACAGGAAAACACACATCAATAAATATGTAATGAATGTTATCTGAAAACCTTTTAAAACATTAGGAGGGTATTAAGGAAAGCGTTATTTAATTGATACGTCAGGCCAATTCAATTGTTGGGCTATCTCACGGCCAATTGTCGGCAATGGCCTTATCGGGCTAAGACAAGGTGTTTTAGAATATTCGTTGTAGTAAATTAAGATTGTTACGATACTAAGTGCCAGTTCACACGGATGGCGCTGACGTGTCCTTAAATGGATTGTTGTTAAGGCGCGGTGTGATCTCAATATTCACAAAACTGGGTTTCTTTGAAGCTCGAGTACGAGGAAACCCAATGAAAATATCGCACGCAAAAAATACAGAGCATAGAAACAGGTCTAAAAAAAAATGTTAACCGAATAGAATATTAAATAGTTGTTTAATATTTTCAATAAAAAATCGTAATTTGCTATACAAAAATAAACTTTAGCGTCTAAATTCTCTGTATTTTCAGCGGTAACAACATATTTTTTTTGAGAATATAATAGGTATATGGTTTTATTAAAAGTTTAACCGGACAGATATTGAATGTAATGTGTATATTCTGAATTATCTAAGGAAAACCCTCGAATTAAATGTTTATTCGCAGTCTAGTTACATTGTTAGCAAAAATATGCTTTGCAATTTTGAACCCTATTCAGCGTCACGTAAATGTAACATTAGATTAGCGCAGATATGCGGTTGTGTGAGTGAAATCAACGTTTTTAAATCGTAGTCATACCGCGCCTTAATAAAGGAGCGTCTGGATAGTGTTTCTCAAAAGGCAATATCGCGTTGAACACTTACAACTTTAGAAGACATCATTTCTAGACGAATCCTACTAACATTATAAATTTGAAAGTTTATATAGACGTTTTTCTTTGTAACCGATTTTTAAACTATTTTCGAGTACAAAGAGTTCTTTTGAAATTTAATTGAAAGTCCTTATAAAGCATGGTGTCAATGAACCCAAAAGCTACTATGATTGGGAAAATATGCAAGCTTGAAAAGGAATAAAAGTGTAAAATAGATCGAAATATTGATACAGGTAATGCTTGAACATAACATCTAGAAATTACAACTGCATTCAAAGAAATTAGGTACAGCTTTACCTACATTACAGAATGCCATTTGTATTACGGTTTCTGTGATAGATTACAGGAGCGAGCGTTAATGAAATGAACAGATTGAACAGTTCGTAGGTGAAGTGGCAGAGACGTCGAACGGTGGAAATTACGTTTGCTTTGATTAAATTTCTCAATACACTACGCTTATTTTCACAAGCATTATGTATGTACTATGTAGAGTCAGCAAAATGGGTATGGTTGTGATTCAGATGTGTAAATGAATGATGGTGTGCCGAGGAGTTTCTTTACGGCTTTTCTTCTCCTCCATGACAAAACACCCTTCCGAAAAGCTGGTAGATTAAAAAAATGATGACGTACGTCAGTGACACCTATATGAATCAAATATTTTGACTTTGACTTTGTCTTTGAAAAACGTATGATTTAACGTAGATAACAACACAAACATTTTGTACCTAATAATAATTAATATGAAACGTTTTTATACTATGTTCCCTCTTTGTAGACTGTATACTCTCACTGCATACCCTCTTTGTAGACTGCACCTGATATCAAACGGGTAGTCATTTGTCTTAGGAATGCTTACGAATGATAGATGGTCATTTGTTCTAATTAAATATACCTGAGGTCTAACAAGTAACATATACTTAATGAAAAATAATTTAAGGTTGCTATTAAACTGTGTTCGAGATGACATAAGTTTAAAATTTATCTTAGAATTAATCCCGAAAACCTCATCGAAATACATATCCTTCCAGTTACATATTTCAAACTACAGATATTATATGCATCGCTCAGTTCAGATTTCATTAATACTACAATTCACACAAGCGTATAAAATTCTTTGACCCATAAAACTGCTGTTCAGGCATTTAAAAAATCAAACAGAGCTTATTCAATTACATTTATGATGTGAGACAATAAATTCTCGTAACAGTTCGAAAATAATGTCACAGCGTGTTTCCTGAATCAATTATCAAAAGGTTCTACATCATGGGATTCATGGGTACCAACCTCTATATTAATGTCGTCACGTTACGGTAAATTATCGGGACATCCAATTGGTCGATGTCGTGACAAACCAACATAAATTCAGCTTAGTTCGCTTTATGGAGTAAAAGACATGCGGGCCCAAGACCGCGCCTTGTCGGACCCCGCGAATCTTTCACTCTATTTATCCGTACATTATTTTAACGACGTGCAAACGACACGGGATAAGCCATTATAATGGGCTCGTAAGAAATGAATCTGCGTAGGCAAATAAATATATCACGCGAGCTTGAAATGTAATTCAAAGCTCAATTTGAATCGGTTTTACTTAATTGAAATAGTATAATTTGTATGATTGAATTGAAGTACATTATTTGAGTATTATGTTGAGAGGAGTTGAGTTGATCGTTAGAGATGGATTGAGTACTATAACAAATTTTGGATGTAGTGGGTGTTGGATGAGTGACCGTTGAAAGCAAAATTGTGTTCCGTGCACTTAAGGGTACTTTAAATTGATAGTCCCAGTTTGTTTACCAATAATGTAATTATTAAGAAAAGTGTATGTAGGTAATTAAAAAAAGTGTTATTTTTAGAAAGATAAGGAATACCATTTAATTTGCCAGATTAACTCGTGACTAACATTTCCAATTGTTTATTTGACTCATTATTCATTTCATATTAATTTCTGGTCGTGCCTTTATGCCTACCTTCGTCTTTAGTACTTTTTATATCTCCCATTGTTTCGAACCTGCTCTCATATTTTATGCCTTCAATTAATAACTGGCATGTGTTCTGGAGTGGGACATTTATTAAATCCATTACTCTCAATGGGGCCCGTGAGGGGGCCGTAGGGCCTCTTTGATCGCAGTGGTTGTCACCACAGAGCCGATCGCCACCACGGGTGGTGCCATTCCCTGTTGTATCGTCTTTGATATGGCGCCGGTCTTGTCGTTAGACTTAGTTATTTTTAGCTCGATAAACCTTTCAATAGATTTTTATTTTGATTTTGTTTATTTATAAGCTGGTCACGACATTTTTTGAAACAGTTATTAAAAAAATATATTCGCGATTTAGCTCTGTGTCTTTATTTAATTTATCTAAAATTGATTCGGTTATAAATTAATTTATTCATTTTCCTGAATTAATTTTTGTGTCGTTTGTCCCGTGTCGCAAATTTGTTAAGAAATAAAGTAACCATAAGTAACTTCTGATGGGAGGATCTAGAGAAATAACATAAGAGTATTTTTGAGAAATTTGAGAACGTTGATTTATATTTTTTTTATCTGTATCTAACTAGATAATGTGCTTATTTTATTATCCGTATCTATCGCTACCTACACCAAAAATGCTTGTTTATGTAGACATCACAATAATCTGCAATAGTCTTGAATAGCGTCCAATATCGAGAAACCGTATTTTTATGAGTGTGATATTTTTTAAGTGACACTAAAATGGTCATTACCGTCGGTCGACAATTCGCGTTGAGTTGCTAAAACCCTATGTGTAATACGACGATATCTTTCAACGTATATTATTTTATCTACAGTGAGTAATGAAGGAGTTGCCTTTATTGCGATGAAGAAAAATATTTTGGGTAACTACTGAAAGGTTAATAATAAAGATAAGATAGATTCCCGCGAGCAACGATGGGGATGAATCAATTTTTTTTGGTAAATAGCAAAGGAGCAAACGAGACACCTGATGTTAAGCGATCACCGATACGTTGCCAGCCAGGAAGTAAAGAAGGAAGAAATAACTGGTTCTCAAGCACAGTGCCGGGATACAAGTCGTTTGGCGGTGTTACTCTATCACATTTTTTATGTTTATTAAAATTTCACATGTTGGCTTCAACCCATTAATGGCCCACTACTGGGCATGGCCTTTGAGGAGGCCTAGAGCATACTCCACCACGCTGCTTCAGTGCGGATTGGTGGAGGGTAATTTTACTTGTATTCAATGATATAATGTAAAAAAATGTACTAAAATTGATCGGACGCACGAGTATAGAAAAGAATTATTCACTCAAAATATCGGCCGCTAAAACGTCATCTCATTACGGCGACAGATTGGTCGATTCGGGCGATTGGGACGATTCTGACGATTCGTGTACCGTAACCTTTGTTTTGCATTCATTGCAACGAAGCGAAGCGCACAGTCGGACCCTGTCGACACATCCCGTGTTGGTTTTGTATACACATGATGCACTCCTCCCCGCGGGGTACTTTGCCGCTCCTTTTATACTTTTTTCCCTCTTCTTTTTTTACATCTCCCGACATACCACAAAGACGGCGACGTCTGTTCCCGTGTCTCGCTCGTTAATGATTTTTACGAATTATTAATTGTGGGCTGATAAAAACCGATTGAAAAATGGTAATTGTTATACGATTTGTATGAGTTGTTTTGTTCGTCTATTTGTGTGTTAGTTGTCTATGGGTTGTCGGTTATACCAGGACTTTATGGTTATGGTTTGTATCTGCTACTGCCTGACTCCA
The DNA here is from genome assembly GCA_951805285.1 of Thymelicus acteon. Lineage (NCBI taxonomy): Eukaryota > Metazoa > Arthropoda > Insecta > Lepidoptera > Hesperiidae > Thymelicus > Thymelicus acteon. Next base: position 5,695,187 of record OX638229.1, on the reverse strand, counting down.
AGATCTGGAGCTGAGCTTAAATTTATCGTTCAAGGTTCAAGGTTCATCTGTACTATACCTGTATGACATTACGGTAGCAATTGCCAAAAACCAGTGCATTGCAAAAAAAATTGTTGAGACATTTTTATTTAGGAAGAATAAGAGTCCATTCGAAAACCTATAGGCATGTTACTGTTGCGACTACCTTGTTAATAAAACACGTTGAAACCCAAAAACAAGCAGTACTAATTAAAAAAAAAACAGGTTGCACAAAATCTATGGACACAAGATTGATCTTCATACTAAATATAATCTACATATTCTCCGCACATACGCATATTTTTTAAAATTAAACTAATCACAGAAAAAATTGGATTTAAGTAATTTGGCCGTAATGTCTCTGGCTGAAGGAAATTCGGGGCCATGTCTAAACCACGCGTGGCTGGCAGGTCCGCTGGATTTTATGTGGTAGGCACATGACGCCACACTGCGGATGGAGTCAGCTCCGAGAAAATATATAGGTACTATTTTCTTCAAAATCAAAGCATTACCTACATTATCAGCATAGACTGTTACACAGATACATAAGTGTAGCAATAAAGACCATTTTGTAAAAGTAATTTAGAGAACTAAAATGGCTACTAACCACGTACCTGGTATAATCTCTGGCTTTGTTAAAACGTGTAATAAGTGTTGTCGTAATTTCCTACCGATGATATATGAGTGGCGACCCGTCCTCCGTAATAGCAGGGCGTGGAACGATATTTCGGGACGTCCCATAACGTATTGGACGCTCAAATAAATTAAATAAACCGGTGTCTAATAATTAAGAACGGGGACGCAAACCGTTGATTAATAGTGCCACTAACGCTGGCCGGAGTATGATTATCTTCTGGGAAGTGCTACGGGAAAAATCGTGTTATACCAATTATATCCCATTGCATAAGTAACTTGTTTATCGCAATAAAACTTAGTATGTTCATCTATTTTATAATAATGTGTATTATTGTAATACGGTTCAAAGACGGGTTGCCCTATCAGTCTAGCCTAGTGGTTTGAACTTTATACGTAAAATCTTTAAATGTTGGTCTTCCACTCAGAGTAGCCGGAGTGGGTAGGTTAGGTTAGGTATGTGTGTAGACCTAAAGATGCCCATGATGTCAAAATTCGACCGTATTTAAGTATCAAAGGGTTACTTCAGATTTGATCAATTGGATTTGATCAAATCACAGATCAATCACCTGAATTTCTTTGCGATGTATATACCTACCTGTTATGCGTGTGTGTGTGTGTGTCCAAGCCAAACCAGCAGCAGCGTGATGTATGCTCAAGGCTTCCGAGGTTATAAGGAGAGACCCGAACCCTATAACGGTTCATTAACGGTTAGAATGAGCGTTAAATCCGTGTACTAAATTATTTACATTAGTTCCAAGTTTCTAAACAGTTTCGAACATTCGTCGACAGTAACACGGCATCGTCATGTGGTATGCGACACTGTGACCTATCGCGGAATTCTCGTGCACTATCCATTCCGAAAGCTACGCCTTGGACACACCCATTACTGCTACAAGTATCTGAGGTAATATCATGCTCACTACCAATGATATTATAATGTAACAAAACAGGTAGATATGTCACTAGCGCGTCGACGATGAAAGGCGTAAGAACAGGCAATTGACCATTCTGCTCGTAGTCGCTCTGTCAATATAAGACGATACGCACGCTTTTTTTGTTGTCAGAAGTGCTTGACATTTGACGTACAGCGTTAAAATGCCTTCGTGTATTATACCAATGTGATTGGTGTAGTGAAACAAAAGATAAACCTGTGTGTGTTGTAGCTCTTTTCAGAACACATTTTTAGTTGATTTGTAAGGGTATAACGTATCTATATTTTTTTTAAATATCATTGCACACTACACTGTTTCCTGGAGATTTGGATTTAAATACGAGCAAATTACACGCTGTTGCCATTTTATTATGTTGGGGTTTGGGTTATCTGTGCGGGAAGAATGAACCTAGCTAAAGACATTTCAACAAATAACTCGACACGAAAAGAGTAGAGAATAAACATGAGTGATTAAAACTGTCCCAGTCGAGTTTCAAGTCAAATTTTAAACATATACTGAAGAGTTTTATTAAAATTTTACATGTCTTTACATTTATCCGAAAAACGATAGGTATCATTTTAATCTAAGAAGGAAAGAAGGAAGAATGATGTCATTAAATAAGTGAACACTGACTTATATTTACTCCTATATAATACTTTCGCCTTATTTGCCACCAAAATGTCACTAAGAAACAAAACATTTAAATCGTGACTAAAGTCATGACTTCGTAATTTACAATCGGTACCAGGACATAAGAAACAAAACGAGTTAAAAATATGAGCGTTACATACTTGTAACCTGAATTTCCCATCTGCCGCATCTGCTCCAGCTCGCCACGGGGCTACATATCGCACGAGGTGAGACCCCATCGGAGTTATCCACCATCATCTATAACACCATGCGTGTAGAGTAGCTAGCGTTAGAGACTGTCATTGTCGATGTCTTCTAGAAGATTTGCTGTTTGAGTGCTGTGATTTGTAGGTGATATAAATATTGACAAAACAAATGGGGTCAAACATTCAGAGCCTATGGTCAGAGGTCAACGGCGGCATGAATAAGTATAATAAATGACAAGGACGTCTGGAAGTTAGTACCACATCCAGTTCCGCATAGGTTAGAAAAATATTTAATTGTGGTTCTAGAAGTGTAATTATTTTCTCGCAATATTATAATGGCATCAACACCATACGATGTGATAATATCTACTTTTAATAGGTAGGGGCAGGTTACCTGTACATTATTGTTTTTTTATTACGCCCCTTTTTTAATTTGTGTTTTCTTAATTTACGCCCCAAGAAGTAGTAGATACAACCTGACTATCATAATATCAATCAATATGTGACTCATGCATTAAGCTCGTGATAAAAGACAAAAATATTAGAATCTGTATACCTTCACTTAAGATTATCAAATTATCATCATTTATTATTTAGAAAATTCACTGTGCAGTGATTGCCTCTGTACCAATAACTCTACTCTGTATCCGCTACGAAGGACGCCGAGCGGCGGGTCGGGCGAAACATCAACCATTTTAATTATGTTCGGGACACCATTAACAATAAATCTGTTGTTCGTACACACTCACACATCGACACACCCTCCACGGACTTGCACACATAAAAAATAATCGATACTTATAATCATGCGGTGAATCGAGCCGATCGACGGTCGCTACGGTTCAATTTATAGCTAATTATAATTTTGTTTCAGCCATCCGAAGTCGTAAAGTGCTGTGTGACCAATTAGCTAATTATTACGTATCGCAATTCTAAAGATTGCAATGACATTTTATTCTCTGCCATTTTGCTCCCAAGCGCAAGCGCGGTTTGAGATTAAATTTTTTATTATTTTGTTACTTACTTTATTTTGTTGGAGAACATTTGATGTGTAATTTACTTATTACTTTTCAACACATTTAAGTGATTGAAAGTTATAAGTATTTTAAAGAAGTGATTCATGCTATGGAAACTATAAAATTAACTCAGATTGGTGACGACTGATAATAATGAGTAAGTTGTTTTTGGTGGTAGGATTTTTTAGTCCTGGGTAGCTTCTATTATTATGTATATTACACTGACCCCTATATTTTAAAAATTGCAAGGGGGTGCTTAGAGAGATTAAAAGATATTAAAAGCTAAGACTGGTAGGTAGGTATAAAACTAACTACTAAAATATATGATGTTATATAGCCTTCCTTGATAAATGGACTATCAAACACAAAAATAATTTTCAAATTCGAACCAGTTGTTCCTGAGTTTACCCATAGAGTAATAATATTATCCTTAAATGTGATTTACTAAATCACAACATAATCATTGAAGCAGTACTATCAAATCAAAAAGAAATAATAATCTCAGTTATAGAATAATTACAGATCGTAATGTACAACTCATTTAATATAGTTTAATGAGTAAGAGAATCTCCTATCTCAGAATTCGATGATGTAATACAACTTAAAGACACATGTCTTTGTTAACAGTGTCGGCATTATCAGAAACGAATTTAAGGATAACCGAGTAGTAAATAACCTGTTTACACGATATTATTTTAGTGATGAAGATTTATTGTCATGACAACACGTAATCAATAAAAAGAAAAGTGTTGTGAAGGGAAAAGGAGACAGGTTAATGATACGCCATTTTTTGGATCTTAAAATAAGGTTGTGCCACCTTTTTTCATATTACCTGCTTCATCAACGTTCTAAAGATGATTCTGATGCTGTCGTTTTGAAACTCGTTAATAAATTCGCTTCTTACGCGAAGTTTTATAAGAATGCTTTTAACTTTTTTTGTTTCTGTTCATAAAGAAAAAGTTTCTTTTATAAATTTATCTTTAGTGTTTTAGAAGGCATGCCTGTCATTACCACTTAGGCCTGTCTTAGGTAGCTGTGTTAGAGATATCACAGAGCTTCTACCATTTTATTTGGATCATAACTCGTAAACAGGATGCTTTACTGTACCTTAGGCACTTTAACTTATTCATCCTAATTTGAAATTAAAGATAACTCACGCGATCCTTCCTAGAGCACTGAGATTAGAGCACTTCAGGTATTGCACCGTAGGGGCCTAGTTATATACCTACATTATTTTAAATAAATTTTACTTCTAAGTACTTTAGTTTTATTTTAAACTTTGTAAATATTTAGCTATATATTAATATACAACGTAAATTTTAAAGCCATTTAAGCTCCTGTCATGTTTGTATATACAAATGTAATTTATTCGTACTATGAGGGTCTAGTTCATTTATTTATTTATTTGTAATTTTATTGAATGAATGCATTAATTTTATAATATAATTTACCGAATTTTGTAGGAGAAAAGAAATGTTAAGTAATGTTGTTTGTACATCTAATTGAAATGACACTTGAATCAGGAACCGAAAAAAAAAAGGGACGCAATCCAAAGAACAAATTCAGTGAAGCACCCATAGTAATACCAAGTCTCTATTCGTACAAGTACACACACCCACACATTGAAACTTCACTGCTTCAATCGCGAATCAAAAATTACGCACACATGGTAAGCAGGCGGCCATTGCTATGCTTCATTCCCGATTAGACGAGGTTACGTCCGTCTTTTCTCAGGTCCGTGACTTGAATGTAATTATTTTGTGCATGAAAATATTATGAAATGTAAAGTTCATTTTGTTGGTGCAACTTTTAAAATAAATAAATAAATGTATTCTGAAGCTCTGTAAGCTGCAGTCCTAAGCTTCCTTCGTCCTTCCACAGTGATAACCCGCGGGCGACCAGGCGGCCGCGCGGCCCAGAGACACACCGACCGACTGTCAGATTGAGCGCCTTATCTATGATATACTGCTTCCCAGAACTCCCAGCAGTTGACGAGTGGCACATTTCCGTCAATAAAATATACTTTGTGATTGCGTGATTTGGTGCTTTGTTACAAGGATTTGAATAAGTATTTCACTCACCTACTTTTATTAAAAAGTATATAAATAACTAGCTGACCCGCGAACTTCATATCGCCTAACAAATTTATTTTAACAGACAGACAAAAATTGTAAAAAATGTTGTTTTGGTATATGTACAACATCCAAATGCACTTAGTAAAAAGCGGTTATTTTAATATTACAAACAGATACTCCAATTTTATTTATTTGTATAGATAACATAATAAAAAAAAACACTTAGCAAGCAAAATAGCTCTTTGAATTTTGATATAAACGCAACGCTTTATAATCACTACGCAATGTTACCAGAACATTAAGGAATCGTACATACAACGATAATATAGAAAAAAAAAACTGAAAGCGGCATTTCACAACCGTGTCATTACTCTCTTACATAAAGGAATAAAGAGCCCAAACATCCATCCCTACATGGTCACATTGAGATAAAACATGGTGGCTCTATAGAAACATAATCCACATCCGAGCTTTGACAAAGCACATGTAATTGGATTACCCAGCACTTAATATCTCCTTTCTAGCGCTATTGCTAAAACTTTGGCCCCTATTTCACTATTCTGAGACTTGAAATCCTACTTTATTCATTGGTTTTAAAGTCGAAATTTAAAATTATTGGGCAGTAAAAATAGTAACCGAAGCCTTTAGAAATGATAGAGAAGGCTGGCGACAAAAAAATATCACCGTTCCAGAAGATGTCATATTAAGAAACATGTCAATCATATTTTTATGACGGCACTGAATAGACGCGTTGTTCACTTGCGTATAATTTTTTTCCATATTTCACGGTCGGTTTGCGAAGCCCCCGGGTTTTTGTGGGCTTTTTTATTTTCGAGGGTTGTTTGGGAAATTGCTGGGTTTTTGAATTCGTTCAATTATTCCTTACAATCGTTCAGTTCGAGTACTTGTGCAAACATTTAGTAGATCTCATTTCCTGTGACGCTGTTTGTTAGAATCCTTGTTTGGTTCGTTATTACTGAATAATTTTCCGCCTGATACATTTTTGGTGTTTTGAAGAGCTTAGATTATGCGAAACAGAAGTCTCTTTTCTTATGATTAGTTGTGGGGAGGTAGGTAGGCCAAGAAACTTCTATTCAAATTGTCTATTAAAATTATTATGGTCATTTTTAACTCCACGGACTTATATCTCAAAAGGATTTATGATAAAGGGTTTTGGGACTGGGTTATAATATGAGCTTTAATGCATGTAAATTATTTTTATGTATGCTTTTGACTGTTTAACACTAAAATATGAATGAGTTTCATTATTTTAGTACTTACGTGTCATTTGTGTTGGTAAGTTTGTGTCATTGATACTAAAATAATCGACTTGTAGCATTTAAAAATATATTGGTGTATCGATCCCTTCAAAGTTAAAAAAGAATCTATTTAGTGTATTGGGTAATACTTTGATTATACACACAGTTAAGAATACACAAAGTTTCTGCAATCCCCGGAACGAAAAATAAAAAAATTAAGAAATAATTTGTTGCACTTTTTGGTTTTGGTGTCCTGGTGATGAAGAGTCATCGTCCCATCTTATGGTCCTCTGGTCTCTACACAAAAGGCATCGTGCGTTTAACTTCATTATTGCCTCGGTAAATAGTTACAAAGATGAACAAATTGACCGACCATCAGGTACTGACCTCGATACCCTTCGCGCTGGTCCGTCAAACGGTCATGAGTCGTCATTGTCTTACAATTACCAGTGGTTTCACGAAATCTGGCACCCACTGCAACCAGTATACCCAGACCTGTCATTATCCTCTGTCGGTTTATTCTTTCTTTCTATTGTCAATTAAGAAGAGGTTTTGTTAAGTGGTCGGTCGTAATTAACGTTGCACAGTGTGCTAAAACATTGTTGCTTTAGTTTGTGGCCAGTTTTGCAATTTTTGGTTTTATTTTTCAGTAGCATGTTCGTCTGGTGTTAAATGACTGATAGACTGTATTAAGTACAAATGAGTGTGATTATTAAAGTTTTTTTTTCTATTTCTATTCTTGCCCGCTTGTACCTCCATTGTTTCTATCCTCATTAGCTAAGTACTTAAAGGTAAATCTAATTAGGTTTAATAATAATGTTGAGATTCTTTAAAAGACGTCAGACGTCAAAAAACAATACGAAAACACTATACAGATCAATATAAGAATGTATCTAAATGTAAATTAGAAAATATATTGTGTAAATTAGTTTTTATTTACGTATGAATGTTAAGTAAGTTACGTCACATCTGCTTATTTGTCGAGCTAACTTCAATAATTTGTTAGTATAAGTAACATGGCATGTCAAAGGAGTCGGTGCACCGGGCCTTTGGATGAAACAAGGCCTCCTTGTGGAGAGAAATCCGATCACACGCGACATCCACCGCTGTCACTGGGGAACTTGGGGTTCGTTGGCACCGGTACTGTAACTACCGCTACCGTATTTCACAACAGAACTACTTATATTGTTATCGTATGAATAAACAATCAAGTGGAGTTCATTTCTCTACATAACAACTTTTTAATAAAAAATTAAACCACCTTCGAAATTAAAAACAAAATAAAATACTTTGAAAAGTGAAAAATAAATTAATATACGCTATCTACTGAAATGTTTTAAGTCAGAGCCAAGGTACATCTTGGAAAAAATATTTTGGAATTTTTGTTAGATTATAGTCAAGTTATTGTACAACAGAATACATATTTTAAACGATATATGCCTAATTTTGAAGATTGGTCCTTCATACCCCAGTCTCCCCGCACAATGGTGCGTTGTGCGCACAACGGCGGCCTGTGCGCTAATCACTTTCACGTGCCGCGTGCTGCTTGCACTCCCGCACTTCCTCTATACGATACGAGGTCTGGACAAGATGTCCTCACTCAAAGCTGACAGATGATTTACGGTTCATAGCGGACTCGATGCAGCTTAACTTAATTAACATACATACATAGGTATACTCGTACATCTAAATAAAAAATCGACTACAATAAAACAGTCTTCGAAGAATCTTCATCAAAATCGCCTATAGCAATTGTTTTTTTTTTCCCTATTTCCCATAGATTGCAAGTATTTCCAACATCAGAACTAAATATTGATGAATATGGGACCAATCGACACATCGTTGGTTCATAAATGACGGAGATAACTTTTGAAGTTACAAAACATTAAAAAAATAAGACTTGCTTACAATTGAGTTCAAATTAAGTACCAGACAAATTGAAAGCATTCCTTGTGACCTGATGTCCTTAAATATAAAATAAATAAATAAATAAATAAATAACGCTTCACACTCATAGCCCCACACTAGGATTCCCTGTGTCGTGGGTGCCATGGACAACACACAAGACAAGGACATTCACACCCAGACCAACTCATCATTCAAATTTCCGCCTCGCTGGGAATCGCACCCAGGACCCTTGGTGCGGTGATCCGGCATGGTAACCATTGCGCCACACGGGTCGTCTTTAAAAAAAACTTTAGAGAAGTATCTTGCTGATAAAATTAAAAATTTCCTTGGACCTAACATAGTTTTATTGTGAAATTACTTACGCTCCAACTCAGAGTCACTAACGGATACTTAATAGCTCCTTAGTACAAAATTTGTATGGTGATTCGTTACTAAGGAGCGATTAAAGTAACCGTTAGGGAGTTGGGTCGTTAATGTGGTTAATTCAACATTATCCTTGGCTTTTACAAGTCTTAAAATATTTTTAGAATGTGTGTAAAATGACGCTTTTAATATAATTCCAAAATTCCTTGTGTTAAAGTTTAGAAAGATTGAAGTTTCAATAAAATTGATTGACCTGATACCACTGACCTTCAAAATATCTTTGTTACAAAAATTGATTTGACTGAAATTTCTCTGAAAAGCTTAACCACCCTGCCCTGAATCACTTCGGTCAATACTTTAAATCAACAAACCTACAAAACGATCAAATTCAATTAAGTCCAATCGAAATAACAATAGCGATACATTACAGCATATTGAGTATAATGACAGACATGGTCAGAACACGAGCGAGCCAGGGTAGGGACAGGCTCCCACGCAGGACATAATCACTGCGGAGAATGCGCTAGGGTTCCGTGTGGACGTAGCCTAATTATGTCTATAATATTGTATATTGGTGACAACTTCCTTTCGCCGTTTCTTCTCCTCTAAGGCTTCCCGCTCACGATTTTTCCTGCCATATTATTTCTGACCGACTTTTTATAGGACGTGTGCGTTGCACTATATTGCTATCAGTACGTTCTATTTTTCTCCTACAAAAAATCGGTCACCGATTATCGGACATGGGCGGGAAGTGTAAATAAGAAGCCTTTCCGAAACTGTGGTATATTGAAAAGATTTGACGTTCAAGTACTTCAAGTGTATTGATTAATACCTAAGTGAGTAATACAAAAATGAATTGACTTTGAATTTGACCAGGCCGGTTCCAAAGCAAAGCTATTATTAAGCATTAATTCCTACATGAGAATTTACTAATTTGAGCTTTTGCATGACTCAATGCTGGCCCAATTAATCAAGGAAGTGATCAATATATTTTTTCTCAATAACTATGACCTGATTTATTCATTAAACAAGGTAAGCTTGCTTTCAGGTTTAGCAAACTTAATCCACGCGACCAACATCAAATAATATTTTCAAATCTCACATGGAACCAGCAGTGATTTCGATATTCGAGAATCGTTTCGCTAGACTCTTTCCCTTGTCAGTTAGTTATTTTTTATCTGTTTCTTATGCAACGAAACCATGGAACATAGAATAGAAGGAAAAGTGTCCGTAAAAACCCGTCCAATTACGGGTAGCCATGCGGTGCGGTCTACAACAGCTATGTTCGAATATCTATTTGTCGGACACTAGCGCCATTGATTACGGATGGCATAACTCAGCAAACTTCACTCCGTCTACAACAGCCATTTTCATATATCTATTTGTCACACACTAGCGCCATTCAGAAATGGCCATTATTGGAACCTCTATTTTCTGTAAACAGCTGGAGACTTTTTCAACTTTCCCTTCATATGAGATGGCCCTCCTTCTACCTCAATACTCCATGAACGAAACCCTGTATCCGTGCAATAATCTCGTGCTTGGCCAGTTTTTTCTTCATAGCGCACGTCGTGACTCCCCTGACAGCTACTTTGTGCGTTCTGCTCGTTTTGCGCGTGCTCTCTTTGTCTACTCTTATTTACGTCCCGCGCCATATTCGCGGCGCTTGTAATTGACGCGCTAGGACAACGCAGAGGGGAAAGTAGGTATAAAAGGTCACATTTTATTATAGACTAGAAAGTTTACAGTATTTTACTGTGAGGTAATAACCGCCCTTGCTTCGCTTCGCCATTTTCGCGAAAATAGACATGATAACAGTACGTAAAATTCACTAAAATTATATACTTATTTAATGAAACCCTATTAATGGATTACAAAACACGCTCTTAATAATATCATAAATATTATTATGAGCGAGATTAATAACATTTTGATAAAATAAAACTACAAAATACGGCAAGCAGCCATGATATCTTGTACGCCAATGAGTCTCAATCTCAATCAGTGTGAATTACGTCACACCTCAGTAAAAAACAAATATGATAATACTGAAAATGACATCTTGTCTATTACTTTACTGAAGCGTGACGTCACAAGCAACGCCATGACACTTTGAAGTGTTTTGGTGCGAATTTTAAAGTTATAAATTTAAATATATTTATTTTATACTAAACCTTATTTTTTTGCAGAAATATGGTATACGTTGTAATTATATTTCCCAACAATATAGAACAGTATTTCAAAATCTGTCATCATGTCTATTCTAAAAGAATATTGTACAAGAGTAAAAGTACAACTGACATGTAAATTTAATTTAGCTATCAGGCTATTTGGCCATTCCTGGCGTGCAAATATAACACTAAACTATGAACTCCTATTTTCCCTGTACATCTTCTGGTCCCAAACTCTACTCTGTGTCAGTAATAAGGCCCTGTCCCCGGTCCCAGCGGAATGCCATGGGAACGGGTAGCTCTCTCGGACATCGCACGGAATTATTGAGACACCTCGCCATTACCCCATTACAACCGCCGAGCACAATACAACCATACTCGGTGCGTACCTCCGCAATACCAGTACAACCATGCTCAGTACCTCCAACTACACATTAGTAAAGGTTTTTGTAAATTCGAATAAGGAATGCTGTTTTGTGAATTTAAGGAATTCTGCAATAGGGATGTTGACTAATTTTAGGATTCAATTTCATTTTATAGATAGAACCTTAAGATTTACGAAAAAAATATTTTAATAATAATAATCTTCAATTTAAAAACAAAAATTGATAAATAAAAATCATTTTCAAATTTCCCGCCTAAAACGTCACGTGACGTCACTAGCCGATATTCAATACTATCTGTCGACTGAAGTTAGTTGCACTTTCATATAAAATAGGAACAATGACGTCATAAGCTCAAAACGGCGTTTGAGGTCACGTGACAGTGAGTACTATTTTTAACATTTTAAAATAATTATATTTAATTTGTTGTGATTGATTTCGACAAAAGAATAATATTTTAAGTTTTTAAATGTTTTCCTCTATACTTTAAACATAAATTTATTTTAATTTACTGATAGTGTCAACGTCCCTATTACAGATTGTCTAATTTAAAAATTAAACCTTCACTAAACATTATTGTTATAACCAGTCAATATTTATTGCTATTTTTTATAGGTACAACATTTTAGTAGGTTTTATTCAATAGGTACCCATACAATATTTTTTTAATTTAATTATTAATAATATTTATGGCTAGTTTTGCTATTTTTCAGTTGCAAAGACAAATTGTTTTGTTATTTTTTGGCTCATAAAAATTTGTAAAAACTGGAAGGAGTCTCATTGGAAACTCGATTAGGCCAGTCACCAGTGCCGTAGTCCATTATAACTAAGCCTTATTCAGAATTTTCATATTTAAAAATTTTAAGATTTCAAAATATTCAGCATTCCTTGAAATCGGCTGATTGCTTTAATATTTCTTAATTAACAAGTTAATAATCAATCTGTATCCCTAACTTCAATTAAGAACCATCTAACTGACAGACTTCTAAGCCGTAGACTAGCGCGACTTCAAAACGAGTATTTAAAACAGTCTCAAATGTTGAAACGTTGTTTTTATACGATACATTGAGGTTACATTAAATACAAGTGGATGTCAGGTGCTTGGGACGGGTCGGTCACGATTCTTTGACCGATGTCTACTTGAAATGCTAGCACAATTTCAAGTAACCACAACCAAAACTCGACTCTATATCTGAGCAATAAACAACATTTTCATTTATAACTATTAATGAGAAATTCAACACTTTGCCAGTGGACTTTCGACTTAAAGCTATGACGTTAGAATATGCTTTGGAGTGAGCGGTGATTAAGCCTGATTGAAAGACTACGCGTTAGTTAATGTTCTGCCTATGATCGTAATAAGTAGATGGTGTGTTGAAAAATTATCGGTGCGATCGGAGGCGCAATGGACGCGTCACTTTTTTGCCTATTTATATTGAGTTTGAAGGTTTTGATATAAAGGTTGGCTGGATGTGGTAAAACTTACATAAAAATTTAACAGTTTTTTTCAAATGGACAGTTGCTGTCATGAGATGAGTAAACAAGCTTGCTTTAGCATGAAAGCTGAAGGAAGATCGTTCTTTTCTAGTTATAAGTAGTTTTTAATTAGTGTTCATTTTATAGTTTTTAATATTTTTATTTAATTTTTGTTTTTCTCTGGTGAGTTACAATTTTTTTTTTCTTTTTTAAATATATTCTTTATGGCGATATTTATATGTCAGGTAAATGGGGAACCAACAACTCTTGTCTCCCGCATAAGAGCTCAGGGAGAAGGGGCCAGCTGAAAAACAGCACTGCACGAGATTTTTTCTCGTGCCTAAGCTGAGCTGGCTCCTTTTGCCTCAATTTTGTTTATTTTTTCTTGTTTTAAAAAAAACTGTATTTTATGTTTTTATAGGCAATAAATGTTTATTATTATTATTATTATTATAAAATTAACTCTTTACGCTTCACGAACAAAGATAAAACGATGAAAGAATGGTCTGTCTTATACTACCTTTAAAAAAGCAATATTAAAAAAACATTATTCAAAAAAACAATATTCAAAAACAATATTCTAACAATATTAAAAAAAACAATATAATAAATACAATAATAATCAGTTTTTCATAACGCGCGTTTTAAAAAAAAAGCGTGACGTTTTTCGTCACCTTTTGTGTCACCGTGACTGTGTCACAAATCTTAAAATTTCACTCTCATCATTTTTTCCATTTATTTCATAACGCGCCTAAAGAAGTATAACTTCAAAAATCCAAAAAAATATTCTTGTGGGATCTGATGCGGTTATACTCCTACTAACATATTTTCTTAGATACCCTCCATGATCCCAATCATACAGTTCAAATACTTGTCTAGATTTTTGTCCTTAACATAAGCCATATCTAGTTAATACCAGCTATACATCTTTGTAAAACAACTTCGTCCATGTATTACCCGCTGCGTTGTAATAAGTGTACGGCAAATGCGCGGACCCCATCAAAATGTCATCGTTGTTTTCGGTAAATAGCGGCCGGCTACAGTAACTAATCGATTTGGTTTTATACGATTAACGATATATAGATACACGTTCAATGCCACGGTATGATAATTTGGATTTAATTACCAAGTAATTAAGGACTGGATTTGAGCTATGATATGCGTGGAGAGTAGTTGAGTCTGTTGCTATCAAAGAATTTGATCTGAAAGACATTGATCTTAATTATATGAATAACCTATTTAAATAGAATAATTTGAAGATAAAACAATTGGTAAATAATAAAAGTTTTGCATGAACTCGTAAATGAAAATGCGTAAAAAAATAATGGATCTGGAAAGTTTATAGTCTGAAATATTTTGTTAGAGTAGAAGAAGTTAGCGTAGAAGAAATCTTCAAACCGGTTCAAATTGTACCTGAACGTTTAAAGGTAAACATATTATAGTCTTAGTACATAAATATATTTAGATAAAATTATTACAGATTTGACAGCATATTGTGTGCAATTATTGTAATAAATTAGTATTTTTCACAATTTATAGAACATCAAAAATGATCCTTAATAATTGATAAAATTAAACGACAAAATTCATATGATGCCAGAAAAAAATTGTAGCAATCGTTTCGGGCACAGGTTTCGGGTATGGGTACTAAAGCACGTAAATTATAATTGGCACGATAATTCTCTTTCTGGATCCCCTGAGGGCTCTCCAATTCCACTCAGATTTCGTTTCGTTTCGTAGTAGTCATAGTAGGTTACCTAACCTACTATGTAACTAGTACCTACTAGTTGCTAATTGGTAGATGATATACCAAGTGACATAGACCACAAATGATTAGGTAATGTTCAAGGCAACTCTCAAGATCCACTTTACGTCAAGTGTTTCATCAAACCGTCTCTAATTGAAAATGGCGTGCATAATTTAATTATGCATTATTGTAGTGACGAGTATGATAATTGCGCATCAGGTGATAAGATTAGTATTACTTTTTATATTTTCATTTCCGTTTTAAGACGCCTAAGTGTTTACTAGCTCTCTGCCCGCAGTTTTACACGCGTTTCCCGGGATAATAAGTACTCTATATCAACGCTCGAAAGGCAAAAATTACCAAACGACATGTTGACAACTTTACACTAGAGCATTTTAAAGTTTTTATTTTTGAAAAAAAATCGTAAAAATCGCTTTATTTTAATTGCATGTAAAATTCATTGGAATTAAGTAGCTATGACTAATAAGCGATTTTTTACGATTTTTTTTCTAAAATTTTAACTTTGAAATGCTCTAGTGTAAAGTTGTCAACATGTCGCTTGGTAATTTTTGCCTTTCAAGCCTTGATATGTTATTCCAGATCATGGTCTACCTCTGTGCTAAATTTCATAAAAACCCGTTCAGTAGTTTTTGTGTGAAACAGTAACAAACATATAAACAAACTTGCACGTTTATAATATTAGTCGTATTTAGTCGGCTATCAGACCAACAGGTCTTCTGTAATTTGTTTCATCCAGTAAGCAAACATCTCATCGGCACTTATTCAACCAAGAACATTAAACCAATTTATAATAATTGATACAATGATAACAGGACTGCGATAACCAACATGGCAAATATGATCAAAGTAGATGATCAAAACTGAAGCACTCGTAGCGCGGCGGCTTGTGTCGATTCTAATAGATCGGCAAAGGCAATTGACTCCTGAGATACAAGCCAAATATTGACTTAGTTTAGGAGACAGAGTTATGCCTTATTCCTATTGTATTATCAATTTCACTTACAGTGCAAAACCTCAAGGTCACGAAATTGTAATCTTTTATATTAAGTTACTGTTACTAAATTCAACCTTTCCGGGGTGTGAGAGCCGTCATACAGGTTACCCTTGTACGGACTCCAGACTCTCACAAAGCAATAACTTTTCTTAGAACATAATATGGAATTCTTAGTACTAAGGTGTGCTTGCTTTGTGAAGAGAGAAATAAAGATATTATTATCCTTAGATACCAGTCATTAAGCTACGTAGGACACCTTCTAGTAAATTAATGATATTAAAAGAGGTAGATATGTCACTAGCGCGCCGACGATGAAGAGCGTAAGAACAGGCAATTGAACGTTGTGCTCGTAGTCGCTCTGTCAATACAAGACGATACGCATGTTTTTGTTGTAGTCAGAAGTGCTGACATTTGACATACAGCGTTAAAATGCCTTTGTGTATTATACTAATGTGATTGGTGTAGTGAAACAAAGATAAACGTGTGTGTATTGTAGCTCTTTTTGAAACAGAGTTTTTGGTTGATTTGTAAGGACATAACGTATCTATATTTAAATATCATTGTAAATTAAAAAATAACCTACACTTGGAGCAATGCGATAGATGCTCTAGGCTTCCTCGAAAGGAGAGACCCGTTTGAGACAAATTCAAACGTGATACTACCATGAATCAAAATGCCGTCGAATAAAACGAAGCCACTTTTACTTCACGTCAACTTGACAAGATAATTAAAAAATTCAAATGCTGACGGTACTAGGTACCTATTCAGTAGTGCGTTGATATGCTAATGCACGTCATTCATTGCGAACGGTCAAAGGAATTATATTTCTTTGAAACCAATCAATTTCGTTGGTGATTTTTATAGTAATTTATGCAATGAGTGATTGCAGATGATTGGTGATTATTATAATCATATTTATTTGTTATTGGTCATTAAAATAACAATGCTTCATTACCATAAAGTAATGTAAAGCTTAAGAATTTTGACACAAGAGTATTCGAATCACTATTATGTAGAAATGGCTTTAGTTGTTTAAGCTTTACGATACCTTGGCCTTATGTGGTTTTATAATAAGGCCAAGAAAGACTCGTTGATCTTATGTTGCGTTTCTGCAAACCATAAAATCCCTGTAGTAGCGAATTTCTTGCATAATAATTGAAGTCAAAGTCATCCACGACCTCATCATTTCTCTGCGGGAAAACTCATAATTAATGGAAAATGTCAACGATACTACTCGCAAACGACCGACGGCAGGAGGGATACATTTATAACTAATACAAATGGAATGACTTCCATGTTGCCTTCAGATCTAACAAATTGGATATATTCGCGTAAACGCGTAGTGTTAGCATGCGTTGAATTTCTCGTGGAATTTTCCTGTTGCTTTCTTCAACCCATTATTCGCCGATGGCCTACAGCTGAGCCCTGAAAACTCCTCTTGAGGAGGTATTACATATTTTAGCTTCAACCCATTAATTACCCAATTCAGGGCCCATCCACGGTAAAGGGCAGATAACAACCAGGAAAACGGCCTTACGTATCCTAAGGAGCACGGGAACGGTCAACAAATTTTTGCAACTACTGGTCGCCCGCTGTTGCTCAACTCGGTTGATCACTAGGGTAATACAGACGCCTGGCTATGAACTCTGTAAAACAAAGATAATTAGGTTTTATTCAATTAATTACCTTTTATTCTAATTTTATGTTCAAGTTTTAGTATCAAGAATCGTGAGTGATTGTCCTCTAGTTAGTGTCGACATATCGCCCGCGACACGGAATTTTTGTGCGGGAATCTGAGTGTTCAAGCATTTATATTTATTTACTGGCACTCTGCCCATGAATAGCCCGCGGTTTTCGGGAAAATATGTACCCTTAGTATGTCATATTCCAGACCAGTGGTAATGAACCTTTTTTCATACGGGCCACAAACACGTGTTAGTCATGCTTTCGCGGGCCGCAAAACAAAGAAATAAAAAAATGGCATAGATTTTTAGGTTTTCGTGATTATTATAAAATAAAGTAATCCCAGACGGGCCAACTACAAAAGCCTGGCGGGCCGCACGTTGACTATAGCTGTTCCAGACCATGGTCTACCTGTGTGCTAAATGTCATGAAAATTTGTGTAGTCGTTTTTGCCGTGAAAGAGTAAAAAACGTCCATACAAACATGGTCTCTCTACACGCTATAAACGGAGACTGTTCTCAATGCAGTGTAATTAGTGGCACATCATCCATCATGACACACTTAAATCAATGTGAGTAAACTTCGGAGGGTCTATCTCTGACTTTCGTAAACGTTGCCTACTTTCGGTTGGAATTATATCTTTCTAAGTATCTAAAATTCTAAATGATGAAATTGTGATAGATGTCTGGAATGGAAGATATTCTTTTTTGGAGTTTAACCCCTTTAGAATCGATTTTCATATAGAAGCCGGGGGTTTTCAAAATAGACAAGTACATTAAAAATCTGTCTGTAAAACTTCAAATTAAAATTTTGTTGCGATTCGTTTTGCCACTTGTCCGTTGTGATTCGTTTTTCCAATTCTCCGTTGCCATTCGTTTTTCCACTCGTCCGTTGCGATTCGTTTTTTCACTTAGCCGTTGCCATTCGTTTTTCCACTTGTCTGTTGAAGTTTCACTTCTTCAATGTGTCCCAGCACACATTTCAATTTTTTTCTTCTTCTTTCTTGGCTGGCAATGCATCAGTGATGTCTTTGGTGTTGCTGATGCCAATGGGCGACGATAGCCACTTATAATCAAGTGGATCGTCAGCTATTTCTATAAAAAATGATAAATCCGTGTCCGTCAACCCTAGGCAGAGGATGGTGGCCCTGCGAGTTCGTTTGCTATCCTTATCACATAAAAATAGCAATTCTTCCAATATTTAATACCACATTTCAAATGCACCAGTGTGAACAAGCCCCTTCGTAGATTACCTACATTACCTACACACGTTCGTCCAAGACTATAAAAATCCGAGCCGTGTCACTGAGAAACAACAAGGCGATTTCACAGTAATTTTCTTGTACAAACTAACTATTAGATGGTAATGTATAGTAAACCTGGCCGGGGACTATGTTTATCTTCCACTCAGACTCAACATCCAATGAGGTTAAGTATCAAGCTATCATCGGCTCTAAGCCTTCGTAACAGAGGTGGTTTGAGCTTGTATTTTAGAGAGTCTAGTGGTAAACTTTAGAGTTTATTAGCAGGGATAAGTCACGTATTTCTCGCCTGCTTTTGATAGTATTGGATTGGAGGACGTTTTCTCAAATCACCTCTGATTGATGGGAGAGGCGAGTTGTAAATATAGTCTGTGGACGCGATCGGATAAGCAGTTATAGTTATGCATTTATCCTCGTTGGTTTTCTCTTCATTACAAAATATAAGTACGTGATTGTTTTAGTATTTTTGAATTTACGTCTACAATATGGTGACTGCCTGACAGACAACGTACATCCTGAACTAGTGGACCTAGAAAACTTTGTATAGAAAATCCTTATTTCCTTAGATTTTTGAAAATGAATCCCCAAAGGATTAAAATAATAATAATAATAGTTTATTGCCACACACAAAAAAGGTAAAAGAAATAACAATAAACAGAAAAAAGCAATTACACATAACTACAAAAGAAAAAAACCAAGGTGATACAAAACAATTAAATTAATCAAAATCTAAAAAAAAGATCTTACTTATTGTGCGGGCAAAGGAAGTGGCTCAGCTTTTGCTAACCCAAGACCTAGGTCTTGCGTAGCGCTGTTTTTCAGCCACTCCCTAATCCCTCAGATGTTATGCGGGAAATAAAAATGCTCCCCGTTCCGAGCCGCAGAAAAAAAATAGGGATTAAAAGTTTGTGTTAATACAAAAATAATTTTCGTTTAGGATTATTTTCTTCGCCTTTTCAGAGTCTTGCTGTGACCATAATATTTCTGTGTTTAAAAAGTTGTTTTGTGATAATAAATAATCTTGATACGTTCTTAAGTGTATGACTATTTGTTCAACAATAATTTTACAGCATACACAATATCAGTGTTTGATCACTGCAGTTACTCAGGAAGTATTGTATTTCAATGTAAACAAATGTATTGTTTAAAGGGATATAAATAATAAATATCGTTACACGAAACACCTACGTATTTTTATCGGTATTTACTGTATTAGCAACAAATAAAATACTTGAAAATTAAAATATTTTCTAACTTAATCTACCAAAACTTTCATACTAATTTCTTATCTTTGGATGCCGTAAACATAGATTTTCACGTATAGGTCTACTTATTAATTTTAAAGATTTATTCTTCTTAAGTATTTCTTTATTATTTAAGTATTCTTATGCCCTAACTCAGAGTCACTAACAATTCATTTATTCGCTCCTTAGTAAAGGATCACCATACAAATTCTGAACAAAGGAGCGATTTAAGTAACCGTTACTGACTCTGAGTTGGGGCGTTAAGTATTTTATTTATTCCTCTTAAGTAAAATCTATTTAAATTTCAAAAATATATTGCTCATACGAATACAGTTCCATTAAGTTTCCATTATAATTATAAATAAATAAATAAATAACGCATCACACTCATAGCCCCACACTAGGATTCCCTGTGTCGTGGGTGCCATGGACAACACACTAGACAAGGACATTCATACCCAGACCGAGAACAGAAATTTAAACTCATCATTCAAATTTCCGCCTCGCTGGGAATCGAACCCAGGACCCTTGGTGCGGCGATCCGGCATGGTAACCATTGCGCCACACGGGTCGTCACGGTAAATATATCAAATTAATTATTTTGAAACTTTTTCTCTGAAATAGATTTTCCAGCTTGACACGGTTACTCTAAGTAGCAATTAGAAAGAAAGGCTTACTAGTTAACAAGCACTAAAACAAAAAGAAACTGTGAAGCAAAGAAGAAAGTAAGTTGGACTTTAGAGAAGAAGCGAAGCTAGTGCAAAGCAAATATTTTTAGCGCTAAACTTTCTTGGATGGAAGTTTAACCAAGTTTCTTGACTGTTGCAACTGGAACGAATCGAAACGTTTCTGGGAAGCAACGATTGCGTAATTACAGCTTAAGTTATTATTTACAAGTTATTATGGAGAGTCGGTTCTTGGTTCTGAGTTCTGATTGAAGAGCAAACTGAACTTCAACCCTTCATTCAGCTCAAGTATTGAAATTGGTATGTTGATATAAGCATTAAAACTGGTGTTCTATGACTGACATGCATCGAGACTTTCCGATATTTATTGCTTTCGTCCCTAAAGTATTTTATTTTCGCATTTATGTTTTTGCTTTGTGTATGTAATGTATTTAACATTAGGACACTTACGCCCCAACTCTGAGTCACTAAGGGTTACTTTAATCGATCCTTAGTAATGAATCTCCATACAAATTCTGTACTAAGGAGCGATTTAAGTAACCGTTAGTGACTCTGAGTTGGGGCGTTAATACCTCGTAATTAAGACACACGTAACAAAAGTTTTTTTTTTGAAGTTATACTTCTTTAGGCGCGTTAAGAATAAATGGAAAAAATGATGAGAGTGTAACGATTAAGTGTAACGAATAACGATATAAGATTTATAACACGGACGGTGATACAAAAACGACGGTAATGAAAAACGTCACGCGCGTTTTTAAAAAACGCTGGTTTTGAAAAAAATATTATTATTATATTGTTTTTTTGAATAATGTTTTTTTGAATATTGTTTTTTTGAAGTATTTTTGAAATTTTTTTTTTTAAATATTTTTTTTTTAACATCGCTTTTTGATATTTTTTTAATGGTTTTTTAATTGTTTCTTTTATACCAAATAACTATAACTTCTAACACGCGTACATAAGTACTAGTAACATTTACTGTTATCGTTACGTTACTCGTAAATGTTACTCCTAACATTCGTTTCGGAGAAAAACATATCCGAAAAACGGACATTTAATTTACAGATAAATCGCCACACACAAGCAAGCGCCCCGATAAGATTTCAGTTTTCAAACCTGACGCACCTACAGAACTCTAAAAATACCGATCAGGTAGGTCTTCACTCATAATTTTATTAAAATTCATGACCTCTCATGAATCGGACCATCGCTGCTTGTTTCTGCATGAACAGATTTTTAATTCTAAGCGATTACTTGACAACTAAAAATAGTTGGTTATTATGCTGTATACATAAAGCGTGGTTAACATACGCCCTAATAATACGTCATGCGTCAGTTATCTGTGACGTCAGTTCATAGTGAGCTCACGTCAAACCTGTCAAAAATAGAAATTCGTCTCAGCACGATATTATATTCAAATATTCGAATTTCTAATACACCCGAGTGTCATTCGATACTCAGAAACTGACGTCTTCATGATCGCAGCTTTGTCAAATGTCATATATCAGTAGAAACTCGTCGGGGAAAATTCGTTTTTATTCCATTGCTTTAAAGTTACACTTTGGTTGGAAAGTTGTCAGAACTGTTCAGAAATCGTCAAGTGACTTATTCGTCATGCGTTGTCCACTGAACTAGGATATCTTTGCACTACGAAAGGATTCTATTGCGATGGTTTTAAGGGTCATTTTGTCTTGTTTTACTTGGTTAGATTTATGGAACGCCGGAGAGGCGCTTCCTCAAACGGACGGCGTCAAAATGGTTCAAAGCGGTCAAGTGTGATGACTCCTTGTTAGCGAGTGTGTTTTGTGTGACAGGATAATGTTGGCGTGATGATACATTTCTTTTTAACTCTTTGTTTATATGAAACGCACTGTAGCGACCTCTGACATTGACACGCGGAACGTTGAATTTAAATTCAAATGGAACAAAGTGGCGGTTTGGATCATTTGATGTGATATTTTATTTACGTTTTACTGAATTTGAATTTGAATTTATTTACGTTTGCTTTCCTTTGTACTAGGAACTGTGTAACCGTGTTTAAATTTTGAAATGCGATTGGTTTTTTATTACCATCCAAGAGGCATTTTCTCTTTTGTCTCTTATTGACATAAAAATTGTTATGTGAAATATTTAAGAGATAAATCATTAAAAGTTCTGCTATTTTAAAGGCTGATTTAAAAATTATTAAAAATAAAGTTAATTTTTATGTGCCATGGACATAATTTAACATATCACTCAAACGCAAGCCTACGATGCATTATTCTTAAAGTTCTTTAAAAGAGTAAATAGGCTTTTACTAACTTAGTAAAGAAACGAGTTTTGAGCATTGAAGTATTATTAAGTACTAGCATATAGAATGGACACCGCGAACACAATGTATGTTCCAATGGCGCCGCGCGGCTTCAATTGATGATTCGTTGATTGCGGATTCGTTCGATTTTGAAACAGTGTTGCCAATGAAATTTTTTGGAAGGCCGTGTACATGAGATAAAAAAGCCGTGTTTGTATGGAAAAAGATCAACTGTGGGCCGTGTCCACAGCTGCTAATATATTATGTTATCCAATTATGCCAATATATACCATCGGTTCAGCGCTCGGACTAAAAAAAAAAAAAAGGTCATCAGCAGTGAATTTCATGTCCACAAAACAAGGAACACTCTTCATTAGCCTAGTGACACTGTTTTAAGGGTTTAATATTCGTTAAATGTCTGCAAAAATAATAAATAACAGAAAGATCGTAGAATTTGCGAAAAGCCGTAGAATTTGCTACGGCCCTAGGGTTCGGGCCGTAGACCGTAGATTTTGTGATTTTTTGGCCTGAAAGCCGTAGAACACGGTAATTGCCGTAGCATTGGCAACACTGTTTTGAAAGGAGAACAGGGGCTCAATTTTGAAAATAGAACCCCCTGGCGGGGACACACATTTTGTTCGAGATGTCTATTCTATGACATTATACTTCAATGGTTTTGAGCAAACATTAATCTGTGCCCATTATTTACAGAATCGTTACCATAAGCTATCATCACTATCTACTAGCTGAGCTTAGTACATATGTATAATACGACTTGATACTAAATGTATCGATAGATCAACTAACAAGCGACAACGATCACGACGGTCGACGACAACTATCGACACGCCGTGATATCGTGTGCTGTGTGCTGTGGTGCTGTAGTTACTCAACATTTGACATTCACCAGCAATTGCGGGTTAGCAGCAACGTTTTTCTCACACGATCGAGAGCAAATAACTGGTTAGTGGTATGATATCTTACTGCTAATGCTTGAGGTTGCCTGCGGACTCGCTTGATGCACGGACATACAGTATTGACGGTGATGCAACGTTTATTTGTATGTAATGCAGAGGCAAATTAGTTTTTGTATCTCTTTTTTATTTTAAAAACAAAATAAATTAATGTATTCGTAATTATAAGCTGCCTTTCGACAATATTGTGTTAGCGTGCTATTATATAATTACAGTGTAATGCATTCTCTTTGTATAACTATCGTGAATATCAGTATGGTAATTGACTTATGCAGCCTACTGTCATCAGTCTCTGTCAGGCGTATTGATGTATTGATTCAACGTCAGTCAGTATTGATTACATTATAGCAAAGAGCACTGAACGCGATTCATTCGTCTTTCGACATTTGGCCTGAACGGTCGGTTGCAAAAGTCATGTCTCTCTGGAAGTTAGTAATATTAGAACCTAATTTTAGTGTTAAAATTATCTTGTGGAGAAGCATAATAAAATAGCTGTTGGATATCGTCGTTTCATTGGGCTGAGCCCAACATCTCAGAAGTGAGATCGAGAGATTTAAAATCTCAGGCCACGCCCAAAGAAAGTGAGTATATGCACATATATATATTTTTTTTCTCTTCTCTGCTCGATGCCACGTTCTAATTGCCACGTGCCAAGACACGTGCTTTAATATGAAAAATATTTGATGACTTTTTTTTGTCTCTTTTATTCTGCTTGCGCTTAACCGCTACCCGAGAACTGATATTAAGTAGTTACGACATTGTAAAGGGCTTGCTGAGCACAGTTGACCGTATAACCAAAAAATTTGTGGGTACTAAACTGAAATATTAATAGGACATATTATACTTGCATGGTCATCCTTGTCCTAAGGAAAGGAAATTAAGTAAACGAGTATGTTTAAAATTTAAGTTACAAAGACGTGGGTAGTCGTAGGGTGTTTTTTTTAAGTAGTGTTAAGTTCCTTCAAGGCCAGCAACGAAAACACCAATACCTACTGGAAACGATCACTACCCGCGAATGCTGTAATGAAATTAATATACGAGTATTGAAAACTAAATAAAACACCAGTTGTTTTACATTTACAGGTAATTTATTCATTGAATATTTATTATTGAAATATTTGAAAATATTATGGTGATTCCGTAGAATATTACATTACGTTGGTTCATATAATTTGTCTGTTTAATTTGAATAACGATTCATTTTAGACCGTTCTATTAGGTTGACACTATAATCGTATTATTCCTTTGATCAAATTTAATATAAGTCTTTTCAGCATGTAGAACTGCAGGTCACCCAATGCAATACAACAGTATGGCGGTTTCGGCTTGATTACGATGGACTGATGATGGGATCAAGAGATGGACACTGGAATTATTCTACCGTTATTGCGATCCTCTTCGAGTGCGAATTTGTTTGGTCCTGGAGAGTTTTATAACACAAGAAATATAGTGTTGACGCCCTTTTTGAACTCTGAAACCATCCACCCGATGTGCTAGGAACTGAAAGGCAATGATGCGAAGATGGTCCATGATGCAGTCCATTCGTGAAGTCGATTTATGACTTTTTCCGTACAGTTTTTTAATGTTATGGTAAACGCCGGGTGTCCAGAAGTTTCTTATACGTCACATTGGAATACATTAAACCTGTGCAATAATTTGTTACATATTGTTAGAAAATCCAGTGAGGGTAGTAACACAAAAATATTTTTTTTATGATCATATCTACCGACATAGCAACTCCATAGTGCCCATGGTATATCTTTTGAGCGGTAGATCATGACTTAAATTTACGAGTTTCCAATTGTATTGTATTGACAATAATTAAGTCCAAAACTTTAAGTTCCTTACATTATACTTACCTGGTGACGTGAACGCAAAGTAAGTAGGTAAAAATAATAATTATGCTAAAAAAGATATACACTTTTACGTGTATTCAACGTTGTGTAGTTCTATTGTTGAAGCCAACCTTAAGATATGCATGTGAAATATTTTAATCTCGTGTGTTATTACTCATTATGGAGCTCCTAGTCTGGAGCCAATTGTGAGGGTAGTGCCTGGTCAAGACATATTTACCATAAAAATACTTTGTCGTGATAACTCAACATGTGTGCCACATTTCAGATCGATGGACACGAAGAAGAGTCAATTGACTTCATCTGAATCGGATATAATCTGATTACAGACACCGGACAGGTAACACTAAGTAGAAGCTTATAACTGGTAAGATTTAAGATTTCTTTTAGTAGGTGAGCTTAGAGGACCATTTGAAATGTTTGAGGTTAAAACTGTTTTATTGAATTTGAATTGAGGTTTATATTGGACGATAACTTATTGCCTAACGGTATTAGACGGCTACTTCGGAATATTTCTTCTTATTTCCGTTGATGTTCACCCTAGTAATGATAATATGAAACTGTATTAGAGGTAAGTACATATATTAGTACATATATTACATATAATTGAGACGCACAGACTAATCGAAACGAACCTAAACCTTTGACTGGTGACAGTGAGCGAGAGGATCATGATGATGAGCAGATTATTATAAGTAGGTACTACAGATGTAAACAGATTCTATTATGACAAGCGACTCCCGGTCCACGGTCGGGATTCTGTCGTAATTCATTTCCTCAAGGATTGTTTAATAACGAAGCTGAACGTAAACAATGAACGGCTATTTCCTAAAATAAATTTGTGCACCTTTTTAGTACGCGATTTATATTACTTTGGTATTTGCTTACAGTAGACGCCACATTCACGTCTTCACACTCATGTCTTATGGGTACCTTGGAAAACGCGCTTATTCCTAACTTATCAGCATTGCACGTTGCAAAGGTGCAACACACAAATACGCGTCACGCGATGCGATCGGAATACAAATATTATAAAGACGTAAAGTTCGTAAGTTTCTTGTGTTCGCGAGCTTGTTTGTGAAAAGTAATCTCTGGAACTTCTAAACTAATTTTGAATATTCCTTCACTTGTAGATTTTGTCCATTGTGATTAAAATATGTACATCTTTGCTAAAAAAAGGGAGAATTGTGTGAGCACGATTTTGTGTAAAGGATCTCTGTGACTATGGCACCTATTTGAAAAAATTCTCCCACCATTGTAAAGTACACCATTCGGGTTATGTTATAAATTAGCTAGATTCGTTGGGAAGTCTTTAACTCAAAAGTAATAGGCTATATTTAGGCTATACTCCTTTGCTGCTTTACGAGTACACATAGTAGGAGGTACTATAAGTTCACTTGAGGACAAGGACTAATTGCTCCGAACTCGCTTCGGCTGGTATCCTATATAATTATGTATATCTAAATTTTAAAAACCACTGAAACGAATTTGTCTGCTTTCTTTATTTAAAATACTCGTGATAGTTAAAGGATGGTGAATTATTCGTGACGAATTGATAACCTCCTCCTTTTTTTTTGAAGTCGGTGTACGTTTCGGTATAAACCACACTTAATTAATGTATGGACGGTGATTTTTTTTAATTTACCGGTATATTTTGGAGTGAGTGAACCGATTGAAATAAAACAAACTCTAGATGTTAATCCAATTTTTATGTGCAGGTATAATAATGATGACGATATGATAATATGACGGTGATGTGGTGAGACATATTATGATGATGATATGATAATCTGATTTCACCTAAACAGTCTGAAATCATTTATCAAGAAGTTGTTCATTGTGAAATATAAATAAATATGTACCTTGTATATTAGCGTAGGATTAGTTAGTTTCATTAGTAAACTAAGGAATTAGGACTAGAGAGACTCTGGAGTAAAGAGATTTTTCAGGATAGTGTTGCAGACGGTTCAGAGTTAAATAAAATTCTGTAAATGTGTGATTAGTTCCAGGTTTTAACCAGAAGTTTTGACACGATGAGTGGCGATGTTGCGATTCGTTGAGGCATCAGGTAAACTATAGACTGATATATAGTGGGTCTGATGTATGGCACCAAACTATTATATGATGAAGCGTCATTATTACAAGTTTATCGAATTCTACAACGTTTCCCGAAGCTATATAAAAATTGGTGATCTGTATGTGTGATATGATGTATGTATGGCATGTGTGTATGGCGTACGTGTCGTGTATTTTGTATGTGGTGTGAAACTTCAAAGTATCAAACAGACTCGAGAGCCATTATTGAATGGATGGAAATACCTACACAATGTTCATTGATGTTTGGTAGATGTGATTGTTGTCTTCTTGTTGAAGAGGGATTCATCACGGAGAGAGGTTTTTTTTTAAAAAAAAAAAGATGGGCCAGAGTAGAGGATGTCATTCAGAAATCCTTTCCCTTGCAATGTGGATGTAACACCTTGGTGATATTACTTAGCTGGTTACCGGGTAGTAGGCTGCTGCCCGGGTGGACGGGCATCTTCGGTAAGTTTGATAGCTACTTTCCCCTATACTGAAAATTATCTAGACAGACTAGACATGACGACTGATATTTTAAAACACTGATATGAAATGAGGCAGTACGTAGATTTGAGATATTTCTTTAATACATAGATAATGTATCTATATACGGTTTGTATCGCCCACCTCTATAATCTAGTAATTATTCCATCGCATCATACTTTATGCAAGATTTAATGAAGGTGTGTGACGTCGAAGCGATGTTGTATGAGGAGGCCTAGGACTAAACTGACGTAAAGTGATATGACGGCTTGAGCCCGTTTGTGAAGCCCATCATAATCGATACATTACTATAATTGAAGTTTAAGAATGAAAATTGATTTATTTAATTACATTGTTAATGTTTTATTGCATTTGAATTTAAAATTAGGTGCACAAGGGTGCCACGACGGGTTGGATACTGACAACTGACAAGGGACATTTTCTATTATGTAGAGGCACTTCGCCATCCATGAACAGTAACTGTAGATAATATACATATATGTAACTAGTTGCCCGAACAGACTTCGTATCTTTCAAGGTGGATCAAACTGCACACGGTGTGCAAGTTTGATTACAAACAACGTGACACGTAATTTATATATATATTAAGATTATGTAGCTAAGGTTAAACCTTTTTGCAGTAAAATGGTAATGTTTGATTGAAGTCGTAGATACACATTGGGAATGCGCGGTGCGAGGTAGCTCAATCGAGGTGGTAGGTAGGTGTCTAAATGTTGCAGTTTTTGGAGTTACGGTTTGATTATCGAATCGACTGGAGGGTCTTAAAATTTGGAATCGATTTGTTGCAAACATTGGTTTCTTTAGTGAGCCGTTTTTTTTTGTACATCTCACTGTGTGTTGTGTGGTGACAGGCGACGGGTTGGGCCTCTTAGTTCGCGATGACTATAATATGAAGCGATGTTTCTAAACGTTAACTGAGTAAAGAGTATTGAGTCATGAATGAATAGTGATGGAAAATATCGCTGCTTTTATTCCACTATCATGTCCGTGAAGCTATTTATTTTTGTCACTGTTATATCGCCCGTGATAAATAACGATCGTTATATTTTATTAGTGACGATATTGTCACAGTGGGTGCATTTTATTCCGTCTGTTACATGTCTCAGTGAATTTCAAGTACCTACATAGTTCAATCGGAACCTTGCCCTGTTTGAAATAACACTTATTTTCATTTGAAGTTTTTGTAACGTATCGTTATTTAACTAAGTTGAAAAATTCAAACTAAATTTTAATGACGTTGAAGATGGGGTCCAATTGCACTTAGACCAAGGATGCGTGAAATGTGCCATGCCTAGTCATGAACGTAACGTAAACCATCGGCATTAGATATGGATTATAAACAAAGTTTCCAAATTATTGGAAATAGTCCCTTTTGTGCACGATATTAATGAAATTTTGAAATCCTGTTTATTTTATATTTGTGTCGTTTTGTCTGACTGACTGACTCATCACAACAATAGTAACAAGTTATTTTGAGAAAGGTTTATTTTATTGTATTATGTAACACACTTACTTGAAGCAAATGGTAAAGGATAAAATCAAGTATATTGTAAAGCTTATGTAATTATCATCTATGAACTAGGACTACGAACTAGGACTGTGAATTATTGTGAATGTGAATTATTTTGACTTCCAAACTATGACTGAGCTATGACTAAACTATCCCTCCTTATTCATACAAACAAGCCAAGAGTTACACGGCTTATAAAGTATTTTATTTCTTTCACTCTAAGGAAAAACGATAATGAAAAAAAACATTGCAATAACTAAAATATGTTTATTAATCGTTTATGAATAAGGTAATGACGATGAACTGACCCGTAACACGACAATGAGAAGAATTAAGATACTTATAATTGAATAATTTTTAATCGCTTCTACAATAATGTTGGTAAGAATTGATTAAAAATTGAAGGAAAGTGTAGTCGCTCCGTGAAATGCGTGCGACCGTTGTTTTGTCATCTTTTACCCCCTCCTCTCTTTATCCAATTTTCGCGCCGATTCTGCTTCTGTTACGTTATTATTGCATTTAAACTGCTTTAACATCAGCGACAAAAATCCATGCGAGCGTAATTGCATTCAGTCGCTAGTCTAGATAATATGTATCTATTAAACTCAAAAAACTTGCAGTAATCGCAGTACATACATTGTTATGAAAATGTGAAAATAATTATCTTCATCGTCATTAATTTTATGTCATGGAGGTTATCTTGGTATTTTGTTTTGAAGTATGAATCCACACTTAGGTATACATTAATAAGTTTCAGATTCAATGAGGATGCATCAGTGCCCGGAGGTAATAACACAGATGCCACTGTTGAGAGAAAATCACGACTGAAGAGCTTGTAGGTAAGTCCTAAGAGTGAAGATACACGGTTCGGGCGGTGAGCTTTAATGACGACCGATCCGTGAATCTAGATGGCCCACTAAATTCTTCGGACGGTGAGCTAGAGCGACGGCTGAAGGATTGTCAAAAGACGGTCCGAGCGATGAGAATGAGAATAAAACTGAGCTACGATCGGACCTAGTGGACCGAAAGCTTGGTCGTGATGGACGTGGTGGAGAGCTCGAGCAACACTCTCTGATCACGGCCAAGTACGAGGCAAGAAATGAAACTGATTAGAGAAGAGGACGATCTGTTTTTGACCTTTATTACTATTGACCTTTTTTAAAAGAGTTCCAGGAGTTTTTTTCCTCCGGCTTTTTTCTCCTGGCCTACCCTAACTTACATAGACTAAGTATAATGTATTTTTCTCTTAAAGCCGATGATAAGTTAGGTACTGTCTATCGTGACATTAGGCATTAGGCAATTTAAAGATGTAAGGAAGGTTTTGCTAGTTCGGGTAGTCACAATCCAAAGAGTAGCATATAGCCTTGGTATGGCCATATATCTAACATTACACAAATCGTAATTACCTGCTCGCATTAAAATGTCCTTTCCTTGTATTGTACCTATCTATTCAAAAATTTTGATATAAATTTAAAACATTTTTTTAAACATTTAGCATTTAGGGCCCATTCGTAGATGGAAAGTTTACGCGGTGGAATTTTCATTCCAATAATTTAACTGACGGGCATTAAACTGAGTTAAGGAAAATTGCTATTATTGAAAACGAATGATATCGAAATAATTGAAGTAATTGATTGTGATTACCCTAACTTAGTGACTGGAAGGCCATTGTATACAGCTGCTTAAAATGTTTGAATATATTAAGTATATTGATATTATTGGCATAATGCTAAGCAGAGCAAAAAAATGTAAAATATTTTTTTTAACACGAGTAATGTTTACTTTAAAGACAGAAATTGTCATTATATTATTACTGCAAGTGCATAACTTTAATAATAAAAATTTGTATTCATGCAATTAGTTATACCTAATATAAAAATATTATAAATGACAGAGGTATCTTAGAACAGAGATGAATGTATTAATGATGTAGGTATAGTTTGTTTATTATCATATCGTAATAATACTACCATGATGATTTGATGACTACAATTTCAATGTACTTTTGAGATCGCGTACGAGGACGTACGCAAAGTCAGATGGCCGAGCTGTTAGCGTGCTATTATATAATTACAGTGTAATGCATTCTCTTTGTATAACTATCGTGAATATCAGTATGGTAATTGACTTATGCAGCCTACTGTCATCAGTCTCTGTCAGGCGTATTGATGTATTGATTCAACGTCAGTCAGTATTGATTACATTATAGCAAAGAGCACTGAACGCGATTCATTCGTCTTTCGACATTTGGCCTGAACGGTCGGTTGCAAAAGTCATGTCTCTCTGGAAGTTAGTAATATTAGAACCTAATTTTAGTGTTAAAATTATCTTGTGGAGAAGCATAATAAAATAGCTGTTGGATATCGTCGTTTCATTGGGCTGAGCCCAACAATTGTTTGCTTTTTGGTAAGCGACAGTTTGAAGTGATGTTGTCGCTGAGCTGTCTAAACTATCGCTTGAGCTATTTTTCGCTTTCTAAGCACTGGAACTGTGGCGAGAAATGTAAGGCGGTTCGTCTATATAACATGTACTGGTCAACAACTTTATCGTCTGTGTATTAATCAATTTATTGGAATAAATCGAAAGCAAAAGCGATAATGTGAAGCAAGAAAATATTTCCTTTTTAACAGTGCCTGTTTACCTACATAATTGAAGACATGAGTGGATGAAGGGGTTATGATACTATATAAAATATTGTATCATAACCCCTTCATCCACTCATGTCTTCAATTAATTTATTTTCCTATTTGGCGTTGGAAGATGCATAATTCCATTCGATGCATAACCAACTACCAACCTAGGTAATAATTGAGGTAAAGATTTAACAAAATGTGTGTACGTTGACGTGATTTGTTTCGTAAAAAGCTCTACATTCATTGTAGCCGTATGTCACGCTGTAAGTATGGCTCCAGCCACCACGGTATGGGCACAGCCAATTTTCGCCTCTCATATTGGTAGCATGTAAGCACTGGATTTGTGCGATTTTGAAATTGATTTCAATTTTGTCCCACGTGGTTCGTTACAAACGGGCACGAAGGGTACTCCGTCTCTTTTTGACGCTCAGCAAAAGACGAAGAGGTGCGATATTGTCAATCTTCACAGTCGTGACTTTTACAGGCAAAGCCGTCGTGTCAATTTCGCTCTTATCAGCAGTTGATTGTTGAAGATTCTTTGTGCGCCTCCTTTGAAGAATTCCTAAGGAGATTGTGTGGGCAATTTTCTTAGCGATTGTTTCACGATTCGCTCAGGAGTTGGCACGTAACTGAGGGTGAGAAATAACCTAATTACGCCATTTGCAGCTCTGATATCAAGTAGAAGCCACTAAATTGATATTCATCAACGATTGCAATTCACCTTTGTATCTCGATGCGTCCTGACTTCTGATAGACGGAAGGATACATGAAGAAATTATATCAAATTGGCGAGATGTAAATAGAATAGAGTTGTTATTTATTTTAATTTTGCCATAAATCTATTCTTTGGACTAATAAAAATAACTTTACTTATCCACCTAAATTCATACATAATTCATAGATATGCATTCACAAATAAGTAAAAATTCTAACGCAGTTTACAATAAGACATTTTTTACTTTCAAAGCGATAGATCTTCTCTTGTTTCTTAAAGAGAGTTTTGGTTAAAAAACAGAAGGCTTATTTCACATTTTGCATGTGGCCAGACAACTCACGAAGAACTGTCTCGATTGCAGATAAAAATCAATTCCACGTACGTATTACCCGCGATTGATGTCATTTGTACAGCATGTATTCATGTAATGCATGGCGGAGGCTGGTGGCTGATGGCTGCCATTTTTGTATTGATTAAATAAGAAAATAGTTGGTTCACGTAGCCAGCGTAATGTCCAGAGTCCGCGTAATGTCCAGACGAGACGGTAGCTCTGCAATTGAATACTGACGTGAAAATATGGATCTCAAAGTTTACAAATAACAAAAAATAACTGTAATATAAAATTCAATAGAGTTCTATTTTAGTAATGTTTCATGTTTATTTTTATGGAAATCGAACTTTGGTAACCTCATGGTAAGTGGTCATCTGTTCATGTTCATTCATGAATATTAGTGCCACTGAACATCAAGCGGGAGGACTTTTATTTGAAAAGAAGGTAAGTATATTTAGGGAACTAAAGAGATACCTACTTATATCAGCTATTTCAACGAAGTTCTTGGTTGTTCTTCTTTATTCAAATGACTTATTTCTTATTATGGGAGATTTCAATCTGAGCAATATCCAGTGGTCACCGAATTGCCAAAATGACACACAATACTCAGGTGCCACAGGAGAAGCACAGACATATTTTATAGATACCTTGTTACAATGTAATTTAAACCAATTTAATTTTCATCTTAATAATAATAACAGAATCTTGGACTTAGTGTTGTGTAACACCGATTTACAAATATCTTCTTGCGCAGACCCCTTGGTACCCGAAGATATCCATCATAAATCGTTAGAAATTTCTTTACCTATGACTGCTTCTGAAAACTTAAAGTCAAATCAAAGATTAAAATATTATTATGAATCCGGTGATTATACTAATATTAATTTATTTCTGAACAATATCAACTGGGACTCGTATTTGTCAGGGGTGCCCTTAGAAGAAGCGGTTAGTAATTTTTACAAAATTTTATATGAAGCTATTGATAATTTTGTGCCTCATAAATTAATTACTTCTACATCACATTTTCCCCCGTGGTATAATGTGCCTTTGAAAAAAGTGCTAAAAGAAAAGTTCAAATACCTTCGAAAATATCGCAAATACGGGAATACAGAGGATTACGATACTTTCTCTCTTCTTCGTCAAAGAGCTCATAAACTTGAAACAAATTGTTACGTGTCCTATCTACAAAACTGCGAAAACTCAATAATTAAAAATCCTAAGTTATTTTGGTCATTTGTCAAATCTAACAAAAATGGTTCCAATGCTCTCCCCACTACACTTTCATACGAAGGTCATACGGCGAATACGGGTGAAGGTGCTTGTCAACTATTTGCGGACTATTTTCAGTCGACATTTCTTTCCCCATCTGAGAGTCCTGATGCACAGTCCGACATTTCTATGTCAGGCTCTATTTTTAACAATGTCATTTCTGATATAGAAATTGATACTCTGACGATCTATAAACAACTACAATCCCTTGATCTATCGAAAGGAGCCGGTCCGGATCGAATACCACCTTTATTCATTACCAGCAGCTCAAAAAGTTTATTGAAACCGTTATCGGTATTATATAATCGCTCTGTAGCGGAAGGTATCGTTCCTAAAATTTGGAAGTCTGCTTTTATAACTCCGATCCACAAAGGAGGCTCCAAAACCGAGGTAAAAAATTATAGACCAATTTCTAAATTATGTATATTTGCAAAAATATTAGAGCGAATAGTATACACTCAGGTATATAACAGTCTGTCGGTCACCTTTATTCCTGAACAACATGGCTTTCTCAAGAATCGCTCAACAATCTCCAACTTGTTGTCATTCACTGAGTATACTACATTGAATATGGACTCAGGTGGTCAAGTAGACTCGATATTTACGGACTATAGTAAATGTTTTGACCGTATCGATCACACCATTCTTCTACACAAATTATATTACGCCGGGATCCACGGAAACTTATTTCGATGGTTCAAATCATATATTGAGAATAGATCCCAGGCTGTTGTACTCAATGGATATTCCTCGTTATGGAATCCGATGCCTTCAGGTGTCCCCCAAGGATCACTGTTGGGCCCATTGTTGTTTAATTTTTTCATTAACGACGTAAACCAATGCTTCAAATATGCTAAATTTCTTTTATATGCGGATGATATGAAAATCTTTCTAAAAATTCGTAATATCAGTGACTGTCATCTGCTTCAACAGGATTTATTTCGATTTGAGGAATATTGTATCAAAAATAAATTAGATCTTAATGTTGGAAAATGTTTTGCTATTACAATTACTCGTAAAATAAACATAATAAATTTCAATTATTCACTCAAAGGTCAAAAAATCGTTAGGGTAGAAGAAATACGAGATTTAGGTGTCATCCACGACAGTAAATTAAAATACGATACACATATCAATCAAGTAATAATTAAAGCTAATAAATCCCTGGGCTTTATTATGAGACAAAGCTCCCAATTCAAAAGCATAAAAGTTATTAAAACCCTTTACTGCTCATACGTACGTAG
Organism: Thymelicus acteon; assembly: GCA_951805285.1. Taxonomy (NCBI): domain Eukaryota; kingdom Metazoa; phylum Arthropoda; class Insecta; order Lepidoptera; family Hesperiidae; genus Thymelicus; species Thymelicus acteon. The sequence goes on along the minus strand of OX638229.1, from coordinate 5,659,082 downwards.
CATCCTCGAGTATGGTTCACAAATCTGGAACCCCCAATATGATATATATATAAATAGATTGGAATCTATCCAGCGAAGATTTCTTAGGTTTTTAGAATACAAGTGCAATATACGGGATGATAATTATAATTTAAGATGCAAAAGACATCATATATTACCGCTTTGTGAAAGACGTAAAATAGGAGATATCACCTTATTTATTAAAATCTTACAAAACCAAATTGACTCACCCGACCTACTGGCGAACATAAGCCTCAATGTACCAACCAGATCTGTGAGAAGGCCACACGTATGCCTTCATATTCCTACCTCGTTAACCAATTATAGAAAAAATTCATTTTTTGTTAGGTCAGCATACCATCTCAACAAACTGGATGGCTTCCCCGATTTCGATCTATTTAACACGTCTCCAAAGATAATAAAACATTTGATGACTTCAAACTGGTTCGCTGTGACTCCTTAACGGCTTTGTTTTTTTTGTTTTTTTCGGTCTTTTTCTTATTTTCTTTTATTTTCTTTTAATGTTAAAAAAAGGAGCAAACAAACTTAGATTTTTATATGCGGAAACTCTTAAATGGTGTTAAAGATAAGCATTATCATGTTAGTATTCTAGAGTTAAGACACTGTATGTTTCCCAAATAAAGAAAAAAAAAAAAAAAAATTCTTTATTGCACCTTAAAATCTTGAAGGATACAAAAGGCTAACTTAATGCCTTAAGGCAGTAGGAGAACAAAGAAAGCGGTAACAAAAAGAGACAGAAAAAAAAAACAAAAAATTAAAGTTCTTTGTCAGAAAAACATACCGACGTTTGTAGTTGGCGAATATTAAAAGCATTACTTGAGCGCTGTTAAGAGATTATGTAGTAAAATTATGACTGTACATACATAAGTAATATGAATACTCGTTCTATGTAATTCTGCTCATAATAGTTTGAGAAAGACAACGACTCTGTTGTCTCATCATCTTTCCTCCATAAAACACAGGACCACATGAAATTCAATAGAAAACGTGAGTACATTTGTGCTGAGAATACGTACGGTGCTACTTAAACTATTACTTACTTATTTCTTGAGATATCATTATGTAAAATTCATATTCAGTTCAATTGAAATTAAGAAATTTAGTTCATTAAAAACATGGTTGTGTTTAATTTTATACTAAAAAAAACAAAAACTTACCTATAACACTATAAAACAAGAAATAGTTTCTCGTTTTATTTGCCTTTAGATAAAAATTATGTTTTAAGAAGTGTTATTTTGACTTGTATTTTTTAATAAAATTTAATTTAATTTATTAATAAACAAAACAGAACATGTACGTGTAATCCTAGGCCCCATACTAGAATTTCCTGTGTTATGGGATTTAGCCTCTTCTATGCTATACAATATAGTATGTTTCAAGGTCGTATTTAGCAAGTAAGTATACAAATATCATGTCACTAAACATATCCGTTACGCTCACACCACTCAAATGTTGACTAGGAGAGCTTTTAGCATTAAGTATGGGGGCATAAAGATTTAAATAAAAATAATTTAAAAACTACTTTTATTTACTTATAAGTTACATAAAAAATATCCAAACTACGAAGCGTTAATAAAAGTTTTATATAAGCGAATCTCACTTATATAACACTTTTAGTAACATAGTACTTGTGTGCGTGACTGTCCACGGTAGTCCAGACGGCCAGCATGTCGACGGTAATGACATTGCGTACGTGCGCCAATCGCAGTACGACACGGTGCGACGTGCGCAAACATGAAACGTTATGCCACCGAGTGTACCAGACGCCACTTTCATTCATTATTGTACAGATTGTACTATAGCATTCTTAGATGAAGCGTGTTTTTGTTTGTATACTACATGCCTACATGGAAATGTAATATTGCTTTACAGAATTTTGAAAAGTAAATAAAATCTTTTTCTTTCTAAATGGCTGATAAAATAAAAGCGATATGTCATTTGATGGTTTGATGGTAAGTGATCACCGGAGTTCATAGACAATAATTAAATCAAAGGCTGTGTTTTCAGCCACTAAGGAGCGAGTAGGAGGAGGAGGAAAATTCATTGAAATGTAAAGGGATTCTAGTCACCATTCTCTGCAAGTATTTTTCTCGTAGCAATAGGTCCAGTCTAGTTTAAAAGTACTTAGTAACTGTCGGTTTAGTTCAACGCATAACGGCTAGCTAGTATCTGGATGTTACAGTAGGTAACTGTGTAAAACAGAAAAATATTTGTTAGCGAATATGTAACTTACATCCCCTATCTTAACATAATTATATAAATTACGTGTCACGTTGTTTGTCCGCGATGGACTCCTAAACTACTTAACCGATTTTATTCAAATTTGCACACCGTGTGCAGTTTGATCCAACTTGAAAGATAGGAATAGCTTACATCTCAAAATAAAAAAATAAATAACAGAACGTAGTCTGTCCGGGCAGCTAGTAACATATAAGTATTTTCGCTACCAACTATGTTGAAAACAAATATAAGAATCATTCCGGCAGATCATCTTTTTATCTTCAAATCTGTTAAAGTGCGCTGAGTCTATCACTTATTAATCCACGAAATATTGTATTGCAGTTAATATTATTACTAAAACAACTACCTTGGTTCCAATCCAATATTTCTATTACGACACCAAAACCATGATTAGTGGTACTACATCAACATCATATTAAGTGTAATGTGACGAGCACGAAGTCCATAACCCTGGTGTACGCGAGTGTACTATACCATAATGACAAATCACGGCCGGTGCGTGCGTCGATCAGACGGACGTGGACAAATACGGACGGAATGACGCGCCGCAAGTTGAGAAACGGTGTCTCTCTGTGTTTCTAATATTGATATTGCTTGATTTTCTATGATTGCATAAATGGAACATACAATGTCATATAAGTAATCAAACATTACATTACCGTATTTGGTATTCGAAATAATGGATTATGTGAAACGGTGCCTGGTGTTTTGATTGTTTGTCTCTCGCATCTGATATTATAAAACGATGAATGATTTATTTAAGGGTTTTATTTATGGAAATAGCCGGCCAACGAGCTGACGATCCACTTGATGGTAAGTGGCTAACGTCGCCCATGTGTCATCAAAAGCATCACTAATGCGTTGCCGGCCAAGAACGAGAGAGGAAGATAGAAAAATCAAATAATTATCACTTGTTTCGATGATGGAAGATTTCATAAAGATATCTGTACATCTAGCGAATTTGATTGTGATATCTGGCAATTGTCAATGGCCAGAATAGATTATGGTACACACATTATTACTGAAAGGATTCCAGGCCCAGCAATGAGGGGTGGTAAAAATGAAATTATGTAGCCGTGATTACAAACTTCACTAGGACTACCTGATTTTTATTAATCAAGATAAAACAAGTCTCTATTTAACTTGCAAATATAACTTAAAGTTGAGAGCCGCTGGTTTAATGAGCATGATGTAGGAGTGTGTCAATATTATTGCATAGGAACATGTGTCACGAGTTTCTAAACGGAATGCTACTAATGTTGACTTGAAAAGGATGACTATTATTATTAGAATAAGTCAGATGTTTTGGATAAAACACTTCATTTACATACGTAAAATTGTCCCGCATAAATGAACTGATAAAAGTTTAAGATTTAAATATCATTAATGTATTTTAAAGATTCCTAACAACGGACGAAAAAGAAAACAGGCCACTTGATGGTAAGTGGACATGGCCAAGACTTCATTTTACACCTGTTTTGAATAATAATAATTATATGTTTTTGAATAATAATACCTATAATTTAATAATCCTCTTGTTGTCCAAACGAGACAATGTTTTTTAAAAGGAGACTTTTCCAAAACGTTGCAGTTAAAAAACCAATAATTCATCAATTTCATATCAATAAACCAAATTGCTCAGCCATAATAGCATATATCCTCCACCAATCCGCACTGGAACAGCGTGGTGGAGTATGCTCTAGGTCTCCGGAGGAGAGACCCGTGCCCAGTAGTGGACCATTAATAGGTTGCAGCCAATAGCATATATTATACCACAACGAATACTTGACTAGATTAGCGTAATTCAATCATACGTAGATATATACTGGTATATCTATATACCGTAAACCAGTAAGCACAATACAATTAAACGCTAGGCATGTGACATGCCGTGCGCAGCCAACCATGGCCAATCAGATGCGCAGCGACGCGTGACTTAACCCCCTAATACAATTGCACAACCTTCTCAATATGCACGCCCGGCAAATATTTGGCAACTGATTAAAAGTTAAGCTGTCCTGCCTGGAGCCACCGCACGGAAACAAACGCTCTGATCTGAATAATATTAGCGGAGCGGATCATCCGCGCGAATGATCACAGGAGTTCCGTGCGACAGAGGGTAGGGGCATAGAAACTGTTTATACCGATTGCTGACTGAGGAAGAAATATCTCAGCTTGAACCCGCTAGCGAATGACTGCAGGATGCGTCACACGTTATTTAGCAGACCTAAAGCAAATTCTCCTACATGCTACCCCAGTGCGGAATAGTGGAGAAATTAGTGGTTAACATTAACACAAGCGTCGAAACTTGCTAACGTGCCTTCAAGTATGACAATTTGACCACTAGCGGTCATAATAATAGCGGTAATATGACTCAATGAATACACTATTGATATTAACTGTACAGGTTTATAGGAATCCTTGCTCGAAAATAATTTAAGTAGCTCTATCAAATTTTTTAATGTTAATTAAAATTTGACATGTACTTACTTTTGACCCACGCCCTATATTGTCGTACGCGTACGGTAAGGGACCGGTATTTCTCTCGTCTGTGAACACGCACAGACCCGGTAATAAACGAGCGAATTCTGCGCGCGACGTTACTTTGTTATTTCGCTTTGTCACTGGTATGTTTGTGATTACGAACTCATTTGGGAGATGCGTTGATATGATATTTGCGAGTTCAGAGGATAAGTTGGGTGTTATTCATATTTTCTACATTAATTATATATTTGGTGAAAATTCTTGATAGCTAAAAAATTGGCAAAACAATTCCTTGATAGAAGTGTAATGGCTGGATTATTCGAAATTTCAACTTATTTAAACTAACACTTCGATGCCAAAGTGGGCAATTGGACACTTTTTATGTAGTATGATCTGGCGTTTTTTACGCATACCGGATCCGGTCAAATTTACCGGATCCGGCGACTGGATCCGGTTACGCAAATTTTTGACGAAATAACCATCCTGTTGCTAGTGTAGATGCTTTAAATGCCTGGTATAGATGTTGTAATTAATCTAGTATTGTATTCCGGTATTCCTAACGTTCAATAAGGATGTTATTTACAACACAAATTACTGAATGGATAAATTGTAAGTTATAAAAGTGTGAAATTATGTTCTCGTTACTAATACTTGTTGTTTATAATTTGTAATATTTTCCCTAAATGGATGTAGCTGTAAGCTGTAGGTATATTTCAATTGATGCGCGATAACACTAAAACAGAAAAACCCTCTTAAGCTTATTATGTATTATATAGAAGTGTAGTAGTATACATGTACACTTGTTATTGGCTCCCTTTTTAAAGAAAATAAAGAGAAACAAATACAGCAATTGATATATACGTATTTTATAGAAGATAAGTTGTATTGACAATCTGTCTTACTTCTAACAAAAATTACAGTTTTCGGACTGTTTACATCCAGATGCAAGTATAATATAGGGTGGCGCAAGAGTCATCATCACCCTATCGGAAGATGCTATATTTTTTCAAATGGCGGTATATATATCAGTTTTTCTGTGACATTTGTGTAGAAAACAGATACAAAATACACGTCAATAAGACATGAATCGCTATACTCCTCAAAAACGCGGAGTAATCATAATAATCTCTCGTTTTTCGTCATTTGCACTAGCCGGCAAGAACGCCCGTTTTAACGACTTTAGACTTATTTTGGGTTCTTGGTTGGGTTTCTTGAAGTCACGAGTTCATGTCAACAAGACTTAGATTCTTAAACATTTCAAAGAGAATATCCGTCATAAATGCGGAAACCTTTCGCCAAAAGTTCTGGCAGGAGTGATGGAAAATACCATCAAACGAGACCATACAGGCCCGATTCTAGCGGCAGCCACTTGACTAATATAATTTTTCTACTTAATGAAAACAAATACTTAGACATTAAATAAACACAATCCAATAGCAAAAGTAAAGTTTTTCATTTATTAAAAAAATACAGTCAAAGAACATCGGGTGGCAACTTTTGCGGTATGATAATCTAGCTGAACCGTACCCACTTCGCCGGGCGTCAAACATTTTTACTTCTAATGAAGTAAGAAAAATAATTATTAATCACAGTAAAATATAGTCTATGTCACTAAGAAATAATGTATCTTTTTATTGGTGTAAATTTTTTTGAAATTGCTCCAATCGTTTTTGAGTATATCCATTATAAAAAATTAATAAAATATCAAATTTTCTTCTTAATAATATTAAAAGGACTATCATTAGGAGCTACGGCTTTGTTACGGGTCGCATTTGCGTTCCTTTATAATCCAAACAAAAATTACCTTTAAAAACAGTTTATATTGGAACGAGAAGGAAAAATTCTGATCACGTGATCAATCCGGTCCGATCCGGCCGGATCCGGCCGGATTGGTGAACATCCGGTAAAATCCGGCTGGACTGAAAATGACACCGGATTGCAATCCCTAGGTATAACATTCAGTGAGCCCACATTCAAATAAATGTATGGACGGTATTCTTTGAATTGACTTAACTTTATTATTTGTTAACCGACTGAAATAAAACAAACACTAAATGTATCCAAGCTCATTACCATACATTGGTGAAAATCGCATCTAAATCTGATAAGCCATCCCTGAGAATAACCGGAACAAACGCACAGACAAACAGACAAAAATCACAGTTTTATTATATGTATTGATTAGTCGATAAAAGAACAGAGTACCTATTTGATGGAAAATGATCAAAGCCATACTAATCAACCTCTGCTCTCTGCAACCCCAGGCGCTAGAAGCTTGGACCACATCTCCACTTACCATCAGGTGGGATCGTGGCCAAGCATTAACTTATTTGTATAAAAAAAAAAGCTTAAAGAAAGCAGGACCCTATCCGGCTCCACAGAGCTGCAATAGATGAAATCAAGTAGATACTTAAATAGTTTTTCTAGTTCTTTAGTATGGCATTTATTGGATTACCCTAATCATTTCCCCAGACTACTTCAATAGCTTTACTACAGAGTCTTCAGACTACAAAATAGCCAATACGAATACACTTTTAACGCACAATTCCGATAAAACAATGTACCAATTACTGTGTCGTCCTCTAGTGTTGTGCCAATAATCCGGAGGGGAGAAGTAATAAAAAGGCCAATCCCGGGGGAAAACGTTAAAAGATTTTGGCGCGAGGGGAGACTGGAATTAAGCGTGCGATACTTTGTTCTTTTAAACGACTTTTGTTTTTTAATTTCAAATCGGGTTTCCGCTCTCGTCGTGTTTATGCTAAGGTATGAGACGATTGACTTAGATAAAAAAAACGATATGTATTCGTTTTCATTTAAGTGTTGCCTATTCTCGTATTATAAATTATGTTAGATATTCATTTATCTTAATATTTAATTATTACGTGAACAAAAGTAGTAGAAAAGTTATGAAAAAAAAATGTGTGTCAGCTCCGACGCACGACTGGAGTTTATTCCTTACGAACGATTAAAAAATATAGAGATTAGTTAATGAGGGTATATAAACGATTTTTTTTATTACTGAAAGCATACTCCTTACATTTATTTATATTAATTATTTAATTTAACATGACGTCATCGTCAAATCAGTAACAACGCCATCTAGATTCTTGGTTGGGAGTTTGCGCATGAACGTAACGCATAACTTAACAACGCCATCTAGATTCTTGGTTGGTAGTTTGCGCACGAACATAACGCATAACGTAACGGAACACCGTACGGACGTAACACGTAACGGAGTTTGATTTTACTCCCCATAAATTTTCATACCCCAGGCTTATGTATGTAAATCGATTCTTAAGGAGTGCACTTCAAAAGTAACTTTTTACGTAAAAGTAGATACAATTTGTGTAAATTGAATCTGGTAAAACTATGTACTTATTGGCAATCACCTATTTTTGTGATTGCGTTCGCATCTCCTACCCCCAGGCTAGGATTCCTTGGTGTTGATGGCGTAGATTACATTTGTCTCATAAATGTCTGTCTGTATTTAGAATCAAACTAAATCAGTACCTACATATAATTGAATCACGTCTTAACATCCAGGTTGGGTAAAGTAAAATAAAGTAAAAAATGAATGATAAGTTAACCTTATCATGTCCTTAAGCGTCTATAAATACAGAGTCTTCACAATTACAACCACTTATCCATATAATTGACAGATTAACATCCGTTTGCCTGTCCCCTCCGAAAGAAACATTTCTCGGCATTTTTTCCCGGAAAAAATCCCCGGGATTATGCCCCTGGCGTATCTAGATGTGACAGATTAGCGGGTAATTTCCTCTAAATTGATATCTCAAGAGTTTTTCCCTTCTTTTTCTCCCTCTGAGATATTGTTAGTCGTCACTGTTTATGAGATAAGGTCGGGCAATCTTTGGCGTAGATTGGAGAAAGTTTGACACTTTACGAGACGAGGAAGTAAGTACCTACTAAATAGTTTCACGTCAGATTTCATGGGAAGTTTAGCGGTGCTCTGAAGAATGTCGGGATTGACTGTTTTGATGCTCATACAATTAAGAAGCTTAGACCTTCTTCAGAAGGACTTAGTGTAGCTACTATCACAGATTTATTGAAGGGCTCCATCTATTTATAAGTCCAAGGTAATAACTCTTGCACTTGGCTTCAAGGGTTTCAACCCATTAATAGTCCAATACTAAGCACGGGTTTCTCCCCTTGGAGGATGTCTAGAGAATACAAGGAGTAGGTATCTACCCTACACGCAGCTTCAGTGCGACACTACACCTACACTTACACTTTAATGTTCTAAGAAATAGACCAATAGTATATTACCATTTTCTTATGAAGGTGACTACACTTGGTACTTGACCCACTACCCAATTTTATCCTACTTGTAAGGCCTTTACCACGTTTTATTTGCCAAGGTTGATGAAGTTTTTAGCTCTAATGAAGTGGATTAACTCCTAAGCCAGCAACGCGTCGGCGATCTCTGTGATGATACTGATGTGCAAATCGTGACGACTTATCATCTCTCTCGCATCATCAGACTCACTCAATTGTTGGTTGCATTTGAAGACTGCAGTAATAGTACAGGAGTCGTATTAGAGGCGTTTGCACCCATCTGCCTACCGGATAAAAATTGTTTTATATCAAATATTTTATGAAAAGAAAAGTTTCGCGAATGGGTTGCATAAAAAATGTGTTCAAGGCTATACACAGGGTGGAAAAAAATATGGTTGGAGGAAAAGTACCCTGAATATTAATGATGGCAAATGTTACTGAAAGGAAACATTCCTTTATTTTCACGAATTAGTAAAACAACATTTTTGATAAATCACTTGCTTGAGCCGGAAATCGAATCTGTAAAATGTGAAAAAGACCCTGTATTTTATGACACCAATCGAAAGGGTCATTCACAAGGATCAATTTCTTTTGAGCATCATAATATCTTAAATTAAAGGAAGACCAAGAATATGAGTTAGTTGAAAATTTATAATTACCATCCTGTAATGATAGCCTTGAACATATTTTTTAGGCAATCCATTCGCCATACTTTTTTTTACAAAATATATTTGAAAGCAATTTTTATCTGATAAGCAGATGAGTACAGAAACGCCTCTAATATGCCTCTTAGACTATAAGTGTAAATAATACAATAAGATAATACTTTCAGTTGCATAATACATCCAAATCGACATTACAAACAGTAGGTATCAATCTTCGCAAATGATTACGTAATTCAAGTTCTTTGGGCGCCACGACGACCGACGCTAAAACTACGGATGGCGCATCAAATACACATAAATTTCCCTCTTATCACCGTAAAGTGTAAAACTAGAATGGCGTGCAACGAATCCGAGATGATATCATTACGTGGTGTACCGTACGCCGCATGTCTTACAGTAATTTGTATACTGTATCAAACGAGGCAATAAAATACATACGTTCACTTATCCAACAATTTACGCAATCTATGGCTAGCGTTAGCTGATACCTCCACCCCCTCTTGTGTGGTGACTTAGGGATGGAATGGGGGGATTTGATGTGTGGATTGGAGGTCTTGGTGAGCTGGTGGATTGCCCGGCGCGTGCGATGAGCAGACGATAGAGTGTCGCGCTCTGGTTGGCAGGTAGGTCGATGTATCCTTTTCGTTGGCAGTTCAGTGTTGCAACTTAGATGTCTTACACCAATTAACCTATATGGCACTAAGTTACGTATGTCTTTGAATGAATTACAAGTATTTACGAGGCAAGTTTGCTGTTTCGTTGCGATTTTTTTGCACCTATGTTTTGACCATATATTTTGCGGTCGAACTGGTTTTTTTTTTAATTACTCAGGCGGTATAATATTTACTATTAGTCGTAGTAAATGTTATAAAAAGACGGTCACAGTAACCTTACTTAGTAACTTTCGCCGCAACTCAGAGTCACTAACTGTTCGATACTTAAATCGCTCCTTAGCACAGAATTCGTATGGTGATTCTTTACTAAGGGACGATTAAGTAACCGTTAGTGACTCTAAGTTGAGACGTTAGTTCTTACCTATTTTAGATTAGGCTTTTAATTAAAAGTTTTTGGTTACCCATTCGATTCGTCGATCGCGCCTGGGTTTGCTAAAGTCGACATACAAACGATTGACTCAAGCAATAGCTGTTTGTGCATATAAATACGTACATTCAATTCAATTAGTTTAGTATAGGTAGTCCATGTGTCGTGTTCCCCGGCTGGTGTGTCGGCGCCTACGCCTTAGTATTTACGACGACGGGCAGACGCTGATTTATATGGACAGGAGACAGTAGCCGCTTCCAATCAGACCAGCTCTGGTTGTGTAATTGTTCCGTTTGATGTACGGTTGATGTGCTCAGATGTGGATGTGTATACTATAATGAGTTTTCCTGGCAAAATCCCGTCCGGTTATAGATACCCACTTAATATGGTATTTTCCTGTAGCTTTGCAAGAACTTTTTGTATCACTTTTAGGCATTCTAATGAAGCCAAATCCTGATCCAGTTCTTTGTTTCTTCTCTCTTGTTTCTTGGCCGGCATCACATCGGTGTTGCCTTTGGTGTTACTGACGGCCATGGGCGATCATCTACCTACCATTATCTGCTGTTTGTCGTAAATACTTCAAATTTTTTTTTGGATTTCAAGAATAAACACATCTATCTACCAGCCAGGGAAAATTAAAAGAGGTAAATTCTATTCCAATATCAAATAAGTTAATCTGTTACACTGATCTTGCCTTCTGTCTGTTAAGACCTTAGAACGATTTTATTTATAGATCCTCCTTTCAGGAGCACTCAGACCCATCTATTCTCATAACCAAAACATCCTGATCCAGGATCCCGCAGTTGACAAAACCAGGGGATACCACGTTGCGCACCGACCGCCAGTGTAAACACGCGTTTATTATCGATGCCATAAAACGCAGCGTTTATTAGTGCAGTGTGGGTGGTCCCTTACTCTCATGTGAACAAATATGACTAAGACAGAAATAGACAAAGTGTTTGGATTTACTATTTGAATTTATTAACTTGCACACACAAATTCCGGTATAACGGAATTTACTATCACGGGTATAGGTATGATAACTGTAAGCGATGCCATTCTCATTACCTTTTTAGATTTAGACGACTTTTTTGGGAGGTGAGTTGTTTCAGTCCATTAATTCAAGACTGTATATTGAGTGTATTATTAAGTGTGAAATCTTAACACGCGTTTCAGAAAAAAATCAAAATCGTTCAGCGGGGACTTCTTGGTAGAGATTTTTGTAATGAATCTTTTATTCTTGCTAACATTCACCCAAATCTTCTTCATACTAGTACAAACAAAAATTAGCGCCATCTTACTGACTCTTTAAAACGTGTTATCAGTATTGGAGCGGCTTAGAATACTAACCCCAATACCACAGCGGATGGGTGTCGTAAAAGGCGACTAAATTCGGCCTGTTCATGGAAGGGCTCCTCGGAAGGATTATATTGGTAACTAGCTGTCCCGGCGAACTTCGTATCGCCTAACAAACAATTTTTTCTAAAATAAAAGTAGCCTAAGTTTGTTAGGCGATACGAAGTTTGCTGGGTCAGCTAGTATGCAATATAATAGGCACAATAAGTCAATAATTCCTGCTATATCACTCAGTAGTACCGATACACGTACCTATAAAGATATTTTTTCCATTCTACCAATGTGTACATGGAACATGGGTACATGGAAGACAAAAATAGCGGAAGAATCTCCTCATCACATCTAAAAAAGTAGTAGTTTAGGTATAATATCATGAAGAATTGTCGACATGTTTCTCCATCCAACGGTAGTGGTTAAACAGCAATCAATAACAATCGAATTCTATTAATTACCGGTGCAATCCCACCAGTCCTGAACATCAGGAGTTGCTAACGAGCAGGAGAAACGACCCAACTTAACCTAACCTCTAATTTACATTACCCGACCAATTTCAAACTCTAATCCCTCGCCTTAGAGACGCAGTTACCTTACCAGTTTACAGGATTACGGTATATCATTTATGATGACAATTAACCAAGTTTTACGATTTTATTGTGGCACGTCTGTCAACTTCTGAGAAGTGATCCGATGGTCTTGTCATTAGAGATTGTAAAGGAGATGACAGAGTCATAAGGAGGCTGTTATTAACCGTTTTATGGTTTAAAGGTATGCGCAGATTGATTAGGTGCGACTGTTGAGGCGCCCCGTTTAAAGGCTTGGTAGCTGTGTTCTGGTATAATTTATTTTGAAACGATTTAATGGTGTAGTTCTATTCCTGATTGGATAGTTGAGGTTTAAATGTTGTCGGGTTGTGACTGTGATGTCTCATTTTGTTGATGTTGGCGGGAATCTTTCATTTCTTAATTTAGAAGTGTCTAAGTTGTAGGTTGTAAGTTGCAGTTGTTCAGTTCGTTTGATACCTGGCTGGTTAATAACAAAGTTTTCCCATTCCCGTGTGGCGCAATGGTTACCATGCCGGATCGCTGCACCGAGGGTCCTGGGTTCGATTCCTAGCGAGGCGGAAATTTGAATGATGAGTTTGAATTTCTGTTCTCGGTCTGGGTGTGAATGTCCTTGTCTAGTGTGTTGTCCATGGTACCCATGACACAGGGAATCCTAGTGTGGGGCTATGAGTGTGAAACGTTATTTATTTATTTATTTATTCCATATATCAACCTTTACAAGTTCACTGCTTAACATTGACATTGCTTGACTCTCTTAATTTGCGCAATCTGATCGGTTTGAGGTTTCGGAATCCAGCGGGTACCCGCTGTTTTCTTTAGGTAGTCACTCCACCTAGTATAGTCGAGGATCGCGGGTTATTAGTATCAAAATAAATATTATTCTAAACGCATAGGTACATCTTGTATTATGTCGACATAATTAAAGACATCTTATGCCGGCCGGCCAGTGACTGGGCAAAATGGACTCTAAACAGCCATTCCAGGCAACCCAGCTTTTGCAATTCTCGTCGGCTTAATAAAGCACCCGCGGCTGATACGATCGCGTTACGGATACGTTGACATGCGTAGGCGCATCGCTCTAGCACTACCACCGTCTTAAACATACCCTCACATGATCTTTAACACAAGCTCCATTAGGTCTATTTTGTCTTGCAAAAAGGTCACACTTAACTGGCCATTTGGCAAAATTATGGCGTTGAAAATTGAAAATAAATCGTAGCTATCATTAATAGGGCTCATTTTCCGCTGCAATTATAATTTAGGTGTAATCGAGACTGATTGCTCTAAACTGAGTTGGAAATGCGGTTTAGATGTGCCTTAAGTGTGTGGAATAAACTTTATTTTAGTTTGTTCTGGATGTGCAAAGAGTTCACGTCGCCGGTAGGCTCATGTGACGAACATTGCATAAAAGACCATTGTATTAGAAGCGTTGGTAATTGCAGTTGGTTCAAATCTTGAACTCAAAGCTAATTGTTGTGCCTACTTGCCGGTCTGCCGTGAGTAGGTCAGGTCATTTCTGTCTACTGAATTATATTTGTCATAAACGCGTTTTTAGGGTTTCAAAGTAAAATCGGAACCCTTATAGTTTCGTCACGTCCGTCTGTCCGTCTGTCCCAAGCAAAGCCCCGAGACCCTTGGTGCTAGAAAGCTGTAATTTGGCCTGGATATACATGTTTATTAAAACTTCAGAATCGTAGAATAAAATATTCAAAAACATTTTTTTCAGGATACCTCCCCTACAGGTAACGTGAGGATGAATAATTCTTTATTCGTCGCGTATTAGTGTGGGGTATCGTTGAAAAGGTCTTCTAAAAATATTATGGATCTTTTAAGACTATTTTTGGAATTAGGGGACAAGTGAAAAATTCTCAAAAATAGGTTATACTCGTATGTGGGACGTGGGATCAATGGGTCTATTCACATTTTATTCATAATCGTATTCCCAACATAGGCCTATGTAAAAATTTCAGCTCTATACGAATAATTGTAATTCATAATTCATAATTCTTTATTGCGTCAAACATACATACATACATAATAATAATAATACATAATAATAATAATATGGTGGTAACAGCAACATGTCAAAGATCAGCATATTTGGCTGGATGCAGCATGCAATATACGTTAATTTATAAATTATTATTAACAAAATTATCTAATGTCGAATTTACATTTATCATTTATTTAGCTTAGGTAATCCTAATTTCTAATTAGGCTAATTAGACTTGTTCAATTTGTGCATTTGCATTCAACGACACATACGATATCGTAGTACACGAGTTGCGTGGGCAATGGGCATGGTCGCCCCGGGCGAGCCTAGGTTTGATGTCTGTCAGTTGCACGCAAATCGCAGCCGTAGCCGTAGGTGATATATGAGAATTATATTTTGTGAATAATTTAAACATGCATCGGGAACACGTGCTATAAATTATATAAATAATTAAAACGCTAAACACTATAGATCCATTAGGATTCCCTGTGTCGTGGGTGCCATGGACAACACACACACCCAGTCCGAGAATAGAAATTCAAACTCATCATTAAAATTCCCGCCTCGCAGGGAATCGAACCCAAGACCCTTGGCATGGCGGTCCGGCTCGGTAACCATGGTAAGTATTGCGCCACACGATTCGTCAAATTATTGGCATGTTAGATACTGGTCCAGTACTTGGCATCAAAGCTTTAATGACCCACTACAGAGTACAAGTCTCTCCTCTCGAGGAGGCCTAGAGCATACTCCACCACGCTGCTCCAGTGCGGATTGGTGGAATAGTGCGGCTTGGTCGACATTGGTATTTAAATTTCAGTAATGTTACTTTAAAATAATAACAAGTTGTTGTTAGTAAAAAATGTAATTCCTATTTCTTACTTATTTCTCATATAAATAGTTAAGTCGATCGAGGTAAGTAGGTCCCTACTAATACAAAATTGTAATTGTTCTATTAACCGTTACGGAGTTCCCCTGTCTGGAGCCCAACTTGAGTGAATCAGGACATTCCTACAAAAAAAAATACGTTGTGAAAGATTTCAACTCCTGAGGATAAGAGGAAATTTGCTTACTTAAGCTTGCAAGATTTAAGCAACACAAACAACAAGTTAAATAAAACCGTTTAAATGGATATCACTAAGCATATCGCACCCTCAGTGGAAAAAAAGCGTAACTCGTTTTATATTAATATTAGTTATTAATATGATCGGAAAGAGGAACAAAAGGTGCATTGCTCAATTTTTTTCATTTTTTTTTCATTAGTCTTGAAGGTTTTGCGCAATAATCGTAATGTAAATTCGTTTGACTACTTACTGGTATTTTAACAGTTTTTTTGCTTTCTTGTAAAATTGAAATTTTCATTTTATGCCTTTTTTCCTCCGAGAGTGCGATTATACATAGTAGATAACAAACACTAAAAATTACAAATATTTCAAACCCAGTTTCTAGTACCTAATTAAAACTGCCATGACTCGAGCGTTAATTTCGAGTACGAACACTAGGAACCCGAACGGCGCGCGACGTCACGCGAAATTGCAGCGCATTTCACTTGTCACGGCGCGGCCGACATCAAACTGTCACGTTGTCACGTCACGATGTCGGCAGTGGCACAACCCTGCTGCTGCTGGCCTATGTTGGTGAAAACGTATATTAGTTAATAAAACTGAAAATGTATGATAGTAGATATTATCGTCTTATTTAAATATGGACGCCCCACAACTTTATTGTTCCAAACTGTATTTATTTCTATTTATTTTACAGGTACCGAACGAAGGGTTCAAAAAGTCCTGGAATGGCGGCCACGTCTCGGAATAAGGAACACGGATAGCCGGCCAGGTGGACTGATGACCGTGATTCATTTGAGGAGGCCTATGTCCAACAGTAGAATTTAAAAGGCTGTTAGATAGACAGATAAATATTCTGTACAAGGCATCAACAATCTAGTAAAGATTTCTATTCATTTTCAAAATTTTTATTCAAATTAATTCCTTAAATTTTTTATGGCATTAGTCATGCGTCAAAAAGACATATTGTTATTTTCACCAGTACGAAATGTCTTTATAAGATTTGCATAAATTTTGACGATAACAGCAGCTAAGGGGTTAAGGTTTGTTGACCCAGAACAAAACTGACACCCTAATCACGATCATGCACTGAAAACAGATTTTGAATTAGAAAATAGTAATTAAATGATAGTAAGTTTAAGTTTAACATAGATAGTATCTTTCATCATGTCAGTAGTTTACTACAGACATTGACAGTCTATTTGGTCAACCTGGTGGTCATTTACCACTGACCATCAAATTTCTACCCCGAAGCCGCGACGGCACGTCCTTTTAGTTATTTCGCATAACATGGTGCAACTATTTGTTATGAAACTTATGAATAAATAAATAAATAAATCGGGGATATAAAATTTCGGATATAGGAAACCAATTAATTCTATTTCGGCCATGGCTAGGAGATTATTTCGATTATCCGATAGTTTTGCATAGTGTCAGTTACGAATATTAGATAGATTATTTAGGAATACAACCGATATCACAATCGCAAAAAAAATTGGCTCTGTGTGTCTATTTGTGTGTTTGTAAAATTGAAACTCAAAATCGTGCTCCTACTCTCAAAACCTACTTACTCCTAGGTAAGAAATTATCAATACGCTTATCGACATCAATAATTGTTTCTAACACTGTTTCTTTTCGGGCCTTATTAATACAAGAAACAGCGAAAGAAACTCCTCAGCACATCATTGGTTCCACACAGTAATTACCCGGTACAGCAGCTACCTTTCTTCAAACCTTCATCATGACAGAAAACTAACCTCACTGTAATTACCATTCAGTGTTAATATGATCTTGGAATAGAAAAAAATACTGGGTGCGTTTATATAGAAGTTGATTATCGTAATAAACGACTTCATCTTTTGTCTTTGCCCAGGAATTTCTCATTTATGATTTTCCCTTTAGCAATGAAATATTATAATATATGAGTAAATATAATATATTAGTTTGAATCGAAAATTATCTCTGAAGAGTGTTCTTCAGGTCAGGTTAGGACAGGAACCAGCCCTGTTTTGCATAACTTGACATCTAGTCACCTTCCGAAACCGATAGACTCCGTTTTTCATTTCGATAGGGCTAACCAAGAAGTTGATATATCTGGGGAGCAAGCTTCGAAGAGGGATATGAAGACGGTTTACGTGACATTGGATGAACAACTTTGGTCAATCATACACTTGATTAATATTGACCTTAAGACTCTTAGCCACTCGTAGGATATCGGTGTGTAACTTCGACCAATGATAGGTGCAGATAATCATCCAATGTCACGTGATCCCTCTTCAGATACCTCTTCGAACCTTACTCTCTAGATGTAAGGATATAATATGAACTTCTCGGGGCCAACTCTTTCTTTCTTCTCCCCTGGTCCATCAAACCGGCACCTCTATAAACTCCGTCGCCAATCAAGTTACATCACATGCAGTCAGTATTACATACCAATTAATGTCAAAACAGCGATTCAAAGACAAATGAACAAAGAAGTGGTTCATTAATCACACGGATTGGTGCGACCTCGAGGTTTTTGCTGATGTGGGCATGTATGTGGCGTGCAGTAAAACGATTTTGTTTAGGCTCAAAGGCCTTCATCAATAGATTTAACTGTTCACTGTGTTTAAAATTATTATTTATTCAAGCTCACTGGGCAACGTTTTTAAAAGATCTGATACACAGGTCTGCTGTCTGTCTGTCTGTCGGCTGTAACAAATTCTCCACCAATCCGCACTGGAGCAGCGTGGTGGAGTATGCTCTAGGCCTTCTCAAGAGGAGAGACCCGTGCTCGGTAGTGGGCCATTAATGGGTTGAAGTCAATAATAAATCCGGAGATAAAAAATGTGTGACACCGTTTTCTAAATTATAATAAGAAATCAAGAAATCTCGTAGTTCTCCGTACTATTGTGTTATTTCTTGGTTTTCTCAACTTCTCCATTATCAAATTCCCTAAATAGACTGTCGAATCCACTAGGCTGTGTAAAGCAACGTAACGACTTGGTCGTTTTTTGTTTTGATTGACTGCTGTATTTATTTGATTGACTGTTAAAGTATTTTAGCTGCAATACTTACTTAATTGGGTTTGGAAGCACCAATTATCAATGAAGCTTCAAGGAATCTTCGTTCTTATCTCAAGGGTGTCTGTCTGTTTGTTCATTATACAAGTTGTTATTATTTATAATTATTTAATGTTTACAAAAATATTTTTAAACTTCAATGTTGATATGATAAAAAATGTTTTATTACAATTTTAAATATCGATTGCACCGGTAAAATATTTAACCGGGAATCGAACCTGGGTAGTTATTACATCGAACATTTGAATCCGCCCTCACTTGAACTTTCACACGTGATCCTAAAGCCTTACCATATACCACTTGGCCATTATTTTGACAATTGAGTGTCGAATGTAAACACTCGATAATGCCTCCCACTGACAGTGCGACTGGACTGAGTCACGGTGTCGTGTCGCAAGCGTGTCGACTGTCGCTCTAGCCGCGCGTCGGCGCGTCGTGGGTGGCCGTGTGATAAGCATCTAATTAAAACCTACTTTTGGTAGATAAAGGCAGCTGTTCAATAACGTTTGTTTACATTGACAGTGAAACCAATACCTAATAATTGAAATTTTACAATAGATACCTATTACCTACAGATTTTTAAATGCTCGATTTGGATTTCTACTGCTCGAAACGTTATGTAAGATAATCCAAATAATAATTCTTGACAAAAAAAAACCGACTTCAAAATAACTCAAAAACGACTTGTAAGATCTCGCTCAAAAAGTGAGACCACATGACAAGCACAAGCTTTCGATTAAAAAAAGAATCATCAAAATCGGTTCACCCAGTCGAAAATTCTGGCGTAACAAATAAAAAAAAAACAGTCGAATTGAATACCTCCTCCTTTTTTGAAGTCTGTTAAAAAGCAGAGATATTTTAGTGAATTACTTTTTTCTCTGTTTTTTACATATACTTCTTTCCTGAGTACTTTTTCTATATTTTCTGTTAACGTATTAAATATCGTTTATCAGTATTATGACTAACTTTGATGAAGGCGGACGTAAGAACTAAGGTTAGCTATGTAGGTACATGGTAGGTACTTACAATTTTTGTGAAAGGTGTGTGAAGTCTGCCTATCGCAACTGAACAGTTTGGTTGGATATTGTCATTGGCTTAACCTCTTATCGTAATACTATGCTAACTTAAGCCCAGTGGTCCAAAGAAAACTAGTCTTACGCCACTCTAATCGGTACAAAATTTTTTTAGGAACTATTTCGTCCATAGATAAACGCTTAGTAAAATTAAATAATTACTAACAAAGATTGACAGTAAAAATGTTTTTCCAAATGTGAGACCATTATTAGTGGTCCATTCAGGACAAGATAACATAAAACAGTAAATTGAAATTTACTATTGATTAAAAGTAAAACATTCTGTTCTGTTTATTGACTTATTAAGTACAAAATCTTCCTAGACAACTGTTCTAGTGTTGACAGATGGTTTTCTCTATAAATATTAAAAATCATATGCATATCAGGCCTTATCTTAAGGGCACCCTACACTATTTTGTTATGATATTATTATATTATCAGACGTTCGTTTGTTCGACGCCTTAAGAGTGACAACGACATTATCCTATTCTCGATCAGTCTTTTGTTTATTTTATAAACAACACTCAATACACGATACATTTATTTACCAAAAGCAAGCGATGTATCTTATTCCTTGACATTAAGAGTTATACTTATTCGTTTTTCAGTTTTGGGATGGTACAACTATTTTGTGTTTAAAGGTGATGACATGATGTTTTAAATGGAGGTCAAAGACATGATGGGAGAGTGTCGTGTGAGAAAATAGTTCGTTGTATTAATGAAATACGATTGTGAATGCTATCTCGGTATATTTAAGGCTGAGGATGTGCTAAAATAGTGTAACTGCATTTATTGTAACAATGAATATCAGAAATGAGTTTTTCCATTTTTACTAGGTGGGTTCAGAACCAAAACTTAGAAAAATAAATTAATTCGTATTTTTTCGTCAGTTTATTGGACACGCTTGTGATGACATATTATGGTGTAAGGATTTTTTTTTCGATCGGGAATTGATCTTTAAACAGGGCTATCACCTTTACACTTTACACTACAGCTTTGCACTGATTTCATTGGTAATAAATAAAGTGAAATTTTGTTTCAAAAACATTACTTCCAAGAAAAAGATTATGTTTTATCAGCGACATCTACAAAAATATGGTCAATTTGAAGTGTGATCAACGTAGTTATTTGTTACTTCCACATCCAACTAAAATTAAATAGTTCCACCCTCCAGTCACGCCGTTTAGCGACATGCAATGCGGCCATATTTTACAATCGCCAGCGACAATCGCGGCAGATCGCTCGCGCGCGATACTAATCGCACCGCCCGCGCCGCGCCTTGTCTACTACGCGCTAAAGTATAAGCGAAAGGCTGCGATTTATTTGTAGCGTGGTTATAATTATTATGGGTTATAAATTCTAAATATAATCATTTATTTGTTATATTTACTAACTAATAAGTATAGGAACTATATTTAATTTACTCCTGACCTATTTGGTTGGCTCTGGTCTCTGATTGCCGAAGTTCAGCATTTCTTGCTCAGGGCGAATCAGCAGCATTCATCTTTTGTTTTACCTTTGAGAACATTGTGAGAAACTTTTAGAACCTACCTAAGAGAAAAGTACTGCAGGTTTCCTCATGAAATTTACTTAAAGTTTCCTCATCAAATTTTCCGGGTTATGTAAGGTTAATAAAATTATGTCAATTTGAAATTAAAACACACTCCCGCCCGATTCATATTCTATTTTTTTACTTCAATAAATAATAGGTATTATGACGTGAGATAAATGCACTGAAGTCTACTAAAAATATAATTTTTTTTCGTACTCGTAGGTACTTAAACATAATAAGTAATATAACAATATAAACGTGTTGATGCTTAAGTAGGATTTAAAATTCCCTCTTTCATCTTATAGATAAGTTAGTGAATGAGGGTAAATTATTTTTTAATTATTTATTAGTCGTAAGTCGTCGGTGCGACAACAGCCTTAAACGACGCGAAATGACTCGTGGCTTTATGTCGTGCGAATTGTGAATCAAGCCGCGATAGTTATCGCAAAAAGGAGAATTTTAAACTTTATTGCGGCTTATCATAGCTTTATAAACGGCCACTTGAAGGAATATTGTAGAAAAGGAAATCGGAGAGGGTGGATAGAAATGTTTCCAAATTAATACTTGTAAAAGAAAATGATTTGGTAATTTTATGTTAAGAAGGTAAAGTATTTTTCTCGCAGCCAAAAATAATAACTCGTGTAAAGCGGATTATTTTGACACTTATATTTTAGTAGGTTGAAACAGGATAAAGAAATTACTAACGGCCGGTCTCAATAATGTACTAACATTTAAAAAACTGTAGATAAAGCTACCATTAGTATGTTATCTGTCATATTTGTCAATTTTTGCGTCTCAATAACCTTCGGTGGATAGAAAATATCTACCGATGACATTGATCTACCGTTCGGAGGGCCAAGTCATACCGTAGGTATGTTGGTCCATACAAAAATAAATACTTGCGTCTCAATAACTCTTTGACCGCTAACTGTTGGTAATAGAAGTTACCAATTATCGGAGTTTTTCATGTCGCTCGATTTCGACGGATAATTGGTAGATTTCTCGTATTGTAAAGAATATTTATGAAAAAATCATGAATTTATTAATCAGTGATGAGTGATAATGAATTTTATGAAGCCTGTGTATTTGATTCCGTCTTTTTTAATACGGTACCAAGATCGTCGAAATTATCCTCGTATAAAATATATGACTGAATTGTGTGAATCCAATTTTGTTTATGTACCTATATTCAGATTAAACATAATCTAAATTTTACTAACAAAAAATAGCCGACTTCAAAATTACTCAAAAACTACTTATCAGATCTCATTCAAATTTAAGTGGGACCACATAACAAGCACCAGCTTTCGTTTAAAAAAACAATCATAAAAATCGGTTCACCCAGTCGAAAGTTCTGAGGTAACAAACATAAAAAAAATACAGTCGAATTGAGAACCTCCTCCTTTTTTTGAAGTCGGTTAAAAACGGCAGTGAATGAGAATTGAGGACAATACCTATCTTTAAAGTTTTAGGTAAGTAGGTAGGTATTTTAATAAAACAAGAACACTAAGCTTTTTAAGTTAGATATATTTTGAAATTATAACAAAAACATTTCGCCTTTTCAGAAATAATGGTGTATCCCTGCTACATCAATAGCTATTGGCCTTATGTACTTCATCTTTTGTGAAAGGTCTGGACTTCATCTGAAAAGAAACTTCCTTTAGTACATTTGGCAACAATTTTTTTGTTTAAAAGCAAAAAAAAAGCAACAACCCATAACTGTCCCACTGCTGGGTTCCGGGTCTCTTCTCACAATGTGAGGGGTGTTAGGCCATATTCTACCACGCTGGCCAAGTGCAGATTGGTAGACTTCAACACCTTTAAGAACTTTATGGAGAACTCTCCGGTGTGCAGGTTTCCTTACGAAGTTTATTGTTTTCCTTCACCGAAGCTAGTGATAATTAACTGCTAATACGCACATAATATTTGAAAATTATAGGTGCGTGCCAGGATTTGAACTCGGGCCCCGGACAAGTGGGAATAAACGCTTCGTTCGGGAGACCAACGTTCTAACCGCTAGGCTATCACTGCTACAATTACAACAATTTACAATTACTACAAATTTTTGTTTACTAAACATAATAATAATATATTTTATTTTATTTTATTAACAAATAAAGTCTATACTCACGGTAATTGTTGAACTGTGTTTCATTTATTTATAAAACTAATTAATACATAGAACATATACGTTGTTTTTATTTTGGGTAACCAAACGACATAAACGAATGTCAAATGACAACAACATGTCATCGTTGTCTAGGAAACCTGTCAGTACTAAACGTCAAATGCTGCGTTTTGTTATTACTAAAGCATTGTTCCAGGTTACATTTATCATTATTTTATTAACTTCATCCGCGAAATTCACAATACATTTGGAACAAAATATCATTTTAATATTAAAATGAAATAAGTTTATAATCAAAAACACTGAGTTCCTTTTTATAATAAAAAGTATAAAAAAGTATAAAAGTGTAAAAAAATATATTGTTATGCGAAAACGAAATTTTGAGAGGGACGTAAAAACCAGAGGCAGAAATGACACTGAAATATTATCTACCGATGATCTTACTTTTGTTTGCTTACTTTTGATTTGAGAGACGGCAGTTGCCGGGAGATCAATCTTTACTTTTTATCTCTGTTATGTACCAGAGCTCAACTGACAGTATAATATTGAGACCGGCCATAAATAATACCACTAGCATCCTGTCAGGTACACTTTTTGCAATTCATAAAATCAAAGCGTTTTAACTTTTATAGTAAGTATTGACAAATGACAAATTGCACACTTTTAAAATAATTTTAACTAATTAATTTATAATAATAACGCCTTTAAAAAAAAACTTCATGTAAAGTTACATTTAGGTTTAAGTTTAGGTACTATTTAAATTTGCATAATATGAGTAGTATTAGGTATAGCGTAAATTTCGTATAGTTTTAAATATTTCTGACAGTTCTAGTTCACATGAAATGTTATATATGGTCTTTCTGTGAAATCCAGTGCTTAAATTGCCATCTTTTTACGTCCACTTTGAGAAAACTAAGTTAATAAAGGATTTTTTTTATGGAAATACCCGGTAAACGAGCTGACGATCCACCTGATGGTAAGTGGCTATCGTCGCCCATGGACATCAGCAACACCAAAGGTATCACTGATGCGTTGCTGGCCAATAAACCTTGTGGCCATAAAACTTGTGTTACTCAAAAAGAAAAGAGCTTTCTATTAGTGATACTTAGAACTTTTGAAATCGGTCCAGTAGATTTTGAGTTTATCAATTATAAAAAAAAAAAACTTTCCTCATTTTAATATTAGTATAGATCACCGGTGATCTTTTACTGATGATGACGAATGACCATGTGAAGTGATTTGCTTTCAAAAATGTCATCGTCAAAGGTTAATTTTAATACTTAGAAAAAAGTAGTGATACAGGTAAATATTTTTTTTTGATACTTGCCGATAAAGAGACTATTACAGAAGACCAGTTTCAAAAGTTATCACCGACGCGTTCTCAACCGAAATTGAAGCGGATCGCATTTTTCTTTTAAACCAAAATTTATTGCAATAATTTTTTTCCTACACTCGTCTCAAACCATTTACTCGTAGTTCATTTAAATTTAAGTTACCTACCCTTATTATCATACGGTACTCACTTTACCAGAATTTCCTTCGTTGTGCCCCGGGCGATCGTATCCGTGGTCCGGCACGCGAAGGCTTCACTTTGTATACAACTTCCGGCCGTGTGCCACTTCCGGTCCGATTCCGGTCCGGTCCGGTCCGATCCGGAAGTGAGCCGTTCCAGCTCTATGTCACCTTAAGTACGTGTTGTGATTAGAGGAAATTTATGGCGCTCGGCCCATAACTGGTGTAATTACCTTACGATAGCGCTTAGCGAACCACTTGTACCTAATAGCGTGTGGAGTATTAATCTTGATCGTTGACAGTTGGAGAGGGTTGACTTTTTTTAATTACTGGCAGAATATAGAGTAAAATAAGATATGTGTGTAGACATTTAGTTATTTTCGATTGCTTTTTTGCACAGATTTTTATCCGGTTTTTAGGTACTAATAGCAATAGGTACATGGAACCAACGGCTTTACAA
Organism: Thymelicus acteon; assembly: GCA_951805285.1. Lineage (NCBI taxonomy): Eukaryota > Metazoa > Arthropoda > Insecta > Lepidoptera > Hesperiidae > Thymelicus > Thymelicus acteon. Next base: position 5,633,574 of record OX638229.1, on the reverse strand, counting down.
AGCCTCCAAAGCAAAGCACGGAAGCGCACAAAAAATTTTGCTTGTAGCGAAAAGAAAAATATGAACATTTTCTCCTTAGTAACTCGGCTGAGTAGGTACCTACCTCAATAGCCAGTTAATATTTTACATCCAGCCATTGAAGTATAATGTAATAGAACAGACATCTCGAACAAAATGTGTCCTGTCGGGAGGTTGTATTTTCAAAATTAAGCCCCCGTTCTCCTTTCAAAATCGAACGAATCTATTGAAAATTGAAGCCGATCGGCGCCAATTCACTGGGACGTACATTGTGTTCGCGGTGTCGGTTCTATATGCTAAAATACTTTTAGTAATAATACTTCAATGCATCCAGCACATAACTTTCGTGTACCTACTACATTTGTCACCAATGGTATCGCGATACAAATTAACCAACAATACAACGTTACCTACCCATTGTACGTCCCGCGGCATCATGGCATGTGGTCGACGGGACCGGCGGTCCTGGCGACGTCTTTATTTACAATCCAAACAAATGGCTTCCACATGTCACGCCAGGCAATGACAAGGCCTTTACTGCCCAGCGCACCCTGACCCCACAAACATAAGGTACCTCACCCCGCTGTAACCCAGCATGCGAGTAACGCGAGAGGGGCGGGAGCTCAAGTCACGTTGGTTTGAACTTGTGACACAATAAACATTGGACTATTTATTTATTCACGCTAATTATATATAGCAGATGTGACGCTTGTGTGGGGAATTGTTGGCGTAAATTGTTGGTGGAGAATAGGTAAACGGAGGCGTTGAAACATTCGAACTCGTATTTATCTTCTCGAGGTTTCTCAGTTGTGAAATTACGTAAAAGATAACGTACAGGGACCTCTACATAATGATATCGTCAGTAGTATACTTTACTATGTGTCTGTTGCTATACGTCAATTTTTTTTAATGCTTTTAGCAGCAAACGAGCAGACGTCACCTGATGGTAAGTGATCACCGCCGCCCATGGACATTAGCAACACTAGGGGCGTCACCAACGCGTTGCCGGCCAAGAAAATGACGATAGACCCGCTTCTTGAAGGACCCCATGTCATAGCTTAGGGGGAATACCGATGCAGGAAGTTCGTTCCACAGTTTACACGAGGTAGAAAATTACGTGAGAACCGAACTGTGGACGAATGCCAGGTATCCAGGTGATGTTGGTGGAACCTGGAACCCCGTGATGTACGGTTTCGAAAACCAACTGCAGGTATTAAGCCAATTAGTTCTTCAGAACATTCCCCATTGTACAGACGGTAGAATACACAGAGAGAACCTACATCTCTCCTCAACTCGAGTGATTCTAGTCCGTCTGTAAGCATGGGATCGTCGACAAGACGAATAGCTCACCGTTGAATTCGATTGAACGGATCCACTTGGCTAGCTGGGGCTCCAGCCCAAAGGTGGGAGCAGTACTCCATGTGTGGTCGAATTTGCGCCTTATAGAGCATCAACCTGTGCTTAGGCGTGAAGTACTGCTTAGCTCTGTTGAGCACTCCCAATTTATTTGCAGCTAGTTTGGCCTTACTAACCAAGTGGTCCCGAAACTGAACTTCATTCGAGATGTCGACACCAAGGATCCCAATGCTTTTAGAGATGTTTAGTGGAATATTCTGGAACTGTGGTGCTATGACAAATGGGGTTTTTTATACGGTGACGCTTTCTGACGTAGTTCGTAAGAGAGATAGTGAAATATGGCGCTACAATTTTCTTGTTTGAAAAACTTGTGTGAATAGGCATGATGACTGATTTTGAAATACTGTTTTATATTGTTGGGAAATATATTATAATTACAACGTATATCATATTTCCGCAAAAAAGAAAGGTTTAGTATAAAATAAATACATTTGTGAGTTTTCATTTGCGAGTGACGTCATGCCTCAGGAAAACAAAAGACGATACGTAATTTTTAGTATGGTGATATTCATTTGTTTTAAGACGTGTGACGTAATTTGCGCTAATTGAGACTGACTGGCGTTTTAGCCAAGATGGCGGCTTGCCGTATTTTGTAGTTTTATTTTATCAATAATATTGTTTATCTCGCTAATAATAATACGATAAATGCGTGTTTTGTAATCCATTAATAGGGTTTCATTAAATAAATACATAATTTTAGTGATTTTTACTTACTGTCATCATGCCTATTCCGGACGGGATATCCTTCTTTTTGAAATGTACGCTATCCTATTTGTATAATAAATGTGAAAGTTTATTCGTGACAACCTGACAAATATGGATATGGATGTTTTTTACTCTTTTATGCAAAAACTACTGAACGGATATTCATAATAATTTAGTGCATAGGTAGACCATGTTCTGGAATAACCACATAGGGTACTTATTATCCCGGAAATCGCGCGCGGCTGCGGGAAGAGCGCTTGTTTTCTAATATTTTTGAAGTGAAAGTTCTATACTTACATATAGACGGGGTATTAGGATTTTCCTGTCACGAAAAAACGTTACGGCCGCATGGAGGGAGTAGACGATATATCGCGTGGTGAGAGGCGGCAGCGGCGGAGGGAGAGAAAACATATTTATATATGTATAGTATATTTCGGAGTATTTTTTTTTAATTTTTGAATGTTTTTTCTTCAAATACTTATTTTTTATTGAAATATTTTTAAACAAAATTTTACTGAATTTTTTTTTTAAATTCCACTGGTCCGTTGAAGTTTCACTTCCACTGTGTGTCCCAGCACACATTTAGATTTTTTTTCTTTTATCGTACCATTTTAAATTCACTCGAGCTCAAGTTAAAATGAGGTTGAATCTTCGCTACTCTACATTACCAGTATTACCACACGTATTTATCTCCTCAGTTAACCGATTTAATTGCTTCCCCACATACCGTACGCTAATCGATACTAGCAAACAATGGCCGGTGACTGACATTGGTCCAAACTGGGTGATCACGAGGCCTAGAGGCCACGTCCCGCTAACCAGGCCATCATGAACACTAACTGCACGTATTGTTTGAGCAAACAGTACATTTTGACAGTCCCACGGAAATGCTGTTTTGAATTCGTTAGCGTGTGTGTTTGATAGTTTTGGTATTAAAAGGCTTGGTAGTGGATTTTGGGTTTTATTGAATATTAGTTAAGGTCTTGTTTTGAAAGTTTTAGAGATGTCAGATTTTTCATCTCATTTCTGTTTATAAGTTTTGGTTATGGAGTTTTACACTTTTTTATGCAGCAGACAAATATATAATATATATTACATGCAATCACATGATGGTAAATTTTCACTGTATCGAGCCGTTTCGGAGGAATTCATCTTCAAAAAAGCGTCACACGAGAATTTTATATATTAGATTTAACCCAAACACGAGCACCTACCATAACGACTTCTACAATAAAATTCTTATTACACATCGTAATCAAATAATCACGTCGGGCCAACCACTCCAAATTATAACCAAGAGAAACAACCAAAAGTGATTTACAATTCATATCGGACGCGATCATCGGAGTAATAACCGTAATCATCACATTTCCATGTCAACACGCGTAAAAAATTACGTACCACTTGCTTTCATGTGACCTGCGTTCGGGGTAATTTGAACCTTGAGTCTTGGGGATAAGGGCGCTGCAACTGGCCGTGATGAATTGAAATAGCAATAACAAATGACACTCGCTTCGTATCTGTAAATCTTTACGCGCTATTACAGAGTAAGGCGGGAAACGTGCTGTTTCGTTTTGCTGGAAATAAAATACTACTTAGGAGTACCTATGTTGGTAAGTGTTTCTATAAAATTTGGAACTTTATATTCTATTTCAACTTTTATAGCATGATCTCTATACATTTTAAGTAAATTAAATCTACAAGTAAGTTAATCACATTTTTCCACACATTTTATCAATATTACCTTCAATGACGACCCGTGTGGCGCAATGGTTACCATGCCGGATCGCCGCACCAAGGGTCCTGGGTTCGATTCCCAGCGAGGCGGAAATTTGAATGATGAGTTTGTATTTCTGTTCTCGGTCTGGGTGTGATGTCCTTGTCTAGTGTGTTTTCCATGGCACCCACGACACAGGGAATCCTAGTGTGGGGCTATGAGTGTAAAGTGTGAAGCGTTATAATGTTGCGTAGTAAAAATTTACAAAAATACTTATAATTATTATTATTAATTAATATTAAAATACCGCAAATGTCTAATGTGATGTGTAAATAGCGATATTTACACACCACATAAAAAAATCAACATTGCGACTAGCACATAAGCGTTCCGGGATGGTTTTAAGACAGACTTCAGTTTGAAAGGCTTAAAAAAGACCTAAAATGCAGATAGGAAGGCCTTACGCATTTTATTTTAGCCTTCGGTCTAACTCAACTCTTTAAATTCAAATCAAGTCTTACAATACATTCAGTCTATTTTTATTGGGTTTTAAGTATACGCCATTATGCCCCATTACACGCCACAACATGATGTCGTAGAGATGGTCGTTTAGATTATCCTTCGCACTCAATTCACCAACCTACCCCGTCCCCAAACTGGGGCAAGTTGGGTCAAACCGACAGGCGATCTTATCACTCATGATGGTGAGATTATAAATGAAAAAGTTTTGGAAGTAGCGAAGTTTTTACATCAAGTATGACGTAAGCATTTAATTGAAATTTACTTTTATAAGTGAAAAGTTTGGTCTTTTTACTTCATAAAATAGCATAAAAACAACCCAATTAAAACTTAACGCTAAAAATATTACCGGAAATAAAGATGTTTTCATTACAAATCCCGAAATTAAAACCTGCCAGTAAATTGTCACCACTTTTAAACTCATCCCAATGACGCATTTCACTTTGCCTTTCACTACATCTCGTTGTTCCTGATTGGTCGCTTTGTAATCTATGTCACCCATTTGTCACCAAGCCCCGGCCAATGGAAGCGCTCGGTTTGAAAATGGAATATTCAGAAATGTCACTCGATTGTCGCCTTATGTAAACGGGTATTGTGTGTAGAGGACCATTGTTTGTCATTTCCAGCGTGTTTACATGTACTTTAAATGTTTTTTACATGTGAAATTTGTAATTGAGTAAATGTTATTAGAATTTTTAAAGTATTTTGAGAACATCAGTAGATTACCTACAAGATTTAGAAATTAGTTATAACCGTTTTAATTGCTGTTTAACTGTCCAAATGTTAGGTAAGGGTAAAGAATTCACTTATTAACTTTAATCGTACAATAAGTAGGTAGTATAATAAATTAACATGGTGCCCTTACCCAAACTCTACAAAATAAAGTTAAAGTTAAATCCTTAACAGATGTTTGACATTGCACATTGTAAGATGCCAACTAAACTGTTAATTTTATAATACATTAGGCATAATTATGTATCTAACACTATATTTAAAGTACTAAAGAATAATTATTATGAATTACATAAGAGTAAAATTAAAAGCCTACTTAATCGAGCGATTATGTAACAGTCGCGTGCATATTCATAATCAAAAAAGTTTAATATCTCCATGATTGTACCATCGGCTTATAAACAGGAGATAATGCTCGCATATTCATATCAGAATATGAAAACGAGGCGAACTGCAAATAAGAGCAAATGCGCAGCACAATACGAATAATTTTTACACTCATCACGCCAAATGAAACAACAAAAAGGACACGATTTCGGCCCAAATCAAGCGTGACTTTTAACAAAGGGCGCACTGTGCGTTGAGCAATCGTTTATAAACCGGCCAAATTGCGGAGGCCGTACTCTAACAATGGTTATACGGGAGTGGCGTGAAATTCCGCTCGGTCGGGTTATAGCCCAGTGTGTCGATTGCCCCGGGTCGGTGGAAATAACATGGCTGTATCATTGTTATACAAAACTGCAGCTGTTCTCTTCCCTAAGGGTAAAAAAGATGTTTTGTGCGTTTTTTTCGATACGGAGCCCTTTTAGCGGTCACCGGGACAGACACACGCCTCCCGTTTTGTTTGATATATTGTATACTCACGATGGGAAATGTGCGCTGTTATTTTATATGTGGGTGTCGCACATTTCTATTGTTACATCTGCTTTTAAGTATTATATCAAAAATATGTTGCAAACTTTATGTAATCCATAAATAGGAAATCTGATGTGTGATTTTACGAGTGAGTGGTGATTGAAGATATATTTATAGGTATATTTTATATCAGAAAAATTTATGAATAAATAACGCCATACACTCAGAGCCCCACACTAGGATAGCCTGTGTTGTAAGTATCATGGACTCCAAACAAAGCACATACACAGCCAGTCCGAGAACAGAAATTAAACTCATAATTAAAATTTCTGCCTCACTGGGAACTGAACCCGGGACTCTTCGAACCGCACAGAGTCCGGCTCGGTAACCATTTTGCCACACGGGTCGTTAAAGTCCAGATCTGCCTGTCTTGACCAGGAATCAAACCTAGATCCCTTCCTTCGACAAACGGGGTTGCTAACAATAGAGTCGCTAAACGTATTATTATTGATTTCTCCACCAGTATAATTGTCGTTTACCCTTTACCTAACGGCACCCAAGCGGCCATCTTGCGTCTCATTATACGCCATTTTGAATAATCTTTTATTGAAGAAGTTTAATAATAATCCATACATCGGAAGCGACCGGCAGATGTATTCCATGGCCTGAAGTGATGGGTCTCAAGTGAGTGCAATTATGATATATTGTGATTAGTGACAAGGATTTATGGTAACGCTACAATATTACTTTTTGGAGAGCATTTTAGTGTTTACAGTTCATCATTTATTGTTTAGCTTGAGAATATTAAAGAGTTCGTGTTTTGGAACTTCGGTGTGTGTGTGTGTTGTACCTAAAGTGGTGGGAATCTTGATGAGCGTTGTGAAGTATGACAGCATCATAAAGGTAATTTATTTATTAGAAGAACTATATATGCGCGGCTTTGCCCTCGTTTTCCAAGATAATAAAGTATCCTTTATCCTATTCCAGATCATGCCTGATGACCTATAGGTCCCTGTGTACTAAATTTGATGTAAATCCGTTCAGTAGTTTTTTGCGTGAAACAGTGACAAAAGTACTCACAAACTTCTACTTTTTTTACTTACAATAAGTTAGTAATAATTATTTAAAATATTAATAGGATGGACATGAATGACAAGTACCTACAGCTGGAATTATCTGCTCTGTGCAGGTTGGGACTTACTCTGTGATAGTTCCTATTGATCTAAATAAGTGGTAATAAACCTTTTTTTCATACGGGCCACAAACACGTGTTAGTCATGCTGTCGCGGGCCGTAAAACAAAGAAATAAAAAAAAAATGGTATTGATTTCTTAGGTTTTCTAGATTACTATAAAATAAAGTAACCCCAAGTAGTACCAAGTAGTAACCAAGTTTTGGCCAAAATTGTTTTTTTTTTCAAGTTTTGCCCAAATAGTAACCAAGTTTTGGCGGAGTTTCTTTCACCCTTTCTGAATTAAATATTGAATTTTAATTTAGGTTTGACGTTCGTTTTTAATGTAAAAATTTTCACGCGCTATTTAACTATTAGTTTTATCAGTTCTATGTCACAATTTTGCATTTTTTCCTTATCTTTGATTAAATAAATGACAGATACTTAACTGCTGTTCTCAATATTCTGTCTTATCTATAGTCCTCAAATCATGTCTAAATTTTTTTCAGAGATCATATTGTATAGATCTCATCATTGTAGTAGTAGCACGTAGTAGTTAGTAACTTAAAACAACGTTAGTAACTTAAAGTTACATTCCCCAGTTAACTTATATTCTAGGTTATATTAATTCACGCTGTATCATCTATATCTGTCTGTATAAATTTAGATGTAGATCCCTGTACAGATGTGGTTTATTCGCTCGCCTTAGCCGAACTCATCTGAAACCCTAAAATAGGTCAGTGGAACGAACGAAGCCGTATCTATATTACTATACAGTATACGTATAGTAGTAGGTATACTGCCCTCACTTCGTTTCAGGAATCGTATGCCTTACCACGGATACGAAATTGCTAGTTGTTTTACCTAATAGGGATTTCATAATTTTTGTCAATATTTAGAGGGGAGTTTTTGTTGTTCTATAATTAAGAATTATTTTAAATATTTTAAATAAGAAATATTGTAAATGCTGTTAAAATATTTAACTTTTTGACAGAAATGATCTGAGGAATGGACCAACATTTTCTTAAAGTTGGTTCGAAATTCGAAATTCTAATGGATTTTGTTAATTTGAACTTTTAGATTCTTATGCCAAAGATAACCATATTAACGTTAAAAAACGTACCACTGTTTTATTTATACTGTATTATATTCTAATTTTGAGTGAAAAAAATGGTTTATCACCTCCCAAAAGAATGAAAGGTTCGTCTTCCTAGGTAAGTATAAGGTATATGTATACCTATACTTTTACCTTAACTGGTGACAAACTAACAATTGAGCTCGGGATTAAAATGAAGTAGGCCCTAACCACCGATTAAAGTCCAATACATCACTTCTCAAGCAGATGAAAAGCCTCAGTAATCAGTCATCCTCAATTCGCTGTTCGCATCTAATTACCGAATTAAGAAATCGTGGCCGATATCTCTCGTTAGACAATAAAGCTATCATTAATCACTGAGCATTAGTCCCGCAATCATTAATGATGATATTGGGTGCTTTGCTTTCGGGTTTACGCTTGGTTGAAGTGAAAAGCAGAGGCGGAGAAAGGGCTTTCAAAAATCAAAAACTATTCATTCGTATATTAACATGTAGCTGTATTGTTATTTGTTTAGTTATACATAGGAAATAGGGAATTATCTATTTTACCTAATAAGTACCTAATATCAACTATGCACACACATACAGTGAAACCAATTTATCTGTGAATTGAAGGGAGGCGCTGTCTGACGCAGTGGACCAATCATTGGACACAATTCGAGAGGTAGTAATTAACAAATGAATGACCACAAATACTTACGAATGCCTTTTTAACATGGCGGCATTAGTTCCAATTTTCGCCACTTCACAGATAAGTTGGTGGCACTTTACCTAACTTATTTTTACTGTGACACTAAGCAAATGTAGTTATACAACTACTTTTCAAAGTTTAGTACATATTGCTAATGAAGACCGAGTCTTATTGGTATTTTATAATAAGAGACACCGATGTATTTTGGGAAAAATAAATGGATAAATAAACGCTTAGATACATGACGTACCTACACCGAAATAAGATTCAATGTGTCATGGACTACTCAATTTGACATCATTTACCGACATGTCGAGATCACTTATCTGTCAGAAGCTTAGGGATTCGAATCTGAGCCCATTGCTCAGAAAACAGATCGTTTAAATAAGAATTACGTTTAACCCCGTTATTATTTGAATCTGAATTTATGTTGTTAATAATTAGCCACGTTATTATATTCCCTCTTGCACCAAGCCCCAAGCCCCATCGAGATATGGAGCAGAAGAGTGGGGGCGGGGCGATCGTGATTGTACTCCGAACACTGTACGTGTTGTAATTGTTGATCATTAGATTTAGTGGTAATCACCCCGTGGGTTGTCTGAGTTGTCTCGAGCAGACCCATTATCTGATTACATCGATAGCTATTGTAGGCGGAAACCGATGATAACCGCTATGGTTTTATTGTGGTTTATTTGTCATCGCGAAATTAATGTAAGTAAATGTCACCAATCCTCACTGGAGCTGCGTGGTGGAGTATGCTCTAGGGCTTCTCAAGAGAAACTCGTGCTCATGCCATTAATGGGTTGGAACCATAGTAATATCGCAGGAGTTCTTAATATAAATAAAATTAGCATATTACAACCATCCGAGAACAAACTGTGATTTTATCTGTCAATAATTATGAGGAATCGAATCTAGAGTTCGCTCTTTAAGCTGAGTCACTAACTATTGGGATACGGGATGTTGAAGGAACTTTAATTCACTTAAGATTCAATTTTTTTTTTATGGAAATAGCCGGCAAACGAGCTGACGATCCACCTGATGGTAAGTGGCTATCGTCGCCCATGGACATCAGCAACATCAAAGGCATCACCGATGCGTTGCCGGCCAAGAAAGAGAGAAGAAAAAGAAAGAAAAAAAAGAATATGTTTAACATATTATCCTAGTGTGACATAATTATTAGGTAGGTATAAATGTGAATGTTTGTTTGTGAAGATGTATTTCTGGGATACCTTGGGAATCCTCCAAATCTTTGTTCCGCGAATTAGAAGTGCTTACGTTGCTCTACATGTATATATTAGACTTAGCGTTATTTATAAAACATAATAAAAGCCTTTTTGTTAAAGTTAAAGATGCAAATAACACGCGTAATCCAGATCGTATTGTATTGAGAAAAAGGATCATTACCACAGTTTATCAACAAAATAGCTATGTGATGTGTGGCAGAGTTTTTAATGCTTTGCCGGGTAAAATCAAATGTATACCGACACCAAAATTTAGAAATGACTTGAATGTTTACCTGACTTACAAAAAAAAAATTATTCTGTGACGGACTTCTTCCTAGGTAAATATATATAAATAAATTATAACATAATCTATTTCTATGTATGTTTGTTACATATCCACTACTGAACGGATTTTTATGAGTTTGCTCACAGGTAGACCGTGTTCTAGAAAAACATATACGGCACTTGTTATCCCGGAAAACACGCGCCAAATGCGGGCAGAGCTAGTATCATAATTATGTACAGTCACGAGCATAAATATATTACTATGGGCACGTCAGCAATAATATCTACCCCAAGATGCGTTCAATAATATCTGTCTGCACGGACGCAGCAAAAATATCTGATATTCATAGACAGCATATTAAAGTGACGACAAAATTATCTGATAAAAAAAGTACATCAAATAATTGTGACAACCGCCCAAAGCAAAAATATATGACGACATTAGTCACAAAATAATGTGATCACTCTTAGAGTGCAAATATATTCTTGCTGTTCACTAATTCTATGTTTCTGTAAGCATTTACATTTATTCTTCTATCATAGATAAATGTATGACGTTCTAAAGCAAAAATATGTGACGACATTAGTTACAATATAATGTGATCACTCTTGGAGTACAAATAAATGTTTGCCATTTACTAATTCTACGTTTCTGTAAGCATTTACATTGTTTCATATGCATTAATATATGACGTTCAATAGTTGGCAAAAATATCTGACGTAAATCTTTTATTATTTTTATACATTTGCCCGACTGCGCGACGCAAAGGAGGGTAATGTGTTTATCAGTCTATGTATGTATGTATGTTCGTATGTGGCGTTATAGAGATCAAACGGCTTGACCGATTTTGATGTATCTTATATCAATCGATACGCCTTAACCTTGCGAGTGTCATTAAAGACATGACAATAATCAAAAACCACAGGGACAACCAGACACCTATTGTCTAAATGAAAAAAAAATTTGACGACCTACGTCAAGTGAGGTATCGCTTAATAGGTATTCAAAAATTATTTTTAGGTTCGTTTCATCATTTTTAATTTTAAGTGACAGCTTAGGATATGTAACGATTTAAAAGTTAAACAACCGTTCTCGTTAATTTACTAACTCCCTGAAATAACAACATTGCGAATTTTACCGTCTTATAATCCTAATATGATAATAATAAGTCAATGAATCCTAACTAAAAAGTGTAAAAAAAAATAGTTAAAAAAAAAAAAAAAAAAAAACCCGACAGCGTAAAAAAACTAACTGTCCCGACTGCCTATGTATGGTCCTTCTAAACCCATCAAAAAATCTCATATGTTTTTTTTTATCTTTCTTTTATTGCATATCCTCTACTAGTACACTACTCTATGTTCTTGTTACATTTTCCTAAAATACTTTTATTTGCGGTCAGACATTGCATTAGGCAGCTGCGACGGTTTGGCAACGTCGCTAATTTGGAAGCGTAGCGAGCTGGCGACGTCGCCAGTAAAATGTACAGGTGCATCTCACTCACTCAGTGTCCAAACCGGCTACCAAGACGGACGCGCACGCGTGTTTTTTTACAAAACTATTTTATTTATTATTCTTATGTTTTTCACTTAACACGGTTCCATTTTTCAATGATGAGTTTCGATACAGAAAGGTTTATTGCAGAAATACAAAATCGTCCATGTTTATGGGATACCGCAAGAACTGATTATTCCGACCGCAATTTAAAAATAAGATTTTGGGACGAAATAGTCAATTTATTTACTTAAATAATTTAAAAAATATATGAGATCTGAGAAAACTGACTGACAGAGGGTAATCTGCTCTTTTGGCTACCTTCGAACGCCAAAGGTAGCCGTGGCAACTACGCCGGCGACGTCGCTATGGCGTCCCGGTGAGGTAGGGCTCTGCTACTTCTCTTCAATCAGTTCGATTATGATGTCAGGAGTGGACGTAGCCAGTCTCCACTCAGGGAGCCGTTATGTGGTTACGCTCCCAAATTGGCTACATTGCCACACCGTCGCCAAGTGAGCTAGCCGCCATGCATTTCAATATAAACTGTTTGGATACGTTGCCGGCGACATCGCCTTGGCGTCCCGGTGAGGCACAGCACTTATTCTCACAATATGTAACACCGCGGTGAGTTTTCCCAACTATTGAACGTCATAATATATTTATTTTTATTTATTTATTTATTCAAATTTATGTCACCTTCTACAAAAAGGATAAACAAAGGGCAAACTTAATGCCTAATGGCATTGTCCACCAGTTAACCCTGGGTAGATGTGGAAAGAACTGATGGCAGGTGTTAAAACTACTTGAGAGAAAAAAAAAAAATCTAAAAAAAAAAATGAAAAACAAATACTTTTTACGTACCATAATTTTACATAAAATAACAATACTATAAATATCAATATAATACATTATATGTTAGATATATATACGCATATACTCTTCAATATACAAATTATATATATACACACATACATACATATATATATAATTAATTACATACATACCTTATACATATAAATGGAATTAAGCACTGTAAGTAACAGATTGTGATGAATTCAGTCCGTCTGCAGATAATGCTCTCTTAATCGTTTCTTAAAAGAATACCTGCTGGGAGCCTTCCTTATCTCCGCGGGTAAGGAGTTCCAGAGTAGCGTTGCCTGTACCGTGAACGAATGATGGAAGAACCCGCTGTTATGCGATGGTACATTGACTCTTAGATTTGTACACGACCGAAGCATTTTATCGTGCGTGGTAAAGCGGTACTGGAAGTTATCCTTTAGATATTGTGGAGAGTTGGGATCATTTAAGATGGAATAAAGTAAAAGAAGAATTCTAGAATTACGTCTCTGGCGAATCGTAAGCCATTTAAGTTGACGGCGAAACTGAGAGACGTGATCATATTTTCTAAGGCCGAAGATGAAACGAATGCAATTGTTAAGGTGACGCTCTAGTTTATTTAGAAGTTCTTCGGTCAGGTCTGGGTAACATACATCCCCGTAATCAATGATGGGCAATATAAGTGCGTTGACCAACATTAACTTGGTTTTAACCGGCAGGAAATTTTTAAGTCGGTAAAGGGAGCGCAAAGAAGCGTTGACTTTACGGCAAGTTTCAGTAACCTGAACATTCCACCTCAAAGAGCTATCAATAAGAAGTCCAAGATTTTTGACTGATTCACAGAACTGTATGTGCTTACCGTTGTAATATACACCGGGTAGAGTATGTAGGTCAATACCAGCCAATAACCTTGAACTACCCATGAGAATGGCATGACACTTCTCTGGGTTTACCGCGATTCCAAAGCGCGTAGACCAGTTACAAAGCAAGGTTAAATTAGAATTCATCCTGTCTACTGCACTTTTGATGTTTTGTACTTCCGCTTGGACGTAAAGTTGAAGGTCGTCGGCATATAGATGATACGAACAGTCGAGAACAGATGAGATGGAGTTTATAAATAATGAGAAAATCAATGGAGAAAGTATACCGCCTTGCGGCAGGCCAGTATTCAAGTTAGTCCACTCAGAGGACTGTTGCCCAAATCGGACAGACTGCTGGCGACCGCGAAGATAGGAAGAGAACCAGGCCAGAGTGGTGGGAGTAAATCGGAGATGGGAAAGGATGGCAAGTAGGATATTGTGGTCGACTGTGTTAAAAGCGTTGGAAAAATCGACAAGCACCACCACCGTGAGTTTCCTGTCATCCATTCCGCGTCTGATATCGTCAGTGACCTTAACCAATGCAGTAGTGGTGCTGTGACCAGGACGAAACCCAGACTGGTATACGCTCAGTAGGTTATGTTCCAAAACATGAGAAGATACTTGCTTGTATACACAGGCTTCCAGGACTTTAGACAGGAACGGGAGAATAGAAATCGGACGATAGTGATTAGGGAGTACAGGATCAGATACTTTTGGGAGGGGGCATACAAACGCCTTCTTCCAAATGGTAGGAAACTGCCCAGATGATAGGGAAAAGTTTAATATGTGGGTAATTGCAGGCACAAGGATATCGATAATGTTAAGAATCATAAACCTGCTAACGTCGTCACATCCCACAGCCTTAGATTTTATAGAGAGAACATTTTTCCTAATTTCAGATTCTGTAACAGGTACGAATTGGAAATTTGGACAAGGGGGAGAGGGAATTTGAGCTATTGAAGCAATAGTCTGCGAACGCATTGTATCATCTAATACAGACGTAGATGTGAAATGATTATTTAAAGAATCTAACGAGAGGGTAGGTTTACAATTAGAAGAGTTTGATGCCCCAACACCAAAAGATCGGAGGAATTCCACACATTGGCAGGCGAAGAATTATTAATATTACCATGGATGTAGCGGCGTTTAGCTATTCGTACCATCTGGTTACACCGATTGCGTGCTGCCTTAAAGGCCATCCAGTTTTGTTCTGAGCGCTCCCTTTTGAATTTACGAAAAGCACGATCTCTCCTTACCATCGCTGCCCGGATGTCAGCAGTCATCCACGGAGCTGGAGGACGCTTCAATTTCACGTTGTGCAACGGTGCATGGACGTCATACAGCGACAGTATAGCGCTATTAAGGCATTCGATTTTATCGTCCACCGTTGCCGCTGCTGTTAATGATGAAAAGCTGATAAGTGACGCGTCCTTCCTAAGACTATCTGTATCCATCTTAGAGAAGTTCCGTAGAAGCCGCGTGACTGGCTTGACTTTAGGTGGACGAAGTTTATACGAAACGTATACCAGGTCATGTCTTGAAAACCCTGAAGCAGGTATTTGACCATGCGTCGCAACATACTCAGGGGCTCCTGTAATGATGAGATCAATCCAAGAGTCATCGGACTGAACATTGTGATGAGTAGCGTTTAAAGTTAAAAGAGAGAGGTTAGCCGACTCTAGAATAGACCGAAGCTTGAGAGAACGGGACGTATGTTTCAACAAATCCGTATTGAAATCACCCATGATTACGTAATGCATGTACTCAGACCCTAAAGTGTCAAAGACGAATTCAATATCAGAAAAGTAGTCAATGGAGGGAGGACAGTACACCACACCTAAAACTGCCTTAGAACCCTTTATATCCAATTCCAAAAATAAGTATTCAGGAGAGGCCGAATAACTGGACGGAGATGCTATAATAATTTTATACTCAATATAGGAGCGCAGGTAGATCGCAACACCACCACCTCCTTTCCCAGTACGATCATTGCGAATTAAGGTAAAATCTGAAATTGGATACAGCGCTGAGTTTAAGGAAGGCTTCAACCAGGTTTCTGAGATAAGGATGGCATGCAAGTTATTAATAGCCAGAGCCACTTCTAGCTCTGAGTAATGACTGGGGACACTTTGAGCGTTTAAGTGACAGACGTTAAGAAATTTCGAACGACAAGAAAATATCCCCGTCAATTTATCTATATGATTGACGAATCAATGCAGATGCTTACAGAATTAGTAAACGGCAAACATATATTTGCACTAAAAGAGTGATCACATTAATTTGTAACTAATGTCGTCACATATTTTTGCTTTGGGGGTTGTCACAATTATTTGATGTACTTTTTTCGTCAAATAATTTTGTTGTCACTTTATTATGCTGTCTATGAATATCAGATATTTTTGCTGCGTCCGTGCAGACAGATATTATTGAACGCATCTTGGGGTAGATATTATTGCTGACGTGTCCATAGTAATATATTTATGCTCGTGACTGTACATTTCTTTTATCTTATAAATCGTTTTATACCATAGACCTTTATGTGTATACTATACTAGACAGGCTGTTTAGTACTAAAAGTTTGGATACCGACGTTGACACCAGATGGTGCCAACGCATTTTAGTCGGTTGCGAGCAAACCAGACAACTAGATGTCATTTTTGAAAAACCCCGACCGTTCCAGAACACATAACAACGCATATTGTTTATTGTGCATAGTTAAAACTTCTTTACTATTTACGTTCGAACTTTATTTGAGTTTATTTAAATCATAATTGGTAAATCACTATATTTTTACTTACATTTTTAAAAATTATTTAGTGCAAAATATTTGATATCCGCCATCTATAACCGAACTTGACCGAACGAAGCGCTGTCACAGAGTACGAAAAATGCTTGAAAAAGGTCACACGGATTTTGTTTGGAACAGCCTGTCTATAGGTATAATTAAGTCTTATGTTTTATACCATAAAATTGCACTGGATGTGAAACCTAAAATTGAGGAAAAATATACTCTATCATTTATATCACACATTATCTGTACATCTAAATTACCACCAGCAAGGTTGCAACCATCTGACCATCTCAATGTCCGGACATGCGGTCGTTGCTCTACTTCTATCGCACACCAATTTGTTTAACTTTACATCAAATTACCGGCCAAATGTGTAATTTTGAGGCTCTGCCGACACGCCGCACCGCCTTGCTAGGGTTGTCTGTTGTAGGTTACGGTACAGTATACATGATTTTAAATCACATCAAATTAATTTTTATTTGCTTGAATTCGGTGTACAATAACATATTGTTAATAATAAAAATATAAATAAGTCCTCCACAATCTACCTTTCATGCAAAATGTATGTCACAGAAAAATAAAATTAATATAATAAAATGAGTCTATGATTTATGACAATTTCAGACAGTTTCATATAACTTATCTCATCGTGAACTGAACACATTTTATACTACATAATATAATATAGATAATACTCACGATATCTATTTTGTTCCTGTGTAAAAATAGTGATACGATCTTCAACGTTATGAAAACATTGGACTATGAAAGTTTGTGTCACGGTTTTTACCAAATATATGGGAACTATTTCTTTTTCACGTATGTCCCGTAAGAAGAAAAAAATTTAAAAAGAAAGAATCATTCTTTATCCGCAGTCCAAGTAGATAGATGCCAGTATATATTTTTTAGCCATATAAAACTAAAATTAATCGTGACGGTAAGAGCCAGTCAAAACCAATTTTGGAGACGGTCAGCGGTTGTGTCATCGTCCGCTCCGAACACCAGCCATACATTACTCAATTAACTCGAGCGTATAATTAACTGCGTATGAAATTTCAATAATCAATCTCCGAAGAAAGTACTGTTAGTGCATAGACAAGTGGATGAAGATGAAACATAAAAATTAATGGGCACGAAAACCAGTGAGGTGTGTTAGGGCAAGACTATGAGGTATGGCCACTAAACTGGCGAGCTGCAACGGTGATTTCTACTTTATTCAATTAAAAATTCACCCAGGTGTTTTAAGTCTACTCTGAGTAGATTTTGTTCACCTATGCACCCAAGTGAATTAAGTCTACTGACCGAGGTGAAATAAAATCAGTAGACGCAATTCAGTTCGAGGTGAATTAAGCAGTCTACAGAGACGGTCTGCTATCTCTAGCTCTCTTGGTAATGTACATTATGTGTCCTTTTGCAAATGTGATTACTTACTAATTACCATCCAAGTGGGCCATGTACTCCCTAGGATGGACAATGACTACATCGATGAATGTGAATGAAATACTGAATCCCTAGGAAGAACCTACATAAGTACTTCAATATTCATCATTTTATTTGCCGGGCAGTTTTCGATTTCGATCATTTATGTAAGGTTTTGTAATAAAATACGCTTCAATAGTAGTGGTAATTTAAAGTTAATTTTAAATTAGTTTTTTATCAATTAGTTTTTTTTATATTTCACAATGTTTCAAAATAATCAGTTTTAGTGCTTAAATTAAAGCTGCGTTGGTCCTCAAATATTGGCTCTGGAGCTAGAACATGACTCATTATTTCATTTTCACGTTCGTTTAAATCTTGAATATCTCGCTGATTTAATGGCCTCAACTTACAAGTTGCATGTATCGAAAATCGTGACAGATGCTCCGATACGATCGTGTGAATTTGATAGTGAAATATAATGTTTGGCTCTCGGGACTACCGGTACCGCTTGCATATAAATTATGTTTTATCTAAATTGGATTTTAAAATGAATTTAATTACAGTTGAATAAGTCAACGTGGTTTTTATGTCGGCGTAGGCTAAAAGAGCTCCAGTCAAACCTGTATTAATTTAAAACGTAACGTACACAATTTCACGTTCGCGCGTATTTATCAAAGATTGAACAGTTCCGGGTAAAGGAAATCAAATATATAGTATCTACCAATTCAGTAGTTATCAATATCAAATAATCTTTAAACCTAAGTGTTTAAATAATTAAATATGGTGAGTTTGGCGTAACATGGAAAATTTCTGCCTTACTGGGCATCACCTTATTTACCTTGTTTGATACTATTGTTTTTATTCCTAAATTTTTACATATTATGTGTACTAAATGTATATAATTAAACACTTAATAATATTAATGTGCAGTTTCATTTATATGCGTTTGCTTGTGAATATTTCCAGGTAGGTAGGTAGGTGACAACTTAATACGTATATTTTATTTAGTACTGCTGGTACTTTTTTTGTATGAGTAAAGTCATAATTAAAGTAAAATAAATAAATAAATGAATTATGTAAAAGATAAATAGTATTTATTTAATATTAAAATGTCTCTTTAAAACACTTTTCCAAGATTACTTATGTTTTGCAGAATGTCAACCTACAAGAGCTAAAAGTGCTTGTAAAAGGAGAATCCCGAGTTCTATAGATTTTTATTGATAAAATTATTAAAGTAGATAGTGTAAGCTTTAATGTAAGGTAAAAATAAAATGTGTACATTATACTTCACAAGTGGGGCAAACGCCCATACAGATGTTGGCCATCTCCTTTCAGTGTGTTTACCCTTGTACTGTACTACACCAGACAGCTCTTTATAATGTTCTTAGCGTGAAGTCTGTCAGTTTGTGGTAGGTACAAACTAGCGAGACGGACTATGGCCTTAACCCTTCTCATGTGAGAGTACACCCGACGCAGCTCGAAGACATTTATGAATGACGATGATTAGTAAATTAACCAAAAACTTACGTACGGATAAAAATGAAAACCTTTTGCCCTGGTTTACCCCATTTCAGATAAGACCTCTATTTTATAATTTTTATGAAAATTTTACGTGTCTTCATTTTTCCGACGCACTTTAGTTCGGCAATCTTTTTATCTGCGAACCATACCACGCCAACTACTGTTGCCGAAATTTCAGACGCGTCGGGGCCACTGAAATCATCCTTAAATACTTCAATCATATCACTGTTGCAGACATACAACTCAGACACTCTTCCTCACCCCTAAGCTACTGTAATAAGGTTGAATATTGAACAAACCATGCCTTTATAAAATGACAGGTCTACTTTAATACAAAATCGTGTGGTCGTTGTATAATCATGCTAATACCCACTGACACGTGTAGTACACTTTCTACTCACGATATTTGGTCATGTTCGAAGCAGATGGATAGGTAATACTTAATTTCAGAGTGAAGAATACAGAACTAAATGATCTTTAATTATAATATGCAGTGCCGGATTAAGCACGTAGCAAGAGTAGCAATTTCCGCATATTTAAACTTTTGTACTTCTCAGAGCCTAATAGGGCCTATAGTAATTTACTAGACTATTAATTACCTACAAAATTGTAACTTAAAGATAGCAAATATACGTATTGAGTATTGAATTGATTCTTTACACTTAAGAACTTATACTTAAGAACCCATAGTAGATCAACTCAATCAAGGCCTCTTTGAAAGAATTTGCTACGGGCCCCGCACTTGCTTAACCCGGCACTGATAATATGGTGTTACTGTCTTTGTTTTTTTTTTTATAAAATTTACGTCTTCCGTTTACAAATAACATGGAATCCGAAAATAGACCTCTACAGTAAGATATCCTTAATAGTGTTTTTCTATGAAGCTGATAGCCTTCACAAATAAGTAGTGAAACAGAAAAGGTTGTGTATAAAATGATAATGAAGAAACTGTAATGCAAGGCATATTTGAAACTGCAAACCTTTCTTAACGTTTAGGTTTCAAAGATAGGTTACATATTATAGACTTTTATGAAATAAGAGTCGTTTCAAAATCGGTTTAGTAGAGTTTGAATGCCAAAACATAATCATACTCATGTAAAATTAACAATAACGTTTCAATATATAAAGCGTTATTATAAAATAATCACACATGATTTTCATGAAACTCAACCCTTCACTACGACGGGGGACCTTTTAATTAGGGATGGGAGTAATTATTAATGGAGTATCTGATACGGACATGTTTAGATTTTCCTCGACTTGCCGGATTCCTCGGCGTTATCTCCAAATCCGTATTTTCATAAGCTATGAGACGTTTGACGTTGATGACAAAAGGTTGGTAGGTAAAAGGCTTTTTCCTTACATGTCTAAGCTTGTTATAATTTATATGACGTATCTTACTTACACGATAGATACTTGATAACTTAATACAATGAAAGATAGAATACGAAAATACATTATAGGTATAGGTATTAGATGTAACAAAAACTTAAAGTGATATTGAATAGTGTATAATTTTTTTGATTTTTTAAGACAACAACTACTAAATTGTCTTGTAGTGCTAAATTTTTAGATTTGAAGCGCAACTATTATGAAACCATATCCATCATTCATAATTATTATTAAATACATAAATCCGATTGCATATAGATATGTATAATTTAGATTTAAATATTTTATAACGGTTATTTGTAATAAGAGTAATACGAAAGTAAGTTCCTTTAATTTACAATATCATTAATCATTACCATTTCGTTGCAAAGCAACTCTCATTATGTTAATATTTTTAATCTAATTTCGTCATTCCAAACACTATAATCGATGAGAGCACCGCATAATAATTTAAAATTAATATCTCGTAAGGCCGTGTCTTCATAAATGGAAAATGTTTAACCGCCATTGAGGCTGTGCGCAATTTTGTCAAAATTCGCGAGCATTAATATCAATATGTGAGGCAAAAAAGGGCCAGCAATATCCTCTGGGTCCCAGCTTTATTTATCAAAGCCGACCCCTTATAACCCTTTCATCGTTACGCGAATTAAATTTCTTTCGCCGTCATTTCCCGTGCATTATCCCGGTTAAAATCATAATGCGAACTCCACAATGGCGGCTGTTGTACCCCGCTTCATTAATGTTTGCTGAAGAATTTTATTAAAATGTAACTTCGCGTTTTAGGGTTAAAGGACGGCCGGATATGAAAATGAGCGCTTGTGTACACTTGCGTTGTTTATGTTTTTTTTTTGGAAAAATAAAAGATTTTTGACCGAGGTAAGTAGGACCAGTTTTAATGAATGTTGGTTATTTGGCAACGTTTGTAAATAAATAATTACAAAATGTACCTATCTATATTATAAAGCTGAAGAGTTTGTTTGGTTGAACGCGTTAATCTCAAGAACTACTCGGTCGAATTGGAAAATTCTTTTTGTGCTTGATAGTCCATTCATCGAGGAAGGCTTTTAGGTTATATATTTTAGTAGTTAACTTTTTCCACAAGTTAACGTGGGTGAAACCGCGGGGCACAGCTAGTTTCAAATAAAGTAACTTAGAGGTTATGATACTTGTGATCTGAAGGAGGACAAGAATCTATGAATGTAACTACTTAGCACAAAAATATTTATTATCTTATAAATACTGGAATCCTACACAATCATTTTGTAAAACGCTTACTTAAGCAATATAGATTGCGCTGCTTATTCCGAGCATCGTCACTTAAATACGTTACTCAGCGTTGCTTATCATTGCTTAAGACCCGTTATCGAAGCGATTCACAATTCCCACAATGCTATCAACGCTCATCTGAATATTCCACTGGGGGCCAGTGGCGCCACCTGACGGTTCGCATTATAATAATGACTTTCTCAAACAACACGCATTTTTCTTTAAAACTCTCATTAAGGTAGGGACTTCGTAAACTTTGTACCTATATAATTTCTAAGTAAATGTATTAAGGAAAAAGTTAGCCCTGCGCTCCCATGTTTCGGATTTCATGTAAATAATATGAAGTGCTGTCTGTTTCGCTTCTTCTCAATGATAAGGCATTTTCCAAGACTGTAGAGGCTAAAATAGCTAACATAGTTAATCTAAGTTGTCTTAAAACTAACCCGCGTGCTGTTTTTCTTATATTATCTACTAACGTAGTTTTAAGTGCTTACCAAATTTATACTGACTTATTTATTGGTCTGAAATTAAGAGTAATAATAAAATTATTGTGTGTAGCCTAGTTGGTAGCGACCCTGCCTGCGACACGAGACGTCCCGGGTTCGATTCCCGGCCGGGGCAGATATTTATGTGACAGATAAATATTTGTACTGGGGTCATGGGTGTTATTGTGATGTGTTATAATATATGTATGTGTATTCCACGCCACCCGCAACACAGGTAATAACATACTGCGGGGGTATGAGTGTGTTAGCGTTTACTAAAATTAACATGCATCCTAGGTAGGTAAGTGGATTCACAAATACCTTAATGATTATAATTTTGAATTTTTATTCTTTTTTATAGCCTGAAGGGCTAACGAAAAAGCATACCTACGGGCCACCTGATGGTAAGTGGTCACCGTCGCCTATGGACATGAGCAATACTAGAGAAATCGCCCATGCAACACCGGCCCTGAAGAAGAACTCTTTTTATATTTTGTTTAAAGAATCGTTTACGTTTTCTGTGAAACGATGTTTCCAAAACTTCACGTCCCGTCCAGTCCCCGTCCCGTACACGTTACCTTAAGAATATTTCACACGGAAGCCCCAAAAGGTCCAGCATTCAAATTAGGTACAACTGTAACAAAAGTCAACAAAACCCTTAAATGGTAAGATCTCGTTGTAACCATTTAAAGACGCTGCAGGGTAAACTCCCCAATCACTTGTTCAATCCAACCCCGATCACCCCCTCCCCCTCTAACCCCTCGTCGTTAACTGTCTACAATATTTGCATAACTCATTACGCTGCATCCATATTTAATTAGAATACTTCTTCTTTCAGCTATTTGTTTTCTTGTTGCTGTCATCAGATTCAATATTAATACGATTATTTGGAATATACTTCTTGTCTGTGGTATTCTTGTATTTATGAGAAGAGTGAGCTTTAGGTACCTAAATTGATGTGCTATCTTGGTCTGTAGCGCCGCTTACCATTAAGTGAGCTTATTGTCAAACATTTACTTCCCTATTTTTTATAAGGTCATAAATCTTAAGGTGCTCCCTCACCGGGAGCATTCACGTGTAATGTAACATTATAGATTCGTCTTTGAGCATTACATTACAATACTACCTCCCTGACTGACGAGCATTCGCGTGTAATGTAACATTATAGATTCGACTTTGAGCATTACATTACAATACTACCTCCCTGACTGACGAGCATTAGCGTGTAATGTAACATTATACGGGAAGCGGAGCGCATTGATGTTACAAGTTGTATCAAGATATTACACATTGTATCATTACAAGGTGCGCATTGTAATGCTCGGTTCTCCTCCTTCACTGATGTAATGCTCAAATCTGTAACGTTACATTACAGGCGAATGCTCCCGGTGAGGGAGCACCTTTACATGCGTGTGTGTGTTTTTGGCTGTTTTAGACATAATTAGGGGCCATCCATAAATTACGTCACACTAATTTCATGACTTTTTGAACCCTCCCCCCCTTGTCACAGCTGGTCACATTTGTGAGACCTCCCCCCCCCTAGTGTGACGTCACATATTATGAAATTCTACACCTAAAAATTATTAAATTAAAACAGTAGTTCCGAAATAAGTTTTATTTCTATTAATTGTTTTTTTAATATTTATCTATACATACCAATTAGTCGATTCATCGACCCCCTCCCTCCCCCCCTACCGTGTGACGTAATTTATGGATGGCCCCTTATGTGGATATCGTCTTGGGTGCAGATGACCACTTAACCATCTGTCAATAGTAAGCTTGTAATAACAATATTCATCTACTAACTTTATATATGATAGATGCTGGCACCATCGACAATTTTGTTCTCAATAACATCAAATTCTCTAACATTTACCAGAGAGCCTGAAATTTTCCTGAGAAGCGGGCGGTACTTGAATCGATTGCCTTTAATTCCCGGCAAGTCATCTCGACTCCGGGCTCCGGACCCAAACACTGCTAATGGCTCTGCAAATTCTGTGTTTTCGTTTGAATTTTCAGTTTTAATTCCGGGGAACTTCGATAAATTTGAATTTCGAGTAAATTATTGAATTGGGCTAATGATCGAGGATTTGAAAACTGAGTGCGCAGGGGACTTTTTGAACTTGAATTAAATATTATTTACTCGTCTTGTCGAGGTTAATATACTTACCCCCCAACTCAGAGTTACTAATGGTTACTTAAATCGCTCTTTAGTACAGAATTTGTATGGTGATTCTTTACTAAGGAGCGATTTAAGTAACCGTTAGTGACTCTGAGTTGGGGCGTTAGTATTTGTAAGGTAATAATTATTCTCCTGTAATTTTTCGCCAACCGAACATACAAGCAATCGGACAGAAATTGATCAGTATCAAAGACATTATTAATATCATAGGAATCACTAATGCGTTGCCGGCCAGAAAGAGGGAACCGAATTACTCGAATTACTGGATTTCCAACGTTACAACTAGACCATTAGGTAAAAACCGTTTATACATTTTCTACAATTGTTGTACGTTTTACCTAGAAAACCTCGTTTCAAATATTTGTATCATGAATGTTTGTTTGAAATAAAAATGATGTCAGAGAACTTTCATTAGTGCCAATATAAACTGGTCCTCAGGCGTAGCAAAGGAATCGTGAATCATTCCGTATGGTCAATCTTTTATCTTTTTATTGACATGGAAGTTTGGAAGTACTTGTAACTAATGGGATGCAGTTCATCTGCTTAGAGGTAGGGCATCTTTTCCGATAATAATCTGAATTTTACCAATAAAAAAATAACCGACTTCAAAATAACTCAAAAACTACTCGTCAGATCTCGCTCAAATTTAAGTGAGACCACATGACAAGCACCAGCTTTTGATTTAAAAAAGAGTCATCAAAATCGGTTCACCCAGTCGAAGGTTCTGAAGTAAAAATATAAAAAAAATACAGTCGAATTGAATATCTCCTCCTTTTTTCAAGTCGGTTAAAAATCAGCAAAATAGGAGACTTAGGAGGAGGAACTTATTAGGAGATAGGTTTTTAATTACAGTTGTCCTGCACGTGTGATCTGTTTACAATATTGCATTTGAATGAACAAAAATAATAAAGAGGTCTGTTTAAACGTTTTGTTTGTAATGTTTACAAATTTAAAATAAGTATCCTCAGCATTCAGAAAGCGCTAAGAAATTCTTTAGTTTTCTATATACCTACAAAAAATATGCCCTACCTACATGTTCAGAGAAAGATCGCGAAGTTAATTTTATAACAACAAAATTAAAATAAATAAATCTCAAGAGACAGACCAGTATGTACCCCAACGCACCCTTCGCATGGTCGACGTATACTTTATCGCTCAGATTACAAAATGGCACACAGAATATGACGAGTCCATTTTGCCCCAACTTACTCTGTAACTCGCAAAAATTATGTCAAACGAAAATATGCCTTGTAGTTTTGTGATAAAGAATGTAATAGATTTTGTCTATAGGTAACAAATTTTCGTTTGTATTTGAATAGATCGAAAGTGGATATATTCGAGGCACGCCACTATTGACAAGTGCACTCGTCAGAGGATTATAGAATGTGTGACGTCGCTTGATGTGTTGATGCAATAATGTCAATTTTTACTTATTTCTTTCAAACTTTTATTTTTATGTCGCCATCACGGACCTAAAAAAAGACGGACGTAATCCCAACAACAAATTCAGTGAAGCACCCAGAGTAATACCTACGAACTCTCTATTCGTATAACTACACACACCTACACATTGACACCATACTGCGTCAATCGCAAATCAAAAATTACGCACACATGCACAGTGTTTTTTTTGCCCCAAAAAAGTGACATTCATTTTTGACTGCAGATTTCTACTCAATAGTTCATTACAAATGCTAGAGTAGAACTCCCACGTGTCAATTATGTATACTTTTTTTTTTAAAAATGTTTAAAGTTTTCAAAGGTCAAGCGACCAAAATACTAAAAATAATTCGTAAAAAAAAAACTAAACATAATAGAGATTCGCTTGTATTGCAGGTTTATGAAGCAATTCTAGATGCATACTTTCCCGTTTTTATTTTATCAATAATGATAATAGAAGCCACAATAAAAAATGTTTTATCGAAATCAGTATTTATTTTTTTATAATTTTTCTATATCGAAGTAGAACCTCTGTCTGGTACAAATACATTCCTTATATTAAGGTTTATCACCCACAAAAAAATGACTTTCAACTTGGGCCTAGGTTTCGAGAAAACGATTTTAATGTACTGAGGTCAAAAATCCAAATTTAGGGTTGTCACAAAAAGGTCGAATCCGATTCACCTTTCAAAGCGACGGTAATTTCACATTTAAACGTAACATAATGCTGATGATGGATGGATTGAATATATATTTTCGAGGCAAGCTTTAAAACCGACTTCAAAAGGAGGTTATCAATTCAATACGTAATTCTTTTTAAAAACCAAAAAGCATAAAAAAACATTATTGATCCAAAACTTAAATAATCATCTATCAATGTATTCCTTAAAGGGGATCCAACATTTTTGTATGGAACCTGGCATACCTACAAGTCCGCCATTTTGAAAAAAACCCTCAATTCGGCGGCCAGCGATGAAACGTATGTCAATCGATATAATAAATGATTATGATCAAAAAGTATTCAGTGATGAAATGTCGTAAGTGGTATACTTTCTGAGATATTTGAGTTCAAAACCGTAGCAAAATAAAGAAAAAAACTTTGTTTCGGAGGATATTGATAAAACATGTATCAATCGATAGACTAAATGATTACGATCAAAAAGTATTCAGTGATAAAATGTCGTAAGTGATATGCTTTCTGAGATATTTGAGTTTAAAACCGTACAAAAATAAAAATAAAACTTCGTTTCGGCGGACATTGATAAAACTATGTCAATCGATAGGCAAAATGATTATGATTAAAAAGTATTCAGTGATAAAATGTTGTAAGTGATATACTTTCTGAGATATTTGAGTTCAAAACCGTAGAAATATAAAGTAAAGAACTTCGTTTCGGCGGACATTGATAAAACATATGTCAATCTATAGGCAAAATGATTACGATTAAAAAGTATTCAGTGATAAAATGTTGTAAGTGATAAACTTTCTGAGATATTTGAGTTCAAAACCGTAGAAACTGATTGCAACCAGTATAATATACATCTTAGAATAATAATAAACTAGAAACCGCATCTAGCTGTCATTGCTAGTCGCGCGTTGGTCCAAAACCGCCCGCCCCCGCCGTTCTTCCCACCCGCGTAATGTTTCGACGTAAAACATTTCCCATTATTTCGGGAAATGTTTATGACAGGACGTTAGGAAAAAGTAAAAGGCGATTATACTTAGGTCTACCAGAATCTGATCGCAACATAATTATTATTACTGTGTTTATAAAAATATGTTTCTCATGTAAGTGAATGTATCTTAAATATGAGAATCAAGTTTCTTTAAACCTAAATAAAACTTGTTGATCGTCATTGAACTATTATTACTTTCAATGTTGATTGTTAATTAGTTTTATAATAGGTAATATAATATGTGTCGTTTGTTGATTTCAGATGAAAACATATTAAATAAAGACAATGTTAAATTATGCACATATTTTATATATTTTAAATTAAAAAAGTTAAATGTGTAACAAATTTAAATGTTTTATCTATGTATATTTGTATATTGTTATTTTATATTCATTTGATGAAGATAATAAATAAATAATTATAATTAATCGCTCTTGCAACGTATCAATCACGTGACCTTGTGTGATGTAACTTTTCAAGTTTTCATTCCATATTCACATCATTTTTAGTAGCTGTAATTTGTAACAATGTTTGCATTCTTAATTTCATTTATTTTAATATTATTTGCAAATCTATTAAATTAACATACAAAAAGTCATACGCAGGTAGCCAGGTAGATAGTTAATTCGCTAAGAAAATATAATCAGATTGCAGATTGTCGTTTAAATACACCTTATTTCTCGCGTGTTTTCAATAAAGATTGAAAATAATAATATTATGAAGAGTAAAATGAGCAGCTAGCGCCATCTATCCAGCAATAAAACGAATCTTCTATCGTGTTCCTCGCACCATTTATGAATACAAATTAGCACTTTTTTAAGTAACACAAAAACAAAACCGGAAATCCCGAATATCTCGGAAACGGTGCATCCTAGACGATTTTTAACGTGATTTCCAACTCCCCCGTAGACCTCCCAGTCCCGATTACATAAACCTTGCTGGACCCACCGCTAACCACCCACCCAAATTTTCAACAATTTTTTTTTGAAAAAAATAAATATCCGGGATATTTTGCAAATGGTGCTTCGAAGACTATTTTAGACACGTTTCCGACCCCCCGTAGATCCCCCAGTCCCTATTACATAAACCACCCCTAACCCCCAACCGAATTTTCAAAATTTTTTAAAGTGAAAACTTTAGCATCGTTATCATTTCAAAGTCGATGAAACGAAAAAGGGACAGTAAAAAGAGACAGACACATAAATTCATAAGATTTAACGTGGGAGAAAATGAGATAAGCATTATATTGTTCGTGGTTCTTGTTTTTCAAAAAAAAAATTGGGTGGGTTTTTTAGGGGTGGGTCCAGCAAAGTTTATGTAATCGTGACTGGAGTCTCTAAAGGGGGGTTGGAAATCGTGTCAAAAATCGTCTAGGACGCACCGTTTCCGAGATATCCGGGATTTCCGGTTTTTTCCAAAAAAAAATGTTGAAAATTTGGGTGGGGGGTTAGTGATGGGAACAGCAAGGATTATGTAATCGGGGTACTACGGGGGGGATTGAAAATCCCTACCAGTCACGCCAGCGGCACAGTGTGTAGCAGTCATTACGGTAGGGAAAATCAAAACTGTTATATTGGCAACACTGACAAAATGGAGGCATAAATATGGTTGACAATTTCAATATGAATAAAATATTTGATAATTTAATAAAACAATGTTTTATTGTGCTAATTACACATGAAATGTTATCCCATCCTTTTTATTTTTAAGACCAGCTGCATTTTTACACGTCGGAACGGCGCAAGACGGCATTATTTACTAAAATTATTAGAGCAATTCAGCCGTATGTTACAGTTACGTACGGTACAGGGGAAATTCCGGAAAGTAATCGCTCGTTCGTAATATTATTCAGTAAATGAGTATTTTTTGTATCCTCAATTTTAGGCGCGTATGCGGGGTGCTTTATATACATATATAGACAGTAGTCATTGTGTTTAACAATTTCAGCTAATAATGATTTAATATTAATCGTTAGTATTATTTGAGATAAAAAAGCTGCTTACTTTAGATAATAAAAACTTAAGGTCAAAAAAGTGACAACCCTAACTTAAACTTTTAAAAATCGTTTTCTCGAAACCTAGGCCTAAGTTGAAATTAATTTTTTTGTGGGTGATAAACCTTAGTATAAGGAATGTATTTGTACCAGACAGAGGTTCTACTTCGAGACAGAAAAATTATAAAAAAATAAATACTGATTTCGATAAAACATTTTTTATTGTGGCTTCTATTATCATTATTGATAAAATAAAAACGGGAAAGTATGCATCTAGAATTGCTTCATAAACCTGCAATACAAGCGAATCTCTGTTATGTTTAGTTTTTTTTTTACGAATTATTTTTAGTATTTTGGTCGCTTGACCTTTGAAAACTTTAAACATTTTTAAAAAAAAAGTATACATAATTGACACGTGGGAGTTCTACTCTAGCATTTGTAATGAACTATTGAGTAGAAATCTGCAGTCAAAAATGAATGTCACTTTTTTGGGGCAAAAAAAACACTGTGACATGGTAAGCGGGCGGCCATTGCTATGCTTCACTCTCGATTAGAGGAGTCCGTCTTTTTTTCAGGTCCGTGGTCGCCATAAGAAAATGTATGCGCTTGCTCTTACCCAGGCGCTACTTAACCACGAGTATTAAATGGCTGCAATGGAATCAAAAAGCTATGTTATAAGTAAATAATCTGTAACAAATATATAAACACAAAATGCTAGGAATTATGATCGCAACGAGATCATTAAAATGATAAGATCGAACAGATTTAAGATAATGATATATGTATAGGTATCCCTATATTATACAAATCCATGTAACAATCGAAAGGAAACACCGATTATACAATTATAAAATGATACCTATACAATTAAGTATATAATATTTTAAACTTTTAAACTGATGACCGCACGCATAACGCCATCCTTTGGATGACATGGTGGCAATGAATTCAATTTCAGCCAGGACAGGGGTGTCCGCCATGGGAACGTCACTCCCCGGTATATACAACCCTATGTACATGTCATGGGGATGTTTGGACATGGGGATTACATTTTTTTTATGTTACAAATCAAAATTTTATACGGCATACGGCAGATGGCGGGTTCGTATCAAGTTTTGTTATGTAAATCTGACCAGGACGTGATATTGATTAATTTTCAATGTATAGAATATAATCTTTATTTGAAATAAAGTAAGGTACATATTATAGGTCTTAATTAAGTGTTCGAAGTCTCGTCTTACTCTATGTACCTACTAGGCATAATTATACGTTTATAAAGTCAATCTTGATTTTGATTTAAACATTTTCTTATAATGATATTACTATGTGTATATTCGTTAAAATAATTATGTGTGCAATATGGATGTTAATTTTTTCTGTTTATTTAGATTAAACCTACAATTGTAGATGAACGGAATAATTTTAAAGTAAACATTCCTATGTCATGTATTGGTAAATAAAAGATAATTAATAGGATATTTTATAAGCCCAGACGATGAAATAGAAGCCAGAGACTATCAAATCGTGATTGCGCTTCGCATTTAATGTACCATTTCTATTCAATTCAGCGTTTATTATTCCCGAAATAATTATCTCAATGAGGCTACAAACCATGCTGTTCAGTGGCGTGCCTAGGTCATCAGAACAAGGCAAGCCCAGCTGTCTCGTACAACCCAGGATCTTGGGATCTTTGGCCTGACAACACAGAACACTCCATTCCATACGTATTATATTTACCAACAAATAATATGAGTGTTAACAGCTGCAGAGTGATGATAGAAAGCAAAGGTAGTAAGCTGGGCTTTTCGACTTGTATGGCTGTACGGCCATTGATGCTGTTCATGTGTTGAATGTGGATTATTTGTATTGTGTTGTACAATTTGGAAAAGTAGTCAATCAATGGGTTTTGACGTGGTATTTCACTGTTGTTTTTGTGAGGATAGATATATATACATTATACATCTATTATTATTATTATTATTATTATTATTTTATTATGCACTAGCAGCTCCTCGAGCTGATGCGTGCATATCACTGCACTTGTGTTCGACTTAATATATATACATATATATTTGTTATGTATTCTGAATATGTTCATCAAGTCTGTTTTTAAAAATGTTCACTGTTGGTGCACTTATCACTGATTCAGGTAGTCTATTCCACTGCTGTACTACACGATTAGGTAAAAAGTGATATCTTGGGTTGCTGGAGCTAGGGTGTCGGTTTAATTTCATTTTGTGTCCTCGTAGCTGGGTATTTGTTTTTAGTAAATAAAGATCTGCAATATTTCTGACGCTGTAGTGTCCATTTAGGATTTTGAAAGTTTCTATCAGATCTCCTCTTTGCCTCCGGTGTTCCAAACTGGTTAATTTCAGCTCAGTAAGACGCTCCTCATATGATTTGTGTCTTAGCGATGTTACCATTTTTGTAGCTCTACGCTGTACTTTTTCAAGTAGTTCAATGTCTTTTTTAAAGTAAGGGTTCCAGATTTGGAAAGCATACTCCAAGAGCGGTCGAATATAGGTTTTGTAAAGTTTGATAAACAAATCTTTTGTGATAATACTGAAAGCCTTTCTTACAACATATAGCATTGAGTTCGCTTTTTTTGTTATATTTGCAATGTGAACATCCCACTTTAGGTTGTGCGTTATGATGACACCAAGATCCCTTTGATTATTAACAGGTATAAGTGGTACAGAGTTAATATTATATGAAATTTTTGGGTTATTTCTGCCCATGTGTAATACTGTACATTTGGCTGCATTTAATGAGATAAGCCAGTCTTGAGTCCATTGTACGATTCGATCTAAGTCCTGCTGTATAATATTATGACTGATGAGAGGGTTTCCTATGATTTTAGTATCATCAGCAAATATAGACAAATGGGATTTTACTGAATTTTTCAGATCTGTAATGTAGATACCAAAAAGGATTGGTCCAAGCACCGATCCCTGTGGTACACCACTGTGTACATCACAAGGTACAGAGAAGGCGTCTCCCACTCTGACTTTGAATTTCCTGTTTGTTAAGAAGTCAGATACCCACTGGAGCAATTGTCCACGAATTCCAAAATGTTCAAGTTTTGCTATCAATCTCTTAAAGGGGACCCGATCAAAAGCTTTTTCAAAATCTAGGTATATGGTGTCTGTTGGCCAATGTTTATCCCAGTTTAAAGTCCATTTGTCGAGGCAACTAAGAAGATTGGTGACAGTTGATCTCTTTGGTACAAACCCGTGCTGCTCATCAATAATTATGTTCTCGGTTGCCATAAATTTCCTCAATTCTGCTGCAATAATTTTTTCCATAGTTTTACAAACTATACTTGTGAGGCTAATTGGTCGGTAGTTAGCTGCATTTAATTTATCGCCTTTTTTGTATATCGGAGTAACATGAGCTTCCTTCCATTCTTGTGGGAGTTTTCCTGTTTGTAGGGACAACCTCATTATATGTGCCAACTGATGACTTAGTATGTAGCTGCATTCTTTAAGTAATTTAGAGGGCAATTCATCTGGTCCCATTGAAGTTGTATCGTTAAATGTCAACAAAGTCTTACAAACAATATTAGCTGATATAGTTACAGTTTCTATTGAATTGACAACACGTGGCAGTTGAATAGTAGGCGCTTGACTGTATGGTGGCTCAATAACAAATGATTTTTCAAATTGTTTAGCAAAAAGGTTAGCTACATTCACTTGGTCATTAGTAATATTGTTCATCTCATCCTTAAGGGATGTAGGTACTGATACTTTTGAGGATAGCTGCTGCCGTATATATGAGTAAAAGGATTTTGGTCCACTATTAACAATCCCTCTTTCGAATTCTTTCCGTAGGTTTCTTACTACAGTTAAAATTTTATTATTAACGATGCGATAATTTTTATAAGATTCAGGAGTTTTTTTCAGTAAATATATTTTCCACAGACGCATTTTATCATTAGTCATGGCTAACACTTGCTGATTAATCCAAGGCTTTTTTATGTTGTGTCTACAATTTTTAACTGAGAGGGGAACATGGACTTCAATAGCCTTATGAGATATTGCTAAAAAGTTCCTCCAGGCAAGATTAACATCGGAGAATTCTGAATCCATAGGTATATTTTCTAAAAGCATTTTTTTTATCCCTTCATAATTGGCCTTAAAAAAGTTTCGTCTTGGTGAGAGATTGTGATAATTTTTGTACATCTGATTTTCTATTTGCAATGTAGCTGTTAGTACTATGTGGTCACTTTTTCCTATATTCGGTAGATATTCAATCTTCGTACAGAGATTTTCTTCGTTACATAGTATTAAGTCTAATAAGGATTCCTCATCTTTCCTCTTTCTTGTTATACATGTAACCAGTTGATTGAGGTTAGTATCGACAAACATTTCCACAAAGTTTTTATGAAGAGTGTTATAACGATCAACATCTACATTTACCAGTGGCCACTTTAGGTCTGGTAGATTAAAATCTCCCATAATTAACAAGGGCTTTGTCCCTTCAGAAGCTTCTTTTATAGTTTCAAACAGTAATCTATCAGTATCTTCAAAGTTGTAATGAGTAGGTCGATATACACCTGCAACTGTGATCTCGAAGTGACCATATTTTAAATTCAACCAGAGAGCTTCCACCTGTGAGTTGCTGTTGTAAGTTGGATGAAGAGTAGCCTGTATAGGCACTCCGCACAGCTTATGTGCTACATATATGGCCACTCCACCCCACCCGGTTCCTTTTAACCTATCATGTCTAAATAGCGAATAGCCATTAATAGTCACTAAACTATCAGGAATACAAGGTTTAAGATGTGTTTCTGTTATAATAATACAAGTTGGTTTTATCTTATCTATCTCGGTAATAAGCAAATCTCTTTTAGCTATTATGGATGCCAGGTTTGTGTAGAAAAACGTAAATTCAACAAGAGGGTGACCACGTGTTATTGGTTTTTTGAACTGCCTTGTTGTTGAATTGTGGGGCTACCGTTCACGTACTTGATCGTTAAATTAGTTTCGCCGTTATCAATCCTACGACTCAGCTCCTCCCGCAACTTTTTTAAGTATTCGCGTTGATAAGGCGTTAGATCATTTTTTACCTTGATATTAGGTGGCAAGTTTTTATTGTTTTTCAAAACTGTTATCGCTGGCTTTTTGTGGGAGAAGATTACTTTCAGTGGGCGTGGGAGTGAACCTTGTTTGGGCTTACCGAGGCGGACGACAGCAACTGGTGGCTCGGATTCAGGAATGTTGCTCAACGCCTGCTGGACTTGAGTTTTATCATGTTGAATTCGTACCTCTTTATCACGAGCATGATCCCCCGATTGAAGCTGACATTCACTGACACCAAACATAATAATATTAGTACTACGCTTTTTCCGATCCGCTAATTCGGCGAGAATGCTTTCCATGTTTATGGTCTGACTTGCTTTGGATTGAAGTTGTTCAACTTCAGTTTTTAATTGCGCCACCGTCTTTCTTAGCGCCGGGAGTTGTCGGACACCTAACTCACAGTCGGGACACAAATATTTCAAAGTAGGAGACTGTAATATTATCACCCTTAACTCCGTCGCAAGCAACCCACTACACTTCACACATATTTGCCTTTCACAACCATGACACTTAATTCTGGGATTTTTATCATCAACTTTCGGTATATCTTTATCACATTTCATACAAACAGCCATTTCAACTAGTCCTTAAAGTTTTTGAAGAAACGAAAGTTAATAAAACTTGTAGGGTTAAGTTGACGAAACGATTATTATCACAGTAATTAAAATCACGAAAATAGTTGCGAGATAACACTTTCACTTTTATTTTGGACCAAGATTTACACGAAACACACACTTTTGGATTAAAAACAAACACAAAACGAATAATTTTCAATTAAATATGATACGCGTCTCGAAACACAAGTGCACTATTTAAGCGAGGGTAGACGAAAAAAACGGAAAAAATCTATGTTGGATGTTTGTTACTCTTTCACGCAAAAACTACTGAACATATTTTCATGAAATCTGGAAAAACAAATAGGGAGGTAGTGTATCATGTATGTATGTCTTATTATCCCGGAAAACCCTAGTCCTCGGCCAGGGCGCTAGTGATATCCACATAGATTCATGGCATAGTTTAATATTATTTAGTAGCTACTTCTGAGAAAGGAGGCGGATTGCCTCATAAAATACGCAGAAAAATAAAATAGTTTAAAACATATGTAATTTACATTACAAACGCATCGATTTTCCAAACAGAAAATTTAATTTATCAACAACACCAGTATTCATCATTAAAGAAGCAAGAAGAAAATGTAAGCGATAAGACAGTTTTTTCAACGCAAAAACAACACAGTTATAAAGAGAAGACTACGTAGTAAGTCATATTAAGCAATAAACGTCCAATAGATTTTAAACATACGATATAACCGAACGGGAAAATAGATTATTCCCAAGATAACTAGATAAACTGTTTACGAACGTAAAATTGCCAGACATGTCAATAGGGATGTATTCGTTGGACGTAAAACAAGTCAACTTAGACTGAGAGCTGTCAGACTAAAATGCTTCCTAATTACATACGTTTAAGAGGGGTTTTGGTGTGTGGAAGACGTGGTGGTATGTAGCCAGTAATCCTGGATCACTCGAGACACGATCGCAATCTTGAGGTTTAGATCCGTCTTTGAAGATACACCAACCTACTTTGGGATTTATATAGAGATGTTGTACAGTGTCAGATCTTACTTTTTGTATGATTTGGCTTAACTAACAATAGATTAGACGGCAACACATCGTTGATGCCTATTGAGATACTGATGTTCATCAGTGCTGGTTACAAATTACCATCAGATGGGTTGTTTGCTTGTTTGTCAGTTTGTCACATAAAAATAAAAACTAATTATTAAGTCAAAAGTAATAAATAAATTATTTAGGTGGTGATTAAGCGTCTTAATCCATATAAAAATGAATAAATTTAAGTCCAGACTTTGCTGTTCGGGTCCTGTCCAAGTACCTTGCTTGCAAGCGAACGTGGCTATATCAAGCATGTTTCCCATTTTTACCTAGTTTGCACATACGACAGTAATGCCTTTCGTGTACCTACTTGTATTTATGTCCTATATGTTAATGTAATTATTAATATTTTTTTCTTATATAATAAATATAAAACATGTAGCAAAACAACGTCTACCGGGTCAACTAGTTGTCCATAAAGATGGAGGTAATATCAACTCTATAAAATCCCTTGACGTACTCGAGGCAGTAAGATTACCGGGTGACGCTTGGGACTTAACTCCAGTTAAATTTAACCACCATCGGCGCCGACGACGTCCGTACGTGATACAAATATCGTTTCGAATCAATCATAGGATAATTGCATCGATATTTCGAATCGAGACAATCGACACCGATTTCATGGCGATGATATATTTGAATGGCTAAGGAGTAGAGGAGTAGACATCAGCATTGATGTGGTAGTGAGCTTAATATCTTCTATACATATTATATTTATCGTGAATGAGAGGATATAATTATATTGGTAACATTTGAAATAATTTAAATTAGTTAATATTCTTTGACGACCTTGTAGCCTAGTTGGTAGCGACCACGTAGCAACCCTGCCTGCGAAGCCCGTCGAAGGGCCCCGGGTTCGATTCCCGGCCGAGGCAGATATTTATGTGACAGATAAATGGTAGAGAATGCATTTAAGCATTAAGCTCGCCATTTGTACCGTGTTTTGTGGTCAATAAAGGTTAAGTAAATAAATAAATAAATAAATTTAATATTTGTACTCGGGTCTTGGGTATTGTGATGTGTTATGTGTCGTCCATGCCACCGCGACACAGGTAAAAACTTACTGCGGGGGTGTGAGTGTGTAAGCGTTTATTTATTTATCTATTCTTTTCATTTTGTGTCAGCTTTATTTTTAATTTCAATAAAAAGACCCTGTTAGAACAGGGTCTCTGTTAGATTGTGAACCAAATTGAAGTGCTATTCGGTCATAAAAACAGCTCACTTAATGAAAGTCAAAAATTTACAAAACTAAGTACATAATTATTGAACACGAGTAACCGCCCTCGCTTTGCCTCGGTTTTTTTTTTATTTTTTTACACCTTATTGGAGTTTTATTAAGGATCCCTAATTTTTTTGAAAATAAAATATAGCCTATGTTATTCGGGGATAGTGTGGCTTCCCAACAGTGAAAGAATTTTTCGATTCGGTTCAGTAGTTTCGGAGCCTATTCAATGCAAACAAAAAATCAAATCTTTCCTCTTTATTAGTATAGATAGGTACCTACCTCCTATGCAACATACATTAAAATTATTTTATTATACACATTCTCAGTACTCAAGTAATTTAAAGTTACATTGTAAAAAATGTAGTTTAGCGAGCGAGGAACAATTCCCTGTATTTACAAATTCCTCACATTTTCCATGTGATCAGCGTTTTAATTTCCCTCTCCCTGCCATGCGTGATGCCCGCCGTGGAAATCAAACCCACACTGCCCGGTATTTGCCAATTACTGTTCCAGCCCTGGTTTTAATTTGAATGTGTAGTTGCGAGAGTTTTTTATGTAGACACATTTTATAACTTGGAGTTATATTTTCGCATTTCGTAGATCGCTTGAAGTAAAATTTTACACATGTCATCCATACTACTATTATAAACTAGACTTCTACCCGCGGTTTTTCCTGCGTTTTTCAGGATAATAAGTACCTACCCTTCTATACCATGGTCTGGGTAATGGCATAGGTTACTTTTTACCGCGGGAAGTACCTTCTTCGTGGTCCTGCAGGCGAAGTATGTACAATAATTTTATGCAGCATATTAATAATGATTGCTTTAAAATTAAATAATAGAAAAATATGTTGTGATATATAAAAATAAGTAAGTTACTTAGGTACATTTATATAGGGTTAATGTGAGTTTTATTAGTACTTATGGCAGTTTGATAGTGATTTACCTGCGTATTTCATATAAGTATTCAATTGGCTTCAACCCATTAATGGCCCACTACTGGGCACGGGTCTCTCCTCTTGAGGAGGCCTAGGCCATACTCCACCACGCTGCTCCAATGTGGATTGGTGGAAAAGTATTCAATTATTTTTATAAAATAAAACAAGCTAATTACATACAAACCGACATATTCCATTCATAATCAAATAATGTAACTCGAGCATAAAAAAATCCGCCCACCCTTTTAATCAGTGCAACCCCCGTAATGAAATCTGGAACGCCATTAAGGGATTAAAAATAATTACTGCCCCTCATACATAGAGAGGGTCGAGAGTAGGGGCAGATCTTAATGAGCTATTGACATTTTTGGGGTTGAAACCAACGATGTGACTAATTATCTTCAAGATATGAGTATAATCTATATATATATATATATATAAAAGAAAGTTGTGTTAGTTACACTATTTATAACTCAAGAACGGCTGAACCGATTTGGCTGAAAATTGGTGAGGAGGTATCTTAGAATCAGGAGACGGACAGAGGATACTTTTTATTCCGGAAAATAGACCTGTTCCTGTGGGATAAGGTAAAATTTTGTTATATGTAGTTGATAGATTAGTTATTTATACAGATATAAAATAAAGCTCGGGGATGGATGTAGGATACTTTTTATCCCGGGAGTAGGAGCGGGAGCGGGAGTGGGAGCGGGAGCGGGAGCGTGAGAGGGAGAGGGAGAGGGAGGAGTACACAGAAACTGTAACGGCTAAGAATGGCTGTACCAATTTTAATGATTTCTGATTTGTTACATTCTTAGGCGATACGAAGTTTGCCGGGTCAGCTAGTACTCATATATAGACAGGGTGAAAATTAAAGACGGTAGTTGGATGAAAAGTACCCTGAATATTGATGATGGCCAATTTTACTGAACGGAAACATTCCTTTATTTAAAAAAATAATTACAACTGCATTTAAAGATTTAAAAAAAATCATTTGCTTGAGTCGGGAATTGAAATGGTGAAATGTGAAAAATAAAACATCCTGTATTTTGTGACACCAACCGAAAGGGTCATTCATAATTTCCACCCTGTATAGTTTATATAAATAGGAAAGATTGTGAAGATGTTTCGATTTTTGTCTTTTCTTCACGCGCTATGAACTTGGCCTTATGAAACTTACCAGTCCGTATGAAACTTGGGTCACAGATGGTCCCTATGCAAAACAAGAAAACAGGGTGTATTTTAACCTTGTATGTTCCCATGGGATGATATTGACGTTATATGTTTGTAATTTTATTTTGTGAAACCACTTTTCCGAGGAAAGTCGCCTGTTTTTATATGTACATTATCTGCCTACCTTTCAGTAAACAGTAACAAGAAGAAACAAAATTTTCAGAAAAACACATGAAATATTAAACAATAAAAAAATATGAAACAATCATTTAACATCACAATATTAAATCAAGATCCAGGCTTTCCTATACATCTGCAACCTATTTTTAACATCACCTATTAACTAGTTTTGTTAACAAAAACTTATTCCCATCCAACCGCACCCATAAAATCCATTTGCAGTAGCCGACGGTATTTTAAGCTCAAAACACCTACGATTATTACCAATAACCTTAACATTTTTATGTCCACACATTACTGCCTCATTCTTATTTTAAAGGTACCATCGCTTCGGAACAAACATCGGACGGTGGTCCGGGAAAATGTAGCTAAACATTGCATTAGTCGACCAAACACTTTGGAATAAAAGGACATAAAAATAGTCTCTTGTTCAGCACTTATGCCCTTTTTCACTTAGTTGATGTGCTTTAAAGGATGCATTTGGAATATCTCATTTCTATAACGTCGTAAGTAGTGTTCTTTTAGAAAGAGTAACGTCTTTTTGATATTTGTTGATGTTTTAAGGGAGTGTGCACAGTCGGCTCGGCAAAGGTTACGGGTGTGTACAAGTAATTAGTGGTGCCTAGAGACCTCCACTGCGTGGCGCTACACAGTAGCGTTTGTAAGGGTTTATATTTATTAAAACTTAGTAAACATCACTTAGAATAAGGAACATGGGACAAAAGTAATATTTGTAGGACAAAGTTTTATACGCCTTTATTTATGGGTAATGGTAATGGTAATGGTGATGGGCTCCAATTTCCGCATTTAGCCTCTAGGTTGGGCCATTTTGCGTAAATGTGTGTGCCGGCTAGTTGTCTAGCCAGCCTAGCTCCGTCCAGAAACGCAGGATCCTCCTGGTGTCTCCACAGGCTTCACGGAACGACCTCGGAGTGCCGAGGATTTCAGCCCGTTGGGTAGCTACGCCCACGCATTCCAGGATTACGTGAGGGGCTGTTTCTTCGGCCGATAGACACGCTCTGCATAGAGGGCTGTCGGTCATACCTAGAACATATAAATGTTTGTTAAGTGGGCAGTGTCCAGTGATGTTACCTACAATTACTCGCAGGTCTCTCCTGTCAAGTGACAGTAGCCTCCTGGTCAATCGTGCGTCGGGACAGGGCACTGTCTCCCGAGATTGTCTACACGTTTTGATTTGTGCCCATTGATCTGCATGTTGTTTTAATGTTTTTTTCTTTGACGTAGCCAGGATCTTAGCTGGTTGAATGCTAGTGGTAGTATAGGGGCCGGGCCAACCGCTAGCTGGTCGGATCCCCTTCTGGCCAATTGGTCTGCCATGTCGTTTCCTAGAGAGCCACTGTGCCCTTTGATCCATTGCAAGGTAATTTGGTTTTTTAGTCCTATGCCTTGCAATGCTTGGTGACACTCTAGTATGAGCCCAGACTGTATGATTTTGCTGTCCAGGGCCTGTAGTACTGCAGCGCTGTCGGAAACGATTCGTATATTTTGGCCTGCCAGGCCTCGTTTGGCGACTGCGTTTGCTGCCTGTATTATGGCGACACATTCACATTGAAATATGGAGCTGTGCTCGCCCAAGGCTATTGATATATGTATGTTTATTTCGGGTGAGTACACTCCTGCACCTGTTCCCGTCTTAGTTTTTGATCCGTCGGTATATATGCGTAATTCATGTATACCGGCTTGATCCTTGGTTTCCTCAGTGAGCTGTATTTGGTAGCTCTTATCAAAACTGAGTTGTTTGGGGACCTTATCATTGGGGGAGGCTATCAATGGTTGATTGACTATTGCCTCCTCCAGGATTTTGGTGTGAATCCCATTTGTTGCACCCCAAAGATTGAGCGATTTAAGTCTGATGGCTGCTGACGCCGCTTCTTGCTGTATAAACAGGTCGAGGGGCGTTAATCCCAGCAGTACCTCCAGTGCCGCTGTGGGAGTGGTTTTCATGCAACCCGTTGTAGCCACACAAGCTAGCCTTTGGAATTGTTGCAGTTTGTTTCTGGCTGTGGTTAATCTGGTTCTGGGCCACCAGACCACCGCGCCATAGCTGATAATTGGCCGTATTACTGCAGTATATAGCCACATGACAATTCTGGGGTGGAGACCCCATGTTTTGCCAAGCAGCCTTTTGCATTGCCAGAATATGGCACAGGCCTTTTGTAATTTGTTATCTAGGTGTTTGTTCCATAGCAGCTTGTCATCTAAGATGACACCCAGGTATCTGACTTCTCTGGTCAGAGTTAAGGTTGTGCCTCGGAGTTTTGGTAAGCGGTGGATATTAGTGATCCGCTTTTTTGTGAACAGTACAAGTTCTGTTTTTGATGGATTTACCAACAATTCGTGGTCGTTACACCATCGTTCGACGATTTTTAGGGCCCTTTGCATAAGGTCACAAAGGACAGCTTCAAATTTTCCCCTTACGAGGATTGCAATATCGTCTGCATAGCCTACAGTATAGAAGCCCGCCTCATTCAATGAGGAAATTAACTCGTCCACTACCAAGTTCCATAATAGTGGCGAGACAACCCCTCCCTGAGGGCAGCCCTTCGACACAATGGCTCGTGTTGTGCCGTTTACTGTAACTTGTACAGCCCTTTGCTTTAACATGGCGTCGATCCAATCGATAATAATTGGGTCCGCGCCATGTCTGAGCAGGGCTTGGCTTATGCTGTGGAATTGCGTCTTGTCAAAGGCTCCTTCAATGTCAATGAAGGCCGCAAGCGCTGATGATTGAGTTGATAGTGCTCCTTCTATAGGTAAGATAACACTGTGCAGTGCAGATTCTGTTGATTTGCCTGAGCAGTAGGCATGCTGTTGGTGGTGTAGAGGATACCGCTCCAGAGCTCCGTCTCTGAGATATGCATCACATAGACGTTCCATGGTTTTGAGTAGGAATGATGTGAGGCTTATTGGCCTGTATGATTTCGGTTGCGTGTAATCACTCTTACCTGGTTTGGGTATGAATACCACTTTCACTTCTCTCCATTTTTTCGGGACATAACCATATAGTAGGCAGGCCCTGAATATTTGTACCAAGTGTGGTGCTATGGTGTTTTTGCACCACTGAAGTAGTCCCGGAAAGATGCC
Organism: Thymelicus acteon; assembly: GCA_951805285.1. NCBI lineage: Eukaryota > Metazoa > Arthropoda > Insecta > Lepidoptera > Hesperiidae > Thymelicus > Thymelicus acteon. The sequence continues at coordinate 5,590,420 of OX638229.1, read as the reverse complement.
GTCTAGGCCTGCTGTTTTAAAAGGTGAGAAGTTGTTGATTGCCCAAAGAACTTTTTCCAAGGTCACAATTCTTTCGGCAGTGGTAACGGCTTCAGCGCTAGGTCGTCTAAACTCCGGCTGGTCCGCTTCTTCCCAGTCAGTGGTTCCAGTGATGTCACATCCTGGGAAGTGTGTTTCGAGTAACAGCTGACACATCTCGCTGGGTGTAGTTGTGTAGGTGTTATCCTGTTTTCTCAGAGAGCCTAGGTTCCTACTCGGTTCACTCGAGAGGATGGTCTTTACTCTGGCCGCCTGAGTATTTGATTCGATGTTTGTGCAGAAATTTCTCCAACATTCTCGTTGTCTTTCGCGAATCCGTTTTTTATACAAACGTTGCCAGCGTTTATAGGCATCCCAGTCTGTATCTTTTCGCGTGTTGCTTGCTCTGTTAAACAGTTTGCGCAGTTTTCGTCTCATCCTCTCAAGTTCTGGTCCCCACCATCCATTATGGCTGGCAGTTCTTGTTGAGGGTGTTGTTAGTGGACAGGTTTCTGTAAAGCTGTTCATTAGCGTTTCTGTTAGTTTGTTAACGTGATTCTCTATGTCCGCAGGTTCGTAATATCCCACCGGAATCGTTTTGAGGTTCGGACTTGCGGATATTAGCAAACCAAACTTTGTGCGATCTGTCCGTCTTGGGTTTCGCCAAAGTTCCGGTTTTTTTGAGTCGACGTTTAGTTTGTATCTTACCCATCTATGGTCAGAGCAGGACAGTTCCTTTGACACGTGCCAAGGATCTCTTCCGACACTTTTTCCGTAGCGAGTGTGATGTCGATAATAGTTTGAAATCTGGAGGTAATGAAGGTTGGTTCTGACCCCCTGTTTATAAGCCTGAGATCTGTGGAAAATAAAAATTCTACAAGTTCCTCACCTCGTTTGTTCGGAGATTCGCTGCCCCACAGGGTGTGGTGCGCGTTTGCGTCCGCCGAGATGATTAGCTCAAGCTTCTTGGACTCGCAGTGCTTGATGAGGTTTGCCAGCTCGACTGTTGGTATGTCCGCATCGCCCGGCAGGTAGGCTGATGCTACAATCACCTCCGGGAGACTTAGGCAGTTGGTCTGGAGCCTGACCGTAGTCAGGTCTCTGGAACAGAACTCATTCATTAAAACTGCATTGATTGAATTTGGTACAAATATGCAAGTGCGTGGATTAGTTATGGTTGTATCAAGAAGTATTTTACTTCCGATGTTGTTGAGACCGCATATCCTGTCCTTCCTTATCCACGGCTCCTGGATAAGGGCGACGGTTTTGTTGTTTACCTCCAGCATTCTTCGCAGGGTAGCCGCCGCGGCTTGTTTATGCTGGAGGTTGACTTGTACGATGTTAGTACAAGTTGGGCGAGGAGGAGCGAAAGGGACTGCTCAACTCCTCCGTATCCGTGTTCGACGGAACGTCCTGGTCCATCAGTCGCGCGATATCCTCTGCCAGGTCCCCGACATCGGTTTCCACAACAGAGGGAATCAGCAAGCGTTCCGATGTCCCACTGTGCTCACCTGTCGTTCCCTGCCTTTCGGCTGGGTTCGACTGGCGCACTGGCGCACCGGCCATTCCTTGCCTTTCGGCTTGGTTTGGCTGGTTCGCTTTGGACGTAGGCGCATCCACCCCCTGAGCCGCGCACACACTCTGCTTTACAGCGGAGCGGTTTTCGCAAACCTTAGGGGCAGACGCAGCCTCAACCGGGTCGGGCGGGGTGTCCTGCAACCTACCCGTGTTGCCGAAGAACCGGATGTAGGCGTTGCCCAGTTTGTAACACAACCTGCGCCCCCTTGCTAGGATGCCGGGGATTTGGTCGACTGGAATACCGAGCACTAAGAAGGTTCCCGGTGGGTCCCCTTTATGGCGCTCGATATTGTAAAGCGACCATCTGCCAACCTGGTACCACTTGTTCTGGCCGGCCAGGATCTGCTGGATCCTTTTTGGGTCGTCCGAACAATGTGGTAGCAGGACGGCGGACTTCACCCGTCTGGGGATGTCCGATTGTCGCTTCACTACCAGCCGTGTCCCCGGAATTGGTGACTCAAGAGTGGCTACGGTGTTCTTAAGCCACTCTACGTCATTTCTGTCCTCGCACTGGAGTTTTAACACTCCTTCACTGTGGAAGGGTTTCCCTCGGAAGGAGGGCCAGTACGGGACCTGTTGCGCGTCTGCTGGTGTCTCGGCTAGTTTTTCAATGCTGGATTCCAGCAGGCCTTTGACGCACTCCACCTGTTCGGGTGTGAGGTCGGTAAAAGGCTCCGCCATCACCGCGACAAAGAGGTCACTTAGGACCACCGAGTCTGCGTAGGTGATGGCTTCGCTCACCTTCCCCGTGGAGGCCTTCGCGCGCTTTGGAGCGCTGTAGATCGGCGATTGTGTATCGTCAGGGCGAAGGCGTTTGGGTCCCTTAGCCTGGCCACCTTGGGGCTTGGCTTCAGGTGTAACCTTCGCCTTGCCATGACGACGCCGCTTCTTTGCCGTAGGCGCGTTGGGTTTCCCCTTCACAGCCTGACCAGATTGGGCTGCCTTTTCGCCGCGTTGACTAGATCCTCCCTGGCTTTCACCAGGGCGGTTCGTCGTCTCCGCGTCTACTGAGGCATTCGGAGCCGTTGCCGGTCCTCCCAAGCTGGTTGAGGGAGCGTTCTTTGCAGCTTCAATGCTGCGTTGCTTGAGCTGGCGCCTCTGTTTATGAGTGCCGCGTCTGCGTTTATGCACCTTCCATTCTTGTTCAACAGCCCGTGAGGAGCCGGATGGAATGGGGGTTGCGTTGTTGGTACAGGGCAATTCCGAGGAACCGACGTCCTGTTGTTTTGCAGTTAGTTGATTTTTCGGGTCTTTACTCGTGCGATCCATTGCGCTTGAGAGACTGTATTCATTCTCCGTGGCGTCCCACCCTCCAGGGAGCCCGCAGATGGGGATGTTCATCCGAACACCAGGACCTACCACAGAGAGTATAGGATCCGGGGTCCGCCATGCAGCGAGCCTGCACGATGCGAAGAGGTCTACGGTTGTCGGGTCGAGATTTTGACCCGTACTCGCCATAGGCTCCGCGCCTCGCCGGCTGCGCACTACATGACCCCGTAACCCTCGCCAGATACCCTTAAGGGGTTCCTTTGCCGATTACCTTAGGTTGGCTACTCCCAAGGCCATCGTTTTGGTGGAAATCCAGACCAAAGAGGGCGTGTTGCCATCCCAGGTAACTACTGCCCGACCCGGGGTAGGCTCAACCCTCCAGGACTCCTTCATCCCCCCGCACGACGCTCAACTACGCACGGCACAACACGTAGGTGGGCTCAAGCCCACTCCATAATGGAGAGGCCGGTCTGACTCGCCCACTGGTCTAGACCTAGGGTAGGAATAGGGAAAGGGAAGGATAGGTGTTATGAAAAGGAAGATTGGTAAGTTAGGGTGGGGAATAGGAAGTGTGGGATATTACCGCCCAGGAGGGCAAGGGATTGGACGGTAATAGTTCGGGAAGCCGGGGTCGCATACCCGTACACCATACCTCAACCACCGGACAGATAAATTGAGATAGTATCCCGTGACTTATGGCGGAGAGGGTAGGAATAGGGAAAGGGAAGGATAGGTGGTGTGAAAGGGATGATTGGTAGGTTTGGGTGGGAGATAGGAAATGTGGGATATTACCGCCCAGGAGGGCAAGGGATTGGACAGTAATAGCTCGGGAAGCCGGGGTCGCATACCCGTATACCATACCACAAATACCGGACAGGTAAGTTGGGATGGTATCCCCTGACTTATTTTATTTATGGGTTTAGGTAATATCTTTTCATTGCAATACAAATTATGATCAAACTGTCCGAAATGTAAATTTTCACTATTCTATCTAACGACAAGGTACATATTTTAAAGCATCTGACCCAAACCTACTATTCGAGTTCTAGTCTAAAATAATTGGAAGAAAATGGCAGTTTTCTATAAACTATCTGTATATTTGTGTGTTTTTGTGGCTTTGCACGCTTTTTCCAGGATAATAAGTACTCTTTATCATTCCAGATCATCTAACTGTGTGCTAAATTTCATGAAAATTCGTTTAGTAGCTTTTACGTGATTAACAAACATACAACCTTACAAACATTTTTTTTCGTTTATAATATACTTAATTAGGATATTTGATACTGACATTCTGAATTATTCGGATAGATCATGAATGTTAATAAAATAAAATGAATGTTGTCAACGACTATGTTATACGAGTGTATTTTAAAATCAGGCTCTATTTTTTGACGACCTGTGTGGCGCGATGGTTACCATGCTGGATCGCCGCGCCAGGGTCCTGGGTTCGATTCCTCGCTAGGCGGAATTTTAAATGATGAGTTTGAATTACTGTTCCTGGTCTGGGTGCGTGTTCTTGTCTTCGTGTGTTGTCCATAGCATATGCGACACAGGGAATCCTAGTGTTGGGCTATGAGTGTGAAGCATTAAATTTTATTTTATTTGTTACATTACATTCAAAGATAGCCGATATTCTTTCAAAACACAATCCCCTGTCCATTAGACAGATCAGTCCCATTCCAATCGCATTAGTGTCTCAGTCTGTCTGTGTGTTTAACTGAACAAACAGTGTCTCGGACGGTAGCTCGCAGTTTGCTGTTACCCCGCTAATGACTGATGTCAGGTGCCGCCGATACTGGCCTTTTTGTATCATGAATGATACAAATTCATTTCAACCTACTTGTATGTACCTTTATGGCTGTACCTTGGTACTCTTTAAAGGTATCATAGGGTTTTAAAAAAAGGGTTTGAAAAAAAGAGGACATTTTCAATTAACTTCCATTTTAGAAGATATAAAAAAATTTGATTGGTATTTTATTTTATGAAAATAAGTTATCCATATTAATAAACCACATCGTTATTAAGTACATTCTGATAAGTTCTGAATTATGGTATTTTTATCATATTAGTTACTCATGCATATTTATTATTTTTATTCGAGTGTTAATCCAAACACGATCTATTCTCAACACCATAAAAACTAACAATTGTTCCAAACCAGATTGGGACCTATAACTAATTACCCAAATGGGGCATTTCGTTAGTTTTACGACCTATTCTGTGCTGTTAGCACGTCATTAAATTTCCTACATTTCCCATGATGATTTACATAGATTATATAAACCACATTTATTAACCCGTAATGACTTAACATTTGAATTTCAACTCTGGACGAATGACGTAAGCTTCAATTTTGGACAATCAGGTTTTAAGATAGGGTTTTTATGACAGTAATATTTTTGAAAATATTATTTATATTTACTATCTACTACTTATTACACAGTGATTAAGATTTAGAATGCGTAGTTTGTCTTCTTGAAACGTCATATCTGCTTTAATTTAATTATATTGCTAACGACACTATTGCATTTCCTTTCTCATTTATTTTCCTTTCTCTTTGAAAAATAATAATATAACAAAAAATATATCAACAAAATGCTGCTCTTAAGAGTGGTGAACGACATGAAATACATAAGAATACTGAATGAAAATGTATTCGAAGCGGTTTTCTGAACACTTCAGTAATTAAATTTCGACATTGCGTCGCCAAGTCCTGTTATATTATACATATATCAAACTCATGTCCAAGCAGTGTGGCCTTAAATGACGACAAAAACAACCACTATTTAATACTGAATGTTTAGTGGTAATAAATATAGGAGATCCCGAGTGATTCACTTTGACGCATAAAAGTTACGAATTAAAAAGGACAACAGCGGACAAAGAAGCCATTTTGCATGATACTGTGACAGTCTTCATTCGGATGCCGCTTTGCAGAGTTAGAAAACTTATAGAATTGCCCGTCATTTTACGATTTTTAAAGGAAACTTTTACAAATAATATTTGTAATACGTAAATATATATGTATAAAAACACATGAAAAGAATCATTATCGGAAGTAACCAATGGAAGTGATTGTAACTGCTACTAACTTGAAATACGTTATTAATAAAATAATAAATATTGAAATGTCTTTTACGTAAAAGGGAATGTAGCCGTAAATATTATAAGTAAACAGCAAATTAATACTATCGCCTTGTCTCTGTAACGTTTAGGTACGTAGCAAGAAAATTAATCATTAATGTAAAATTACATGCAATTCAAAATGTCCTTGGAGTTTTACAACAGAACAGATAATAATAATTATATGCTTTTCTCAGACAATTGATTTCATTAATTAACAGCATTTTTAAAAAATGATTTCACGTATTTAACCCAATAAAAATGTTAAATGTAAATGTCAAAAGATACAGAAATAACTTTCTGCAGGACATTTCTGTACTCTACTCAACTCTATGAAAAAATGCATCAATACTTCTTTGTGCGCTGGGAGTGTAAATTTGGGCCTTCAGTGTCGCCGAGTCGTTTTAACACTATATCGCTAATTGGACACTTAAGCCACGGGAGGGTTAAAACAGTTTTTATTTGGGGCCTTTCAGACCACTGGAGGTGACGACTGATCTCACCGTCGTTGTCATTATGTGGGTTCAACTTACGGTGTCTTTTAGATGGCCAGAAGGAAATCGGATTTTATTGATGTTTTAGTCTTTTCATTTTTTGACACGATTCCTATTGAAAACTAACTATTATAAACATAATTTATTAATGGAATGGATTTTGGTATGTTTCTCAGAGATAATTAGAAATGGACTGATGAGGCATAGTGCATATTATAAATTATTAATTAAGGAATTAAGTTCCTACTAACAATTAACATAATTTAAATTAGGTGTTAAATTAGGTGTTACAGATCTCAACGAGCGCAGAATTTAGCTTAGACATTAAGATGGATTGTAGCTAATATCCATAAGTAAATAATAATAATGCACTTATGTATGGGGTAAAGAAGTCAGTCACGGAACATCATTTAAATCAATGAAAATGTTGTTTACTTATTTAAATCGCAGTTTCGGAAAGCCAGAAATATTGCTGGTCACCTTTTTTGTTGGCTGTCGAGTGTCAATGCATCGCTGATGTCCATGGGCGATGGACCGCCAGGTAGCTCATCTAGTCATTCATTAACTACTGATAAAAATAAACAAAATAGTAAAACGTCTAATGTCCCAACTCAGAGTCACTAACGGTTACTTAAATTGCTCCTTAGTACATAATTTGTATGGTGATTCTTTACTAAGGAGCAATTTAAATAACCGTTAGTGACTCTGAGTTGGGGCGTTAGTGTAGCTTTTCGATATCTTTTAGCTATGTGCACTATGATTTATTCATATCTGTACAATCATGGCTTAACTGAAGTGAATCAGTTAAAAGTACAGATATTTTAGGCAGTACCTTTGATAATTGCTAAGTAAACTTCGAACATTATCGCAAACATGTAATAATCTATTTCTTTTTCACGACATTGTCATAAATAGTTAGAACTTAGACCATGAATAAGTGTTAATGTGGTTGTCACATTGTTTGTGACAATTGCGGACAATGGACGAAAATATTTGTTTAAACGCACATTGAGAACTCAACCTTAAAATCAGTATATTAAAGTACCATTTTGCAAGACAAAGAATCTGTATTCACACCACGCCAATGACAAAAATATTAGCGCATGTCTTTTCGTGTGGTGTTAATAAAAGAAATACTTATTGTAGACGATTGTCGTAATTCCTATTTGAAGTGTAATGTCGTTTGTTTGGACTGGTGATTTCTGAGTCACGAGTTAGTGTTGCGACGTTTGAAGTACTGTCCGAAATTGGTGCGGTTACCTTATAAAGCTGGGCTTTTAGAGGCGAATTATTAGGTGACAACGATATATTCATGATATGAGTTAGAATGTCGGTAATTTATGGTAATTTAGCGTTTGAATGAAGAGGCAATATTACATGAGTCACGTAGAATTTGAAAAACGCTGTTTTAGCACAGAATCCTGAAAATGATAAAAAAGGTTGTAACTCATATGACGCTCATATACTCTTATCCCCATTCTAGGATTCCTTGTGTCGCTGGCAATCCCTAACCATCTTTTATCTGTCACTAACGGTGTCACACTGTAGACGGCATCCTATTTTTATCTTTAAAAAAGATTACAAAAACCAAAAGCGATAAAGATGTTCTAAAAATACAACAAAATTCCTGTACTATTTCTGTACTGTAACACTAGTATTCAGTATAAATAATGCTTGGCTATTGAAACTTCAACAGTTTGCTTCCCTGACCTAACAATGGGCGAGCGAGTCACGCAATGACAAAATACGACCCTTGGAGCTCCATCATCACGCCCTCTCTGTTATTATAGCACTTCCGATACCTTTGCATGGAGTTTGATATCTTCACAGGTAATGTTGGCGTGTCTGTTGGTTGTTTGAATCGTTTGAAGGTAGTTTGAAGTTCCAGAAGTTTAGTTGGAGGAAGCTTGGTCCTTGCGATTTACAGGTATCAAAGTGTTTAAATTCAGGTAGGCACAGCTAAAATTAGCTGATTAAATTTCTTACTTTAAGAATTGGTCCCGATTCATTTCTAATAATGAGCTCGATGAAGACTTGAAGGCAACTCAAAATATGTATAATGCTTTTGGATATACTGTGTTTCTCGAATACTGTTTTATAAAGTCGGTAAATTTTAAGTAACATTTTGATTACCGTTTAGAACTGAGTAGACCCGGTAGTCAAGAGTAGTCTCGACGGCCATTCGCTGACAGCGATGGGCTGTGCACACGCGATACGTGAATTATGCCGCCGTCCGAGACACTCACAATATCACAATATCTTGCTCCACTGTAATGGAGAGGGATTGAAATTGGCAACGCCTTTAGCTCGCCTTTGCCGTGCCATGGAACTGGAACTGAAACTGGACTAACGGTGAGATTCTTGGTTGGAAAATTATCCTATCCTAGTAATGTTATACATGCGAGAGTTTATGAAGATGTTTCGATGTTTGGGTTTAACTACTAAACTTTTTACTAATTAAGATAAAACTTGGCAGACAGACAACCTAACCTTAGCCGTCCAGTAAACGAACAGTTCCTTAATGTACGGTTTGTGGAATTAAAATAATATACCTATTTTGTTATATACAAAGGTATTGTATTTGACATAATATCGGTTGGACGATTTATATTGGATAGGCAACCTGCAATAAAAGACCTAGGAATTTTAATGCGTCCAGATTTTAGTTACGCCGACCATATTCGTAATTTAACTACTAAAGGCTACAAATCATTAGGGTTTGTCGTGAGGCAATCTAAAGATCTTGAAAGTGTCGCAGCGATAACAATATTATACTATAGCTTTTTAAGAAGCACTTTGGAAAATAACGCAGTTATCTGGAGTCCAAATGACATAAAATACATACTCATGTTGGAGAAACTTCAAAAGAAATTTTTGAGGTGGATTTACTTTAAAAAGTATGGGTATTTATGTGTAACCATATTTATTCAGGGAATGATGGGATACGATTCTCTGGAAGTACCTAAGGTAAGATTCTTATAATTTAATCACAGGTAAAATTTCTTACCCTTCAGTGCTAAGTCTGATATCTCTGAATATACCAAAGTAACCATTAACCACGTTCGTCGGCATACTCTGTTCGCAATACGGATCTGATTCTGATCGCAGACGAGCATTGACTCTGCTTAATGGTGTACTAGCATGGGATCCGACTCTAGGTCCTTCTGTTTTTCGGAGAACGGTCAAGCGACATGAGCAGACATTATAAACGCATTAGATTTTTAAGATCTCTACCTAGGTAATGTTTACATTAAAATTGTCTGTATTAATAAATAAATAAATAATATTTTTGTAAGTTACAACTTATGTATTTTTAAACGGCATTCTTTACACAGAAATTACGCATTAATTTGACCCAAACGCCATATTTACTAAATAATATTCATCGAATTAAATTCCCGAACTTCATATCTTACTTACAATTTGTATAGGAGGTCGGGAGGGGTGGCAACCCTTCTATTATAGCGACGTCACCCTCGATTTGCAATACAAATTAGCGCTCCTTGACGGCAGATTTTGATTGTACATAACTATATAATTATATACATATATTAGTCATAGCCAGCGGCGTCGTTAGTCAAACTTGATTACTTGACATAGTTGCATCGAAATATTCGGATGGACTACGGTTTTATTTAGCTTGCCCTGTTTGTTTTTTTGGGTCAAATCTTGCAATAATTAGACTTACTTCGACTTATCCTAAGGAGTTGAAATTTTACCCTATTTCTTTAGCTTCGATGGCAATGCATTTTTGTGATAAGCGTTAGCTGATGCTAAACACAGATTTGATTCCAGCCGAAGGAACTTTAAGAAGTTCACAAAAACATTAAGATGTTTTTGTTTAGTTATTTAAACTATAAAATTGCGTATTTAATTTTTAAAACTATTAATTTTTTATGAAATAGTTGGCTGGCTTCATATAGTTTCATACAGTTAAACAATCAACAAATTTGATCTGATCTGCGAGCTTATTGGATATTGACATACCTACTTACCTACAGGTTAAGCAGTAGTAATCTTGGCACCCCTCCAATGATTGGTACTTTGTATTTAAAATCCGTTTATTGCCAATTGTCTCTGTTAACGAGGCATGATATAATTTAATTTTTCTGCGTTTACTGTACTGTCAAACATAACTGGCAATTTTTAAACTTATCAGCTAGTAAAAGGTATAACAATTGTGTGTCAGCTCCGAGCCTCCGACGCCCGACTGGAGTTTTATTATTATCATTAGATGGCGTTGTTACTGATTAGGTACAACGCCATCTAGATTCTGTGTTACGAATTACAAATATAACGCATAACGTAACGGAGAAAGTTTGATTTTACTTCTCATAAAATTTCATACTGCGGGCTTAAATATGAAAATCGATTCTAAAGAGGTTAAACTCTAAAAATACTTTTGCGGCGACCGCAACGAACGGGGTGTTTTGTTACGAAATTCTTAAAAATAGCTATAAACCCTATAACATTCAAACCCTGCAACAAATTCTATGTCTATGCCCAGAAACAGACAAAAGTTAATACTTACCACAAACATGGAATTATACCCTAATACACCTTAAAATCCCCATCACATATGTATCACAGCCATATACCACGCGATCCCTCGTCAACACAGACACGCAAATTGTATTATCGGATTACCTGTTAGTACACACGGCAACTAGTGTATCATTAACGTAATATTAAGTACCTGCATTAATAGTAATAATTGCATAATATTTATAATTACAATAATTAATGCTGCATTAATATTAATATTGTTATACCTATGTTTTATCATAGACCTATATCTATATACTATACTAGACAGGCTGTTCAGTACTAAAAGTTTCGAAACCTACGTTGACATCTTATTTTCGGTTTACACGTATTAAGTAGTTAAGTAGTTAACTAAATTTTAAGTAAATTAATAAACGGAATAATAAGTAAACGGACAATTTAGTAGTTTAGTAATTTAGTAGTTAAGTAATCAAGTAGATAAGTAATTTACAAAATTTTTCTATTTTCTGTTAAGTAGGTGGGCGGGGCTTATCACTTAACACGTTTGGACAGGCACTTTTAAGTTAAAATTTAGTAAAATGCTTAAGTGGTTAAGTAGAATTGTATGAACTAAAGAGCTTTACTAAATTATTACGTGTGGACGGACACTAAAAATTATTTACTTAAAATTTAGTTAAAATTTACTTATCTACTTAACTAATTAATACGTGTAAACCGGACTTTATGGTGCCAACACTGGCCTTGATGCCAACGCATTTAATCGGCTGCGAGCAAGCGGGACAAGTAGAGGTCATTTTTGAAAAACCCCGACCGTTCAAGAACACATAATAACGCATATTGTTTATTGTGCACAGTTAAAACGTCTTCATTATTTACGTTTGAACTTTATTTGAGTTTATTTAAATCATAATTGGTAAATAACTATATTTTTACTTGCATTTAAAAAAAAATATTTAGTACCATTGAGATATATACATAGAGGAGACATCTCAAACAAAATGTGTGTTCCACCGCCGCGGCGCGGCGCCGGCTTGCCCTCCGTTCTCTTTTCAAACTAGAAGCCTCGTTTGCACACTTGCCATAGAGTAACTTTGTATATGACACTTGCCGAACCAAGACGGCAACCTATGCAAGCTTTTATATTTCATTAACATGCTAGTGGCTTGCCAAGTTCAAACGCTCCTTATGATTTTTTCATTCCAAAATGGCGGGAACATTGCATAATAATTTAATTAAATTCGTTTTAGTTGATTTAAGTTAATATTTTGTTTTCTTATCGATGATATTATGTGATACCATTATCTTTTTTGTTTTTGTCGTGCAATTGTGACACATTCTTACTTTTACACATTATTACGCACGACGGCATTTTTTCAGTTTTTTCATAAACAATTTTGGCATGCGGCCGCAATGAGCGCAGCCGAGTGACAGCCGAGTGACAAAATGAAATGCAGCCGGCCGGCTTTAATGCACACCCCCGAACCAATGTTCGCGGTGTCTGTTCTATACGCTAGTAATACTAGTTCAAAGTTTAGTACAAAATATTTCATATCCGGCATCTTGAACCGAATTTGACCGAACGAAGCGCTGTCAACAAGCTGTCAGTGAGTACGAAAAATGTGACACTGATTTTCTTCGGAACAGCCCGTCTACCTATATATTTAAGTCTATGTGTTTTATTAAGCTTATCCTGTTTGTATGGGTCAAATTTTGCAAGCCTAATAGAACTGCTTCCTCGTTACCAAGTGTTGAAATTTTACATATTGCTGTAGTTCTGATGACAACGATGATATGCTGGGCTCGTTCGATTGCTCTGAGCGTAGATGTTATTCAGTACAGTGATTAATGTATTCAGAGTGTTATGATGATGCGGGACGGAAGGAACAAAAACTGGCACTAGAAGAAACTGGCAAAACTAGAAGCGTTTTTTTTTTTTGTCATTAACCATGGACGTAAAAAAAGAACGGACGCAATCCCAACAACAAATTCAGTGAAGCACCCATAGTAATACCAACTCTCTATTCGTACAAGTACACACACCCACACATTGACACCATACTGCTATGACATTGACACCATCGCGAATCAAAAATTACAAAATTACGCACACATGGTAAGCGAGCTGTCATTGCTATGCTTCACTCTCGATTAGACAAGGTTACATCCGTTCTTTTTTTTCAGCAACATTCAGCAGCGATAGCTTGTAGGCGGCTTTTCTGCAACAAGTTTCATTTTCAGACAGTCTTAGGTCTACCCCTTCATACGAGTACATAGTTTGTTCCACGCTTTATTTAATTACAAGCACTACCTATTGCTGCAATAATGACATATGAAACAAACATTCCCCTCTCTCCCTCTGATTCTCGTTAATTACAATGACTGCTCCAATTTGCGGTGTTGAATGTCCTCCCCGCAATCAAATGGCATTCTGTGTAATTACTAGCTGGTTTGATTTGATAGACGCAATGATATTAATGATATTTTAAGTACAAAAAAAGATAATAAGTATGAAATGTTAGACTTTTAACAGACTTCAAAAAAGGAGGAGGTATTCAATTCGACTGTATTTTTTTTATGTTTGTTACCTCAGAACTTCTGACCTACCTCAGAACTGGGTGAACCGATTGTGATAATTCTTTTTTTAATCGAAAGCTGGTGCTAATCATGTGGTCCTACCTAAATTTGAGCTAGATCTGACGAGTAATTTTTGAGTTATTTTGAAGTCGGTTATTTTTTTTTGGTAAAGTTCAGATTATAAAAAAATACAGTCTCTTATTCTAATAAACATATTGTATTATTATTAATAAACTATACATTGTTTAAACTATTGATCATTTCGGTATTTAAGACCGTTATTCCATTGATAGCTCAAAATGAAAGAAATCTCTTAATTTAACATAATCTTTAATGGTATTCCGCAATAATTAAATGATTAACAGATATATGTATGTATACCTAGGTAACACTAACTTGTATATTATTTAGCTGGTGTTTCACGTCCTACTGCAGATTTTTTATTTTTAGGTAGATATCTAGGTGACTTTATTATAATCATTTCATGAAATAACCAACTTGTGCAATGACAGAATTTTACATCACTTTGATCACTCCATAGCTTCTAATCACAGTGTCTAGGTCGCTATATTTTAATTTTGATCAATAAACGTTAAATAAAAAAATACAGGTAGCAAGCAATGACTATAATTACTAGCCCTTATCAAAGAAGAACAAGCCAAACAAGAACATTATACAAGAAGCTAAACAATCGTGAATCGTCGATGTAGCTCTAAGTTTAGGGTACCTTAGATATCAGTTGGCAAGACGCCATATTGCTAAACAGATAAGCTGAACTCGTGAGGAATGCTGAGGTTGGGAAGCTCCTGGGAACCGACACCTGGGCAGGTTGATAACACGGTTAGCCTAACCGGTAATGGTATCTGCTACCTGATACCGAAATATACTGGTATAGGTACATAGGTTTAGATTCTTAATCACTGAGTGAACTATGAAATTGCAGATCCGCTATCGGAGGATACTAAAAAATTATGTAAGCTTATATCTTTTAGGTGTAGGTTAGGTTAGGTATATTATTTACGATATTATTGCTACGTATACTTTATTGACATGTTTTATAACCAGGGCGACATAATCGCTACAGCGACAAAGCCCTTTCTTTTGAAATAAAAAAAAACTATGAAATATTAAGAATTGGTCGTACCAATTATGAATTTAGAAATTCTAGCAGTTCAGTTCCATGCATCCTTTTTGTTATTTTTGAGGTAAGTAAGTAAGTCAAAAAAATTGTCAAGTGACAATTTTATTAAGTAGTTTTAGAATTTAATTTTAGAATCAGTGTCCTCAGGAAGCACGACTGACGTCAGAAGAAGCAAAACTCATCGCTACCATCAGTATTCTACACAAATACCCCCAAAATCACCCATAAACCCCTTTTAAACACCATGGATCTTGGAACTTCGAAGCATATTATAATTCCGGCGTCTCAGCACAATTTCGGGCGACTAAATATGAATCGTTGCTCAAATAATAAGGGTTCCGCATTAGGGGTGGGTATGCAAACATCTCAATTACCACAGTTATTAATTCAGGGGTTGTTGTTAATCAAACCGTTGTCTCGGTAAACAGTAGGAGCTGCGACGCGGAACAGGTAGGGTTTCTTGTGTTTATTATGAGGAGCACAAGAGAAATAATAACCTCTTACCTACTTATTATTTTCCGCTGCTGCACTAAAGATAGGAAAGCTGTTAAAAAGAAAATCTGAGCTTTTCGTCATATTTTTTTTCTGGGTAGGTTATCCTTTGGGCTACACAACTTTACTGGTTTGTATGTGCATCGTGTCTTTAGCAGTCAATCAACAGTAATTAGGTACTCTGGATATTGATCATTGTGTTACCGAAGAGGTTATTTTAATTAATTGGTTAAAGCCAATTAATCTGTCCTCAATATCTAGACTTAGTACTAGGTCACATATTTAATAAGAATAGTCCTCTTTGTGTCATCTGTTTCACTCAGAAATACATTTTAGAAACGTGATCGTATCAGTGTAATGTTAATGCCTATTTTGGTTGCTTTCAACTCTAACGCAAAAACATAAGTAAATATGGTATGGAAAATACACACTTATAGCCCCATACTAGGATTGTGTACTCTGTGTCTCGGGTGCCATGGAGAACATACAAAGACAAGAACACAGACACGAAAAAGAATTCAAGCTCATTATCCAAACATTCGATACTTGGCTTACCTACTAACACTTTACCCTAACACTTTACCATTATGTAGAAGTGCGGTGAAGTACGCCCAAGACCTCCCAAATTATTAAGAAATCCTCAATGACAGTACAGTAGGCTGCAAAATGATGGAAGCCTAACATTGAATGTTTCCTACATAAAAACCAATGTAATCTCTATCCTATTAAATTAAATAAATATATAAAATGTAAGTGATCAAAATCTACTTTATAAAAGTAAATAAAAAAATAAAAAAAAACGTGCATGCTTTTAAAAAAGCTGTCACCAGCCGCCAAGCATACCATGATGCGCTCTTTAATTTGATATTCATATTGCAGTATTCGATTTATTTTTATTTTTTGATTGATTGTACATGCATTCATACATAGCTACTTACATACATACAAAATACGCGCGAAAAACATTACTCTTCTTGGCAGTCGGGTAAAAAGTCATTGCTTTTTGCGCAGAATCAATTTGTAAACTTCCATTACCAATATGTTCCATAAATCCAGTCCTGACTAGCTTATAAACCTATATAAAACGACTGTTTATAATTAAAAGAGAATCGCATGATGCAACGAAATGATTCAATAATGTAAGTAAATAAATAACGAATATCCAATCCAATAAAGTTGGGTGCGGCTGCGGCAGAATCTAATGTGTCAGTCAAGTTGTAACGTAAATCCGTTTCAATGGGTCCTATTATTTAATCATAGTAAATAATAATTTCAATTACATACTGTCAATGCGCCTTGAGATATCCTCTAACTTAGAGAGCGTCAGCAAAACAATTTAGTGATATAATGTGTATTTGGCTGTTATTAGGAAGGTGCGCCGACATACATCTTTATGCAATATTTTGTCTTCAAACGTTTGCAGTGACTTTTAAACTATGTTTATTAAATATTACTAAAATTTCAAGTAAGTTTGTGTTTCGAAGCTCAATATCTTCCACGGCGGGATTAGGAAAGAATCCAGCATTTTTTAGTATAAGTAGTATACTGTATTTATTTAAATAATATGATTATGGTGTACAATAAAGATTGTTTTGTTTTTGTTGTTACTTTTTATTAAATGCTTTTATTTAATTCAAAGGCTGCCTTTATTTTTTTGTATTCTGCGCATAATAATATTATAGTGGTATCATAACAAAATTGGCAGAAAATTCGTTAGACGAAGAGAGTCTTGCTTTCAATATACCTATTGAAATAGGTAGTTATTTGAAAACGATGTATATTTGCTGACGCTACTAGCCGCACTTCGTGTCGGAGTGCGCATCACGTCATGCGTTGCGTGACCGTCTGGCAGGTGTTTTGAACAATGTAAATGTATTCTGCACCTATTGATAAGAATACTAGGTAATAGGTATTAGGTATTAGGCTTAGACTAAGGCAACACCATTTGCTACTAAGGCGTTAGAAAAATTAATTATAAAAAAATATTTGGTGTTCATATTTACGAATAGGCACTTAGATGAATAATGAGATTAATTATTAAATGAAAGTCAAACTACGCTATCCCTTAACAAATCCCTACCATTAAGTAATTTTTTTTATTTTAACTCCTCGATTAAAAAATAAAATTGTTAAAATCTCATTCTTATCAGTGTATCATACGTTAGTTATTAATTTCAAAACACAACTCTGGTTGAACATTTTCAAACTGTAAGGAGTTTTGCGGTGTCTGATGTTAGGTACTTGAAACTTAAAAAAGTTAAATCCAAGTATTTTATTGACGATATCATGAATTTGAGTTACCTCATTATAGCAATTACAAATGCATTATGAGCGATATCTTTATAACCTTACAATAAATAATAAATATGTAAAATAATTTATTTTGCCACTAAAATAAATTTTATTTCCGCAAATGGCATTCTCCGGGTTAAATAAAATTATTATTCCTACATCTACTTAATCGAAGCATTAAAGAGCAACCGTCAACTCCATCAGACGTGTACATGTACAATCGAAAAACACAAAACGCAGCAAAGGACGTTATTTAACCCGCCGGCTGCTCCGCCATGTTCGGTCCTGTATGTACAGCACCCATAGCAATTAACCCTTCGCTGTCGCAGCCCTTTGTAACCCTTTAATACCCGACCCATTGTGTCAACTGTCACTGAGAACTGAATTAAAAGTGGGTGTATTAAATTTTTTACCGCCTATTCGAAGTATAAGGGGTGCTGAGTGGGTAATAACATGGTTGATGGTGAAATGACAGCCTTTTAAGCATCTTTTTAGTTGTCGAGTGAGTTCTTGTTCGGCGATTGTAATTTGACTTTGTGAGGACGTTTTGTGCTGGTTTTGTTTGTTATACCAGTGAGTGCTGGGAATACGATTGTGAAATAGTGTAGTTGCTTAATGACATAAAGGCAATGATATCTATATATATTATAAAACAGTAACTCGATAATGTCTGTACATTGAAGATATTTAAGAAAATTTGATATCAGGGGACTCAATAGGAGCAATAGATTGCGAATCTGTCATTTTTAAAAATCTTGTCTGTCTGTATGTTTGACACCGCATCACGCCAAAACCACTGAATGAAATTGAGTGCGGCTTTCACAGTTGTATTACTGGTGGTCTAACTTAAAATCTGGTATATGATTTATCGTGATACGTTGCTTACAAGCCCAGATATCAATAAATAGGACTTTTTGATACGCCACATAACAGCAAGAAAAACTAAAAGTTCCCGATAAAGGGACATAAGAGACTGTTTAGTATCGGAAAAATACGTTATTTCTTCAAAAAATTCAATATGTACCATTTTTTTTAATTTATGATTTTGCAGTGAATTAGTTCTGCAAATCAACAACAGATGTCAGTTTAGGTAACTAGAAGCCCATAATTTAAAAATGTAAGTAGGTCTGAGAAGAGTTAATAAATCTTTTATTGAAATTAATGTGTACTTATACATATTTATAATATTTAAAACATTGAGGTTCTAAGTAAATTAGTTACCCTACTCAATCCATAACACATAACTATGTTAGATTGTGCTATCAGATTCCTATATTCAATACGCTGTATGATGGTGTGGATCAGAGTTAGCGATAATAATATGACACAATTTAGGAAAATTATCAAATTATTTTTTTAAATTATCAAATTATCAAAATATTATAATTTTTAATAATTAAAAATCTTAAATTTTGACAAAGTATTACAATTTAGATTTCTTTATTGTATTGGAGGTATAGGCACATAGAAAGTAGATAATAATAAAAATAGAAATCCTTTCTTATGTAATAATCACAATGAGTAAGAAATTAAAATATTTGCGAATATTCATCTACTGTTTTCACCTACTGGTTAATGCGTACCAAGCCGGTCCCGCATAGGCTAATTATGACCGTACGTATGTAAGTGCAATACAAATAACTAAAATACTTTTGAATTTGTAAATCGCCACGTAAAAGCAGACGAACCATATGATGCTAAATTGTCATCGTCCTCCATGGACGACTTAAAGCGTCGTCCGTGATCAGACTAAAGGCATCACCCATGCGTTGTCATTAAAGAAAAAAAACAAGAATGAAAAAATAATCAATTATGAAGATGATTAAATTTCTATTCTACCAAGCTTAAAGAGAGTTGTTTATGATCTAGCAGAGTTTAGAATTAAGATGTATCGAGCTATATAAATAGCACCAAAAACTATAACTAATCTTATGGTAATGCAGGCACGCTGCTTAATCCACAAACTGCGAAACAGTTTAAACAATGAGTTTCTTCTGAAACGTTTTATAGGTATAATATATACGTCCGGCATTTGGGTCAGGTTCTTGGACGAAAAGCTTGGCCTTGCGTAGTTGGAAGTTACACTTAAAAATCTCAAAATAGAATAAACTCAGAAGAACTAGAGTTTCCCGGTTTAGAGGCGAGCCCTGCTGTCGTGTAGGGGATCCTTTCATTACCGTAAATCTAGCTGGTGTCGCGGTTGCGCAACTCCCTAAATAGTCGGGGCGGCTCTTTTGACTCTTCCCGCAGAAGCGTTTAGCTCTCAGGTAGTCAAGTCAGTGGAGGAGCAAGAGAGACTCATATAGCCCGTGGTTGGCACGATCAAACATTGATCGAGAAACCTGACATGGTACACCTCAGGTACCTGCTAAACCACCTTATCCGATGATGGAGACAGAGCGGCGGCGGAAGTTTGCGTGATCCGGTAAGCAGCATGGAGACCGTCTTACAGACATTATTACTTGGTCAGATAAAAACACACAGTAAGTCAAAAAGAAGGAAGAAGTAGTGCCAAGAAGACACTACGTAATTCAAATGGAAGAAGAATTCGATTAGGTTAGGCTGTTTATACTTACGTGAAAAAATTAATCGACGTCTATGAATAAACAGGAGCAGTCCAGTATTCCAGTAATCTGAATCAAACTGTCATTTATAATCTTAATTTAATTTCGGGGAGGTGTACTTAGTCGAAATGAAACTGTTTTTTTCAGTTGTATCTATTTATCTTCGTACATCTTAATTGTTAGTTCTACTAGATAAAATAAATAAAGCTATTTTTTTAACTTGATGGAATGAAATTTTTTATCTTCTTCATATGTTTTTATTATTTTTGGTCATTGATTATAAGTGCTCTACCGTTTGTACCTATGTAAATAGAGCTAACTGGCCCAAATTTAGTAAGTACAAATACTATTCACTGAATAAGAAGACTGAAGTGTTTCATAATGTTGGAGTTTTAATCCCATATGTGTAAGAATAATAAGTAATAGGTAATAAGAATGTGTGAAAATGCGGAAGACATTTTGAATTGGAGATTTGGTTTAAGTTTTATGAATCTGACATACTTTGAGATACTGTTCTTAGGATATTTTTCATATGTTTTTTTTTAATTATTCGGTTTAGGGTATAAAACAGTAAAATTAATAGTCAAGATGATCAGGTAGGTAATTTGGTCTGATGGTGTATCCTGAAGAATAATTATGTAAATCCTGAACGGACGGAAATAATGTAACCGTTTTTGAAGTTATTTGCTGTTGATAAAGTCGACATTGTGATACCAGTCCATCATTGACCCTGAATGTATATCTTAGAATAGAAAACAAATATAGTATTTGACCATAGGTTGTGTTGGAGACTAAATATGTAACTATTGAATTTATGGAAATAAGTGAACCGTTTTTAGAGATAGTTTAAGTTGCTCATATTGACATTACAAAACCAGTCCATTATTGACCAATTTAGAGTCTGCTGGGGTATCTTAGAGACAATATGTAACTCCAGAATGGGTGGAAATAACAATTTTAAAAATATATTTTGTTGTTGGTAACGTTGACATAGCAAAACCAGGACAACATTTGACCAATTCAGGATCTGATGGTGTACGTATATAACTCAGATGAAGGAATTCATCTGAGGTATATATAAAATTCCACTTATATTTCTTAAGCGTATATTAAGATATTTTTTTTACCCTCGCTAAAGCGGCTAAATGGATTTAGATGAAATTTGGACTGCTTTTATGTATGTGCTAATACATAGAATTTTTGTATAATTTTTTTAGGGTTTTGTTTCTAAAAGAAAAATAAACAAAACCCTTATAAGATCACTTCGTTGTTCGTCTGTCTGTCTGTCTGTCTGTCTGTCTGTCTGTCTGTCTGTCTGTCGACTCTGTTTTCTCAGGAATGCGTGGAGGCATCATTCCAAAAAAACTTAAACTTATTTGTATTAACTTATTGATCCCTATGTCCATCTATGGGAACGACAGATTTACATTGACAAAGTATGTCCATCTATGGGAAAGACAGATTTACATTGGCAAAGTTTAGTGTGTTACTGAATCATTTAACATTGCTCTTATGTTCGGTTCTGTAAGTTTGTACAAAATCCTCGGTGCCAAAAAACTTGCCTTTGGCCGGGATATTTTTTAATTACTAATTCTTAAGTTCACGCAGACAAAGTCGCGGGTAGAAGCTAGTTATATATAATGTAAGAAGAGGTAGATATGTCACTAGCGCGCCGACGATGAAGAGCGTAAGAACAGGCAATTGATCGTTCTGCTCGTTGTCGCTCTGTCAGTACAAGACGATACGCACGCTTTTATTGTTGTCAGAAGTGCTTGACATTTGACATACAACGTTAAAATACCAATGTGATTAGTATAGTGAAACAAAAGATAAGCGTGTGTGTGTTGTAGCTCTTTTCGGAACAGATTTTTTGGTTGATTTGTAAGGGTATAACGTATCTATATTTTTTTTAATATAATTGCATAAAGGCATCTGCCTTGCTGTGTATTGTATTTTGTACTATGGTACAGTCGGCCGTAGAAGTAGCTTAACATTTTAGTACTTTGTAATAGTAACTGTTTCGACGGTTTCCCTAGCAACATCTATGACAAATTCAAAAAATGTAATGTGACAAGGTACTAAAATGTTAAGCTACTTCTGCGGCCGACTGTACCGTAATATTTTGTACTTACGCCTAAGGAACAAAATTCAAGCTTTCCATGAATATTTTAAGGAAGTATAAATATGAAAGATAATTCATAAAGCTGACGGCACACCTGATTAATTGCTTCATTAATTGAAAATGTAAACATACAAGTGCCCGGTAATTGTCGCATGAACGCCGCGTGGTAACAGAGGTGGTCCACAGAGTACGTATGCAAACGATAGTTAAGTTCACTACAGATAAAAGCAGGTATGTACTTATATTATTAGGGTGTGTATTTGGTAAGTTGTTATTTATAAACTTATTTACCTACGTATATTTATATACATTAATGTTTGCGATATCAGAACTCCGTATCCATTGAAGCGATTTTTATAATAATATTTTTTTTTTTATCTGTAAGGATAATACAATAGCATTAAGCTCGCTATTTGTTCTTCAATATTTGTGCTCAATAAAGTGCACATAAATAAATAAATAAATAATATAATTATGTAACTACTTTCAAATTGGTCTCATATTAATCTATTAAGATGATGGGATCCAAGAGAAATTCTGGGAACATACACATAGTGATTTTTAGATGCGATGGCGATGTTTAGCGATAATTTAAGTGGATACCTATGAAGTTCCAGGAGGACAGAATGCCATTTCGTTGAATTCAGTTATTTTATTGGTAAAATGTTGGTTATACAGTGCCTCCAACTTATCTGTGAATTGACGGAGGGCGCTGTGGGACGCATTGGACCAATCACTGGACGCAATTCGAGACGTAGTAAATGTCAAAGAATGAACACAAAGAACTTATGAATGGGGCGGAATTAGTTCCAATTTTCGCCATTTCACAGATAAGTTGGTCGCTATGTACTTCATGTCGCGTGTAAGACGTGTATAACGTGGAACTTCTGTTACGCTGCGTACTGCATACTGCCGCAGGCTGTCTCCTGTTATCGCCGTAATTATGCAAATTT
The DNA here is from genome assembly GCA_951805285.1 of Thymelicus acteon. NCBI lineage: Eukaryota > Metazoa > Arthropoda > Insecta > Lepidoptera > Hesperiidae > Thymelicus > Thymelicus acteon. The sequence goes on along the minus strand of OX638229.1, from coordinate 5,567,294 downwards.
AACGTGAAATTGCCATACTGGAGTAATTGTTTAGCGGTTTCGACGACACGTTTACGTTAATTTGTCGTTGAAACCCGTCACTTAGTGTGTGCGCAGCTTTATCTTGTAAATTGAAATAATTTGTACTGTGTGAAATTATTTTATTTACTTTAAAATGTGCTATTTATGTTAATGGACGATATTCAACCAATGGGCACATCTTTCTTTCTTTTTCTTCTTTCTTTTTTGGCCGGCAACGCATTATTGATGTCTTTGGTGTTGCTGATGTTTATGGGCGACGATAGCCACTTACCATCAAGTGGATCGTCAGCTCGTTTGCCAGCAATTTCGATAAAAAAATAGTAAGTAGGTAGCCTAATCATCATCGACGTAGCAAACGACCTAGCAAAGCGCTTGCTTATCTGTATTTATCACATTTAGCACTAATCATCATCGACGTATTACCGAAAAAGTAAGTAGTGAGACCAGTGCAACAGCGCGCAGTGCAGTCAGTAGAAACATTAAGTCCAGAAACATAATTATATAGGTAGTAGGGTCGATTTGCAGCCGATATAAATGTAAACAAACCATTAAAATTGTTTTCTAGGGTTTTCACCAATTGACTTGAATTTGTACACCAAATGCGTTTTATTTATACAAACTACTCATTAAGGCAAAATAGTACATCATGTTAAAGGTTTCATATCGCTTCTTGGAAATAAGGTTGTCATTGCAAAGTGTTTGAATGATGACAGTGTTATTTAATTGTTTGTTTCCACATTTACTTGGAGTTTATAATAAAATTGTTATCGATCAATATGTATTTGTTTAAGAATTCACAAATACCTTAATGAGTAGTTTGTCTAAATAAAACGCATTTGGTGTATAAATTCATGTCAGTTGGTAAAAAACCCTAGAAAACGATTTTAATGGTTTGTTTGCATTTGTATCGGCTGCAAATAGACCCTACTATAGGTAACTATATCTATCCTACTTGTATGATGTATCCTGTAGCCTAAAACTGCCCAAAGGGATACTTACAGTGTGTATATTTTTGGCACAGTACCTATTTGCTGGAGTCATGACGGTACCTAAAAGGTTGATTTAATGTTCAAAATAAACTGCAAGGTGAACTTAGCAAGAATCAATACTATAAAGTTAAACTCAATGTACAGAAATAAATTCCAAATTTAAAACTCATAACCCTTCCACTGCTGTAGTTTTTCTATCTAACAATATAGGTAATAGACAAAGGGTAATAGTTGATCACGCAATAGAAATAGAATATATCTAAATACATAAAACAACGCAGCTGTAATTGATGACTGAAACATTAAAAATAATTTACATTTAGTAAACCTAAATTTAGTTAACATACGCAGAAGCAACAAATTGTATTATAATGTAAAGAGGTAAGTTGATGTCACTAGCGCGCCGACGATGAAGAACGTAAGAACAGGCAATTGACCGTGCTCGTAGTCGTTCTGTCAATTAAATAGAAGACGATACGCACGCTTTTGTTGTTGTCAGAAGTGCTTGACATTTGACATACAGCGTTAAAATTCCTTCGTGCATTATACCAATGTGACTGGTGTAGTGAAACAAAAGATAAAAGTGTGTGTGTTGTAGCTCTTTTCGGAACAAATTTTTGGTGGATTTGTATGGGCAAAACGTATCTATGGGTCAATTTCAACAAACACGAATTTTGCCTAATTACAGTGGCGAATTTAAATTTGCTGTTTCTGATAAATTTTTTTGGCTTAAATAATAGGTAAATATTAGTACTACTTAATCATATACTAGAGATCGAAAAATTTTTGTTAGTTCATGAGATATTTCCATTTGAAATTATCAAATGCCACCGAAATTATTAAAGGACCACCGGAATTAAAATCCGAGCCACCGAAATTGATTAAATTTAAACCTGCTGTTTCTAATACATTTTATTTGGCATAAATAATTTGTAAATAGTAGTAATAATTAGTCACATAGTAGAGATCGAAAAAAAAATTATCAGTTCCGGAGATATTTTGAAATTACATTATCAAATGCCACCAAAATTAGGACCACTGGAATTAGAATCTGATCCACCGAAATTGATTATGCCAATGAGACATAATAAAGGCAAGATCATATTTTAATACTTTAAAGATACATTTTTAGGAGTAGGAGTCTAGATGAACGGACTCCTTTAAGCGGTGATTGTGTCTAATCTAATCTTGTGTTTCTGTGGCCTATTAGACCAGTGCCGATAGCTTCAAAAACGGTAAAAAGTGAAAAAAATTATAGTAGGATTAAACCCATTGCAAAAGGAAGAGGATATAACAAAAATTAAAGGAAAAATAATTTACGGGCTATCTGAGGTTGGGAGGGGGGAGTGGGGGTTTTAAGGGTAAAAAATGGTTTATCTCGATTTCCAGCAACACTACAAGTCCTATGGAAAAAGTTAAATGGCAAAGTTGTAGGTAATAAAAAGATCTACAACTTTTGTATTTACATTTTTTTACATAACCTCAAAATTTCTGTAAAAAATTCAAATAACCAAGTTTTTGGTACCTAATTTTCAATCGAAAATTCTCACGTCAAAATATCTACTTTTTTTAAAAATCGGTGAGATTTTTGTTCGTTGTAATCTCTACTTTCTTATGGTATATAAAAAACTATAAACTACTAACTACTACTACTACTAACTATAAACTACTATGGTAAATGTTTTCCGAAAATGCAATGAAACGACAACTATTTTCGCATGTTTTTTGCAATCTTTATGTTTTATGGATTTGTAATTTTTTTGTCTAACAAAGTAACATGGAATCTTACGTTTTTCGATTAATCAAAGTGTAAATATTAATAAATAACTCAAAATTGTACACAACGATTGACAAAAAAAAATTAAAAACTCGAATCCGAATTTTTTTTGCGAAAATAGTTGTTATTTCATTTTCACCAAATTTCGTGAAATTTTTTTTTTTTGTAAAAGATAAAAATAAAAACCAAAAACTTGGTTATTTGAATTTTTCACATTAATTTAGAGGTAATGTATAAAAAGGGTAAATAAAAAGTTGTAGATCTTTTTATTACTTACAACATTGCTATTTAACTTTTTTCTATAGGACTTGTAGTTTTGCCGGAAATTGAGATAAACTATTTTTTACCCTTGAACCCCCCCTCCTCCACTTCCCGACCTCAGATCGCCCGTAAATTATTAGGGTTCCGTAGCCGAATGGCAAAAAACGGAACCCTTATGGATTCGTCATGTCTGTCTGTCTGTCTGTCTGTCTGTCTGTCTGTCTGTCTGTCTGTCTGTCTGTCTGTCTGTCTGTCTGTCTGTCTGTCTGTCTGTCTGTCTGTCTGTCCGTCCGTATGTCACAGCCACTTTTTTCCGAAACTATAAGAGCTATACCATTGAAACTTGGTAGGTAGATGTATTCTGTGAACCGCATTAAGATTTTCACACAAAAATAGAAAAAAAGCAATAAATTTTGGGGGTTCCCCATACTTAGAACTGAAACTCAAAAATGTTTTTTTCATCAAACCCATACGTGTGGGGTATCTATGGATAGGTCTTCAAAAATGATATTGAGGTTTCTAATATCATTTTTTTCTAAACTGAATAGTTTGCGCGAGAGACACTTCCAAAGTTTTAACTAGTCTTCGCTATAAATTAAAACAAAAAGTTGTCTTAGCAGGAGATTTTAACATAAATTTATTAAAAAATACCACCATTACCAATCAATTCATTCAATTAACTGAGGCCTATAACATGACTCTTCACATTAAGAAAGCTACACGGGGCAATGCTTGCCTCGATCAAATATTAAGCAATGTTCCTGAAACATCAGGTGAACTTTTATATCTAAATTTATCTGATCATAATACTGGACAGCTACTAATCACTCCAGTTTGCGGCAAAAAACTCACTCCAAAAGCACAATTCATTAAATATAGAGATTTTGACAAAGAGAATATTTTAAAATTCTACAACTGTATAAGTCAATTATCATGGTTAGAAGTTTATAATGAGTCAAGCACAGATAAAGCATTCAATAAATTTCATGAACTTTTCTTTGATCTTTGCTTTCCTATTCTACGGAGAAAACTTCAAAAGTCTTCTAACATGGTCTCATGGATTACTAAAGGTATAAAGGTTTCTGCTAAACATAAGCGTCGATTAAGGTATAAATGTTACAAAAACAGTAAAAATAGTGGACTTAAAATAAAATATATGAATTATAGTAAAATTCTTAAAAAATGTATGCTATCTTCACATAAAATAAGCAATCATAAATATATCGACTCTGCAAAAAATAAATGTCTAGCGTCATGGGACATTATAAAAAATAACACGATTAATAAAAAAAATGACAAATATATTGATGAAATTCATTATAATAATTTAGTCGTTACTAATCCAATTGAAATTGCAAATAATTTTAATGACTTTTTTATTGACTTGACATCTGAATACACTATTAAGAATGACACATACAAACATAAAATAGACTTTAATAACAATTCTTTATTTCTGACTCCTACTAATTCTCAAGAGATATTTAATATTACAATGAAACTTAATAATACCTCATCCGTTGGCTTTGACCATATGTCAACTAAAATAATAAAAATTGTTTCTAAGCTGATAGCACCAATCTTAAGCCATATTATAAATTTATCTTTTGTTACTGGTGTGTTTCCTACGATCCTTAAAGTATCTATAATAAAACCTATCCATAAGAAGAATGAAAAAACAAGTATGAATAATTACCGACCTATTGCTCTCATATCCATATTTTCAAAAAATTTCGAAAAGGCCATGTTTGCGCGAATCACAAACTTTATTGACAGAAACAATGTACTTACTCCAGATCAAAACGGATTTCGTAAGAATAAATCGACAACATTAGCTGCCTATCACTTAGTAGGTCGGATACTTGAAAATGTGGACAAAAAGCGTGTATCAACGGGAATATTCTTTGATATGAGCAAGGCTTTCGATTTTGTCTGCCATAAATTGTTACTATGGAAGTGCGAACGGTACGGTATCCGTGGCCAACCACTTGAATGGCTCAATAGCTACCTAAGTGACCGGAAGCAATTTGTTGAAATACAGAACATCAATTCGATTAGCGGAGAAGAGGAATCCTTTAAATCTGACCTTAAATATAATAGAGTTGGAGTTCCTCAAGGAAGTATTTTAGGACCGCTACTATTTATTATTTACATAAATGACATTGTTAAAATTACCAATCAACAATATTCCCTATTTGCGGACGATATTGCAGTAATTGTACATAATAATCTTAATATCAATTATAATAATGTAATAAACGATACAGTTAGTAAAATAGTGACATGGCTTAAAGACAACAATCTTAAAATTAATATAAACAAAACAAAATATATACAATTCGGAAATAGAGGATCAAAAAAACACAATCTAAAAGTGCATTACGATAATAATACGATAGAAGAAACAGACTCTATTACATTCCTAGGCATTAATATAGATCGATCTTTTACTTGGAAAGAACACGTAGAAAAACTTTGTACAAAAATTTCTCGTTTCGTTTTTGTTTTATGGCGCCTACCAAAAATAAGTAATATGTCAACAGCCTTAAAAGCCTACCACGGCTATGTTGCCTCTAATTTAAGGTATGGTATAGTTTTATGGGGAAACTCTACAGATTGCAATAAAGTCTTCATTGCTCAAAAACGATGTATACGCGCTATGTGTAATGTTACCCCAAACACAAGCTGCAAGCCTCTCTTTAGGAAGCTAAAATTATTAATATGCACCTTTTTCAGGAAAAAAAAGATAATTGTTATTTTGCAACCAGATACCCTAATCGACTATGTGTACCACCTTCTCGATCAGCGATACGTTCAAAAAATTCGACTCACATGTGTGTAACGATATATAATAAAATCCCTGAAAACATAAAAATTTTAACTTTCACTAAATTTAAAATAGAGTTACATAAATGGTTAACTGACAAATGCTACTATTCAATAAAAGAATTTATATGAAGATTTTAATTATTATTGTTTTCCCTTGAAATTTGATATTGAAATTTGTTATAATAGGATGTAAGTAATGTAAGATAAATAAAATAATATTCTCATTTAAAATATAATAATAAATAATGTAAACTTATTAAACTAAAACTATTTGTACGCCATAATATGGCAAATGTGAGATAGATTGCATAATACTTGACCAACTTTGTAACCACATTTCTACAAATAAAGATATTTCATTTCATTTCATTTCATTTCATTTCATTTCAAAGTGGTAAAATGTGTGTCCCCCCCCCCCTGTAACTTCTAAAATAAAGGAATGATAAAACTAAAAAAAATATATGATGTACATTACTAAGCAAACTTCCAACGAAAATTGGTTTGAATGAGATCTAGTAAGTAGTTTTTTTTAATACGTCATAAATCGTAAACCGCAAAAAACATTGATCAAAGTTACAACGAACTACAAGAACTTTTATACTATGTTACTTGCTGCTACGGAACCCTTCATGGGCGAGTCCGACTCGCACTTGGCCGCTTTTTTTTCCTTTAATTTTCGTTACATTCTCTTCCTTTTGCAATGGGTTTCATCCTACGATTATTTTTTTTCGTTTCAAAAATTATCGGCACTAGTCTATACACGTCCCTATGCGCTTTAGTTTGCCACCGGAGCCACTGAGATTAGGCCACCGGACTTAGAATTAGAGTCAAAACTTGAATTTTAAAGAACACCGTTACTCACAGGTTAACTTTTATTTCACAATTATGGCTGAAAACCTTTAATGAAAGCCTCCAAAAAATTTCTTGATAATCTGCTTTGTACTTTTACTAATATACATGACATCGGAATTGGATGATTTTGTATTCCTGCGCCACCGCAGTGAGTACTTACGTGTTTGACAGGAAAATTACGCAGCAAGTCGGTTATCCTAACACGTAGTTTGCAAGAGCACAACTGAATGGTGCGGGGAGAGCCAGTAAGGTGTCTTCCAAATCGTGTTGTAACAAGTTATGAAGTATACAAAATGCGCCACCGGTATTGCTTTTTTTTGTAGGACATTTTTAAGAGATGTTTTAAGAGCTGTTGTACTATCTTAAATTGCTCCGTAAATATATATTAGTTGTGTTATCTAATGTATTTCTAAAATACATTCCTTTTCAATTAAATTTATTTACCAAAAAAAATTAAATTAATAAAATATGTAAATAAATGGAGTTCGGACAGTACACCGGAATTAGATTTTAGGTCTTAGATATTTTTTTATTAAGAATCTATGTATTAAATACCTCTGAATACTTTACTATCGTGTAGATCACTATTTAAACTACCTATATAAAATTATGCATAATTGTAGTTTACCTCCACACATTAATTTTCAACCTCGCCGTCTCAAAAATGCACTTGGGAAATTCACCCCTATATATTTTTTAATATCATTGGAAGCAACCAAAATAATTATAATTTCAATTCAGTCTCAATAAACCGCAGATCACAATACGTACCAAATGACGCGACGCGACCGCGCGACCGCGCTGCCGGCCAGGCGGCTACGACAACCAAATTACAACCGCTAATTGGTTATCGACAACCGCAGCACGATGTGTTCGTAATTCAAAATAATTTCGTCGTTTACTCGAATTATCCGATAATTTGTAATATTGTCGACTCGATTAATGTCACGCGATGAGAAAACGTTATACATCGACGGTAATAATGGTTTTAATAGTAATAATTATTTACATATTTATGATATTTACCTATTATAATACTTGGTATTTTATGAGTACATACAAGTACAAAAGAATCGTCTATAGATAGGTAGGTACTATTACTACTTTTGTAACTATGTGATCCGTTGTCATCTATAATAATACTATAGGTATTAAAATTCTTAAGCGGTCTTACTTCTAATACAAACGTATTTAACTTCATCTATAATATGTCTACAGGACGATACGTGCTCTACAGTGGACATCTTTTTCACCATATTAACACGATTATAATTTCCATGACAACAGTACACCGACGACGCTTCTGATACTGTCAACAACTAATGATTTCCGCCATAAGGCCGCGTTCACACGTGCCCCCTGGCACGGACGGCGCGACATCGCGACACCAACGCCGCAATTAATCAACCTGTCGCATCGCCCGTCACTTGTCCTCTAAATTGCTTTATTGTTGCTCAAATTGACTGCGATTTGCCGGCAAGTTTGACGAAAGGGAAAATTCTATTATTTCTTTTCTGTGTGAATTGGGAAAACGGGTAAAGTTTTCCGCGTCGTCATATACGCTTTCCAAGTTGGAATGAGGTGTCGTATCCGGAATGGGTTTGAGTTTTTGTGGTTTATGACTGACATGATGAAGTATTTTGGGTAAAAGACATCTGTAGCTTGAGATTATCAGATCACGTAAGTATTTAATTGCAATTGTTAGTTTGAAAGCAATTGTTAGTTGCCTGTAGGTAGGATATCCTCTATACAGTAACCACTGAAACCAGGTCTTCTTAGTGATCTCAATATTCACAAAACTGGGTTTTTTGGTGCTCGAGTACGAGGAAACCCAATGAAAATATCGCACGCAAAAAATGCAGAGCATAGAAAAAGGTCTAAAGAATAATGTTATCCGAATAGAATTTTAAATTGTTGTTTAATATTTCCAATAAAAAATCGTAATTTGCTTTACAAAAATAAACTTAGTCGTCGACGTTCTCTGTATTTTCAGCGGTAACAATATATATTTTTTTGAGAATATAATACGTATATGGTTTTATTAAAGCTTAAACCGGACAGATATTGAATTTAATGTGTATATTCTGAATTATCTAAGGAAAACCCTCAAATTAAATGTTTATTCGCAATCTAGTTACATTGTTAGCAAAAATATGCCGTGCAATTTTGAACCCTATTCAGCGTTACGTAAATGTAACATTAGATTAGCGCAGAAATGCGGCTATGTGAGTGAAATCAACGTTTTTTAATCGTAGTCATACCGCGCCTTTTATTTATTTATTTATTTATTTATTTATTTATTTATTTATTTATTTATTTATTTATTTATTTATTTATTTATTTATTTATTTATTTATTTTATATGTTACACCAACGAGATACACACCAGATACAAATACTTAAGATCATGCAATTAAACGATACAAACTAAGTGTCACCTCAGTTATAGGTGTAAACAGCTTTCTAACAATCCTTCCGGCAGACTATTCTAAACAAAAATTGTATCCTGCTTGTGATAATATAATTATGATATTAAGTAAAAATTTAATTAACGCCTTAAACAAAAAGTATAGAAAAACTAATAGATCAGTAACATTGTACAACTTTTGTGTTAAAATAATATATTTTATTAAAGGCTAACATAATAACTAATTCTAGCATGTAGTAAATTTAAAACTATCGTACGTAAAAATCTTAACCCTAAAATTGGTTACCGATTTTTTGTTATTACCAAATGTTACCAACTTTCGTTGCAATCATTTCGTTTGATTTTCGTACACCCAACATGATGTATGACAAAAATAGGTCTCCACTTGTAATCAGTCCGCCATGTTGGTTAACGGTTGATCGTTCGCCAAACACTGGTCGCTCCCCCGAGAATTGATCAAGCGAATAAAAAGAAAAGGAGTGTGCGTGCAAAATTGCCGGCTTTATTAGCGGGGTCGCTCAGGGCTGAAGCTGAAGGGTTAAACGCAGTAGGACAGTACTGAAAGTGTCTCGTTGCTTATACTAATAATAAGATTACGGCACAGTTGCTGAATTAACTAACATCAGGTTGAACGGAGCATCAGGGCGTAATCGTTGGCTTTCTTTAAACCTGTAATACTTGGGTTACGTCAACTTTTCATGGATCTTGTCATTCGGTAGGTACTTAATTATGATGAATATGGGACATGGGGTCAATATTCAGTAGGTATACTGTTTCAAATAAATTAAAACTATTTTTCAAATCGATTTTTAAATGACGGAGTTCTGACATCGATAATATTGTCATGGCCAGACTAGACAAAGTGCAGACCAAATTTGTTTTAAAAATTAAATATAATATTACATAATTTTAATTAATTTTTAATTAATTTCAATTATTTTTAATTAATTTTAATTAAATTTTGCATGTAAATAAACGTTCATATTACATGAAAAAAAAATATTACATATTACGATTTAGGACACGAGGATGTACCTTACCTAGTCACTTCTATCATTATTATGTCTCTGTCCCAAGGTCCGCAGCGTAGGGGTTGAATTTGCCGCTTCCTAACTTTGTCCGCGAGTTTTTGTGAATAATGGATAAATTGTTTACTAATAAACAACTTTGTTTACTCCCTCCAGGAAAAATAACTTTTTGTTATTGCAATAACCGGATTACTGATATAAAATTATAAGTAACTTTTTTCCGTTTCTCTAAATTCGGCCAATATTAACTTTTGCATAAATTGAAAATAATTATTGATTTTCTATAAATTTTTCACGCTTCTCAATACAATGTATTTACTATGAATTATAAGAAAAGGGTGTAGAGATATAGATTAAATTATTTTGTTTCATTTAAGTATTTCATTTCATTCACTTGTTTTTGAAACCATAAAGTTTTGGAGCATAAGTTATTTGGACAACTGAAATTTTACTATGTTAATGAAATTACAATAGATTTATTGTAATAATTATTTTAAAACGATTAAAATACAATTTCATAGGTTTTATTAATGTTCTGTTGTGGTAAGTATATGGACGTAAACTGTACGAGTTATTTTCTTTTACAAGAAAGAGAGAAGTAAAAGAAAGAACTGGCTCTCAAGCCAAACGAAGGTAAGTAGGCAGGCACACATGTAATGAAACAAATATTGGTATACAAGATAATAATGTTATTTCTTCGCACAATATGAAACAAATTCTTGTCAACATCGAATTGAAATTCTCTCCGTGATTAAATTCAAAATGAAGTGCATTTTATTGTTTTTCAAAAACAGTCTGCAGGCGCTTCTGTGGTAATTTGAATTTTGAACACGAGACGTTCTAAAATTTATATTCAAAAATAATCTTTAATAGAAAAACGACTAATGAATTTAGACTTTTTGCTCACGTGTTAGGGTTTAATTTGGTTTGTCAATAAAGTTTCAGTGGATGAAGTTGAAGATTGTATCAGTATGTTAGCGAAGACGCTATAAATTAGTCAGATATTGAATTCAATTATTGGGAGGGCATCAGTGCGAGTTATCTGATTGAAGTTCGACTGTTTGGTTATAATGACGTGACACGAAGTTATTAAATGTTCATGTCGCTGGGTTTGGATTGGAAGTCGAGGAATTCGAAATTTGAACTGTTGTCTGTAGATCAATGATTTCAGCAGGATGTTCTTCATACAAGCAACTAGTATAAATTTAAAAATAAAAAAAACCAACCTGCTATCAAAAAAGCTATCATGATAAGTATACCTACCTTTTTAAAATCCTTATGATGAGCTCTTTAATTTAATACCCATATTGCATTATTCTATTGATTTTTATTTTTTGATACTTCAAATAATGGCATCTCACAGTCACCATATTTGTTTTTTTTTTTTAATTTCACTTATCTAAGAACACTTGGGTTATCAACAAGAATTTAACGATATCTTAATTATATAAATCCGTTCAGCGGTTTGGAAGATATGAGGTAATAAAGAATTTCTTGTGCCAACTCTGACAAAACGTGCACTAACTGAAATCGAACATAATAAACATCCTTTAAGACTTCATTTTATTAAAATTATCAATGTGTATACAATGTATACAATGTATACAATGATGTTGTATGAATATTTGTGTATTGACAGTTTCGCGAAAACAGTTGTAAATCTATTCTGTCTATTCTATTATTAAGTCAGTTTAAACCAACTACCTACGTACCTATGCTTAGTATAATATCACAAAAGCGTTTCTTTAAAATTTCATCTGTCGTGAAAGTCGTGACAAAACTATCCAGGGTATGACGTCATCACTCATCAGTTACATACCGTTACAAAAGGGCACCGACATCCGCTTAACAATCGATCGTTCTAAGTATAACATTAATCCACCCTTTAAGTAGTAGATATAAATCCTATCAAACTCCACATGGCAACATTACATGCATCTGTCATGGTCAAACAAAAAAAACAACAATATGTTTCGTTGATACACATTTGAGATCCGACCAGTGTAAAATGAACCGTGGTGTTGTGTTGTCGTCGGAATAATTCATATGGTATGGAAGGACATATTCTACACGTGTAGCAGAAGTATCTAATTGTTAAGTTTCTGGTTATAAATGTATAAAAAACAGATTGAATTTAATGTCGATGCATACGTAACGTGGACGGGACGAGTACGGGACGGAACGCGAAGTTTTAGAAACATCGTTTCATAGAAAATCGTCCCGTCCCCGTCCCGTCCACGTTACGTATGCATCGACCTTTAGTCCTAGAATTTATGTGACGACAATTTAAGTAGGTATTTTCTATACATTCTTTGCATTGTAATTGTGCCTCATAGTACCTACTTGAAGTCAAATTTCAAGGTACTAAGTATTACAAAGTATGTTGATATTACTTACTAGGTATATAATTTCAAAATACAGTAGAATAGAGTAAATTTACTATTTTTTGTCTCAGTCGCTGACTCGCTGGTTTATAAGTAGGTATACCACAGCTATCTTGTTTCTTATAATTTGTAACATTCTATCTTTATTATTTCTTTATTATTTTTCCCAATATTTCTTAACTTTTATGCACGAACCTCACAGCTTTGAATAATAAAATATTCAGTAAGATATACAGAATTATAAAACGTCGTCTCTTATTTTAAGGGACTCTCGTCTCTTTTTATTTAGCTGATTCAGCTTCAATGTGGAGTCCTCCACATAATTAATATATTTTTTTTATTTTTTAACTTTCTAAGCTGCAACTTAAAGCTAAAGCTAAAGTAAGGTTTTGATTTAACATTTTGGAATTCTCTACCAATAACCACCGGGTGATGGTAAAACATGTGGGAGCTGTATTATGCCATTTCTTCTCGTGTTTAATAAGGCACCTTTCCGAAACGGTGGCAGATTCAAAAATTTACATTTATAAGTGTATAGACAATTGATTACCTACCTACATAAAAAACCGGGCAAGTGCAGGCCACGCGCAATGTAGGGTTTGAAGTAGTAAGTTTATCGACTATGATAGTTTTCGTGGTAAATTCGTCATTCGTTTAGCCAGAAGGGGGGGGACACACTTGACTCTAACCAAAATTAGCTCTTTAAAGCCAAATATTTTGCAAAGGGACCCCCCCTAATTTCAAAAATGGTCTTAGAAGATGAATAATATTTTTGGAATACCTTTTCAACGATACCCCACTCTGTAGGGTACGCGACGAATAAAAAATTCATCCTCACGTTACCTCCCCTACTGAAAAAAAAGTTTTTCAATATTTTATTCTACGATTCTGGAGTTTTAATAAATATACAGTATATCCATGCCAAATTACAGCTTTCTAGCACTAACGGTATGGGCGCTTTGCTTCGGACAGATGGATGGACAGACGAACGGACAGACGGACAGACAGACAGATGGACGGACGGAAATGACGAAACTATAAGGGTTCCGAATTTACTTCGGAACCCTAAAAAGTGTCATGAGTTTGAGTTTCATGAATCGTGAGCGATTGGGTATTTTATTAATTCAAGTAATCAAATAAATTAATTCAATAATTCAATAAATAAAATATTTAAAGATACAACTATTACAGTGTATTAATGTTCTTCCAGCACTAACTACCATTTGAATTTAACATCATCGCATACACATCACACATGCCGAGTTATGCAGGGGTCTGGTCTAACTGGTCGCGTCAGCAGCGCCGCGGGCGGCAGATGACCGCAACATGATTTACGACGCACACTCGCCGCATTTACATTCGTAAATGTGATCTCTGTAATTATGCGTGTTGTTTCGGCCAGCGCTGAGAGACTTCTGTGCTACGGGGGACATTCAGAATGGATGTTTAAATACTTTTTGTTAGTAATCAAAGCATGAGAAAGCATGTGCGACCGTGAATTACTTGTACGAAAGTTATTAGAAATTCATGCTTTTCCTAATTCCATGCCGGGTGGGTGACAAACGAACTGACGATCCACCTGATGGTAAGTGGCAATCGTCGCCCATGGACATCATCAGTACCAAGCAAAGGCATCACTGATGCGTTACCGGCCAAAAAAGAGAGAAGAAAAAGAGATAAATAATTTAATCATGGTATTAATACACAAAACGCGACATCTTTTAAGTAACATAAAATACAAATTTAAACTACAAGGTAAGCACACCGAGCCTTTCGAACAGTCATCATTTCACGGCGACGAAACGCAATCAATAATTCAGCCCCTGCCATAAAAGGAGCATCAATAAAGGAACCAATTTCATCCCATATTGTTTGTCAAAATTCGATTATATCCGGGCTTTGATGACATACGAAACAAAAACGAAACGATGGATATACAGCGGATAGAAACTGAACGCATCCTTCGATTAAATGAGGATGTAACGGAATGTTTGAAAACATGTTCTAAACTAAAATAAACTTTTTTCTGGCGCTACGTTTGAAAAAAGAACCGAGAGCTCGTTTATTTTCCCGCGCGCGGCGATGAACGAGGCGTGACATTCGAAATCTTCAGTGTTGTCAGCACAAAAAAGAAAAAAAATGGGAATAGTGTTGGTGTAATATTAATGCGTCTAACGGGTCCCTTTGTGTCGCGAGGGATGTTACATCGTCATCCCTTGCATGTTATCGAGTGAATAGATTGATGATTTTAGAGCAAAAAGGATTGTCATTAAATTTGAAGGGCCTTTGTCGACAATGTTTCCGCTTTCATAATAGTTTATTATAATTTAATACGTTTTATACGGCCGGGCCGCCCGCAGCTTAGTCGGGTCAGTGTGCAATGAGAACGGTTTTAACTTGAGGAAAAATATATTAAGCGCCAGGCGTCCAGATGTCCAGAACTATCTCGAATCTACCTACATAATTTTGGATTATGATTCGATGTGTAGGTACCTATTTAGTAATATATTTATAAAAGTCTCATTGCGTCTGACAATTTGACAAATAAAGAAACAAAAATAAAATACTTTGCTTTTTTTGTTATTTTCGTGTAAGTATCTGAAGAGTACAAGGAAAGAACGATCAAAGTCACCCTGAAACCATTTTTGAGTTAGTAACACCATCTAGTTCGCAATACGGTAACCTTGCCAATCCCGAAATATGAAATGGGCAAAAATATTTTAAGTCCCGCAAAATTAAACTTTATTTTTTGGCTTAAAAGATGTTAGTGATTATAATCCAAGCGGTAGGGTAGAAGTACGTATTCTCGGTAATGTCCGAGTATCCGGTAACTAGTCAGTTTTTCTATCAGTGCACCATTATACCAATATTACATTAAAGTTTGTTAATGGCAACATATTCTTGGTAATATTTTGTACAAATGCTATGGTAAAACTGTCTAAAAAGTGCAATGGTGTCGAAACTGTTTGACATGAAAGTTGTGTTATAGGATTTTTTTACAAAAATCCAAAGTTCAGTTACTGAACTAGGACGTCACCGCGTCATATTGTTGAGCTTTCCATACTGCTGCGGATAATGATACGGTAAGAGCATTACATTACTGTAATATTTAAATGAATTATCTAGCGATGTAACCTACAAGTTAAGGTGAATCTAATTGAAATGTTAATATTTTTGCGTTTTACATCTATTGGTACTCATAAATCCCTACTTGACCTAGTACCCGGCAAAATCGTACATTTTCTACCGGATATTGGTACGCGCATCAAACTTGAACCAGAACCCGTTAAAGTACCTTTATTGAGTCTTATTGCCCTCACATAGGTCTCATTTTAGCTTGAAACTGTATATTTTTCTACTGGATACTGGTTCCTGCATTAATAGTTGCCCCTAAACCTGTCATAGTCCTTATTGTCTTGAGTTAAAGTCTCACATTCCTTGGAATTAATAATAATTACCTACCTTGCTTATTTTGGTTGCTTTTTCGTTTTCCTGTAGCATTTCTATAATATCATTGGTAGCTAAGATGGATATTAAGGCATGTGGCATGACTTGCAAGAAATATTTCATTTTTTAATTTCAGCTAAGACTGAGAAGCAGTCAAAAAAGGGGCCTCAATTTCAGCTGCTGCCACGCGCAGTACGGTATCCTACGGTCAACGTTGGATGTAATAACCTGTGGTCTCTATCCCGTCAACTGCTCCAAGGGACCGAGTACAATTTTGTCAAAGGAAGAAGAAAATCATTTTAAAGTTTCAATTAAAAGTCTCCATCCATCCATCAGCTTTTGGAAGTCCACTGCTGCACATAGACCTCTCCTAACAAGCGCCATTCTGACTGGTCCTGAGCCTTCTGAATCCAGCGGATACCCGCTGTCTTCTTCAGGTCGTCAGTCCACCTGGTCGGAGGGCATCCTGTGCTCCTTTTTTGAGAGCCGTGGTCTCCATTCGGGGACCTTTCTTCCCCAACGGTTATCGGTTTTATATGGCCAGACCATTGCCACTTCAGCTGGCTTATTTTCAGCGCTATGTCAGTTAGCTTCGTTTGTGTACGGATTTCCTCATTTCTTATTCTATCGCGTAGAGAGATACCGAGCATTACTCGTTCCATAGCCCGCTGGGTGACTTTGAACTTATGCATTAGGCCACTAGTGAAGCTCCACGTCTTGGATCCGTATGTCATCACTGGCAACACACACTGTTCGAACACCTTTGACTTCAGACATTGAGCCCTGGGGTAACTTTTTGGACGACAAGATATGACTTAGTTTTTCGTTTCAGCAGATCTATTGTGATCCCGTCATTACCCGGTGTTTTTTTTTTTTTAAGCTGTTTCAGAGCCTCTCTAATCTCATACAGGCTGACGTCCGGGATGTCTTCGGTATAGTGCCGGCTTAATTGAGCTCGCTTGTCCCTCTCCTCCAGGGGAACTGGAGCTTGCAAGGAAGTATACAGCTGTCCGTAGAATCTCTCCGTTTCTCTCAGAACTTTGGGCTTCGTTGAGAGTTAAAGTAAAATTTATGTACCACATATATACGGTACCACATATTTGTTGTTAAGGTATTTCTATCATCCATCCATCCATCCATCCATCAGCCTTTTGAGGTCCACTGCTGCACATAGGCCTCCCCTAATCTGCGCCACTCAGACCGGTCCTGAGCCTTCTGAATCCAGCGGATACCCACTGTCTTCTTCAGGTCGTCGGTCTATCTGGTCGGGGGGCGTCCTGTGCTCCTTTTACCGGGGCGTGGACTCCATTCGAGGACCTTTCTTCCCCAATGGTTATCGGTCCTTCGAACTATGTGGCCAGCCCATTGCCACTTCAGCCTACTAATTCTCTGAGCTATGTCGGTCACCCTCGTTCGTCTACGGATTTCATCATTTCTGATTCGATCGCGTAGAGAAATACCGAGCATAGCTCGTTCCATAAGCGACTCTAAGCTTATGCATTAGGCCAATAGTGAAGCACCACATCTCGGATCCGTATAGCATCACTGGAAACACACACTGCTCGAACACCTTTGACTTCAGGCAGTGAGGTAACTTTGTGGACGACAAGATATGACTTAGTTTTCCGAACGCAGCCCATCCGAGTTGGATTCTACGAGTGACTTCTTTCTCGAAGTTGGACTTACCCATTTGGATCACTTGGCCCAGGTAAATGTGCTCGTCTACAACTTTGAGAGCAGCGCCGTCAACAACAACCGATACAGATGGACATTTGACATGATTTTCGTTTTATCCATGTTCATCTTAAGACCCACCCGTTGTGAGGCGCTGTTCAAGTCCCCGAGCATTGTACCAAGTTCCTCCAGGGATCCCACCAGGATGACTATATCATCGGCATATCGCAGGTATGTGATGTATTCGAAATTAATGTTAATGCCACGTCGTTTCCACCCCATCAGCTTGAACACGTCTTCCAACGCAGCGGTAAACAATTTTGGGGATAAGACGTCCCCTTGCCTGACACCTCTCTGCAGTTGGATGGGGTTCGTTGCTGTGTTGTGTACTCTGACGGTAATGGTGGCTGATGTGTATAAACACTTCAACACCTCGGTATACCGGTAGTCGATCCGGCAGCGCTGAAGAAAATTTAGTAATGCCCAGGTCTCGATAGAATCAAAGGCTTTCTCATAGTCCACATGGGCAACGCATAGCGGCAGATTATACTCTTCGGTCTTCTGTATAATCTGCCGCAGTGTGTGTATGTGGTCCATGGTACTGTAGCCTTTTCGGAATGTTCGGGAGGCTGGAAGTTGTCAAGTCTGCGTGCAATGCGATTGGTGAGCACTCTCAAAAACAGCTTATAAACGTGGCTCAGAAGTGCTATGGGCCTGTAGTTATTTAAAAGGGTCTTATCCCCTTTCTTAAAGAACAAAGTCACCACACTTCTGCTTCACGCTTCCGGGGTAGTCCCAGTATTAATGAAGGAATCGAACAGCTTTCGGAGTGCTACTAGGAGGGGTTTCCCCTCAGCTCTTAACAGCTCAGTTGCGATTCCGTCATCACCCGGTGCCTTGTTGTTTTTAAGCTGCTTGAGAGTGTTGTAGTATCTCTCCGTCTCTCTCAGAACTTCGGGTTTCGATGACACTAAGGTATCGAGCTCGGTCTTCAACCTCGTAAGCTGACTTTGCCCAATAGACAGATCTCTGGCGAACACTTTGGAACCTCAGTTTCGCTCAATTGTGTTTTTTACACGATTTGCGTTGTTTTTTTGTAAATCGCGTCGCTTGCACATAGAGATCTGTTCATTGAGCCGTCTGTACTTCGCCATAGAGGTTGGAGACTGCACACATAGTTCTCGTTGGTCCTTCATTAGACCGAGGGTTTGTTCTGAGAGAACCTGAGATCTACCACTGGGGTGGGTCTTGAAGTACTTCGACCCTACCTCGTAAACAGTTCTTACCATCCTGGTGTTAAACTCGTCCACTGACCTCGTCCTGCATGATTCTAGGCACGCAAAACGGTTTTGTATTTTGAATTGAAAGCTCTCGGAACCCTAGATTTGGACAGGTGTTGGACGAAGTGTAGACTTTTTTTTTACTTACAATAAGTTAATGCTTGTCGAAGTCGGTGCATATACCTGTACGACCTTCAACGAATACCGTTTGGATATTCTGAGTGTAAGGTACTCTACCCAGGCCGACACACTCCCAATTTGCACAATGTTGTTGACGAGGGACTTGTGGATGAGCAACCCGACACCACCTTGGGACAGGTGTTCGCCCTCCCGGTGATAGAACAAGTTTCCGGATTTGAGTATTATCGTGTCCTCCTCCTGTCTTCGGACTTCAGATAAACCCACAATACTTCAGTTTAACTTGTCTATCTCTTCTTCCAGCTCTTTTACCTTGTCGTCGGTCCTCAGTGTCCTGGTGTTGTATGTTGCCAGGTGCAGAAGTCGTCGTTTGGATTGGTAGTCCGATCTCTGCCGGCGATTCTTAGCACCCCATGCCCCGCCGTTACCATAGCCACTACCGTAACTAGGAATAGCGGGGCTGCCGGGGACTGGGGGCCGAGGCTTCTTTGTGAATTCCATGCGGGGGTTTTAGCCGGTAGTCACCACGCTTGGCTAGTGCGTGTTGGTGACCGCAGGTGACAGCAAGTTCAATTCTTCTATTTTGTAAGCGTATTTAAGTGTTTTCTAGCTAATATAGTGTTCATGTAAGGTTAGTGATATACCTATTTGTTACTAAAGTTATAATAGTTACATTTTCACAAATAATTGCAGTAAGTAGTGCTTATCTAAGAGTTCAAAAATAATGTTCAATGCTGCTTCAAAAATAATGTGATTCTTAAATACCTAATGATAGTTGATTTATCATATTAAAATAATTTGA
Source organism: Thymelicus acteon (assembly GCA_951805285.1). Classification (NCBI taxonomy): domain Eukaryota; kingdom Metazoa; phylum Arthropoda; class Insecta; order Lepidoptera; family Hesperiidae; genus Thymelicus; species Thymelicus acteon. The sequence continues at coordinate 5,547,384 of OX638229.1, read as the reverse complement.
TTATTATGAATTTAATAAAGGAATTACCTATGTATAATTTGTCTTAAATATACATATTTTGTTTATTTAATGTGTATTCTTTGGTATGAACCTTGTTTTTACTGCCAATACGGCAGTAAAGACAAAAATGCAACATTTCTGTGAACTTTAACGTCAAGCAATAAAGTTTCAATTCGCGGTAAAAATTACCGGATTCCAGGACTATTTAACGAATACTAGTACAAATCTAACGGGTACTGGGACAAAAGGCTTATTTTGAATATTTTTCAAATTATTGTGCATAAATATTTTTATTAAAATGAAACGATACAATAATCTGAAAACTAGAATAAATTACCTACCAAGTCATATATATCTCATTTTTATAAGGTTATTAGTTTTTGCATAACAGACCTGCAAAGTCCGTGAATATCAAAACTTCACGGATATTGGGCCGTTTACCCTAAAATGTATAAACGATCAAAGTTATAACACTTTGATCATTATCTACTTCAATTTATGTTTATGTGTTAATTAAGAAAATAATAAATGTAATGAATGTGAACACTATGTTTTTATTTTTATATATAACATAATATCAAAATATATATCAGTAGTCATTCTTTCTAATAGTATTTTTAGGATGATTTTTTTGACAATTCACGTAAAGTGACTTTGAACGTTCTTTCCTTTTACTCTTCATCTGTCTTTTCTACAGATACCTATAGGTATACATAATACCTATCTTACCTACCTAACATAAACATATATCCTGAATAGATATGGTTATAGTAAAGAGAAGAAAGTCCATCTTGTTTCTTTTTAGACGTATTTTTACACCAAAATAAATAAATATCACCTTTTACGAGATACTTTTACTGGAATACTCTTCGTAAGATTAACAAAAACTAAGCAAACTTTTCACAATCTAAGCATGTATGTATGTGTAAATGTGTAAATATATTTACCTTACCATTAGTAACGCAGGCGCGAGACGCGACTGTTCCGCTCAGATGATGAGGCGATGAGCGCATCTGCTTATATTTTAATAACCTATTGTTGAAAGTATCATTCGTTTGAGCGTGTAAAAAGTGTATTTTATTGACATGTGCCAGGGGGTCTGGCCACACCGGGCCACACCGGGCTACACCGGGACACACCGGGATACCCTACGGGGGTACAATGTGCGCAACTTGCATAGGTGCATCACTTTTATTTTTTTTGTAAAACTTAAAAATTAAATGATGATAGAAATGAAATTAAATGATGGCAACATTAGCAACTTAGTTTGGGTGTTCAGAAATTGTGGCTACATTGATTCATTATTGCGTTGATTTGCACGGTTAATAAAGTCCTATTTTATTTAGGTAGTACTAATTCATTAAGCTTCATGGCTCAAAATCTAAACTAAAATCTAGTTGAGGGGTGAATATCAAATCGGCAAATTTTACGTGTCCAGGTTGAGAATCGAGGTGTAAAATGATAGAATGTTTCTAATTTTTTTATATAGTAAACTACGTACCTAACTTGTTTTAATTGGGGCCACATTGTTTTTTTAAATACATGTGTATATAAAAAATCAGGGTAAAAAAATGCCTTAAAATTCAAGTTTGGTGGTATGTCCCAGCTCCATTTTTTGATATAATTTCATTCACCACAGTGACAATTGAAGTTAAAATAAAAAATATATAATTTCGTTAGTATACGCATAAGACACATTATCTAAAAATAACTAAATCATATTATAAAATCTTATTTAACATCGATACTCGATCAAAGTTTGTCCAAGAAAAAACCAAAATCTTGAGTGCACTTGTTCAACTTACTAAAACATGAACTTTGTTGCGTATGCGATCATTTATGTTTTATTATTTCGCATGGCACAGTAGTGTGGTAACGTTTTAGTGTAACGGGTATGTGATTAGAGCTGTGACTTCCCTCCAAAACAAAAGTACCCGCTTGGGTGGCACAGGGGGACAAGAATTGTTCAATTTTTGGTGGATCGATTTGTTGTTTATTTTAAAGTGCTTTTATAGTAAGCTACACGTTAAAGGTAGTGATTTGGATTACGCATAAAACAGTTATATACATTTAATTGTAACTTAAAACCCCTATTTTTAAAGTTTTTTTTATGCATGGTTCCAAGTTTGGTGGCTCAATTTTGGTGGCTTTGGTGGCGTTTATGCGTGACGAAAATTTAAAACGAGCCACTTGAGCGAAACTAGGGCTTCAAGTGTTCGCCAGGGATCTGTCTTTGGGCAAAGTCAACTTACGAGGTTGAAGACCGAGTCCAGCACCATGGTTTTGCCGAAATCTGAAGTTCTGAGAGACGGTCGTATGCCTCCTCTCAAGCTCCAGCTGCCTGCGAGGACAATAACAAGCAAGCTAAACTAACCCGATACTACACATATACGATACTACAGAATATCCCGGACGCCGCCTGTACGAGTATAAGATAAGAGAGGCTCTCAAACAACTTAAAAGAAAAACGCTCCGGGAAATGACGGATTCACAACAGCTGATGGGAGACCTCTACTAATGACGCTCCAATAGCTGTTCGTTTCCGTCATCAATACTGGAACTACCCTGGAAGCGTGCAGCAGAACTGTGGTGACTCTGTTCTTCAAGAAGGGCCAAAAAGCCCTTTTGAAAAACTAAAGGCCCATTGCATTTCTGAACCACGTTTGTAAGCCGTTTGCGAGGGTGCTCACAAGTCGCATGGCAGGTTTGATGACTTCCAGCCTCCCGAACAAGCAGGATTCCGAAAGGCTACAAAACCAAGGACCATAATATACACACACTGAGGCAGATTATACAACAGACCAAGGAGTATAATCTGTTGCTACCTGTTGCTTATGTAGACTATGAGAAACACTTTGATTTTATCGGTATCAGTATCGGTACTTAATTCTCATGTCGAGGTGTTGAAGTGTTTGTAATTATCAGGTATCATTTCCGTCAGAGTATATGACACAGCTGCGAACCCTATTCAACTGCAGAGAGGTGTCAGGCAAGGGGACGTCATATCTCCTAAACTGTTCACTGCTGCGTTGGAAGACGTGTTCAAACTAATGGAATGGAAACAACGTGGTATCATCGTGGTCAATAGAGACATCATACACTTGCGATATGCCGATGATATAATCATACTGGCAAGATCCCTGGAGGAACTTGGTAAAATGATAGGGGACTTGAACAGCGCCACAATCGGTGGGTCTTAACATGGACAAGATGAAAATCATGTCCAATCATATACGTATGTACGTCCAACTTCGAGAAATAAATCACTCGTAGAATTCAACTCGATTGGGCTGCGTTCGGGAAACTGCATCATATCTTGTCGGTAACACTATCTCAGTGCCTGAAGTCGAACTGTGAAGGTTTTCAAGCAGTGTGTGTTGCCAGTGATGACACACGACTCCGAGACGTCGTGCTTTATTACTATTGGCCTTATTTATAAGTTCAAATCAAAGTCACACAGAGGACGGAGAGAGAGAGAGAGAGCGGATGGAGAGAGTTATGCTCGGTATTTCTGTACGTGAACGAATCAGAAATGACGTAGACGAACAAGAATTACCGACATAGCTCATCGAGTACGCCGGCTGAAGTGGCAATGGGCTGACCACATAATTCGAAGGACCGATGACCATTGGGGAAGAGGTCCTCGAATGGCGTCCACGTCTTGGAAAAAGGAGCATTGGAAGCCCCCCCACTAGGTGGACTGACGACCTGAAGAAGGCAGCAGACACCCGCTGGATTCAGAAGGCACAGGACTGCTCAGAGTGGCGCAAGTTAGGGGAGGCCTGTGTTCAGCAGTGAATCTCCAAGGGCTGATGGATTGATAGATAAATAATAATATCTATGTTTTTTAACAATAGAGAGTTTTATAAAACGATGAAAGTTATTGATAATTCCCGAGAATTTGTGACATTAGCCACTTTGAGCTTTATTTCATTGATTTTAGAGCTTATGTTCCAGAAAAATCCAATTTTGGTGTCACTGATTTTCAATTTTGGTGGGTACTTTCGATTTTGGTGGGCGATTTTCAATTCTGGTGGCCACACTAGACTTTGAACTTAAATATCTCAAAAAGTTATCGACATATTCTCATACCTCTTAAGGTTCTTCTAGCTTAGACTTTCTATTCTTATACCAGATCCTCATTTTTCACGAAAACTGAAGAGAAAATTTCGCCACCAAAATTGAAAAAAAATGCACGTTTCTGATATTCACCCTGAGCCTTCATATAAGTAATTGATTTGGTTGTTAGGTGCATTTTAAATTTTAATTAGTTATTTTTATGTTATGATTAAGTAACAATTAATATACTTACTACTTAGTTTACAAAAAAATATCTCCCGTTTGCTATTTCCGTCACGTCAAACTTCGTATCATAATTGACGCACGCGACCGGTTGTTTTAATTGTTAATTTGTTATTACAATATTTTACATAATTACTATAATTCATGTAAACGGGGATCCACATAGGGTTGCCGCAGAGCTAATAAACAGACAGACATGTACAACGAATATTTTTTTACACCAAAAATCAAGGTGGATAACATAAATAATAAAAAAACATTAGGTAACTTCGAGTTACCTTCCTCTCCGTGTAAAAAATATTAGGTGTTTAGGCTTACTTATCTTCAATGCTTTTAAAAGGCAAGTTATCTTTATTTTTTAGGGTTCCGAAGTAAAATCTGAACCCTTATAGTTTCGTCATGTCCGTCCTTCTGTCTGTCCATCTGTCCGAAGCAAAACCCTTAGTGCTAGAAAGCTAGTATTTGTCATAGATATACATATTTATTTAAACTTCAGAATCGTAGAATAAAATATTGAAAAAAAAAAAAATTTTTCAGAGTACCTGGTCTCCTCTACAGGTAACGTGAGGATGATTTTTATATTCGTCGCGTACCCTATAGTGTGGGGTATCGTTGAAAAGATCTTCCAAAAATATTATGGGCCAACTTTGGAATTAGGGGTCCGTTCCGTTTGCGAAATATTTTGCTTTAAACTGCTGCCGGCTAAACAGTTGGAGTTGGACAAGTGAAAAAATTCTCAAAAATAGGTTATATGATTAAATTACAAGAAAAACTATTACGGCTATGTTAGCATAAGTAGATAATGAGTAATAGTCGATAAACTTACTACTTCGGAACCCTACATTGCGCGTGGCCTGACACGCACTTGCCCGGTTTTTTTCTTTTTCCTCTCTCTTTTTTGGCCGGCAACGCTTCAGTGATGCCTTAGGTGAAGTTTAGTGTTGCTGATGTCCATGGGCGATGATAGCCACTTATCATCAGGTGGATCTTCAGCTCGTTTAATGGCTATTTCCATAAAAAAAGTAGATAGTAACTATTTCAGTACGTAGGTATCTAGGTAGGTAGGTACGTACTTTTGGAAGTCTTTAAGCTCGAAAACCTTTAAAGTATTTTCTCCATAGTTCTGTAAAGGGCTTTGAAAGCACCATAGATATTGAGTACCTAACTACCTTTGAATTCTTAGTGTAAGAAGATTTTTGTACCCTATAGGGCACTATAGTGCACGCCATTGGTTTATCTATACATTATAAAATCTATGGACAAAAGCGCAAGTTCAACAAGCGTGACGCAGTTGAACACATCGCTTGTGCCACTTGTGATATCATCCATTGGGTTGAAAATGTCATTAAGAGTAAATAATAAGTACCAATAATAACTTACTTTATAGTCCATTTTTTTAAAAGAGGTAATGTAGGTACTTAGTATGTACTAGCTGACCCGGAGAACTTCGTACTGCCTAATAAGATATTTTTTTTTCTAAAATATAAGTAGCCTAAGTTACTCCTTGTTACATCAGCTATCTGCCAGTGAAAGTCCCGTTAAAATTGGTCCAGCCACTCCAGAGATTAGCCGGAACAAACACACAGACAGACAGACAGACAGACAGACAGAAGACAGACAAAAATTGTAAAAAATGTTGTTTTGTTATAATTATGTACCGTGTATTCATCCTAATGCACTTAGTAAAAAGCGGTTATTTTAATATTACAAACAGACACTCCAATTTTATTTATTTGTATAGATGTATAGATTTAATGGTAAGTATTTTCTAAGATTATTAGACGACATGGTTATACACTCACACTCATACCTACGCCCGCATTCCACAGTAGCTTTACCTACCTGTGTCGCGGGTGGCATGGACGACACATATATATACCTAACATATCACAATAACACCCATGACTCGAGTACAAATACATAGTTAAATTGTAATCGGGTCATGCTAAAATATCTAATAATATCTGCCCCGGCCGCGAAACGAACCCGGGACTCCTCGCTTCGCAGGCAGTGTCTGTGTGACGTCACCGTGTGTAGTGCGATGTTGTCGCAAGCTCATTAGGAAGTGCCAAGCTTGTGTAGCAGTAGCTAGGTTAGGTTCCAGCTGTGGAGAACCTATAAGATTACCGATACTTTTATGATTAGGTATAAGCAACGGGCTCTTGTTACACCGTTCCGTAATAAAGACTGTAGAAGGGCGACCCGTGGGGCAATGGCAGATTTGGACAATGAGTCTTTTCTGTTCTCGGTCTGGGTGTGTTGTTGCCTTGGTAGGTAGGTAGATATGTTGTCCATGGCATGAAACATCCACGACACAGGACATCCTTGGGGTTATGATGCGTAGCGTTAAATAGCCTACCTGTAGTGTGTAGCGTCATTAAGTTAGCATTTAAGATAAGGACATTAATGAAGTAGGTAGGTTTGTCTATTGTTAGGATTGCCACCTGGCAAGACTGAAATATCTGGACAAAACTTCAAAAATTCGGGATTTGTCAGGGCATTTTGTATTTTGTCGGGACTTGTCTGGACATCATACGAAAAATCGGGACAATCCAAACAAATCCCGACCATATGGCAACCCTAAGATTCATCACATATATTTCTTTAAACAACCAAGAAAAGAACCGATTACGATACAATACGCGTCGGTGTAATAGTCACGCTGAAACGAGCATTTTCATGTTCAGTCGTAAATTTCAAACAGGTAATCCCAACTTTATAACCATCAAATAAAGTTCAAATTCTACAACCCGCAATTTTATAAAGCTAAAACTAATTAGCGATGTGCGATTGCACTGGTTTATGCGTTTCGTGCGCTGAACCCGTGTTTCAGTGGGGCATAAAGTGCGTTTCAATGGCGCATAAACTGTGTTTCGATAGCACGGTAGTTGTCGTAAAATGTGGATGCGATGGGTTTCTTTACTTCTTTTGTTACCTATGTGAAATGCTTTGGGATAAATCGATTTTAATTTAATTTAATTTAATTATGAACGTTAGTTATGGGTGTTAGGTAGGTAGGTATGTAGGGAGCTTTATACTTATCTAGGTAAAACAAGTAGGTACCTACCTGAAACTAATTATTTTGCAAAAAAAAATTAGGTACCGTACCGACTTAGTTAACGCCTAAAGTACAACTCTAGAAAGAAGAAAAATACCGTAAAAAAAATCGGTAAAGATTTTTATAAGCATGTGTAAGCAAGTACTAAGAATTTCTATTCCAATTAGGTACTGAATAAAACTGTCACATACCCAACAATTCGAAATCTGAACTGCCAAGCCCCGCCCACCATGTGACAAATCCGACCAATGAGCGATGTCGCATGCCGCCCGCGACACCGCCGACCAATCACTAGCGTCGCGCACACCCAATGACACCGGTTGACATCGTCATGCGAGGTCAACGCCCGCGTCACGTGGTTCGTACGTAGTGGATAGCTCCAGAGCTATGCCGCCTTTTGTTTATGCGCTCCTGGGAATTGAGTTCAATATGCTTTCTAAATATATCTAGTATGTTATTAAATTCCTTTATTCCATATAGCAAATAATTCTCTGACCGATATCATAAGTAGCTTTTCCTATATCCTTCATTTCAAAGTTTTCTATTATTTTCTTCTTATTTTTATTTGCAAAATCTTCATTAATATAAATTAGGAAGATATCATCAACATAAACAGTAAGGAACAAGATGGTATTGTTATCATTATGAGGATCTAAGTCACATCTTTTAAACCCAATTTCACACAAGTAACCATCCAATTTTTTTTATTCCAAGTTCTGCTAGCTTGTTTCAAGCCGTAAATAGACTTATTCAGCTTACATACTTGTCCTGATCCATCTTCATAGTTTGGAGGTTTGTATTTCGTAATATTTCCATTTTCGTCTAGTTTCCTTTTGAATACCCACTTGCATGGTATTGAATTCTTTCCAGGAGGTAATTTATTGAGAGTACAAGTGTTGTTCTTAATTAATGAACTATATTCATTTTTCATTGCTTTCTGCCAATCTAGTCTGTCATCAGTCTCTAAGGCTTGCTTCACAGTCTGAGGATCTTCCAGTAACATATTATTATGATCTGTTAAATTTTGACATAGATAGGTAGGTCCATCTTTATATTTTCTTTGTATCATACTTCTTGTGACTGGTCGCTTAGAGCTCAGAGTAACAGGACGTTTAGGAATATAGTCTTCATCATCGGTGAGATGAGAGTTGTCGCTTTCCTTAATAATACTTACACTATGGTCTAGACTCTCATTTCTCTCCTCTTGTTCTTCTTTCTCATCATAAAACCTGTAACCTTTGGACTCTGAACAATATCCCGTCATGACTAGTTTTGAATCACAATATATCTTACAACAATCTTTGTCAAATTTTACTTCGCAATTATTTTTAGTTATCTGATGTATTGATAATAAATTTACAGCCAAATCAGGAACATACAATACATTTTTTACCTGTATGACGCCAATTAATTCCTTAGTAACTCCATCATAGCTATTCAAGTTTACTTTACCACAACCTTTTACTCCAAGTGTTTTGTTGTCTGCTATTTTGATGGTAGTTACGGGTGCAGGGCCATAATCATATATCCAATCCCTGTTATTTGTCATGTGCATTGCAGCTCCAGAGTCCAGATACCAGCATCCTCTGTTCAAATCTGGGGATGCAGCAAAGGCAGCTACAAAACCGGAAGAAGGTTTATTATTATCATCAGTTTTTTTATTCTGATCTTGACTTGAGTACTGAAAAAAGCGACAATTTTTGTCTGTATGACCATATTTATGACACTTAAAGCAACGAGGACCTTTCTGAAATGGCTTATAATTACTCTTTACATATTCCTTGCGATAATTAGAGTAAAAGGCTGCAGAATCACCTATATTTTTAACATCCTGCAAAATTTTTGTCTTGACAAGATCGGTACTTATAGTCACACCTGAGCTCTCCATTGCCATTATCATAGGCTTATAGGTTTCTGGTAGTCCAGCGAGAAGAAGTGTACCTAGCCACTCATCATCGACTATGAACCCAATATTACGTAGCTTGTGTGCACAAGTAACCACTTTATTAACGTAGGTTTCAACATTCCCACAACCTTCTAGATCTGTGGTTATTAACTCCCTAAGCAAACCTACCTTTCTTGTCAGACCTGAATCATCAAATGCCTTACGTAAGTTAAGCCATACTTCCTTAGCAGTTTTTGCTTCCTGTATATGGATATAATTTACGGAATCCACTAGCAATATAATTTTTGTCCTCGCTTTCGTGTCTTCGGCCTTTGTAAACGTCTCACTTTTGTCATCCACGCATTTCCATAGCTCCTCATGTTCTAAGTACGTTTTAACGGCAAAGCTCCACGTGGCATAATTATCACGCCCTTGCAATTTTTCAATTTGAGCCACATGCCCATTAGATGCCATTTTTGTGGATGCTTTCAGCCCTTATATAAAATCCTGAAAAAGAACTTTTCCCTATATTTGAACTAACAGGCGTCTGGGCCCATAACCTGATGAAACTAATATATAGGGAATAGGAAGTTTATTAAATAAATAAATACGGTGCGTGAACTAAAACATTGTATTAAAGCAATAGAAGTGAGAAAAAGACAATTGTGAAAATATTATGTCATCTTAAATAGACAGCAGTGTGTTCTTTATTTGAAGCTGGCTGCGTTCATAATTCATCATAATTTTTTTAAACGCGCCATCAGAAGTAGGTACCTACCTAATGATAATTATAAGCTAAGTCAAAAGTTGATAACTTTCAATGATTGGTATAGGTATCTACTTACTTAACAAAAAAAATATATTTAGGTAAGCCTTTATTTTTTTGCATATTGGGACACCTAAAAACCGGACAAATTCAAACGAAGGCCGGACAAATCCGGTCGCTTGGTAACCCTACCCTGAGCGGGCCGAACTGGCCGCGGCGGGTCGCAGCGGGGCCGCGCGGCCGAGATGGCGGACAATAGAACTACACTGCGACAAAAACACCCGATGGACCAAAATATTAGATTGGAGATAGCCTGATCATAATTTCATATACAGGTTGATTATTTTATTTAAGTAGATACCTACTAGATACATATTTTGAATTTTTAGCGTTCTGAAAAAAATTGGAACCCTTATTATAGTTTCGTCATGTCCGTCCGTCCGTCTGTCCTAAGCATAGCGCCAAAACCCTTATTGCGAGAAAGCTGTAATTTAGCATGACTATACAAATTTATTAAATCCAGAATCGTGGAATAAAATATGGAAATTTTTTTTTTTCAGAGTACCTTCCCATACAGGTAACATGGGGATGAATTTTTTATTCATGGCGTACCTACCACATAGTGTGGGGTATCGTTGAAAAGGTCTTTCAAAAATATTATGGTTCTGTTAAAACTGTTTTTCAATTCAGGGGCCTGTTTGCGAAATATTCGGCTTTAAAGTGCCAATTTTCTTTAGAGTCAAGTGTCCCCCCCCCCCCCTTTGCCAGCTAAACGATTGGAGATGGACTAAGGAAAAATTCACGAAAATAGGTTATTATACATGATAAATTTACAAGGAAAACTATCATAAATAGGTTAGCATAAGTAGTTAATGAGTAATAGTTAATAAACTTACATCTTCGGAACCCTACATTGCGAGTGGCCTGACACGCACTTGGCCGGTTTTTTTAATATTAATTTTGTTTAAGTAGATCTAGATTCTAGATAATACTTAGATCAGTTCCCATCATATCGTATTTAGTATCTACCTACTTAGAGATGTATGACGTATGAGATTAATGTCGATTGTAATGCAAAACGATTATTCAAAGGGGCTGTGTAACATGTTGAGCTATCTACATTGTGTTGACGGAAAATGTTTCTCTGAATTGAAATTCAAAGAATCTTCTTTTTAAAATAAAATCTTCCATTTCCTTTTCCATTCCTGTATTCTTTGGACAGCATTCATTTTTAAGATACAAAATGTTCTTCAAAATTCTTTTAATCTCAATGTGAGCGAGAGTAAAATCATTAAATAGGTAGGTAACTGTGTCAGACTGCGCAATCTGTGCATTAAGTTACTTGCCCGAAAAGTAGGTACTTAGGTACCTACGGCAATTAACCCCGTAAAAGAATTTAAAAAGTTTACTAAACTTAATTTTTAACCCCTGACGAAAAAAGAGGGGTCTTATAAGTTTGACGTGTCTGTGTATCCGCGTCTGTGTACCTATCTATGTATACATATATGTCTGTCATCGTAGCTCCCAAACGGATGAACCGATTTTGATCTAGTTTTTTGCCTGAAAGGTGATTTAATCGAACACTCATTCTTAGTTATGTTTAGTGTAAATAATATTGTCAGCGGTTTTTCAAATTTTAATTTTTGCAAAATTCAAACACACAATTATTCACAAATTTTCGATAAACGTCAACTACAAATTGCTTTCTTGAGCTATCACTATCAATTACATATCGAACTCTTAAAAATCTTCTCATTTCTAAAAGACAAAATAATGAAGGTAGATTTTTACTCATCGGTGTAAAATTAAAATAAAACACCCTGTATAGCTTCTGAGCTCGGCGCCAGTGGGGAGGCTCTGCGGCAACCTTTGTGCTGCCCCCTGTCCGCGACCGCAATCTAACTAACGTAACACTGACGTAATTATCATCTGTTACAAGTAATAATTTAAAAAACTAAATACACGGTTTTGTATTGTCAATGTAGATAAGTACTAAAGAAAACATTTGGGACTGTGCTGTTATATTAACCATTAAGGAGTTCCCTCGGCTGGAGCCAAACCTGGGTGTAGTATCAGGTCAAGCTTGTCACAAAAATCCATTGTCATCAGAACTAAAGCAATATGTAAAATTTCAACTTCTAAGGATAAGTGGAAGTAGGCCTACTTAGGCTTGCAAGGTTCGACCCAAACAGGGCAAGTTAAAAAAAATTAAAAGTTGTCATAGACAAAAATATGTGGGCTGAAAGCACTTTGTCCAAACATGCAGTCTCTAATAATAAAAAACATGGTGGAGCGCGGGAAGATTACATTGTACCTACACATGGAGGATAATAGAAGAAGGGCCATCTCTGTGTATGAAAAGTGTCCGTAAAAACGCGTCCAATTACGGGTGGCGCTGCGGTGCGGTCTACAACAGCTATGTTCGAATATCTATTTATCAGACACTAGCGCCATTCATTACGGGTGGCATAACTCAGCAAACTCCACTCCGTCTACAGCAGCCATGTTCATATGTATATATCTATTTTTATATTCACACACTAGCGCCATTCAGTAGGGTTCTGAAATGGTCATTATTGGAACCTCTGTGTATTTAACAGCTGGACACTTTCCTCATATGGGATGGCTCTCCTATTACCTTCTATGCTCCATGATTGTACAGAGTGCGCTTTATAGTGAAATAAACTTATAGAACGAGTCACGAACTATGTATACTCGCAGTACGCTATGATGATTTTGCCGTCGGAAAAGAAAGAAATGTCAAAATCATATGAAAAAATTTCGTACTTACATGATTATTGTCGAAAGAAAAGTGCGGTAGATATAATAAAATCATTTAATTATTATGACTTACTTAATTCGGTTATATTTAACTTAACTGCAAAATATTTGCAGAGGAATTTGGGCTTACATAATATTAACGTTAGGTAGGCTATATTTATTACTTTTATATTCCGCTGACAGAATTCCGTCGTGGACCTCAAGTCAAATATTACCGGAATAAGTAAATCATGATTTTTTTTACATTTTTATCGTAGAAAATGTGTCATATTTTTTTGTTTTTAACTAGCTTAATTTATGAATAATCGAATAAATCCAAATAAGAATATTTAGTAATCTTATTGTCGTTAATCTATACGAGATGGCACTACGCATCACAGTTGGTTCGTAGGTGCGAAATGAAAGAAATATAATATTGATAGCGCTCAGGTATTTTTTTGTTAATTTTGTCAATAAAAAATAAAAATAAATAACGCTTCACACTCATAGCCCCACACTAGGATTTTCTGTGTAGTGGGTGCTATGGACAACACACTAGACAAGGACATACACACCCAGACCAAGAACAGAAATTCAAACTCATCATTCAATTTTCCGCCTCGCTGGGAATCAAACCCAGGACCCTTGGTGCGGCGATCCGGCATTGTAACTGCTTGATTGATGCACAGACACACAGATATACAGACACATCAGAATTATAACACCCCTCTTTTTTCGTCGGGGTTTAAAAAAATGGAAACCGTTATAGTGGACAATGGCAGCTACTAATGCAGCGATAGGTTTTGTAAATGTACCTACCTAATACAACTAGGTAGTATAATTTATCAAAATTATTTGCTAGAAAATGATAAAAAGTAACACGAAAGTTATGGTAATCTTTCAAAATGTAATTGGACAAAAAATTTGCGTAGAAAACTCAATCGAAATTCAATTACTGAATCTTATTAGAATAATTACTTCAAGCAACTGATACAAGATGGCGTTAGTAGTAGATAATAAAATGAAATCCATCATTGTCCGCCGCGAACTTGTCAACAACAGTTCGTTGACCCGTACTGCCAACATTGTAAACAAAACGTAAAAACAAACGAATCCGCCGTCCATTACACAAATCGGCGTTTAACCACCCACGGTTCTAAATTAACCGTCTCGGACGGACGTCGGTGTCAACTTGTCACTCTGTCACGCCGTTTAAAAGCTTTAACCGCTTTCACCGGTGTTGGGTGACCGGCCGTATCAGCTAGAAGCACTACTATGACAGAATAAGCTATGGAATCGTTTAACGTAGACGATCCCGTAGTTGGTAAGACCGAAGCGAACAGCACCGAGTTTAGTACAAGGCCGGGACAGATATTTATGTGACAAACAAAACAAAACATGTGTTTGTTAATGGTTCGTGGGTGTTTATTTGTACAAATTAAATATAACTAGCACCTACTAGAATTGTGTAATTAGCACTTGATGACAAATTAAGCGTTACGATTGTACGGATCTTACATTTTAATCGCCAATTGAGTTTCATCAGTCACAGAACTTCTTAATTGGGTTTAGTTTTTATTTCCCATCCCTCAGGAAGAATTTTCCGGTGTGAAAAGTATCGTATAAATCCGTTCAGAGTTCGTCATACTTGTACAGATAAGATAAAGAGGCAGATTAATAAAACATATTACAGATTAATAAAATATATGACATTAAGAAAGAAAGAAATTAAAATAAAGGATAAACTTCAGAGTACATAACGACACCTAGGAATTTTAAATATTAGGTAGGTATTGTGAAGCTGTTCTACACTTCAATAGCTTATCGCTTGCAGTGAAACAAGCGAGTAGCTTAACATTTGTAAATCAGCAATGTTCTCTTTTTGATCGCTCAGCCGCTGATGTGCGATTCAGATACGATTTGGAATCGTTTAGGGATATTTTTCTGAGTGTTTTCTGTAATCTTGTGAGGAATGATAATACTGTGGCTTACCCGTTATCTACTTCAACTCTTTGATACAAAATAACCTCAGTAGGTATATAGATAGAATCCTAAAGAGTAAAAAATCCTAAAGGTCGTTCTTTATATTAACATCTCCCTTAAGCCTAGTTGAAATTTTACAAATTCCTTTAGTTCTGATGACAATGACTGATAGGTAGGTACTACTTGACACAGGTTTTTCTCCAGGCGAGGGAAATCTATCAATCTACACTATAATATAATGAGTTGGGGCGTTAGTTCTTAAACTACACTTGGTACGAATTAATCTTACAGTTACATTTAAAATTACAATTATTTTATCAAAAATCATTTCCGTACGTTCTTAACAACAGGTACCAAAACCAACAAGTGAGAAAAAACTGTCGGTTAATTGAATAGCGATGTGTGATTTAGTTCTTTGTGCCGCCGCCTCACTCACACCCCGGTAATGATCGTGGATATGCGACAAAAGTTACAACGTGTCATCGCCACAAAAAGTTCTTTCTGGACAATCATCGCCCTTGATGAGTCCACAACAGTACACTCAACGTGCGTCCGAATGTCTGCGTTATGCAGGTTATGCTCTGTCCGTCTATTATTATTGTTATTGTTTAACTGTTATTCAGAATGTTAGTTCATTTTTACACGAGTCCTATTTGGTAAATATCTTAGTGTCTTTTATAGTAATTTGTTAATTAGAAATAACTGTTAGAATTAATTAGAAATGCCTGGCATAATTTAATTAAAATAATTTGAAGACATTAATAATAAATAGGTTAATAAATCATTGAGTGCCAAAATAAATTTTTGTTTACTATGAATTATTTTTAAAACGAATTTTAAATCATAAATCAAAAATCATAAACAATTAGCACAGTGCTAAGACTGTTTAACATATACCTAAGTCTCAACTAGAAAACGGGCTATAGCGTTCATAATAATATTATTATTAATCTAATCTCTTCGAACGAAACACCTCACATAATTGAAGGGGTAAGAGTAAAAAGGGTTTAAGTAACAAAAACAATAATTCGAGATAAATGCGTTTGAAAGTCAAGACTTCATTTTCGTTACATTCTTAGTATTCAACTTCAAATCTGTTTTTTATCATTCCAAATAATATAAGATACCTTCGAATTCTCATAAATAAAGTATTTTTTAATTATTATTCTGTAATAAGCAAATATTGTCAGTTTTGCAATTAAAACCCAATAAAAATGCGCCACATCACGCCAATAGACCATTATGCATAACATGTATTTAAGTCCTTTTAATCCTAAATATACCCCTTCAATTATGATAGAACTTCACTTAGAGGTAAATTCGTTTAATCATTAATTTCCTTAGAGTTTGTTATTTGGGAGATCAATCTTACGGCTAATGACGAAAGTGACTATGGGTATTATTTTAATTTATTACAATATTTTAACATCTTTTTCAAACTCTAAAGATTTTCCTCTAACGCGCCAGCAGAAAGGATATTGTAAAAGTAACTTAATACAAAGTACAAGTGTGTAAATATACTGAAGTCGATTGTTTCTATTGTTGTAAAGTATTATTAATTTATGTTTATTAACAGTTGTAAAGGAAGAAGAGTACAAAATATTAAACAGGAAATTTCGGCGATTACTGCTCCTTGTCTTGATATTAGTTCATATTTCCATGAAAACTTCTTGTACTTCCTTAATTGTTTAGTCCTATAATCTCATATCTCATATTAAACCGAATGAGATAGCAGAGATTTTAAGATCGGTTTATTAATGCGGGCTTAAGGTACCTCTATCTACTTATCAGCAATTTTGTATGTCGAATTGTCTAGATCAGATAAATAAACAGAGGAGCTACTGGATATCATCAGGCAAGAGCAAAGCTGTCACTAGCAGGCGAAGAAAGAAGAAAGGAGAAAGAAGGAGTAATAAAATAACTAATATTTTTATTTATAAATGTCAAAGTTTGTATGGATGTTTGGATGTTTTTCACGCAAAAATACTGATAACTATTCATGAAATTTATCACATGATTATGAACATAATCTGAAATAAGATAGGTATACGCCCCAACTCAGAGCCACCGGTTACTTAAATCGCTCCTTAGTACATAATTTGTATGGTGATTCTTTATTAAGGAGCGATTAAAGTAACCGTTAATGTCTCTTGAGTTGGGACGATAGGGTAGGTACTTATTATCGCGTAAAGGCAAAGCCGCAAGTAGATGCTAGTAAATTAATAATAACGCTATATTCTCATGCCCCACCCCGTACTAGGATTCCCCGTGTCGTGGGTCAGTGGTATCATGGACAACACACAAAGGCAAGAACACACACATCCAGATGGAAAACAGAAATGTAAACTCATTTTGCATTTTATATCAGCAGACAGCTAAATAAAACACTGACCATTTTATAGTAATGTCATAGACATTGCCATCATGTTTTACATGCGTTGGAACAAGACATGGTGGATTCTAAGGGTGTAGGTTCAATGCCTTGTAAGGGTACCGATGGTACTAATAGAGCTCAGCATCCCTCAACAGACTTTGATTACACACCTGATGTGTAAAAAATAATAAAAAAAAACAAAAGTGTAAAAACACCAAAGTCACCAAAATTAAAAGGCGCCATTCTATCAACATTAAATAAAATTTACAAAGGAAAGGAAAATGTATTGAAGGGTCGACGTCAAAAACATCGATATGTCGGACTCCGAATTGATTTTATGCGTCACATGTTACATCGAAAACATTTTAAAATCCAATACACGTGTATCTCAAAGCGATGACATCGCCGATTTTTTCAATATCACCACGTGAAACCGAAACAAGATATAAAACTGTTGTTCACCACTATTCCCTACGCAATAGAGTCCATTAAAGACCGTACAATAAAATTCCGCTAGTGCAAAAAACTTGTTTCCAATATCGTCAGCTTTTGTTACGCGCAGAAAAAAACTTTAATAAAGGGTATGTCCTCACATATTTTTCACAAAAAAGACATGGAGTGGCATGTTAATTTTGCATGAAATAACTTTTTTAGAGTGAGAAAGACACCTGATTCGACATTGTCAGCTCATTTCATCTGATCTTTCCACGGTCAATGTCGCGCTGATATTGATTTTTGGAATTGGATTCGTAGTAAACAGCTTAACTGGAGATGGCGTAAAAAATCCGTTACGATTGAATTTTCGTCGTTTGTAACCATAAATAGGACTTTTTATGGGATTGGATCATCGGTTATATTTAGATTGGGAGCTATTCTCGTGTCATCGATATTCAACATTCGACTTATGTGACTGAAAATATGGGAGCAAATTTTTATGATAAGTTCTGAAGAAATGAGGAGTGTGACATTTCAGCTTTTAAGTAACGTAAAAAAGCAAAAAGCAGCAACCCATAATTATTGTCCCACTGCTGGGCTCGGGGTCTCCTCTCACAACGTGAGGGTACAGGCCATAGTCTACCACGCTGGCCAAGTGCGGATTGGTAGACTTCACACACCTTTGAGAACTTTATGGAGAACTCTCCGGTGTGCAGGTTTCCTCACGATGTTTTCCTTCACCGAAGCAAGTGATAATTAACTTCTAATACGCACATAATATTTGAAAATTAGAGGTGCGTGCCAGGATTTGAACTCGGGCCCCTCTGTTCGAGAGACCAACGTTCTAACCGCTAGGCTATCACTGCTGTTAACGTTAAAGTAACGTAAATTGGTACGAAATTGAGGTTATTTTGAAATTAAATATCATCATCATTAACCGTTTATTTGTACAATGATTCAAAATTTTGTTATCTAATTTACGTTACGTTACGTTAATTTACGTCCTATTTTTATAAGGTAATTGGTGAGTTCTGTTTTTATTTTTTAATATAAACACGTAGTTATAGATGATTTGTTTAATCTATTTTATCTGGATAAAATCGAGTACATAAATTAGTTTATATTGGAGTACAAGTATTGTCAGCAGCCATTTCCCTCGATATAATATATCACAATCCAGACAGCAGCTAAGGTGTGAGAATTGGTCCCCATGGTTTCATACCATAGCAAGTGTCTTTCCTAGAAGTGAATTAAAATATTATTACTTATTGTAGAACATAACTTGGGCTTGACAAATTTACATTTGAAACTTAAATAGTACAAAAAAATAAATAGTTTTAATGTAGCTATACAGGTTGTACCTATTACTTTTTTGAGGGTATTTTAGATATTATAGTTTTTGCATTGTAACGGGGTTTTCGATTATACCTTTTGTGTTTTTGTATAAAAAAATGTTATACAATACACGATCTGTGTGTTGAATGTTACAGGTCAAAGACTGATGATTTAATTTAACACAATGAGAACATTAACATAATGATTATTATAGGGTAATCTGACTTAAATTTCAGAACTGTAGGAATACTACCATATTAATTGCTACGGAGTAATTTTATACCTCAAGTAAAACAACAGAAAGGGGCAGTAAATGATACAATGAGGTGCAGTGACATGAGAAGTGAGGTGAGGTGAGCTTTGAGGTGAGGTGAGTCGTGTGCTAAAGAGAGAAGAATAGATAACTGAAGACAGGCGTGCTGCAGGTCGGTGAGGAGAAAGGAGCAGTAAATGATAAAATGAGGTGCAGTGACATGAGAAGTGAGGTGAGGTGAGCTTTGAGGTGAGGGGAGTCGTGTGCTAAAGAGAGAAGGAAGAGTAGATAACTAAAGACAGGCGTGGTGCATGTCGGTGACGTGCGGTGCGGAGTCGTAGATAAAATGAGTTGAAGGACGTCTTAAAAAATGTTAATGGTTATCGAGCAGACCTTCGATGATAGACTGATGATTAATAAAAGAACAATCGAAAAGAGAATGTTATCAGCATTGTCAAAGAATGTGGACGTATTTATTTCCAGATTTTATAAAATACATAAAAGTACCCTCAAATCGTATAAACACTGGCTCCATTACACGTGTATCTCGTACAATATTCGGAAAAAGTTTAATTTGTCTCCCAAACGTAGCATCTACAACAAAACAGAATTGAATCGAGACAATCCTTATCTGTCTCTAGATAGTGTATTGATCAATGGGTAATAGGGCTGTCAAATGTGGAAATTGTTAACCGATTTTCAAATCCGTAGATTCTTCTAGTTATTTTTATAATATGAACTTAAATTGTAACACTTTCCTTTCTCTTTTCACAACAATAGGTTTAATTATAAACTTCTATGTCCTTTATTATTTACTTGTTATATATATTTTTTACTTATTAATTGCTCACCGAATCTATTCCTTGACTCTCGTCCTTCAAATTTATTAGGGCTGAAATTTCTCATGATCTAGACTGATATTTCTTCAGATATTATACTGATTCGTTATTGTTCTACCCTACGCAACGTGACGACCCTGACTAACTCAACCGCTGAGTCACTCCGGGGCAATTTGGCCACAGATGGCGCCACGAGAACAAATCGGCCATAATAAAAAGAGGCTATACATTGTCTGGCTTGACGACGCGGCTGTTAAATAGCCATGGGATTTGATGGGATTCTGTGTCTCTGTACCTAAATAGTAGGTACTTGTTTAAAAGTTAACTTTAATTGCTATTGACGACCCGTGTTGCGCAATTGTTACCATGCCGGATCGCCACCGCCATGCCAAGGGTCCTTTCTGATCGTGTACCTTGGATCAATTCAGTACCTATTCATTTCATCTTGAAATATTGCATTTTGGAAACGTTTTAGAAAATTGAGAATTTAAAAAATTTTAAATGTTTTTATTTAAATAAAAATAAACAATTGATTTAAAATCGTTTACTTAATCGTTTACTTACAAAGAAAGGACAGAGCCAACACGCACTCACGTGGAACTTTAATTGGTCGAGTTGGACCAGTGCTCAGTAAATATTATTCAACGCGGTGATCTGGATGGAGCGAGAGAGAGAGAGAGAGAGAGAGAGAGATCTCTCTTTACCTATCTCTCTATTATATTTGAAAATATGGCTTAATGCGTAAAATAATTAACGCCCACCCCATTAATCCGGCTCAGTTACGATCAGCAAAGCATGGCGCTTACTTCAGAGAAATTTAGGATGTCAAAGATTTCAAACATAAATCTTTAGTTTTTGAAAATTGTAATTTACGAAAATGAGGTCCGGAAATGGTTCGAACAAAACGGTTGCTTGACTCCGCCCGCTGCAGTCAGGCTGCATAGCATACTGTTCCCACGTTATTGGTAGAGTGGCCATAAACAACGATTTTATATGTTTTTCAGGTGCATCAGTAAGCCAGAGGCCGCTTTGTTTTTGACCAGCTCGTCAGATGTCTTTCATTGACTACATCCCATGGGTTATTTACATTAAAATAATGTGTTATGGTCATACCAGAGATACCTTTTTTACCACTATCGGTTATTTACATTGAAATAATGTATAATTAGTTAAAAATTCTACATATTATGCAAAGGCAAAATTATAACAAAAGCCTTGTGTATCGTTACTTTGAATAAAAATTGTAATACAACTAACTTGTCCATCGTTACCACGAAGTTGTGGTTACCCTCGCGAGTCAGTAACGCGAGAGGCGTCGCTGCGTGCGCGTCGATTATTGGGTCTCGTATTATGATTTAACAGCCTTCGACTTAGGACCGTCCCATTGTTACTAAAAAACTGGTCTCACTAATGATTATTTGTTGTTATTAAACAGTATCGCTGGGAAAGAGGATTATGAAAAACATAATTATTTACAACTCATCTAAGTATTTATACTTATCTATGCATTTTTTTATTCGCTGTTTGAACTTTTTTATTTTCCAATTAATGTTTTTTTCTTGTCATATTAAAAGCCAGTACCTGACTTACTCAAACTTACAGTATAGCTCTTTAAATGTTTGGCCAGTTATTGTTTTGACAAAATGATCTGTCTGAATGACAAAGTATCTATACCGCTTCTTCGTAACCATTTACCATCACATCTCCGGTCTTAAAAATACTCATGGCTGATGGCACCCACCACTCATGTACTTACTTACTACTCACGACTTAAGCCTCCGAATTCTATAAGCGACAAATGACTCAGTACCATCCATCTGACTCCTCGTGACGCCGGAAGCGCGTCATTGGTGCGATCGGCCATCACAGTTCAATTTGAATTTTAAATATGGAACACTTACTGGCGGACATAAAACATTTATGCCTCTAATACGTCGTTATCAAGTGCGGTTATATTTGGAAGACATGTCGTGTGGTTGGGTGGAGGATTACGATATAGGGCGGCTGGATGTGGCTTGCGAATAATAAACAAATAATAATACACCGCAATAGGTTTTTACCTGTGTCGCGTGTGGCATGGACGACACATAACACATCACAATAACACCCATGACCCGAGTACAAATATTTATCTGTCACATAAATATCTGCCCCGGCCGTGAATCGAACCCGGGACCCTTCGCTTCGCAGGCAGGGTCGCTACCAACTAGGCTACAGGGTCGTCCAAAGGGTTTAAATTATTTCGTTGTGTTTTGAAGCCCTCATATCTTCGGCCTAGAAAATGCTAGATATTATTAATGATTCACTTAAACAAAAACCACGCTCACAATCTCCACTAGCCACGCTCAATCACCTCCAGCACCGAACAATCTCTGTTTTAGTACGGGCGCGGGCATATTTATTTATTTTTACCGAAATAGACCGAACGGTCGTCGAGTGCGTCCGATTTTATAGAATGCTGTGAGCAATTTCACTGGAATCCGAAGCGTGGTTTATGTCTTAATGTAGTCGTTGAAACGGCAACATGTATGTAACATGTTGTGTTAGTATCTTCTGTTCACGACGTTTAAACCCAAGAACAGGTGAGATTAGTAAAGTGCGTTGAATATGAGCAGGAAACACATATACATACATAATTACATATTATACTTTCCTATATACATATGATGATAAATATACCTACTGATGCGTCTGTGTCTTTACACACACAGAGATGGAGGTGATGAGGAAGTATGAAGGTACTGTTATGAATGTGTTTGTTTTTTATGCAATGTGAAAGTGTGAAAGTGAAAAACAAACTTTAATTTAATTATAATATGATAAGCGTTTCATAAGTTTTTACTAAAACAATCATTAATGCCGATCGCCTCAATTGAACTTTATGTTATCTTGGTTATAAACTGAATTTATGAAATGTTTCAAATAATGCGATGAATTTCAATGAATTTACATTAGTGTAAAACTGACCAAGTTTGTGTCAGGTCACGTGCAATGTAGGGTTCCGTAGTTGTAAGTTCATAGTTGTTACTCATTAACTACTTAAGTTAACTTCGCCGTGATAGTTTTTACCATTCGATGGCTATTTAACTGCCAGGGTGTTTGAATATCTTGCAAACGGACCCCTGAATCGAAAAATGATCTTTGCAGACCCATGATATTTTTGAAAGAGCTTTTCAATGATACCAAACAATGCAATAGATGAGAAAAAATGATTCCCCTTTACCTCACCCTGAAAAAAATATTCTTCGGACGGAAAGCTTCACAATTTACTATGCCCACTGCAACGGAACGACTGCGTTCTATGCCTGTATCCATCCATACATTTCCATCTACAATTTGATGCTCCATGCATGATACGCGATGGTATTGGTCAGACGAGGGATGAGCGGCCTAGACCAGACTCTAGTGGGAATAGTGTCTTTACAATACAATAGAAAAAATACTTTTCAATACAAAAAATATTTTTTTGGTCTGGCACGTTCCTAGCACGGTCATGATACGGTAGAATAAAAGGAACTTGAATTGAACAGGGCTTTTTTCTTTAGAATTTCAGATTCGAGCAATACGAGAATTCGGAATAACAATGTCCATTGCCCATGTTGAATTGCTCTGTTTCACCCGACTGCTAGCAAGGGTTGTTTTTCGCGTATCTTTGTGTGTATGTATGCATGTAATATTCTTTATTACTTTTTTATACAGAATAAGTTAGTGCTTGACTACAAAACCACTTGATGGTAAGCGGAAATGAAGTCGTGGATGGTAAAGCGCACTAACTTAGTAGAAGCCTATTCACTCTTGACTTGAAGACACCCAAATTATAATCAGGGGAAATACCCACGCAGGGAAATTTATTCCAGTCCCTTGCAGTACGTATAATAAAAGACGAAGCAAAGCGCGACGTCCGCACCGGGGGGATGTTTACAACGAAGGGATGAATACCCGCCGTGCGTCTGGATGTTCGATGGTAGAAAGGAGAGGGAGGAATTAAGTCATGTAATTTTTTATATTTATATTTTCCAAACCGCTGGACCGATTTATATAACCATATGACTAAGATATCGTTAGATGCGTCTTGACAGATAAGTGAAATTAGAAAAAACAACCATAGTGGCTGTGAGATGCCATTGTTTGAAGTCTCTAAAAATAAAGATAAATTAAGTCAAATACTGCAATATGGGTATGGTATTCCAAAAAGGTATCTCATTTTTTTTTTGCAGTCAGGTTTTTTTTTTATTTAATATTAGTTTCACTAGCATCACGAACATTCACCAATGTAGTTAACAATATACAAGCACACACACACACACACACAAACTACTACAAATCCATTTACGAACATAAAATATTCACCACAATACTCCACTAAATATTAGCATAGCAAACTCGTTGAAATATTAACTCTTGCACCTTTTCGTGGTTTTATCATTATGTAGGTCGCCGCAGCTTCCGTGCTATATAAAGCCGCTTAAAAGCTTCGGCTTCGATGGATTTACAGGCATTTAATTCGGCTAGATATATGGCCCATAGAGAGGTTTACAACCACGATGCTTGTACCTAAATTTGTTTACGTTGAGTTCGGAAAAAGACTGCAGAATATCCGAACTAGCGTATGTTTCGTTTGTCCAATCGGGTTAAGAATAGGTGCGGTTTGAATTCATTATTTATTATATTATACCCTAAGTGTGTTTTAATGATATTAAATTTGATGTTATTATTATTTTTAATTGTATAAAATAGGCGCCTATCATCTCTCCTCAGCGCCAAAGGCATTAACCATTGTTTGTATCTTCTACAGTGTAAGTTCTGACAAAAATATAAATAAGTAATTAATCCCTGTATGTTCCTTCTCTGTATATTAAAGGTTTGTTTCCACATACATCCGTCATTGATGATTCGGTTTGACAATTAAACATCACGATTGATAAAAATGAATACATGTTCACACATTTGAGTTAAGATGTCTATCATTACGATTGTTTCAAACATCGATTTGATGTTCATCGGAAAATGAAGTTTTGTTTTCAAAAATATCTAGTTTTCATCAGAAACACTGTCAAAAACGGATAACTGAAAAAAAATCTCCTATTCAGTCAAAAATTATTAATTTATTCTTTATACTGAGAGAATACGTTTTTGTCGTGATATTTCGGTTCGGATTGAATCGAATCGGTAGAAGATTCGTGCACATGTAAAGCGCCATCATAGTATGAATGCGCCAAGCAACACCGCAAAAATAACGAATAATCACGATCCGGAGATTCATCAAAGTGGGAACTGGAAACAGACCCTAACTGTGCGCAGCCTATAATTTACCAATCGCGCAATAGCAATCATGTCACAGCTTGTCACACGAACCACCATTGTTTCTATTTGCATGCCGAGAACTGCCTTAGCCTTTGCCTTGTTTGACTTATTTGCGGTCATTCAGCATTTTGTGCACCTTATCACCATTAATTTAAAGTCTATTATTCACAGGTTCGACAGCAGAATGGTGTAAGGTATTATCAGAGCCGTGACCTTTCTTATTTACCAAATTATTGCGTAAGTGAATAAATGCAAATTAACTCGGAACGACAATTATTATTGTTTGTTGTTTGACTAACAAAAAATATGGGCTGCAATTATGTTAAAATCCACAGTAAGATAAAATTTACATGAGGTATTAAGGGGATTGGCTCGCTCAAATCTCAAGAATACTGTAAGTTTGAAGAAGATTGCAGATGAATCCTTTTGTGCGATTTCCATATAAAAAATATATGGTATACTGAAGGTCATCACAATGATATTGTATTGTTTAGAATTTTAATAACCTCTCCCAAATATTGGGAAAAAAATTTGTTAAATAGGTCCTTCTTCAACCTAAATTGTAAATGTTCTCTGTAACGGTTAAATAGTTCGGCATGAATTTTGTACTAAAAAATATGTAATGACGTGTTTCACAATTTGTATTGTTTTTTTTTCTTAATTTCTTGTAATATTTTTAAATAATGAATAAAAACCCAAAACTTCACCAGTACCCCGCTGGAGCGCCCCCGCTAAGCCCTGCGTCGCGTGCTCGGGAGTCTCGCAACGCGATACATCAGTGTCTCGATGACTCTTGTGACGGGTGGATTGTACGCGCGTTATTTTTTCCAAATAAAAACTAAAACCTCACGTTTTGAAAAATTTTTGAATGAAGTCATATTGTAAATAGTACAAATATAAATATTTCGTAAAAGAACAATAGAAATTAAGTTTGTAAATATATGTAAAGTAGATTATAATTTCGTTTAGTTTATTGACCCTATCATAGAGTAAGACTGACTGTGGCTAAATATATGAATAAATGTAAAGTGAAACGTGACCGAGCTCTCCAAAACTGTTGGTAAGTACCTACCCTATTGAGTACATTATTTCTTGTATATTTATTTTTTTAACGTTTTAGCTATCTTGAGAATTTCGTTTGACGGCGGATGGAGACCTAAATGATGATGGACTCCGAAGGTGGGTATTAGCATCTCATTGACGGCACTACGTATAACCATCGTGTTTGGATTCATTTGAAAGGTCTCATGGAGACCTTGGTGACTAATGATGTCACCTACCTGATGGTGGACTCCGAAGGTGGGTAAAGGATCTCATTGACGGCACTACGTATAACCATCGTGTTTGGATTCAATTGAAAGGTCTCATGGAGACCTTGGTGACTAATGATGTCACCTACCTGATGGTAGACTCCGAAGGCGGCTAAAGGATCTCAGTGACGGCACTACGTAGAACCATCGTGTTTGGACTCATTTGAAAGCTCTCATTAAGACCTTGGTGACTGATGATGTCACTTACCTGATGGTGGACTCCGAAGGTGGGTAAAGGATCTCATTGACGGCACTACGTATAACCATCGTGTTTGGATTCATTTGAAAGGTCTCATGGAGACCTTGGTGACTAATGATGTCACCTACCTGATGGTGGACTCCGAAGGTGGGTAAAGGATCTCATTGACGGCACTACGTATAACCATCGTGTTTGGATTCATTTGAAAGGTCTCATGGAGACCTTGGTGACTAATGATGTCACCTACCTGATGGTGGACTCCGAAGGTGGGTAAAGGATCTCAGTGACGGCACTACGTAGAACCATCGTGTTTGGACTCATTTGAAAGCTCTCATTAAGACCTTGGTGACTGATGATGTCACTTAACTGATGGTGGACTCCGAAGGTGGGTAAAGGATCTCATTGACGGCACTACGTATAACCATCGTGTTTGGATTCATTTGAAAGGTCTCATGGAGACCTTGGTGACTAATGATGTCACCTACCTGATGGTGGACTCCGAAGGTGGGTAAAGGATCTCAGTGACGGCGCTACGTAGAACCATCGTGTTTGGACTCATTTGAAAGCTCTTATTAAGACCTTGGTGACTGATGATTTCACCTACCTGATGGTGGACTCCGAAGGTGGGTAAAGGATCTCAGTGACGTCCTACGTAGAACCATCGTGCTTAGACTCATTTGAAAGGTCTCATTGAGACCTTGGTGACTCATGATGTCACCTACCTGATGGTGGACTCCAAAGGTGGGTAAAGGATCTCAGTGACGGCACTACGTATAACCATCGTGTTTGGATTCATTTGAAAGGTCTCATGGAGACCTTGGTGACTGATGATGTCACCTACCTGATGGTGGACTCCAAAGGTGGGTAAAGGATCTCAGTGACGGCACTACGTAGAACCATCGTGTTTGGATTCATTTGAATGGTCTCATGGAGACCTTGGTGACTAATGATGTCACCTACCTGATGGTGGACTCCGAAGGTGGGTAAAGGATCTCAGTGACGGCACTACGTAGAACCATCGTGTTTGGACTCATTTGAAAGCTCTCATTAAGACCTTGGTGACTGATGATGTCACCTACCTGATGGTGGACTCCGAAGGTGGGTAAAGGATCTCATTGACGGCACTACGTATAACCATCGTGTTTAGATTCATTTGAAAGCTCTCATTAAAACCTTGATAACTGATGATGTCACCTACCTGATGGTGGACTCCGAAGGTGGGTAAAGGATCTGTGTGACGGCACTACATAGAACCATCGTGTTTGGACTCATTTGAAAGGTCTCATTAAAACCTTGGTGACTTATGATGTCACCAACCTGATGGTGGACTCCGAAGGTGGGTAAAGGATCTCATTGAAGGCACTACGTACAACTATCATGTTTGGACTCATTTGAAAAGGCTTTTGGAGACCTTGGTGACTGATGATGTCACCTACCTAATGGCGGACTCCGAAGGTTGGTAAAGGATCTCAGTGACGTCACTACATAGAACCATCGTGTTTGAACTCATTTAAAAGGTATCATTGAGACCTTGGTGACTGATGATGTCACCTACTTGATGGTGGACTCTTAAGGTGGGTAAAGGATCTCAGTGACGTCACTACGTAGAAGCATCGTGCTTAGACTCATTTGAAAGGTCTCATGGAGACCTTGGTGCCTGATGATGTCACCTACCTGATGATGGACTCTGAAGGTGGGTAAAGGATCTCATTTATGGCACTACGTATAACCATCGTGTTTGGATTCATTTGAAAGGTCTCATGGAGACCTTGGTGACTAATGATGTCACCTACCTGATGGTGGACTCCGAAGGTGGGTAAAGGATCTCAATGACGGCACTACGTAGAACCATTGTGTTTGGACTCATTTGAAAGCTCTCATTAAGACCTTGATAACTGATGATGTCACCTACCTGATGGTGGACTCCGAAGGTGGGTAAAGGATCTGTGTGACGGCACTACATAGAACCATCGTGTTTGGACTCATTTGAAAGGTCTCATTAAGACCTTGGTGACTTATGATGTCACCTACCTGATGGTGGACTCCGAAGGTGGGTAAAAGATCTCATTGCAGGCACTACGTACAACTATCATGTTTGGACTCATTTGAAAAGGCTTTTGGAGACCTTGGTGACTGATGATGTCACCTACCTAATGGCGGACTCCGAAGGTTGGTAAAGGATCTCAGTGACGTCACTACATAGAACCATCGTGTTTGAACTCATTTAAAAGGTATCATTGAGACCTTGGTGACTGATGATGTCACCTACTTGATGGTGGACTCTTAAGGTGAGTAAAGGATCTCAGTGACGTCACTACGTAGAAGCATCTTGCTTAGACTCATTTGAAAGGTCTCATGGAGACCTTGGTGACTGATGATTTCACCTACCTGATGGTGGACTCCGAAGGTGGGTAAAGGATCTCAGTGACGGCACTAAGTAGAACTATCGTGATTGGACTCATTAGACCTTTTGTGTATGGCTTATTACTGACTGTAGCAGCAAAAACATTACCTTCGCTCACTTAAGTTATTATGTTTCAGGCAGTTCAGGAACCAGCAAAACTCAGAATTACAAAATCAGGAACTTAAGCCGTTAACAGAAACATACGATCTGTCTGGGATGGAAGTTGATGAGGGGGCAGAGCAAATTTTGCCGGTAACTTATTCTGTTTGCTTACACTGTGGTATTTGTTAGATACTAGATAGTTTCCCTAGCTAATTTAATTTGACACTGCATTGTTTGTTTGTTTTAGGTTGAACAAGATGAAGAAGATTTACAAGATTTGATTATTGAAGAAGAATCACAAGCAGAAACAAAAAATATATCTGGAAGACGAGTTATAGATCTAACTTACTTTTTCCAAAATACAAGAAATAGGCGGCCATGGTGCTTTGAAAGTTTGAATTGCATGTCCCTGTGACTAAAATTTTAGTCTTTTTTACATTGAACTTGGAACCCATTTAGGTCTCAATCCTTTTTTTAACTTGGCTCTCATTTCACATTTATGTTTTTGATAATATATCATTACTTTTTGTCTAGAAATAATAGAAAGAAACCTATTGTTATTTGTAAAATTGCTCTATACAGTGGAACCGCTAATTCACTTGTTTCACTAATTATCAATAACTTTCAGTTTTTAGCTTTTTTCCTTTAGATACGCCTGATAGTCTACCTTGATGCAAAATATCTAGTTCCTAGGCCATCTGGAAGTAGGTTATGTTTTTGAATTTTGATCCTATGTCAGTGACTCAGTCACCAAAATGAGGATTTTTAAACGTTAATGTATCAAAAACAATTTTAGCCAGATCTATGAAATTTTAAATTTTAAATAAGCTAGGGGGTTTTAATAAATGTGCCAAATTTCATGTATTTAGGTGAAATAGGTCTCGAGTTATGAACGGGTCAAAAGTAACTCGAAATGATTCGTATAATATTACACATTATAATAAAATTATAAAAATTTGCTAGTTTCTGATTTATTCCTTTGTATTTGTATTTGTATACTCAACTACCTATCTGGAAGCCAAATTTTAACTTTCTAGGTCATCTGGCACTAGTTTAGAGTTTTGATCTATAGGTCATTCAGTGATAAAAATGACGATTTTTTGACGTTATCTTAATAGCCGTTTGAGGTGTGTTTATGAAATCTGGAGCAAATATGTATTTCGCAAGTCTCAAGCAATGAGCAATTTTACAGGCTTATGTCGAATACTTTTTGATTTATGAGGGGGTCAAAAGTGGCTCCAAATCGTTCGTGTAATTTTACACGCGGTACTGCTCGCCAGTTCTGTTAGCTTGAACTTGGCTGGACACGCTACCGCGCGTACCTGCTAGATATAATAGGTGAGGCTAGGTGATATTTGAAAATTTTAAACTCTACAGATTTCTTGACGCCCCCTTAACCTTATTTCCTATTTTTTTTTATTAAAATACACTGATCTCCTTCTGCAGGACCAAAGACCTTGATTACTCCGTATTTCGTATAGAATTAAATAATTATTGTAATTTAGGAACAATCACAAAGGGCCATCCATAAATTACGTCACAGGTTAGGGAGGAGGGGGGTTCGATGTAGCGTGACATTGTGTGACAAGGGGTGGGAGGGGATCCTAAATTTTGTGACGTCACATTCCAAAATCGAATATTTGGTATATATATGTATATTTATAGGTGAATATTAAAAAACAATTAATGGAAATAAAACTTATTTTGGAACTTAATTCATAATATGTGACATCACACTAGGGGGGGAGGTCTCACAAATGTGACCAGCTGTGACAAAGAGAGGGGGAGGGGTCAGAAAGTTATGAAATTAGTGTGACGTAATTTATGGATGGCCCTCAGTGGCAACATTAAAACAAGGTCATCAACTAGGTCATCCTAAGTACTTCCGTTACTGAGAACCTATAAGCACTTACCTTGTCATCATCAGACTTCAGAATGTTTCATGTAGTAGCACCCGTGCTCAATTAGATAAATGTTGAAAGCTAGGTCATCCTAAGTACTTCCGTTACCGAGAACCGATAAGCACTTACCTGGTCATCATCAGACCTTTAGAATGTTTCATGTAGTAGCACCCGTGCTCAATTAGGTAAATGTTGAAAGCTAGGTCATCCTAAGTACTTCCGTTACTGAGAACCTATAAGCACTTACCTGTTCATCATCAGACCTTTAGAATGTTTCATGTAGTAGCACCCGTGCTCAATTAGATAAATGTTGAAATCTAGGTCATCCTAAGTACTTCCGTTACTGAGAACCTATAAGCACTTACCTGGTCATCATCAGACCTTTAGAATGTTTCATGTAGTAGCACCCGTGCTCAGTTAGTTAAATGTTGAAAGCTAGGTCATCCTAAGTACTTCCGTTACTGAGAACCTATAAGCACTTACCTGGTCATCATCAGACCTTCAGAATGTTTCATGTAGTAGCACCCGTGCTCAATTAGATAAATGTTGAAAACTAGGTCATCTTAAGTACTTCCGTTACTGAGAACCTATAAGCACTTACCTGGTCATCATCAGACCTTTAGAATGTTTCATGTAGTAGCACCCTTGCTCAACTAGATAAATGTTGAAAGCTAGGTCATCCTAAGTACTTCCGTTACTGAGAACCTATAAGCACTTACCTGGTCATCATCAGACCTTCAGAATGTTTCATGTAGTAGCACCCGTGCTCAATTAGATAAATGTTGAAAGCTAGGTCATAAGTACTTATACTTCCGTTACTGAGAACCTATAAGCACTTACCTGGTCATCATCAGACCTTTAGAATGTTTCATGTAGTAGCACCCAAGCTCAGTTAGTTAAGTGTTGAAAGCTAGGTCATCCTAAGTACTTCCGTTACTGAGAACCTATAAGCACTTTCCTGGTCTTCATCAGACCTTCAGAATGTTTCATGTAGTAGCACCCGTGCTCAATTAGATAAATTTTGAAAGCTAGGTCATCCTAAGTACTTCCGTTACTGAGAACCTATAAGCACTTACCTGGTCATCATCAGACCTTTAGAATGTTTCATGTAGTAGCACCCGTGCTCAATTAGATAAATGTTGAAAGCTAGGTCATCCTAAGTACTTCCGTTACTGAGAACCTATAAGCACTTACCTGGTCATCATCAGACCTTTAGAATGTTTCATGTAGTAGCACCCGTGCTCAATTAGATAAATGTTGAAAGCTAGGTCATCCTAAGTACTTCCGTTACTGAGAACCTATAAGCACTTACCTGGTCATCATCAGACCTTCAGAATGTTTCATGTAGTAGCACCCGTGCTCAATTAGATAAATGTTGAAATCTAGGTCATCCTAAGTACTTCCGTTACTGAGAACCTATAAGCACTTACCTGGTCATCATCAGACCTTTAGAATGTTTCATGTAGTAGCACCCGTGCTCAGTTAGTTAAATGTTGAAAGCTAGGTCATCCTAAGTACTTCCGTTACTGAGAACCTATAAGCACTTACCTGGTCATCATCAGACCTTCAGAATGTTTCATGTAGTAGCACCCGTGCTCAATTAGATAAATTTTGAAAGCTAGGTCATCCTAACTATTCCCGTTACTGAAAACTCATCAGTACTTACCTGGTCATCATCAGACTTCAGAATGTATCATTTAGTAGAATGAAAGCTACATAATATGTCAGCAGTCATAATGCATAGTGTAGTTCAAAATAAATAAATTATTATCATGTAGGCAGGTACTCGTACAAGACTACAAAAACTATAGGAACAAAATGTATTCGAAGATCTCTCAGAGAGCGAATATAAATAGGCAAAAACGGTGACAACTCTGTGCCACATGTTTTCTTGCTTTATCTTCAGTTCATTTTATTGTAGTATAGTCGTTGGTCGGTAGATGGCGCTTAGTTAAAAAATACTAGTAGAGGGACCAAATCTTCAAGGTCATCGGGCAAGGCAATCCCCTTAAGGGCATAATATCTGTGAAATAAATACCTACCTATTTGCTTCAAGTTTTTTAGCACATAACATTGTATAAAAATACAACCCAGTCATCAGCAATCTTTGATCATGTAAGATCATAAGTACTTTAAAAATATGATAAGATCATTTGCCTACGGAAAATTTAAACCTTAATCAGTTGATCGAAGGCATAATCGAAGGTCTCAGTACAACGATTTGTCAATGTGAAAAGGGCAAACGAAACCAAGATGTAATTAATAAGATGTTATCAAGCAAAAACTGTTTTGAATAATTTGTTATTCGAGATCGCTTTGACCCCAAGACGAGACATAGGTGAGTGACGCGAAATATATTGCTTTACAATTTTAACACTGTATACAAAAATATTCAATAACCTTTATTACAATGGAATAGAGATTATATTAGCATAGGACAGAGTTAAAAGAGGGTAATATTAATTTGGTTTCTGGTTTCGTGCACTCCGCCCATACATCGAGGACCCAAAATTAAGTTTTTCGTTTAGATGTCACAATGTTAGGAAGCTGTTATTAATTTTATTAAAAAAACGTTTATTGCAACGGAAACAAAGTAATAGACAGGATGTAGCTTTGTTTGATTAAGAAAGGTCCGTTGTTCTAATGTAATAGAAATAGTTTATTTTACTATTATTTATTGCTTTCGAATTGGATACCTAGTTCGATTTAACATTATATTATAATCTTTTTAAACTCGTCCTCATTGCGGGTATTATATTTGAAAAAAAAAACCTTATTGAAAACTTTTCGCAATACAGAAAGAAAGGCAATTAACTTAAAAGTAACTTTTAAGTTCTCTAGCTTCTTTTATACTATCACTTTCTTCTTAAAATTTTGTGTCATGTGTTGGACCACATAAGGATGGTAAGCATTCTTACGTCCCAACTCAGAGTCACTAACGGTTACTTTAATCGCTCCTTAGTAAAGGATTACCATACAAATTGTGTACTAAGGAACAATTTAAGTAACCGTTAGTGACTCAGAGTTGGGGCGTTAGTCTCTTTTTCTCAGATCACCCTTACCTAAAATTGGAGTTATTTGAAAAATCTATTTTGGATAAAAGACTTATTTTGGTGTATTGTTGGTGGTGGTTGTAGTACTTTTACCACAAAACCATAATTATACGCTATATATATCATATATTATAATTATTATAATTATCACTATAACATAATTATACACTTTTTTAATTATGAAGTACTAACTAACATAACCGTGATAGTTTTCCTTGTAAATTCGTCATATAACCTACATATTTTTGACCATTTTTCACTTGTCCAACTTCAACCGTTTAGCCTACAGGGGGGGGGGGACACTTGATTCTAACCAAAATTAGCACTTAACAAATATTTCGCAAACGAACCCCTGAATCCAAAAATGGTCTTATGACCCATAATATTTTTGAAAGATACCCCACACTATGGGGTACGCAACGAAAAAAATTCATCGTCACATTACCTGTAGGGGAGGTTTTGGAGTTTTAGTAAATAATATGTATATCCGTGCCAAAATTACAGCTTTCTAGTACTAAGGTCTCGGCGCTATGCCTGGGACAGACGGACGGACATGACGAAACTATAAGAGTTCCGATTTTACTTCGGATCCCTAAAAATGGATTAGTTTCACTGCGTAGTTTAGTAATCTGTTTACCTCAAGACAAGTTAAAAAAAAGTCATATACCGACTTAAGACAATATTTTTAGTAAAAAAATTTCTCGCTCCTGTCTCGTTGATGAGAAAAATAAGGTTGTTGACGAAGTTACCAAGTCCTATGGATGAACGTCGTCAATTTAATTTAGCCTCCAGACGCAAATAAAAAACCATGGGACCAAACTCATAAGCTGTCCCCGCCTATATGGGGGTTCATGGAATCTATTCCAAATTCGACGGTCAATTATTAACTTTTTTCTCCCGAGGTCCCATTTAAATAAAGTTTGCCATTGGCTACGTCCAACGGCCTCTTGTTTATTTCTGAACCTCATTTATTAGCTGTCGTAATGTGTCATCAATTTTTATTTGTGCCCTTTTTTGATAATTATAAGGTTTTGAGCTTTGGGTCGTGTCACAGATTTTTATTAATATTTTAGTGTGTAATTATAACCCAGTTTTAAACAAAAGTGAAATTTATATAAGGAAATGATTGTGCCCAATCTGATGGATCTATTAATTATTTTGCTATATAATTTATAAATGACTGGAATGGACTGGAATAATATTTTGAGTCAAATAACATGAATCGAAATGTTGATGAAACATGGAGGAACAGGCTGTTCAGTACTAAAAATTTGGACACCTACATTGTCACCAAATGGTATCAACACATTTTAGTCGGCTGCGAGCAAACGAGATCAGTAGATAGATGTCATTTTTTAAAAACCTCGACTGTTCAAGAACACATAATAATTAATAACGCATATTGTTTATTGTGGACAGTTAAAACGTTTTCAATATTTACGTTTGAACTTCATTAGAGTTTATTTAAAATTATACCTACTTGCTAAACAACTATATTTTTAGTTACATAAAAAAAAATATTTATTGCAAAATACTTGATCTTGATCTTGATACCGCCATCTTGAACCGAACTTGACCGAACGAAGCGCTGTCACAGAGTATGAAAAATGTGACACGGAGTTTGTTCGGAAGTTCGGAACAGCCCGTCTATACATATATTTATTTATTCTATGGATGAAGCCTACTTTTGTGACTGTTATGTAAAGGATACAAGCAACTTTCTGAAAAACACAAGTAACCCTGTAAATGGTTAATTCAAAGTAGGTATATAAGTCCTACTTACGTACATTAAACCGACAGCAAGATTAAACAGTTAACATTTTACAAAATTGCAAAGTTCCACGAACAAAATTCGGTTTAAAACGGAATCGTCACCGGAAACGACGTCACGTCGGTGCAAATGTTTTTGAAATTCGAACGTCTCACAACTGCTGTTTACGCGGGAGGCACGCGCGTTGGCGCCAAAACCCCCTGTCGCCATTATGGTGGCTTGACAATGTTGCCTCACTTAAAATAGATATTTGTTACTAGTAACATATTAACTTCAACGTGACATTTCAGAAGATTTTTAGGCGGTCCAAGCAAGAGTTGTAAAATACAATCGATTTCGGTTGACTGAAGTAAGCAACATGTTGTGATTGGTATTTAAATTATAATTATAATTTGGTTGGGATCATTGAAGTATTATTACTAGCGT
Organism: Thymelicus acteon; assembly: GCA_951805285.1. NCBI lineage: Eukaryota > Metazoa > Arthropoda > Insecta > Lepidoptera > Hesperiidae > Thymelicus > Thymelicus acteon. Next base: position 5,510,924 of record OX638229.1, on the reverse strand, counting down.
ATAGAACAGACACCGCGAACACAATGTATGTTCCAATGAATTGGCGCCGCGCGGCTTCAATGTCCAATGGATTCGTTCAATTTTGAAAGGAGAACAGGGGCTCAATTTTGAAAATAGAACCTCCCGGCGGGGACACACATTTTGTTTGAGATGTCTCCTCTATGTATTTACCTCAATGGTTGGGATGGTTTTTTTAAATGGCTCTGTTATCATTAGCAATCTCTTCCACCATCTAGCACTAGTGCAGTCTGTGCGCTTTGATTAAGTATTTTTATCAGAAATCTTGCACCAATTGATTTCTTTGTAACAGACTTCAAAAAATGAATGTCTCATAAATTCAATTCGACTGTATTTTTTTATGTTTGTTGTTTGATGATTCTTTTTTTTAATCGAAATCTGGTGCTTGTCATGTGGTCCCACTTACACTTTGAGCGAGTTCTGACAAGTAGTTTTTGAGTTATCCCTGATTTTGAAGTCTGTTATTTTCTGTCAAGTATTATTCTTCTCTCTGTTTTCATGGTCAGTAATGCATCTTTAATGTCTTTGGTGTTGCTAATGTGTGTGGTAGACGGTAACCATCCATCTTTAACCATCATTATCAGGTGAGTCGTCTGCTCGTTTATTGGTATATTAAAAAGAGGTAGATATAATAAAAGTAGTGCTGATACTAAAATACGTTCTCATTAATATATCTCATCACTCCTGACTGATTTAACTGCTTGATTGTCACTGAACAGAGAAAATTTGCTTGTATCAGTCACTTGAAATACTACTCTATGCATTCAGAATAAGGTCCAATTGGCAGCACAATTCGTTGATATGGGGATTGTATGCAAATCGTTGGCTGCGCATGACTTTGAGCTGTAATTATTACAATGAGCAACGCTTCCTGACATTAACGTGTTAATTAATCAATAAATATTATGTTTGATTTGCTTTTATTTCATATTAAATCATACCTGACAATAATTGTGCCATTTTGTGGAACTTTTCCAAATTTTTTAACATTGGAGTGGTGGTAAGTGGTCACCGCCGCTCTTGACCATGATGATAGATGGGAGTGGCAGCTAAGACAGATAAGAATCTTCCCATCTACTTCATAGTTTACAAAATATGTCCTAGAGAAAGCTAGGACGAGCTAAAAGAGCCAACAGTGCCAGAAATCAGAGCCAAAATTTTTAGTATATCTCTTGGGAAGACTTACGACAAAGCAACCCTGAAGCCTCATAGTCAGTAAACATTGCTACTAGGTAAATAAATATAGACATACGACTTGTTGGTGCAAATGTTTGTTCAAAACTTCAAACGTCACCAACACCAAAGTATTTTTACAGTCCAAACTATGAATTTCTATGTCCAATCTAGTCAGAGAATATTAGAACAAGTGTATTGAACTGTGCCTATTGCATATTATTTTATACATACTTTCTACCTAACTCGAAGGTTATTTAGAATTACCGACCATCCACGGCGTCGTCTCGGTGTAATTAAGCTGTAAAATCATAAAACATGATGATGGTCCGACTCCATCATTTGCATATAATAAAGGCAGATGTCACTGGCGTAATAGCCTTAATTACCCTGTGACACGGATTGCCATGGTCGTCCAGATTATTCTGTTATCCTTATTATTATCTTGCGTAGACATTACGAGTAGATGTAGATAGATTGCTGCTCCAATGTTAATATAAAAAAAAAAAACTTTTTTGTGATAGCAACACTGCATTGCAAATTAAATACATTAACCTGTGCACTATGATTTCATGTTTGAATGTATGAAAGGAGGTGGCCAAGATGTGCCCCGGAAACAGTTAAAATACGTTTATTTGTACAAGGTTTTAGTCCTCTGAAACTACATGTATTCCATTTATTTTAACATAACTAGAATTTTAATTTTCTTCTGAACTCCGCCGTGAGCAGTTATATTAAATTAACAATAATAATAAGTTGTATTGTATGCACTTAATCTTCTACTACCTCCATTGCTATCACTGGAGGTTGACAATTTTATTGACTGACAGAAATGCCAATGTCTGCTATATTGCCATTTGCCAAATGCCAACATAAGATTTTTGAGTTTGATTTCTGCAAAACAATAATTGTGTTTGAATTTTTTGCCATGAGGTGCATTAATTGCGCGATTGATATTGAGCGCATGGCACGTCACTCAATATCTTCGGTAACAAGAAACCTTAAATCCATATTGGTAGAATGGATCACTGCAGTACCTTAGATTATTTCCTTCATCTGAGTGCAGTACAAGTATGGCATTTTCACGTGATGACATTGGTTTGGTATTTGGGGTGGGCACGTCACCAACATCACATAGAAGCCCCCGCATAATTTTTAGATTCTATATTAATTACTGCTGATCTTGAGTAGAGAACAAGTAGATGGGTACTCCAGATACTCAGATAGATAATGCATCACCTTATTTACCTTGTTTGATACTATTGTTTTTATTCCTCAATTTTTACATATGTGTACTAAATGTATATAATTAAACAATAATATCAATGTGCAGTTTTATTTATATTGCGTTTGCTTGTGAATATTTCCAGGTAGGTAGGTGACAAGTTAATACGTATATTTTATTTAGTACCTACTGTTGGTACTTTTTTTGTATGAATAAAGTCCTAATTAAAGTTAAATAAATTAATAAATGAATTATCCAAAAGATAAATAGTATTTATTTAATATCTAATAAATAAATCTCTCTTTAAAACACTTTTCCACGATTACTTATGTTTTGCAGAATGTCAACCTACAAGAGCTAAAAGTGCTCGTAAAAGGAGAATCCCGAGTTCTACAGATTTTTATTGATAAAATTATTAAAGTAGATAGTGTAAGCTTTAATGTATGGTAAAAATAAAATGTGTACATTATACTTCACAATTGGGGCAATCGCCCATACAGATGTTGGCCACCTCCTTTATAGACTGTGTAAACCAACAGAACACCTTTTCCATGTGTAGAATCACGCGCGAAATTCAAATCCTTATAAATCTGAGAGATCTTAAAGCATCTGCAACACCACAGAGTACGAATATAGATAGTTAAATACTACATTCAAACCGCTTCAGTTGAAACACTGATTGTTAGCTGGCATGTAACCGAATCAAGTTAAAGTATTCTATACTTCAATGGCTTTACGAGAACTAGGTTTTGTTTTAAGATTAACCAACAAAAACTAAATCAAGACCAACTTAACTTGAACTACATTTCGCAAACACCAACCGAAACGTTCGTAACTAATTGCAACAAGTCATTAGTTATGTCGTATGTACGTATGAATGTATGTGAAGCCGCGATAACCATCTAAATGGCCGAGACATGTCGCCAGTCCCCACGCACATCTCCCACCATTGTTTTGCTGTTACAAGGAATGATGAAAAGAAAAATATACCTAACTGTAACCTTTAGCATGAATTCGTGAGTTCATTCTTTATTACACATTAGCGCTCTTCTCGCGGCTTTGCACGCGTTTTCCGAGATAATAAGTATATACCCTATATCTTATTACATATCCTGGCCTACCTGTGTGCAAAATTTCATGAAAATCCGTTCAGCAGTTTTTGTGTGAAAGAGAAACAAACATGCATACAAACTGTGAAATGTAATAATATTTGTAGGATTATTAAAAAATTTTGCATTCTTCAAACCTATGCCCTAATACTCTAACGTGAAAATATGTTTAGATGGGATACCGACCTTATATTTATCATAATTTATATAATTTTATATGTGACTGACTGAAATATTAAATTTTTCTCTAAGCTAACTAGGATATGTTAATGATCGCCGTATCTGAGGTTTTTTTTTTTTTTATACCGAATAAGTTAGTGCTTGACCACAAAACCACCTGATGGTAAGCAGTAATGAAGCCTTGGATGGTAAAGCACACTAACTTAGTAGAAGCCTATTCACTCTTGACTTGAAGACACCCACATTATAATCAGAGGGGAACACCCACGCAGGAAATTTATTCCAGTCCCTTGCGGTACGTATAATAAAAGACGAAGCAAAGCGCGACGTCCGCACCGGGGGGATGTTGACGACAAAGGGATGAATACCCGCCGTGCGTCTGGATGTTCGATAGTAAAAAGTAGAGGGGGGAATTAAGTCATGTAATTCCTGCGCACACTCTCCATAATGTATCCTATAGAATACTGAGAGTTTAGCCAGCTATTGTGCAGATTTTGTAAGAATAAAAGACTTCGTACGTTTATGCTTCATAATTTTGTTTGATTCGATTCAAGCTTCTAACTTTACAGTTTCATTAGAGCTCAGAGCAACAGAACTGAGAAACGTAGATTTCCGCAAAAACATTGTGACTGTCCAGTCCACCTCTAATAATAACTAATGGAACAGCATGACTTATTCCATATATTCTCGTTAAGTTGGAATCGATTTGGAATCGCCGTCAGGACTCAACACGGTGGTGGTAATTAATTATCATCCCGAATCGATCATCCTTTGCTAGTGGTCACAGAATGGTTACAGCAGCCCATCTTTGCAATTCCGTAAACCCGCTATGACCTCAGACCGTCATGCAGAGACAAAACGCTATAGGCCGTAGTAGAGTCAAAGTCGAGTCCCTTGCGTGTTTGATGAATTTACGAAAACTCTACGTGACTTGTTGCGTCCAAAAGATTACAGAACTAATTTTATTGATTTCAAATACATAATTTAAATCCAGGTATCTTAACAACATGTCCAGCAATACCAAGAAAAGACTTTCTGAGGTACATGACCCGTAACGTACGTGCTTGCAAATTCTAAATAAACAGAAGTATGAGTATATTTGTTATCATTCATCTATCCATCCAGCGTTTGAACGTCCACTGCTCGATAAGGCCTCCCCTTACTTGCGCAGAGATCGGTCCTACACCATCTGAATCCAGTTGATACTCACTGTCCTTAACACGTTCACTGCGTTGTGAGGTCATATTGACTCACAGCGAACTTTCATGTGGTGCGGCGAGCAAAATAGCATTCTTTCCCCTGGTGCGGAACGCTTAACTTTGTGTATTTCTATCGTAGGAAAAAGATTTATATACCATTGCAATTGCCGCTTTAACGTGAACAATCCTATATTTTCAAACACTCGTGAGACAATATGACCTCACCCGCACTTAAAGAAAATTGTTTCACTCTAGTGCGGTGTGAGGTCAATATGACCTAGCGCTCCGCGCACCTCACACCCGCACTGAACGTTGCGCTAGCGCCATTTCGCGCGCTTAGTGTTGTGCCACGCGATCGATAAGGAAGACGTCGCTTTGAGCCATTTTTCACGCGTACGAAATATATGTTTTGCAACTTTTAATTTGATATGTTAGTTATATTAGTAAAGTAATATTATATAGTATTATATTAGTAAAGTCGTGTGGTGTTGTCGTCAAGTGTAAGATATGTCCCCCCCCCCTGTAACTTCTAAAATAAGAGAATGATAAAACTAAAAAAATATATGATGTACATTACCATGCAAACTTCCAAAAAAAATTGATTTGAACGAGATCTAGTAAGTAGTTTTTTTTTAATACGTCATAAATCGTAAACCGCAAAAAACATCGATCAAAGTTACAACGAACTACAAAAACTTTTATATTATGTTACTTGCTGCTACGGAACCCTTCATGGGCGAGTCCGACTTGCGCTTGGCCGCCTTTTTTATGTTACTAACAATCTAATATATATTAAAAAATGCTAATGTTAGTACGTGAAGACACAGTTTTCTCTATCACCACCAATTCCAATCGACTCCCCGTTGGGGTGGTAGATACTCCTTGGTCTCCTGGTGAAAGTAAGAGAATTTGGTGACGGGGGGGTGGAAGGGGGTGGTTGTGGGGGGCGAAAATGTGAAAAATCATATATCTGTCCTTTTCTAACCCATGTGAAAAACATATATCTGTCCTTTTCTAACTCATGAGAACTTTTAGAAAGTTCGAAAAATTTCAGAAATGATCTAGAAAACTCCAGAATGTGTGCATCTGTTGTCACGATCTGGAATGTTCTAGAAAGTTCTAAAAAATTTAGAATGTTCTAGAACTCCAGAATGTGTGCAACTTGGTCTCCTGATGAAAGTAAGAGAGTTTGGTGGCTGTGGGTGGAAGGGGGTGGTTGGGGGTGGCGAAAATGTGAAAAAACATATCTCTGTCCTTTTCTAACTCATGAGAACTTTGACAAAGTTCGAAAAATTTCAGAAATGATCTAGAAAACTCCAGAATGTGTGCATCTGTTGTCATCGATCTGGAATGTTCTAGAAAGTTCTAAAAAAATTTAGAATGTTCTAGAACTCCAGAATGTGTGCAACTGTTGTCATCGATCTGGAATGTTCTAGAAAGTTCTAAAAAAATTCTAGAATGTTCTTGAAAACTTCAGAATGTGTGCAACTATTGTAACCGATCTGGAATCTTCTATAGATCCTTACATATTTTTATACCATCAAACTTGTGATGTATTTTAACCCAAGCAACGCCGGGTTTCACTGCTAGTAGTTTATAAGAATTTTGTACTTACTAACATCATATGGACTTTGTCCGAAATAAAGTTTTATTAGTATTATTATTATTTTTCACGCATGTGACTTACAAGGTTAAAAATTAAACTGTCAATAAAATTCTGGGAAAATTTGTCGAGTGCTATACAATAGAGGTGTTTCCCATCACTAGTGTTTTGATATCTTCAGTGCGTTGTGTGGTCAAATTGACCTCTCAAATTATTTCTCTTTTAGAGGCTAAACGAAACAAGCGAGCTAAAAACGCAGCTAGGTATATATTGCTTGGTTATTAGTCTTTGACCTCAAAATAAAATATATTCAATAATACATATCCCCATTGAGAAAAACCTATATCAAGACAGAACTGAATGAGGGCTTATTTGACCTCACGCCGCACTGTAAAAAGGTCCTCTGTGGGTCAATATAACCTCACGACGCACCAGCAAAAAGTACACTAAAAATCCTTACGCAGTGAACGTGTTAAGTCGTTATCTTCCTCCTTTTCCCGAGACGTGGTTTCCAAAAATGGCCTCATAACCATTATACCGTATCCAATTACCAGCACCTCGACAGAAACGTCGAATCAAAGACAGGTAACAAATTAAGAGATTTAGTTCCCGCGTTTTGCATACAAATTGTTTTACCAGATCGTCCATTGTTGCCGCTATCAGCGAGTTTATCAGCGGCTATATTGAAGTTCCGCGTTGTTCCACGGGTATTATTGTGATATTACACTATTGTGCTACGCGTCCAATCGTATTGTTGTCGCCAGTATGCTCGCTAGGAGTCCGCCTGTGACGATGTCTTCTTGCCTCATAACATCGGACTTCTGAGGGAAAAAAATTGTTGCCGACTTTTCAATATATATATTACAGTCTAACAACCAGATGGTAAGGGAGCATCCATAAATTACGTCACACGTTGGGAGGGGGGGTCGATGTAGTGTGACACTGTGTGACAAGAGGTGGGAGGGGTCCTAAACTTCGTGACGTCACATTTTAAAATCGAATAATTGGCATGCATAGGTAAATATTAAAAAAAATGCAAATAAAACTTATTTCAGAACTGTTGTTTTTATTTAATAATTTCTAGGTGTAAAATTTCATAATAATATGTGACATCACATTGGGGGGGGGGGAGAGGTCTCACAAATGTCACCAGCTGTGACAAGGACGGGGGAAGGGGACAAAAAGTCATGAAATTAGTGTGACGTTATTTATGGATGGCCCCTATGTTTATGGTTGCTTGTAAAAGCAGATTGATTGCCATGTTGGCAATCACTGTGACCTCGAGTATCGCAGGGAACACAGAATCTACGAGTAACAACCTACAATGGGCAAGAACTCATACCATTGCCTCATTGGTTATTCAGAAGATTACCAAAATCAATGAAGAATGATTCGAGAATGGAAGAAGAATGGCCTTTATTTTGGCGACTTCTGTTGTTTGTCCTATATCTACGATAAATATTTACCATCATTGAGCCAGCTTAACTACTTTTCCATCTGCCCCTGACAATTAATTAAGATTTTGCAGTGATTCGCTATCTACATCCAGACAGATTATGTAGTTGTTTGCATTTGGTATAAGACACGAAATTCAAGTCCATTTATATTGTTTTCTGATTGTTGACTTTACAGATATATGGGAGTGACCTCAGAGATAGTAGCGACCGACTTGTAATTGGTGGCAATTATAAAAACTCTTAGATGATGAGAGCTGATTGGGAAGTGAAAGACAATTGTCAGTAATCTATTGGAACAAAGTATTACGTTAGCAACTGTTTGCACAAGAATACTAAATAGTTATCTACCTTGCCAAAAACAGATTAGGCGTCAAACATTTTTTTTAAGATGGGATATGTATTTTGAATTTTTGAACTCTACCAAATTTAAAAATATGAGTAAATGAAAGTAAATTCTATACAACAAAATTTCCTAATTCCTACAAAATTCTTTTTTACATTGTGCTTCGTCACGAAATTGTACAATTTGTACATCCTAAAGTTATATTTCAGTTGAAGTAACTAATACAATAAACTTCCTTACCTACGTATGTACATATTTATTTGACGTGATGAGAAATTTTCGTATGTACACTGTGACTTTTCCCCGCGTGGTGTCCGGGTTCACTTTGTAGAATAGCACCACTCCCGTTCTTCCTGGGATGTCGTAAAAGGCGACTAATAGGACAAATCCAGAAGATGGGCAGCAGCATCTTTCTGTGTTGACGAATACCGGTCATATCACCTGCGGTCACCAACTCGCAATAGCCAAGCGCGGTGACTATGGCTATTACCCCCATGGCAGACACGGCAAAACCACGGCCCCCAGTCCCCGGCAGTCCCACTATTCCTGACTACGGTAGCGGTCACGGTAACGGTGGGGCAGGGGGTGCGAAGAATCGCCGGAAGAGATTCGGCTACCATCACCAGAAACAACGACCTCTGCACCTGGCAACATTCAATACCAGGACACTGAGGACCGATGATAAGATATACGAGCTGGAAGCTGAGATGAACAGGTTGAACTGGAGCATTTTGGGATTATCTGAAGTCCGAAGACAGGGGGAGGACACGATAATACTCAAATCCGGCAACCTGTTCTATCACCGGGAGGGCGAACAGCTGTCCCAAGGTGGTGTCGGGTTTCTCGTCCATAAGTCCCTCGTCAACAATGTAGTGCAAGTTGGGAGCGTGTCGGCCAGGGTAGCGTATCTTACACTCAGAATATCCAAACGGTATTCGTTGAAGGTCGTACAGGTATATGCGCCGACTTCGACACATCCCGACGAAGAGGTGGAGGTTATGTATGAGGAGATCAGTAAAGCCATACATACCTCTAAATCTCATTTCACAGTTGTGATGGGGGACTTCAACGCAAGACTAGGCACACGAAATGGCGACGAAGAGAGAGTGGGGCCTTTTGGCATTGGATGTCGGAACCAACGAGGCCACTTGCTGGCTAACTTTCTGGAAAAGGAGAACCTCTATATGATGAACTCCTTTTTCAGGAAGAAGCCTCAGCGCAAGTGGACTTGGATTAGCCCTGGTGGTTCCACAAAGAGTGAGATAGATTTCATTCTGGCTGACAAACGGCACATATTTAATGATGTCTCAGTGATTAGCAGGTTTAAGACCGGGAGCGATCACCGAATGGTACGAGGCACATTAAATATCAACGTTAAGCTCGAGCGGTCCCGTCTAATGAAATCTACTCTCCGCCCAACACCTGTCCAGATCCAAGGCTCTGAGAGCTTTCAGTTAGAGTTGCAGAATCGTTTCGCGTGCTTAGATTCTTGTGATACAGTGGACGAGTACAACAACAGGATGGTAGCAACAGTCCGCGAGGTAGGGTTAAAGTTCTTTAAAACCCGCCCCCGTGGTGGGTCTCAAATTTTCTCAGAACATACTCTCGGTCTTATGAGGGATAGACGAGAACTATGTGTGCAGTCTCCAGCCTCCATGGCAGAGTATAGGCGGCTCAATAAGCAGATCTCGCAGGAAAGGCGACGCGACTTGCGTTCTCATAACGCAAGGCGTGTAAAAAACACAATAGAGAAAAATCGGGGCTCTAAAGTGTTCGCCAAAGATCTGCGGATTGGGCAAAGCCAACTGACGAGGCTGAAGACCGAGTCCGGCACCGTAGTTTCGTCAAAACCCGAAGTTCTGGGAGAAGTTGAGACCTACTACAGACGTTTGTTTACCTCCTCAGGCGCTCCTGTCTCCAGACAGGCGAGTGACAAGCGAGCTAAGTTGACCCGACACTATACCGAAGATATCCCGGACGTCAGTCTGTATGAAATTAGGGGGGCCCTGAAGCAGCTAAAGAACAACAAGGCACCGGGCGATGACGGAATCACAACTGAGTTGTTAAAAGCTGGAGGAAAGCCTATATTGCTAGTGCTCCAGAAGTTGTTTGATTCCGTTATCAGTAGCGGAACTACCCCGGAAGCGTGGAGCAGAAGTATGGTGACGCTGTTCTTCAAGAAGGGTGATAAAACCCTATTGAAGAACTATAGGCCCATTGCACTTCTGAGCCACGTGTACAAGCTGTTTTCAAGGGTACTCACTAATCGCATAGCACGCAGACTTGACGACTTCCAGCCTCCCGAACAAGCCGGATTCCGAAAAGGCTATAGCACCATGGACCACATACATACACTCAGGCAGGTAATACAGAAGTCCGAAGAGTATAATCTGCCCCTATGTGTAGCCTATGCGGACTATGAGAAAGCCTTCGATTCTATCGAGACCTGGGCGGTGCTGGAGTCTCTCCAGCGGTGCCAGATAGACTATAGGTATATCGAGGTGTTGAAGTGTGTATACAAATCGGCCACCATGTCAGTCCGATTACACGACAGAACCCCATCCAATTGCAGAGGGGTGTCAGACAAGGGGACGTTATTTCCCCGAAGCTGTTCACCGCTGCTTTGGAGGATGTGTTTAAGCTAATGGAGTGGAAAGGGCTCAGCATTAACATCAATGGTGAACACCTCACACACCTTCGATTTGCCGACGATATAGTGATCCTGGCGGAATCGCTGGAGGACCTCAGTACTATGCTAGGGGACCTGAACAGTGCCTCACAACGGGTGGGTCTTAAGATGAACATGGACAAGACAAAAATCATGTCTAATGTCCATGTTACACCCGTACCGGTAGTTGTTGACGGCACTGCTCTCGAAGTTGTCGACGAATACATTTACCTGGGACAAATGATCCACATGGGTAAGTCCAACTTCGAGAAAGAGGTCACTCGAAGAATCCAACTTGGCTGGGCAGCGTTCGGGAAATTACGACACATCATATCATCCAAAATTCCTCAGTGCCTGAAGTCGAAACTGTTCGAGCAATGTGTGTTGCCAGTGTTAACATATGGATCCGAGACGTGGTCTTTTACTGTTGGCCTCATTCGAAGGCTCAAAGTCACACAGCGCGCTATGGAACGAACTATGTTAGGTATTTCACTACGAGACATACACACTACATAGCTCGTAGAGTTAGCTGGCTGAAGTGGCAATGGGCAGGCCACATCGTTCGAAGGACAGATAACCGATGGGGTCGCAAAGTCCTCGAATGGCGGCCACGTCTCGGTAAAAGAAGCACTGGTCGCCCCCCGACCAGGTGGACTGATGACCTGAAGAAGACGGCGGGAAGCCGCTGGATTCAGAGGGCCCAGGACCGGTCGGAGTGGCGCCAATTAGGGGAGGCCTATGTCCAGCAGTGGACTTTAAAAGGCTGTTAGATAGATAGATAGATAGACACTGTGACTTTGAAATTGTTAATTTATGTTATTTTCATTCATTACTTTCATTAAATTATATATAAATACATTATTAGGTAGGTATGTGCATAATTTTGAATGTAAGGATTTCCGATAGAGTTCACATTAACTTTAATTAAACCCTGCAATAAACCAATTGTCTTCTGCGGCCCTGGTAGCAATTTAAATTCAGCCAAAAAAATAGTCAGTCGAAAGGGATTATCCAAAACCCGGTTCTAATAAAATTACGTGAGGGTTCTTAATTAGTCCCCATTGTAACTTGACAAGAGAGCCAGCAATTACAGTGTACCAACTTGACACACTGTGCGGAAGATTAACGAACTTTGGAAGAAGCAAAATTTTGTTTCTGTAATTTTTTGAATTTTAGTAATTTTTTGGGTCAGTATTTTTCATTTAATAATAAATATTTTTAGTGGTATAAAATGATATAATACTAGTATTTTTCATGTTTCAGCAGTGTTAACAAATTAAAAGACGTTATGGTAAAAAAACAATCGTTAGTGATATTGCTTAACAATGATCCTTTTCTACTATTGCATGTATAGTACGTACAGCACCATACATACAACTATAATTAAAAAATATAGTGTAATATTTTGACGTAAAAAATTGGATAAATAAGATTTGTTTCTTACACAGAAAGCTTTTCTTGACCTTACGTAGGTATATTCATTGTTATTCGTCGGTACTTAGCCTAATATTTTTTTGTCAAATCCCCCATATTTCTAGCAATCATTCGCCACAGCTGCATGTCTCGCTAATGTTTGGGCTACAAATCAAAACAAGACTTTGAAAACGTTTAAGTAAATCATCGTTTCTCCCCGAAAACGGTCTCGCTTCAGATAATTATAGGCTTCTGACTCCAAGTTTCGTTTCATATGCATTCCGGGGAACTAATCAACGTGAGGGAGACGGCTGTATATCTGTCGCATTCTAACTTGCATAAAGGGCAATCTGCTATTAAGTTTGGACATAGAATTACAACGTCTTCTAAGGATTTGACGTGGTGATTGCGTGGTTGTTTTTCGTGGTTTCTGGTACTTGTCTTGTAATTAATTGATATCAATTACCTTACATGTCCTGTATTAAAGATATTAGAAAGCCTTACTCTTACCCTTTGATCAATGAGAAAGAGGCATTCATCATTCAAAATACTAAGAGAATCGTCATTTTGATCTCTGCCCGGTTGGCAAACATTAAATAAATAAATAAATAAATAAATAAATAAATAAAGCTTCACACTCATAGCCTAGCGCTAGGATTTCCTGTGTCGTGGGTGCCATGGACAACACACGAGACAAGGACATTCACACCCAGACCGAGAATAGAAATTTAAACTCATTATTCAAATTTCCGCCTCGCTGGGAATCGAACCCGGGACCCTTGGTGCGGCGATCCGGCATGGTAACCATTGCGCCACACGGGTCGTCAAAAATAAAGTCGTCAAAGTTATAAGAACTTATTCAAATTGCTTTCGATATTTTACTGAAGCAAATGATACCTATTTAATTTCAAGTTGATTGCAAGTAAGTTATGACTTTTGAGAATCGAGACACAAATCACAAACATCACAAGATCAGTGAAAGTTGTTTGCAAAATCTTCCTAATTATACTAATTTACTTGAAGAACACATTGTTGTGAACCCGACGTAACTTTATGGGCATGCAACCATCTGAAATCGAACCCTGCCAATGTTTTAATACTTACTAATTCGTATTATCAGATATGGCACAACCCAACATAGATTCAGAGCAGACATATTACATATTGGAAATTGCTATTGCTATTGGTATGTTGGCTTCCACGATCGAAAGACCAAAATCTCAACTTTGACAGCAATTGAGATAAGTAAAAAGAGTTGATGATAAGACCCTGATTACCAGAAAATGCTTTTTGGAGTTAGTCCTTCCACATAACGAAAACAAAACAAGAAGCTCACATCACGGACGAAAAGACGGACGTAATCCCAACAACAAATTCAGTGAAGCACCCATAGTAATACCAACTCTATTCGTACAAGTACACACACCCACACATTGACACCGTACTGCTTCAATCGCGAATCAAACATTACGCACACATGGTAAGCGGCGGCCATTGCTATGCTTCATTCTCGATTAGACGAGGTTACGTCCGTCTTTTTTTCAGGTCCGTGCCTCACATCAAAATGTCACAAACGTGCAACTATGTTTTTTCTGGTTATTTTGTTGGCTATCGTTCCGGTATTAATCGGAAAAAATATTTCTCTGGCAAAACAAGGCTGATTGCAAATAACACTTGTAAATGCGTCTCATCAGCATTCAGCGCGCGCACAGCACTTAGCGCGCGATACGTGTTTGATATCGTCCGTGGATTGGTTTGTTGCTGATATTGTCCAATTAGGTAGCAACGGTGTTTATGAGGATCTAATGAGTCTTTTGGATAATATTCTCCAAGAACATTTTGAGAAGAACAGGAATTACCTCCAGCCCCTAGCCGGAATACGACGAATCGTTTGGCACCTGACTCGAGCAAGAGAGTAACCAGGCAGGCTTCACGGGAAGATAATAATGCTAGTAATAATATCAATGAATTAAAAATAAAATTGATAATAATGTAATACTTCCGCAGTCGTCTGGCTTCTGTCGCCATTTACGACAGCCTGGTTTACCGGCATGGTATTGGCGTTTTAAGCCGCTCCAATGCGGTACAAAGTAACTAAAATAAGACTGTCACCTGATGGCAAGCAATTATAAGTATTTAGAAGATATTCACATTGGTCATTCTTTCGTTGTTCTTAATTTCTATACATAAGCGGCAGTGACTATTTATCATCAAATTACTCGGCTCGATTGTCCATTACTTCCAAAAAAGCCGTTGATAGCTAGAGTTAACTTAAACCAGTTTGCAAAATCAAAAATTCCTCATACGCCCCAACTCAGAGTCACTAACGGTTACTTTAATCGCTCCTTAGTAAAGAATCACCATACAAATTCTGTACTAAGGAGCGATTTAAGTAACCTTTAGTGACTTTGAGCTGGGGCGATAAACATTCAGTTTAATCGCTAGGACTATTAAAATGTTACGTGACCTGCCTGTCCGCGTATCACAAGACTCTGATGTTTCAACCGCGAGGAGTTATTCCACCGATATCGCTGGACACTGTCGCGGCATCAATTAGCGCGACATTGACTTACTCGACGATAGCGTCTGTTGATGGACTCTAACTAACCGTACTCGGGATTAGGGTAAGGTTTCAGGGCTAGCGATGAACTGTTTTTATTGTTATCGTTTCAAGGATTTGGAATATTGAAGGCGTTGGAGTTTGATTAGTATAAAAAGACGGTTATATGAAAGAAATACACAGAGAATTGAAGGCAGGAGTGAATAGGCTTTAACACCGTGTCCTAGTGGGCGACTCAAAGCGAACGCGATCGCGAAGCGATCCGATGCGAATTCAGTGCGATGTGGAGTGAAGCGCCGACTCTGTCCTACGTGCGCGCGAATTTTCACTTCACCGCTACTGACATACGCCGCGCCGCTGAGTTCGCGCGAAAATATCAAACCAATTGATCGCGTTCGCTTCAAATCGCGCTGCACCGCAACGCCCACGTAGGACAGCGCGTTACTGTGTTAGTTATTAACTGAAGCAAATGCACCATTTTCCAAATCCACGCAAGACAAATTCATCATAAATGTGATGAGCATATCATTTGGCTACAGTAACGATTTTTTACGTAAGTACATAATAAAAAAATATTAATAGCTTTATTCAGATCGGTATAACTCATCACCTCAATGAAATGACCTTTGAGAAATAATAATAAATAACGACTACAGAATGAATTAATCATATTTGGATCTAATGACCAAATGATAATATGAAAATAATAAGTAACGTAGCATAATATTGTATAATGTGGCCTTGTAACTCTTCATAATCCAGTTTGTGGGTAATTACATTACTATAATAATAATAGATACAAGAAAAAACTTTGTGTTACTCGAACATTCATGAATCTAAAGTTCAGTTTGAAATAACCCGCAGAGCGTAAGATACCAGGTTTGATTTTTGAGTTATGATATTACAGACAGACTCACAATCATGCATTAAATTAAAACGCTCTTTTTGGCTTTGGGGTTTAGTAAATGAGTTTATGTTATGTAAACGATAAAAAATCGCTGGTGTTAAACACACTAGCTTATCGCCCGAAGTACAACCACGCCACACTACATCAACACGCGAACTGTCGATAGCCGATAGGGACTAAGTTATATCGACAAGTGTAACGAACGTCCCTACTTGCATTTCATTATGTCGTGTTTGCTTATGCGATTCGTAGTTAAATTATTAAGGCGTGATGTTAATGGATAGATAGTTTAGTGCGATATTTTAATCCTGTAAAGTCTTAGTTCTGATAAAGTGAATTTATTCGTCAACGGTGTCCATTATCGTTTGATTTAAGGCATTTTGTATCTAGACTTTCAATAGAAGGTAATATACGGGTACGTTTTCGATAAATACGTAGGTATATTATACGGCACTTGCTAATTGTAACATTGTAATGTGAAATTTAATAATTATTTTGCGTTGTTCTATTGGTACAGTCCAAGCGGATAAAGGTTTTAGGTACATGTCCTTTCATTATTTAATAAAAAAATGATATGATATTATTTAATAGATGATATGATTTGACAGAGAGAACGAGAAAGATGCTTGCAGGATTCGAATTCGCGTCGCTCGTTCGAGAGATTGATACTCTATTCGCTAACCTATTAGGTACTGCATTAAAGTATCCCTAATATCAAGCATTGATCTATCGGGTAGATTCTACCCTACGAAAAGGGTGAGATACATAATGTAACATTGTATCTGATTGCAGCTGGTCAGTATACCAATATGACCACAAACAGCTGTTTCTACCTCTAATTATCGTAACAAACTGTCCTACCATCAACCAATCGAACGCAAAGAGGAATCGTATCGTAAAAAATATTAATAACAAGCCCCATTCACAACGCTAACGATTTCATCGTGAATTGGCATGAAGAGCCTAGGGTGTGTTCATGTTGTTGCTAGGAATGTTGATCAGAGACTTTATTGTTGCCTTACTGTTGATTATGATATTTTTAAAAAGAAATGTAATTTTTATGTATGCGATCTAACTTGCTAACATTAAAAGTAAATAAAACCAAATTCATAACATTTTCGCTTCGTAGAACAACATTACCAGATCTTAACTTCAATCTAAAAGTACACTTGTTCACATTCAACACTAAACGACTGTTCTTGTGATAGTACTCGTATAGGAAGAACTAGCAACATCAAATAATGTTATCTATGAATCAATAAAAACATTTTTCATTTTCATTTTCATTATGTTATTTATTGATATTTGATAACGGGATGCACGGCAATTACTTAATATCCAACGTATCTTTTGTCTGATATTCTTGTTCCTGCACTTATAGGTGAACACAGCATCTTTGTGCTTTCTATGCCTCTCCTATGGGGAAATCATTCCTTCCAAATGTAGCACCTAATATTGATAATAGCACAAACATTGTGATATTCGAAAATACGGAATATTTTTGTATCATGCCCTGCATACGTCTTTTGCTCACTGTATATAGATAGCCAACAAAACACAAAATCCTTTAGTGAAGTGTGACTGTTTATTTATTTGTATAGAACCGTCAATGTGGACGCACCCTTACCACACTCACACCTGCTCAATACATCTGCGCTGACCAAAATGAATATTTTGAAAGGTAAAAAGTGTAAATCACGTATCATGATAAAAATACGATAAAACTCCGTATCATTTACACGTAGTTTTTTATCACCTTCATCATCACCATATTATTCACAGCTGGGCTAGTACCGTGATCCGATACCTACTGGCCAACTTGGAGAAATCCACGAAGAATAGTCAAAGTTTCTACACACATTTTTCATGTTAATAGACATGGGATTCTTCAATAATCTAAATTTTACTAACAAAAAATAACCGACTTCAAAGTCTCAAAAACTACTTTTTAGATCTCGTTCAAATTTATGTGGGACCACATGACAAGCACCTGTTTTCGATTAAAAAAAGAATCATCGAAATCGGTTGGCGTGATATTGAGTTATTCGTCAATTTGTCGCGCACATCTTAACACAAATTTACGACTTATGTGGTTTTCTCATGGATACCATTGCCAGATCTCAATAAAATTTATGTGGGACCACATGACAGCCACCAGCTTTCGATTAAAAAAACAATCATCAAAATCTGTTCGCCCAGTCCAAAGTTCTGAGGTAACAAACATAAAAAAAAAATACAGTCGAATTGAGAACCTCCTCCTTTTTTTGAAGTCGGTTAAAAAATGGTTTAAAAGAGTTCTCCTTCTACTAAAATTAAAAGTAACCAACATATCTTAAACTTACTTCGCCCCGAAACAGAACATTATCAGGCTAAGTTGACCCTATTGACCTATTCTGGAATTGTTCATGTTCAGAGGCGACGGTGACCGCTTGCTATCATACATAAAAAAATCTCAGTGTACGCAGAGATTTAATGTCATTCATCTTATAAAGGTTTAATGTAACGGTCGTTAAAAAAGTCCAACTTATTCTGAAGCTGGAGTACAATACTCTTAAGAGTATAGTCCATGGGGTATTTCCTCGTCTGCTGTACAGCAGGATGCAATGCGAGAGGTTTCAACTATAGGATGGATGGACTCACTTAGTATATTAGTTTTCTAATATCATAATTACACAAGCTGGTACTCTTGCTATGCTCAATAAATAAGGTTGGTACACCGTCGCTCCGGGCAAAGAGTTAGTAATGAGTGGTACTTGTTATTTCCTTGCGAGCTATAAATACTCTTTAGGACTTTATTAACGCTAAACACGACTTCACAGTTATTGATGAGTCCCAGAGTTCTTGTAGAGCAACGTTTAATCTTCTTTATGTATTAGTTCTATCTTTTTTAATGACGTTGAACCGCTTTTAGTGAAGTTCTTACTTCTTACTTCTTCTGCGACTTGCATAACGTTAAACGTTTAACGCTGCCATGGAGGGGGTATGAAAGCACTGGATAGATAGCTAAGATAGCGCTAGTTTTTATCTTTACCTCTTTTAAAATTTAATGTTATTACTTATACCGCTCATTTACACGCGCGTGTCACGGACCGTCTCGTGGCGCGTCCGTAAGCCACGCCCCCTACGCGCGTGTGAACACCACGCGAGCGCTCGCGCGAGCCCCTTTGGCGCGCGCGTACAAAAATTACAAAACCACTCCCGACGCGAGCCCTGCGAGCGCGAGACGCGCCGCGGTCTGATCCGCGAGCGCCCTGTTCACACGCGCGCGTATGCGCGCGTCTCGCGGATTGTCTCGTGGCTCGCGCGCGCGTGTAAATGGGGTAATACAAATCTCACAGAGTCTCAACAGCGTGATTCAGCTTCATGAACAACGCCATCTAGTTTGTACTTGTGTAAACATAGGTAATACACAAGTAATATTTGTTCAGATAATTTATGATAATTAAAACAAGATAATTAAAACTGATACACGTTATTAAATTAAATATTTATTTAATTATGTCAAAGAAGTTGGCATAACTTCTCACGCGCGTACAAAAATACACGCACCCTTTTTTTTAAATTGCGTTACTAAATCTGTTGAGGACCCAAAGGCCATAAGCCGCTACGTTTAAAGCGAATTAGCTCTGCATTGCAAGCATCAGAATCCTAATCAAAACAGACTTATTCACAGATTATTTGGTTATAAAAAAATATTACAGAGACACAAATAACATACCTTCAAAGGTAAGTGACCACTTACCATCCAATGGGCCACATTACCAACCACATCACAAAAACAGGTCATGTATCACAATCCAATCATTCAAAATTCGAATAAAAAAACGCACACAATTACAGCGTTATTAAAAGAACAATAGACATAAAGGCAGCTCCACATGAGGCAAGACAAAGACTGCGCTCGGTGAATAAATGCGAGCCCATTTACAAGAGTGTAAGATATGACGTGATATAGATCACTCACTTCGTAATAAATAAATAAATAACACAAGAAAAATTACACCGTAAAGCGAATGTTACCGGAGGCGCTACGTCTTCGATGACTTATTGTGGATATGCCTTATCTTTTTTTGGCGGTTATATTTTTTTCTTTAAAAACTTGTGTGTGGTCATTAAAAATATACATATATATTGCTTAAAGTAATGCATAATCACAAACATCCATGATCGGAGAATAAAAATTTATCTGTCCAAATCGTTTCTCTCCCGAATTACTCCCGAAGAACCTTTTGATTAACTGACGGGGTCACTGTCAACTGGCCTTCAAAGATTTTTATCCCTTATTGGCTATTAAGGCCAGGCTCAATAAAAAAACCTTCACAGATTTTCTCTAGAGAAACGTAGTAGAGCGTCGAAATATATTGTTCAGAACCTTCCAAAGATTCTTCGATCTTCAAAACAAAGCAATATCTTGTTTCATAGATCATTAAAGAAAAAATAGGCAGAGAGTATGTTTTTGGGAATATACAATTGAATGAATTGATAGCATTTGAAGTATTTCCACGGCGATTTTCCAACATGGGGTTTTTCAATATTATTATAAACTGGATAGGATTTACCATTCTCAAGACTTTCAAGAACTTCATCGCATCTGTAGCGGTTTTCATATTCTACGTGTTTATAGTCAATAGTGACTTCGTTACTCTGATAAATAAAGAACTTATCCACACAACATAGCGCCACAAGCGCCGGGCGCAAGGGAGCGACAGGGACGGATGATTTAGAAAGCCCTCGGGAGAAGCGCGACGCGACCCGATATTAATATTGTGACTCTTTATAGTATATGTTAAGACCACAGATAAAACAGAGGTTTTCATTGTAAACAGGAAAAGTGTTAACGTGTTCATGCTTATGCTGAAGAGCACAGACATATCAATGTCTGTGAGGAGTCTAGAATACTTTATTATTATACTCTAGGCTCTTCAACGGTAGTTTATGTAAACTAATGAGTATACATTACCAGTATAATGTAAGGGTCTTGAATGCCGATAGTAGATATCCTAATTAAAAGACGTTAAAGAATAGAATATTACTAATAAAAAATGTAACTAACCAATTACTGGTTACTGTAATCAAATTAAAATATAGAATGCGCAAATATGCATACACTGCAAAGACAATTTTAACCATCGTAAAACCTTTTTCCTGCAAGTTTATTCGACATCTCATTGTTTAATTTTACTATAGCTTCTTTAATATTTGAGTATACTATGGCTCACTCCTTTCCCGAGCGTACTGTCGCCTGGCACCTCAAATTGGTACCGAATTTCAAATTCAAATCGGTACCAGTGTGCCCTGAGGCGCGACTCTTTAACGTTGTAATTGGTCCTTTGCTGATTTGGCATTACCCTTTGATGTGGTTGATTGGTACCGATGATGTAGTTGATTGGTACCGTTCGTTAACTGTTCTGATGGTAATGGTAATAACGTAACTCGTTTGTACTGGTTATTGGTTGGGTTAGGTCATGTATGGGGATGTTCGCTGTGTTGGAGTACATAGTGATACATAAATTGTTATTTAAGTATAATTTAGTGAGTTATTCCTGGATATTGGTTTCTTAAAATTAAAGGCTATTTGAGTGAATAGGCTACTAAGTTACTTTGCTATTATGCCACCCAAGACTTTATTTTGACTTAGATACCATTTAATGAGAATTTTAATCAATAATTAAGTTGTAATGTTAAAATTAACTTGTAATGATGTGACCTGGTTTGCGCTATTTATATCATTCCTGGTTCACTGTTTTCTTTGTCAGAAGCGCGTCAATCATCAACCCTACTCCTCGAAGAATGTGAGCTAGTCCTCACTCTTCTTATTATCTTGAGCTGAGCCTCTCCAGGCTCGGTCTCCAAGCTGGTCCGGTAGATAGAGCCAACAGAATTTAAAAAAAAAACAAGATACTATCAAGTGACTCGCCTATCCATATTTCGATTGATGTTATTATTTTTATTGCAGGCTCAATAATTTAGTCGAATAATTTGACTATTAAACTCAATAACCTAATTCTTTAAATAGATATTTGATTTGATTTGACTCGGTAAATTACCTACTGATAATTATAAATTATTACAGTACCTAGGTATTAAAATATCTATACAATAATTATCATAATTAGATTAATAACTTCATGAATACATTCGTATTTAAGGTACAAAAATTTGAATAACAAAAACATTCAAATAATAACGTATTCGTCTTCCAAATTCGGAACCTCAAACCATGGTTATTAATTCAAGACTCTACAACCCTACAGCTCAAATTAGATGCATTCCAGAATTCTCTCCTTGTACTTATTCAAATTGAATCTAAGAAATGTTTGTCCTGCGGCAATAGCACATTCTCAGTCAGAATTTATAATTTAATAGCTACTGGCCGCTTACAACGTCAAACCGTTTGTTTTGTTAGACCCCTGAATACAAAGATTTTGGACGAAAATAGAAGCCTTTGTAAAATGGTCGTTTAAAACAATTTTAAGTGCACCCTAAATGCCTGTTATCGTTTAAGCTATTTGAGAAGAATTTTGGAGGACATCTGAGACATGAAAGACTAATTTAAAAGTATAATTTTAATTTCAGTAGTTTATTCCATTTTTTGTAGAAATACATTGTTGAAGTTGGTTATCCACCTTTCTTTGACTCCTACTATTTAAATTTGAGTCACATAATAATGGTTTTTTCAGTACAATTAGGTACAATAAATTGATGTCACAGAGCTGAGCCCCTCGACAAAACTAGGTATTTTCTGTAGACCCCCACGCTAAACGCTGCCTTCAAAATGTATTGGAAGGTCATTAAGTGCGAAAGGTCACGAGCTCATTTATCCGTACATACATACATAAACAAAGATAATACAAAATAATGAAATATTAAAAGTAAAATCAAAACAGACGATATTTTTATAAACTTTACCCAATTTTTGTATCACCCTTTTTCGCAATAAAATACAAAATGATTTCACAAAACTGGGTTTAATTGAATATCGTACTGGCTCGGGCTATCGTTTCATCCCTCCTTATTTCATTTAAAAACAAGCTTATTTCCCGAGGGATACAAGGAAGTCGCGAGTTTCATAATTTAATATCAAACGGTCACAATATCAGATAATTAGATAGACGTGATTGGGTACGGTGCGCCAAATTAATATCAATGTTCTTGGTTCTGGAGCTAGTGGTGTGCCTTGTCGCCTTCACGTGTGGGGAGATATCGATAAAAACGTGTGGTGCCATTATTACGGATCTTTTAAAATACTTACGAATTGTAAAATCAAAACTATCAAATAAATGCAAATTTAATATAATACTAGCTGACCCGACGAACTTCGTATCGCCTAACAAACTATTTTTTTCTAAAATAAAAGTAGCCTAAGTTACTCCTTGTTACATCAGTTATCTGCCAGTGAAAGTCCCGTCCGGAACAAACAGACAGACAGACAGACAGACAAAAATTGTAAAAAATGTTGTTTTGGTATATGCACCGTGTATGTATGTATATCCAAATGCACTAAGTAAAAAGCAGTTATTTTAATTTTACAAACAGACACTCTAATTTGTATAGATTATGTTTTCTGTGTTAAAGCAATTAGGGTAAGCTATTTTGATCATTCTTTGTCCTTGGAACTTTTAAGTCATTAGAAATAACAATATGTTTTTCATGCTTAATATTTCTTTCATTCATATAATACATTAACCCATTGTTATTTTATGTTATACCTAACTGTTGCCCGCAGCTTTGCACGCGGAAATTATGCTTATTATATTTATCCCCTATTTCACTCCCTTGGGGGTTGAATTTTGAAAAATCCTTCCTTAGTGGATGCC
Organism: Thymelicus acteon; assembly: GCA_951805285.1. Classification (NCBI taxonomy): domain Eukaryota; kingdom Metazoa; phylum Arthropoda; class Insecta; order Lepidoptera; family Hesperiidae; genus Thymelicus; species Thymelicus acteon. Next base: position 5,487,252 of record OX638229.1, on the reverse strand, counting down.
TACCTCAAAAGAATTATACCTGTGCGAATTTTAAGTTTCTAGCCTGTACGTTGATACATCAGTCAATCACTTTTGCCTTTTATATATTATGTTATAATTAGACGAGTATAGTACTTCATTTAATGCTAATACAGATGTTGAAAATCGATTTTTAAATCATCTCCATGCTGATTGGTCCTGTAGCAACATGTGTGTTAGCAAAATTTTGTTTTAGAATATTTGTGGACTGCAGCTGCAACCGATAAATAATAAAATATGCCTATCTATTCAACCATTATGACCTCTTATACATTTAAGTTAGGTATATACTACCAGTAATAACAAAAAAAGCCCAAGCCGGTATTATCAATATCTATAGTATCGATACATTACTATCCCATCTCTACAGGCCCAGTAAGAAAATGAAGACAAATGCGCAACCGTCGCAGGGGTTGGATCTAAGACGCATGACAAACAATCTATGACACACATAATTTTGTAACGTCCCCCGCTAATTTAGTCATGAGTTTGGGAGCCGCCTTAATATTATAAATGTGTTATCGATATATCCTGTGTTTACTCAACTTCACTTTTTTATGGTATGGTTACTTTATGGTGTAGTTTTATTATATTAAGTAAAGTTGGGAGTTATATCCCCCCCGTGTGGTGCCGGGTCCACTTAAGTAGAATAGCACCACTCCCGTTCTTCCTGGGATGTCGTAAAAGGCGACTAATAGGACTAATCTAGAAGATGGGCAGCAGCATCTTTCTGTGTGTGACGAATACCGGTCAGGTTACCTGCGGTCACCAACACGCACTAGCCAAGCGTGGTGACTACCGGCTAAAACCCCCGCATGAAAGTCACGAACGAGCCTCGGCCCCCAGTCCCCGGCAGCCCCGCTATCCCTAGTTACGGTAGCGGCTATGGTAACGGCGGGGCAGGGGGTGCTAAGAATCGCCGGCAGAGCTACCAATCAAAACGACGACTTCTGCACCTGGCAACATATAACACCAGGACACTGAGGACCGACGACAAGGTAAAAGAGCTGGAAGAACAGATAGACAAGTTAAACTGTAGTATTGTGGGTTTATCTGAAGTCCGAAGACAGGGGGAGGACACGATAATACTCAAATCCGGAAACTTGTTCTATCACCGGGAGGGCGAACACCTGTCCCAAGGTGGTGTCGGGTTTCTCGTCCACAAGTCCCTCGTCAACAACATTGTGCAAGTTGGGAGTGTGTCGGCCAGGGTAGCGTACCTTACACTCAGAATATCCAAACGGTATTCGTTGAAGGTCGTACAGGTATATGCGCCGACTTCGACACATCCCGACGATGAGGTTGAGGTTATGTATGAGGACATTAGTAGAGCCATACATACCTCAAAAACTCATTTCACAGTTGTGATGGGGGACTTTAACGCAAGACTTGGCACGCGAAATGACAACGAGATGAAGTTGGGACCCTTCGGATTTGGACGACGGAACCACCGGGGACACTTGCTGGCAAACTTCATGGAGAAGGAGGACTTATTCATGATGAACTCCTTCTTCAGGAAGAAGCCGCATCGCAAGTGGACCTGGATAAGCCCTGATGGTTCAACAAAAAGCGAGATAGACTTCATTCTGGCAGACAAACGGCATATATTTAATGATGTCTCTGTGATCAGCAGGCTTAAAACCGGAAGCGATCACCGCCTTGTAAGAGGCACATTAAATATCGACGTCAAGCTGGAACGGTCACGCCTGATGAAGTCTACGCTTCACCCAACACCTGTCCAAATCCAGGGTTCCGAGAGCTTTCAACTCGAACTACAAAACCGTTTTGCGTGCCTAGAATCATGCACGTCAGTGGACGAGTTTAACACCAGGATGGTAGCAACTGTCCACGAGGTAGGGTCGAAGTACTTCAAGAGCCACCCCAGTGGTAGATTTCAGGTTCTCTCAGAACAAACCCTCGGTCTAATAAGGGACCGACGAGAACTATGTGTGCAGTCTCCGACCTCTATGGCGGAGTACAGACGGCTCAATGAAGAGATCTCTAAGTGCAGGCGACGCGATTTGCGAAACAACAACGCGAATCGTGTAAAAAACACAATTGAGCGAAACCGAGGCTCCAAAGTGTTCGCCAGAGATCTGTCTATTGGGCAAAGTCAGCTTACGAGGTTGAAGACCGAGCTCGGCACCATAGTGTCATCGAAACCCGAAGTTCTGAGAGAGACGGAGAGATACTACGGACGGTTGTATGCCTCCTCTCAAGCTCCAGCTCCCCTCGAGGAGAGCGATAAGCGAGCCAAACTAACCCGACACTACACAGAAGATATCCCGGACGTCAGCCTGTATGAGATTAGAGAGGCTCTCAAACAGCTTAAGAACAAAAAGGCACCGGGTGATGATGGAATCACAACCGAGCTGTTTACAGCTGGGGGGAAACCCCTCCTAGTGGCGCTCCGAAACCTATTCGATTCCGTCATTAATACTAGGACTACTCCGGAAGCGTGGAGCAGAGGTGTGGTGAGTTTGTTCTTTAAGAAAGGGGATAAGACCCTTTTGAAGAACTACAGGCCCATTGCACTTCTGAGCCACGTTTATAAGCTGTTTTCGAGAGTGCTCACAAATCGCATAGCACGCAGGCTTGACGACTTCCAGCCTCCCGAACAAGCAGGATTCCGAAAAGGCTACAGTACCATGGACCACATACACACGCTGCGGCAGATTATACAGAAGACCGAGGAGTATAATCTGCCGCTATGTGTTGCCTATGTGGACTATGAGAAAGCCTTTGATTCTATCGAGACCTGGGCAGTACTAAATTCTCTTCAGCGGTGCCGGATCGACTACCGGTATATCGAGGTGTTGAAGTGTTTATACACATCAGCCACCATGACCGTCAGAGTACACAAGTTACACAACACAGCAACGAACCCCATCCAACTGCAGAGGGGTGTCAGGCAAGGGGACGTTATATCCCCAAAACTGTTCACCGCTGCATTGGAAGACGTGTTCAAGTTGATGGAGTGGAAACGACGTGGCATTAACATCAATGGCGAACACATCACACACCTGCGATATGCCGATGATATAGTCATCCTGGCGGGATCCCTGGAGGAACTTGGTACAATGCTCAGGGACTTGAACAGCGCCTCGCAACGGGTGGGTCTTAAGATGAACATGGACAAGACGAAAATCATGTCGAATGTCCATGTCACACCCGTACCGGTTGTTGTTGACAGCGCTGCTCTCGAAGTTGTAGACGAGTACATTTACCTGGGACAAGTGATCCAAATGGGTAAATCCAACTTCGAGAAAGAAGTCACTCGTAGAATCCAACTCGGATGGGCTGCGTTCGGGAAACTGCGTCATATCTTGTCGTCCAAAAAGTTACCTCAGTGCCTGAAGTCGAAGGTGTTCGAGCAGTGTGTGTTGCCAGTGATTACATACGGATCCGAGACGTGGTGCTTCACTATTGGTCTAATGCATAAGCTTAGAGTCGCCCAGCGGGCTATGGAACGAGCTATGCTCGGTATTTCTCTACGCGATCGAATCAGAAATGATGAAATCCGTAGACGAACGAGGGTTACCGACATAGCTCAGAGAATTAGCCGGCTGAAGTGGCAATGGGCTGGCCACATAGTTCGAAGGACTGATAACCGTTGGGGAAGAAAGGTCCTCGAATGGAGACCACGCCTCGGCAAAAGGAGCACAGGACGCCCCCCGACCAGGTGGACCGACGACCTGAAGAAGACAGCGGGTATCCGCTGGATTCAGAAGGCTCAGGACCGGTCTGAGTGGTGTAGATTAGGGGAGGCCTATGTCCAGCAGTGGACCTCAAAGGGCTGATGGATGGATGGATGGATGGATGGGAGTTATTACAAGTTCGATGACTGTGATTAAATTTTTTTACTTATCTTTATTCTTAGGGCTTGATTCACATTCTTCAAGTAAGTCGGAAGTAAGCTATTCGTTGGTTAAGTTGACATTTCGTGTATGTAAAATGACACTTTAACGTCACTTTAACCGGCGAATAGCTTATTCAGGACTCTACTTGAAGATGGTGAAACAAGCCCTTATACTTACTAATTCGGGATGTGACTCTATTCTTGAGTTTAATTTATTCTAGTTAGATCCAGAGATTTGTACGGGTCTAATACCGACTGTAGAAGCTTTAAATTTAATTAAGAAGAGTTAAAATGTTCACGCGGTGATTATTAGTGACTGTCACTAGCAAAAATTAAGAACTACATATTTTATGAGAGACGGTCAATTGTGATTTTAAATTGGTTTTCGAATACTCTATTTTACACGTTAATTTTGCATGTTTCTGCATAGGATTCGGAACTCTTAGCTTAAAAAAACCACTGATAATAAAATTTATTGATGAAATTTAAAACTCATTATATGTTATCGTTATTTTATTTATCGAAATATTTTGTCACTTTCTTACAGAATTAACTATTAAGTAGATAGATAATCTATACCCAAAAAGCTCGATTTAAGCTCACAACAATATCGTCTGACCTTGATGAGGAAGGCTGTATTCCCTCGTGAATTGGTAGGTGAAATTAAAAACGATAATTAGATAGAAGCGGCACTACAGCGGTACCAGGTACCACGCGACACGCGAGACACCCTAATCGCACATCGAACGAGTTTGTCCAACACTTTTACACTGTAGACTACGGAAATTTTAGAAATGACACTATTTTTTTTATAATTTTTTTTCTCAAGTAGTTTTTACTGTTCCATTTTATAAAAAATATCTTTTTATAAATCATCGTTTAAGAACAATAAATCTCATGTTCTATTCTACGACAATATTGATGGCTATTGCCAATAGGATATCAGATTAGAGTAGTAACTATGTCAATTAAAAATGAAATTTGAGTAAAGTCTACGATTATTGGTATTACAAATAGAAGTTTTAGTAGGTACCTATATCTTACAGATGACTTTGGTCAAATTAAATCTGTTTTTTACATCAGATGCCAACTGATGGCAATGATTATGTTCACTAATCGTTTCATGTCTGACAGAAGACTTACGTATGTATAGCTTACCTTAATCGCCTAGTCTTCTTCTTCTTCTTAGTCACACTCCTGGCGGAGTGCTCGTGGTCATGGATTGCCTGTCATTTTGGTAGCAGCCTTTGCGACACTTCTCCATCTCTCCCTGTTCATGGCACTGCCTGTACATTCTGTAAGGGTACACTTTGTGGCCGTTTTAACAATGTCCGTCCATCTTGTGGGCGATCGCCGCGAGGATTTAAGTCTACTGATATTTAATTCACCTCGGTCAGTAGACTTAATCCACCTGGGTGCATAGGTGATTAAAGTCTACTAAAATTGACTAAAAGTAGACACTTGGGTAAATTAATCCAGGTGAATAAAGTAGACGGCATCAAGTTTTCATGTGTCTGTGGCTAGGTTAAGAGTTGCCTGTCCCTGTGAGTTTGATGGAGTGAATTGCAAAAGTTAGACAAGTTCGTCAGTGGTATCGACCGCCATCTTAATGTCGTAAGTATAAAATTAATTTAAATTTCATAACAATCAGTTCAGTAGTTTTTGCGTGCAAGACTAACATTCATCACAAATTTAAATTTATTCACTTAATAATATTTAACTACATATTTTTATTTAAAAGTATATATTTACACTGTAGACTACGGAATATGTATGTATATAATTTACTTTATTAACCGCCTTTCGTGCATTTCTCTTTTGTCCAATGGTTAGCTGGTAGAGAATGCATTAAGCATTAAGCTCGCCATTTGTACCGTAATATTTTTATTGTGGTCAATAAAGATTAAATAAATAAATATTATCTATTAATCAGTATTGACTACGTATACAAAAAAAAAACACAAAAATTCACTTAATAACATTAATTTGGTTGCACTTGCAGCACTCGTATTTTTCTAGATGTCCTTAATTTTGTTGTATTGTATGAAAATAATCTACTTCTTTAACTATTGTGTATCATTTTGCATGTTACAGTCATCTCTCGCTGAGCCTACATATCGACGCTTGAAAGGTAAAAATTACTAAGCGACATGTTGACAAACTTTACACTACAGCATTTTAGTTCTTAATTTTAGAAAAAAAATCATAAAAAATCGCCTATTAGTCATAGCTACTTCATACCAATGAATTTTAAATGCAGTTTAAATGCTTAATAAAGAGATTTTTTACGTTTCTTTTTCTAAAATTAAAAACTAAGATGCTCTAATGTAAAGTTGTCAACATGTCGCTTGGTAATTTTTGCCTTTCAAGCGTCGATATTATATTACAAGCATAATAAATAGTAAAAGTAAAATCAAATCAAATCAAATCAAATGTTTTTATTCAAAATTGGTTTGGTTTACAAACACTTTTTGAAAGTCATGCAAGTTATGCCAATGCTTCAGGCAAGGCCCTACTGTGAGAGGGCCCGGGAGAAGAAGCAGCAAGAAACTCCCGGGTTTGTTTTTTTCCTGCTCACAGTTACAGATAGCACTTATCATCTACTACAATCTATATTCATAAAACTCATGTCCAAGCAGTCTTGTCTTTAAAATAATCATCTAATTTGTAATATCCTTTCGTCATAAGAATGCTTTTAATATGAGTTTTAAATTTAAGGTAAGGCATTTCTGTAAATTTCGATGGAATTTTATTATAAATCTTTACACATGTATCCATGAACGAGCCACCAGTTTTACAGAGTCTAAAATTTGGTACAATCAGTTTAGCCTTATTTCTCGTATTAATATTGTGGATGTCACTCTTCTTAAGAAAACTATCGTAATATTTCTTAACATACAAAATATTATCCAATATATATTGTGACACCACAGTTAAAATATTAATTTCCTTAAAGAGATCCTTAAGCGAGTCCCTAGACCTGAGGTTGTAAATGGCACGGACTGCTCTTTTCTGTAAAATAAATATAGACTCAATATCTGCAGCTGAGCCCCACAACAACAGACCATAAGACATGACACTATGAAAGTAGCTAAAATAAACTAACCGTGCTGTTTCTACGTCAGTTAAGAGCCTTACTTTCTTAACCGCGTAAGCAGCTGAACTCAGCCTCCCAGACAAGGCTTCAATATGAGGACTCCATTGTAGCCGTGAATCTATAGTAATGCCAAGGAATTTCGTTGAATTTACAAGGTCAAGTACTTCCTTATTTATAACTATTTGAGTTGGTACCTGTTTTACATTTGGTAAAGTGAATTTCATACATTTCGTTTTACTAGCATTTAACATAAGGTTGTTACATGTAAACCATTGCAACACTTGGGAAACAGTATTATTTACATCGTCAAAACATGTTTTTCTCCTATCAACTTTAAAAAGTAATGAGGTGTCATCTGCAAATAATACAGTTTCACACAAGTCCTTTGTGAAATAAGGAAGATCATTGATATATATTAAAAATAACAGTGGTCCTAATATTGATCCTTGGGGCACTCCCATAGTAATGTGTGCTCCTGGGGACTCCTTGCCATTAATAACTACTTTTTGAATACGGTCGGATAGGTACGATTTTATAAGGCCAACTGATTGTGTTGAGACACCATAATGCCTAAGTTTATTTATCAGTATATTGTGATCAACGCAATCGAACGCCTTTGAGAGATCACAAAATATACCAATGGCATCCTGCTTACACTCCCAAGCATCAAAAATTTGCTTAAGGAGTGCTATACCTGCATCAGTGGTATTTTTACCTCTCGAAAAACCGAACTGATTAACATGAAACAAATTGTTTAAGTAGAAATGAGACAGCAGCTGGTTATAAATAACTTTTTCAAAGATTTTACTAAGAACTGGTAACATTGAGATGGGTCTGAAATTAGTGGGGTCGCTTTTATCTCCAGATTTAAATAAAGGGATTAATTTACCATGTTTCATTAGATTGGGGAAGCTACCATCGTCAATACATTTATTGAAAATGTGACTTAGATGTGGCGCTATGGAATTAATTATTGGTTTTATTATCATAGTAGAAAGACCCCAGAGATCACCTGATTTCTTGATCTTTATAGACTTAAAAGTCTTTATAATTGTATCAGAACTATTACAGTAATAGCAGTTTAAAACATAATTTCGCTGTAACCAAAAGTCGAGCAATGGAAATGAACTAGTACCTAACACTGAATTTCATTATTAAGTTATGTGTCGACAAATTACCAAGCCGCAAAGCATATAATCAGGCGCGCAGAATTCGCAATTTTGCGTTAAACAGGGAAGAGACATGCGCACGTATGCAAGCATCTGCGTTAATAAATGTCAAGCCAATTTGAAGCCAACATGAAGCCAACATTAGAGGTAATGACAAGGTTATTGCGCCAATTCTCTGGTAATTACCAACTGGTGGCATACGTAATTGTTTTATTGACAGGACATGGTATTTATGTGACGTTCGGGTGTAAATAAATTATTGTTAAGTGCAGTGTTGTGGCCAATGCCCGGCCAATGTTTGTGTCCAATGTTGTAATTATTAATTGGAACGAATGTTTCGGATTTATATTTATTATGATTTATTAATGTAAACATTTAAAATAATAAAATTAATGTCAAATATGAATAATCTTAAATTGAAATTTGAAGTACCCTCGAGAGTTTTATTTACACTAAAAATAGCTAAGAACACTCGATTCAAACGAAAAAAATATATCAAAATCGGTTCATCCATTTACAAGCTACGATGCTACAGACAGACATACAGACCCACCGGTACACAGATATACAGACACGTCTAAATTATAACACCCTCTGTGTGCGTCGGGGGTTAATAGATGCAAACCTAGGCCCCTGCAGTGCTAGGTGCACGATTTTATCAGTATTATCTCGCTGAATACAAATACTTAAATAGAACTAGTTTATAAGGCAGAAATAAAAATTCCGTGGGTGAATAATCAATCATCCCCTATTTTCGTACCTTTAGGGTGTGAATAAAATTTTCAAAAAAATATGAGACCAACTTCAAAATATACCCTATCCATTAAAAAAAGAATCATCAAAATCGGAAAAATCAAAAAAAGAATCACCCTGTGCATTGCTGCGTGATCATACATAAAAAATATACGTGTCGAATTGAGAACCTCCTCCTTCTTTTTTTTTTCGTCGGTTAAAAATTAATAGACCCAACCCACTTAATCAACCTTGGCAACGCGTTGCGGACCAAGAACGGAGCAATTATTCCGCCTAATAAAATTTCAGAGCAAAGTAACAAATGCAAATAAAATTACAGACAAAACCAAAATCTATTATATAATTATCTGTAAGTCCAAGTCTGTTGACAGCTTTAATAGTTACTATCTTAATCTACTTATTATTTAGAGATTTGTGTCAAAGATGAGATAAGATAAGGTAATGATAATTAAGATTTTATCATTACGATCAGATAAAGAGTTTGTAGTAGTTACTCAACCTTCAAGATAATTAACTACAAATATCGCTATATTTGTTACATCATTATACATCAGTTACATCATTTACCAACCTGCACTGGAGCAGCGTGGTGTATGCTTTAAACCTTTACAGTTATGAGGAGATACCCATGTCCAATAGTGGGCCATTTATCGGTTGAAGCGAGTTATTGGAATATTTATAGGCGAATTTTATACACTTACCTTATATTCAAAGGTACCTATTCCCTTACAGGGAACATAATATGCCTTTAGTAGTATTAATAGTAATAGTAGATTCAATATTATATTATTATCCATAATATAATCATTTAAATCACAAACCAACCATGCCGGACACCCGTCGTTCAAAGGGTTCTCGGTTCTATTGCTAGCAAGGCAATATGATGAGTTTAAAATTAAGTTATCAATCTGTATACCAATTTTTAAAATCTTATTGTGGGGCTGTACGTAAGTTTGCAGAGTTATTTATTTACAAGTATCTAATATTAATACATTTATAATTTTCCGTTTTATTATAAACTTGGTTTAGCTTAAAATCACTTGAAAGATTTACAATTACGACACCAATAACCTCGCGGCGTCTAAAACAAATTGGACTCCATCATTACGAGCCATGGATGTCTCTGAGCGAATGACATTCATTATTTTTTAAGGACCTCATAAAACAACATTATGGCCCCGGCACTATACTTACACACTGCTCCCTCCCAATTATTGACCATAACTGTTGGTTCGATTCCCGCCGATAATTATAAGTGTTCAAGCCAAACATATGACCACTGCTGGGTATAAATTACCTGCGTCTTTAGGCGTTTCCTTTAATTGGACTTATTGTCGTTGCCACCAAATCACTCGATCGGTGGGTTTTAATTACGTGTGGGATATGTGGTGTTTAATAACATACAAAGTCTTGATTGAATTTATTGGGTGGTGAGAGATGGCTGAAATTTACTTTTATGCAAGAAAATTGAGTATTTTTTTTTTAAATACGAATAAGTTAATGCTTGACCACAATCCCACCTGATGGTAAGTGTAGATGTGGTCCAAGATGGTGAGCACATTAACTTAGAAAAAGCCTATTCACTCTTTTCTTGAAGACATCCACGTCGTAGGCTTTCGTTTATTATGAAATTTGTGAGTAATTTGTTATGATCTGTGGAAATGATAGAAAAAGCTCAGTGACACTTAATTTTGTAAAGGTAGTGTTGAGGGTGCACAATTTTAATTTTAAAGATTTAATTTAAAACAGTTCTTACACGTAACTAAATGCATAAAAAAATTACGTAAATTTATTTACAAAATTGATACATTCAAAGGGCGTAAGTTTTAGAAAGCACATGAAAGAAAGAGTATTTTTAGAACATATAAAACACGAAACAAAACTCGGTAAAGCCAAAAAACTGACTATAAAAACTGGGTAACTGCGTGTCAGGCCATGCGCAATGTAGGGTCCCGAAGTAGTAAGTTTATCGACTATTACTCATTAACTACTTAATGCTAGCATCGCCGTGATAGTTTTTCTTGTAAATTCATCATATTACCGATTTTTGAGAATTTTTTACTTGTCCAACTCTAACTATTTAGCCAGCGGGGGGGGGGGGGGGGACACTTGACTAACTAAAATTAGCACTTTAAAGCCGAATATTTCGCAAACGGACTTCTAAATCCAAAAATAATCTTAAACTACCCATAATATTTTTGGAAGACCTTTTCAACGATACCCCACACTATAGGGTACGCTATGAAAAAAAAAAATCATCCTCACGTTACTTGTAGGAGAGATACCCTGAATTTTTTTTCGATATTTTATTCTAAGATTCTGGAGTTTTAATAAATATGTACTATATCCATGCCAAATTACAGCTTCCTAGCACTAAGGGTCTCGGCGATTTGCTTCGGACAGACAGACGGACGCAATGACGGACGGACAAACGGACGGACGGACATGACAAAACGATAAGGGTTCCGGTTTTACTTCGGAACCCCAAAAATAAGATAAAAGAAAAAACGGGTTACAGATCTCCAATATTCGGTACACAGCCATACGTGGCCGGTAATGATAGGAATTACAATAATTGTCTAAGCGGCGGCGGGGGCGTGGCCAAATGACAATCACGCGCGACCTAATGAACGGGTGCGCGCGCGCATAGAACACAGGTGCTGGGAAGAGATGGGGAAATGTAATTATATTGTTTATCGATAAAAAACTATGTACTTTATTATTAAATTAAATAAGCAGTTTTAATCAAACTTTGTTACAGCAATTGACTATCTACACGCGCTTAGTGTTTTTGTTTAAAAAGAGCATGTGGAGAACACCTCACTCTAGAGCTAGGCCTCCTCAAGAGGACAGAACCCGTGCCAGTGGGCCATTAATGCGTTTAAGCCATAATTGTTTAGGAACTGTCAAAAAGTTGTTATTATTTGACCTATTAACTTATCTAAAGATTATGAATAGATACTTACATAAAATGATGAAAATGAACATAAGATAATGTGATAAAAATAAGAGAACAAAAAATAAACACAAGCAAAAGCAATTGAATATGCATACATACATAGTAGATGCATACATACGTAGTAGATTTATCGATATCGAGATATCGATGTGTCTCTTCTCTAGGCATGCCACGTATTGTCTCTGTAGTAATATCTGTCTCTCGCGGCGCGGCGGCGCTTGATACACTTCACCTTTTCCGGTTTTATGCAATGAAAGTATCATACGAGTGTAATTTTATTTCAGTGTCAGAAATTATATACTTAGTTCAACTGTATTGTTTCAATGTAGGTAGTATGTGCCCATTAGTTACAGTTTTTTTTACCACTACATTTACTTGAATCTATTTGTCGAACAAGATGCCTCGGGTTTAAAACCCAGCCGAGACATTTACCTTAGACTTACCTTTCTACATTATGTTATCGGATGTTCTCAAATTTGATGAGATAGTTATTTGCAATTTTTCATATTTGTGTAAATCCATATTGTCGATGTGACCCGCAAGTCATTGAATGCTCGTGTAAGGATTGAATAAATGAGCGAGGAAAAATAAAAGAAGAAAGCGCTTCTTGGACTCGCGTCCTAGCACTACAGGAATTCTAAATAGGGAATACTATGGTTAAAGTGCGTTTCACAGTATAAACGGGTGTAAAAGTACTACTAAAATGGACTGGTACTAGGTATCAAGTAGGTATATATAGATACATAGTACCTGCTTACGAGTACTTTTAAGGCCTGTAATAAGCTTAGCAGTTAGGTATTCGTATTGTGCAGATAATAAGTAAGTGTTTTACTTAAAAAACCAAGACAAATCAAGATCTAGTTACACATACTGTTGTATTCAAACATTCCTTCACTTTACTTATACGCAGGGTTGCCATTTTTAGCAGGATCCTGCTTTTTTAGCATTTTTAAGAGTAAAATTTAAGCTACAGCAGGATGTTTAGCATTATCGTAAAAAGCATATTTTGACATTTTTCTGTAAAACTTAGTTTTACATTAAAGCTTGGAGAATATGGTATATTAATATCAGGTATATCAAGGTATAATAATCAGACCTTAATAATGATTGTACAACATCTGAGCCATCTATGAAAATGATTTAAATGATGGACACGAAAACATAAAAATATCAGTGAAGATTAAAACTTGGTAACCTATTAGCATCCTATTACGTGTTTATTATTATAATATAGTAAATTATTTATTAATATAATATAGTATACTTAATTAAAATTACGTAATTTAATTAGAGTTAGGTACTTATTACCACAGTAAAGGAATCTATTACACTGTGTTATTACCATTGTTGCAATATGATGTTCCCTTTTTTTTGCAATAATTTATTACCTCAATGATTGCTGTTACTATATTAATTAGTGCAAAAATCATGCATAAATTACAGGGACAATATAAATAATTTACTTTTGTATGTTTAAAAATATAAATCTTATTGATACCTTGCAAATAATAAAATGAATCCATATTTCCCTTGGTTATGGAATCAAGCGTGAAAGGCTGGACCGATTTCTAATGTAAAAAAAATAAGAAAATTGTTTGGAAAATTAGAAGATTTAAGAAAACTTAACGACCATATTAACTTTCTAATGTAACCTTAGCAACATATATTTTTATTTTATAACTGTCAGTCGAGGGAGAGAGAGAGGGAAAGGGGGGAGTTGTTAGGTGGTACAAAGTTTGCCGGGTCAGCTAGTAGTGTTTAATTTTCCTTTTTTACAACCCATGTATTTCTTTAACGATGTACTTTAATTAGTAAAAAATAGTTCTGGTGCATTTTAACGCTTAGCAGGTTTAGCAGGATTTACCCAATAAATTGGCAGGAACAGCGAAAAAAATGGTAACCCTGCTCATACGGGCATTGAAATGATCTCGCTTCGCATATAAAATAAGAGAAAATATATTTATTTAGGTACATTTGGGTCAAATAAAAAACATTCAAATGGACATCGTCCAATAATTTTAAATCTCCATGATTACCCTGTCATTCAAATCAATGAAACACTTAGAAAATTATCATCAATTTAAAAGCAACTTTAAATTCGTGTCGATATGGTCGTAATTTAGTAGAAAGGGTTTAAGTATAAAGAAAAGTGTCCCCGTTTGTCGCAAGAGTAGGCGTGGTGGTCTACCAAGACGGCTTCGTGACAAATTAATTTTTACTGTTTCCTTGCTCTTTGTCCAACGATATAAGGTTGTAATTAGTTCGGCAGAGCTATAGTTGTATGCTGGTGAAACTGAGGCATGAGGTAAGTGGTCAGAGCGATTCGGGGCCGCCATTAGAAGACTTATTCCCGTATGTCATTAAATAGCGCACAGAGCGTGAATATAATTTCTTGCGTAACGTAATGGTGTTGCTTTGTTCTCTTGAGACGGATCGTGAGTTGTCTTTGGTGGCTCATGGCGAAATATCTGCTTCCTTGAATTGTGGTAGCCTTGGATAGATTGACTTCCGACAAATTGAATTTAACCATGCAGTTGCTACTGTGTTCATGGTTTCTATCAGTTGTCCTCAGTAATAGACTTGTTTCATTTATGCCCTTTTTGGCGGTTTTTTTTACATAGATCTTATCGAAATTCCACCACGAACAATCGTATCTCATTAGACAATGCATTAATAGACTGAAATAAAGCGACAAAAGATTTTTATACATGTAATAATTGTTAAACAAAGTAAAGACTGACTGTGCTGCGATTATAAATAACTCTTGAAATTCAAAGTGACTTGTACCTAACCTGAAATTCCTCATCATGCAACCAGTTCCGGTCAGATTAATAAATATTTTTGTAATATTTTCTTTTTTGTTATATTTTTTAAAAAGATGTGCCGAGGAGTTTCTTTACGGTTTTTCTTCTCCTCCATGACAAAGCACCCTTCCGAAAAGCTGGTAGATTAAAAAAATTATGACATGCATAATTGTGTCAGTGATACCTATATGAATAAAATATTTTGATTTTGGCTTTGACTTTGACTAAGACATGAGATAAATAATTTTGGTCCAACCTATAGTCAGTTGGGACAATTTATACTGTCTAAAGCATGAGCCTGGTATGTTTCGTTTCGATTCCATGCTTAAGGACGAATGTAGTCTCTATTTTCCTATAGGTCAACGTAAAGTATCCTAAAGTTTTCATATTTTAAAGGAAAGAATCAGCAGGTACAACTCATAAATCATACATTTTATCGCCTCCACTAAATAGGTATATAAACACCCCATTCCGTTAAACCATCAGATTAACGTTATTATCATATATTAAATTCAAATACTTGTTGAGGTAATGATTGCTTTAATAGGGTTTTATATGTAATTCGTGACTTAAACGCCACGATATCTCCAATATCTTAACCATGAATACCACCTACAGGGCTAAGTTCAGTTACGGCTTTTTACGTTTAGCTTGCGCGTCATCTTCGGCCTTTTTACTAAGTTTTCAATAAAAAGTAAGATTGTTTAAAGTGTCTATAACTTTTAGAGCTATGTTATATTACTTATAGTTTTTGTTATGTCTTAAGTCTCATGGTAACTTCCAGAGTGAAGTACGTTTATTAACCTAATTTATTAACACACATTTTCTGGTGTTGTTACCGTGTATGCTCAGTTCATATATGTTCTTATCTATTTATTTTTTTAAATTCATTAACTTATGGATAACCAGTATTATAAATAGACCATCTACTGTCAACCTATTTTAAAGGTTCTTCTTGCTAGCTGATATCTAATTGTCCTTTACTTATTTATCTATTTTATTTCATACACGATGTGCAACACTGGAATTACTGAATGATTCAGTCTAGTTGCTTCAAAGATTGAAGGCAAAATTGAACCGTACAACATTAGCATAAGGGCGAAACGAAGCAAAATTTGATGACCGATGGATCCACGTGTGCAAAGGCTAGTTTATAACATAATTTAAATCCCAACTGTAAACGTGTGAGGGGCGTCGCTAAGTGCACGTCCCGTCCGACAATCCGACATTAAGGCGTAGTGTCAAGCAAATGATATTTTCCCGCGCAACGAGCGAAACCCCGCCATAATTATAAGCGCATCAATCATGCGCGCGCGCAGCCCTAAGGCGGCCGAGTAAATGGTTATTAGTACCTGAGCGAATATACATGTTATGTAATTGGTATGTATTATGAATAAACTAATGGATGGAGTTTATATTTCTGGTTTAATTTATATTTTTGTCGTGAATTAATAAATTATGTAGATTATGTCAGTCCTGGGAAGCATAAATAATATGTATAGCTGACTGAATAACCAAGTTCCTGATGAACTACGAAATCCACGGTAGTTTAGATAACAACATGTACAGTGAAACTTGGTTAAGTGGGACCTGGATAAGTGAGAAACCTCCATAACTGGAACTCATGCTGAGGTCCCAATACTTTGGCACTGAATTATCTCTGTTAGTGGGACGAGGTAAGCCTCTATATCTGGGATTTGTTCTTTCGATTTATCATCATAGTTACCTCTATAACTGAGACAGCGAGTAAATTTTATATGCATAAACCTCTATAACTGAGATAACATTGTTTGTTTACTCATTCTTATTCTACCCACAAATTCCACACGTAATTCCAAGTAGTGACTCTGTACATGACCCTCTGTAAATGAGACAGATATTTATTTATACCTGTATATCTGAGACACTGGATAAGTGGAATACCTCTATAAGTGAAACGACATTACAGGTCCCTTGATGTCTCACTTAACCAGGTTTCACTGTATATAAAATATTATCCCCATTACATAATAGGGTACAAAACAATATTGTATATCATTACGTGTAACATACAATACCAACATTCCCCGATAGTAATTTTCTGAAAAGCATTATAATCAACAAGTTAATGATGGTAAATATGGCAACTCAAGGAAGTGAGGCGAGCTACCTCGACAAACAGTTGCACAGGCGTGACATTTGTAGCGTATACATAGAACTAATATCGTGTAGAAATGACATATGGGAGACTACGATAAAATGTATAATTATTATAAATAACTTTGAGATTTAAACTTTCTACTTTTGTTCCTACCTAGAAAACAGTTGGAACTTACCTTAACCCTGGTAGCCTTAATATTACTTTTGATGTCCTTTTATCCCAAACTTAACTCCATAAAGGGATAATTTTAAATATTTCTGTGGTATATACTTTTTAATTTAACCAATAAGATTTAATTCCATACAAACTTAGAGACCCATTTCACTCTTTAGGAGATATTAATATAAAAAGAATATAAACTTTTTTGTTTATAAGTATGTATTTCTTTTTATAATAAGTTATGTGGCTTCGAGGAAAATGTCAAAGTAATTTTATATAAATTCATAGCGAACAGCGATAACCTAATATTATAATAACTGTGATAAAGTATCGAAAATTTCTTTTCTATGGCGCCCACATTTTTTTTACTATTACAATATTTTTTTACAATACATTTTACAATAAATACTAATATAATAGTTTATATAAATATATATCCACTCATATATATCTAAATATATATAATATAATTATATAACTCATAATGAAGTATTTAGTATTTAATACCGCCATCGCTGTTTTCTGCTTTGCCCAAAGGTTGGCTGGTAGAGAATGCTGTTAGCATTAAGCTCGCCTTTTATACCAACTGTATTAGGTATAATAAAGTTTAAATAAATATTTAAGTACCTAATTTCTTTATACAAACTAAGTAGTAATACACTCGTAGTAACCAAATAATAGTACTAACTTAACACAGCAAAAATAATTCACATTATACGCATTAAAAGTATGTCTTACTTACAAAATAGTTTCAGTTATTAAGACTATTTTACCCAATATCAATTATGTATTATCTTAATTCGTTTAGTGGTTTTCCTGTAAAAACGTACGATATAGAAAGTCAAAAATTTCAACAAAAATAAACACAATAATTATTGCGTAGATATCTTTTTGGTATCAATATGAATCCATAAAATATTTTTTGATACTTTATATATCGATCGATATCCTTCGTAAAATCCTACCTTTAGTTTTACAGTTCAATAATTACATATTTACGCCGCACGTGCAAAGTACATAGCCTCAGGCGATATTCTCGCAACGAGTTACTCATACGCCTGTCGATATGTCATATCGGGTATCGGTGTTATCGATGTACACAATCGATTATTTACTTGGTTTACATTGTTCACGGACGTAAAAAAAGAACGGACGTAACCTTGTCTAATCGAGAGTGAAGCATAGCAGTGACAGCTCGATTACCATGTGTGCGTAATTTTGTAATTTTTGATTCGCGATGGTGTCAATGTCATAGCAGTATGGTGTCAATGTGTGGGTGTGTGTACTTGTACGAATAGAGAGTTGGTATTACTATGGGTGCTTCACTGAATTTGTTCTTGGGATTACGTCCGTCATTTTTTTACGTCCGTGACATTGTTATTATAAAAATGTTTTTTTTTCTAGTTATTCTTTGACCACTTCAGACTTTAAAGCTGTTGTTAAAAAGCTTGTGAACTATTTACATAATGTGAAAGTGTTTTTAACAGACTTCATTGTGTACATTGAAGTATTTTTAAGTTTGTATGTCAGCCATTTTTATATGTTTCTCTGTTTTGAATGGTTTGTTTCGCGTCGTAAGCTCTCTACTTGCTCGTATAGCATTCTCAATCGAATCTCGAATCAAATCGATCTCATTATCTTCACTTATTCACTTCATAAATTTTCCCATGACTATTATTTCACAATTATGACCACTAATTATAGTAACTGGTAGAGCTATGATTTCCTTGTAAATGACACATACATTCATACATAAAACTAATTCATTTCCAATACTTTCGTTCTAAGTGACCTTTCGCATGACTCTATAGGTGGTCACAATTATATTTTATAGTTGAATTGACCAAACCGTTGATAAATCAATTAGATTTGGTCACAAACGTTAAATCGTGTCATAATCAGACGTTGGCACCGTTCCGCTAGTCTTCAACTTGACGTAGGGTATACATATAATATGTCAAGTCACATGAACATAATATGTATGTATATGTATATGTTACCGGATATCTGTATAATGCTGGTATTCAACACAATTCCTAGGAAATGTGTATAATACCTGGGTCGTTTTGGCAATGTATTAAATTATATGAATATTATCACCATTACATAGTTTGCCTAGGTAATGTATACTTTTCCCAACTACTGTACAGAATACCTGCAGGTCCACCGGCAATGAATAAAGTTAGATTTGGGTATGTGTAGTCAACTTGGAACCTGCATGAATAGATATTTTTTTATACATTTTAAATTAATGCTTGACCGAAATCACACTTGATGGTATGGAGAGATGCAGTCTAATGGCTCCTACACTACACTGCTCGCCTACGCAGCTTCGGATTTTTCAAAATTGGTGACAGAACCGACTTAGTCAACCCCGACCCCACGTGGTATTAGTCTGCCCTACCCCTAGAGTGAATGTAAGCCCCGGAGGCGCGGAGGGAGAGCAGCCCCCGCCCGCTGTAACCAACTGCAGGC
Organism: Thymelicus acteon; assembly: GCA_951805285.1. Classification (NCBI taxonomy): domain Eukaryota; kingdom Metazoa; phylum Arthropoda; class Insecta; order Lepidoptera; family Hesperiidae; genus Thymelicus; species Thymelicus acteon. The sequence continues at coordinate 5,467,819 of OX638229.1, read as the reverse complement.
ACCATGTGAGCCGAAGCGGCTGAGGCTGGTCGCCGAAGGCGACCAAAAAGCCGAAGCTGCATAGGCGAGCATGGAGTGCCTGCAGTTAGTTACGCAAGGGCGGAGGGGCTGCACTTCCCGCAGCGCCGGAGATGTTTGGAAGCCTTTTTGTGTATCAAAAACCCCTAAATTCTCCCTAAAAGTACATATGTCACCGGAAGATAACAAGAACCGCAAATTTACAAACCTAGGTTTATAAACAATATACAACTAAATGAATATTACTCTAACTGAAACATTCGCTACTTGAAAGTTGGCCTTTTGAAAAGTGTCATTATAAAAGGCAGACCAAACGTACAGTTGGCAACTGTTAGATTGGGAAATAAAAAAAAAATGTGATAAGTTGGCAAATGATTATTCGGCGAAATAAAATTCTGCGAAAAGTTAGTTGGCAAGTGATAATCGGCCAAACAATTTTCGGCGAAAAGGCAGCTTAGAGAACCGTCTTTTACACACATTACCAACTACGCATGGAGTATTGTATAGAATGCCTGGGCTAAGTATGAAATAAATAATATTCAAAACGTTACCTGAACGTTTTAGATATTCTATACATTGCCTAGGTATTGTATAGAATGCTGAATTATACAGATATCTGGTAACATATACATATAACTCGGTACACCTAATAATATTACAAATTTGAAAGTTTATGGGGATGTTTGATACGCTCTTTCGCCAAAATTACTGAACGAATTTTCATGAAATTTAGCACACAGGTATCTGGAATAACATAAAAGGTACTTGATATTCCGTCAGAGCCCTAGTAGGGTGTATGTCAAGTAATATGAACGTGTAATTTTGTATGAAGAAACAGTTTACTTGTAATGTGAAGTGACCGTAAAGAGGGCTACCTTATCAAAAGTTAATAATAATAATAATAATAAACGTTTACACACTCATACCCCCGCAGGCCGCAGTAGGTTATTACTTATTACCTGTGTCGCGGATGGCATGGTCGACACATACGAGTATAATACATCACAATAACACACATGACCCGAGTATATACCCGAGATATTTATCTGTCACATAAATATCTGCCCGGGCCAGGAATCGAACCCAGGACCCCTAGCTTCGCAGGCAGGCTCTAATGTTATTTAATGAGGTTTAATGTTTATTGAATTTTGACATTTATTCACATTTATCCGACGCATAATCATATGTATATTTACACCTCCGTTGTCCTTCATATTAATATTTAACAGTTTTCCGTGTCCGGTGCGTTTGATCCCAATGATTTGACATTATACGCGGACATATTTGACACCGCGGCGTCTATCACAAAAATCTCCATTAACGACAAGCGAACGAGAAAAAAAATTAACCACAAAAGCCAAGTCAATCGTTAATCGCGAGGGTGTCGGCTACTAATGGGGAACAGCAGCAGAAAAAGGAAATGAATGGAGACGCTCTAGCTTGCTAAGGTACAAATAAATACAAGTACAAAATAGTACGAAATGGTATAAATTACATTTGAGCTATAGAAATCAAGTTTATTTTAAGTTAAGCATCAATTTAATGTTTAAAGAGTGCTAGTTAGTGGGTACTTTCCGTAGAGTTTGTAAAGCATTTCTCTTTAAATTTTGCTTACACATATTTTTCATCCTGTTGACAATTCGTACCTAACGGTAAAGTAAGGATGTCGACAAGCGTTTACATACAAAGGATCTTTCACTTATAAAGTAAAGTCAGGATGTACGCGCGTTCAAGACGGGGCACTGAAATTGGTCTAATAGGACCAATGCTCAGTACATAATTTATTTCAACATGGCAACGCTGATCGATGTGAGAGAGAGATGTTGCTCCATTTTTCTTGTATAAAGAACATTTGTCTGAGACGTGACGACAGGCCTATCCATCCTTGTTAAATCAATGCAAAAAAAAAATATTTTGTACAGTCCAAATCATCTCCATAGATTCGCTTCTGTCTAGCCGACGTCACACCCTAATGAACTTCCAAATGGAAGCTGCGTATCAATGCCAATCAGATTTTTATTTATCATACCATCAAAAGTTCTTAATGGTGGTAGCTGGATCCTCTGATGATGCTTACACAATGACGGCTTCAGTTCAAAGGTGTGAATGGTGAGATTAGGAAAGCAACCGTCATCGCTCCGAAACTCCTTTGACGAGTTTGCCGCGAACATAGGTGTATGTGTTGTACACATATCTATGGTGCTTAGTGTACCAAAAATTATTTTAGATCGTTAATGCTCATGTCATTAGTTGTGGTGGTATGTATGTATGTATGTATGGTGTGGGAGATGGTTAAGTCAGATTTTTTAAAATTCTGAATCTTAAGTAATTTGCGCGTAAGTGTAGTGAGCGACGGATTTGATAAAGATTACAATTTTTTTATTATTATTGTGGGTAGTCCAAAGTTCTAAAATTGAGGTAGTTTCTCACCCAAAAGTAGATAATATAAAAGAAATAAATGGAATTATGTTTTGATTTTAATTCGTGATATGACTAAAATAACTACAACTATTTTTACTAAATAATTTATGATTTTTGAACTAGGAATTAGTGAGGAATTTATTTAGGAATTAATATTTAATTAGGATTAGTTAGGAAGTGAAATTAAATTATGGAATGATCACGTAACATGGCATGTGATGTGACCTACTCAAAAAGTATTAATTGGTAATGCTAAAAAACTGACAAAATTTGGTATTTATCTTCCTAACAATAAAAAAACTTAAGCAAAATAGCTAAATAACAAAATTCATCGATCACGAATCTACCTTAAAATACGCAATATTCCTTCAAATTTATTTAAACGTACGTTGCGCGAGTAAGTCAAAAACATAATTTTGCTGTTGCCAACCACAATGGTGGTGGAGTCAGACCCTGGGCCTCATTACTGGAGGAACATACATCATCGTCAGACCTTCGCGCTTTGCAAGTCATCGCGTCAAACCCTGCGAGCGAGGTTACGTTAGAGTGGAGATGGACTCTCTACGAACATCTTTTTATCCCCCGACGACGCAAACGTGTCTGTGTGTCTGTGTATGTGTATTTCTGTCTGGTTTTTAGGGTTCCGTAGCCGAATGGCAAACAACGGAACCCTTATAGATTCGTCATGTCTGTCTGTCTGTCTGTCTGTCCGTCCGTATGTCACAGCCACTTTTCTCCGAAACTATAAGAGCTATACTGATGAAACTTGGTGAGTAGATGTATTCTGTAAACCGCATTAAGATTTTCATACAAAAATAGAAAAAAAACAATAAATTTTGGGGGTTCCCCATACTTAGAACTGAAACTAAAAAATGTTTTTTTCATCAAACCCATTCGTGTGGGGTATCTATGGATAGGTCTTCAAAAATGATATTGAGGTTTCTAATATCATTTTTTTCTAAACTGAATAGTTTGCGCGAGAGACACTTCCAAAGTGGTAAAATGTGTGTCCCCCCCCCTGTAACTTCTAAAATAAGAGAATGATAAAACTAAAAAAAATATATGATGTACATTACCATGAAAACTTCCAACGAAAATTGGTTTGAATAAGATTTGATAAGTAGTTTTTTTTTAATACGTCATAAATCGTAAACCGCAAAAAACATTGATCAAAGTTACAACGAACTACAAGATCTTTTATATTATGTTACTTGCTGCTACGGAACCCTTCATGGGCGAGTCCGACTCGCACTTGGCCGCTTTTTTTAATTTTTTTTCTGTATTTTTAAGTTTATAGTTATTTACAGATTTTAAGTTTATGTTTCTCGTTACTTAAATAGCCAATTGCAAAAGCCTAAAGATAAAATAAAATGTCACTTCGCTCCATGGATATCATGAACATCAAAAAATATCAGCGATTTGGCAAGTTTGTAAATAGGTTTTTTACGTAAAACCAAAAAATACCAGCGACTATACTCTAGTCGTTTTGCAGCCGATAAAAATGTAAACGAAAGATTAAAACAGTTTTCGAAGGTTTTCACCAATTGACATGAATTTGTACACCAAATGCGTTTATTTAGACAAACTACTCATTTTACATTTGTTTCGGCTGCAAATCGATCCTAGTAATAGGTGAACTTGTATGCAGGTTTTTTATGTGAATATCTAAGAAACAAGTAGACGAACCATCTGATACTAAATGGCCTCACCCATGGACGTTAGTGACACTAAAAGCATTAATCAAAGCATTACTAATGCGCTGTCGGCCAAACAGAATTTTGAATTTTATATGAATAGTTGACGAACAAGCAAACCAGCCACTTGATCGTGGTAACAACCAACGTCGTCCGTGGACACCGGGCTCACTAAGGCAACACCGATCAAAACAAAACAAACAAACAATTTTTATTTGCTCTCACAGTACGATACAATACAGTACAATACAGTTACACATAAATACGACGTTACAATAGTAATGCTTCAGACTGTACATCTACTTCATCGGTACACATCTACATCGGTAGATACTTATCGGCAAAGAAAGTTGTGTCATTTGAATCTGAATTAATTCCATTGTTTCATCAGTATTGATTAGTTTGGTGTTAGATTTTTTGTGGGTTTTGGCTTCTACCTATTAATGGTCCATTATTTAACACGGATCTAGTTATAGCATACTATACCACGCTGCTCCAGTGCAGATTAGTGGTTTATAGTTTTTATAACGAAATAATTAAAATAATTGTCAAATTAAGGGCCATCTATTTACTTTCAAAGCTGTGATGGCATTCGATCACATATTTCACAGTAAAAAAAAAACTAAAAAGCCGCCTCCACACAACCACATCCCAAATGACAAAAGAAATATCAACGCTACCGCTTTCATATGAATTAACATAAGTATCGGCCGGTCGGTCGATGGTCGTCATTACGAGTGTAATTAAAAGCTCCTTCTGAGATTTATCCGAAAGCACAGCATCATCGTCTCATGGCAGCATCGAGGGAAGAAAGCGATTGTCATGAAATATGAATTCCATCGGATTGGAAACCAAAACTCATTGTATTGATTTCGTTTTCACTGCTTTGTCGTTTCGGTTTGATGCTCGGAGTGAGAATTATGTCGGGATGTATCTTCTATAGACACGGATCTGTAGTTGTAGGTATATACATACTTTGAATATATCAAACGTCGTTCGAGTTACTCTGATACACAGGTGATTTTAAACTTGTATCTTATCAGAATCTTAGTGGTACGTAATGTGCATTACTAAATACATAAGTAAGTATTGGATGTAGTATTTTTTTTATTTTATACAGATTTTATACTGACATTGAGAAATATTGAAATGGACATCATGTCCTCCCTTATAATTCTCTGTGTATCTTTAAATAAATAAACGCTTTCACACTCACACCCCTGCAGTAGGTTTTAACACTTTTAACCTGTGTCGCGGGTGGCATGGACGACACATATACCACATCAAAATAACACCCATGACCCGAGTACAAATATTTATCTGTCACATAAATATCTGACCCCGCCGGGAATCGAACCCGGGACCTCTCACTTCGCAGGCAGGATCGCTACCAACTAGGCTACAGGTTCGACTTTTTTAATATATAACATCTATATTATTATATAACTTAAGCGTCGGTAAAAAAAATATGAGTAGGTCCTAGATACATAGGTATTACATACAAGGACATCTTATAATATATAAAATTCCTCCGAAACGGTTCGACCAATTTTCGTGAATCTTTGCGTGCATATCGGCTAGGGTTGAGAATCGGACAACATCTATTTTTCATCCCCCTACCCCTAAAAATTTTTTTGCAGAACAACCTTTGCCCGGTCAGCTAGTAATTATATAATAATAGCTCGGGAATTGAACTCAAGACTATTGTATTAGACTATAGGAACATCACCCTGTAAGCAGGCCACCAACTAAGCTATAAATAAAAAAACAAGTGTAGCCACGATTTGTCAGCCCTCCTCGTCCCGTGTCCCGTCTCCCGTGTGGTCGTGTCGTGGTCGCGTCGTGTCGTTAATAGATCGCCTGACAAATGGAGCTGGGTAATGATGTGGCACAAAGTTGTTATTAGACCGAGATTGCCTAACTGTCATTGATGGGCCTTGAGATTGGTTCTTGGACTTATAAAAAGACATGCTTTAAAAAGTTGTAGGTTAGTTAACCTAGGGTACTTGTTCTAATTAGTAATATATCTACAAAAAAAACCGGGTAAGTGCGTGTCAGGCCACGCGCAATGTAGGGTTCCGAAGTAGTAAGTTTATTGACTATTTCTCATTAACTATTTATGCTGACATAGCCGTGATAGTTTTCCTTGTAAATTCATCATATTATAACATATTTTTGAGATTTTTTTCACTTGTCCAACTCCAACCGTTTAGACAGCAGGGTGGGAAGACATTTGACTCTAACCAAAATTATTTCCCAAACCAATTTCTAATTCCAAAAATAGTCTAAGAAGACCCATAATAAGTGACAAATAAAAAAATCATCCTCGCGTTACCTGTAAGGGGGTACCCTAAAAAAATGGCAAATTACAGCTTTTTAGCATTAAGGGTCTCGACGCTTTGCTTCGGACAGACGGATAGATGGACGGACGGACGGACGGACATGAAAAATCTATAAGGTTTCTGATTTTACTTCGGAACCCTAAAAAACATGAACTCGCTAAAAATATAAATAAATAGTTCAAATACAAAGGTACATAAATCTACGTACATTAGGTACATAATTTTACTGTATGTGCAAGACACTGTATAAAAAAACTGTATAAAAATTGTATACTTTGATGGTATAATTACTTCAATGATTATTGCTCATATAAATAATAGACAAAAATATTGACAAATAAATAGACAAGTGGTCGTCCTTCCACAGATACCAGTTACAAAAAAGAACCCAAGGAAGACTTAAGTGAATTAAGACATTGACCAATAAAGGTAAACCTTCTAATTTATGTCATCCTTTACCATAGTTGAAAAACCATTTGTTCATTTGGTTGAAAATACATTTATAAATTACATAAATTTTACCCTCTAAAATCTAAGGTTCATCATCTGTCATCATGTTGTCAAAATTCTCGCAACGGTTTACCAAAAAATACCGAACGCCCCATAAAGTACAAGGACAATATCAATAAGTACGCACATCTCACTCCGATCCCTATCAGATACGATCTTGTTACGTCATCACTTCACTAAGTCCAAGGAACCCGGGGTGAATAGTGAAAAAGACATTATTCCAAATTTGAATTGTAATTTATCAAGCTTCATCCATTCCTTTGACCCACCATGTTATGACAAGATGAAATATATCCACCGATGATATTCCAAAATTCAATCCGAGATACATTTGTGTTATATTTTTAAATGCTTTTTCTATTTTTCGGGGGTAGGACAACAAAGGAAGATGTCGTATTAGTGATGTGACATCCGGTTAACAATATGTCGATGAGTAATGATCGAAAGTCGAGGATACGTCTTTTGTAACGTCTTTTATTGTCCGGTCTAAAAAATGATTTTTATTTCAGTTACTGCGTATCATTCTGAAAAAAATGTCTGTATTTATAGCAATGTCTGATTGTATATTTTATGAGATGATATGCGATGAAATTTTATTTCAGTGACCATGTTCGCGGAAGTATTCGTAGGATGCTGTCATAATACACGATTCGAATCTTGGATCAAGTTATGATAATGCTAAACAAATCGCTCGTAGGTGTTCTACGTGGGAAACAATGTCACACACGCTGACATGACGCCAGAGCTGATCTGCAGGGTCTAAGTAATAAACGATAGCGATAAAAAGGCCCGTATTCATAAACAACACTGTGAGGTCTCACAGCGCTTTCGAGTGCATAGTGCCATCAAGGCTATTCTGTTTTATAACTCGACAGCGGAATCCGCGATGAGTTTCAAAATTGAAGTTCACACTCACTTCACTCGCGTACTAGATGATTAGAGAATGACATATCAAGATGATGCAAGTTCGCTTTCGTGTCTCACTTGAGTGAGCTTCGATTTCGAGTTTGTATTTGCCCTCCAGTTCATAAACAATACTTTTCATGTCAAATAATGTCAAGGCGAGACCATATTGGCTCCATAATTCTATATCAGTAACTTATCAGATATCATGTAGAACCAACCTTTTATCTCGCCCTACGCTACAAGCCCTAACTTTACAAAATCTACACCTTGTCAAAATATTTGGCTGTTTCGCTTCCATCACATGGGCGTAAGGTGAAAAAAATATTCACTTTTAATTACTTTTCTGTTATACAATAGTTGTTGTAGTAACAGCCAAGTTATCCAATCACAAGTTATGAGGGTTCAAAAAAACGACGAAGCGCTTCGAGAAAAGGTAAGAAGTGCCCTTGCCCTACGTTTGGCTCTTCTTGGCTGGTGCACGACCGTGCCCCCAGATACAAGTTACTGTAAATATATATAAATAAATCAATAGTAATATCATAATCCATAATACACGACTCCGTAGCCCAGTTGGTAGTGGCATGCCACATGCCAAGCTACTAGTTCTGGGTTCGATTTTCATCCGGGGAAAATATTTATTATTTGTGCTATCTTATTTATGCTGTCCATGGCCCCAACAATACATAGAATCATGATACGGGGAAATTTGTGTGTGAGGAAAACGCTCTCTTTATTAAAATTTGTGTTAACAACCACTGAAATAATCCCTCTGCTTTCGCTCTAAACATTAACTCGCTACTCGCCCCAAACTTTCTCTCGCTTCTCACTCCAAACTTTCACTCGCTACTCGCTCTTACGCGCTGTCCTACGTGGGCGAATCAACGCGAACGCGAAGCGACGCGGTGCGAAGCGAAAATAACAAACAGTCGAGATGTATTGAAGTGTCCTACGTGACCAAAAGCACGTAGAGGACGTTGCGGTGCGGCGCGGTTTGAAGCAAACGCGATTAGTTGGTTTGATACTTTCGCGCGAACTTCAGCGGCCCGGCGTATGTCAGTGGCGGTGAAGTGACAATTCGCGTGCACGTAGGACAGAGACGCCGCTTCACTTCGCGTCGCACTGACTTCGCATCGGATCGCTTCGCGATCGCGTTCGCGTTGAATCGCCCACGTAGGACACGGTGTTAGCTATCGCTTCTAACTTGCACCGCGTCAACAACGGCGGAATACAAAGGGAACCGCGATCGTTTGCGGTGTGGCCTTCATTGCGGGATGACATTCACAAAAACAATACAATCCAACACTATGAGAAATACAAAGATGTAATAATAGATAGGCATAGGCATATTATAATTTTTTATTCATGATCATTGTTTGGGTTTATCCGGAAAATATTTTTTTCGTGCTTCATGCGTTTGAAGGATTAATCAAAAAATGAAAAAAAAATTGCCATATTGATCTGTGAATCTTATAAGTTTCAGACAGGGCATTCTGTCGATATAGTTATTTAAATAGCAATTGACTTATTGAACTTGGCAATATTATGTTATAGTCCAGTCATCTTAGGAATTCACTGCGGAATGAGAGATACCCAGCTGATTTTTTTGTATAAAGTTGTATTTTGGCATTCTAAAACTTGTCTCAAAACCTGCATATGGTAGGGTGACCGCGTCTATTAAAAATTTGAGCCACGCGCTCTCCAACCTCTATCTTGAAAACGATTCGACGTATAAAAAAATTTTTGAAACAAAAGTTGTAGGGAATTTAATTCCCTACAATATTGATGAACATACAAATAGCGAAAAACCCATAGGAAATGAGATATTTGCAAAGAATCGATTTTTATGACCTTTGTCCTCAAATTTTTAATAGACGCGGTCACCCTACCATATGCAGGTTTTGAGACAAGTTTTAGAATGCCCAAATACAACTTTATACAAAAAATCAGCTGGGTATCTCTCATTCCGTAATTCTTACCTAATTTTGACTAAGATGACTGGACTATTATTGAAGTATTTATTTTATAAGACTTAACAGATTTTATTTTTTATATTGCTTCCCCTTTGAGTTTTATTTTAGTATAGATTGTTAAAAATATAATAATTATACCGAAATTTAGGTGCTAATTATTTTTATTGTTCCCGATAAAATGTATATTTTTGATTTTTATTGCATAACTTTGAAATTTTTGCAATTCATGCAATGTTAATTCAATATTTTGTCTGTTTTTATAGTATAGTTTTTATTACGTTAGTTATTAAAAATTAGGGTTCTAAATGCTAGCAGCATTTCCTCGTTGTATTAAAAAATGCGGTTTCCTGATTGACTACGTATGTACAACTAATGGCATGGCACAACTAAGTGTTGCCATTGGCACAACTATGTACAACTACGCCCTACAACCCCCGACAGTTTTGTTTACACTAAACATAGCTAAGAACACTATCGATTAAATCACCTTTCAAAAAAAAACTAGATCAAAATCGGTTCATCCCTTTCGGAGCTACGATGCCACTGAAAGACATACAGATCCACAGATACACAGACACACAGTTACACAAATACACAAACACGTCAAACTTATAACACCCCTCTTTTTTCGTCAGGGGTTAAAAACTAACTATAAGTATACTCTAAGCATGGAAGCTGCAGCTTTTTAAATCGTGTGGTTTCAGATGAGATAAGACAAGGTTTCAGATGAGCGATCATGCGGGGTCAAGAGTCAAGACTATATTGTAGTTATATAACTACAAAATATGAATATAAAATACATACAAATATAAAAATACAATAAAAAACGAATTGATTCTACAAGCCATCATTGTACTACAATATCCTTGAGTTATAAGAATCAAAATATAATTTCTCACAACGCACCAGGGACAACAATTTGCGGTCACAGGCTGATTACCACTACGAAAACCCAAACAAAATAGCATGACTATAACACACACAAATCTGAACTTTAAACAATACAGTTACAAATCAATTTGGTGTGTATCAATTTGGAGACATGTCCCCTTTTGCGGAATAAATTTTGTCGAAAATTCGTCACGTTCGAATACATCTGTCGCCGGTCCCTGTTGTTTTAACACGGCGTTAGTTCAAAGAAACTTGAACCTTAAAGCTCAAAACATAAAGGTTGGTTGAGAAGTTTTTCGAATTATAATATAATCGAATCGATGCTCACGATTCAATCGACATTATTGCATAACGTCGCGATGACAATTCGGAATGGCTGTTGTTTCGTTGATTACACGTAATAATCCCGATACAGAATTGGCTTCGGTTCCGATGACACGTTGGTCATTAGATTTTTTGGACGGCAGACAAGCAGCTGTGGTTAATGGAATTGCCGTTGAGATTTTTTTTTTATTAAAGTAGCAAATTGTTTTTAAAATTGTTTATGGCGATGACATCAGCAGAGGAGATATATAAAATGTTTTTTTTTTAATGTAAATAGCTTACATAGGAACAAAGGAGTCACCTGATGGTAGGGATGTGATACCGTTGCCATGGACGATAATATTGTCAAAGGCAATAATTACCTAGTGATTCGATGCTGACCACGACGATGACCAAGAAAGAAGGAAGAAAGTGAATACTGCAAGCTCTCAAGCCTCCAGCCAGTCGTTTGGGGGCCAACATAATAAAAGGGTTGTAGCTAGCTAGACACTGTTTACGGAAAAATGATAATAATGTTCGTTCTGTAATATTGTTTATTCACATATAATATTGTACACCTTTATGCCCTTACGTGGTTGGTGGCTAGCAACCGTGATTGTGACGAGTCCATGGTTCGCTTCCCGTCTTAGGCAAACATTTATGATACAGTTACATTGCGTGTTTTGTTTTGGATTATGTGAGTGCACAGCTGAGATTTGGGAATCGTAGTATTGGCTGTAAGTGGGTAAACGGTGACATTTTTAATACGAATATTAAACAGACGTTAACGGCAATTTTGATTACATATATATATCACGTTAAAAGACAAAATTAACTCATCAAAAAGCGATACATCACCCTATCGATACAACCAAGAATCATTCTCAAATTTATTTTAAAATCACCCGACAAAACCGAGCACAGTTCATTAAGAGGTAAGTCTTTCACTGGTGCAATTCGCACCCTTTTGATTAATAAGCCTCAAATTGAATAAGCCTCCTTTGACAGCATCAATTTTCCCCACGGTTACTCAGCATGGGTTACGGTTGCCCCAAAAATCCACTTACACCAAGTCTATTTGAAATTTTGATCGACCCCAAACTTGACACCTCACATCAATTTACGATGTAAATTGTCAAAGCAAGTATGGCCTGGGTTTACATGTCGTGTGGAATTTTAAGGAGAATTTTTTAAATGCTATGCAAAAAACTGTGGAAGTTTGGTGACTTCAAACAACCAAATCTAATCAAGTCGTGATCAAATCCTAATCTTAACGGTGTAGTGTTTTTGGAGCAAAACCACTGCTTTTAGCACTTTAAAACTCCTTATAATATTTTTATGGAAATAGCCGGCAAACGAGCTGATGACCTGATGGAAAGTGACTATCGTGACTCTTGGATGTCAGCAACATCAAAGGCATCAATGACGCACCATTAATGTTGCCGGCCAAGGATGAGAGAAGAAAAAGTAAGAAAGCTAAAGCGCTCCATGTAAACCCAGTTTAACCCGTTGCGCGTCACTCGTATTTTGCATCTCGGCGATTGTCTCATACGTCAAATTGTCACGACGAGCGACGTTGATCGATGGACGCACCTGCTCCGGCATCCGGGGTTCGGGGTCCGGGGTTCGAGAAAAACGTGATTTATATGGGAATTAGTTCGGGATTGATTGTTGGACCGTATGTTTAATGTTGTAAGTGTATACTTTATGTACTTTACTTTGAGAGGGGAATATTTTGTGTTGCATCTACAAGTCACAACCTTATAAAGGTATTCAATATAGTTTTTATTTTTTAACGCTAAAAACAAGTGTACAATTTTAGTTTTATTCAGTGATACCTTTACATTTCACGTATACATGGAAAGTAGGGAGTGGCTAGTAAAATAATATAATAGTAACTTACCTGTCACGGATGGCAAAAGCTCTATGATAACAGCTTTATGTCACAGTAATGAGCTTATTGTAGCTTCAATCTTTTGGGTGGTCTTAATCCTGAATGTTCAATCACATCAAGGTACAACTAAGAATACTCTCTTATCTTAGGAATAAAGTTCACAGTCGAATAGCAGAAGCATATTTCGTTAGCTATGATATTTTTTGAATTATGCCATTTTTGAATACGATGCGACAAAAGTTCTGCTATGTCATCGCCCCGATTGTAATAGAAATGTATGTTGACTCTGATTTTCGATGACAGCGGTGTTTAGTTGAAAGGGATCTGACTTTTAAGGCTAAGTAGAAATTGTAACGAAAATTTCAATAACATTTTTTATGTTATTGAAATGACCACAATCTTTGCAACTGGGTCGAAATGTCGGCGTATAAAATACCCGTGAGTACCCGTATTATACTAAAAATATGATCAGTCTACGACGAGTTAAGATTAAAATTAGAAATGTTTATTATAATATGAAGAACATGAGTAAGAACATAATACGTAAAACCGGATTTTCGAGTTGCGAAATTCACAGAATTTCAGAACAGATTCATTTGTTAAACAATATTAATATTATCTGTCCTGCCGGGAATGGACCCAATCGGAAAAGTTCTCCAGGGCAGGACTCAGCCAGGCTACTATTAGGGTCATTTATTAGACATTCATAAAATGTTCAATATTTTCCAAACGCAAGCAATATACCTACCTCCGAAAGCACAAACAATTACAGTTATAATTAAAAGTCTATATCAAGATTCATCTAACAGTTCGATAGTTGATATCCGCTGTGATGTCAGCCAAAACGAAACGGACAATAGTGAATCAACGTCAAATGTCAACGGAGCCCCTTGGGGTCCACTATCAACCGGACCAGTTTAACCTGACCCCAACGCAGACATGACTGGTGCCTTTTCACAAACGGATCTTTTACGATGACTCTCGCGACAAGTGTCTGATACCCTGGTCGGGCATGACTAGTCGTTCCTCTGTCGCCTACCCACTTACTGTTAATGATAATATTAATGTTATCTTTAAAAGCAATCTCTGAAACGTTTCTATGAAAGGCCGTGTCTACTTCGCTATATTTTGATTTGCAAATTATAGTCGGTTCGATGACCCGGCGACTTTTTTTTGTGTAATTAGAATGGTCGTCTTTGTCTGATTGGTTGTCCATTATCACGGATATCAAAGATGTAACGAGCTCACTTTTTTATTTGACACGTTGTTAGCTGGACATGGTAGGGTTTTTGTCTAGGGTATAAAGATAGCTAGGGAATGGATATTAATACTCATTCGAACAAGATTTTTATGTTTTGGTTGCAAAAGGCAAAAAGGTCTGAGTTTCTTCATTGTCGATAGCATGTCAGCAATGCCTGTTTCGTCAAATTTTTGGCTATCTAGATAAAACAGTTTAGTACCTTTAGCTTTAGTATATCGCGTATCTTTCATTTCATTTCCATCCATCCATCCATCCATCATTTCATTTTATATACTGGTAACTATTTTTTCTAATTAAATATCCCATGTAACACAAAACTTTTAAATCTGTCCAGTATTACTGAAGCCTAACTATTCAGTACAAACCAAAATACAATAAAAAACAAATCTTTCCTCTAGTACTACCTATAGATACTTTACCTGTATATTAGCTGTTTTTGTCACTATATCTTTTGCATCTTCAATCTCATTCTCCTCTAGTTTTCTCTCGAATTTAGAATTTATATATAAAACGTTTCTTCTTTCCAACCATCGCTGATCCCCTGGTGTAATGGGTACAAGTGGATCACGATTCAGAGAACCGTCACGGCTGTATTGAGACATAAATGTTTCATCTGGCTCGCCTCGCGGCCGCTCGTGATAACCCACTTGCCGACGCTCTCAAGGGATACATAAAGGACTTCGGTTCGCTTGGATAAGGAATCGCATATTTCATAACTCGTCTCGCATAGGGATGGGGATGTCGATTGGAATATCGATGTTTGAGTGTGAGTTTATCTGGGTTTTGGGGCTAGAGAAATGAATTAGTAGCTAGTATTTTTTGTTATGTTGGTATCTGACGTTTGATGGTGTTTTATTTACAAAAAAAAACTACTAACAATACTTAAAGATTGTATTTTAATTTTATTTACCCTCTAAATTAATTTCTGTTGAGGAATGTAGTTTAAGTTACAATATGTTTAAAGTTATAATATGTTGAAACCTAATACGAGTACATCGAAATAAATCGAAATTAGATATACAAATTATCTACAAACTACAAACTACGTACGTCCTACAAAATTTAATGCAATAATACACAATCATGAGGCATGCTTAAATTAACATTGATAATGTAATAATTCGACTTATCCAATTCTTCCCATATCTAATGAAAGCGTGTCTTTCATCCAAGCATCGATAATCGTACTATCGATACAGGAGTACATCACTAGACGAGCTATTCACACCCCGAATTTTTTGTACACCGTACAAAAGGCTAAGGGGCTACCGACCGGACAATAATAAATATTTTGACGATAACGCATAAATATCCTTCCTTTATGAATAACAAAACGGCTATATGCCACCAGCAAGGGTGGTAATTTCTTTCCTTTTTATGGTCACTCCTTCCTCTTATAAATCGTCGACTATTTATTTGGCCTGGGGTCGAGCAATTTTATGAACGTTTTTGGGGGATGAAATCGTGAAAGGCGTAAAATTATGGTTATGTCTTCATGGCCACCATCATTTTTGGTATGGTGGTTCGTGATGAGAATCTATTTTCAGGTTTAAAGTCTCTAAACTTCTACTGCAGTGTCCAAGTTAACCGTTTACAAGAGTAATTCTATAAATCAATCATATCCTTATAATCTATAGAGGAAAATAATAGACGAGCCGAATGTGTCAGGAGATTGGCTAAATCTGCATAGGACATTTTGCTATAAGGTCAATTTTCTTTTAGGACCTTGTGATATGGAAGCATCAGTTATTTTTCCGCAAAATTAAGTATTTACTCACGTCTAATTGGAACAAGTTAACATGGAAATTCACGTTTTTGCTAATTGTATTAAAGTAATAAATAAGCTGTCAATCAAAAACTTTAAAATTAGACCTGGATGAATGCAAATATATTTTTCGCACGCGGCTTCGCATAATTATTTCGTCCCATGCCTCCCAAGAGAATCGTCCCTATTTTGTTTTACTGGACATGGAGTCATGGACATGGGCTGTATGCCGAGTTTCAATTTAATCCGTGCAATGGTTAGTGCATAAAAAGACAAAATAAAATAAAAAGAGGTTTGGAACTCTTCAAAAACTTTCACATTTATAATATTTGTATGAAAAGGATTTAGCACCAGATAAAAAGCTATACGTTACGTTAGTTACAACCCATTCATGGACCACTACTGAGCATGGGTTTCTCCTCTTGATGAGACTTAGAGTATACTCCACACCGCTGCTCCAGTGCGGATTGGTGGAGAGGTTAGTGGCCAAGCCAAGTGTCGGAAGTTTTCAATCCACCCGAGTGCGTTAATAACGACTATTATCCTACGATAACAACCAGCACCTACGGCTTTACGTGCCCTCTGAAGCACGAAAGCGCTCAAGAAACGCGAACGCTATTGCTTAACTTTGTCGATCACTCAGGATCGACACAAACCGCTGGGCTATGAGCGTTTTAACCCTAAACTTATTATCAGTACCTAATCAGTGAATTGAACCAATTTAAATAAATCAGGAATTTCAATCACAGCCGCCCTAGATACCTTGACAAGGTTGAAAGCTGACACCTGGCAATTTCCGGCCGCGTCGCCACATCGCACGAATTTCCGCCAGTTAATTGTACCACACTTTCTACGGAGACTTGAACTTCCAACTGTAATCACACCAGCGGTTGTTACGCGTTCTAATCGTTTCTTTTTAATGGAAATATCTGATAATCGAGGTGACAATCTACCTGATGGTGACGTTTGGTGGCTGATTCAATTAAGAAGGTGGATATCCAGGCTGACGTCATTGAGAAATAATAATAGTTATAATGGTTTTAATTAACTCTTCAAATCAATATGACGTATGTATACGATCAATATAACACTGTAGTTATTATTATCTTAATATATATAAATTACGTGTCACGTTGTTTGTCCGCGATGGACTCCTAAACTACTTATCTGATTTTAATCAAATTTGCACACCGTGTGCAGTTTGATCCAACCTGAAAGATAGGATTGCTTACATCTCAAAATAAAAAAAGCTTTTGACAGAACGAAGTTTGTCCGGGCAGCTAGTATAGTATAAGTAACGCCTCAACTCAGAGTCACTAACAGCTATATTAATCGCTCCATAGTAAAGAATCACCATAAAAATTCTGTACTAAGGAGCGATCTAAGTAACCGTTAGTGACTCTTGAGTTGGGGCGTTAGACTTGTTACAAGGATTTTTTCTGCTGGGCTGACGACGCAAATTTTCTTTCCACCTGTTTTTTTCTTTTATGTATTTGCGACAAGGCGAAAAGCAAGCAGACGAGCAAGCAGACGAGTGATTGTAAGCGGTCATGATCGTCCATGGTCATCAGTAACATTATAGGTATCTCGGACGCGTTGCCTTGTAAAAAGGAAAAAAGAAGAAAGAAAGTAAGTGGCTCTCAAGCGAAACTCATGCATTCAAAGTCCCTTGCAAAGTCTAGTTTCTAAGCATAATGGACATTATACCGTAATTATAGTATTCCGACTCTAACAAGCTGTTTGATCGACTAGAAAAAATCCATTACCTAAAAAAAACATCATCCATTTATAAAAAAAGGGATGTGAAAACATTGCCGTATAGCCCATGACATGAAAGGACCAATTTCTCTGAGTAGCTCTTTTAGACGCTGCAAAGGGTCAATCGTCCAAATGTGTTTTCAATCAATCTATAATCTTTGATCTTGATAACACAAAGTAGGTCTTTTTGTATGAAATTGGTTCGCCGCTCTTTTGAGCCTCGTTTCGATTATTTTCTTCGTTTGAATTTAACAGTACTAGCGATTGACTTGACTCTAGTCTCTATAGTATAGACCTATAGTTCGGTGAGAGTTGATAAAAAAGAGGGTTGTTGAAATCATACGACTTTACAAATTGTGTTTTTTTTTTATGGAAATAGCCGGCAAACGAGCTGACGATCCACCTGATGGTAAGTGGCTATCGTCGCCCATGAACATCAGCAATACCAAAGGTATCACAGATGCGTTGCCGGCCAAGAAAGAGAGAAGAAAAAGAAAGAAAGAAAGAACTGGCTTTCAAGCCCCCAGCCGGAATACGACGAGTATTTATTCAGGTGAACTCCATGAAGAAATAATAATAGTAATAATGGTATTAATTAACAATTAAAATTAATATTACCAATATAATCCCTCCGAGGGCCCTACCACCAGCGGGCCGGATTTAGTCGCCTTTTACGACACCCATTGGGGTTAGTGATTTGCAAACTATTTTGACTTGCTTTTGAACTTTTGTCACGACACCAGTGGGAGCCTTGCTGCCGACGATTAACGATATTGTAGTGTCGTTGTTGTCCAATGAGACAGGGTGCAGTACAATTTTATAGAAATTTGCCTCCAATATCGTCGTTGCCGGTGCAGTGTCGTACCTATCTCACAATGAAAAAGCGGTCAAATGTATGAAAACATTTAATAACTGCAGTGTGGCAGCACCACTGGAATTACAAAATTTTGTCGTTATCGTGTCGTCCAATGAAGAAGTGGCCTTTGATGCAAATTAAATATAACTTTCTTAAAATTTAAAGAAAGTATCGTAAAGAAACCTGTAGAATTACTAGAAAAACCCAAAAAATCTGTCTACTAAGAACTCTTTGACCAGCGTAGTGGCCTATTGGCCGACGAACTTTCTCTCATCTCTAATCATCATATTTATAATGCTTTTCGCACATTGTCTCTTTAATCCCCAGTACAAATAGACACAAATTAAAGTGGGAAAATTTTAAGTTTACGTCTTCCGTCACAGACGTAATTACTAATTACTACACAGTACTACATAGTTACCTAAACGAATAATTTCCCTAATTAACAATAGCAATTACAATAATGAGAACAGCATAATTGCCATTGAGCTTACAAAGAAGCCTTTGAAAGAGGGCTCATAAAAGTTTTGAGTCTGATTAAAATTTTTTAACGAGACCCACCAATTATGACCTCGAACCAATTTAAAAAGACCCACGTAACCCTCCATCTCAGTACTAGAGAACACAAAAAGTTAACTCGAGAGGGTCTTTCGCGTTGGTTTTATTTTGCCGACCACAGTTCTAAAGGGAGGCGTGGCTGGACAAACCGTAAGGATCAAAGATGTTGTTTCCTTTATTTGTGATATCAATCTTCATATTGGAATTTTATAAATGTGTAAAAGGTTTTACAACTTGCATTTCGTGTTTTTTTTACTACGGTATATCAGGAAGTAAAGCGAAGTATGATATAGAAAGAGGTCGTACAAAATAATTAATCGGTATTGAATTCGCTAGTTAGGGGCCATCCATAAATTACGTCACACTAATTTCATGAGTTTTTGACCCCTCCCCCCCCTTGTCACAACTGGTCACATTTGTGAGACCTCACCCCCTACTGTGACGTCACATATTTTGAAATTTTTCACCTAGAAATTATGAAATTAAAACAGCAGTTCCGAAATAGGTTTTATTTCCATTAATTTTTTTTTTATTTACCTATACATACCAATTATTCGATTTTGAAATGTGACGTCACGAAATTTAGGACCCCCTCCCACCCCTTGTCACACAATGTCACACTTCATCGAACCCCCCCCTCCCCCCTAACGTGTGACGTAATTTATGGATGGCCCCTTAGCTAGTTAGGGTTTTGTTGGTTTTATTTAGAATTATTTTAAACAGAATCTTCATACATATTTCTATAAATTGTAGGTATACATACCTTTCTAATTATGAATTTTGGGCAATGAACCTAACTGGCATACCTACAAGTCCGCCATTTTGAAAAAACCTCGATTCGGCGGCCAGTGATGAAACACATGTCAATCGATAGACTAAATGATTATGATCAAAAAGTATTCAGTGATAAAATGTCGTAAGTGATATACTTTCTGAGATATTTGAGTTCAAAACCGAAGGAAAATAAAGTAAAAAAACTTCATTTCAACGAACATTGATAAAACATATGTTAATCGATAGGCTTAATGATTACAATTAAAAAGTATTCAGTGATGAAATATTGTAAGTGATATACTTCCTCAGATATTTGAGTTCAAAACCGTACAAAAATAATGCAATAAAAATTATTATTTACTTCTTTTGAATTTATTGGGTCAATAATGAAAAATACGTACCTATAGGTATTTGTGCTGCATGGGTACTTGATTTATTAATAACGGGTAGGTTTGAATTAAAAAAAAGCAAAGCAAACTACTAGATTGTTTTATAAATAATTTATTTGCCACCAGCGGCTACAGCTTTGGCAACTCTAAACCAAAAGTTAAAATTCATTATTGGCTTCGTTTTCTATATCATTTCTGACAATTATTGAATCTAAAAATTCCGCTGGTGATAAAGGCAATGTTTCCTGGTGTCGAGCCCATGTCAAGAACCATATAACCTTACATTATATGGGAACAAGAGGACAAGGTTCTTTTTTCCACTAAGCATGAGCAGTATCGAGCGTACCATCCCGCGATTTTATCTCTACCCTTAAGTTGTTTATTTGACGAATTTGTTTTATTTTTATAATACATAACTTAACTGAGGTAAGGAAAAAAGTGACCGGTACACTTCAATTGCTGTATCGCCATAAACACTTCTTACCGTATATGACCAAAATTATTTTGATGCAGGCTCTGGTCATCCCTCACCTTGATTATGCTGATGTGTGTTGTACAGGTTTGTCAGAGGAACTTCTGAATAAATCGGAGCGCCTTCTTAATAACTATTAGATATATGTATATTTGGCTTACGTAAGTATGACCATATTTCCCAGTTCCATTCCTAACTTAAATGGCTACCCATTCGATACAGGCGAAACTTCAGAATTCTCTCAATATTTTATGCTATTTTGAATAATGTGTCTTCTCCTGTTTATTTAAATGAAACCCATAGCACTGCTTATTTCGGGAATTCCTTAACAATACAGTTAATACTGTTCTGAAACTCCATGCTTGTAGACATCAAAAAATCATAGACTACCAAAAGCTCGTTCAAGAATCACGTCCGGCAGCACTACCTGAAGCAATTAGAATGTCGTCGCCCGTGGTCTTTAACAAGATGTTATATATACGTATTTATAAATATTTATGTACTTAATATATAATATAATATGCATAATAAAAAATAAAAAATAATTAACTACAGATGTTTTATTTTTGTACGGGTTTGCACTCAAATATCTCAGAAAGCATATCACTTACGACATTTTATCACTGAATACTTTTTGATCTTAATCACTTACTCTATCGATTAACACCTGTTTTATCAATATCCGCCGAAAAAAGTTTTGTACTTTATTTTTCTATGGTTTTGAACTCAAATATCTCAGAAAGTATACCACTTACGACATTTTATCACTGAATACTTTTTGATCATAATCATTTACTCTATCGATTGACACATGTTTCATCACTGGCCGCGGAATCGAGGTTTTTTCAAAATGGCGGACTTGTAGGTATGCCAGGCTCCATACAAAAATGCTGGAAGCCCTTTCGAAACAGAATTAAGAATAAAATTTTCAGTGTTAGCTACATAATTTTATTCCAGTACCTATTAGATTTACCTAGACAGTATTTGATGTGAATATAACGGGGAAATATTTTTTCTGGCATTTTGTTTCTATTCAACTATTTATTATTATATTTTATTATATTATTATTATATTTATTTGTATGTTTTTTTAAGTGCCTATTGTTTTGATAATGTTGAAGCGTTTGTTACATATTTCGCAAGATCAGCAGTACATACCTACCTATACCTACCTACAATATCTACCTACCTACAATATATACCTACTTACAAAAAATTTTTCCTTTAAGTTTTACTTTCCGTTTTCAGTGACCATGGTTTGAAAGTAATTACCGTAACGATTATTTCACACTATCGTTCCAATTGCCTACTAATTTTAAAATTCACTTCCACATGTGTGGAATGACAGGTGACGGAAAAAACACTAGTAAATCAAACGAATTGCGTGTCGTATATTGTCCGTGTGGTCACGAAGACATTACCTACTGACTGACTTTATTGAGCAATTACTTCAATTTGAATTTCAAATCTGGTATGTATTGCAGTGTGTCACTTTGTAGGTAATTGTCGTGGTTGAGGAAATGATGGATATTTTGTACCTATAGCACGCTTGACAGAACATGATGTTTAAGCACTAGGTAATCGTGTCGTTCTCATCAGATATGCTCATTAGCAGAAGAAATTAACCGATTTCAAGGAAATAGTCTTCGAAAAACATATTATTATATCTAATTCGTTTCATCAATTCCTGACGGACTCCATCATCAGTATTTTGAAAAATATTGGACCAATCGAGAAGGGACCAATACCCAAATAATAAATTTAAAAAATAGGTTAATAAATGACAAAGTTTAGGAGTAACAAACAATAACAAAAAAATGTGTGGGTGTAATTGAAGTAAAACTTCTTTGACGTTGGTGACACGTATTACCAAAAAAATTACACTTAATTTAAAATAAATATAATTTTACAGTTTACTCGTATTTATTAACAAGATTACATATACTATACAAAAAGCGGCCAAGTGCGAGTCGGACTCGCCCATGAAGGGTTCCGTAGCAGCAAGTAACATAATATAAAAGTTCTTGTAGTTCGTTGTAAATTTGATCAATGTTTTTTGCGGTTTACGATTTATGACGTATTAAAAAAAAACTACTTATCAAATCTTATTCAAACCAATTTTCGTTGGAAGTTTTCATGGTAATGTACATCATATATTTTTTTTAGTTTTATCATTCTCTTATTTTAGAAGTTACAGGGGGGGGACACACATTTTACCACTTTGGAAGTGTCTCTCGCGCAAACTATTCAGTTTAGAAAAAAATGATATTAGAAACCTCAATATCATTTTTGAAGACCTATCCATAGATACCCCACACGTATGGGTTTGATGAAAAAAACATTTTTGAGTTTCAGTTCTAAGTATGGGGAACCCCCAAAATTTATTGTTTTTTTTCTATTTTTGTATGAAAATCTTAATGCGGTTCACAGAATACATCTACTCACCAAGTTTCAACAGTATAGCTCTTATAGTTTCGGAGAAAAGTGGCTGTGACATACGGACGGACAGACAGACAGACAGACAGACAGACAGACAGACATGACGAATCTATAAGGGTTCCGTTTTTTGCCATTCGGCTACGGAACCCTAAAAACGAATATAAAGCTATAATTACCGTTTATAAAGCGATAATTATTCGTAACTCTATGATACTTATTTAATCTACAGACTTGTCACAGATACAACTTAATGTTAATAGAATTAGGGCTTGTTTCACCATCTTCAAGTAGAGTCCTGAATAAGCTATTCGCCGGTTAAAGTGACGTTAAAGGGTCATTTTACATACACGAAATGTCAACTTAACCAACGAATAGCTTACTTCGGACTTACTTGAAGATTGTGAAACAAGCCCTTATGCAACTGTACTTCAATTTTGTTTATGGTTTTGTTTTGTCTTTTTAAATAGCGGAAACTGCGTCAACGACTATAAAGCATTACTTCCGTCCGAAAAATAATCTGAGTTACTCTCAAGTCGCGCCTAAAGAAGTTTTACTTCAAAAATACAACTGAATTAAGAACCTCCTCCTTTATCCTTTACTAGCTGACCCGGCGAACTTCGTGTCGCCTAACAAACTATTTTTTTTTCTAAAATAAAAGTAGCCTAAGTTACTCCTTGTTACATCAACTATCTGCCAGTGAAAGTCCAGCCATTTAAGAGACAGACAGACAGACAAAAATTGTGAAAAATGTTGTTTTGGTGTATGTACCGTATATACATCCAAATGCACTTAGTAAAAAGCGGTTATTTTAATATTACAAACAGACACTCCAATTTTATTTATTTGTATAGATGTATAGATTAAGTCGATTAAAAATACAATAAGTTCTTCGATAATTTTTGAAGAGTGGTGTGGTGTGGTTAATTTTATATTATTATGAGGGAGAGGGGAGCAGCAGCTGATTTGATCTCAAGGATGGATGAAGCTTCTCAGGAAGCTGGTCCGTTCATCCATCCTTCAGAACTCCATAGCTGGACATAGGCTTTACTTAACTTAGAATTATGTAACTGACTTGAGCTTTCGAAATTTTTTGAAATACCTAACGTATCAATTTGTATCTCGAATAATCAATTTCAAATTAAACCTATCAAGACAGAATCGAACCAAACATAAGTGCACCATAGGTACGGAACACTAATGCATTAGGTATATAGTTGACTGCTACTTCCATATCAACAAAAAATATAGGTTACCTCAGTTCATATTGCACAACTAGTGAGGAGACAGTGCGCAATCTTACGACTGAATTATTCATACGCTCACTTGACCAAATCGGTCACACGTCGTGCGTTCCGACCGCGACGTTATCGCATGACATTTTTATAATTAATAAATAAGCCAATTAAAAATAATATTTACTTATTTTTATAATTTTTTGTACCGTTAGTTAATTTTATATTTTTAGAAACAAGAAATTGGAATGTGTAATAGGATATCACATTGCTTAAATGTTATAGTGTCGGTTAGTTAGAACGATTAATATAGTTTTGACTAAATTTGCATTAGTTATAAGTTTTAAACATATTGTTTTTGTGTACGAAGAAATATTTTTTTTTAAAGTGTAAGAGTGCATACGATAACTCGTGCTATTTAACTTAGAGAGAATTATATTATCCCGCATTAAATACAAAAGGACTATATTAGAGCGGCATTTAATACGCTGTGGCACTCCTTTAGATAGGTATGTTTCATCTTTTTGTTACCATTTTTTACAAAAACATTACAATAATTAAACTCATGGAATCTTATTATACAAAAATATTTAAAAAATTGCATTTTTTTAATACAGGAGCCTACCATAGTCTTAGGATTATTTTGCCTATCGATTAGTCTTTTCCAAATTAAAAAGGCGTTTGGCGTAAATAAGCTCGTGAACGCGCGGCGTGTGACCGTCGCGGTTAGCCGCGCGTGTGAATAATGCAACTGCGCGTCGCGCGTCGCGGTCACTCGCGCGTCGGACGGAACAGCGACTCCTGCCATGCCAGCTTCACATTGACATATCACGTTATGTCTTCAGTTTTTTAGGTGAAAGAAAGAAAGAAAAGAAAAGTTTGTTGAGTCATATGCAAACAAGTAATAAATTGTAGCTTAATAAGAGTAAAATTACAGTAAAGAAGTATATCTCACCTGCTGCCGCAATGCTCAATAAAAAATTTACGCACTCAGCAAGTGCCACAGAGAAGCAATAAAAGGGTCATTTTTATTACGTAGGCATGGAGTATGCTTCATTTTCATTCTTCTTAAAACGTAGTACTTAGCCATGGTAGTATTTTTTTATATTTTTACCCTGGATACTAAAAATCTTTGTGTCGCATGTGGCACGGACACGCATAACGAAGTTATTATATTTGGCGGTTACTTCCTTAAAAAATATTAACCCGAGTAGGAATAGAAACCTTCGTTTAGCAGTTCAATTGGCTAATGAATCATAATTTACTAACTATTAAAACAATAGTGCCACTTTCCTAAATAATCTTCGAAATAAACAACTCATAATATGAGAGTTGAGATATTGTTTAACTGCATTTTATTGTTACAAAAGCTAACAGTATACAATAAGCACAAATCGAGTTTTAATATAATATAAATCATATCTACTCAAGATGTGTTATTATCAAAAAACATTCTCAGAATATTTTGACAAAACAGCCCAAGTTATGACCTCATAAACCCTCGATATAAAAGGTGGAGTCAACGGGCACAGTATAAATACCATTATTTACCACCGTCACATCACTCATGTTGACATTAAATACACAAAATTACAGCTCTGCTTATGAGAAACATTGTCGCAAAAAGTTTAGTGTCGGTTTTTTACTAACGTCGTCGAATACCGCGCGTTTGGCGATTTTGAAAACGTTCGAATGATTAATGAAGTATTTGAGTCGTTGAAATAAATTGTATTTAAGTCGTTATTACATGAAAATGTTCACTGCATAGAATCTCGGTATATCTGTGTGCCCAAATTGCAGTAACTAATAGTTTTTATTAAAGGATTAAACATACTATTTTAAAATATGTGGTGGTCAATAAAAAATGTTTGCTGGAAAATATTTACGAATTAATGTATTTATCACCGCCTTTTTAACTAGGTTTATTAAATTTGTAAACCTTACTTTCCAAGCTAGTCAGAATTTTGAATAGTTATTTTGAATGTATATTCTCGGTTTGGGTGTTTTTTCTTATTTTTGTGTTTTGTGGCAACCTCGACATAAAGAATCCAAGTCTGGGGCTATAAGAATGTAGCGTTATTTATGTATTAAGCATCACCTTTATTTTAATTTACTTTTTAATTAATAGGAATATTAATGGTGTTATAAATGCGGCACTTTCCCAAACCCATCACCGTACCATGACATGCATATTCTACCGTAAATTATAAAATTATTACTAAACGCTCAACGACGTCCACTCACCGCGAAAAATACGATTCGTAAAAAAATATAAAAATACATATTTTTATAACTCAGTAAATTCGGCTTTGGTGATACATACCTGAACAAAATCAGTGACACTCTGGAATAAAAAATATATCTCATATTAAAATGGATTAGGGTTCAGTTTTGCTTGCAGTTGTGGAATTCGATGGTAAATGCAAAGTTGTCGGTGCATAAAAGGCTTTGACAGTTCGCCGTAAGGTCGGCAAAACGGTAGGTTGGACAATTTTGATGTCGGGAAGATATTGTGAATCGTTTTTGTCAAATGTCAACTTCTGTGGTCGCATCCACTCGTGTTTCTGTCATGTCTTGGGTTCCGCATCATTATAAAATTATTGAAACCATAATATTTTCAGTTTTTTTTTTCTGTTGAAAGCATAGTTTACACTATTTGATTTAGGTCGGATTCGACAAAATATTATGTTACCGTATATTCCTCGATTAATATTAACTTTTATTTAATTGTAATTGTTGTTTTAATGCCGTATTACTTCGTTAGTATGTTTTTACTACTTATAATATAATCTGTGTTGTTAGTGTTAGTCCAGTCTCGTAAGGAACAAATTACAATAATGAATGGTTTGGTACATATTAAAAAGTTGCACAAGGGAAAAACTACGCGAACGAAGTCGCAAGCACAGCTACTCTTCCAATAAAAAATAATATACGGAACCTAGTATTACCACGCAACACTCACTTTACACTTCATTCATTCTTATTAGACGCCACACACCGCCCGGTGGTTCACTCTTGACTGCGTTTTATCAAGGGCAGATAAAAAGACAGATGACTTAATTTAGGAATCTGAAGTGTGGGTACAGACAGACGGCTGCAAAATAATATTATTTGAAGACCCCTTAGAATACAGTGGATTTATTAAAGTTATTGGTAGATTGTCTTCTTATCTTTAAAAATGAATCTGAGGGCACGTTACAATATTGTTATAACGTCTCAGTGGCAATATTTACGAAAAATTCTATGTCACTAATATTATTACATAATGCGAAACACATTTTACGATAATACGAGTACTACTAACTGCGGTGGCGCGTAGAAACTTTTGACAGGATTGTCATCCTGTCAAAGTGTGTTATTACATTTGACACTAGTACATAGGTAAGTCTGAGTTTTTGAGATATTTAGAAATCGGTAATTTTTTTTGGTAAAATTCAGATTATACGCAAAAAGTACTGAACGAATTTTTACGTTTATCACACAGGTAGATCATAATCTAGAATAACATATAGGATACTTATTATTATTAGCATATACATAGAACCGACACCGCGTACTCAATGTATGTCCCAATGAAATGGCGCCGATCGGCTTCAATTTTCAATGGATTCGTTCGATTTTGAAAGGAGAACGGGGGCTCTATTTTGAAAATAGAACCTCCCGGCGAAACACACATTTTGTTCGAGATGTCTGTTCTATGACATTATACTTCAATGGGCAAAGCGCTTATATTATATAAATTAACATCTCCAATTAAATGTTTCCGCTTACAGGTGTAATAATAATATTTAATGGGGGCACATTTTATAAGTTGATGATCTTTCAACGATGTAAATAAGCCCCTGAAAAGTTGTAAAAATTTTCAAAAAGGAATTCCATACATTTTGCAACTTAAATTTTTTAAATTTACGAATACAGAGGGACTTCAAACTTCAAAGAGTGTCTATGACAAGAGACAAAGTATGACGTCACAAGAATTTTAATTGAACACAAACTATGCAAACAAGGGGAGCCTCCGATTCTATTCTCTTTGTGTTTTTAAGGGACAAAATTAACAGTTAAGGCGAAAAAATACGTAAATATAATTTGATTCCTTTGTATACATGTCAGTCAAATTTTTATTATTACTTATAGATTTATGCGTTTTCCCTTCAAATATTGATAAAATCTGTCTAATCAAAAATCTAGGTTTACACCAGCCGGCATCCTGGCTAAAAAAATCATAAGTAGAGAAAGTAGTACGGATGTCAAACCCAAAACATAGACACCAATTCCACGTGAGTATCAAGTAAGTGAAGGGTCAATGACCGCGCTACATCTGTTCCTTCCTCCAAGGTATTGAGTTATTTTTGATTACGATTATTGCAACGAGCACTCTATCCGAATACTACTCTGACTTTTCATAGACATAATGAGACGCGTCAGAAAGGTTAATTTAAAAAATATATGTATTGAGAATAACTAACTTTAAAATGATTTAGGTTGGAAAATTTAATATTTTTCAGGTTAATTGACAGGCGTACTTGTCTAGTGCTCTTGTGTTTTGTGGCCTTAAGTCCTGGATTCGATGCTCGTCGACACGGGGAAACTATTTACATGAAAAATTTTTTATATTATCGTGTTAATTTTGTTGTGTATCCATGTCACTCGCTACACAAATTAAAGAATCTGTTGACTTACATAAAAAGGGGGATAACTTTTTTCTCTTAGCTAATTTAAACCTATGTATGTGGCGACCTAGCAATCGGCGAAATACATACGCTTAACTTCAATTGAGCATGTAACCTTGATCTCTCATAGCACCCTGGACGGCGATCAAACTCAACCCGTTAAGTAAGTTTATGAGAAGACCACCCAAACTTGAATTGCCCCTCGTTAAAATATCTATAACACACTATGCCGGCGGTTTTGGTAATAACACTCTGAGGAATCACGCGGCTATTTTCAGCTTGTGGTGATCACCCTGTATAGAATCTAGCTGTACATAAAATTGTTGTTTTGTTGGAGAAAAAGTTAATGTTATATTTTTGAAAATTTTCATAACTATTCTAAGGCTTATCTAAAGTTTTTTTTTTTTTTAGTAAGGTAAGTAATGAATGAAGTATTAGGGCTTGTTTCACAATCTTCAAGTAGAGTCCTGAATAAGCTATTCGCCGGTTAAAGTGACGTTAAAGTGTCATTTTACATACACGAAATGTCAACTTAACCAACGAATAGCTTACTTCGGACTTACTTGCAGATTGTGAAACAAGCCCTTAAACTAATACGATACCTAATTTAAATCAGTGGTAGGTGCCTTCGATCAACTAGATACTAATTGAAGCGAAGCAATAAAACAAGCTTAATGACAGTGCGAAGCAATCTGTTAAATCTAAATTTGTCACGTCGTACAATGTGCCGTCCGTCCAGTACTGCGTCAACAAACTATCGTTTGAGATATTTCAGTCCGTTCGTCTGTCACTCTGTATATATTACGACCTCACAAAGACATCCGACGACAGACTATCAATCTTTTAATAAATACCAGTCTTCAAATAAACAAAATAGGAAACATATATAATTTCTACATTGGATCTAATTGGTATTTACATAAGGTGCATTTTGATTAAAGTTTTATTTATTGCACGCAAAACTATCCTAGTTAGTGTTATTTGACAAGACAACATTTTACGAGATTCTCGAATATATCAAACATGTTTTCCATACTCGTTAGGGTTCTTCAGGCTTCAAAAGGAAATCCTGTGGGTAATTTTCCATCTTTTTGGCATACTACAAATCGTTTGTTGTACCTACGAGTATTAAAAGTCATAATGAATTAGCACAGACATAAATTATAGGTCCATTTGGAGTGTACCTACATGTGTGTTCGTCATATTTTCATTAATTTGTTTACAAAATATGGACTAAAGTTATCTCTGCTCTTGTCTGTCTTTACTCGTATATCCCCGAATTTACCAAGCATAAAATAAATCAGGTTTACACACTGACCTGAAAAAAAGACGGACGTAACCTCGTCAAATCAAGAGTGAAGCATAGCAATGGCCGCCCGCTTACCATGTGTGCGTAATTTTTGATTCGCGATTGAAGCAGTGAAGTGTCAATGTGTGGGTGTGTGTACTTGTACGAATAGAGAGTTGGTATGGGTTGATATGGGTTACTATGGGTGCTTCACTGAATTTGTTGTTGGGATTACGTCCGTCTTTTTTTAGGTCCGTGGGTTTACAGAAGATTCTATACAAGCTGATAATCCTTAAAACCTTCATTGGAAAATGCGACTTTGTAGTATTTAATACTAATTAAAAATGTATTTTGTGCGGATCCCTGACAATTAACACTGATTCTGCCTTTACTTTTCCGTACTCCAGAAACTTGTAACATTTAGGACATGAACACTATTTTAATCATAGTTATGACACTATACAACACGAAAAGTATCATTTTTAAAATGAAAGCAGAATGGCAGGTTAACTGCTTTGGACGTGATACAGAAGCATAAAAAATGTTTCGCTTTGACAAAAAGTTAATTATCGTTATAAAACGTCAGAGTAAACGAGCTTTGTCACAATGGAGAGAAAAAAATACAACAAGGGCGCAAGTGCAAGTCGGATTTGTATTGTGGGTTCTGTATGTGTAAACAAGATACCTTATTTACTGTGTAACCTACCTATATGTATACTTATGTATATGTAATGCGTAACCTAACTTTATCTAAATACGAAACGTTAAATCGCGTCGTGAAATGAATATAATATTATATTTTTCATACAAATGAAGGCCTTTCAAGTGATACCCAACTCAGGCGCATTTCATTTTGAGCTTAGTGATTGAATTTAGTATGTCATTACAGCCTAACAATACGACGTGTAGACGACCAAGACGACCGTGTTACAATGCCGGATCGCCGTGCCAAGGGTCCTGGGTTCCATTCCCAGTGAGGCGAAAGTTGTACGTTCTTGACTTTGTGTGTTGTCCATGGGAAGTGTGTAGCGTTATTTTTAACACCCAATTTTAGAAAGTGCCAGTTGCATGTTGCAACAAATACATATTGTTCTGAACTGTATTGTCACTATAAAGAAAAAGAGTAGTTTTCCTACCGAACCCTACAATGTAGCTAACTAAATCCCTCGAATTTAGCTGCTGGTTGTAAACAAAAATATGAGAAAAATAAAATGTTTTAGTACCCGTATGCGACTTGTAATTACCGTTACGTGTCAGTTTACGATGACACCGAATTAGAACTCCCTCGTCTCGCAATACTATTGTCCTGCGGCACTAAAATTAACTAAAACAATGTATAAACTAAATGGGTAATCAAAACACACCAGAGAAACACAAAGAGATAAAAAAATGAATCGTTATGCTGGTAGTATTATCTTTTTTAAGTCACTAGTCGACAAATGAGCTGATGATCCTGATGGTATGTGGATATCAGTAACACCAAGAAATAAGAGATAAGGAGTAAGAAAGAATGAACTGCATTCAAGCCCTTAGCCAAACCGGAACAAGACGATTCCTTTGGCGTCTGATTCAAACAAGTAGCTGGTACCTAGCCAGGCAGGCTTCACAGAAAGATAACAAAAACCAAAAAAAATCCTACCTCGTACTAGCATGGTGACAGTTGCCAAAGTCAAGCAAACATAAGTTAGGCAGTATTAAGATAATACCTAACGCCCCAACTTAGAGTCACTAACGGTTACTTAAATCGCTCTTTAGTACAGAATTTGTATGGTGATTCTTTACTAAGGATCAATTTAACTTAACGTTAGTGAGTAGTGACTCTGATTTGGGGCGTAAATGATGCAATCCTGAATTTAAATGACGAGTGACGTGCAATAGAGTTATTTGAATACCTTTTAGTGAATCATCAAAATCATTGCTCTGATTAACCATGTTTTCCTCTGTCTGATTACCTCATATTTTTCACATCCTGTTGACCAGAACTCACGATTCGTGCAGCGTTGTAAATCACGCAACGCATCCGATGTACCTGTATTTTCGTGCGAGACTGTTTTACTTGTAGCAAATTGATTACTGTAATTAGTGTTGAGTTAACGGAATTAATTGATTCAGTTATTTTAATAAATAACGTTTTAGCTAAGAACTACTCCTACGAATTTTTTTTGCGTAAACAGATATGGATGGAACCTTTGGCACTTCATCCAACAATATGTATAATAGTGTAATGATTCTGTTTAGATAATGATATAGAAAACTACTGAACGGATTTCATGAAATTTAGCACAAATATAGAATATTACAGCCCTTTTGGGGCGGCTCAGAATACTAACCCCAATCCCACGCCGGATGTTTGTCGTAAAAGGCGACTAAATCCGGCCTGCTGGTGGTAGGGCCTTACATTATTATAAGTATTTTAATTGTTAATTGATACCATTATTACTGTTATTGTTTCTCCATGGGGTTCGCCTGGATAGCTACCACACTTGAGCATATGTCAGCCGCCAAACGACTCGTCGTGTTCCGGCTGGGGGCTTGAGAGCTAGTTCTTTCTTTCTTTCTTTTACTTCTCTCTTTCTTGGCCGGCAACACATCAGTGATGCCTTTAATGTTGCTGATGTCCATGGGCGACGATAGCCCCTTACGATCAGGTGGATCGTCAGCTCGTTTATCGGCTATTTCCATAAAAAAAAACATAATCTGGAATAAAATTAAAGGGTATTTATTATCCCGGAAAACACATACAAAACCGCATGTAGAACGCTAGTTAATTGAAAGTTAATAAAAAATTAAGAGAAGGCTTTATAAATACAAATGACCCCAAACTTCATATTATGGTTAAGTCGTTTGGAGTCCATCATCACAGCAGCTCTAGAATATCATGCGGTTGGGTCACTAATCCGACTGTGTACCTAAGAGTTGTCATGATTATGTTGGGTAATAAAACCTCTGTTGTCAATATACAAGACAGGACAAGGTTACTCCCAAAAGAAGATATCTCATGATTTTTCTTTCTTTCTTCGTTCTTCGTTCAATCTTGGTTGTGCTAAGAGGAGAGGTGTCCTTGAGAAACCAATATCGTTTTCTTGGATAACACTGCGGATCAAAATACGAGGCTCTAACACCTGTTTCCCAGTTGAAGTTCGCTTGACTCTGTCATATGCTAGTTTAAACTCTTAAATGGTGTTAAAAAAGAGAACGTTACTGTGTTAGTTGTGTAGACATACTACGACATATTACTACATACGACAGATACTGTATGTTTCCAAAATAAAAATAAAAAAACAAAAAACATATCCCGACGGAATTCTGGTTCCGGAAAATGAATGATTATGTTGGGTGATAAAATCTCTGTTGTCAATATACAAGACAGGACAAGGTTACTCCCAAAAGAAGACATCTCATGATTTTTCTTTCTTTCTTCGTTCTTCGTTCAATCTTGGTTGTGCTAAGAGGAGAGGTGTCCTTGAGAAACCAATATCGTTTTCTTGGATAACACTGCGGATCAAAAGACGAGGCTCTAACACCTGTTTCCCAGTTGAAGTTCGCTTGACTCTGTCATATGCTAGTTTAAACTCTTAAATGGTGTTAAAAAAGAGAACGTTACTGTGTTAGTTGTGTAGACATACTACGACATATTACTACATACGACAGATACTGTATGTTTCCAAAATAAAAATAAAAAAAAAACAAAAAACATATCCCGACGGAATTCTGGTTCCGGAAAATGACTCAATAAATGATTTGTTAATATGTAGACTATTTCGCACTGAGTGCGGAAGTTTTGCATTAAAAAAAAGATCCTATTTCCCCACTCAAAAGCACTCAACTAATCACGAACATTTGTCCTCGACGGAATCTTTTTAATCAAAAACGTACTTGGCGGTTTGTTAAAATAATACTTGACTGCAAAATAACTAACGGTACAACGGATGGTCACCATCCAATGTACTCGTAAATACACTTTATGGACATTCGATATCGCGAGGATAACCAACCAACATACTTGCTTAACTTTTAATCAACTAGTAAGGAAAAAAAACATTAATATCGTTTTGATCGCATATTATGTCTAAACCAGTTGTTGTTGTAGTTTTTGTCCCCGTAGATATACTTTTTATTTTCTTGTTTATTTTCCAATATCTATCATAGTTATCTAATGTATTTTTTTTTTCTAAAAAGCCAAACACTAATTTTCAAAGTGCTATTTTCTTAATCAACGGATTTTCAAACAAATTTTACGGGTTAAATTTCCTGTAGGGGTTTTGGCTGGCTACATGTCAGTAAGTCAGGAATTTTCCTTTCATAATATCCCTAAAATCGATTAACAAAATATGGACGATTTAAGATACTTACATAAAAGCATTTCAAAGTATCCAATTATTACGTAGATTCTAATCTTGTACGTACAATCATCCTTACCAATTTCCTTACTAAGTTTTAACTGGAAATCAATACCTCCGAACAAGTCTTCCCGATCTTTTCCGTATCAATGACTCGATATTCTTAGAAGTATAATTCACTATACTTCAAGAATATAATCGTAAAGCGCCGCGTGTGACAGCTCACGACTTCACAACTAGGTATCGGCTCCAATAACGCCAGGGCTATTTTTGTCCGGTTATACATCTACTAATTTATAGAGCAATAAAGTTTTACTTGTCACTCATCTGGATTTATGTCCGTCCGTCCTAAATGCGGTTTCTTCCGCTGACGAATTTCCTCGTGTCAACGTTCAACTCTAAACAATATGTGATGCGTAGCATAGGCGACAGAGGAGACTTCGGAACATTTGTACCCGTCCATCCGAAACGAACAAAGGAGTTTGTCTTCTGATGTAATGTAAACAAAGTCCAATTTCCTGAATCTGTCTCAAATTCTCTCTTACTTCTCGATGGCCTTCGCCAAGCTGTAATTGTCAAGCTGCTTTGGACTTTGAAGAAAGTGGTCTTAAATTGAAATTCTATTGGTTTCAGATTTCGTGGTGGAACTGTGTCGCAGCCAAGAGAAGCTAAACGGCCAGGCGGCGCCGCTGGTGTCGTCGAGACGCCACCGTTCGAACAAACAGCCGCCGAAGCGTATCGAGGAAGGATGCTTAACACTTGCACCTCTAATTATAACCCTGGAACTGCTGTAGAAACAAATACCGTCTTTTCAACTCCCACATTCTTCGCCCGGACTCATTCGTCAAATGTGCAAATAGTGTTGTTTACTATCTTGCTAATGAGATTTCTGCATGACATGTTTATGGGAAGCAATATCTTTGGCGCTTCCGCTAATACATAAATTTTATCAATCTCAAATTATGGCTGTTTGTGTTAGCGGAGGTGGGAAATTATTTAGTGTCTTTTGGATGACTGTTATTGCGAACAGGCTATTTTAAAACAATAATCTATGGTGCCTATTTAAAAAAAAAGTACTAACTGAGTCATTAACGTCAACTCCAAATCTTTGGAGCTAATGTTAAGGACAGATTTTTTTTATTTTCCCGGAATGGGGTACAAACTAGAGTTAATTGATTTAGTAATTAACAAAATACCTACATGTAATTTTTTTGGTATCCTCAAAATTTTGATTCTTGTTTAAGATATTACATTTGCGTGCCTCTATGATTTTTAACATAATCTTGAAGTTGGAGAGGACTTGAAGCATTAACAATCGCTTCGTTACTAAACCGTCCAGCAACATCAAACAAATAAAATCAAAGACAAACCCAACACAGCTGGCTGTTAACAAAGTTTGACATAGTGTCTCCAGAAAAGCCGCGGAGGAAAAAAAGTTAACCGGTGTAAAAGTTTCTTAGAAGAACATTGAGGGCAGGTTTGTTTAGACTGAGCGGCCAACAGATGTCACTGGTCCCGTACAGAGTCACAGAAATAGACCATCACATAAACTATCATCTGTGTTGACCGGCCAAAATTTTATGATCTTGTTGACACCCCGAACGGGAAATACGAATGGGGTTATAAAAACTGGCAACCCTTTTATTGGTGTAATAAACGACTTAATATTGCAGGAATTGTAATTTTAATGACAGTTTAAATTGGCTAATTATCACACACAAAATTCTGTCAAAGTATAAATTATAATGACAGGTGCGCAAGGCCAGATCTTGCTCCAAAGGGATTATCTGTACATTACCGGACGAAAAGAGAGAAGTCTGGTTACTGGTCCTTCGAGACTTCAACCAATATTCGTGAAAAATATTTTACGGGCGATCCTAGCAGGAGATTTATCGAGCACAATTAACACCCGTACCAGAATCATGATCTCCAAATTTGGTGTATCATTGGAACTGGATTTTGGTGGGAACGTTCTGTTGTTAGTGATCGAAGGTGGGAACAGACTGTACCTACTGACTTCCACTATGAGAGCCTGGGAGACATTGTCACACACATGTAACTTACACTTTACATACAATTTAAAGCTTATTTAAAGCTTTGAAAAATGTTGTTATGCAGATAAACATTTTTGGCTTTTGTAATATTGTTTAATTTCATGTCATGGTTTTATTTTTAGTAATGGTTATCATTTGCGAGAATGGCAGTTTTAGACTGATTGTTTAGATTATATTATGAATTATTATGTTGATAACTTTATATTTTATTAAAATTACTAATTTGTAGGAGTACAGCGTCACAGATTCCTCAAGTGGCGTCAATCTATCTTCGTGGAAGTAATGCGCGTCATAAATTAAAAATACAAGCTGACCGCAGTTTTACATTGCTGAGTCTCACCGCAAATACGAAAATGATAAACGATTAAATAATAGCTTTTTAAAAATAGGTCAAAAATATATCATTATGTACTTATATAATTACTAGCTGTTGCCCGCAGCTTCGCATGCGGAAATTATGCTTATCATATTTGTAACCCTTTACAGAAGAAAATTTAAAAACACGTTAATATAAACAACATTAACATTAATATGTTTTTTCTTTTTCATGAAAAATTTTGAAAACTTTTAATTTTTTCGGGACAAAAAGTTTTCTAAAACATGACCCAAAGTATAAGGAAGAACTTCACGAATTTCCGTCGAAATCAGTTCAGTTGTTTTCATATGATGCCCGGACAGACAAAAAGATAGATAGACAGACAACAATTTAAAAAAAAATTTTTTTGGTGCTCTAACACGTTGTTGGAGTGCCCCTAACCGAAATTTTGGAAAATATTTAATGTCTAGAAAAATTGGCTCTTGAGTATTATTAATAAAAATTAAAAAGGTTTAGTTATTTCCATCCATCCAGAAGTTAAATATCATGTATCCAAGTTACACCACCAGATCCTAAATGGATCAATAATTAACTGGTTTTACGACGTCAACATGAACAGTAAAAAATATCTTTAAAAACGGTTCTGTTGTTTTCATCCGTTCAGGAGTTACATACACTCCCTCTCCCCCTCCCTGTCCCTCTATCCTGTTCCGGTCCCCCTCCCGCTTCCTGTCCCTCTCCCTCTCCGTCTTCCGCATCCTGTCCCTCTCCCTCTCCCGCACCCGGTCCCTCTCCCGCTTTCTGTCCCACTCCCTCTCCCTCTCCCGCTTCCTGTCCCTCTCTCTCCCTCTTCCGCTCCAGTACAAAAAAACTCTTTCAAAAAAACCTGTTACAATTAATTTTTGTTTCCAATTATAAGCTATGGGGATGAAATTCGAAAAAACCGTGACACAGTTATTTTTTGTGTTTTTCTATAAGCTTACATAACATAAATTTTCATCCTTTTAACTTCAAAACTGACGAAGTTTCGTTGCTAACTTGCGCTCCTTTAATTAACCTTTTAGGGGATGATTTTCCAAAAAAAATTATTACTTACAATTTTAATTGCTAATCTGGAGCTAATATATAAATGTTCATGTTTTTAACCTCAAAAATGACAAAGATGCCTACTTAGTTTCATCCCCTAAATTAAGGGATGGTTTTCCAAAAAAAAATTAACTTTTATTCATAACTGTAAACTCATATAAAAAATTTCACACTTATTACTTAAACTGATGAAGTTGATTAGTATGTAAATGACTTCACAACCCCTATTTTTAGGGGATGAATTTCGATAAAGCCGTGATACAGTTATTTTTTGTATCTAACTATAAGCTTATATACAAATTTTCACCCTTTTTACTTTAAAACTGACGAAGTTGCCATACTAACTTCCACACGCTTATTTAACCCTTTAGGGGTTGATTTTCCAAAAAAAAACACAACTTTTAAATTTTGATTCTAATCTGGAGCTAATATATAAATTTTCATGTTTTTAACTTTAAAAATGACGAAGTTGCGTATTAAATGAAATCCACTAATTTAACCCTTCAAGGGATGATTTTACGAAAAAAAAAATCAAAGTTAACTTTCGTTTATGGCTATAAACTTACATAAAAAAATTCACATTTATAACTCTTAAACTGGCGAAGTTGATTTGTATGTAGTTGATTACCAACCCCTATTTTTAGGGGATGAATTTTGAGAAAACCGTGATACAATTATTTTTTGTGTGTAACTATAAGCTTATATACAAATTTTCACCCTTCTTACTTCAAAACTGACGAAGATGCCATACTAAATTGCGCCCTCTTAATTAACCCTTTAGGGGTTGATTTTCCAAAAAAACACATAACTTAAAAATTTTGTTTCTAATCTTGAACTAATATATAAATTTTCATGTTTTTAACTTCAAAAATGACGAAGTTGCGTATTAAATGAAATCCACTAATTTAACCCTTTAAGGGATGATTTTACGAAAAAAAAAATCAAAGTTAACTTTCGTTTATGGCTATAAACTTACATAAAAAAATTCACATTTATAACTCTTAAACTGGCGAAGTTGATTTGTATGTAGTTGATTACCAACCCCTATTTTTAGGGGATGAATTTCGAGAAAACCGTGATACAATTATTTTTTGTGTGTAACTATAAGCTTATATACAAATTTTCACCCTTCTTACTTCAAAACTGACGAAGTTGTCATACTAAATTGCGCCCTCTTAATTAACCCTTTAGGGGTTGATTTTCCAAAAAAACACATAACTTAAAAATTTTGTTTCTAATCTTGAACTAATATATAAATTTTCATGTTTTTAACTTCAAAAATGACGAAGTTGCATACTAAGTTCCATTGAAGAAATTAACCCTTTAAGGGATGATTTTCCAAAAAACTGTGTTAAAGTTAACTTTTGTTTATTACTATAAATTAACATAAAAAATTTCGTATTTATAACTCTAAAACTGACGAAGTTGGTTTGTATGAAAATGACTTCTTACCCCTATTTGTACCCCTTAGGGGATGAATTTCCAAAAATCCGTTCTTAGTGGACGTCTCCTTAGCAGAAACTATCTACCTGCCAAATTTCATCTTAATCGGTTCGGTAGTTTCTGAGATTTCTTGTTTAATCAGCGGTGTGTCGCTTTTCAATTTTATATATATAGATATACGAGCTTAACAATGTTATGAATTGAGAGTTTATAACTTTTAAGTCGACCACGAAGATTCGTATGGTGTGGACAAAAATAGGACGTATAATCGTCAAACGAACTTACCTGGCAATTTTAGCAGAAGCTAAACTTCAATAGTATTTTAAGAATTTGATTCGCCCGTGATATTGTCATATTTGATCTTAAATGAGTAACGTAAAATTAAAAGTGGCAAGTATCTTTTGCAAGTAGTAGTAGTTGTTCTTACCTACTACTCACTTTCAGTATAAATTACCTCAATAACGAGAGAAAAATATCTCAACTCATCGATCAATCTAACAAAATTCCATAACCCTCGCGCCCAGTGAAACATAACCCTTAAACGCTACCAAAAGCCAATTTGTCTTCTCCAAAGCAAACATAAAATAAGCCACATCAAACGAGGCGTTTTAATTGAGCGGAAAGAGTGATTCCATTGACAAAATCCATTAATGCCGTGTCCGTATCGCGAGCAATTAGTAAACAAATGAGCCGAATGACAGATCGGGAGCCGGGACCGAGCTGGCACAGTGACAACGGATGGTTGACTTTAAGGCACGTCGAATGCCGACAGCTAATTTGTTAGTAGTAGTGTTTATAGGATTAAATTTGTAATTGATTAGGATCAAGTTGTTTTAATTTTGTGTTTGATTTGATGTTTTCATTTTAGGTGTTAGTTGTCTCTGTGGAGGGAGGTGCTACACATGTTTGATTTTTTCTTGCAATTAGATTCATACTATCTGGAATTACCAATTATTTATTACTGAAATATGTAACTGGAAAAGATACTAATATAGAAGCATGTGCTGTATATTAATAATATCTAACTATAATTATACATGAAAGCAACAATGACAATTTTATTTAAATGATATATTGAAATAAAACAGCAATCAGTCTCATCTAAGAACATCAAAATATGAACATTAATTTATATTCCATCGTTGAATTTATCAATCTAAAACCTACCTCCCACGATACCATAGTAATTGTATTAATTCTTACTTGTGTTTAAGTATTAAATAAGAAAGATATTTTAAATTGCCCGAAGAATTCCCCTTAAGCCCAATAAGAAAACGGCTCATCCGTGTCGTGGTGACAGAACACATGTCGAACAAAGTGAAGAAAATGAGCGAGTGAATGAAACGTGGTGACAACTGCCATTAGTAGGCACACTATTATATAAATAATAGCTGTTTCAAGTAATACATTTGTTTTACAATAATAGTTTGATGATATAAACTTAAGATTCGATTCAATTTGGATATACGACTGAAGTTGTTTGATCTGTGCCGTGATTCATTGATTTGATTACATTGAATTTTAAATTGAATTGAAATAAATGCCATATGCATTTCTATTATTCATAGATTTTAGCTATTGTAATAATATAATTATTATGAGTTGGTTTTGCGTCATTCCAGAATGATCAGGTATGCAACACAAATATATTTTGTGTTGCATACCTTGAATTCAAAGCTATAAATAATACAGTTACTTATTATCAGATTTCATTGTATCTTAGTACAGTTACCTAAGATACAATGAAATCTGAAGAAAGAAAGATGAAGAAATCTGTTTCTAAATCCTATATCAATCATCGTAATTCCTACTAATATTTGAAATGTGAACTACTGAACGGATTTTCATGAAATTCAGCACATAGGTAGATCATGATCTGAAATGAGACATAGGGTACTTATAATCCTGGGAAACTTGGGCAAAACCCGCGGGCAGAGCTACTGAAATCATATTTTTAGTTCAACCTACAAATTCACCCAATTCTCCTTAGCCGTCAGAGGCAGTGACAGGAGAACATGTGTCGCAGTAAAAAGATCCCGATGAAACGTTTACTGCCGCTATTTCGGATTTAATGACAAAGTCTGGAATAGAAGACAATGGCTGTCGAATCGTTTATGTTGGCGATTGGTCACCGACGGACTGGTTCTGGGGATGACGGAAATAATCGTGATTTGGAAAGCATGTTGCTGGCTATATGTTGTTCAGGCCGATTAGAGTCCGTTTCAGTTAAAATTAATTTGAAAATGATTCTAGGATGAAGCAGAAAATATGTTTACTTATTGACAATAACGAAATAAGAAGGGTAAATAAAATCGTTTAGCTATTGAATGGGACAGGAAATAAAATTCAAATAAAAAACGACTCTGTAACATAAATTGAATAGAGCTTAAATAAGATGAAATTGTATCTTCAAAACATTAAAATTAAGAATTAAATATAAAAATTAACAATAAAAAAGAAACTCCTCATTATAGTACATCAGTAAATATTGTGCGTACTTGAAGTACTGCTTAAGTAATGGTAATGTTGACATTTTCATTGTTTAATTAATTTTACAAACAATTCAGAAGACATAGACACAAATGCTAACGATACATCGTATGATATATCAAAACGCCATCCATTTAGCTCATTAAATTAATCAGTATGTCAAACTTCTTAAACAGTAGCTTAAATTATGTCTGCCAGTTGCATCGTCTCCAATAAATGTCACCTCTATTTTTTTCTTCTCGGAATGGAAGCGTGCCACCTTTTTGTTGACTTTTTTTTTCTTTACTCATCTGTTTTGTCTCGTATTTGTCTCTGGACCGGAGTCAATTAGTGGCTTTTAGTTTTCGTTTGAAGCGTGTAAACGATTTTAGTGAGTTGTTTCACTGTGCCTGGGTTAGCTGTGATATTATAGAATAGAGCATCGTTTATTGTCATTGAGGCATTTTGTAAAAAAAATCCTAATTTATTTTCATTGAGGTAGTAATGGGAAAAATATATTAAATGAAATTTATTTCATTAAATTTAAATTAAACATTTTATATAGAAATAACTTTTTTTAACGTTTTTCATTGAAGATTTTTTCCAAGTTCATAGCCGGTAACACAAAACAAGTAATCAATAAGTAAAATTATTAATAGAAAAAAATCCATATAATTTATCAGAATTAAAATATTCCATTTGTACTGTAAAACAATGTCAAAATTTATGTAGGTATTTTAAAATATGTCGTGTTACACCAATCTGATACAGAAAACATGTATTTTGTATTTTCCGTTCATTAATGGTGCGATTTATTATCATGATTTATCAATTGCAATAATTAATTGTAATATAAAATAAGTTAATTTATGATCTAATCTTCTTGACCACATTTTATTATCTTAATCAACCTTTATACAAATCGTGTATCCTGCAAGTAACGTATTTGAGTATAAATTACAGTATATTGTAATAAAATTTTACTAAAGTATTATGAGTATAATAATTTATATCTTGTGCTTAAATTGAATACATTCACAAAGTTTACGAGTACTATCCGTCCTGCGATAAAATAGTTGACTGCCAGTAGTAATGCGTGAGGCTTATCATAAATACCGGATTTTGGGGAGATCTTGTAAATGTCACAAGTGATTACGGCGACTGACATTTTTCAATCTGGCCTCATTTGTTTTTGTTTATGAGATGCTACCGTCTTTTCGTATTTAATACTTAATCACATTTCATTGGTTAATGTTTTTGTTTGATTTTATTATTAATGTAATAATGTTTTAAAATGACATTAAAAGGCAATTTTACTAATATTTTAAATGCGAAAATTATATGGATTTTTGTTAATCTTTCACGCAAAAAACTACTGAACGGATTTTCATGAAATTTAGCACACAGATATTCCTGTGACCTGGACCTATGACCTGGAATCGTATGCAGTTACCTATTATCCCGAAAATTTATTTATTATCCCTGCCATGACAGCGGGTAAAGCACTAGTTGTAAATTAGCATAATTTACCGATGATGCTTCTGGAAAAGGTCAACTGACGACTTGGAGAAGGCGCTGCAGGCATCCGCTGGATTCAGAAGGTCTAGGACCGACCAGTGTAGTGCAAGTCAAGGAACGCCTGGGTTCAGCAGTACGTCTTAAGACTGTTGTGGACGGAGGTCGTTTCGTCCATTGAAACTATGTATTTATTTCATAGAGCATAGTAACTATTAAGAAAAACATTTTAAGCAATCCCGTTCATTATAATATAATCTTTCTTTGTAAAAATCTTATGTGTATTTTTCTATGGGTCTAAGTTGCCTGAAAATAAATGAATTTGAATTGCGTTGGTATTAACTTTTATCACTAATTGAAGAAATGCGAGAAATATTACATTTCTGGATTAATAAAAATAATGCTTGGTCCTGATCTAATTTCGTACAAGAGTTTGCGTAATACAGTTAGATACTCGCAAATAATCCAAAACATATTTTATATTTCGAATCGGCCTTAACAATTTTATTAATAGCACTCATAGATAAATTCCGCTCTGTGTGGTCTTACAATCACGAAATTCACAAATTCTTCTCCTGAAAATGTAAACAGTGTTTTGTTTACATTAATTTTAATTCACGGCGACTCCCGCCGGCAATCCAAACGACAGCAAATGACAAATTTCATGCTCCGAAAACGTTGGTCTTTCTATCCAACCTATTTAAAGAGACACTTTGACCAAGGAGTGTGATGAAACGTGGTGTTTTTCAAATCGATCGGGTGTTAGGCCACCCGGGC
The DNA here is from genome assembly GCA_951805285.1 of Thymelicus acteon. NCBI lineage: Eukaryota > Metazoa > Arthropoda > Insecta > Lepidoptera > Hesperiidae > Thymelicus > Thymelicus acteon. The sequence goes on along the minus strand of OX638229.1, from coordinate 5,423,408 downwards.
GTGAGAGAGTATTTGTTTACTTAAATTTTTACAGCGGCCGCGACAGAAACCAGAACAGAAGATGGGCTAATTATAGATCAGTTTTAACCTTACACGTGGGTCATTGACGTGAAAGAGATATGAGATGAGGAACAATTTTTCTCTTTAAACTAAACACTAGTGAAGTAAATCTTAAATCTAAACTCTGGTGTAGTAAATCGTTTGTAATTATTTCACGGTGTTTTATGCGGTTTTTAGCAATAGTTTGAGTACAAGAAGTGTTTAGCGCGTGGGGTTGGCTGTTGAAGTTTTGACGGAGTTTGAATTATTTTTTCTTTGTCATAAATGAAAATATAGCATACTGTTCTATTGTTATATTTATGAGCCTGCCATTAATGTCTTTTTAAAACTGGTTACATTTATTTATGGTATTAAATAAGTCCCTTAATTGTATGTCACTCTTCCAAATTTATTACATAAGTCACGCTCACGGCTTTTTGCAAGGTGGTTATACTAAATAGGTATACTTAACTTTTTGATCAATACAAAAGCGCATCTACAGAAATGCATGAGAATGGGATGAAAATTGTATTTATGGAAAAATTAATAATACCTGCTGGAAAGAAATCAGCTTACAAAATACTTGATCGTAACCACCCTTATCATACTAAATTTGTCACTTGTGAATAAAATGTTGTTATAAATAATTGTTGTTATAAATAATAAATAAATAACGCTCCACACTCATAGCCCCACACTAGGATTCCCTGTGTCGTGGGTGCCATGGACAACACACTAGACAAGGACATTCACACCCAGACCGAGAACAGAAATTCAAACTCATCATTCAAATTTCCGCCTCGCTGGGAATCGAACCCAGGACCCTTGGTGCGGCGATCCGACATGGTAACCATTGCGCCACATGGGTCGTCATGTTATGAAACTCAATTAGCTATAACGATAACATTTGCAAATAGAAACGGTACGCAATTGAATATTTAGTTAAATTTTACGATTCAAATGCTAATGTTGATGCAAGATGAAGCATTCAGTCATGCTTCGCTACATATCGACAACGTCCTATTGACGGCCATCCGGTGGCCACACGCGTTTGTCATTACACGGGACACTTGTCTCGGATTTATGGCGGATTCGCGTAATTCGGTTCCAGTTCCGCCTCCGAGACGAATCTTGGAAACAGTTTACATTATGATAGTACGGAGAATACTGTCACCGTATTGAATACAGGTTGATGTTTTTTCAAAGACAGGGCTAGGTGACCTAATTGATTTTTTGTATTTTGAAATGGACTTACGCCCCAACTCAGAGTCGCTAACGGTTACTTAAATCGCTCCTGAGTAAAGAATCTCCATACAAATTCTGTATTAAGGAGCGATTTAAGTAACCGTTAGCGACTCTGAGTTGGGGCGTTAAGACTTAAGGACATCTAAATGTTACGTTGTTTATTATATAAAACTAGTTAACCACTTTGTTGAAGATAACTTCTTATTTCATAGATATTTATTTCAACATAACTTAATTTAAAACAATACTTTCAACCTACGTACAATAAAGCACAATTTCTATGAATGTGCAATACAAAAATATTATCTAAGTACTTTTTTGAGAAACTCATGTAATTCCCTAATTTTTGAGTAACTCAAAAAAACCGTATGTGATAAAAACTAAATATAATAGATTGCGTAAATTAAGAGAAGTAGTTATATGCTGGAACAGATAAAATGAAACAGCAAGTAAACATAACATAAATCGCACGTTATATTTTTACGAGTTCAAAATATATATTACAAAATTCCGTATTCCAATTCCGCAAATAACAGAAATGCTGAAACTTTTGACATTACCACAGGGCAACAGAATGATGTATGCGCTGGCGATCGCCATTTGGAGCACGCTGTATACTCGGGAACTCGTAAATCACCTTCACTTGACAAGTTTTGAAGAGTTGGAGAATCCAAACGGGTTCTGGTAGAGAATGTTATCTGTTATCTTTATCAATTAAAGCAGAAGAAAGTAGAATCATACTTAAATTGCACTTTTCTTTTTTGTTTTAGGGCTATAACATACATACGCTGAATAGTACTTAGTCATGGTAAAAAACAATTAATTAAAAATTATATCAGTAATTTTTTGTAGTTTAAAATCGTTTCAACTATCATTAGTGACACTTGTTTTAATACAACGGGTACCTACTCATGATTTCATTGTTTTGAATCAATTCTTCAACCATGTTGGACGCACTTCAATTCATCTCTTTCCTGGCTCAAATAGTCTGTATTTGTAAAACAATAATTAGTCACATGAAAATATTTGTATATTTACCCACATTTGACAAAATATCAATAACTAAAAAAAAATCTGTTTTGTAGCTTGGGTAATAAATGTCGATAACTACAAAAATTCTATTTTGTAGCTTGGGTAATTCCTAGTAACTATCCAATTGCCTATATAAAACGATAACTAAAGGGTTCAATTCAGTCTCGACACGAGAGACCCTCCGGTGGTACGGTGACCATCGTGACGATGCGACCACCTGCTTCAATTACCCTAATTGCCTTTTTATAGCAGGGATGTCTCTGCTCCTAATATACAGAAAAAAATAAATTAGAAAAATGTTTCGGTCCCTTTATAAGCGCGGCGAGTGAGCGAGACAATAGCGTATAAGTATTTTGATTAAAATTGGAGATCGGGCCTTAATAACGTCTAGTAATACTGTAATTAAAAGTTGAGTATGTGTGTTTATTATTTAATCTATGTTTCAAGAAGGTATTGTTTTTAGTGACCAGTACCTTTTACAAATATTAGGTGCACGGCTGTTTGATAGTAAAAATCACATCAAAATATTATATTTCTGGTCACGTGAATCAAGCTTGAATAGAATCGTTTTAATTTCCATTCAAACTTTTAGATAACACTTTGAAATTAGAAATAGAAAAATGATATTTACGTTATGTGGTTCTGGCATACTTAACTCTTCACTGAATGAGTAGGTACCTAGATTTGAAACAATTTGAAATTTGAATTTCATAATTTTTGAGATACTTTTAGATCATGAAGCAAATAATATAACAGAAGAAATCGTATCATAATGTACCTACCTTCAGAGTAGGCATACACTTAAACGCAGAATGGCGTCAGTAAAATATGAGTTAGGTGCTGTGGTAAGGGGTTGACCATTCATTGACCCATTCATTCTGAGACACTCTAGCTAGACAGACATGAATTAAAAACGTTTAACGTACTAAAACACATTAGCAGACATAAACCCATAAAAACGCAAACAAATACCACAACCTAAGTACCTACATACATAGTTAACTTCCAAACAACGCCCGGAATCCACCAAACATCTTTCGCGTACTTTCATAACTGATTCGAATCCAATTAGACCATGGACGCAATTAAAGAACCTGCGACCTCAAATAAGGCCATAATAGACAACTGTCACATAGTTGTACGTACGAATTAAGTGCGGCGGTGTCCTTTGTGGTGTGGCAATCAAGATGGCGGAGAGATGAAAGACGCCGCCCGTGTGAAGCGACGTGAAATGTCACCACGGTCGATCAATTAACGGCCATCGGCGTTATTGATATCGAAACACCGCGGCACCGCGGGGACGCCCGTAGCTTATTCGACTCTCGAGTGGAGCAAGGTATGAGGTTATAGCGGTTGGTGTTAAAGCGGAGGTATATCGGTTTGACTCAGCAATTTGAGGTGTAGAATACTCATAACACAATGACGAAAACTCATGGCACAGGAATAATATTGTTTTATTGTGTTTTATGATGATGTTAAAAGAAATCGAATCAAATCATTTATTGCATTAATACGGAGTTGAAGAAATTGGGAAAACCGCACTGGAGCAGAGTAGTGGAGTATGCTCTAGATCTTCTCAAGTAGTAAAATAATAGATGGGTACTACAACACCTAGAAGAGAAGTAGGAGTTGTAAGCATCCTAAGGGCACCACCTATGGGGTTCAGGCGTATCTTTGGTTTAGGTAAAAGGATTTTTAATACAAAATGTTAATTTTGATCACAGTTTTTTTCATTAAACCGTTCATAATATAAAATTAAAAAATTTAAGTAACCCCATAAGAAAGAACTGATAACCTTGAAAAGCCTAAACCGATCTTCACAAATTGTAACTAAAAACCATCTGTTCACGTCAGCTTTAAAATAATAAAAAAACCGCATTATAATCGGTATCTTCGTTTATAGGAGCTTCGATGCCACAAACCGACACACAGATACGTCAAACTTAACATCCCTCTTTTTGGGTCAAGGTTTAAAAAAGAGCATCTCCTGTGATTTGCACCATAAACGCAGTTGTCCATCGTGGAAACTAGACGCAAGCGATGCTATCCGCTGTAATAGGCAGAACAAATCGCTTGAGACGTGAACATGCAACTGAGGATAATGCTCAAGATTCATTTGAAGCTTTCAAATAATTTGCGAATCTAAGAACATTTTAGAAAGGGCCTACTGCTTACCACTAATGACTTTAATACTTTTTATTACCAAGTGCTTAACTTACCTATGGAAATAGCTGGCAAACGAGCTGAATATCCACCTGACGGTTTGTGGCTATCGTCGCCCATGGACATCATCAACACCAAAGGCATCACTGATGCGTTGCCAGCCAAGAAAGAGAGAAGATAAAGAAAAAAAAGTATTTTTTTACGCTTTATTAATATTTTAGCTGTAGAGAATATGTCAGCAGTTCTTTATACCGAGGAAGTATTGAATACTGGCATTTGTCCTATTCACAAAGATCTTGGTTAAGAGCTCAGGGACAAAATCTTGGCAGTTAACACTTGACAGACATTCCGTAAGTGCTTACTTAAAACCACAAAGACTGAAATGTGGAAAACATGTTTCGGTTACAAAGTTAGAGAGTCAAATAGCCACTTCCTTGGCGATACTTTAAATGTATGTATATACTAGAAGTTTGTTTCAAATGTCCATGTTCCACGGTGACCATTTGTTATTAAGGAGGTAAAACTCACTTAAAAAATAATTTTATAGCCGTCAATGCCCCGATTTAAAGTATAACCGTAACGATGTAAAAATTCCTTTCTTTTAAACTTCACATCGAGTAATAACATAATTATTAAGACAAATCTCATAATAATATTGACTATAGAAATAATAACAAAAGTAATTTGTTATTGATGGCGTTAGAGCGATCTCCGTGCAACGCGGGTCCAGCTCAAATCTCGGCGGTAATTATAGATGTCATTTATATGTTACGATTTTAATAAATATTTTTAAAACATTTATTTATTACGTAATCACTAATATCTAAGTCACAAGTCGTTCATTGTGTCTAATTTTAACTATACACACGAATAAGGGTTATTTTTCATTGAGTCACTTAGATTCTCTGTTGTAAACTTTAACTACTTTACCAAATCTCTCATTTCTCGTATGTATGTACATTATTTCTCAAAAGATTACAAAGTGTTATTAGTAAAGATAATCTCATAAAAAACATAAATGTGAAATGAGAGCCAAGTTAAAAAAAAAACCCGGTCAAGTGCGTGTCAGGCAACGTGCAATGTAGGATTCCGAAGTAGTAAGTTTATCGACTACTCATTAATTACTTATACTAACATAGCCGTGATAGTTTTCCTTGTGAATTCATGATATAACCTATTTTTAATTTTAGTTAATGTGTTAGTTTTTGAAGTATGTTAGATAAACTAGTGAAATATTTGACTACATTGAGTATCAAAAATTTTTAATGGCCTTTGTTACTTGAAACTCTATCCAATCTTTTTTGTAATGAATAGATGGTATTATTATCGTTCAAATAATAGATCTTTCACATATACCTTTAAGTCCAGAGAAATTAAGTCTTTTGGCAGAGTCGTCTAAGACGTCTAAGATGGCCATTCCAAACGGAAGAGGCCTAGACTAGCATGTGGGAATTTTTGTCCACTAAAATTAGGAATATTTCATGCTTAAGTTGTACATACATATGCAACAACTTAAGTTAATCCAGCTATTAAATCTGTAACCGATGTTAAAGTAAAAATAAAATAAAAATAAGTAAATAACAAGATAGTAGTCGTGCAGTCGTGAGTCGTGACATCTAAATGTCTCAGCAGCGTAGTCGCTCGAAAGACAGATACGAATGTACTCCATTCGCAGTCCTGTTATAGGTGCCGCTACACAATACGACGGACATCGGGTAACAGAGCGGCAAGATTTAATGACCGCGACTGTCCAACGTTGCAAAGACATACCGTTTCGACATGCTACACAATGTGTACTCGAATGTACATGAATTAGGACAAGACTGTACTTTACGTTGATAGTATCAGAATTTTTGTATTGGCGGCTATTAGTACGTTTTAAAAACAGCTTCTTCCTTTTGAATGTGCTTTTAAAATTTTGTTGTGACGTTCTTATGTAGTTGTAGTATTTTCTTATGTACCTACCTACTGATTAGTTAGAAAATGATATGTTTACAATTTAGGCCATTGCATACGTAACGGGTTTTTTCCCGTATGGGCCAGGTTCCGTACGGGATTCAGCTGCGTATGCACTATCGTATACATTTTGTATGAAACGATGTTTCCAAAACTTCACGTCCCGTCCCGTAAGGGAAAAAAGTAAAAACCGTTACGTATGCATTGGGCTTTAGTCTCCAAACGAGAGAACTCGTCAACGGTAAATGTTCACAGACGTGAAATTTCATAGACGCATTCAATTATGATAGCTTGGTCTACACTTTATCATTACCTCATCGCGTCCACCGCGTTCAAGTATAGCTCCTTGTAAAATAACTCCTCAGTGCTCCACATCCCAGACATTAAATTTTGTATGATGCATTAAAACACTTTATTTATAAAATAAACGATTAGTTTTATTTTCCTCAAGTTTTTTCATTTTATCTGGATGACAACCACCTTGCAAGTAGGTACCCAGTGTCAGCCGGGAAGTAATTTATTTACATGTTGACTACATTTTAAACTTCAACACAACGGCTAACATGTCAACTTAAGACTCGATAGATTATTTAACTCAGGACTCGACGGCTAACCATGTCAACTCAAGACATGACGTGACGGCTAACAAGTTAACTAAAGGGCTAACGGCTAATGTTAACTTGAAGCACGACGGCTAACATGACAAAGTAAAGCGTCGAACATGTCAATGACTATAGCGTAAAACATGTCAATGAACATAGCATCGAATTTTGCTCACTACTTCTACTTTTCAAACTGTTGTATTCGGTGAAGAAAACATCGTCAGAAAATCTTATTAAAGTTCTCCATAATGTTCTCGAAGATGAGTAAAGTCTGCCAATTTAACCCTCACTTGACCAACGTGTTAGACCCCGGTTCCCCTCACATTATGGGAGACCCTCGCCCAGCTTTTGGACAGTTATTTGTGCGATAAGGAATATTAGGCACTAAGGCCCAAATTAATTAACCGATCTTAAGATCTCTGCGATTCAGTATGAGATGAAGAAATACGTCAAATCATATGAAATATGTTTATTATTACGGGCTTAAATAAAAAACATACGACATATTTGGTGAATGAAACCATCAGCAATACGGAGTCGGCGGTTAGGTCCTAATCTCCGACACTACATTTCATCCATTCATATCATATTCTCCGCAATATTTTAGGTATTGTTTTTAGGTGAAATAACGTTTCTTTCCTTCTTTCTTCTTTCTTGTTTCTTCTCTCTTCTGTCTTCTTTGTTAGTCTGTGATGCCTTTGAAGTTGTAACGGTGATCACACACCGGTTGTGTTTTGTCGGTTATTTACGCAAACAAAGCACATGGCTTGCACACTTGTTCATTACTTATAGCTATAATAAATACATAAAACTACTTTGTAATAATTGCATCAGAAGGTAGTGCATGCCGTACGCTGGTGATGATCGTTGTTATAAGACAGATACCTCCACCTGTCTATAATTTGATAAGAATCGAGTGTGGTAGGGATGTCACATTCGGATGGCTGGATTTAATATACTTTCTTATTTGTATGTACTATTATATTATTTGTATCTGGTATGCGCTCCGCTTCGGAAAATGTCTTAGTACTCGCACTCAGATTTTTTTACAGAGCTTACTAGGTACAATATATCTGTGTAACTGCATCCAAATTAAGTAGTTGAAGCGTTAAATCTGAGATAACCGAAAATAAACGCATAGACAAATGAACAAAGATCATCATAGATTTCATCTAACAAAAATAATAATAATTAACAAAACTTAAAACACTTCATTCAGTTAAGCTGTGACCACGGTCTACGCAAATGACAAAAAATATCGCCGTACAAAATACATATTTACTTACCTACATAAGAAAAGTGGAACCCATTCATAACAAGGCCGAAATAAACAATATTTTCAACCCAATTTAACTCTCCAAACTACTTTAGAAGGCGTATCTCATTCCATCAAAAACAATGACCGATTGAACGATACAGATACAAAAAGCGAGATACACGTAATAACATAGGTACAAAGAACAATGCGGCCGTCGACCAGATATCTCCTGCGATCTGTCTAATGTCGAATATTCGGCATTTTAAAGGGAAACTCCGGTCAGAATTAGAATACCAAGGTTTTGGTGCAAGTTTTTAGCGGAGGCGGAGCCTTTCGTATTTTGCCCATATTGTAGTCTTTTTTTTATGTAAGTAAATACTCAACTACAATCCCTAAAGTTGGTGACCCTGTCTTCTGATCGAATCCCGTATAAGTCATTTCACCTGGACAAAGAACACGTTTAAATGATGAATAATAAAACTATAATAAAAGTGAGCACATAGATAAGTATAAAAACTTACTGTGGACTATCTCCTTTAATATCACAATTAAACATACACTTTTAACAAATTACATATTTTTTACTACATCAAGCAAAATACTATTACATTTTGATTATGGTAGAGTGTCGTCTACTTAGATGAAAAAACCCAAGCCTTTGCAAAACTCTAAATTGACCTTCATACTCTGCTGTTATCTCCACTAAACGCCAACAACGCCAACAATTAAATCCCACGAAAGGCAAAAGACTTGAAATGTGAAACAAATTGTATCGCAAGTAAAAATGAAGTGAGTAATAGTTTATGACTTGAACCACACACAATGCCATACAAGGTGTTATTATGTAAATGATGAGAGCTGGCCGGTCGCACCGAGTCAACACGCTGGAAGGCTATCGGCTAGCGGGGACGAACGGCGAACGCGTGGCTAGAGCATTCGTTCGCGATTCAACAAACCTTAACTTGAATCAGATGATATTTTTAATGCAAATAGCTTGCAAACGAGCAGATAAATCACCTCGTAAGTGGTCATTTAAATCAGTTTCACCATAAGCATCACCAATGCGTTACTGACTAGGAAAAAATTTTTTTCGACAATAGTATTGTCGACTGATTCTGTTCACTTACATACCAATTACTCCACACACGCAATAAAGACACATACATAAATTATTATTGTTGGTGATAAATAATTATCTGGTGAAGATGTGAATCAAACGCTAGATAAATAACACGCCAACACCACCTGGATACCTGGCGTTCGTCCACAGTTCGGTTCTCGCGTAGTTTTCTACCCCGCACATGTAAACTGTGAAACAAACTTCCTGCATCGGTGTTCCCTCCAAACTATGACATGGGGTCCTTCAAAAAGCGGGTCTTCGAGGCCGGCAACGCATTGGTGACGCCCCCAGTGTTACTAATGTCCATGGGCGGCGGTGATCACTTACCATCAGGTGACCCGTCCGCTCGTTTGCCTGCTTAAGGCATAAAAAAAATAATACGTTAACTAAACAAAAACAAAACATAAAAACGCACATATTTCTGTGAAATTAATGCCGTTGTTACCACACCATCATTGCCGAATGAGTTAGATGTAAGTGTTTGTCGAAAAGTATTTTTCATCGTGCATTTTACTTTTTGTTACAGGAGTTAGAAATACAAAAACATAGACCAAGTGGTAAGAAGCGATGAAATTCAAGATGGTTTAAAGCTAATAATTCGTGCTTGATAAAATATTTATCCAACTTGTAACCTACGACAAACTTATTGTACCAGGGAGGCCTGAGCTTTATTCACATTCAACTATTGACTAAGAAACGACATTCTCAATAATCGCATTGTTTTATTTACCTTGAATTATTGAACTCTAGACTCCTATTAACTGATTAAAATTTTTGTGACAGTCACTATTGACTATAGGTCCGGGTGTGCGTTTGCATGTAGATGATGATAGATAAAGTTTTTTTCTGTGAAGGTCTGTGAACAAGGTAGATATGTATCGCGCTTTAACGAGCTTTCCTTGAGCCACACCTCAATTGATATTTGTATTGTTGAGCGTTATGTTATTCATAGTTCGATAAAATACTTGATTTATTCTCGTGATGTTTGTTATTGGGTAGCTTGAGGTATTTAAGTCCATCAGTTCCTGTCAGCGGAGGCTCGATAAGCAAACTTATTGTTATTTTTTTGGGAGTAGGAGGGACTTCCAACACTTAAATGTTTTTTGAATAATTTTTAAGTAAATGGATGCTTACCTACATATTAAAACATTTAAAAGCCCTTCGGCAGGAATTTGCCAGACGGCTCAAAATAAGGACGTACACATAAGCCGAGACCTCATATAAACTTGTACAACGCCTAGATGACTCCGTTTCTGAGAGAACTTAAAGTGGACATTAGGTACCTATTTTATAAGCACGCAGTTATAGACTTGCAAAGTACATATTATTAAAAATTCTAAAAATAACTGCAATATAATCAAGTCAGTAAAGTCCAAGGCATTTGTAACAATTGTTTTCCATACTATTGTTGATATGATTATGGTACTTTATCGCGGTGACGTCAGCTCACGATTGTACCGCGAAACAATTTAATTGGAGTCAGGATCTGTGACAGTATTGCTGTATTACTGGTTAGTCGCACACACGACGAGTAACTAGAAAAAGAGACAAGCGTTAAAAACTTCGAGGAAAGGATACAGATTCAAAAGTCAATTTAAATTCTCTAAATATCATAGCTGGTTTATTACATTTAAAATGTTTAGTGACCTCGATGATATCAGTTGAAAGTCATCTCAAAAGTATGAAAATCATGTAAAGTATTTATGCTAGTCTAAGCAATCACAATTTTTCGAATTTTAATATTGATTAGTGGTCCTGGACTCGATAATTTTTGCTAAATTAATTTAATTGCTTAATACGTACATTTAACAGTTTTAAATGTATTACTTAAATATTATCATTTTTTAAACTTAATAAACTTTTTAAATTAGTTTATAATACAATTTAAGTTTTTAATTAGTTCGCTGCTCGTTTACTATACGACTAGTCTTTTATAATCTGAGATCTTGTAGTCGATAGTGTTGTGGTCACTCGATACAATTTTATCGATGTACTCATTGGGAAACTAACGCCGTCATATAGAGCATAATGAGATGACGTAATGAAACGTGACGTCGATCATACGAACAACTTCATTCTGTATTTCTTGATAGTTGTATTACGCATTTCTACAATTTTTCATTGTAATTGTATAATAATATAAGAGGAAGACGATGAATTATACATTATGCATTATAAAATACATTATGCTAAATGAAAGGATTTTTTTGACATTTTATTTTAGACACATATCAGCAAGGCTATTCTGTAAGGATGTTTTTGTAACTCGACAGCGGAATCCACGATGAGTTTCAAAATTCCTATTCTATAAAACTCGACAGCACAGATGGCGCCGCAGTGTAGAATGCGGCGGTGAGAAAAACTACTTGTTCAGGCTAATTTGACATGTTTGGTATTCGGTAAGGGATTTATTTGTCTCGATCATCGAATTATGTCACCATCGAAGCTTCTGGCCAATTGTCAAACGAAAAGTGAGCTTCGATTTCAAGATCGTATTTTAGAGAATAGCCCTCCAGTTCTCTTTTCGAATCAGTACAATTATGATGGTGTACCCAAACTGCGATTTAAGCGTAGAGTGAGATTTTTTTACGAATTTTCTTACCTACAAGATATTCTCAATCCACAAGCAGCCGGTTATTCTTTTCTAACTCGACTATCCGTCATAAATTCGCACTGGTACAGTGTGGTGGATGCAGTACAGTATGCTCTGGGTCTCCTCAACTAGGGGGCCATTAATGTAGAAAGAATGTAGAAAAAACATAGCTATTTAGTCATAATTGACGAGGTTTCCATGGTGTTCCAGTTTCACTGTTAAGTAACAGTTAAAGGCCAACACAAAATTCGTCGCACGTCGTTATGCGACGATGGCTGAATGTGCTTTCTGAAACCTAGAAATGCTCAAGAAGTCTTGTCAATAGCGGTTACTAACTGCAGTTGCTTAATTCGGACGACTAGGACTTAGTATCATTAAAGATCGAAAAAGTAGACAGGTATCTAAATAACTGCGGATGTGGTCTAAGAGTGTTTTTAGAAATTACGCACATCAACAAACAATGAGCAATAAAGACATACACACACAGCTAAAACCAGGAGATGGAGAGGACAGGAGAGAGAAAGTGCGTCTATCAGCAACTCGTTCAATGTTCAATGATGGACAGAGTCAATCAATGTTGTTTGCGTTTAAATCGATTCGTGACAAAATCTCATCGCTTTGGTCCTTTGGATAACGCAAGGGGAAGCATATCATTGACTAACACTGCCTCTCTGGAAATCTCAAAAATCAGTTCTTTCAATCAGTTGACCTCCCCGAAAAATCCTATCCTAAACAGATGTGATTCATTGAAATATTATTTTTATTACTACGAATACCAATTGTGCATCGAAGATCATAATATTTTTTTTCAGTCAGATTTGTCCCATTAGTTATTCCATTGCGTACTTGTTATAATTACCAACGACAAGTTTATATTAGTTCATTGCCAAAGACCATAACATGTTCCATTCGTCCATTTTGTTCGTACATTTGAATTTTGAATCTCTCAGTGAGGCACGCCAATTCTTTATGACTCTAATACTAGCTAGTACTTGCAATGTTTTTACAATATTACAATATTTCTTATTGAGGTCTGTGCCTCATAATCTTCATCCTCAACACTTGCAAGTATTCGATGGTACTTAACTTAATACAACTGACTCACGACGATGTCCACTCGTGATCTTGTGACAACCACATTATTTCCTCAACACTTGATTTTCCCGTCACCAATAACATAAGTAACACCATAATTACGTAGCACCAGCTTTCTTGAACCTTGAGTCTATAGCAATAAAAGTTACAATCCATTGAGCAATTGTCAGGAAGGTAAGTGCTTTGCGGTCGGGTGTACGATTGTAAATAAATATCGTGATTGTGCAGCTTCCTGAGACAAGATGACATCATCGATACGATCTCTCGTGACCCGAGTGTCAAGGCTCGTAAAATGTTTCTACTAATGCATCCTCTTCATTAAAGTGATCGAATGATCATAATTCTATAACCGATCGAATGATCATAATTCTATAACCGATCGGTTGATAAATTGGTTCCTTAATTACTTGTGAGGTTATTTTTTTCTTGATGTTTATGTTAGTGCTTAGAACTAGGTACCTACTAACTTAGTGTTAGAATGCCTTGCACGACGATTGACGAAAGACTTTTTCATGTTCATCAAAAATCAATGTTTCATATCGTAATCACCATCTTTCAACACGTAAGTCATGTAACATAATAATTATTAATATTCAGATTATCTAATATATAAAATTCTCGTGTCACGGTGTTAGAAGTTGAACTCCTCCGAAACGGCTCGACCGATTTTCGTGAATCTTAGCGTGCATATCGGCTAGGGTGAAGAATCGGACAAAATCTATTTTTTATCCCACTAAATGTTAAGGGTGGGTCCACCCCTAAATTTTTTTTTTACTTTTGACAGAACGAAGTCTGTCCGAGCAGCTAGTATATCTATAAGTATCTTTTACCTAATAAATTAATTAATTATAACTATAATTGAACAAGGAAAATCGTTAGGTACGTTGTAAGTATATGACAAAGGTTGTATACTTACATTTAGTTTGGGTTGGTGTATAACTTGTTCCTCTATCGCAGGGCTTCATTACAGGGAGCCCTATTACAAACAAATACTGAGCTTCTTGAAACTTCGCAAAAACAAAAAGTATAGAAAGAAGAGATACTTAAACATGATTTGTCAAATAAGTATATTAACATGATACAATAATGGTAAATAGAAAATAGAAAAAAAAAACATAATTAAACAAAACTAAAAATTTATAACTTAAAGTACCCATAATAGTAAGAATAAAACAGTAAGAAATTCCAAGGTTAAGATTTGCAGATACTTTAATTTTAAACTTAACTCGTCGTGGACTGAACACATTTTACTATGATACAGGTACTCACGGTGTGTATATCGATATTTCGAGCCTGTTCTGTTGCATGGATCGACGCGACGCGGAGAAACTTTGAACAGGATGACACTTTACTTCAAGATTTGCAGATACTGGTACAGAAAGTAGCAGACCTATCTATAGACACTAATACACTCAAAGCTATAAACAGATACTTAAAGCTATAAACACTCATATAGCCAGGCATCTCGGTGTCATCCAAATCTCCCAATCTCCACATATCCGGCCGGCATCTATCCAGAGATACGATCGCTCGCGTCGCTCACCGCACAATGGGTCCGTAATTGACAAACCATGACTCGATAAGTCCAGTTCGAGACCCACTTGTCTCAGTCTTTAATGGTTCTTATTTAGTTAGATGTATTTTTTATAGAAACCGGCAAATGAGCTGTGCCTAGGGAAGGTAAATGGTCGTTGCTGTCCATAGCAATAAGGTGAGTTCCAGGAGAAGAAGTAAGATCCTACCAGCCGTGAGTATTATTGAAGTTATTATTATTCGCAAGTAAGACTTTAACGCCCCAACTCAAGAGTCACTAAGGGTAACTTAATTTGTATGGTGAGTCTTTACTAAGAAGTGATTTAAGTTACCGTTGATGATTCTAAGTTGGGGCGTAAGAGTAATTTTTTAAGTCTAAATTCTCTTTTTATCAAAAATTAACTACTTAATTAAAGTAGGTACTTAAATTATCTTATTTACAACAATAAAAAAATAACAAGATAACATAAGACGTACGATAAAAACCTAATTAGTTAGTTGAGTAAAAACTTCACGTCATATCGCAACATTTGCTGGAAAACACATTTGAGTGCACGACGAGGAAAATAATTTTAGCAAATCATTAGATAGATAAATTGACGCGGTATGCTTCGTAAAATGTCATATGTATTCAAAGTCAAGAATATTATCCTTCCTCACTATTATATTGGTGACGTATATTTTACAGCTACATATGAATCAAAGTACATGCTTGATTAGTTGGAGCTCTTAGGCCGTCTCTCCACTAGACGCACTTCATACGCACTCTATCAAAAATTGTTGCTTACTTGCATCTTGTATATGTAAAGTACGAAATCGGTACACGGAGTGTTATCGTTATTTTTGCCTATTGCCTATTTCATAATGCAGCTTGAATTCAATCGTCAAATGAAGCGCCGTGGACAAAAGGGCTTAGAATTATTTTAGGTCGTAAGAGCGCGCTCGCATGGTGATCGCATTCGCAAAGAGCTCATAAAAATCTCTAAAATTACCCATTTTCAAAACTTCCGGAAAACTTTTCAAGTAAAAATTTAAAATACCAAAAGACTGTGTGTTATGTTAAACCTATAAGGCATTTCCTTACCGTTTACTGTGTGTATGTGCGCAGACCCCTCTTTCCCACTGGGCACTCTGGGCACGTGCCCAGGGACCCGTGATCGATAGGGGCCCCCTAGTTCCTGCAAGATCATTAAACGTTAACCGATAATTGTTATTGATAATTTGATTTGTGATTTGTGAATTGTGATTGATAATTGTAATTGTTGAACCTAAATTACTACTGACTACAATACAAATTTGCTTATTAGCTTTTGCATAAATCTAGAGGCTTGCTTATCTACTTTCTTTGTTTATTCTAACAAAATAGTGTTCTGAAAAAGTCATAGGGGTGCCATTATCCTAATATACCCAGAGTCTCCAGTAGATTAAAGACGACCCTGAATGTGCGGACAGTTTCATTCCATTTTAAGTCTTCTGCTCTTCCGCCAGTATGTCAAGTTTCAACTTCCGTCATTGATTACGACCTCAATGGTTACTTAGATGTCACGACCGCTCTTGATCGTTCACGACCGCGAAAGGTCACGGCTAACGTTAGCTACGACTGTCCACATGTCACGGACGCAGTTTCAATTGAAGAATCTTTATGACATGACGTTTTTTGTCTTGAAAATAAGCAGTTTAGCTGGGAAGTCACGAATCATACGTGATGACTTATTTATTGAATTGTTTATATATTTTTATTTATTTATTTAATAATTTATACACACCATACAATTATATACAGAAAAATTAAACTTAGAGACATTTGCACATGGGTATATTGTATATTTGCACATAGCCCTGCAAAAGGAAAATGAAAAATTGGTCTGTAATACCTAACCTAATCAGTAAGCTACTGAACCCAGACACAAATTAAATCGAACTTATTGAGTCTGTGGTCAAAATAAGACAGCCAAACTTTAAATTGCAATGAACGTACATCAGACTTCCGTCACATATTCCTTAAACAACTTAATTAAATAAAAATTCCGATTTGAATCGATACAAAACTCGGAATCGTTTCCAACGAAGCGAAATGAAGACGAATTTAAAAGAACAAACTGACAGTTCTTTTGTGAGAACTACAGCCGATCATTAATCATGCTTTTTTGTCACCTACTCGTGCTAACACGACGAAATTATGTTCTTTGTGATGGCATTGTAGGTCCCTCCTGGATCATGGGCCTAGTCATCTCGGAAACCCATAATTAGTTTTTAAATTGGATGCTTCACAAAAACATCAAAAGTCCCCAGCGTTATTACTGGCTCTACGAACGAAATTCTTATTTCGAATTTTTCGATATTGGATTTGACAAATTACTGCAGCGTAGATATAGATATAGGTACGATATAAATTGCTAGACGGTCGTTAGAATTTGGAGTTCAATTTAAATTGGTGCCTGGAATTTAGAAGCCTTGAGGGAATCGTGATATTGGGAGGATCTTTGAATCTTTTATTTGTTTAATTTGATCAATTTATTTAAGTTTGATTTATTCCACCTACTATTAGAATATTTAGGTTTATTTGTGTCGGGACACTTGGGACTCGGGAGTCTCGGGTCCGTAGTTCCAACATAATAATGTAGAAAATAAAATAAAATAATCAATACCAATATCACTTTCCATTTACATCAAAATTATTTTTCTACGCCATCTACGTACAAGGACTTTTCATTTGTTCCTATTAATTCAAAAAGTAAAAATAAAGGCATAAAATCTCAAATGAGGAAAAAAAAATTTGCAATATTTTACTTTGAATAACTTGCGACGCAGACACGAAATTTTATTAGACTTTTGAGACGACTTTATTAGGATTTTAATTAAATATTAGATTTATTAAACTTTTAAAACAACCGCGACGTATAGAACGCCAAACTGTTCCGAACGAGTTTCCAGCTTACTATATCTCATTTTTAGGGAAAACTCCTAAATAGACTGGACAATATTTATATCTTTACACACTCTCAGTGGTATAGCGTGGGTACCCGCCGCCAGGGTCGACCGAAAATTTACCGCCCCCCAATGATCTTTGCCGCCCCCATATTACTTAAAATATTTTTTTTATTAATAAAAAATGCACTTTTTTGTTTTTTTCATAGCACAATTATTTATATTAACATTGAAATATAAAATAGTTAATTTTAATGTATAACTTTTTTTTTAAATCGAGTGGCTTGCCGCCCCCTCTTCATGTGCCGCCCAGGGCCATGGCCCCCCCGGCCCCCCCTCCACGCTACGCCACTGCACACACTCGTAAATTCTGTATCATTACATTCATAACAAATATAGATTTAAGTCCAGCCTATAGTATTCATAGTCTCTGCGAAATTGCTATCGAAACTCCTTTAACCGTTATAAACTCCCTTCACTATATTTAACTTATAGTCTATTAAAACATGGCGACAAACCCATCAATTTACTATTACAATCAGAGTCTCGCGCAATCGCTCTGAATAATCGTCCATTGTGCATCAATCGAGCATCGAACGCTGACCGTAGTTGTCGCGGATGAAGAGAGCTAATGAATGATATGTGTGTGTCACACATCAGGCCCAACACTTCATTAATGATGCGATTGACGGGACAGAGGAACGGCCATCGTGCGATTGTTTCAGAGCTGGGATGTTGGGCCAGAGAAATAGCGGGTTTGGTGATATTGCGGAGATAAAAACGCGTTTATTATGTACTATTCAGGCATTAAAAAAGTTCTGTCAAACGGGAGATCTGCCACAATTATTGCAGCCTAAACTATAGGGTCACACTGTAAATTCTAGGTCCTAATAATTGCTGATTTAACGCGCGCTAACGATTTTTTGTGGGGTCATGTAAAGAATTTGGTGTATCTTCTACAAACAGTCTATTATAATATGTATTACTTATGAGATACATTGTGTATTCATGCAATGGCCAAGTCAATTTATTTATTTAAAAGATAAAAGATTTTTAATATTTTGTTGTTATGTTAGCTAATTACGTATTATAATAACTTTAATATTTATAATATGGTCACTATTTGATGATGTTAGGTAAGCTAATTACGTAATAACTAAAGACAAAGTAGGGGCTGAATAAATTAACCGACTTGGTATTACATCTATACATACTTATTTGTTATTTATTTATATTTATAGATCTCAAAACTTTTTACGGTAGAAGAAACGGTACGGTACGGAAGAAAGGTACGGCTCATTTTGAGCAATTCATAGGACACGGACCTAAAAAAAGACGGACGTAATCCCAACAACAAATTCTCTCTATTCGTACAAGTACACACACATTGACACTTCACTGCTTCAATCGCGAATCAAAAATTACACACACATGGTAAGCGGGCGGCCATTGCTATGCTTCACTCTCGATTAGACGAGGTTACGTCCGTCTTTTTTTCAGGTACGTGGTCAAATACGAGTAAGTGAACTAGACGTTAGGAACTTTACAAGAAAAAAATTACCACTAACTCATATTTTTCTTGGTCTTCCTTTAATATAAGATACTATAATGTTGCTGAAAAGAATTTGATCCATAGGGACCATTTTGATGACAAACTTGTTGACATTGAAACAGTTTAAAAAAACTTCATCAAACATAAACTAAAAAACGCTGATTTCATAGTCGCATCATGTGAGAAAGACGTATTTAAATCTCCCTGACGTCTTGTTCAGTCCGGGAAGTTTGAATATAATGGCGCCTCCGTGAAAGGTGTCCCTGGAATATAAAATTCATGGACAGATGAATGACAGGGCTCAATGCTGTATTCGTATTCTTTGAAATTCCCAAAGCAGATAATTATGACGACAATTTCAGTGATAGCCTAGCATGATTTTAAACTTAACTCATCGTAGACTGAACACATTTTTAGTATACTATAGGTACTCACGATATATATTTTATTCGCCGATATTTCGACCCAGTTGCAAGGATCGTGATCACGGCTAGACTGCGGTGGCGCAGAGAAACTCTTGACCCCTTGGGTCTTGGGCCGAAATATCGGCGTATAAAATATATATCGTGAGTACCCGTATTATACTAAATATGTGATAGCCTAGCAGTTCGAAAATGTGTTAGTTGTAGAGATCGTCTATTTTAAAAATGAACTGAATGGTGATGCTACTGAAATGATTCTTTTAATTAGCCTGCAAACGAGATGACAATTCAACTGATGGTAGCTATCGTCGCCCATGGATATCAGCGGGCTGATAATCAGCGTCACCAGAGGTGTGTAGTCGGCCAAGAAATAAGGAAGAAAAAGAAAGAAATTGCTCTCAAGCCCTCGGCCAGATCAAACAAGAGGGTGGTAGTCATTTAGGCGGATATGAAATCAATGGCCAATATTAAACCAAATTATAGTAAATACTGACAAAATAATGATCACTGAGTTTCATGGAATAGTAATCGAATACCATCATCATTATACGTTGTTGTTATTCGGTTTAGTTTAATTAATTCTTTGACCTTTAGTTAAACGTATGTTATCTCATGCTTGAAGACTCATTACTTACGCAGTTTTTGCACTATTTTGTTGTTATTACGAACTACATGTTTAATTTTATGTCTTTTTGCGAGTAGTTATCGTGTCATTTTAAGGAAGATTAGGTAAATAATTTTATTATAGTAATGTAAAATAATAGTACTCGTAATAGTAGTTAATAGATTACGAGTTAATTTTAATTATTTATTGCAAACCTCACATTGCGAGAGAAGATTAGATTGCAGTAATGAAGATATATATATCGTAGAAGGCTGGTTTGGAGTGTATGCTTTCGTATGTTCAGATCATCTCTGTAAACCATGTATCAAAGAGCACTTCAGTACTATGAACATAGATCTCTCTCTGTGGGCGTAGTTATATGTCAGGACTTCCAGGATACTAAATAAAACACACTGTTCGACAGGCACAAGGATACGATTCATTTATTGCCTGATAACACCCGGTTTCATGAATTCATACTGTCTACCATAATGACAGTTCTTTTATTTCTTAATTTCATAGATTATACGAACTTATTTGAGACTGCGCCGACATATATATATACATTAATGTAAAATCATGAGGTTCAAATCCATAGAGATTTTTTTTTCTTATGAAAGTTTAGGCATCGCTGACTTAGTTGGTAATAAACTTTGTTGCTATTGTTATTTCGGCGTTTTTTGTTATTGTATGTCGTTAGCCAAGAAATGATGCGACGAGTCATCTACAGTTTATGGACGTCTTTAGAGATGTCTTTGATATTAGTACCCATCAGGCAACAGCGCCTGCTGCCCAAAAGGGCCAAGACTCTGGCTTTATGATTGGCTATTCGACACTGCTATTGAAACACAAAAACTTTCACGGTTTATTCTTGAAGTAAAATGGTATCAAACTGGAAAAGTACAAACACCGCCATGTACAAATACTGCCGAGATTAAATGCGGTACAAAACCTAACGAAGTCCAAACAGAAAAGACCGAGCGTTATTACTTTTTCTGATACTCAGCAAGGTTAAAGAGAAGACTATTGCTTGGACTCTATTACCCAAAAAATTTTACACCCACCGTAGTTTTCCCAAGCAAATACATTTTTCTCAACTTCATACATAAATTCATTGGAGTTGCGTGTTTGTCGATTATCATATAACTACAGCATTTCTTAACGTAAAGCCAGGAAATCTTACATTTGGATTCTCCAAGAAAATTATTCACATTTGGTAAGCAATTCAAGTTTGCCGTTAAAATAAATTCTTGTACATACCTTAGGAGTTGCATGTTTGTCGATTATCATATAACTACATCATTTCTTAACATAAAGCCAGGAAATCTTACCTTTGTCTAAGACGGATTCTCCAAGAAAATTATTCACATTTGGTAAGCAATTCAAGTTTGCCGTTAAACAAATTCTTGTTCCATTTAGGTCCAGGCCATTCTACCGTCAACGAACTCTGACGTCAGGAATGCCTCACTTGAAACCCCACGAAATTCCTAATCAATATCTTCATATTGCGTATTCAAACCTGAGGAAAAAACCTCACATACTCACACGGGCCGTCTATCAGCGTATGACGAACGTTGTCATTTATCTTACTACATACCACAGGGGATAATGCTACTGCAAAATGAGCATTAAATCTAGGGTATTACGAATTACTACAAATTTTTTGGGCAGCATCCTTAATTTTGTTAGTGGAAGACTGAGGCCTAGCTTTGCGGTTGTAAAAGTAAAGGTCATTGGAAAATAGCTCTTAAGCTCAAGTGTTTAAGGATCAGTGTATGGGATGTAGGATGTTGGTGTAATCGTGTGGGTACACGTCGGGATGTCAAAGCGTCGCGAACGAGCGCCGACGCAGGACAGTCTCGTGCTGAGAGCAATCTCAGCCAACCTCGTGGAAAGGGATGGGAATATGCATGAGAAAGTATCGATATTTTGGAAACGAGGAAGAAATGATGGAGAGAACTTTGACTATAGTGTAGATTTTTAATTTTTGAAAGGCGACTTAAAGGGTTCTTAAATATACTTAGATCATCGATTCCATTGCAAGTAAGCCTTTTATAAAATTATCGGATAATTCATCTTGAATTCTCATGTTCTATTGTCATAAAGAATCATTTTGTTTACCATTACATCCATTTTACATAAAGTGGTCAAAAATATCTGTATCATAAGACGTATGGATGATTGTCGACCAATAAAGATCTGGTGAAAATGCTTGTAACACCAGAAATAGAAATGAGTTGAGTATAGGGTAGTTTTGAGTCGATATCGATAACTTGCACACAAAGACAATGACGACATCATTACGGTCTCCGCGGGGCGCTGGGCCAGAGAGCCGAGACAATCTGTCAAATCGAAAGAATCACAACCCAACTTGTACCGCCGTCCTATTAATCATTATTTCGGCTTTTTTTTACAATTTCTGAACGTGTGTTCTCTCGGGTAATGGCTACTATTCTGACGCTATTCTCACAAAAGCCAAATTAACCGCTTAACAAAACCCCATAAGGTTTATTTTGCAGCAATCCTTAGGCCATATATGCATTCGTTTGGAGCGAGCGGGCCTTTTAAACAATACTTGTCGCTTGATTCCAAATGTCATGTTTTCAATGATAAAATCTTGACGAAAATTTTTGTTTGACGGGGTCAAATTATACAAGCTCTTCAATTACATTTGACACAGTTCGCGTGCAATGGCGGACTTGTCAATTTGTTTTCTCAGAGTGAATATTTAGATCAGGTATCAGTTTGATTAATTTGATTATGTTTTGGCATGTCGAAAACATTTGCGTCAACAATGCGAAGGTTTGGCCCGTACGTTGAGAATTTTTGATCATGAAAACAATCGTTGGCTTGTTTCGGTATTACTTAGTTACGTCTAAAAGTTTTGATTAAAGGTTACTGTAGAACATGCAGGCATAGCTGGGGTATAATGTAACAAAGTTCCATCCAAGCGATGGCCAATTGTTAATTTAATTTTTGTGTTTGTTAAGTTTCCAATTTTATGTTGTTTTCTCTGACCTTTCCAAGATATAAGAAACGTCTTTAACCGTTCCCTGCAAATCTTGGTGCATTAAGTTTTATCTTAAAGTAATTTTGGTTTTAATAGTAATATTTAATACTTTAAATAGACTGCTAGAAGGTACCCATCACATACGATAAAATAATAAGTTTTCTATGAAATAATTTTTTTTATATGTTCTTATGTAAACATCTTGTGTAGGTCTCCACCTTTCGTTAACATACACCTACTCATCAGGTCTCGGACATATGACTAGTCAAGATAGCATCTCATCATACTGACCCTATGACCTGTGATGTTGATCAGCTAGGCTACGTTGTCTTTGCAATAAGACAGATGACTGATGACGTCATTGTCTTATACCATCACGATTGACGCAACGTTTCAGTCGTGTCGTGGTTTCGGGGTTGAAGAATTAATAAAGTTATAGAATAGGTAGATGAGATGTAGAGTACAAAAATATGTTTATAGTCGCTTGAAGGTGTAAAAAATCAAACTGTTCAAACGCTACGCAAAACACTAGGTCACACAAACTGTGGTCTGTAATTGGATGGATGAACGTCAATGGCACATGGCAAATAAAGCAGTCGGTCTCGGTTGTTATCGTAAGATACAATATAAGATAATCCATGTCGGAGGCATTCGGATAGTTTGAAAACGTAGGTTGGCCGCTATCCCCTCCCCCACACTGAAGCAGGGTGCTCTGTGACCATAAATCAGTTGCAGCCATGAAGTCGATTGATGAAGATAATAAACATAATAATAATAAACGCTTACACACTCATACCCCCTGCAGTAGGTTTTTGCCTGTGTCGCGGGTGGCATGGACTACACATATACATAATTATGACACATACATACATATAACACATTGTGATGTTATTGTGATAACACCCATGACCCGAGTACAAATATTTATCTGTCACATAAATATCTACCCCGGCCGGGAATCGAACCCAGGACCCCTCGCTTCGCAGGCAGGGTCGCTACCAACTACGCTACAGGGTCGTCGAAGATGGTTATGTACTTTCAATTACTGCACATAAAATAATTAATTTATCTATTAATTAATATACGCTCTCTTCTATACGATTCCTAGCTCTACATCTGGGCGGCACCTTGTCCCTGGCTCTCGCCAACTCTGTGGGAACTTCTAATTGATTTCCTACTAATGTTGTATGCTGAACTTTTTGTTGGCATTACGAATCAGTCTTCCCAGTACAACCAGTCAAGTAAGTCACGCTCGAGAGACAAGGGTTTTCCTTAAGAAAATTCTAATGAAGTGTTGTCATTGTCTGTTCTGTTCTTGCTATGATACTGATAACCATCTGTTTGATACATGACCTATCGGTTGCTTTGTTAGCGCTGGAAATGACATCAGTCACTTCTAGTATTATTGTAGAAAAAATGCCGGCAAAAAGTGACAATAAAAAATAAACATTCGTAAATTGTCGATATTAAAATTGCAAGCCTTATCTATGGATCAAAGATATATGTAGGGGTAAGCACAGCTACGACCTATTACTATGAAATATTTTTGTAGTAATTTTCACACTACTGATATTTAACTAATGCATCACCTCTCAGAATGAAGAACGAAGAACAGGACATGGGAAGCAGCAGCTGGTTCAACACTCAGGTTTATTAAAAAATTAAAACTCTTTCTTTTTCTTCTCTCTTTCTTGGCCGGCAACGCATCAGTGATGCCTTTGGTATTGCTGATGTCCATGGGCGACGATAGCCATTTACCATCAGCTGTCTCGTCAGTTCGTTTGCCGGCTACTTGCATTAAAAAAATATTTTTAATAATAATTCTTGTCATACCATAATCATATTATTATTCATATAACGACTATCTATAAATATGGGGTATATTTATCCCTATAATATATATATCTCTATAATATTGTTACGTCCGACTCGTAGGTGGGTTCGTAAAGATTTGGGGTTCCGTTTTTCCGCACGAGGTTCCGTGGTCCGTAACATTATAGCTCTAATTTAATTTAAGGTTCCCATATCAAACCGCAATCCAAGGTATTTTATACCGTCCGTGAGCTTGGGATCGTCGGCTGTAGAAAAATATAATATAAATAATCTACCTTTAGAACTGTTAGCTGAACGATATCAACATTTTGACAGCGACTACTTAACTTCCTTGTTGTAATTTTGAATGTCGTACAAATTGCACCAACATATCACGTTATATATATACCCCTATATCGTTGATCAATCAATCAAAATTAACATTATAGATTTACTACGATAACTTTTGACCACTAACATTATTATTTCTTCCTCTCTTTCGTCACGATATAAATAGATACTAGGAAATAAGTTTTAAACCAACGCAAACTGTTACCACTCCCTGTAAATAGTAAGATGGACGCTTTGTTGTAAGAAACAATGAAACTTAAGACTGGAGATTGAGTCCACATCCCTCGCTTCTTCCCCTGAAGAATGGAATGCCTGGTACCTCCTGTAAGTTAAGCTGCTAGAGTATCGTATTAGCAAGAGTACGGCAGCTAGCCAGGGTGTCACTCAAAGGCAATAAGCCAGTAATAAAACTTAGTAGTAAAATTTATAATTATAATTCTTACACAAATCTCTACCAACAAGCCGAAGGATCAGATTTTGACGAATATTAGGACACCTAGTGTGCCGGCATAGGATTAGAAGAAGAAACGTGTAAACTGTGAAACGAACTTCCTGCATCGGTGTTCCCTCTAAGCTATGACATGGGGTTCTTCAAGAAGCGGGTCTATCGTCATCTTCTTGGCCGGCAACGCGTTGGTGACGCCTCCGGTGTTGCTAATGTCCATGGGCGGCGGTGATCACTTACCATCAGGTGATCCGTCTGCTCGTTTATCTGTTCAAAACATAAAAAAAAAACAGTTATTCCGTTTCATGGCAACAAAACGGCGAAAGCAACATATTTTAAACATAAAATGTAATTCATAAAAGCTTTACGTAACTTCTACGATAGTTATACTTAATAAGTTCTATTATTTCTTCTGTGGTTATACACATTAAATGGATTGTCTGTTCACTTGTTCGGTATTAAAATAAGTTATAACCAACCAAATCATCAGCAACGGTTATGCAAATAAAAACGACAACATAGGCTAATCTGCATATCGAATTGTCTCGAAACAATAGCGCATATAAAATTGGAACAAAACCCTTTCTTATCTGTACTTAGTCGACATCGACGAAATCTAATGTCGCAAGCAAGGCCGTGTGAATCCGAGTTGTTGGCTAACAAAAAAGTGGTCAAGACCGTACATGATAAAATGAAATGGTTTCTTGTGAAATTTTGTTAAAAATAACCTGAATGATAGGACTTATAGGGTTATAGGATACCTACATTAGGACTTAAATACAGATATAAGGACAAGTATGCGTCCTGCTTCCTACTTATATAATGTGAAAGTTTGTACGGATGTTTGTTAATCTTTTTTAACGCAAAATCTACTGACCGGATTTTCATAAAACTTAGCACACGAGTCTCTGTATATAGATACGTTATGCGCTTACAAATCAACAAAAAATCTATTCCGAAAAGAACTACAACATACAAACGTATCGTTTTGTATTGACAGAGCGAATATGAGCAGAACGGTCAATTGTTCTTACGCTCTTCATCGTCGTCGCGTCGCGTCGCGCGGCGCGCTAGTGACATATCTACCTCTTTTTTTACATTATAATATCACTGGTGTCTGCTAAATTTTATTCATGATCTGGATTGAGCACTGCTTGTGAATAAAATCTAATATATAAAATTCTCGTGTCACGGTGTTAGAAGTTGAACTATTCCGAAACGACTCGACCGATTTTCGTGAATCTTTGCGAGCATATCGGCTAGGGTTGAGAATCGGACAACATCTATTTTTCATCCCCCTACCCTTAAAAAATTTTTGGCAGAACAACGTTTGCCCGGTCAGCTAGTCGTATATATTAGTATTATCCAGCGGATTTGCGTTCGGTAGATAGGTATGCTGCGTAAATGCTTAAAGCTTGAGGTTAAGTTAATACTTGCTGTATTATGTAACCTATTGTTATTCTAACTCGTTATTTATACAGTGATCTATGAGATAAAATTATAATACGTCATTTTTGAATGAGTTATTAATATCATTACAATATTTTAAAGATGCTATTTTGTTGACGACGGAAAATATTTTGACAATTTATATAATTTTGGCTCTAAACATTATGATTTGTTAATATCTGATTATAAGTACTCCTATAGGATCGATAATAAGCAAACTTCTCGACATTCTGACTGACTGAATGAGTAAATTTGACCAGAAAAGCGATCATTTCAGACGAAAATGTCATACCTAATGCTTCGATTTTCATTTTATGGATCGATTTATGAAATATAATTTTATTTTATGCATCAGTGCATTTGTTCCGTGCGTTGATTAATTAACACGAATTCTATTTTATGCATCGAATTACCTTTCAACTACACACCTTTCAACTAACAGGTTATCTTATCTCACACGGTACCCTAATACCGACCAATATTTCTCTGTGCTCTTATTAAGAGAGGATCGGTCATTTATAAAATTGTCTAGCTTTAGGCAATCGCCGACTGTTATGAAACGCATTGCCCCATTGTCGGTAATTGTAACGTCATTTTCTCGTCAACTCGCAATCACACATGCGACCTTTCTAATACTTTACCGTTTTAAATATACGATGACAGCAAATTGTATATTATTATAATGCATAATGTCACTGGCTAACGAATGATTTAGTTTTAAAAACTAAATTTACACACTTACATATACTAGGTACAAGAAAATATTGTTTTCTGTATCTACTGGCTGAAAATGAAACTAGCAACTAGCAAGTATTTTTTTTACATTAGATAAGTTAGTGCTTGACAACGATCCCACCTGATGGTAAAAATAGTTCCTCAGTTAACAAAACTTGCAGAGTTGAAAACTTTCGACAATTTTGTTGCATACAACGATAGACGAGATAGTGAGCGGAAACATAATGTACCAAGGTAAATTGATGACTAACTTTTATTTTCAGACAAAAAATGTCGTTAAGACATGTCAGAGGTTTTCTGACAACATAAAAACATCCGTTGGTGTTATGGTAGAAAATGCATGAAGAGCATGTTAGAGAACGCTTTAGAAGCCAAAAAATTAAGATAGGGAAAGACAGAGAGTTCTTCAAGAGACCCGTGTTTTGCAGTCTGTCGCTAATAGTTGAAGCGATAGATTAAAAACAATCGAACAGTAGCTATGTAAGTTATGTTGATGATTAAATCTATTGCGTTTGTTTAGAGATTTTATTTTGTTCTCTTTATGACTCTTACTTCAATCGCAACTCTTTGTTTATTCACCCATTACTAAATAAATTTTATCGTTTCATTTTACGTTCAAGTCATACAAGATTTTATGGTTATTTTTATTGAATCCAATGTCTTTTGAGTCAACCGGGAATTTGATGAAACGGAACGCCAGATATGTGACTCATGAGCTGATCACATTCCGAGTTTAAATTTAAATAACAGGTGACCGAATGAAAGATTGGTTTTGTGATAAACTGATATTAAATCGACTTCTGTATTATGTAAGTGAACAATTATCGGTTTTAACGTTAGTAGTAAATCCATCGATAGTTTTTCATTGTGATGCGATTCAAACACATTTGCTAGACAGTAATGTACATTGATTTTATAATTGTAGACATGAAGATTGAAATACGTTTGAGTAAAGGCAGAAATTATCTTGATAACAATTACGAGTGATGTAGAATTAATTTATGAGGGTATTGTTTTATAATAGCAAAGGTTTAGTTATAGTGACAATTGATTTAGTAGACTTAAGCTTGTCTACTGTGGTATATTAGTTATTAATTTAATCACAATAATAGTTATTATGCGTTACTTAATTTCTTCATCAACTTTAATGACTCTTAACAATGATTTAGTTTTAAGACTTAAATTTGAAAGTGACGAACAAATCTACTTATTTTTCTTATAGTGTGGATGTGAAAGCAATTCGACGTAGCTTAAAAGTTAGCTCCGTGACCATTAATTACCATATGAGGATTTTCGCTAGTATGTGACGATTAAACGACGAGAATTTTACGAGGCCTTATCTAGATAGAAAATAATTGTGGACAAAAAATAACCAACTTTTTTGAATTTGGTTGAATAAAGACATTCTAAGAATTTTAACTGAGAATATAATTCTTCCCGAATACCATCTCACGTCTTCATATTCAACTTGACATGACCACAATGCAGGATGCTAATATCAGCTGGTTGTAATAGAATTACGAAACCTCTAATGCTCTAATCGCGCCTCAATCTTGAGAAGAGAATCATCAGACGTGAGCAGGAACCCGGTATTATGCGGTATATTTGCAATGTCGTGTGCCTGGTATTATTTATCGTATTATGCGGATATTCATTCTGGTCGGGTTATCTGAACAGTGGGAAGGTCGAAGATGTAGGGTGATGGAAGAGAACCAGTATAAAAATATTGACGTAGGTGATCCCATAACAGTCTTACTTTTTTCTTTACCGTATTATTTATTTATTTAATTAGTACGGTCAACACCAATTACAATAACCACCAAATACACGAGCAAAAGAAAATAAAATATTAGCTAACAAAACAAAACAAAAAATAAAAAAAACAGTGTCAAATCAAAGTCTCATTCAAAGGTCATAATATAGAATAAAACATGAAACTTAATACAGTAAATTAATAATAACAAGATAATAAGATAGTAAATTTAATTTCTAATAATTACGACAAATATAATGTGAGCAAGATTATTAACCCACTTTCTCTGTTTAGGTGACCGATGATCACAATATTAATACCCATACCTACTAAGCTATGTAGATTAATGGTAAAGAGAAAGATGAAGAAATTAGGTCATAGGGGAATTAATGAATCCTACATAATCTATTACTTTATGGCTGTGTACTCTTGACCTGGTCTTCCTGAGGTAAAACAAAAAAAAATGTTGTCATAGCTCTAAATAGATCAACGTGAAAGGCATGTATCGCTAGAACACAAATCACATACCTATTATACACAGGGCGCTGCAGTAAAAATAACTCTCCTTTAAGAATTCAACATCTAAAAACGCGTTCTAATTGTGTCATTTCTAGCCATGGTCTATATATCCGCACCGAAATCCTTTAGAAAGTGGTCATCGGTCCAAGTTAGAAAATTACTTACATGCCAAAGCAATTTCCATAAACCGCAAGGGAGTATGGGCAGCAAATAAACAGTGGACTCTTTTGTGCCGTACCGCCGCCATGCCGTCGCTATACCGCCTCGCCGCCGCAAGATTGCTCGAGAGACATTGTCTTGGCTGATCGACTAAGCTTCCGCCTTGCGCCGTCTGCTTATTAAAAATACACTTACGACCTGGGACTACCTGCGTTGCTGCTGCTGGCAAGGACACGATTATGTCAAAGTCAAAATGATAATCATTCATATAAATAACGACGCTTGAAAGGCAAAATTTACCAAGCGACATGTTGACAACTTTACACTAGAGCATTTTAATTTTTTAATTTTAGAAAATAAAAACGTAAAAAATCGCTGTACTAAGCATTTAAACCGCATTTAAAATTCATTGGAATTAAGTAGCTTGGTAAATTTTGCCTTTCAAACGTCGATAAGTATCACTGATACACTTATGCATGACAATATTTTAATCTATGCACTATGAATATGACTACTACCATCATATTGTGTCTGTCTTTTAAATGTTTGTCAGGAATTGAACCTGCGAGGGGTAATCACGTTCACTATCAATGGGCTATAAAGTATAGATAATTATAATCAGGTGTAGTAGGTATATATTGCGACATAATTATATTCCACTTTGACTTATGTAACTTATGCCCCGACTCAGAGTCACTAACGGTTAGTTAAATCGCTCCTTAGTATAGATTTTATAAGGTGATTCTTTATAAATTAACTGTATCGAATATGTAACCGATTAAAGTAACTGTTAATGACTCTAAGGTGGGGCGTTAATGCCATGTAAGTTGAAACTTAATGAATACTGAATTTTGCTATTTTTATCTTTCTAGCTAGCTGCCTCCTTTCTAAGATAAACCATTTAATGGTTTTTACGCGTTTCGGCCGAAGTATAGAAAAGCCAGTATCAACAAAAACATCCCACTTTCAGTGTTACTGAAGTCCCTACACTACTTACTTCACACTGACTTAAGCCCAATGCATACGTAACGGGCTTTTCCCGTACGGGAAATTCGATCGTCACCGACGATGTTTTTCCCATCCCGTGCGGGCCACGTTCCGTACGGGATTCCACTGCGTATGCACTATCGTGTACATTTTCTATAAAACGATGTTTCCAAAACTTCACGTCTCGTCTCGTACGGGAAAAAACCCGTTATGTATGCATTGGGCTTTACCCTACATTCGTACACTTACCTGCCTTACCTTACCCTCTCTACTTTACGCTTTGTTACCGGCAACTACATTAAAAAATATTAATTGAGTTCAAACTTGCACGTTAAAGATCGTGTTTCGGCTGGGGGCTTGAACTGGGTTCTTTCTTTCTTTTTCTTCTTTCTTTCTTGGCCGGCAACGCATCGGTGATGCCTTTGGTGTTTCTAATGTCCATGGGCGACGATACTTACCATCAGATAGATCGTCAGCTCGTTTGCCGGCTATTTCCATAAAAAAAAGATTACCCCTGAAAATATGAAACGCGTTGTCGTGTTTTCGATTAGGTACCTACATATTATTATAATTGCAATTCTGATCCCTGTGAATAATCTGATCCATCGACATTATTATACAGCTTATCGAGTCATAACACTCAAGTGTCGGCAAGCATTTGTCACTCACGGACAGTGATAATACCACTATCGCTATAATCACGGACGAAAGTGGACAGTGTGTTCGTTCCCAGCGGATTTTTTTATTATCCTGCCATTACTCGATAGCGACACATGACCTTCGTGATATATAATTAAGGATCAAAGTTCAATGAAATACGTGCCACAAGTAAATCCAGAGTATTCGGTACTCATCGATCATCTAAAGTTATAAGTTTGTTGGTGATCAATTGATTGATTTTTTATTCTGGTTTATTTGAATATTTTCCAAGGAATTTTTATCCTATTTCCTATTTCTACTAATATGAAAGCCTGTGAGGATGTTTGTAAGTCTTTCTTGCAAAAAATACCGAACGGATTTTAAGAAGAGGTTTTTGGAAATATGTATATTCTCTAAAGTGGTAATATAAAAGGTAGGTTAAGGGTCCATCCATAAATTACGTCACACTAATTTCATGACTTTTTGACCCCTCCCCCTCTCCTTGTCATAGCTGGTCACATTTGTGAGACCTCCCCCCTAATGTGACGTCAATTAATATTATGAAATTTTACACCTAGAAATTTTTTAATTAAAACAGCAGTTCCAAAATAAGTATTTTTCCATTAATTGTTTTTTAATATTTACCTATACATACAAATTATTCAATTTTGAAATGTGACGTCACGAAATTTAGGACCCCTTCCCACCCCTTATCATAAAATGTCACACTACATCGACCCCCCCCCCCCCCCTGACGAGTGACGTAATTTATGGATGGCCCCTAAAGTAAGTTACAAAAGTAAAACATAACGTTGCAAAAACTCAGTAAGAAACACAGCAAAGTGTTTCTACCCCTAATAAGTTACAATGTGTGATTGATCAGCTGTTCGCAGTGCTAGACGACAGTTAATAAATCGCACCCCACGGAAATCTTGGCGTGCGGTTCGAGTGACAGGCGATTTTCTAAACTTAACTATACGCTTCCCGCCCACGTCCGATAATCGGTGACCGCTTTTTTGTAGGAGAAAAATAGAACGTACTGATAGCAATAGTCGGTCAAAAAGTCGGTCAGAAATAATATGGAAGAAAAATCGGCCCGCTTATCGGTCCTACAAAAAGACTGACGTGGGCGGGAAGCGTTATGAAGAGGCAAGTATGTATTGATATTTTGCTTGTTTATCTATACTCTATACTAATATATAAAGAGGAAAGATTTGATTTTTTTGTTTGCATTGAATAGGTTTCGAAACTACTGAACCGATTTCAAAAATTCTTTTACTGTTGGGAAGCTACACTATCCCCGAGTAACATAGGCTATATTATAATTTCAAAAAATTAGGGATCCTTAATAAAACTCCAATAATGTAACCCAAGGTGTAAAAAAAATAAGAAAACCGAAGCAAAGCGAGGGCGGTTACTCGTAATGAATAAACTGAAAAACTACTGGACTGATTTGATAATTATTTTGAAAAAAACAATATAATGCTCTTGTTTTTGTGTATCATGGACTATATTTTATTTAAAATAAATTAGGGATCCATACGAAAACCGAAGCAAAGCGAGGGCGGTTACTAGTGTTTTATATAAATAGTTTACACACAAGCATACGAGCTACGTATAAAAAATTAGGTAATATTCACCACCATGCAAGTACCGTAGGGATTAAACTGAGTGGTCAAGGCTAATGACCATTGACAAGAGGGACCTGGCTGCAGAGTTTCGTCAGTTGTTTAGCAGGTACATCCTTCCACGAGCAGGGAAGGTTAGATAATACTTTATGATGGAGGGAACCCCAATAAAATCTAATTTTCTTTAAGATTTTACTTTAAATTTTAATTTACACCTCTGTTGCAAAAAACATATTATGGTTTCCGAGATAAAGGGGGAGGGGAGATGGTAAATTTTTGGCTTTTATATTCGTTCTTCCTTGAATAATTTGAAAGCTATCCATTGTAGAACGAAAATTTATTTGAAATCCTTATAATAAGCCCTTTCATTTGACCATACCACACGATACGATTTGCAAAACAATTTTTGTTTCATTTTGATTTCGTTAATTTTCAAAATTCCGTTGTTTACTTTATACCTTCGTCTTTGGGTCACAAAAAGACACATAAGTACCAAATTTCAACTCTTTTGGTCCAGTAGTTTTGGAAAAATTAATCCCTACGGAACGGAACCCTAAAAATTGGGTATTTTTTATAAACGGAAACAAAATTATAACTATACTACAGGTCTATCGTACTATTTTCGACATTATTGAGCAATTTAGTCATAGCAATTTGTCAAACTTGTAATTGTTAAAAATAATAAATAGCTTCTGGCTTCATACTTGCACCACGCGCTAACAATTCCTTCCGTCTTGAAAGTGTGCGCGTTGACACACGAAATTAATATTGTAAATGAAATAAGGGAGAACGGAAAGTGTCTTTTTGGTTCACTTGTTAATTTTTCAAGATTGTTTTTAATATTTCTTATTTGTCGTATATTTGCTAATTCGTTACAGCTTGTAGGGCTTTTAATTTGCTAAATTGGGTTAGGGGTTAGTTTTCTAGGCCACTCAATATAACCAAATTACTCTCCAATATGTTTTAAGTGTGTCAGTGTCCTACACGTCTCCCAATTAGCAGCAGTTAGTGAGATAATTATAGTTGATAAAAAATTTAAGTATATGTAATGACAACACCGGATAGGTACATCAAAAATATGGGTTCAAATCAAACTTCAGTTAAAGCACAGAACAAATAATAGTACTTAAAATAAGTAGTTAAAATTTTTTACTCAAAATAAGGAGAGACACGACAATCACAACTGAAAGTTCATAGATACGAAAATCAATCGAAAGTGTATATTATATAGATATATCGCACAAAAGGTTTAGATATACAACAATACAATAATGTAGATAACAATCGCACAAATACGTTTCGATTCGGACCGTTCACATTTAATTTAACTCTGACAAATTACAACAATGCGGTGGAATTCGTTTAAAATTACCGTCCTTTAGTTAAATGTCGCAGAGCGATTTCACAGGCATTTATCTAAAGTTAATCTAAGAAGCATGTTGGTGAGTTTCAAGTTGAAAGGACAAGGGCAGACGCTTAAGGTCACGTAGTTCCGTAGTAAAGGTATACAACTCATACATTTTACAAAACTTGTATTATGTAGTTTTACACGTATTTATATTTAATTGAAGTTTTATAGTTAGCATATAAACATAAGATTAATCTTTGTAATATACATAGTTAGGTGTAAACATTAAAATTTTATAATACTTGTATTGGGAAGTTTTCAGTAGTGTTTTGTTTTCCGTTGCATTACTGTGATAATTATGAAGAAATAAATATAATCAACTAATCTTGGCACATTTGAGATGTGTAGGAAAAAAAAACAATTTTAATACTCAAAAGATAAATAAATAAATACGATAATATTATAACGCTCATTTTTTTTAATACAATAAAATCAATTATTTTTCACTTAAGTCATTATTGCTACAATGCCGAGTTGTCACCCTACAGACCGCAATCAACGTGTCTACCCTGAATGACACGTGCCACTCACTTATCCGAGTAATTAGACCAGTGTACACATTATTATAGTTAGGTACATTTTGTGGGTTAACTTTATTATTCTGCAGGACTTTACTTACCATCAAATGGGATTGTAGTCAAAAATTGACTTATAATTAAAAAAATAAAGACTGATGTGGAAGTCTTCAAGAAAAGAGTGAATAAGCTTTTACCAAGTTACACCATCTCAAACTGTATCTCTTCTTACCATCAGGTGGGATTGTGGTGAAACATTAACTTATCTTAAGTAAACGTAAGTACCAAATAAAGAAGTCTACGCCAGTGATATTATAATGTAAAAAAGAGGTAGATATGTCACTAGCGCGCCGACGCGACGCGATGACGATGAAGAGCGTAAGAACAATTGACCGTTTTGCTCATATTCGCTCTGTCAATACAAGACGATAAGCACGCTTTTGTTGTTGTCAGAAGTGCTTGACATTTGACATAGGTACAGCGTTAAAATGCCTTCGTGTATTATACCAATGTGATTGGTGTAGTGAAACAAAATATATACGTGTGTGTGTTGTAGCTCTTTTCGGAGCAGAGTTTTTGGTTGACTTGTAAGGGTACAACGTATCTATATTTTTGAAGTGAAACTTCTATATAGAGGGGGCCTTAGGCGATTTCTGTCACGAAAAAGCGTTACCGCGAAGTGACGTAGACGATATATCGCGTGGAAATATTTAAAGTAAATCTATACCAATGTATAAAGAGAATAAACGAATAAACTCAAAAACTACAGAACTGATTTTTAAAATTCTTTCACCATAAGTATGCTACATTATCCCTGAGTAACATAGGCTATATTTATTTCTAGAAAAATTAGGGATCCTTGCTAATTTTAATATCATTGGTCTACGCTTACAAAGTCAAACATGTGTGATGTGAGTACTGCCTGGGTGACAGGTGTTATGTAAATATTATACATTACCATATAATTTGTCTTTTAATATTTTAACCAAGAAAAAATTAAATAAATATTTCTGTAAAATAAATACGCCTGTCCCAACCGAGAATCGATTTGAAACCATTCACTCAAACTGAATTACCTACGTATCTTCTAATGCCCAATAAGTTACCGAAATTTCGTTCGTACGAATTGTGAATAGAATAAACGTGCTGTAAATAATGTGTCTTTAACCATCATCATCAACATATATTATATAATAAAACTAACAGATCGATGTCTGTACATGGAAGATATTAAAAAAAAACTTGCCTATAGATATTTAAAAAAACCTTTCGGTAAGCCCACACTCCAAGTACTAAGGGTATTTCGAGTGTGGGCTTACCGAAAGGTTTACCGAAGCGAAGCGATGGCGTTTACTAGTTGAGAATACGTTTAGAATATACATTGAAGTATTATTACTAGCATATAGAACCGACACCGCGAACACAATGTATGTCCCAACGAATTGGCGCCGATCGGCTTCAATTTTTAATGGATTCGTTCGATTTTGAAAGGAGAACGGGGGCTCAGTTTTGAAAATAGAACCTCCCGGTGGGACACACATTTTGTTCGAGATGTCTGTTCTATGACATTATACTTCAATGAGAATATACTGGTAAATACGTTTCTTTGGTCTCATTATTGCACCCGATTCATTTCGATTGACAGTTGCTCTATCCCCGATACGTAAGCTTTTGTGACCCGCATCACTCGTTACAGACTCTGAAGACTAAATCCCTCATTCCCTGTCTCCAATAAATCGCTGATCCCTTTATTCCATTCAGATAAAACATTAGTAGTAATTATGTATAAACGATACAATTTACGTACGCATGAGATATTGATTAAAAGAATAATCATTTACCAAGAAAAAAATAACCGACTTCAAAATAACTCAAAAACTACTCGTCCGATCTAGCTCAAATTTAAGTAGGACTACGTTACAAGCACCAGCTTTCGATTAAAAAAAGAATCATCAAAATCTGTTCACCCAGTCGAAAGTTCTGAGGTAACAAACATAAAAATACAGTCGAATTGAATACCTCCTCCTTTTTTGAAGTTTAAAAATATATCGTAAGGGAAACTTTCATCCTACTAATATTATAATCTTGAATGCTTGTGAGGATGTATGGAATGTTTGTTCTCTTTCACGCAAAAACTACTGAACGGATTTTCATGAAATTAAAGCAAACAATAGACTATGATCTGAAATAACATATCTATAGGGTACATATTATCCCGGAAAACGCAAGCAGAGCCGCAGTTATAGCGCTAGTATTATATTTCCAAAAGTATATATATTCTGTATCATATTTCCAAGAGTCTGCAATGAAGTCTTTATTTCATGATGTAAAAGTTCCTAAGTCGTTAAGCAGTTGTGGTTTGTGAAGATAAATAAGATTTCAATTTTAATGTATTAAAATCTCACATAAATATATAAATACATAAATGGTAATGAGAAAAGTAAAAAGAAAGAAAGAAAAAAAAATACATTTATTTGCAAAAGATACACTTATGCTTACCTATACACAACTTATATACACAAGGCAAGAATTAAACTTATAAGTGGACCCTTTACAAATTGGAGCCTGCTCAGCATTCTCAGCGCTGATCTTCCGCAGGATCCGTTAAATTATGTCACGGAGTTCCCCAGCACACGTTTGTAGTACTTAATTTAATAAAAGTTGTATACTAGTTATAATACAATATATACATAAAAAAAATAGATTTATTAGACATTTCTATACGAAAAAATACACATAATATGAAGTGAATTTAAAGCGTTATCCTTTAGCTTCTTCACAATAAATACCTCCTATCAGTACCAGTAAAATCAACTTACGATCAAGTACCTAAGTGTGCACCCATAAATAAAATTATCTCCAAAATGACCAATTTATTTATTTTTGGAGACACAGGAGTCATACCACCTGCACTCAAGTCTCGTACCGAAGCTTTTAGAAGCAGTCCAAGATTCTGATTGAGGTACTTCACATTCCGTACTTAGAATATTGTACTTTAAGTACGAGAGCCACGGTATAAATTAACATAAACCACCAAGATTGCTGACAAACTGCTGACAAATACAAGTTTGTGGTCATCTACAAAGTTGAACCTTAAGGTGTTGACTATTCGGTTCAATTTAATAAGTGAAACGAATTCCTGGATAAATTTGGTAATGATAAACTTAATAGCAAGTTCTATGCAGCAGGTAATGGGGTTGAATTTCGTTTGGGATGCGTCGAACTTTCTTGGCGCCACGCTTTGTCATGCCGATACGATCTGTATCCGGTGCAGTTTCGGGATGAAAATATTTTTACTTATCTTAAGTGGTTGTATCTGCTTATTAATTAGCTTCAGAGGGAACAGATCGAGCCGTCAAATCAAACACTTTGTCGGTATTGAGAGCATTGGATGTTCCTAGTAATAGATGATGATTCTTTGAAATATTGACTAAGTTACCCACACTCAAACATTGTAACAGCAAATGTCCAATCGCTCGCTCGTCCAGTTTCATGACTTATTGTACTTTTTAACCTCCGACGCAAAAAGAGTGGTGTTATAAGTTTGACGTGTCTGTTTATCTATCTGTATCGGAGCTCCTAAGCGAATGGACCGACTATGATGCGGTTTTTATAATCACAAAAACAAAACAAAAATTTTCGCGAAGATTGTCGTTTACTACCTAATTAAAGTCATTAGTCATAACCTTTTGTGAGAGCAAATAATAATATTATTATTAGTTATTGACGTCCAAAGTTTTTTTACTGTTTAAAAATCTGGTGGTCGTCACTGAAAACCCGACCTGATTATATATTTAAATGAAGAAGACAAAAAGCCGGCGATCACAGCGATATGACCAAATGACCGGGCGGATGACGCAGGTGACCGTTAAGACAATCATCAAGTGCTGCCACTTCCTGCATTACATGAGGAGATAATACATAGAAATTGTATATTAGAGTCTCCTCATAAATATGTATATGTCTCGGTCTGTGGTCACACAAAACGTTGCACAATCTACCGCGTGGCCTCAGCCGGAACACAGAGTGGCGTGGAGCGACTTGAGTTTATTATTTTTAGTTAGCCGTTATAGTTTATAGCGGACACTCAATATTTTAATGGTGAGTACGTATTTTGGTTTTTGGTACACACAAAATAAAGGTGAGTACGTATGATCTTGGTTTTAAATGCAGAGATAGTTCGACAAAATTACATTTGGCACTTGAAGTTAAAATATTTTTAGGTTGAAAAGACGATGTTTTTGTAATCAATTCAATTTAGGGATCATTCGGGTCTTAGAAATTATTATTAAGTGTGGTCAAATGCTACATTGGATGTTCTAATAGATATTATTTTGGTTTTCATGATACAAACAAGAAAATTGATCGTTCCATTGATTTATTATGAGATCAACATAACTGTACTTTGTATTACATACTATTTGGTTTATTTCCTTTTCAATAACTATTTGCGACAGCATTTGTCGAATCCAAACACACTGAGAACTAAATAAATATCATTTTTAATGACACAAAAACATATCTGAGTTAAACTTTAACGTTAAAAAGACATTTCTTTTGTTACTGATTAAATTATTTCCCGCACAATGACATTCGTTGACAACTCTACAGAGTTCCAAATCTTCTGTTACATTGGTGGCGCTGTAATAGAAAAAGTGATATGCCGTGGATAAAGAAATGCCGGACCCTGTGTGCGGCTTTACGACGCGTTGTGTACTTCACCGCAAATCTGTTTCTTTACTTTGTTATTGATTATTACAGAGAAACATTTATTTATTGCGGAACACTACAGGTTTTATACATTATCCTGTAATAAAATATACTTCATTTTATCACACTGAAATATTACTTACAAATCAGAGAATAATATTTGTTCACGATTGGTACCTAACTAAATTTTGTTTTTACTACACTTTAAACTTCACTAACTTGATGATAGTGATGATTGTTATATAACAACAAAATTAAATGATAATGGCCATCGTCAGGTAATGATGTTATCACAAGCCCTATCTCCCATTGCTGAACTCAAAATATTACTTTGAATGTAAAGCTTTAAATAATCATACCAATGTTCATGGGCGACGGTGACCACTTACCATCAGGTGGATCTTCGACGTTACAAAAACATTGTTGGAATTAAATTAAAAGAGACAGTTTTATACGGATACTAAATGTATTTTACTTCAGTAATTTAGGCTCACAGTTCACACATGACACTTTGCTACAGAGGTTACTCTTAGGAAGAAGTGTTACCAACATCAAAAAAGTTATAATTACATTGCCATACTCTAACACGAATGAAACAGTAAGGAAGGTATTCACGCATTATTTAGCAACAGCGGCGTAAATAAATAACAGCCGTAACAGGACGGTGCAATGAAACCAGCGACACAACGCGTTCGCAATAAGGATGGTGCAAACGAAACACATTGCAAAAGGAAAAAAATATAGTAATTTTGAAGGTATTATAAAACTAGATTTCTACCTTTAGCTTTGCCTGCATTTTTCGGGATTTATCTTATCCAGATCATGTGTCTATCTGTGTGATTTTCATGAAAATGCGTTCCGTAGTTTTTGTGTGAA
The DNA here is from genome assembly GCA_951805285.1 of Thymelicus acteon. NCBI lineage: Eukaryota > Metazoa > Arthropoda > Insecta > Lepidoptera > Hesperiidae > Thymelicus > Thymelicus acteon. The sequence goes on along the minus strand of OX638229.1, from coordinate 5,382,270 downwards.
AGAGGAACAAACATAGAAACTTTCACATTTATAATATGTATTAGTAGGATTTTATATTATAACCTTACTATATTAATCTGCATAATTTTATTATTATAATCTGCGTATATAATAAATTACGTAAATGATCTGCATATTGTGAAACATTTTTTTTGTTTAACTTTTATAATACTGTCTTTTTTCGTAACGTTTCCGTGCGAGAGAGCGCGGTCATTGGTCTCACATGTTATTCCAAGATTTCAGTCGATAACCCATGTTGAAGGGTTAGTAAGTTACTTTTACATATCGTTATTGGGTCAGTAGGTATTTGACTTGCGGAAGGATGCATGCACCGAGCCGTGTGAGTTGTGATCTATCGCGATGGATGCTCGCGGAAGGAAGTCACACTAGCTAGCCACCGTAACGCCTTGTATGGTGCGCTGGCTGAAAAAAATATACCTAATACGTACTTAAATGAAAAATAATGTTAATTTTATAAACGTTATAAATATACGCTAGAAGAAACCGATACGTAATTCGCACGTAATTAAGGGAAAAACTCTATTATGGTATAATTTTATTAACCGACTTCAAAAAAAGGAGGAGGTTCTCAATTCGACTGTATTTTTTTTTATGTTTGTTACCTCAGAACTTTGGACTGGGCTAACCGATTTTGATGATTGTTTTTTTAATCGAAAGCTGGTGGCTGTCATGTATTCCCACATAAATTTTATTGAGATCTGACAATGGCATCCATGAGAAAACCACATAAGTCGTAAATTTGTGTTAAGGTGTGCGCGACAAATTGACGAATAACTCTATCACGCCAACCGATTTCGATGATTCTTTTTTTAATCGAAAGCAGGTTCTTATCATGTAGTCCCACATAAATTTGAACGAGATCTGAAAAGTAGTTTTTGAGACTTTGAAGTCGGTTATTTTTTGTTAGTAAAATTTAGATTATTCTCTCTAAAATCGTGTGAATTTGCAATTAAATTATGAAAATACACAACATTCTTATCTAATATTCTTCGTCATTTTCAAAAGTAAAAGCTTTCAACTCAATTTTTATTACAATTAAACAGAGAATTTGTAAAAACGTTAAGATACATCAAAGAAGTTTGCATATCACAATTACTAGTCTGTCTAAGTACCTGAGCCGGATAAACAGACAAATAAACAAACGAAAGAATGATTCGTGTTTTCATTTACAGAACCCTAACTTAACACGTCTACAGACGGACATAAAACTAGTCAAGACATAATAATAAATTATACTTAGCTTAATGATTGATTGTATAACTATGATTGAACTGTAAATTATTTATTATTTCACAATTCGTTTCTTACTTGTAGGTTTATTGTCACTGCACGCTAAACTAAAAAACCAGGCAAGTGCGTGTCAGGCCACGCGTAGTGTAGGGTTCCGAAGTAGTAAGTTTATCGACTATTACTCATTAACTACTTATGCTAACATAATCGTGATAGTTTTTCTTGTAAATTCATCACATAACCTATTTTTAAGAATTTTTTCAGTTCTCAAATTCCAACCATATAGCCAGCAGAGGGGGGGACAATTTGACTCTAACCAAAATTAACACTTTAAACCCAATTATTTCGCAAACGGATGCCTCATTCCAAAAATGGTCTTAAAGAGCCCATAATATTTTTGGAAGATCTTTTCAACGATACGCCACACCATAGGGTACGTGATGAATAAAAAATTCATCCTCACGTTACCTGTAGGGGAGGTACCCTGAAAAAAAAAATGTTTTTCAATATTTTATTATACGATTCTGGAGCTTTAATAAATATATATATCCATGCCAACTTACAGCTTTCTAACACTAAGGGTCTCGGCGCTTTGCTTCGGACAGACGGACGGACAGACTGTCAGACATGGCGAAACTATAAGGTTTCCGATTTTACTTCGGAACCCTAAAAACAATAAAAAAATAATTGTAAGGCTTTTTATTCAATATGCAACATAAAGGGCACGTTGATTGATTTTACAATATTTCTTAGGAATATTATAATTAACACATTATAATAAGCAATAAATGTAACTTACATAATTTATCCTTACAATACTTGATTTAGTCAAGTAAGTAAGCTACTAAACTGCGGTATACTTAATGTAGCAACAGCAAAACTATTTAGGTACTGTACGCTAAAAAATTATATCGTATCTATTAAAATTCTGTAGTACCGTAATAAGTATCTGTACAAAGGCACTTGTACAAAGGCAACCTTTTCGCTTTAGAGGAGATTGCGTCCAGGAAACCTTTAGCTACAGGACTATTTGATAATCTAAATTTTACTAACAAAAAATAACCGACTTCAAAGTCTCAAAAACTACTTTTCAGATCTCGTTCAAATTTATGTGGGACCACATGACCAGCACCTGCTTTCGATTAAAAAAGAATCATCGAAATCAGTTGGCGTGATATTGAGTTATTCGTCAATTTGTCGCGCACATCTTAACACACATTTACGACTTATGTGGTTTTCTCATGGATGCCATTGTCAGATTTCAATAAAATTTATGTGGGACTACATGACAGCCACCAGCTTTCGATTTAAAAAACAATCATCAAAATCGGTTCGCCCAGTCCAAAGTTCTGAGGTAACAAACATAAAAAAATACAGTCGAATTGAGAACCTCCTCCTATTTTTGAAGTCGGTTAAAAAAAATAAATACTCAGGGACACGAGGCTCCATTTAGTATAGCCATTGGTTTTTAATAGCAAAATATGTAACAATATTTATCTGTTCATTACCAAGACTGTGGCTTCGTATATTTTACGTACATGCAGACAACAATTTGCTCGACCACCGTCCTCATCTCAGCTAATTATTATATTTATGACATTGTTACAATAGAAAAAGTTATATTGGACCATAAAAACTCAGGCCAAGCTCGTTTGGGTCTAAGACGAAGCTCATTTTATTATCGTAAAATTGACGACATCTCTAACGACCTTGCTGGCGTGCCAGCGAAAAGGCTGCTTGTAAAATGTAAACATTACATTGAAAGGCAGCTTTATACCTTACACCGCTAAGTCATGGTTAAACGAATGTGTGCGAGAGTCATTACGTAGAATACTGTATATTTTATAATTATGTAAATTACATGAGCTGTTAGTTCGTGACCTTGCCTACTAGACGTTTGGGGTTCGATCCTAGACCTGGTCAGTCATGCATTATATAACAGATAAATGTTTACATTCGGGTCAGAGGATATTAGTAGTTTTATTTGTGTCTCCACTATCCATGTCCAAGCATCCTATGTAGTACAAATGCTCTTTACTTTGACCGCAAGTACAGTTCGGCCGCTGTATCTTGGCGCGTCTGAACTTCGCGCAGAAGGCTGCGCAGTAACATAATTCGCCAATACTCGATCGATACGCGGTGTATTGTGTCTCAGTCATACGTTAGCATGTTCGTGTTGCCATCTCTGTCTTACATGCGCTAAAGTTCGCAAAGCCTATGTTCAGACGCGCCAAGATACAGCGGCCGTACTGTAAACTTTGTTCGTTGAGACTTTGTTATCCGATTGACAATCTTTAATGACCTCGCCGACGCGACGTGCGTAACTAGCAAAAAAACGGATGTAAAATAAGACATCGAGAGATTTATGGGTTGTTACGCGCAGATTATCTATGTAGGTATAGGGAATTATTAAATAGAATTGACTTGAGTTTGTAGGTAAATATAATCTAAATTTTACTAACAAAAAATAACCGACTAAAGTTACTATAAAACTACTTGTCAGATCTCGTCCAAATTTATGTGAGATTACGTGACAAGCACCTGCTTTCGATTAAAAAAAGAATCATCAGAATCGGTTCGCCCAGTCCAAAGTTCTGAGGTAACGAGCATAAAAAAAATACAGTCGAATTGAGAACCTCCTCCTTTTTTTGAAGTCGGTTAAAAAGTAAATAAACTGATTTGAGCTGTATTTTTTTGCGGAAGTTCTCTAAAGTTCATATTTATTTCCTTAATTTCCAATAATTTAATAATTATTGGAAATTCCAATAATTTCCATGATTTTATTTACAACAATTACTATATTTAATTATTAAGAACGTTCTAACTTCGATTTTACAGCGATTAATAGGGTTAAGAGCAATATTTAATCTCACATACGAGTACATAATTTCTCCACAGACTGTACCTACTAGTCAGACTAATTAGCGCTTCAAGACCTTATCCTTTAGTAATATGAAGCTATATACACTTACCATAACTACATACTAATCTATATACTATTATTTCTACTGAGCCATAACTCATAAATGTATAGCGCGCGTTCATACATTGTTGAACCTTTGCAAACACCGCTTCCAACAATAATGGATCTGCCAACTAATTTTTATTATACGACCATCATAATATTTACCTATAAATAATACAATATTGAGTTGACAGTTCTGTTGCCTATAGTGTTATGAGAGTCGATTTACGATTGAGAACTCGTGGATTTACAGAGTTGCTCAAGTATAACATAATAATTGCCTTGCAACTACTCGTGATATTAGTAATTGGAAGTGTTAAATTTTGAGTATTCTACCTTATTACAATAATACTAATTTAGATTTAATACTACTTAAGTCTAATACCTTGAGCTTGGCTTAACCCATTAGTGTCCAACTACAGGCCTTCTTCTCGTAACTGAGACCTAAAACGCTAAAACGATGCACCGCGCGGCGTAGCGCAAAGCAGTTTGGTGTGAACCGACCCTTAACTGCTCAGTATTATTATCTGATGAATAATGATTAAATTTATAATAAAGGATTATTTTGATGATTAAGGCGCGGTGTGATCTCAATATTCACAAAACTGGGTTTCTTTGGTGCTTGAGTACGAGGAAACTCAATGAAAATATCGCACGCAAAAAATACAGAGCATAGAAAAAGGTCTAAAGAAAAATGTTAACCGAATAGAATATTAAATTAGTTGTTTGATATTCCCAATAAAAATCGTAATTTGCTATACAAAAATAAACTTAATCGTCGAAGTTCTCTGTATTTTCAGCGGTAACAACATATTTTTTTTGAGAATATAATACGTATATGGTTTTATTAAAACTTAAACCGGACAGATATTGAATTTAATGTGTATATTTTGAATAACCTAAGGAAAACCCTTAAATTAAATGTTTATTCGCAATCTAGTTACATTGTTAGCAAATATATGCTCTGCAATTTTGAGCCCTATTCAGCGTCACGTAAATGTAACATTAGATTAACGCAGATATGCGGTTGTGTGAGTGAAATCAACGTTTTTAAATCGTAGTCATACCGCGCCTTAAGGAAGCGCTCATAGCCCAGCGGCTTACGTCGATCCTATGCGATTGACAAAGTTAAGCAACAGCGGGTGCGGTCGGTAGTTGGATGGGTGACCGCTAGAGGCAAAAATTTCTTGAGCGCTTCCGTGCTACGAAGGGCACGTAAAGCCGTCGGTCCCGGTTGTTATCGTAAGATAACAGTCGTTAAGCCATGTCGGAGGCCCTCGGGCAGCATGAAAACTTCCGACAACTGGGTTGGCCACTAACCCCTCCACCAGTCCGCACTGGAGCAGCGTGGTGGAGTATGCTCTAGGCCTCTTCAAGAGGAGAGACCCGTGCTCAGTAGTGGACCGTTAATGGGTTGAAGCCAAAGGATTATTATCTAATGATCAATGATAAAGTTTATACTAATGATCATGTCTTGGATCGCTTACTCTACTTGCTGAGCGAGATTCAAGGGTTTAATTCCAAGACCCTTTTCAGATTGTTCTCATTTTGGAAGTTTCTGAGCTGTTGAGCTGCTTCGGAGTTAGGAGATATTTATGTGTGAGGGGTTTTATTTTGTCATTACAATAATATTAATTGTTACTACTTTATTAAGCCCCGACGAAAAAAGAGGTGTGTTATAAGTTTGACGTGTCTGTGTATCTGTATGTCTGTGGCATCGTAGTTCCCAAACGGATGAATCGATTTTGAGCTAGTTTTTTTGACTGAAAGGTGACTTAATCGAGTGTTTTAGCAATATTTATTGTAAATAAATAAATAAACGCTTAACACTCACACCCCCGCAATAGGTTTTTACCTGTGCCGCGGGTGGCATGGATGACACATAGGTATAACACATCACAATCATACCCATGACCTGACATAACAGTAATATTCATCTGTCGCATAAATATCTGCCCTGGCCGGGAATCAAACCCGGGACCCCTCGCTGTGCTCAACTTCGATCGCTATCAACTAAGCTACAGGGTCGAATAAAACGGTCGCGGGTTTTTAAATTTTAATTTACCTAAGTGTTCTATGGATGTACTCGTGACAATGAATCTGGATGAAATGAAAAACTAGTATAGCAGGTTACACCAGTTTCAAACGATTATTTATTGGTTTAAAGTTCTCAAACTTTGATTGATGAATAAATCCTTCAGAATCCTTGACTATTATTTAAAACGTTTTATCACAATTGTCAATCAGTGGCACGCATAAAAATCTAATTTCCATACATGTTCACACGGGAGCCGACCTTTGGCCCGGGAGTCGAACTGACATTCATGATTAAGTGTACCTATGCCTGAGGCGATGAGACGCACTGATGTCTTCTAATGATACTGATAAAGGTGAAGGGCATTTCATAAACTTAAAATGTACATAGATAACTACATAATGAGAAACATCATCATCTCAAACTCATAACTGCTGCTTACCGGGATTTGCTCTAATTTATAGTGTCCTACTAATATTATATACGAGAAAGTTTGTAAGTGATGTATGGATGATGTTCTTTCAGGTAAAAAGTTTTGAATGGATTTCATGAAGTTTAGTGCACAGGTAGGCCTTGCTTATAGTCGTAAAGCTACGGATAACGTTATTGCCTCGCTAGAAGTCGATAAAGGCTACGGATAACGTTTTGCCTCGCTAGAAGTCGATAAAGGCTACGGATAACGTTATTGCCTCGCTAGAAGTCGATAAAGGCTACGGATAACGTTATTGCCTCGCTAGAAGTCGATAAAGACTACGGATAACGTTATTGCCTCGCTAGAAGTCGATAAAGGCTACGGATAACGTTATTGCCTCGCTAGAAGTCGATAAAGGCTACGGATAACGTTATTGCCTCGCTAGAAGTCGATAAAGGCTATGGATAACGTTATTGCCTCGCTAGAAGTCGATAAAGGCTACGGATAACGTTATTACCTCGCTAGAAGTCGATAAAGACTACGGATAACGTTATTGCCTCGCTAGAAGTCGATAAAGGCTACGGATAACGTTATGGCCTCGCTAGAAGTCGATAAAGGCTACGGATAACGTTATTGCCTCGCTAGAAGTCGATAAAGACTACGGATAACGTTATTGCCTCGCTAGAAGTCGATAAAGGCTACGGATAACGTTATTGCCTCGCTAGAAGTCGATAAAGACTACGGATAACGTTATTGCCTCGCTAGAAGTCGATAAAGGCTACGGATAACGTTATTGCCTCGCTAGAAGTCGATAAAGGCTACGGATAACGTTATTGCCTCACTAGAAGTCGATAAATGAACAGAAGAGCCAACTGATCGTTAGTTAGCTTATACGTTGCCGACCAAGAAAGCGTGGGAACCCCATTTCCACCAAGCTGGTCATGTGTGTAAAGATGGTTTTACATCTTGACACACATTTGATAAAAATTAAATTGTATGGTTTTCTGAAACCACGGTACAAGTGACTTTTTTTAAGTTTGTAGGCATTTCACTAAAGTTTTTAGAAAATTGTTCGATTTAGGGAATTAAATTGCGTTTTTAATCTTAAGTTAATTATTGAAAAATGGTAATGATAATGAGAAATCAACGGTAGACAAAACATTAAATTATAAAATTTAATTTCAATTTGCGTATTAAGAGTACGGAATACATAATTAATACAATCATTTAAATGATAGACTCATATTAAAAACTATGAGCAATATTTATTGAAATCATTGAATCTCCATTATTATTCTTACTCCAGGGCCGGCTGAAATGCGACATGCGATAGATGGACGAAAATTTTTGGGGCGATAGAATAAACGTTTAACTTTAAAAACTTAATTCAGCGTCGCGACAACTATCTTCGTTACATCTATATTGATCCTTTAGTCAAGTTGGTGTACTAGTTACTTAAACTCCAGGATCGATCCTCGAGGTAGACAGTTATTGTATTAATCCATGTCACCCACAAGACCAAGATTTCTAAGCAGTGTGTCATTTAATTAATTTTTTTTATGAGCGAAAAAGGGGCCACTCTCACCGCTCTTCCAACCGAGACTTAATGGACGTTTAATAACGATTGCGACAGGAAAGACGGTCCGCATTAGCATTAAAACGGTCGCACAATTACATGTGATTAGTGTGTCGCCGACCACTGAATTCATTAGTTCAGCTCACCTGATTTTATTTAATTACCAGCGCCTGGTTACACTGAACTCTGGCTTGAGTTACTGATTTTATTTTGATTTTGTTAGTATTCTAAGTTAGATATCACGTTTATGAGAAATATTACGTTGCTTATTACTTATGAAAGATTACGTCAGGGTCGTCGAAAAGATAGAAAATTAATCACATTTTGTGATTGTAGATTCTCATATAATTTCATTAAGTTCAATTTGATTTTTTTTTTAATTTGTGATTATTTTATTTTAGATAGAATTAAAGGCGAAGCTTGAAGAAGTTATAAACAAATATTGAGCTTTTTGTCAAGGGCTATTGAACTCATAAAAATATTATAATACCACGAAAATTATTATATTTCCTTTATATAATTATAAATATTTTCACAATTATTCGCATTGCATAGCAAAATAATACGAGTACATGCAAGTAGCGGTAGAATCATGCTTATAAAATGTCGTGGTAAACGAACCGAATCGCTTGGACCCCCTATGAATAACCTTAGTGACTTTATGATAATTAACTAAAGTTTAACACTTTGGTTTCACTTTGCGATGGCGGGCGTATAAAGCTAGGGACTCACTATATGAGGCATTCAACTTATACTAGAGGTTATCAAGTTATTTGTTAAGAAAATTGTGAGCGATTTTCTTTTGCGGAGTATTTTTTTAGACAGTATTAGGTACTACTCGTATTACTATTTGTTAAGGAAGATAAGTGAGAGAGGGTTTACTGGTTACATGATAAGATTCAAGTTGATTACGGTTCCTAAGTTAAAAGCTAGATAACCAAGGGGACATTTTGAATAATTTCCAAGCCCTTTAAATGAATAATTTAATCAAAATAAAACCAATATCAACAATGAAAGCCTCCTCAAGAGTAGTAACCCATGCTTAGTAGTAGGCCCTTAAAGGGTTGAAGCAAGTAAAGACGTATAGTCTACGAAAAAAGACAGTAACAACGCTTGTTGAACAACAAAAGTGACGACCCTGTAGCCTAGTTGATTGCTATCAACCACTATCAACCCTGCCTGCGAAGCGAGGGGTCCCGGGTTCGATTGCTGGTCAGGGCAGATATTTATGTGACAGATAAAATATTTGTACACGGCTCCATGGGTGTTATAGTGATGTCTAATTTGTACTGTCCAATGTCCATGCCACCCGCAACACAGGGAAACCTACAGCGTGGCTATGAGTGTGTAAGCGTTTATCTATACTAATATATAAAGAGGAAAGATTTGATTTTTTGTTTGCATTGAATAGGCTCCGAAACTACTGAACCGATTTGAAAAATTTTTTCACTGTTGGGAAGCTACACTATCCCCGGGTAATATAGGCTATATTATATTTTCAAAAAAATTAAGAATCCATAATAAAACTCCAATAATGTAACCCAAGGTGTAAAAAATAAGAAAACCGAAGCAAAGCGAGGGCGGTTACTCGTCATTTATTAAGCGTATTAAAACTTGCATGGCCTCGTCTCGTCATCCATCACCTTTATGCCCATCGTCTCCTCGTGGCCAGCGAAGCGCTACGTTGAGAACTGCCGGTGTCGCCAGTCACCAAGACTATATGTTAATTAGTTTATATTCGTATTGTTCGTGGCCACTGGCTCTCGATGCTATCGCCTTACGGTAATAAAAGGATGCCTCAGATATAATCACATGACGATTAAATTATGTATAAGTGCCTGCGGTTATTACGTTTGTTGGAGATTTTAAAGTATCTTGAACAGTGTCTCTATATAGGTTTGTCCATGTATCTTTTGATATTATGTGTCTTGAGTTTTTTGTTCCGTTTTCGTGCTAAGTTTATTATTCTGCGAACTGTTTACTCCAAAACCATCTCATTACTCGGGTCTGTTTTAAGAAGGTTCAACGGTAATATTCTTGTTTTTCTTATTTGTCATTTCCTTTTTCTATTTAGTCATGTAAAGTGGTATTTAATTAGTAATAGTAAGGGAGATTACTAATTAAATAAAAACTGTCTGTAAAGGTCCTTACTGACTTCACAATAATATTTATAGGTACTTCTCTTAAACATTTTCTCTACGACATCAGGTCATTACCATCAAAGACAATTTTCTCCAAAAGGGCGTTTATTCCTTATAATAAATCTAGCTATTACTCATATTTGGCGGAGTCGTGATAAACACTGTCCAAGCGCTATTTATGGTCTTTTTGATCAGATAACACGCTGTCCACTGCTTGGGAAATAGTTAGGGGCCGAATCGACCTCGTAAATCATCGGTGCTCGGTTGATAGGCAAGAATCTACTTTTGGAGGTAATTAGTTTCGTAAGTTACAGTGTTTAGATTATATGAAAGTAACAGAAATAATATAATAACTAGTAATCGATGGAAAGTAGTTAGTACAAAGTTTAGGTATGTACCTACAAGTAAAATTTTTAATTAAAAAATATTTAATAAGCGTTTTTAATAATAAAGGTATTTGTCAATATTTATAGATGCAATTTTTGCTTAATTTCTTATTGTAAAGGTACTTTATTATAGAGCAGAATAAAGAAGAGAGTTTTTATTACAGACATGTATAACAAGAATGAATGTCTGTGGTTTTTCTTGTTCCTAGGAATTCATTCGATGATTCACGTGGAAAAGAAGTGTAAAACTAATCTATCTATCGATAAAATTAATACCATTCACACCCAACTACAAATACAATAATAATAATAAATGACTCAATTTACTTACCTACTCGATTTCTAACAGACATATCGACATGTCAGAGAGCATTAGTGGGTGTCACGCACTAAGCAATATTGACGTGTTCATTAGCCTTTGTCTTTGTACGCCGATACGTGATCGTTAGGGCGATAGTTGTACCTACTTCACAACTTGTAGAACTATTTATTTTGCTATACGTACTTATTGGTAAAAGAAGGTTAAAAATGCTGTAACATTTTAAACCAAACCTAAACGAGTTTGAACTCCAAAAAATCAAATATGAATTCAGTATTAAAGCACGTAAATACAGGTCCCCTTTCCTTTTTACAGCCGGAAACGCTTTGGTGATGCCTTTAGTATTAACAAATGGGTGGCGTGACCACTTACCATCATGTGGTTCGTTTGTTCTTTTGTTTTAATGTGTGCACCTTAAAACAATATATTTAAGGTACATATCGTCAATGGTCAATATAAATACATAGTAATTGCAATTGCCATTCAACGTCAGGTGGACGTATTCGATAGTTCCATATAAGAATAAAAACTGTCAAGGATCGAATTCAGACCCTTCTCCAAACAGTTACTAATCAACTAACGTATGGAGCATACAAGTCTTCGTGGACATGATTCATATTAATAAGTTAAACTTATATTGAGATGCTATCCAAAGATCCCATGAAAAGGACAAATGACTCGTGACCCAAAAATATCTGGTGTCAAAACACGGCGTGCTTGTGATGGGTATCAAAGGGACCTCATTTGTAAGGAGTGCCGCTGCCAATGAACAATACACGTAATTTCGTGCAACACTTTGATTGATAGCCAATCCCATTTCTTCGGCAGTTGACGCGTCAAGACGTTTTGACGGTTCTGATTGGTAGATTTATACGTTCCGCTCACGACAATAGCGAGGGTATGATATTGATCTAAATAGCCGGTGGAGTGAACTAATGGGATCGTTTTACAGATCTACTGTCATCTAATTTGAAGCAGAAGATAGCCGCTACTGTAATAAATGAGAATAATTCATTGTTGACATGCGTTTTGCATAAGCTAGCAATGAAAATGGTGATGATCCGAAAAAGGTAATCAAAGACAGATAGCAAAACACACATCGAACAAGTTTCCATTTAATTCATGAAGATCAAGATCTTTTATCTTATTTTATCTACAATCATCAAATGTTTTATCTTTCATCCATACAAGTCGAAATCTAAGAAATCTCGACAAATCTGATGATTAAACTCACAATCACAATTCACAGCCAACGAAACAAAACACCAACAATTAATTTAACCATACTGAATAAACCCTTGCAAGCTAACGATAATGGTGAACCTACGTTAGGCGATATTATTCGTTCCCTCATGCCCTCAGAGATCGCAAATAACAGTACAGCTCGTAAACTAGTTGCCGCATTAACCATAACGAATAAAGGCACTAAAAGCACGTCTCGACCGTCCCTGAGGGCCGTTTCGGCTGTCAATGCGAAAATTTAAGTCCGCCACTCCCATGCACTCCGTAAGGGTCGACCGCTTTGCCCTTTGTCTCAATTGTTGCTTTATCCCGCTACTCCTTTATGTCTGGACATAGCTGTAGAGGAAATGTATTTATCTATGCGCATATTATTATCTTTGTTGGGAAATTGATTTTTTTTGTCATATTTTTTTACTTATGAAGGTGAACTCAGAATGCTTCCATGAATGACACATTATTATTTTTTAATGAGTTAAGCAAAGTTATTTGCTTGGCTCTGGGTGAGATACTCCTCGTAGTAAACGTAGACCCGCTACAATATTTCTTCAAATTGTGTTTATCATTATTGCCTCACAGTCACCTATTTAACTATCCTATACAATTCAGTAACAACGGAGCTTAATTCCGAACATGTTTCTGCTTGTATACAAAACATTTATCTGTTCTAATCTTGTTGTTCAAAGGAATGCGTTACCGACATCGGGTGGCCATCTATCTTGCTATAACGACAATGTCTTGATGTATTTTATCACATTTAGCCCTGGTAAAAATATTTACTGACAAGTACCAAGTTACATTGAGCTCTACTGTTTTATCGCCACGCTTTCTATTGAAGTTGGAAGTAAGGATTTCTTCATTAGTTCGGGGGTCATGCTACGCTAGTCCGTTGGGTGTCGTGACCGTAGTGTTAACGGTCATATTTGTCATCTGTCAATTTGCCTTCTATTTTGGTTGGGGGATATGAAAGCTTCGTTTACTGTCTGTCGTTCGCGTTTTGTCATCATTATTTTTAGCTCTTTTATAATCGCTATTGACAGCAACGAAGCCGCAATTAGTTGAGCGTTTTTTGTAATGATTTAATGCGTTCAATTTTAGATTCTCATTTGGGATTGAAATGAAAACATTTGAATGGATGTTATGTTCTTTTAGAACTCTTGTTTATGGGTTGCAGATGGTGGCTGTATCAATCAAAGCTTTAAAAATCTCTATCAAAAATGTTATTGTAGTTGATTTGTTATTGAACAGACAAACAAAATGTTAAAGCATCATACAGGTAGGTATAATTATTATAATCAAATTCATATTTACTACTATATATCTCTGAAACATATAAAGAAAATCTATATTAAAAGTACAAACAAATGATTTAAGTGATTGGTTTTTGAAAAAAATGTGTTCTGTATATCACGAGCAATCACTGAAATTAGTACTTAATCTGGAAGAAACCCCATTCGAAGTTTACGCCCAATTAATAATCGTGTAATGGCAGTGTGGGGAAGATTTAGAAGGTTTTGATCATTATGTTTAATTAACTAACTCCCGTCAAGGTGCGCTCGCTGTAAGTATAGTGACCGCAAAATAACAGCTTTCTCGTGCAACCGATTAAATTACTTTTTTTCTTCTCTTTGTTTTTGTGTCTTTAGTGGTTAGCACTAAAGAGTTGAGGTGATCTTTTTAAAAAAAATCTTTATGAAAGCAGTTTTTAGAGTTTAACAAAATATGATAATATTTTGTAACTCTATTAAATTAATTAAACGAAAGTTTGAGATTATTATCTATTGTATCCGATCAGCAGAATAAATTAAGCAAATTAAGCTGAAAATCAAAGATTTAGAAAAAAATCATGAAAAATGCTAGGAATGAAAAATAATTAATATCTATCTTTATGTAAGCGATTAAAAACTCTTCAATTTAAGGTGAATAGAATATACACCGTTTTCGGTTCTATTAAAAGGGCTGGCGTAGAACCCATTACCTGGCTACAGCCACCCTTAATCCCTATAATTAGAGTCATCCCACACTGAGTGATTGATAGCACCAGGAACAATCTTGTGCCGCCAAATGGTATTCTGATCATCTTTCTCTTTGGAGATGAGACGGTAAGTAGAAATAATATGTTTGTTGTTATTATGCTGTGTAATTTCAAGTTTAAGTATATTATAAGCATACAAAATCTATGAAATCTGTTTTTAACGTACCTGCACTAGGAACCTATAATTAAGTGTCAGTGGTAAGGAATTTTATTTGCTCTCCTAATTTTTGTATTGGCCTTCAAATTCTAATTTTCCCGTTCAAAATTCGGCACATCTTTATTTGATTACTTAATATCAAAGTTATAGGTGATTATTGTTTACACATACATATGTTTGCTATAAAAGTTTGTCAAAAAATTGATCACATACATAAAATATTATAAAGTTTACTGTTTTACTCACTATTAGCTAGCTAGTGCAGCTTTTATGGTAGCAGTATAATTACTACTATTACCTCTTGTGGTAACCTTTCCATCCCCTAAACGAAAATTTGTTTATTAGAAACGCCTATGATGGTCTGGTTATACTCGTACATCAAGCCCAAGTAATTTTAAATGGCCCCTAATCTATCAACGAAATTTTTACCTGCTTTGGGGAATCCCTGGTTTATAAAGTCGAATTGTTTTTATAATTACTTACTACATTTCTTTATTTTAATATGCGGCCAGCTACCAGGCAAAAATCTCACCAAAACTATCACCTCATCAAGTAGGTATTTGGAGGACTTTCTTATGCTACTTGAATACGGTTTAGTCGTACACTACTATGATTATCACCTATTATTACCTATATGTTGCTTCTAAATAATAATCAATCATTTATAGTTTATAATATAAAATAATACCTAAATCGTTTCATAAAATCAAGTCTCAAATGGCGCAAACATTTGGAATTTCTATTAAATTGCCCATTAAATATAGATAACAAAAAACTTTATAAGTCGATTTGAACTCTGTGAAAAAAATAAGGGCATAATTACGGTCACAATGCGATGGTTAGCGAGGCGGGACAATTAGATTTTGACGGGTCGGTGATAAATGGTTTTCTCGGTTACCTTTAGGTTGGAAATCTGTGGAGTAGCTTGTAAAATATATTTTAGCAAGCTATAGCTTCTATAAGTTTGCTTCTTATATCTGAGTAGAGCTGGATAAAGGCAAATCTTTAAGAAAATTAATCTTTTCGGATAGGTACTATGATTCTTGTCCTTGACAGCTAGTTATTTATTGTAAGTCCTAACCAAAAAGTATTTGAATTATAATAAACTGAACATAGTAAATTTAATATTCCATGATAACGTATTTTCTGGCGTTCCATATACCTACTTACTTATTTATCAGAAAGTAAAAATTACAAATATAGATAGGTATGAAAAGGTACGCTAAAATATATAAGTAAGAAAATACAACTTTCAAATATTAGTAGAACCAACGACTCAACAGATTCTTTGTTCACTAGGCAATTCACAAACTATGCGAGCAACTTATTAAAACGGTCGTTCTCCTAACCGCGAATTATCAAATTTCTTCCACTCGCCCTAATATTATCACATAAGTCCAAATGTCTCGGAGATCGTTTTGTCTGTCCAGTGACTACTGACCCAAATGTGCTCCCTTGTAAGATTCCATTTTGTTCTCAAAACCATGATACCATAGGCTGAATAGAGGTCGATGTAAAGTGGTTACTTTAAACTTGGGCGATCAAGAGCAAATTGCAAAAGATTACAGCCTTGACGGCTGTAATCCGCGGATCAGTTATTGTAATTACAAGTCTCCTAACTTTTTAAATGCGGCCATTAATTAGGACAACCGTGATTTAAGTAAAGCGTTTGATACCTATGTATTTACGGCGCATAAGGTATTTCGTCCTTAGGTATAGCTATACGAATTCTTATATATTTACATTATTCTTTTCATTTCAGAATTGTATTTTCTACATTAAATGTTACTAGTAAAAATCTTTACTCAGTTTTAGGTTTTTTATAAATTGTATGCCTTTTATCCTATGAAGTTTAGTGAAGAATGTAACTGCAATTTTTATTTATAATAATTTATGTGTTTATGTTAAATTAATAAAACACTCCAAACATTGTTTTTTAACAGTTTAACATAAATTTGTGGGAAACTTCAGAAGAATGATTACGTAATGTTGAAACTATAACTAAAAGAACATAATGACAACAAAATGTTTTAGGCTAGTCACCTTACATCTAGTAAACAATTTAAACTGTCTTTTGGTTATAAGGTACATGCCTATGTTTTCTGAGATTTTTTTATTTATTTATTTACACTTCAAGCTAAGTGGTACAAAAGGTGGACTTAATGCTATAAGCATTCCTGCCAGTCGACCTTTGGTTTAAACAGAGAACAACGAAGGTATGTCACTAGGTACTAGGTATGTCATTAATGTAACAAGTAGGAGTGGTTACATAATTAATAGTTTTTTACCAAAATTTCATCCTTACCCTCACCATGAATTTTACATAACTGGCATGCTCGACTACTCATGTCATATTATCAAGAAAGGTATGAAAAAGTATGATCATAGGCCGGAAAGATACGTCGTAACAAAAAACTGCGTAAAATATTAAATCCACAGGGCTATAGCTAGTTTAAAAACATAAATTAAAACTTAATTAGATAGAAAACGCATACTTGACATTCAGTAAGCTTGCGCGTAAGAGGTACCTCTATTAAAGTGTTCTTTATAATTATTGTACTGACTTTTTCATTCCTCTTCGGAATGCATTTAACTTGCAGGGTTCATATCATCATGGAATAATAGACACAGAATACTTTGAGGTCAAATTATTGCAAGGATATGGTATAGAACTAAAAACTACTGTGCCGCGGTGGCATAAAAGACTCAATTCATTAAATTCCTGACGTTGTTAGTCATAAAAAATCCAAAAAGAGAAGGCTTACGTGTAACTAAAACTGCGTTTAATATTAAAAATTCAAACTTAATTTGAGTGTTTCAAAAAAATAAGCTAAAAAAGTAAAATAAGATTTCTCTTTTAAATCTGTTTGGCTTCAACCCATTAATGGCCCACTACTGAGCACGGGTCTCTCCTCTTGAGGAGGCCTAGAGCATACTCCACCACGCTGCTCCAGTGCGGGTTGGTGGAGGATCATTACAGATATTTAAATCTGTTTTAATCTCTGTAATGAGACAGTCAAGACTGGTTGTAATTATTAAACTCGATGCAGTATAGCACCTATGCCTGTCTTCTCATAGTAAACAAGTGCTGTTACGCATTTCCTACTTCTATTCGTAATAGAATGCCATTTACCAACGTCATTAGCTCTGGTCCACTTGTTTGCCAATCCATGCGCTTGTCTATTGCTTTTCATCATTATCTATACTAATATATAAAGAGGAAAGATTTGATTTTTTGTTTGCATTGAATAGGCTCCGAAACTACTGAACCGATTTCAAAAATTCTTTCACTGTTCGGAAGCTACACTATTCCCGAGTAACATAGGCTATATTATATTTAAAAAAAATTAGGGATCCTTAATAAAACTCCAATAATGTAACCCAAGGTGTAAAAAATAAGTAAAAAAATAAAAAAACCGAAGCAAAGCGAGGGCGGTTACTCGTTTTTTATATAATTATTATCTAGCTGAGAATTGTTGTATCTGCAACGAATTTTTAATATTGTTATATCTGTTTTCATTATTTTTGATAAATCGTGGACTATTTTTCATTCGACACAATTTATTTCTTAGATTCAATTACATTCATAATACAATTTAAAATTAAATTTTAATGTTATAATCCCTATATTCTTCAATGCTATTATTTATTTTCCTTCTGATCAATTTTAGCTCACTTAATTTGTGAATATTATTTATTTATACGGTAGGTATAAGCTGTACGTCTTGTGCTCTTATACTTTAAAAGAATTTATACGTATTAACATAATATTATTTTAGTTATATAAATCTCGACAGTTTGAGTCATAACTAACAGCATGATAAAAAGCAAACAAAACAAAGTTTATCATAAAAATCCAAATTTATCTATTTAGGTTAAATAAAATCAGTAAGTTTATCCTTAATATAATTAAACATGATTACAAAAAGTCATGTTTATTTATATGCGAAACTCAACATAATAAATTACGTTTAAAATGGCCCAGTAATTATTACGCCGGTTCATAGTACATATTCATTAAATGATAACAAACTACAATAATTTTGGATGATTTTGGATATTTCAGAATAATTAAGAAAAACGAAAAAAACAACAGAATAATTGCAAAGAATCATTACATTTTCATCTAAAGATAGTACCAATTACTGTCATACAAGCAAATCTCTATCTCCATGGTACACGACATTTTAAGCTCGTATGAAGCTCATTTGGCACCTATCAAGTAAAATATCGGATAATCGCTTATTTCTGGAGGACATTTGTATCCGAAGGGTAAGTAAAGATAATCTATTTATTATTCCAAATTGTAGAGAGACTTTCATCTGTGTCATAGTGGTGTATTATCTATATTATTATCATGATTAGGATAACGAATGTACCACCTATTAATTACTACTTACACCGAATATTTTTTAGCAAAATATTTTTTATACGCAGACCACGGTCTACAATATACCTGTTGGTAATAGTTTTTTCACAAATCGTGTTTTTTGCTTCACCTAGTGAATTAAATTCAAACGCTACCGTCCCCTACATCCCACAGGAAGGTGTCAGCGCTTTTTCCTCGTAAGACATTTAATTACGTCCAGCAAGTTATGAATAATTCAGGTGCGCGCGCGCTGGAACGGTCACAGCGCGTTGCGACTAGCGGTCGCTTGCAA
Source organism: Thymelicus acteon (assembly GCA_951805285.1). Lineage (NCBI taxonomy): Eukaryota > Metazoa > Arthropoda > Insecta > Lepidoptera > Hesperiidae > Thymelicus > Thymelicus acteon. Next base: position 5,363,093 of record OX638229.1, on the reverse strand, counting down.
GATTTCAAATTGTGTGCTCGTAATGTTTGCCTTCATGTTGGTATTATTGGGTTTAATGTACTTTGATATTTTTGTTATTGTCAAAGGCTGGTATCTGGACTGAAATCACATTTCTTTCTTCTCTACCGCTGGGAAACACAGTTATAAATTCTACTTCATTGGAACAGATTAGTGGGATTCACGGAAAACTTACTAAAACTAAGCAGTTATTGATTACATTACTTTTTTCTGTACCTCTAGTTGACGGTGTTTCCCAATCCTACTTCATCGGAATAGATTTGAGAGATTTACGGAACAATTACTTAAACTGAGTAGTGACTTTCATGATCCTTATGGAAACGCATCACAATTCACAACATCGTTGTTGTATAAAACACAGAAATTGCAAGGATCTTCTATCACTTCGTATTATTCTGTACGCAAATGAAATATCCCCGTATTTAACGCAGACCATACTTCGATAAATCTATATCATTCTATCAAAAAATTACTATTCAACCAATAAAGCGGGAAGGTTGACTCAATCTAAAAAATTATCAAGGCTACATTACCTACTATTAGACATATTGATTGATAGATGACAGCGATCCAAGAATAACGTTCAAACACCGCATTTTATTTCCAGATATCCAGATATAAGAAACGTAAAAACTAGTAATCTTTTGACCTCGCATTGTAATTATCAACGCTATTAAAGTATAGAGTGGGACCAAAAAGGCTCCATTAGACCTCGGGCAACACAAGGCGTATAATAATTTCGACAGAGCCGCGCTAGTCACATCTCCGAGCGAAATTTTTGACATTCCGTCACCGCCCTTGCCAACCATTGAGTTGGGTTACATGGAGTATGATATAAAAAAATAATACAAATTAATTTCGTTATCGATATCGTAGGAAATAAGATAAAGTTATAATTGTTAAATCAGATAATTATTATCGAAAACACATTACGTAGGTAATGTCATGTACAAGAAAAAAAACTATACATATATGCGTAATTGTGTATTTATGTCGAATATATTTTTGAATACTTTGAAATTGATAAGAGGATAATAAATATTTGAAATCTGAGCTGGCCGCCTCACCGCCCATGGTAGTAATATCAGCACTGATGTAGGACAAGAAATATGCAGGTCTCAGTAATTAGTGAATATCGGACACTCGGACGAAGGATGTAAAAATATTTAATGATTTATTTAAGCAGAGATGGAGGATAGAATGCAGTCTGGTACAAAACCCTACCACTCTGCATGACTTCCGTACGGATTCAACTGGGACAGATCCCACAAATCTCCATCACCGGTAACAAGAAGAGAATCACAAAACGTCGTCTACGTTTTCGCAGAGTGCTCCGAGTGGGAGATTGACTTGAAAAATGTACATGACAGCCCAAAAACCGAAGGATTTTGTAAAGTTCTTTTTAATGAACTTTAACTTTTTTTATAAGAATTCAGTTCTTTTTTATTATGTAAAATAATATTTTATGTAATTCAATAACTTTCAAAGTTTTTATATTTTTACTTAAAGACACGCCAGTAACATTACATACGAAAACAATATTAAAATAAATCGGTGTTCTTGTGTCTCTATTAATGGCAAAAACTAGTTTTTTGTAAGATTACAAATGTAAATCAACTTCTGCCTAGTAAACCACGTCTTTATTTATTCTTATAGTCATTGCTTCTAATAAATATTAAATAGTACCTCCATATAAACCTTGAGGTATGCCACAGTCCACGCCACAGGTCCTCCAGCAATGGCTATGGATTTGCATAATAACACACCGAACCCGCCTGCGGGCGAAAGGCCACTTTTTTGACAAATTCCATTCTTTGTTCCAGGATTACCGTCGTCTCGCAGATTTAGCGGATTCTTTACGGATTTATGCGATGTTATATTATTTTTGTGATATCATTTGACATTTTAATAGAGAACATTTGTTGTAGGGATCAAAATATTTTACACTTTTTAAAGTCAGAACTCAGAACATGAGATTTGAAGAAAATTCCATTTCCAAAAGGACTTTTCTGGACTTTCAAAACTTTTCAGAACTTCGTACGAGAAAATTAATAAAGGTAATTTAAATTTCATGGAATGTGTGATATAAGCCACGAAATGGACTAAGTAGAAGGAGAAGGCAACAGTGATCAATATTCTTAACCATAATAGAACTTGACACTGGTATTCAATCTGAAAACAAAGTATTTTAAATGGATAATAAATCAAAATATTATTTAGGTATACTATAGAGCTTTCAATTATACTTAAATTAAAAACGAAATGTATTGAATTAGCTTTACTTAATGTTGACATAGCAACACAGCGATAATACTGATCGCAAACAAAAGCGAAATTTAGTGTGTGTATGTATACTAAACCAGTCTAGACTTACCTTTAAGATGGGTGACGTGACAAAATGGACTCTTTACGTGACTTACTTGGCTCAGCTTGATGGCTTGCCCAAACTGTATCCAATACACATACACAAACACAACCTTCGATTTAGTGGACTGGTGTGGAAGGACAGCAGCGCAGATTGGCTCAGAGAGCATGCGGTCAGCTTGATAGCCAGAATTTTACTTAAAAAGAACGTAAAATTGACATGTTAAAATCAAATATTTTCTCGAATAAAGTTTGTTACAAAGGAGGATGGATTTAAAATTAAAACTTAACTTCTTTATGGCTAAATGAAACCCATCCTATTAATATTATAAATGTGGAAGTACTTCTCTTTCATGCAAAAATTACATAACGGATATTCATTAAATGACTGGTAAACTATGATCTGGATTAAGGATATGCGCGGGCAGAGCGCTAGTAGGTATCTCATATACTTCTGTAGAAACTCAAAAGACGTGAGACAATATCTCAATAAAGATTCCAACCGGAAATTAGATGTGCCAGGCGAAGAATCTAAGATTGACAAAAATGGCCGACACAGAAATATAAACTAGAACGTAATGACTTAATAACACGATAAAAACAACCCACCGGCCGTCACGAGATGTGACTCCGTTACACATATCAGTGTAATCATCACACGGCACGTTATCCACGACAGCTTTTGCAACCTCGCAGCAAACGGTGAAGCAACGAAGCCGACAAACCATGACGACTGACACTTGAAGAAGCCATTTTATAAAACCTTCGATCGTCCTCCAACCAAGTAAATATCACCTTATGTCTTAGTAATAAGGATTACAGTCGCAGAACGAATAAAAGAGATCGCAAATGAAAATTTGACAACAGTCAGCGGACAACGCGTGTAATCCACAGCATAATGATGGACGAAGTAAAAGATCCACACTTTTTGTCGTACTAGATGTTCAGGACAGTAAATTTTATACTGTGTCATATTACCTTACACGGATGTTACGCTTTGCTGACTTTGTCGCTCCGAGCTCAAAACTGGCCACTCGCTCTACCAATGGCAGAGACTGCAGGAGACAATAGTACATTACATAGCTTATATAAAACAAATGGCGGTTTTCTTTGTAATTTTCCAGTTACTGGATCCAACAATAGCCATGTAGATAATCAAAAGTTTGTATGAACACGCATTGTCCTTAAGTTAATGGCTAGACTCGTATGATTCATGGTTTCGTGGCGATGTTATTGTTAAGTTGCACAAATTTATGGTACAAATTATGATGTAGCGAGTCTCCCAGGTTCATTGTTCTGTCATGCTGATGCGGAACTCGATTTCTTGGTTGCAACTGAAATGTAAAATTAAGATAGCCATGTGGTAGTAGAACGGGGTACGGCAGGGTTGAAATAAGTTTGGAAATTGAAATTTAAAGTAACCATAGTGTAACCCTAATAGAAGTTTCCTAATGTAACTAAACTAATTTGATGGTAGATTGTCAACGCCTGCCGACGCATCGGCCAAAATACAGACCTAGAAGAATTTGCTGGCTAGTTTTTGACCATTTCAAACATTAAAAGTTGTTATTATTGTTGTTATTAATTTGAATTAAGAAATATTAGCATTGGCATCCATTACCATTACAAACGGACGGACGAACGCACATGACGAAACTATTACACTAAAAATGGTAAAGGCGTAGGTAGGCGTATTTTTCATATAATATATACCTTTCCGTATTCATGACATATGGCACCCATTACTTGACTTTCTACCAAAATTGTCTGACCGTTTCACATTTTTAACGATCACTCGTGACTAATTGCGACCAATGGTGAATTGCGTAACAAATTTCTAAGATTTCTATGGAGAAAAACCCGTAAGATTGGTAAAAGTTTGTTTTATTTTGGCAGCATTTTTGGATGTAATTGTTGACAATTTGGGTTACAGCAATTATAATTTTGAGCGACAGAATATTTTCGTGTTTCTTTATATTCATGAATATCGCAAAGACAAATTTATTGTGAAACTAAAAACCTGTTTCAGATATTTTTTATTACTAAGTAACTATAGTGACTAATTTAACGGTACGTGTACTTGTCTCTTGTGTAAAAGTTATTAGAATTTTAGTTTTAAATAATTTATCTGTTTGAGCGAATAGGTATTATTTTCACTACCTACTGCTGTACAGATTTTCACAAGGCAGTGTTACGTGGCATCCGAATCATGGAAATGCTCAAGAAACTTTGGTATTAGCGGTCTGTGGTATTTTAACCTGGTAAACTATCCAATTTCCGACCACTTAGGATTCGATCGACACAAGCTGCCGGGCTATGAGCAAAAACAAAATAAAATATGTATAAGATCTAGGTATTATTTTGAACAGGTATTTCAAAGTACATCAAATTTATCATCAAATCTATAACCCGTGCTTAGTCTTCGATCAGACTTTAAACTATATCTAATATATAAAATTCTCGTGTCACTGTGTTAGAAGTTGAACTCCTCCGAAACGGCTCGACCGATTTTCGTGAATCTTAGCGTGCATATCGACTAAGGTAGAGAATCGGACAACATCTATTTTTCATCCCCCTAAATGTTAAGGGTGGTCCACCCCAATTTTTTTTTTAACTTTTGACAGAACGAAGTCTGTCCGGGCCGGCTAGTATAATATATATTTATATGCTTTATATGACTTTTATTATGCTTAATTATTTTTTAATTAAAAACAAAGTATCAGTCTTCTAGTACCTTCATTTCACTGTTGTATGAACAAAGCCTATATGCGCTTTATAGTTCTTACCCATACTATAACCGAGTATGACAATTGTGACTTCACAAAATATTTTTTTAGGTTTTAGAAACAGAACAACGATGTTATAAATATTAATAGTATTGGCAGTAAAACCTTTATTCACGCATAATTTGGTATCTAGCCGATGCCGCGATGGCACCCATAGAATGTTTTAATTGCTCCAACTCAAATCGATTATCGAATGTCGTTTACGGTACTACGGTGTCTTAAAATTTGATAGTTCACCTACCACGTAGAAAATAAAAATGAAATGGAGAAATACAACTCGATAGGTATAGTTATAACGCTACACACTCATAGCCCCACAATATTCCCTGAATCGTCGGTGGCATGGACAACACACAAAGACAAGAACACACACAACCAGACCGGCAATCCAGCATGGTAATCATTGCACCACTCGGCTTTTCATAGGTTGTGAAGACTTTTTAGGGTTTCGAACGAACAAAAACGGAACCCTTATAGGATCACAATCAAGTCAATTTTTTTCGAAACTACTGGACCAAATGATTTGAAATTTGGTACTTAAGTGTTTTTTATGACCTAAAAACGAAGGTAAGATAAAGAAAATAAATTAATTTTGAAAAAAAAAATCGAAATCAAAATTATAAAAAAAAAACCTGTTTTGCAAACCGTATTGTGTAGCATGTCAAATGGCTTACTAAAAGGATTTAAAATTTAATTTTTTTATAGTTCTACAATGAATAATTTTAAAATTATTGAAGAGAGGACGAAAATTGACGATTCTCCCCCGAATTCAATATCCCCGTAACTACTGAGGGTAGACTTTGGGAAAGATACAAAAAATAGTTCTTTACTTATACACGAGTATTACTGGAAAACCTATAAGAAGTCTATGGTCTTTAAAAATAATCAACATATGGAACCCTCTCCAAGCGAGTTTAACTCGCACTTGTCAAGTAATTTTTCTTCGAATAGACAATTTTATTGCACTTGCCCATGGACCTAAATAATATAGACACGCTGTTCAGTACTTACATTTTGTTCACCTGTGTTGACCCCAACTGGGGCCAACTCAAGTTTAGTCGGCTGCGAGCAAGCTACACAAGTAAATGTCACGTTAGAAAAACTCCGACTGTTCAAAAACACTTAATAACGTATTATTGTTTATTGAGCACAGTTAAAACGTTCTCATTATTTACGTTTGAACTTTATTTCACTTTATTTAATCATAATTGGTAAGTAACTATATTTTTATTTACAGTCTTAAAAATTATTTAGTGTCAAATATTTAATACCGACATCTTGAACCAAACTTGACAGAACGAACACAGAGTACTTAATCACTACGGAACAGGGTTGCCAGACGTCGCGGAGTGAGAGATCGTACGGTGGGTAAATAAAAGTCGTATTTCCTAAGATGGCTCCAGAAAAAAAATAGTACGATTCATTTAATGTAGGTACTAAAACTTTAATTAGTTTTAGATGGCGGTCTACAAAACGAAATTGAAAGAAAAGTAATAAGTAAAACTATAAATTAAAATAAAATCTTCTTATCTTTATATATATAAATTACGTGTCACGTTGTTTGTCCGCGATAGACTCCTTAACTACTTAACCGATTTTAATCAAAGGGCTTCCAACAGTTTTGTATGGAACCTGGCATACCTACAAGTCCGCCATTTTGAAAAAACCTCGATTCGGCGGCCAGTGATGAAACATGTGTCAATCGATAGAGTAAATGATTACGATCAAAAAGTATACAGTGATGAAATGTCGTAAGTGGTATACTTTCTGAGATATTTGAGTTCAAACCCGTAGAAAAATAAAGTAAAAAACTTTGTTTCGGCGGATATTGATAAAATATGTGTCAATCGATAGACTAAGTGATTACGATCAAAAAGTATTAAGTGATACAATGTCGTAAGTTATATACTTTCTGAGATATTTGATTTCAAAACCGTAGGAAAATAAAGTAAAAAAACTTCGATATACCTATCTTCAGCTTACGTAAGTATGACCACATTTCCCAGTTTGATTCCTAACTTAAATGGCTACCAATTCGACACAGGTGAAACTTCAGAATTCTCTCAACATTTTATGCTATTTTGAATAATGTGTCTTCTCCTGTTTATTTAAAGGAAACCCATAGCACTGCTTATTTCGGGAATTCCTTTGCAATACTGTTCTGGAACTCCTTGCTTGTAGACATCAAAAGACTACCAAAAGTTCCTTCAAGAATCACGTCCGGCAGCACTACCTGAAGCAATTAGAATGTCCTCGCCCGTGGTCTTCAACCACATGTTATATACGTAGTTATAAATATTTATGTACTTAATATATAATATAATATGTATATATGTAAATATGAATAAATATGTATTTATTTAGTTTTGTTAATGATATTGTGATATTTTATATGTATATAGTTATAGTGTTGATCCACTAATAAATAAAAAAGACAATTACCAATGTTTTATTTTTCTACGGGTTTGAACTCAAATATCTCAGAAAGTATATCACTTACGACATTATATCACTGAATACTTTTTGATCGTAATCACTTAGTCTATCGATTGACACATGTTTTATCAATATCCGCCGAAACAAAGTTTTTTACTTAATTTTTCTACGGGTTTGAACTCAAATATCTCAGAAAGTATACCACTTACGACATTTCATCACTGAATACTTTTTGATCATAATCATTTATTCTATCGATTGACATATTTTACATCACTGGCCGCCGAAACGAGGTTTTTTCAAAATTGCGGACTTGTAGGTATGCCAACTAGGTTCATTGCCCTTTGCACACCGTGTGCAGTTTGATCCAACTTGAAAGATAGGATAGCTTACATCTCAATGTATAGTCGCAATATTATTTTATTGCAATTTTTTTTTGATAGAACAAAGTCTGTCCGGGCAGCTAGTTATAATATAAATTTACATAATAACATACAAAATTATAAATGTAGAAATATCGGGACATAGGTAATTATAATGTGCGCCATCTATTGATAAATCTATGAACCTATAATAATTATATCATGAACCTATTATACTCGTACATAATTTTCTAACAATGCATACAAATACATATTTAAATTATTAATGTTTACTTACGATGTTAAAAAAATATATAGTAGTCACTCCGAAATGAACTGGAAAAAGGCATAAATCGTATGATTGTCGCCATGGATATAATTATAACTTAAACGGATGTTGAAGGTGATAATGAAATGAAACAATGTAATTTATTACGGTACATTTCTTTTATTTTAAGTGCATAACACTTATAAAAAAAAATTAACACAGCTGAATGATATATCCTGGGATTACAGATTCACAATGAATGGATGAACACAATGGTCATTCCGTTATGACGTAATTAATCCTCAGGTACCTCTACAAAGTAATCCAGACAGAGTAATATATCCATGGTATATGTCCAGTTATAGTAATGTATCCATGATCTCTTTCGGAGTAGGGTGTTGGCAACACTGGGCGCATATTGACTCTGTGATTGAGTACTCTGTGGCACGAAAGCGTGACACGAAATTTGTTAACAACAGCGTGTCTATATATTTAAGTCTATGCACTTGCCATATTGGTTTGTACGGAACTGTACTGAATGCTCTGCAGCACTGTAAGTTTTCAAGTTCGATTCCCGATTGTGACAATCTTCCTTTTGTCACCTTTCCAACAGAGCAGCATACAAACTGCATCTTTTTCTAGAAGCTCAGTTTTATGAAGACTTACAAAGCTTACGGTGACTACGTGTCTTCGAAAGATATGAATACTTTCACGGTAGCGCAGTTTAAATCAGCAAAGATTCAAATTTGGAATAAAAGCATTCAATCACTTAAGAAATCCATATACCTACTAGTAACATTAAGATTGCGGGAAGTCAACAATAGACATAGGAGAGTTGTATTGGTTAAAAGTTCTACACTATCCAATAAACAGTGCTTCTAAAACTATTTGTTAAAAAATAGTGATAAAGAGTCACAGAAAATAAAAAGCTACCCGACAGAAATCAAAATGATATCGACGAAACCGATGTGAACGTAGAAACCAGTTACTGACCAATTCAAATTAATGGATTTGTCATCGCTATTAATTTTATAGGAATTAATATGCGAGCGGCGAGCGCAAAGAGGTTTTTATCAAAATTGACATTTAATGGAGTCCAGACGACTTATTGACGGCGACGTCGAATTGATTGACAAATTGCGTGACGAATCCGAAATAGGTGGGTTTCTGAGTGTATCGTTCGGTTGTAAAGTCGCGTTTTGGTGAGCGGCCAGGAAACAAGCGAGTTTGTTTCGCCGTTACTGGAATCCGTGTAATTCGGTCAAAATATCGGTATAGCTTCAACCTATTAATGGCTACCCACTAGTGACTACTAAACGCTTAAGGAATGTTTGTCACCAGCGGTCACGTAATATCTGATGAATATCATTTGATGAAATGTTTTTATCTGAATAACAATAAAATCAAAACTCAGAGTCACTGACGGTTACTTAAATCGCTCCTTAGTACAGAATTTGTATGGTGATTCTTTACTAAGGAGCGATTAAAGTAACCGTTAGTGACTCTGAGTTGGGGCGTTAGAATACTAACCCCAATCCAACGCCGGATGGGTGTCGTAAGAGGCGTTTAAATCCAGCTCGCTGATGGTAGGGCCCCTCGAGGGATTATATTGGTAATATTGATTTTAATTGTTAATAATACCATTATTACTATTATTTCTCTTACTTGTTTTGTTCCGGCTATCACATTGAGAGCCAGTTCTTTCTTTTTCTTCTTTCTTTCTTAGCTGGTAACGCATCAGTGATGCCTTTGGTGTTCCTGATGTCCATGGGCGATGACAGCCACTTACCATCAGGTGGATCCTCAGCTGGATTGCCGGCTATTTCCATAAATAAAGTATGTGATTACAGATGATAGCTAATAGGTAATATCCTAGAAAAATACTTATATTTAAATATGGTATTTTAATATAAGTACTTTTCTAGGATATTACCCTAGAATAGAATACTAGATATAATTTTCTGAAATATATAAAATAAATAATCCACGGACGTAAAATGAAATAATCATACTGTAGAACAATAGGCCCCGTGTCTTAGTAACCTAAGCAACCCCAGACTGATAATAGGCATGATGATAGATTTTGAAATACTGTTCTAGGTATATCGCTGGGAAATATATTATAATTACAACGTATATCGTATTACCGCAAAAAATAAACTTTAGTATAAAATAAATACACTTTAATTTATAAGTTTCAAATTCGCACCAAACACTTTAAAGTGTCATGGCGTCGCTTGTGACGTCACGCCTCAGATAATAGACAAGATGTCATTGTCAGTATTGTCATAATCGTTTGTTTACTAAGGCGTGACGTAACTCCGGCTGATTGAGACTGATTGGCGTTCAAGATACGCTCACCTAGTAAAACAACGGCACATCTACGTTTGTCATATTTTACAGAAGCGAATTTCAAAAATTATATAGAAATGTTTAAAATTAATTTATGGGTTCTTTTTACGTTTCTACCAGATTGTATGGGTTTGGTTACTAGTATAGACATTAATACATATTTACCACTATGTAGATTATGCACTTTTAAACACGTGTACCATATAAACTAAATTTCGCATTTTTTGCAGATGTGCCATTATATTACTAGGTGAGCGAATATCATGGCGGCTTGCCGTATTTTGTACTTTTATTTTTTCAAAATATTATTAATCTCGCTCATAATAGTACAATAAATGCGTGTTTTGTAATCCATTAGTAGGGTTTCATTAAATAAATACATAATTTTAGTGATTTTTACTTACTATCATCATGCCTATTATAATTATTGTCTTAGGTTTTAGCATATTGCTTTTATTGTTTTTATAAAAAAATGAAATTTCAATTATCTTCTCCAGCATACTCAAACAAAACCACCAAAATATCAAAACAGAAACACAACAAAAATAGCCAAACTACCCGCGTAGTTTATGGCCCGATTAGAAGAGTTGTAAAAGTCGTAGTTAAGAGAGAATTTCTCACGACAGGTCGGTCCGTACATTATTAGTCAATCTGTTTTATTGAAATACCCAGCCGCCTTTGATCGTTTGTCAATTTCTCCCGGTGACCGGCGACCGATGACCAGCTGTCGGTCCTGTTAGAATGATACTGTTCGGACAATTAACGAGGTCCTCTGTTTTATATTTCAAAGACAGGTTTTTTGAAGTGTTTGCCGAACTAAGAGTTATTTTCCGGCTAGCCAGCTTATTCTTAGTTGATGTTCGTATAGTGGTGAAGAATCTCCTATCTTACCGATACATTGATGTTTTTAAGCAGGCTACACTTGTCTTGTGTTGGCACTACTGACTTACCGATTCTGCTAGCGAAACGAAATGAACATTGCATACTGTTTTTTTTTTCAGTAGTTTATTATAATTTACAATGCTAGTAGAAGGTATTTTTACAACCTGTTAATGATGACTTGCTTATTTATACTCAGCTTCGGCCATATGTGGAACAGTAGTTCTCACATTTGGGTAGGTGCAGCCAAATGTCAACTTTCTGCCTTGGATTCGATGAAGAGGCGCGCGAAGAGGCACATTGGTGACCCAGATTGAGACCAATCTTCAAAGCCCGCCTCTTGGTTTTCTATATAGGGAATATTTCTTTTTTCGATTTCCCTTTTCCGATCCTCTATCGAACGACACGACGTACGGTGAGTATCCCTTATCCATCCTTTTAGAAATGGGTTTTAAGTATAAATTAGTATGCTCACCATCTTGGACCACATCTCCATGTATGTATACCATCAGGTGGGATTGGCTTCAAGCATTACTTATTTTAAGTAAGAAAATAATCTAGGCAGATACTTAAGAATATTCATATTGATAAAATTATGTTTTTTTTTTTAAATAATGAGTATAATCGAACGTTACTCTGGACTTAAACTGTTTACTTTTAATTTACTTAACGGTCCATATTCTACAGACAAATATAATTTGAGAAAAACAAAAACCAGATAGTTTCATACGAACTTGCTGCGTACCTATTTCGTATCGTATCGAATCCTAAACCGTTATTTAAATTTCACATCAAGGCCTATAGAGTAGCGATGCAAATTTAATTGGTAATATTTTTGATGTTGTTGTTTAAAATTAACGATAATAGCTTAGAAATTGAGTGAAACTTATCGTGTGAGGTCCGTGTCACGACCGACGTCACGAGTTACGTTTTGGTCAACGGGCGACTTTGTGTGACTTGCTGTTTGGGGAATTTGTCGACAATTATATGCAATTATTTACCCAATGTAAATAATGTGAAATTTACTATCGCATAAAAAATTATCTGAGGGGTATATATTATAATGGCAACGAAGGTGAAGGATTTGTCAAGATTGTAAAACATGGTAATTAATAATCGAAATGATGGTGAAAGTTACCTTATTCTAAGAGGTAATCTAGAAAAATAAATACGGGTATGTATTAATTTCAATTATCAATATTAAATTAAATACAACATTTTATTTAATAATAAGTAAAACGGAAACATTAGTTTTGTTTGGTTTAAATAGGTACAGAAGTAATGATTGATGGCAAGAACAACTGAAAATTTTCGCAAGTATTTACCTAAAAATAGTCAAGGTGCTTTACCGAAACAACTATAAAAAATTCATTTGTCCTCATGCTGTTCCCATAACTATGTACGCACGTAAGAAATTATACTTTTTTGGCGTAACAAAACTAAAATAGCTAAAGATTTCATCCCGTTTGCCACAACTCTTTGTTTGTAAAAGGAATCAGTTATCAGCTATCTTCATCATGTCGCTTTTTGGCTGTCGGTGTGCGCGCGAATCGTAAAAAATTAACGCTCATATTTTTTCCAAACGCGCCAAAAGTTACTTCAAAAGTATAAGCTATTGAAATAGCGAATTCTTTTAAAACAGATTGATGCTCACATTTTATTATATGTATGCATAATAATATGGAGAAAATTGATTATAGATGGCGGCGTAACGTGGCTGTAATCGCGGCTAAAGATATACAATAAACTTAGAATTATGGCCGCCAATAAACCGCAGTCGAGACAAATTTACATTACTAACAAACAACATCAAATAAAATGGTATATTTTGATATGTTTCCAAATAATCGTTGATTTACCAACTAGATATATTGAAATGTGAGTGTAAAAACTTGTTGTCAAAGTATGTTGCCTCGTTTTTTCCGAATTTATTTTCATTAAATATGCAATAAATATGAAAGATGTTTTTATCCGCATTCAAAGAATTTCTTCCAGGTGTATGCCCATTTACGACTTCCTTAAGAAAAAAAATATTGCTGGTGTAATACAGCAAGGTTCCGTAATGTAGCAAGGTTCCGTAGCATTAAGATTTCGTATTCCGAAAAATTTAATATCATTAAATATACTCTCGGAAATAGTCTTAAATTCATTTTGGCAAAGATTAGTTTTTTATTTTTTATGTGGCACTCTATAATTAAACACAAAATTCGTTCAGTCCGAATGAAGCTGTAAAGTCTGCTGTTAACGACTGTTTATTTAAAAAACCTAATTCATATTTTTTATTATTATTATTTATTTGCACCAAATTTTAAATTCCATGCGAAAAACATAGACCTATATGTATACAATACGCGAAAAATCCTAATGCGGTCTTTTTTTCCGAATATACCTACGAAACATAAAATAAATACACAGGCAATAACATCAAAATTCGTTCCAACCCAAACCTCAAAAAAAATAATAGTACTTATAACCAAACCTCAATTATTCTCAAAACAAGTAACGACATTGACTTGAAATTACAAGTCTTCAATCACAATATCGCTACCAAAATTCATACATTAAATTTATTTAATTTGCGCCTCTAATTATACACAATCGTCATGGAACGTGAGTTGTCGTGACGCCTCTGACACACAAGGTAGTCTTTTGTTGAACCGTCATTGCTTGTCAGACGTTGCCGCGTTGCTAGAGTAACCTTTTCTGTATGCAGTATCAAAAGATCTTCGGAAAATACTTAGTTCCTCCTCTGACGTCCACTGTGTGACCGAAACGAGGGGGAGAGGAAGATCATCTTATACTGGAGAAGAAGCACCATTATTGAAAAGTAGTAATCAGATGTAATCATAGAACTACGGATGATTTTTTTGTTACAATAGTTTTGAATGGTTTTTGTTACTTTTTATGACCGATTCAATGTCAAAGATCGTCGTTCGTATTGACATTAAATTAAAGCGTAATTATTGGATTCTCAATTTTGTGTCCTTGAAAATAAATGGACGGACAGTTTGAAGAAATATTATTATTTTTTTATGGACAGTAAACACGTTTAGTTATAATGAATGTCTCATGTAAGATCCGGCATGGGTGACGAGCAACAAAGATAGATTCACGTGTTGATTAGGTATTTTTTTTGCTTCTGCATGACTTTTAAGTAATATCTTCTCACTTATCAGGTCATCGTAGATACCTTTGGATAAACCCCCTTCACTAGCTCCCACGTGATGAGCGGCGTCATTGGTTCATGATTCGATGCACCACGAACAGGAAAAGAAAACCTGTGTCCTGAATAAACATCAACAATATGACTCTTGAGTAGACAATGTCACACTACAACACTATGGGTGATCCCTCGTGACTCAAAACGATTATGATGTAGACTGTAGAGGGATCCATTCATTAATTAGGTTCTCTCTTATTCTTGGACTAAGGAAAGATAAGTCAAAGCCAGGAATTGGACTTTTTTGGTCTCTCGACTTTCGATAGTTAAGTAATACAAAGGATTCCATAATGGTTGAAACCCTTTACACCGCAATACGTACACTATATAAAATTAAAGAACAATGATACTACTGAAATAATTCGGTAGTTATAGGAACATACATAGGTACGTAGAAGAGGTTCTTAGTTTTGCCATTATAATAAAGTCCATTTAACGTAAATTCCTTATGCTTTAATCTATGTTCTATAACCACAAAACTATTCGAATATTTCCTCACAGCCAATGAGATTTCTAATTCGCGTCCAAGTCATGACCTTTTCAATACTCAGCATTCCTGCAGCTTATAATTGTGGACAATAAATAACGAGGGGGGAGAGGGGGGAGGGGTGGTCAGATCGCGCGAGAACAATCGCCATTGTGGTCGCAGCCGCCGGCGGATGGTTACTGGGTGGCTTCCATTGCCCATTGCGGATGCGGTACAATCGGTGTTGGACTTAGATCGTTAATTGTACTGACAGTCAGTTTCTGGAACTTATCAATATATTACTGCTAAGACATCTCATGTTTATAGGTCGCCTGGATTGCTACCACCATCTTACTCGTCGTATTCCGGCTGGGACCTTGAGAGCCAGTTCTTTCTTTCTTTTTTTGCTGGTAACGCATCAATGATGTCCTTAGTGTTACTGATGTCCATGGGTGACGATAGCCATTTACCATCAGGCAGATCATCAACTCATTGCTAATTTCAAAAAAATATATAACAATAGGTATAATATCCTTGAAAATTTCATGCCGCTTCTTTCAAGACGAAGACATGGTAAGAACTGGCTGATGGGATGTTATAGTGTAGTTTGATTTTAGGAAAGTGTTTGTACGTATTTGGACCTTCATTTGAAAATACTCATATAAAATCAAGCTCATAAGATCAAAACTCAGATTCATAATTACACATAGAAACCTTCAAAACAAATTCTCTGAGTAATAGTAAAAACCGCATCAAAATAAGAACTGTCGTAATGGACAGAGAATAATGACGACTTTTATACTATTTTATATTAGCAAACCACAACGTGCAGAAACTAGTGGAGTGGATCAGATTAAGTTGTAATAATTTGCATAAATGACATACTATATTGGTTCAGTAATTTATACATGAATATCAAACTAAATGCCTACATACGATAACGTATATGAATAACATACTAAAAATAAGCATTTATATTGATACCCATATAAATGCTTATTTTTAGTATAATACCACTTCTATTGGACAATGGAGATAGATTGTAATAAGTAGTTGGGAATTGGGATATAAAACTTATGTTGAGAATTATTTTCGCATTTGTTTTATTTTTAGCAACGGCTTTTATTTCTTAGGAGTCTGATATTTTTTGATAAATTTTGATATACGTATAGCTACTTTTTCATGTTCTCTATTTTGAATAAAAATATTTTTTAATTAATTAAAAACTTAAGTAGAGACTATAAGAAAAGTGATATTCCAATATAAAAATTTATTAGTTTAAGTTAAATTTAATTAAAATTAAAATTAGTCTTGTAGGCTAGATCGTAATATAAAAGGGTAAAAATACGTGCCTTAAAAATAATAATAATAATAAAAGTATTGTTTTAAGGATTTAACTAATACCTACATATATTAGCTTAAGCTCAATAACTTTAAATTAGCCGAATCATTAGACAAAAATAAGAAACTAAGTAACTACCTATCAACAGATAAGTGATACTGTGTCTAGTTTTAAGAAAACGAAATTGTCCCCTTTATAACCCTCTAAAGGCAATAAATTACACTCACAGTGTCTTTATCAACGTCGTAACCTTTAGAAACCAGCAAAATAAATCTACTGGATAAAGCCGCGAACACACGGTGAGAGTAGTTCATCGCGGTCGCCTGCGCTTCGGGCGACTCGCACAGTCGCGTTATCTTAAGGTACGATGATAAAACGAGACGAATTTAAAATTATGAATAAAGATAATATTTCTAATTGAAAATAAAGGCAAAAAATAAAATATGAGCTTGCCTCATTAAATTTACCGGGGATTTATGAACGTAACTCAAATTCATATTTTTATTCTTTTTTATTGTTATTTATTTTCATATTCATTTATTTTCATATTTGAAGTATAATTGTTTTTTATTTTCATTGCTTATTATTTTATTTCGTATTAATATACCTACCTAAGTAACAAAAATGTTAACCTTTTGTAAAGTAAATATTTAAAAAGCAATGAAATATAGATATTCTGTTAAAAATTGCGTAGTTAGTAACTGTAACATTTTAAAAACTTAAATATATACATATACAATCCACCAATAACAATTTGTTATTTAATCATTGTATTCATTTTTTTCGTCCGATGTAACAAGCAAAATATTGTAATATCGTTGTAATACCGTCAGCTAGAATAGCCCAACGCCACAAGCGCAGTGGACAAGCGAAAGGCCATTACCGATTTATTGCCATCAGATTGCTATCATTTGACTGCGGCGGATTATGTTGTTTGAATACGTTATTAGGATCGTAAGGGCTCCTTTACCGCAACTATACTGTATAACTATAGCTTTTATACTAGTATACCGATATATCTATGAGGTTTAGGTTATTCATTTACAATATCTCTACGTTTATATTATATTATTTTTCAGTAATTGCTCAGTAAGTATTTCGAAATGTTACTTGCCTTTATTTGTGTGCCTTCGTTAGATGCCATTGTGACTTGTAGCAATTGACTTCAATTGTCTTCTCTGCTGTGCATTTCCAAGCTCGTCCCTCTATCCACGCGAAGCTGTAAAGATCACTAGGACCAAAAGCTATTAAACATTCGAAAACAAACAAAAATGGTACCGCAAGATGGCAATACCATCACATACCGTCAACACAAACAACAAAAACTCCGACAATATTGATAGATTGCCGTAAAAGTCAATAATCGGGAGTCCATTGGAGGGCCCACATCTCGCATCAGCCCTCTTTTAATTGCAGTCCGATGAAGCACATCTAATTCCTTTACCCCAACTTGCTGCAAAACTTTCCGTCCCTCCTAACACACTTACCACGATACTGTGGCCAGGAGATGAGAGATTTAAGGATAATCTCTGCAAAAATAACGTTAAATATAAGAATAAGAAACATTTATTCTGTCATAGGCACAGCAATAAACTTTAATCATTAGTGGTATATAAATATAGAATTTATTTGATTGAATCGGTTCGTGTACACTATGCAGTTAATTAAAATAGCTATCGTTAAGTATTGTTTATGTCCGCGTGGACTTCTAAATTTAAATATAATTTTAATAAATAAAAAATGGTTGTCTTAAAGTCGGTTTACGGACGGTAGTTTAACGTGAAAACGTCATGACAAAGCTCCGCTCCGCTCCGCCCCGTTCCGCTCCACCCCGCTCCGCTCCGCTCCGCCCCGCTCCGCTCCGCCGTTCTCTCTCGCTCGTGGAACGCTACATTTTTTCGTGCATGCGCCCGGCCCGGCGTTCATCGTTTTAATAGAGGTTATCACGTCAAAAACTATCCTGTTTTTATTTGTAAGTGCTTGGAGTCACTTGAAGTGCGAAGGCCCAATCAATAAGACAAGAGAGGTCAGCGGACGTTGGAAGTTCGCGATAACTACAATATGGTTATGTTATTGTTTATGTTTATATTTTGTTATAATGTGTTATGTTATAATATTTGTGTTTTATTTAAGTATATATATTATATTTGGCCATGAAACGCAACAGAAGTATTTGCTTTTAGAATTACGAGTTTTTATTTGAACGTTTTGTTTATAGTTTTTATGTATTTTGGTGATAAGATTCAATTATTGATATGTTTATTGTTATTGTTATGGACTCTTTAACATTAAAGTTGAAATATCTGATTTTAATAGCGTGGGAATATTGTACTAAAGTATTTAGAGTCAAAATATAAAAATATTTATGTTTGTTACAAGTTTTGTTTTTAAAAGATGTGCAGAGGAATTTCTTCTCTTACGCACCTTTCCAAAACTGTGGTAGATTGAAAAGATTTGACTTTCATAAGTGTACCTATTAATTAATTTGATGACCCAGTAACCTAGTTGGTAGCGACCCTGCCTGCGAAGCGAGGGGTCCCGGGTTCGATTCCCAGCCGGGACAGATATCTATGTGACAGATAAATATTTGTACTCGGGTCATGGGTGTGATTGTGATGTGTTATGTGTCGTACACAGGTAAAAAGCTACTGCGGGGGTATGAGTAGCGTATGTAAGCGTTTATTTATTTAATTACTAGCTGACCGGGCAAACGCTGTTCTGCTAAAAAAATTTTAGGGGTAGGGGGATGAAAAACAGATGTTGTCCGATTCTCAACCCTAGCCGATATGCACGCAAAGATTCACAAAAATCGGTCAAGCCGTATCGGAGCAGTTCAACTTCTAACACCGTGATATGAGAATTTTATATATAATACCTACATGAAATAAATGATGAGTTTAAACAAATACTTATTCCGTGTTATTACTATAGGTTACCCAGGAAACTAGTGATGTACTATCAGATATATCTGAGGGTAATTTCAGAGAAGTGAACCCTAGATATTTAGCATTTCCGACGTGTCTGGTTCTCGTCCCTTTACGTTTCAAAGCTGTTACAACTGGATTCTCGAGTGCATAGTTTCAACTAAGAATTCAATTCATGTGCAAATCAAACAAGTGTTTACCTATTTCGAGCTAGTGAATATATTCACTATATTATTTTATATTATTATTATAACTATATTGTTCAGTTATATTACTATATTCATACTATAAGTGTCAGTTCACTAACAATAAAAAAAATTCTCTTCCAAGTTCATTGTTAGAACAATTGAAATCGATTCAAACTAAATCAAAGATATCTATTCATTTACATTTAGTAGTTATTTTTGAAAATAAATTAATATAAATTAATTGAAAATTTTACGTCTTCTAAAATATTAAATGTTTGTTTTATTCTTAATAGTTCAAAAATAAAAATAAATTCAATTTAAAAAGGTGCAGGGTATGCTTCTCCAAGCAAAGTAGGTGGTTACCTACTATAGTATTCAGTAAGATTATAATATTTTTACGACCCCGTAGCCTAATTGGTAACGACCCTGCCTGTGAAGCGAGGGGTCCTAGGTTCGATTCCGGGCCGGGGTAGATATTTATCTGACTTATAAAAATTGTATCGGTCGTAGGTATTTTTTATATCAAAATATTTATCCATTTATATCAAATACATAATGTATATCATTTATATCAAAAATATTTATCCTGTAAAATAATTGCATTCAAAACCTACTAAAAGCTCCAATTCTTTTAAGGGTAACGCCGTCAAATTGGCCTCATAAAATACTTCAAAAGACGCTCAATTCACGGCGCTATTATGTACTTATAACTAACAATATCGTAATTTAGAGCTCCAATTAAAAAAACATATTTACTATCTTTCCTTGTAATGCATATTAACTATCTTAATTACGAGTAAATAACTACTTGTCTTTCATCAAAATAATCATTTCTTTGCGGCCTCATTCAGGTACCTTATACCTCGAATACTCTTTAAAAAGTTTAGCGACCCCTTAACCTAACTAACAAAAACACTTTAAAAACGATCCTAAAAGAAATCTTGACCAAGTAGCTACAAGGGCTTCCACACAATTGAACACAACACGATACGTCACAGGAAAAGTCGGAGAAAAACCAAGCATTTGGAGTAAATCGAGTCAGGTAAACACGCGCCCTCACTTGAGATAAGGAAGCTCTCAGTCATGAACGGAGCGGGTAGCGGAATTAAAAAAAAGCAATTTTTTATTGATGCTAGTTGAGCATGTCTATTTTAAATCTTGATTACACTTCATGGTGATACTGGTAGGAAGAGACTCTATACAGTTGACATTTGACGGACATGACAGATGATTGATGATTCTTTTGGACATTAAGGCCGATATATTAGGCCTCATAGGCTCATATACACATGCTAGAAACTAGCATACTAATCATAGCACATTTCCATAATTCTTTTTTATACATACACAAGCACACACACTCAAAGCATGCCCCGTTCCTCACGCACCCGAATTAGAAGTCTGCATTGTGCAAATGCGCATGCTCTTGCGCTTATTACTAGCATATATATCAGAAACATTATGCTTGAAAGTTGCATGCTAGTTGCATGCATATATATTTAAATACATACACACACGCTCAGAGCTTGCCTCCCTCCACCCGCACCTAATTTAGCAGACTGATTATGCATACTAGCTGCTAGATGCTAGAAACTAGCAGATGTATCACATGCAATCTTTGTAAAGATATTAAGTACTCTATCCTTACTTAGAACTTCATTTCAAACTAATCTTAAAAGAGTACGAGCTTACAGAGCGTACGAGTACTTACAAGAGTAAGAGCTGAAGGAATAATTTTGCCAAAACTTGCACTATCAATCATGAATTCAATCATGATTTATATTTAAAACAATTCAAGATTCCCACCATAACCGCAGCATTACGAAAAGGACGCATGTTGTCCCTCTAGCGACGGGGTGGACGCCAGAGCCGGATTATGCGTTGACATATTACTATATAAATTACCAACGTATTTGTTCCTACGTGACTCTTTCTATGACAACCTCTGATATATGTGTGTCTCAGGTGGAACGTGGTACATCAGATAGCAGTCATTAGTTACCCTCGGGTAAAGTAGTGCTTTTATTTTTGTCTTAGAGAAATAGATTCTGATTACACTATTTTTAACGCCAATAAATTAACCTATGTATTTTTTAACAATCCATTTCCTTTTTGTATTAACTTATTTATTTATTATTATTAATTAGTCAATTTCTTATTTACGTAGATACATATATTTTTGAATATATAGATTTTAAAAACTTGACGCAAGGGTGTATTACTTATTGTACACTAAATTTACAAGTAATGTTCTTTTAAACAATGCTGGCAATTCGAAGAAATTAAACAAGCTAAGTCCGTCCCCACATCAGAGACATATGGCGTGACATCGGGAATTCGCGTGCCCCGAGAACGGTAATTACAACCTCTTGATGGACAGAACAGCCCTTCGTTAGATAGATAAATAGATATACTTAGGTCTACATTGAAAAGCTTACGGAACACACGACATAAGGCGTATTTCTGAGTTTTCCGTTCAGTAATCAATTAATTTCTGTATGGAGAAACAGAAGATTGGGATTTTTTTATTTGGTTTTTAGGGTTTATGAAGATCCTTACAAATGGACGAAGAAATGGCGAAAGATTCTACAATATTTTGCTCTATGCTCATATATTGAGGCTAGCACTAGCTTTTTGACTATGCTCTAGCTTTATCGCCTTGTAATTATCTACTACCCTCGTTTAAGACTTGCCTGAACAAATCAGATCTCTTTTTTTCTTTTTTCGCCAACATGTTATGTCTTCTTTGGTATATCTGGTTCTCTTACGCTTTACTTTACTATTTTGCTACCGTGTACACAAATCATTGAGTGACTTGTTAGCTCGTTTCGCGACTTAATTCATACATAAAAAATTCCATTCTAAAAGTGTTCTAAACGATATTTCTTGATTATTACTGCTGTGCATAAGGAAAGAGATGACCCAGTTAACAGCAATTTTGATACGTGCAGGAATTAGAACTCTGTCAGGGAAAGTGGAAAATTTAAATTAACATGATTTTTTCAAGTCTATAACTTATTAGAAAATATATACAGCGATGTTAATCGCTGTACTACTGTTAATCTTTAAGATTCACAGGTTATTGTAACTCACCGATTTATCGAATAACAATTTACTGATCCAAACAAATAGGTATTAATCTTTCAATGAATCTTCAACAAATCATTGCTATGAATTGTTTTATTATTTTGTTTATTAACTTATTGTGAGCTTAGAACCGACGGATGGGCAGCACAATAGGTTCACGGTAACATTTAGTTTCGCAAGTATTCGTGACGATTTAACCATGATACAAACGTTTAATAGCTAAAGGCTTTTAAATATGCCTCTTGGTTTTTACTAAGACGCGTGTAAGGCCTTTACTGGACTGTGATAAGGTTCGAAATGGTTTGAATCACGCGCAATAGTGAGATGCAAGTATAATAACAATATGAACACGCCTATCGCAAACGCAGTCATAATCGCCTCAATCTTTCTCAGGGATGTTGAAGTAAGAAGATCTATTCAAGGATTTTTCAGAGAATGGATAGATCCTAGTTTATCCTAGGTGCTTACTGAATTCATTGACTAGAATTCAAACCGAATTAGTCAGTTTTGTTTCTTGTATAGCGTAATGGTTACCAAGCCGGACCGCTGTTTGAAGGTTCCCGCGTGCTATTCCCAGCGAGGAAGATATTTGAGTGATGACTTTTTCTGTTTTGATTTCTGTTGTCGGTCTGATTTTTTGTGTTACACCAATCACCATCGCTATCAAAGTAACAAGCTTTCCTTTTTTAAACAATGTCGTATTTATTGATTCATCTGCATGAAATACATAAATTCATGGTACTTAATAACAACTTTTCAAAAATTTTTTTTACATAATTCGCATACTTTATCAATGAAAGCGAGAAAAATCGACTGTGCGTCCCTTTTACCAACAAAGTACCTGGATTCAACCCATTAATGGCCCACTACTGGGCACGGGTCTCTCCTCGTGAGGAGGCCTAGAGCATACTCCACCACGCTGCTCCAGTGCGGATTGGTGGAGAACAAAGTACCTACGGCAATAATTCCCGTGAAATAATTTGAATTTTTTTTACTAAATTTCATTCTTCGATAAAAATTAAAAATCATCGTCATCTCGAGCTGTCATCTACTATACTTTTCATACTAAAGATTTTAATTGATTCACTATCAAAACATCGTAAACAAAGGAACTAGGGCTTCGCGAAAGCTTTCTATTTGAACCTACAAATATTAAAACTGAAACTTCAATCAAAACGCACCTTAATAGTTTCACTCTATTTTCAACAAGTTTCTCTATTTTAATTGCAGATGGATAAGACTTGATGCACAAGGAAGAATGGAGAATAGAAGGCCTAAGGCCGTTTCGCCCACGTGTTAGAAGCTTATACGTCTCCTGTCTTACTGTATTGGAGATATTAGGGCGTTTACATATGTATTTGGCTTCAATCCGGTACTGGCGCTCTTCTGAGCTTTCTTTTCTGTTGAGGAGACCTAGATCATACATACTCGGTTGGTAAGTATATAAATAGCTGAAAAACGAGTTGACTAGCCATCTGATGGTAAAGCTCAATGCATACGTAACGGTTTTTTCCCGTACGGGATGGGACGTGAAGTTTTAGAAACATCGTTTCATAGAAAATGTATACGATAGTGCATACGCAGCGGAATCCCGTGAGGGAAAAACCCATTACGTATGCATTGGGCTTTAGTCATCATCTGTCGTGGACATCATTAACAACAAATACATCATAAATGAGCCACCGGATATAAGAGAAGCGGAGAACGAGACTTATTTCTGCCTGAAAAAAAAGTAAAAACAAATCACAGCTGATATCGGACAGACTGGTAGCGTGCCATCCTCGTAAAAACCCATCGAGAGTAATTTGGATGGTACAGGACCCAGCAACCTCAAATAGAAGGGACCATATGCTGTACATTTGTCCACTATTCGTTAGAGTGAGTAGGATGCATGACTAGATAATAAAAGTCCTTACAGCTATAAATGCTTAAATACAACCAAAAACCGCTGCATGTGTAAATCCCCTTAGCGCCCGAAGCGGCCCTTACGCGGATGTTCTACCTAATAATTTCTTAATGTCATGCGCTTTGAAGGGAATTATTGTTTTGTATTAGAATAATGGTGCACTAAGATCGCGGAGTTTAGATTGGGCGGTTCTCAACGTAGTGTATCGGTATTCAATTGTGAATGCATTGGGTTCATTTATAGGGCTCCATTCATTGCTTTGGGGATTCCTAATTAAACCTTGGATCTAGGCCTATGAATGGTTCAACAGTTCTTGCTTTCATCTCATCTGAAAATTTACCAATAACTTAATTTGGTTTCGTGCAAAAAGATTCAAAACAATTCTTCTTCATGGCTGGCGCTTTAGATAGTCTCTCTTGATTGTCATGTCCTTAAGCGACAATAAAGCGACAATAAATTAATGTTATAAAAAAGTTATTTATTTATTAAAAATCTTGTTTATAATCCGAAAGTTCCTATTTATATAATTCTGAAAAATTGCTACCGGATTAATAGTAAACTATTATATTGTCATATTTCACCCGTAATATACCCAAGCTGCATGAACAAAAACACGATAAACATAACAAAACTAACCAAGATCCGAAAACAAACATTTACTTTCGCGAATTGAACCTGGGACCCTTTGTTCCAATGATTGCCAATCCTGATAAATTATAAGAAATTGTTTTGAAAAATATATGCAGACTTACACACAGTTCTAGTACGGAAGACCCGTTCTAGATTCTCACTGGCTCTCGCTCGTATTCTAAAAAGTGTCCCACGTTCGCAAATAAATCGAGCAGCGTTTAAACATTTGTTTCACAAAGCTCTGCTCTCGATTCACGAACCGTACAGTTAAGTAAAGCGTTATTTATGCCCCACGAAGTTTTTATTGATGAGCCCCTCTCATTGACTGTTAGGACGTTTAAACCGAAACATGCTAACTTTCTATCGCAAAGGATCGGAGCGATGCGATTTTGTACAGGTTAAAGCTTAGAATAACATCGATAAATAGCATGAAATATATTTTTTATTTTATTGTAGGTTACTATGGTTATAAACGGTTACCGCTGACTAAAAATATTCGTTACCAAGTACTATAGAACTAAATAAAGCCAAATAATATCATGTTGTCATATCGACACCCGCATCGAAAAAGGATGTTATCACCACAGGCGTATAAAAGCAAAGCAACAACCCATAATTGTCCCACTGCTGGGCTCGGGGTCTCCTCTCACAATGTGAGGGGTGTTAGGCCATAATCTACCACGCTGGCCAAGTGCGGATTGGTAAACTTCACACACCTTTGAGAAACACACACCACAGGCGTATAGTCCGTGGAAAGAACTACACGACAGAAGTATCGACATATCGTAGTCATACAGTCATGAAAATACTGTAATACTCTAATTGTAAATTCAAATAATGCATTTGATTAACAACCGGCTATATACAAGGACTTTCAATAACTTCAATTGTGTAATGCAAAATATGTATTATTAAACCAAGTCAAAGATCGCATTGTAAGGTCTCGATGCATCGATTGAGTCATTTAAATTTTCTCACGTTACGCCACTAGTTCGCTCTCGCTACCGGTGCGACGACTTCCTAAAACCGGTGCACTATCACGTACCAAAGAAATTTGTCCCCATCACAATAATAACAGCACTCATTTGCTACCTCAGATTTCACTCGTAAATAATTAAGGTCGTGATGGCAATAGAAACGGAGCATTTGACATTTAAAATTTGCACTCTTCTTTTGTTGCGCGATTTCGTTTATAATCATGACGATTTCTAACGCAATGTTCGGTTTGTTAATATTTCTTATATAAATACTATAAACATCTATATCACAAATATTAACTAGTTACTTTGGTGTAGGGTTATGCTAAATAATAATTTAATAATAAATCATAATCGTTTCCTGCTTTCTTTTTGGCCGACAATTAATTGATAATGATCAATGTCATCAAATGTGATGATAGATGAACCATGGGAGACGATGACCACTTACCATCAGGAACTTCGTCTACACGTTCGTTATTTACAAATTATATTTGTTAATTTTTGCAACTACGTATTTTTTTAAACGGCAGTACAAACACTTAAATAAATCGGTCGGCGAGTATGTACGTTGGTCCTATTGAAGCTGTTCATTATTTATTTGGGTGACTTTCCAACGTGCCTTGTCGTAAAATCTTCGACTTCGTGTCTCTTTTCAATTGGTATTAACGATAGAGCCTAACTGCTAGACACCTGACATTAAGCCTCTTGAATCACAGCTTGTAGTGTACATTAAAGTATACACTAAGACACGAAAATTAAATTTTATATTATGATTACAGATCTTTGTGATAAGACGAAAGGTTTTTTGGACTTAATATTTTTCTTCTTCCTGACAACCCTATCTCTTAGAAAGCGGATGTTCATAATAGTTACAATCTATGAACTATTTTAGAGAATGCGGTTCCGTCGATATTGAAGCGTTGAACATTAAGTACCTCAGTTTACGGTATTTAACAATATCTAAACACTGGCATTGTCTTCCACGTTAGACACGGACGAACTTGCAGCCCTAAGCTGTCTGTGCGTAGGTGTTACATAGAGCAAGCTTTTACAGAAGGGCTACCTTATTTGTCCATGGTTTAATACCTACGACCGTCGCATTGTTGAAGTTCGATATATTGTGTCTAATTCATTATTCGTCTTTGCCATCAATCAAAAACATTATTAACATCATCATCGAAATACAATTTTTATATCACTGACATGTCATCACCGTTATCAATCACCTTTCTTATTAATGTTATCGATCATCAACTATATCACCCTTCAAAACTCATGCCATATTAAATTTTCATGAGGAGCACCAACCATTGTCACTGTCGCAAACGAACAGCGTTCTATTCGAGATGTCTAATTTATTGCACCTACCCCCTACATTCATGACCATTTTAAATTGATCTGCCTAGACTAGACTTATCTAGATTAGATAACAACTGTCTAGCTTTCATTTGAATTAGTCATCGTTTTAAATGAGGAAGAATACACATAGTCTTAATAGCATTTGAAAGTTTACGATGCAGGGTACAGAAAATAATATTGTGAATACCAAAAGTATGGCTGAAAAATCTTTGTTTACTAAGTATGATAAAATTTTATTAGATGACTGCGATCGAAATTCTCCTTGCATTTAAAATGACGATTTTAATTTTCTCTTTATTACAGGGAAGCGCATAGGTATATTGATAAAATGAAATTAAAATACTTAAATCTAATCAGTTCTAAATAAATCGAAATTTGATTTAATAACTTACTCGAGGATAGAATTACATTAAGTAAGTATTTAGTTAGTTACCTAAAAGAATTAAATAATACATCTAAGAAATAAAATTCAGGTATTACTTATTAGGTATATTTGAAATTTGAAATATAATTATGTTCTGTATTCGTCATCTAGTCTATAATGTTAGTCATAATATTATGGGAGAAACGCCTGCGGCAGGTCAAAATAGTCTCCAACAAAGATCACAGAGATAGCATCTTAAGATTAATTAGCTCTATTCCGGCGCTGATGTTTCGTAATTCATGATAATAAGCTAGTTATAATAATGTTTGTGGCGTTAAAATGTCACAGACAAATAAACTATTTAGTAGTCTGTGATTTTATATTGGTAACATTCAGTAAAAATAGCTGTCAAAATAAGGTTGAGGCCACTAAAACAATGCATCAGGCATTGAAGTATTATTACTGGCATATAGAACCGACACCGCGAACACAATGTATGTCCCAATGAATTGGCGCCAATCGGCTTCAATTTTCAATGGATTTGTTCGATTTTGAAAGGAGAACGGGGGCTCAATTTTGAAAATAGAACCTCCCGGCGGGACACACATTTTGTTCGAGATGTCTGTTCTATGACATTATACTTCAATAGCATCAGGTAGATTTTGGTATTATTTTTTCACAACACACACCGGACATCCTAGTTGTACTCTAGTGAGTACATGCTATAATAATTATGGAATGTGTTAGATCCTTTTTATCTGTACGTCTCTCTTAATTTTCGTGGATTCCTCTCGATGAGTCCTGGATTCGATTGCTGTATGAGAAGAAAATTCATGGAAGAGTTGTTTCGTTTTGAATCAATAGTATACTTAATAATGTGTAATTTGCTTACATCGATACCACATAACACAACAAAACCAAATGCCGGAATCCGAATGTGTAGGAGTTTATCATCATTGTCTTTATTGTCTATCGATATATATTTTTAGGAAATCGACCAAGAATCGTTCTTTTAGCAAGCAGGTTTACTATACACTGTGGACTTTAAAATTACGTTTTCATCATGTATCTATCATACTCATTTGTACTCGTATTTATTTATTTAACACTTTATTGTTTGTACCCCATAACATAATAAACATAAAGAGCACAAGGAAAGAACACAAAACAATGGGCGACTTTATCGCTTTAAAGCGATTTCTTCCAGGCAACCCAGCAGTAGATTGAAAACAGAATGAAAAGAAAATAGGTACAGACGTGCCACATGAAGTAAAACAATGATATTATAAAATTAATAGGAGAGAAGTAAAGAGAAACGAAAGTATTTTCAAATGATAAATATACTAATAAAAGAGCAGTGTCCGAAGATAATGTCTAGCCAAGAAAAGGAAAAAGGAAAGGAAGATGACAAATTAGGAATGAAGAAAGTGTTATTTAAGTAGTTTTTAAAATAAACTACGTTTTCAGATTTTCGTATTGGTATAGGTAATGAGTTCCAAAAACGTACATATAGCAGTGAGAGTGAAGAATTTATGATAAATTATGATTATTATTCTCGTATTTAGAAACAAAACGTTAAACAAACCTAACAACTACTTAACTTTCAACACATCAACAGTAAGACAAAAGCGCGTTTGTTATCGACACCCCCATTATTTCTACCTCACCGCCATGCAATTACAGGCCACGTACGACAACTAATAAAATAGCAAAAGGAATGGCCAGTCGACACTCACAACCCTCTAAGCTAAAGGGCTCACTCAGTATTCTTCTCGCCAACCCTCAAGAACCCTCACAAAGGGAAAAGGGCAAACACTTGGACGTACGACCAAAATAGAGAATGTATTGAGTCGCGAAATAAAATAAGGGCAGAAAGAGTATGTGAAAATCCTTGTGAAGTATCTTCATAGAGTTGATAATTTCTTCAATTATAAAATTAATATATTATGTAGACCGATCAACTATACTTTCATTTCAATATCATGAAAAATATTAGGTACGTCAAAAATATAAACATCACTCATGGAGAACTGTAAAATACTAATCTAAAATTTTGTAATCCTCATTGAAGATAGTCAGACGATCTAATTGCATGTTAAGGCGAAAATAAGAGATTGGAAGCGGACGTGACGTACAAAATGCGAATAATGTAGTATTGCTGTAATTATGATGTAACACATAAAGAACGGATAAGGTAAGTGTGTCAGATGTTGTCGCGGTTTTGTCATTATAAATCCATACAAAGCTGTATTCCAGTTATCTGAAATTCTATGATGAGTGATAGCATGATGATTCCTGCATTATTGAGTGATCAAATGAATTACAATAATATTATTGATTTGTATTGGGGTTCATCATGTGAATCTCGTCTATGAGAATCATCTATGATTCGAAACGATTTTCACTAATTGCGGCTGGCTTCGATCTCAGACTGAACATTTTTATGAAACAAATATGTATCGTCTTATGCCGTAGATATTACTGAATTTTTAATTTGTTTGCAAGTATATGTCCATTGTCCATGCCATGTTCAATACAAGAATCCTAGCACATCTGCACCTAATGTGTCTATTAAAATATACTTTTAATCTAAACAATGGATTCCACAGTAACACAACTGAAAAAAATTTAAACGGTGTGGAGGTAATATCATCTCTTACCCGTCCAAGCCAAGTGGACATCGCAGCGCAGCCGCAGGTGTTTCGTAGCGGCGGAAACTTTTCAAATATTTGCTTTGGCGGCTTTCCGTAGATTTGTCCATTTTCCTTCTAAATGCCACTAACGATAACCGTGCAATTTATTTAACAGAGCGGATCAAGTATGCTTTGAAACAGAAAGGGTCGCTGTCGCGGACTTTGTAAATATCTTTCATTGAAATACTTTTGGACGAGCGTTCTTATTTTGAGGGCGGTTTTGTTTTATAAATAGTTTTATTGGGGTGTTTTAAAGGGGTTGACTTTAGCTTTGCATTGAATATATTTAATGATATTAAAGTAATTTCATACTCGACACAGAGTGACATTTTAAACAACTTTAAACGACTATTGTGCATCTATTAAGCGATATAGTAATGAATGTAACTTAAAGTATATCAACCAACCAATTTAAATAGGAAAATAAAATATATATTATATTATATGACCATTAATAATTATAATCTTAAAGAATCTATAAACTTGAATGTTTGTTTTAGTATATTGATCCGAAAAATTAATAAATATTTCATGCAAATTAGACAAGTTAAGTAACACTTTTTAATACTATGTAATATCTTGTATGTTTTCCATGAGTCATCTAAATAAACAACAATGTTGTTAAAGTAAACAACTTCAGACAAACAGTCATTTACAACAAATGGATCCCCAAGCGGTCATAATCTGTGTTCCTTTAATGTTTAACGAATTAAAAGTACAAATTAATATAATTTAATCTGTGGTACAAGGAACAACATCACGACATTTAACACTTAAATCAACGCACGTTCTATAATTTGGGCCCAATACTCACTTCCTATTAACAAATTATCACTTTTTGTTTGACGATCTAAGGACAATTCGATCGATTAACAAAAATCGATTTCCTTGTGTTGTACATTGTAATTGCGCAAAAACTATAATCTGTGCAGTTAGCAGCAAGATAAAGCACTTACCATAATAACCGTGGGAGAGCATATTTTTTATCTGTAGCCCAAGTGTTGAGATGTAGCGGAATCGATTCAGTTATAGCACAGTAAAGAGATGTAATAATATTTATAATGTGGTTATAGTCAGAAGAGGTTTCGGTGTCGCTGATGTGATGTGCAGTCGTTATCTTGCCAACAGCCTTGTCAGTTAATTTGTCAGCTAGGTAATTAATTGTAAAACAAAATTCTTGACCATATACATCACACCTTTTGTTTACCGGTTGGTACAAAACAAATATTTTTAAGACTTCTTAAGTACATGTCGATTTTTTGCTTATTATTAACCTTTATAGCTATTTGGTAACCAAATCATTAGCAACACTCAAACTGAGCTTGGATGATCTCTCAAAATGGCTTCCATATATTAGTAAATATTAAATATAAAGCATTAGAATATTTGCATCTTTATTCTAGAGTGACATAAGTAAAACAATTCATTTTATTTTTAACCGACATCAAAACAGGAGGAGGTATTCAATTTGCATGTATTTTTTATGTTTGTTACCTCAGAACTTTCGACTGGATGAACCGATTTTGATGATTCTTTTTTAATCGAAAGCTGGTGCTTGTCATGTAGTCCCACTTTTTGAGCTAGATCTGACGAGTAGTTTTGGAGTTATTTTGAAGTCGGTTATTTTTTTCTTGGTAAAATTCAGATTATATTATTCACCTAAGATTGCTTTTTCAGCAATATTATCGCTATGGTCACTACGCAATAGCTTTTATAATATATGGTTATGAAATTTGTTTATGTAACTAAAAACTAAGTAATACCCAATGCCTAATATACTCAGAGATACTGAGAGCACTTGCATCCTAAGCTTGTAATCACAAGACATTAGCGATGTCCTTTCTGGATAAACTTTATCTTACATTATTTATCTTGCGATAGGCGGTTGTCGGTATAAACAAATCACTGCGTACCTATCTAAAGTGGCTGCCTCATAATATGCGCTGTATCTCTAATAACTTGAGCCGCCTACAAGTTGTCTCAAACAATCTATAATAACAAGCGATAATCGCCACTCGACACGTTAATATATATTGCAATGGAGTTGTAATACGTATGTGCGTGCATTAATTATTTTTTGGGAAATAGTCGTATTGATTTATAAATAAGTATTAAGGGACAGTATACGAGTAGTTGGTGCTATGAGTTAAATATTTTGTACACAATAATGCTTACCAATTTTTTGTAAATATTCTAAGTCCCAAATTTTCCTAACATAAAGTACTTTATTACTTTAATATTTATAAACTCGTAAACCTTACTTTTTTGTAAATCTTACTATTTTTGTTTTCGACAGTTGTCACCTTGACTGGGGTCAAGTAATTTTAAAGGAGACCAGAGCAAATAAATAATGCATTCAAGGATACCGATGATGATACAATAAAACACAAATCCTCGTTATAGTAACTGTACACCAACAAGGTATAATAATATAAATAAGGTATAATAATATAAATATAATTAAATAACAAACCAAATATTGCGATGTCGATCTCTTCCAACCACCGTAATTAAATTAAAAGAGTTACAATTAATGAAAACATTAAGAAAAGGGAAAAACGGATAGGAGTTTTTAAATAAAAAAGGATGTGTGTAATTCTGTACGCGCGTGAGAAGTTATACTTCTTTGACATAATTATTTGATTTAATAACGTGTATCAGTTTTAACTATCTTTCAAAAACTATTTTTGTACTAAATAAAAATAATAAAATATTACTTGTGTATTACCTATGTTTACACAAGTACAAACTAGATGGCGTTGTTCATGAACCTGAATCACGCTGTTAAGACTCCCTGAGATTTGTATAAGTAATAACATTACTTTTTAAAAGAGGTAAAGATAACAAGAACCTAGGGCCATCTATCCAGTGCTTTCATACCCCCTCCATGGTAGCACAAACGATTAACGCAACCTTTTTGCAAGTCGCATAAGAAATATAACTTCAAAAAAACCCCTGTATCTTCAATGTTATCAAACAAAGTTCCTATCATTTCTTAATCTAAACAAACAGACTCGCCAATCGACACTAGTCTAGAACCAGGCTATAAACAGGCAGTGTTCGTGTCAAAGCCGGCAATATTAATGCCGGTTATAACCGTTAGAGGCCACATTCGAAATTCCCACGACGCGCCCAATTTGCTCAATTACAAATTTGTCACATCAGCCAATTCTGACTCTTAATCACTCGCTATGATTTAATGAAGAACGTGTTGTATGACAAACGAACACGGATTTGTTGCACATAATTTACTGATAAATTTATGTGTGTGAACGTTTTTATTTTAACACCTTTCGAAATGTTTGAGAACTTATTCTGGTATTTATTTATGTCATGCAAACTGGTCTTTTTTGTAAAAGAATCATCATCTGTTCAACGGTTTAAACATCTGTCTGCTATTGATTAATCATAACTATATTTTTTTTATTTGTTTAAGAGGTTTCATCTATCAGAAGGCCTTAGCAGTACTTTGTCTGCAGACTTACACTGGCTAATCTTCTCGGGTGAGCCACTCCAAGCTCGCCCAACTCCGCGTCCGGTGAAGCTGTAAAGGCCAATATAGCAACACTTAACAACAGCAACTATCCATACGAAAAAAACCACTAGCTGAATCCCCTTAAAATTGACCGCAAAATGTTTTAAATGTGTTTTGATGACAAAGTCACATGATGAGATATTTATGCGACAATAGACCATCCTGTAGCCTAGTTGGTGGCGACCCCATCTGGGAAGCGAGGGTTCCATGGTTCGATTCCCGGCCGGACAGATAGGTATTTATGTGACAGTTAAATATTTCTACTCGGGTCTTGGGTGTTATTGTGATATGTTATATGTGTCGTCCATGCCACCCGCGACACAGGTAGAACCTACTGCGAGGGTATGAGTATGTAAGCGTTAATTTATTTATT
The DNA here is from genome assembly GCA_951805285.1 of Thymelicus acteon. NCBI lineage: Eukaryota > Metazoa > Arthropoda > Insecta > Lepidoptera > Hesperiidae > Thymelicus > Thymelicus acteon. The sequence continues at coordinate 5,328,561 of OX638229.1, read as the reverse complement.
ATCAGCAATATCCTAAAACTTCGACCCCATCATCCGTAGGCTTACATTTCGTAATACCTTATGGTGTCTATTAATAAATGATAATTTCAGAAATTGTGCATGCCGTACAATCGAATGGTCCTATCATATCATTTATCTCCGCGTGGTTTGATTGCGACATGATTACGACAGATCGACTCAACGTAAACTTTACCTAAACGCAAAGGAAGTGTTTCCTTTGTAATTGACTCGACACACTTCGATTGGGTAAACGATAAGCAATGACGATGCTGAGTTTTAATGATACCAATTTCATAATTCATTTTACTACGTATCGTTATTCTATTGAACATAAATCATTTTCTTTATTTATTTTTGCACCTGACACCTGTTATTCATTAGGTTCAAATACTTATTTATTGGTCTGTAAAGGACAATACAAAATTTGTCAGTTAAAGGTATTTTGTAACTTTACAATTTCTCATCCTTTCAAGGTAACAGTTCTTTTCTCTTACATTTCAGTACAAAAGTAACTGTTCACTTTAACACACACTTCCTCTCTGTCCAATTGTCCATCCATAATAAATAGGTTTATATTTTATCCATAATAAGAGCGACGCTTCAAAGGCAAAAATTACCAAGTGACATGTTGACAACTTTACACTACAGCATTTTAGTTTTTAATTTCAGAAAAAAAAAATCGTAAAAAATTGCTTTATTAAGCATTTAAACTGCATTGTCGCTTGGTAATTTTTGCCTTTACTGATGTGCACTAGGGTGACCAATTACTATCAGATGGCTCTATTCATAGATAGCACCACTTCTTCTTCCATTTATAAAATATATTTCAATGTCAAATAAAAAAAAAGAATCAAATTCAGATCCAAACCTCCACCAAAAAGTGATGGTAATAAATCAAGTTAACGATTGATTCAAGACCCTCACGACTTGTCGAAAATGACCTCAGTAACTAGACATTCTTTAATCGACTCTCGTGGAACTAGTCCCTAACTCACCGGTCTCACCACGTCACCATTAATTACATTGGCGAGGAGAAACAATTACGCCATGATAAATATTCAATCGCGGCAAATTTACATTGTCATAAATATCGATAAGTTATCGCCGACGCCATCACTTTAAACCGGTATATTTGCGACAAAGATAAATATATCTGGCAACTATTACTTTGGGCATTTGAAACGGGAACAAAATAGCTTTTATAAATAAATAGACGCACACCATTGTTTTTGACGCAAGAACAGAACCATCATGCGTATAATACATGGCGCTTAAATTAATCTAAAAGGACCAATGCTCGGTACATATTAGATAGGTACTCAAAGTGGTAACATTCTCCCAGGTAGTTCTTAAGAAAGAGAATGAGATAGCACTTCTTTTTGCATGTATGAAGTATGACATTTGTATGAATTTAAGCCCACAAACTCACAAGTACACAACTTACAGACAACGTACATAATTTACAGAAATGCCTTACCTTAAATTTAAAACTCATTTTAAAGCATTCTTATGATGAAAGGATATTACAAATTAGATGATTATTTTAAAGACAAGACTGCTTGGACATGAGTTTTATGAATATATATTGTAGTAGATGATAAGTACTATCTGTAACTGTGAGCAGGAAAAAAACAACCCCGGTAGTTTCTTGCTGCTTCTTCTCTCGGGCCCTCTCACAGTAGGGCCATGTTGAAGCATTAGCGTAGCTTGCATGACTTTCAAAAAGTGTTTGTAAACCAAACCAATTTTGAATAAAAACATTTGATTTGATTTGATTTGAAGTACTTTATTTACATACTTTATGCTCCACACTAAGATTTCTTGTGAAGCTTGAACTTTATAAAGAGACAATTGATCAATCAATTTCTGTCCCTGAATTGGAACCCGGAACCCTTCGCTCGGTAGATAGGGTCACTACTGGGCCTGTAGGTCATCTAAATGTAATATTACACAAGACAAAAAGTGTTTCTTAACCGACTACGACGAAACCAAAAAGAAAATACATACCTACTGCAGAAATAAATTGTGTCATACAAAGCCCATTGATTCCCCAAAAAACAGACCTAGGTCACAGTAATGACCACAACTAAATTACATATTAGGATTTTTATTAGACTACAAAGAAAAACTACTTAATTTATGTAAAGTCGGCCGCAGAAGTAGCTTAACATTTTAGTACCTTGTCACATTACATTTCTTGAATTTGTCATAGATGTTCCTAGGAAACCGTCGAAACAGTTACTATTACAAAGTACTGAAATGTTAAGCTACTTCTACGGCCGACTGTACTTTGTAGTTTATTTAAAATTCGGGTTCGATTCCCGGCCGGGGCAGATATTTATGTGGTAGATAAATATTTGTTCTAGGGTCATGGGTGTTATTGTGATGTGTCGTGTTCGATTGATATGTGTCGTCCATGCCACTCGCGACACAAGTAAAAACCTACTGCGGGAGTATGAGTGTGTGAGCGTTCATTTATTTATTTAAAACTTTTTACAATAATAACGTAGTTAGAAATAATACTTTTAGCCTACCAAAGTAATTTTAATAACTGTAGCCCACGATTTTGTGATATCTTTAAAAACCTTTAGTTTTATGTTAGTTGTTATCGAATTATTTATTGCTAAATATTGTTAACTTGTTGGTAATAGTGTTTGAAAGGCTGAGTCACGAACACTCAATGCTCCGTGGTTTTCGGAAGGTTATGCTCAATGGCTTATTAAGTCGTTTTGTAATGTCAGGCGACGCCTTACGGTCTGCCAGTACTTTAGCTTAGTACTTTAACTCTGTCGTTTAGTTAGTTTATTAGTAACGGAATCTATAGACCTTACGTTCACAGCTAATGTGACCTTGCAGCTTAGTAATCTATACAAATAAATTGGAGTGTCTGTTTGTAATATTAAAATAACCCCTTTTTACTAAGTGCATTTGGATGTATACACGGTACATATACCAAAACAACATTTTTTACAATTTTTGTCTGTCTGTCTATCTGTCTGTTTATTTCGGCTAATCTCTGAAATGGCTGGACCGATTTTAACGAGTTTTTCACTGGCAGATAGCTGATGTAACAAGGAGTAACTTGGGCTACTTTTATTTTAGAAAAAAAAATAGTTTGTTAGGCCATACGAAGTTCGCCGGGTCAGCTAGTTGATACTATTGATAGTGATTCTCTTTGACGTGTGTATGGTCCCGGGTTCGATTCCCGATCTATATAGATGAATGTTTGTCTGGGTCTTACAGTTTAGGATTCTCTTCATAACGTCATCCTGAAAGATTGATAGAGACGACTTAGAGGCTGAATTTTACTAAGCTAGTATCATATTAACCCTGTAGATTAGACGTTACCCTGCCTGCAGAACTAAAGAAGCGCGGTCGACCACAATTGACACCATTTGGACAATAAATTCCTCATCATCACAATCTATAAGAGTCACTCTCAGATTAAATGTGGAGCCATATTGCTCAATTGGACGGATCGGCACACTTCACACATTAGAACATTATGGAGTTTACAAATGCGATGTTTTCTCGATGTTTTCCTTCACCAAAGTTTGATAATTAAATTTTAATTCAGTCAAAAATAATTAAAATTATGCATGCTGGATTTGGACTTGAGTCATGCTGCGCTTATTTATTGTGATTTTATTTTCAAGTTGTACTTTCAAATGACGCCGTCCAGTCTGCAATCAAAGAACATGATTTATAAAGGTCTAGATTAAGTCCTCCACCTGTTTATGAAATATTTGACACTTAAAATAGGCTTACATATAAATGGCTATTATCATTTAACTATGCTAATGTCTTGTACTAAGCATTTAAACATTCAATGTCGTTGCGTTGTCAATATATCAATTGAGTTGGTTTGATAACACATTTTGAACAATAATAGTTATATTAAAGCTTCAAGGTCCTTAGCAGATTTTCTTAGCGTAAGTTTAGATCCTAGTGTCGTATTATAATTCTCAGAGCAACAAAAGTATTCGTTTGGTATTATCTACTAATGTCCTTGGGCGGTGGTGACCAAACTGACCACTCTCCATCAAGTGGCTTATCTGTGGTTTGACGACTATGTACATAAAAAAATTCTCCTCAATGATGAAGAACCCTTTCGAAACGATAGTATGTATAATAACTTAGTATAATACCTTAGTCTATTGACAAACCTTTAATTTGAATTCCTAATCGACTAACATTTATATTTGTCCATATAACGAGATCAGGTCCATAAAAGCTTGTTATTCTGTTGACATCGATCGCGCATTCACACAGTATGACATCGGTATTAAATTTATTATGTAATACGAATAGCTCCGTTGATCCAGCTTAATAATTTATTGCCAACAATGGCGGAGTATAATCAGTCAGTCTGCAAAGTGTAGTTCTGGTAAAATGTCATTGCCATAGCTTATGAGTTGGGCGGTTCATTATTTTAAATAAGTAATGTAGGAAGGCGATTATTTCAAAATCGATCCTTAGTCACACGGAACCGAGACCATTGGTTAGGCGCTTGTTTAGTCGCCGACGATTAGCGAGCAAAATGTCATATTCATCTCTGACGACCCGTATGGTGTAATGGTTACCAGGCCGCACCGCCGTGCCAAGGGTCCTGGGTTCGTTTCCCGGCGAGGTGGAAATTTGAATGATGTCGGAATTTCTGTTTTCGGTCTGGGTGTGTTTGTTCTTGTCTTTGTGTGTTGTTCATGGCACCAATGACACAGGAAACCCAAGGTCTATGAGTGTGTAGCATTATTGAAGAAAATAAAGAAAAGATTTATTTCTAGTTAATACACACAGCATATTTGTACTAAAATACATAATTATGAATTAAGAAATGAACTAAACATGTTACAATGTTCGCGTGCGTTGTAGTGCCAAAGAATGGTATTGTTATTATTCGCTTGAATGTCGTTGACTGACAACGACAACGACGACAAGGAAATGGCATTTGTTTTTTCATCATCAATTCGTTGACTACTTCAGGCTGTACCTAACTATGATACTTTCTTGATTAATCTGCTCGTAGTTTTAAATATTAGCATGACCTTTTGCTGAATCTCTTCCATCTAGCCTTTTGTTTTCGATACATTTTTATGAAAGAGTTAACATCTTCCGCTGTTTTACAATAAATTGCATTATGCTGTTATTTACCTGATAAAAAAGTAAAATTAATTCGCTTATCGCATATTACCCGAAAATTGACCAGCGTCTTAACTACGAAATTTTAATGGTTCTCGGAGCATTAGTGGTGTAGGTCGGTGCTAAAACTTTATGTCAAAATTTATTATCGGAATGAACACAGTCCTGCCTAAGTTAACTTTGGAAAATACTTTCACACGACATTCACTCTTACTGTAAACCTGATATAGATCAAAATCGTTTAAAGCTTGAATGCGTGTGCGCCGTTGTGTCTTAAGCCGTTGTTTGAAGAAGCTATTACCATAATAAGCATGTAGAGGTGACAGTCAGACTTACTTAATTAAATGAATCCTATCTTAGCAGCCGTTTCGCAGTCAAATATTATAATATTTATACAAATAAATAAAATTGGAGTGTCTGTTTGTAATATTAAAATAACCGCTTTTTACTAAGTGCATTTGGATGTATACACGGTACATATACCAAAACAACATTTTTTACAATTTTTGTCTGTCTGTTTGTTTCGGTTAATCTCTGAAATGGCTGGACTGATTTTGACGGGACTTTAACTGGCAGATAGCTGAAGTAACAAGGAGTAACTTAGGCTACTTTTATTTTAGAAAAAAAAAATAGTTTTTGACAAAAAAAATAGGTTCAATGAAAATTTTAATAATATTCGATCCAAATAGGGAAGTTGTATACATACATTTAGTAGGTACGTTGTCGTAAACTCTGCGAACTGAACAATAACTTTTTTGTTAAATACCTCGCGGACGGAGTCGCCGGTAACAGCTAGTATAATATATAACATTTATTTTTATTACTTATTGCTTCCGTGTAACATTATATTTTATAGTTTAAGCTGACATACAGACCCACAGTGGATAGCGTGATGACGGATTGACGCTGATTTTGTGTCAATTTTTGAAAACAGATCTGAAAACGTGATCACGTGCGTAACAAAATGCATGTCCAAAGCGTTACAGACCAAGATGGAAGAGGCCAACTTATAACGACTCTTCACTTCTTCAGTGCTGTAAATGAAAAACGTATTTTTTTTATTGATGGATTTTAACAAGTAGAGATGATTGATAACTTGCTAGGTGAGAAAGCTTCTCTTTTCTTCATGGTGCTTTTAAATCCCAGCACTACATTACGCACTAGACGTCAAAATCTTACTTAGTATTATAAATGTGAATGTAAGTTTGTTTGTTACGCTTTCATGCAAAAACGACTTAACCGATTTGGCTGAAATTTGGAATGGAGATAGCCTATACCCTGGATTAAAACATAGGCTACTTTTTTATACCGGAAGAGTTCAGGGTTCCCGCGGGATTTGTAAAAATCGATCACTACCGCGGGCGAAGCCGCGGGCAACAGCTAGTAAAGTTAAAATGCTATTGCCCCCCCCCCCCCAAGAAAAAAAAAACAACAGTTTATTAGATCGCTACAGTGTACAGGATTGTGAATAACTAACTAAGAATATGTCCTGTTTATTCAAACGCATAATTACTTACATGTCGTTTAGTCATATGCATGTTCCTGCTTTTGTGTGGCCTCATTACGTTAGAAAGTAGACGTTATAAAATTGTCAATCTAATCTGATTTACAAGCCACATAAATTGTGAGATTATAATAGACGTTTATAGATATGTCGTACGTTGCCTAACGGATGCTATATTAATTTTGCGTAACTGTTACGTATGTTTTTAGAGATTTGCATATTTTAAAGAGGTTTTGATATAACTGCTATTTATAACTTGATGACATCTGGATTGCTTCTTTTAATTTATTCATATAATTTTATGATATGTTACGCTTATTTTATTATAATCTTGATTCAGTAACTTAAGCCTACTTAAGAACAAAAATATTGATCAAACTCTTATCCCAATCAAACTAATATATATAAAAGTAAAAGTTTGTAATTCTTTCACGCAAAAAGTACTGAACGGATTTTCATGAAATTTAGCACACAGGTAGACCATTATGTGGAAAAAGACATGGGGTACTTATTATTCCGGAAAACGCGAGCAAAGCCGCGGACAGAGTGCTAGTACCTACTTATACGGACGCCGTATCGTCAACAGTTTCTAGTGTCTAGGAAGCTATAGTTTCTAGGGAACTAACTCTAGTAGCCTAGACTAAATATCTTAGATTCGGGTCGAGTTCCCCTACTTTTGTCAGAAAGCTATCGTGAGGAGAATTAAAGATCAGTATAGCATTAGGTAATCGTGAGTAACTTACAACTATTGTAAAATAACCACTTCATATTTTTTTTTCTTTCCCATGAATATTCTTCGTATACAGAGTTAGTAAATCTTCTAACGAATGTAACAAATATATATGGACCTATTGACATTTGGATAAAATTTGATTATTATCAAATAATACGATTATCGAGTATTAGAACAGCGGCCAAAAATAAGAGTCCTTGTCATACCAAAGAATCAAAGATCGACAAAAACTAGTATTGAGCTGATATTTGGGCAACAATGGCTCAGTATGTCATGCTGTGCCCACATTAGCCGTAATGGCGTGACCGTAACTTATTCGGCAGACGTCATAGTTCAAGGTTTAAGGCTGGGTATACACAAGACGTTAAGATGACAATAAAAATTAGTAAGTATTAGGCTTGAGTAATGGAACACATTCGCGTTTAGTATGCTAAATATTAAATGCTTCTGTAATGGAAACTAAAAACTTTTACTTTTTGCAACACCAGACGAGTCGCAATGCTTCGCCGGCCTTGAAGGAGTTTTAACGCCTTCTTTTCACGCCTTTTACGTTTATCTTTCTTTTTACACCTCTTTTGAAGAAGCCCTTGTTACTTAAAGATCTCCAGGAAATTTTAAAAAGGAAGCTCATTTCCCAGATTGCATGTACATATAGGTACAGTTCATTCAAAAGAACTTTCTTCATCTCTAAAGGCAACTGCGTAGAATTCCAGTTTCACTGTACGCGGCAGAAACTATCGAAAAAAACCGTCGACATTCACCATCATGTGCCCTCAGCCTTACACCAAGTTGCAATGTTAATAGTGTCCCGCGGCGGTGACCGTCGATTGAGACAATTGTACGTGATTGTGCCTTACGGTGACCGACATTATGTGACTCTTGTACCGCGATGTGTCTTAATCTGTGTGGCGTGTGTAAATGTGATTTAGCGTAATGTTCTTGTTTTTAGTAACTGGCGGTTTAATGTCAAGTTTAGTGTTCTATGGGAGCAACAAACATGTAGTTTAAAATCAATTTTACAAAGACATTGGTTTACTGGTAGCGTTGGATCTAACAATCAATTGAGGGCGTAATTTTAATCCATTTTTGAGTTATACTGAATTAATACTGATCCTGTAATGAGCAAAAGTCCTTCTCGATAAAGTAACCGAACCCGGGACCCTTTGTTCGGCAGACAATGAAAACAGTTCTCTAAATTCGTCATTTCTCTTTCATGTTCACGCCAGCGACAAGGAACTGGTTGACTTGCAGATAATGCTTTTAGCATTAAGTCAAAGTTTAAATAAATAAATAAATCCTAGTACAGGAGTAAAAATTGGTGTGTATTTATTAATGCCACTAATTTGTTCGAGTTATAAAAATATATTTACGACCATATTAGAAAGGATGACTGCACAATACAGGAAACTTGCATCACTTCATTGCACGCCGTCCACGCTGAAACTTATTAGAGGCAGTTGCCAAACAATGCAAAGGAAACGAGGACCTCAATCTCAGAAGCTCGCGGAGATTGCTTCCTTGCTTATCAGCGGCATCAAATCAAATGTCGCCGCCACAGTGTACTGGAATGAGTATGCTGATCTATTAAGGAGTTTTTTTTTTCGTAGATTTTCTTCTCCTCTGACGTGGTGATCAGAGACTTTGTATATCTTTTTGTTTCATTATTACAGGTATATGTTTTATTGCGAGGCTTTCTCATGGGAGCTGGTTTTATTATGGAGTTTACCATCAGGGGGTTCGTCTGCTCGATTGTCTGTTATTTACATTTCTTTCTTTCTCCCCTTTTTTTGGCTGGCAAGATTGGGGTAAAAGGCTACAGTTAATTTAGAACCGAAGTTAACCTTCCTGCTCGTGGTATTGTGCTCAAGAATGGATTAGGCTATGGTGCCAGATCCTTTCTGTTCATGAACGACAGCGAACTTATCATAAAAGTACATACTACAAAATACAAAAAAAACACGAAAAAATTTCTTGCATAATAATCAGGTTTTAATAATTTTGGCGGTAAAGACTTCGGAATAAAGACATTGATTTAACATTAGAAACAATTTGTACTACTGATAGTTGATAGTGTTGATACTACTGCGTGCAGTGGCGCCGCCTATCGGCTGTGCAACAATGCGACACTATCTCGGATCTCGTGGGTGTTGGCACGAGTCAAGTGTCGAGCGACTAGCCCACGTGGCTGACTCAGCGGTTGTGCAAACTGTTGTTACTTATAATAACAACTTAAAATTGATAAATAAAAAATTATAGGCAACCCCCAAAAAAGAGCTGATGACCTTGAAACACCTGAATCTGCTTCATAAATTGTAATTAGGAACTATCTCGATCAGTCAGCACAGACACATAGTCGTGTCACAAACGTCAAAGAAGTTTTAATTCAATCTCGCGTAAAGATTAGAGGCACACACTTTTTTTCTCTTTTTCTTGGCCGACAACGCATCAGGCATGTCTCTGGTATCGCTGATGGCCATTGGCGACGATGACTGGTTACCATCAGGTATCGTGTAGTCAGCTCATTCATCGCATTTCCATAAAAAAACTAACCTGTTTGTTTTATACACACTGCAATTTAATTTTTTATGTACATCGTCAATGGACATTGGTTATGCCAAAGCATCACCGACGCGTTGCCGTCCAAGAAAGACTGAGGGAAAAAAGAATGAGCTGACTTCCAAGCCCCCAGCCGAAACACGACACAAATAACAATATCAAATCAAGCCAGGTATATAAATATGTATATCTGATTTATGCTCCAGGCCTCCTCAAGAGGAGAGACCCGTGATCAGTAGTAACCATTAATGGGTTGAAGCCAAGCCAAGCCAAATGACTTAAGCTCCTAAAATTTTTATTTTAGGGCTACTAATAATCAATTAGTCAAGAGGTCTAAAGTATAGACGTGTAAAGAACCTTAAGTATATTTGGAAGTACAAACTCTGAATTCAGAACCAAGGGTTCTGGGTACAATTCCGAGTGGAATTAAATGTTATGTTATCAACGAATAGTTCTATTTGTTGAGCAAGGTTTAGGTAGGTTCAAAAAGGCCACTGCGACCACGATTGATCTATTGTGGCCAGACCCCGCATAGTTTCAGATGACAGTTGAATGTTTGTTCGATGGGCGTGGTTGTATGTACTAGCGTAGTTGCTTTAATGTTAGTCAAATAAGTTCGAATCCTGCATCTCTCAGTTTCAAAAGTGATGTGCATATTATAATAAAATTATTACTTGCTGTGGTGAAGGAAAATATTGTGACAAATCTGCTCATTGAATTCTCCTTGTGTTCAATGTGCGTGAAGCTTCGATTACTTATAAAATAACTCTTACAGTTCTTTTATAATTTATTCTGCCATTTCGCACTTATTGTTAGCTAAAGTGGACTGATGACTGATGACTACGTGGACTATGATGTCACAGCCCTTCATTGTGAGACGAAAACCTGAGCCCAGCAGTGAGACAGACATGATTTGTGATGATGAAGATATGTATGCCCACGCCACCTACAACACAGAGCGTGTATGAGTGCTTGTAAGTCTCGTTTATTGACCTGTACGGTTGTTTGGGGTATAAGTCGTACAGCAACGATTCCGTTGCCTGTTGCGTTGTAAACAGATGGGTTACTTTTCTCTGCAGGTGACTGTACAACCAACACTCGCTGAAGTGAAGCAATTCGAGCTTTGTGCGGGTGTGAAAGGATGTGTGTGTCATCGACATTTACAAATAAGGCGTTCCATTACCTTCAGGAGTTACAATGCTTAGGTGTGTTTAACGCTCGTTATGAATCTATAGGTTACAGCCACTTAATCTTATCATATTTTACACTGATTGTCAGTCAACTATCCTTTGACAGAGCAGTGATAGCCTAGCGGTTAGAACGTTGGTCTCCCGAACGAAGGGGCCCGAGTTCAAAACCTGGCACGCACCTCTAATTTTCAAATATTATGTGCGTATTAGAAGTTAATTATCACTTGCTTCGGTGAAAGAAAACATCGTGAGGAAACCTGCACACCGGAGAGTTCTCCATAAAAGTTCTCAAAGGTGTGTGAAGTCTACCAATCCGCACTTAGCCAGCGTGGTAGACTATGGCCTAACACCCCTCACATTGTGAGAGGAGACCCCGAGCCCAGCAGTGGGACAATTCTGGGTTGTTGCTTTGCTTTGCTTTCTATCCTTTGATATAACCATGTTTATTGTTTGTATTATATACAGTTTTATCTTTCTGTACATAAATAAAATAAATAAACGTTAAAAAATAGTTTTATTTTCCTCGCACCTGGATTCCCTGTGCCGCAAATGTCATCGACAATATAGTTACAAAAATATTACTGACTCCCACGATCCGAGAACAGAAACTTTAAATCGAAATCCTACCAGAAATCGAACTTGGGACTTATCGCTTCGCAGGCAAAGGTATCTTGTTTGTTATCGCTAACATGATTAACAAGATATTTTAAGCAAATTATTATTATTATTATTATACATATCAATGAAGATTTCAGTCATGATTATATTTTTAAATCATATTATTAATGATAGTATTTTATAGCTCTCTACCGAACTACCTATTTTTATATTTCTGGGATCATGTGGTCTCATTTAAATGATTAATACTGATATTTATTGATTGATTTTCTTTAATTACAATCGCGACTATCGCGAGACTAAAATAATAAAGTGAACATACTCATAACATGATTTCTTCGTACAAAATGATTTCAATAATTCCGATCATGGTGCCCATTCTCATTACTGTGCAAACACAAAGCGGTCTACCCAATTAAATGAAAGAATTCTATGTATGTTAACAACTATCGCCCCGACTCAGTCAGTAATAGACACTTTAATCGCTCCTTAGTAGAGAATCACCATACAAATTCTGTGCTAAGGATCAATTTTAGTAACCGTTAGTGACTCTGAGTTGGGATTATGTCAATTACTTAATTATTTAAAAATAAGTTGAAATTTACTTTACACACACAATTGATCTTTCAGTCTCGCACAATACAGTCATTACAAAAATGATTGACAATTAAGTAACATAGCGAAATTAATAACTTAAACGATCTTCTATAACTTCATACTAAATCTTCATATAAATTAATTTCAAATTACTGTAAAAATTACAGAAGATTCGTACTTAAATAAAACTGATATTTAACCCTAAATTAAATATGAAATATTTGAAACTTAATTAAATGTATCCCATTAAAATTAACGATAAAAGTTCATCGGACTTCCATGTTACATACCAAGACATAAAGTACGTACAAATAAAGCACCGTTCAGATGTTTCTATTCAGTAACTAGCTACAATGGATAGCAAGTAGGCTAAGCGCATTAAGATAATCCTGAATCATGTCAGAGTTCATTACAATGATAAAAGGACTTGCTGCCTCCGTGTACAGCACTGTACAGTACACTGCCGACGCGACGTCGGATGCTGATTTACAATTAATAAAGAACGGTATTATACAGACGGAGTGTACTACTGTCGTATTGACGGAGATAAACTGTAGCTATCTCACGGACATGGATATCGAGTCAGTTTAAGCATTGATTTATTTGAAATTAATTAATCTAATCTAATGCCTTTAAACGAGCAATTTTCTGAGTCTTGGAAACGGCGCCAATGATTTTCGTGAAATTTTGTATGCAGGGGGTTTCGGGGGAGATAAATCGATCTAGCTAGGATAGATTTTTAGAAAATGTCATTTAATCCGTGTTTTCAGGCAATGAGATACTGCTACGATATCACTGACTCTTCCTGACATCTACTGGCGAGTAATAATAATACTATTATTATTGGGAGCAACTAACTGTTTTAACGACACAGAGCTACTTCAGTACATGGTGTTGTTAAGCAACACCAAAATACCGAGCAAAGCTCGATCATCCAGATCCAAATATTTCGCAAACGAACCGCTAATTCCAAAAATATTTTTGAAAGATCTTTTCAACGATATCCCACACTATAGAATTCATCCTCACGTTACCTGAAGGGGTACCCTGAAAAAAAATGTGTTTTTCAATATTTTATTCTACGATCCTGGAGTATTAATAAATATTTACATCCATGCCAAATTACAGCTTTCTAGCACTAATGGTCTCGGCGCCTTTGCTTCGGACAGATGGACGGACGGATATGACGAAACTATTTACTTCAACCTACCCTAACAAGTGAATAGTGTAAAAACTAAATCCAAGCTTTTTATAGGCACCTATTCAAAATAGATACTTTTTAGAGCAACAATTTTGTGACTGTGAAATTAACAGTTAAGGAGCTTTCTCGCCTAAAGCCAAAGCTCTATCAGATCATACTTATCACTAAAATGTATTGTCATCAGAACTAAAGCAATATGTAAAATTTTAACTCCTAAGGTAACGAGGAACTAGTTGCAAGTTTTGACCCATACAAACAGGGTAAACTTAATAAAACCATTTAAAATCCTTACGATATGCAATAGGTTCAAACTCGATATTGAGCGATCGAACACGAGCCTTATTTGGTGACTCATGTCATATTTGACGCGCTGTCGTTGGTATTCAACGAGATTGATTTAACATCGACGTGCTATTCAATGAGTGTAAACTTTATCGAAATACGAATAACGTAGCATTCGCTAAGAACAGCAAGGCTTAAAGCTTAGATATTTCATGAAAATCAAAGAAAACTGACTGGAATTTAGTTTGGATTGGATTTATATTTTAGTTGTATTGAGAAAAAAATACCTAAGCGCTCATTCACAATTAAAACATTAGCATTAAAATAAATAGTAGTAGCACATAAGTGTCATTTGCCCTTCATTTTGTTCCATTATTCAAAATAAATAACAATAACAAAACAAAAAACAAACTGTAACAAACACTATAACTGTAAGTGAGATGTCCGAACCGGCCATCTTAGTCCATGGTTGTGCTTGTTTCATTATTTACTAAACTATAAATATAAAAGTGAAATCATTTTTCTTAACAAGCCGCAGCATGTCATTAGACCTACACACATGACGTGGAATCGATTCTATTGTTGTGTGCAAATCGATTTTTGCGCAACGCAAGTTTTCGATTGATTTGAATGACAATAACACTTTCGATTACTAAGCCAGGGTAGACATACATTATTGTGAAAGGCGCACAAGCAAATTGGTTAAACTGTACCTAACTTTAACTATGACTCGTACATATACCTGTGGCATAAACGAATCCCTCTGCTGTAAGATTGCCAGCTGGCAAGTCTGAAATATCTGGACAAAACTTCAAAAAGTCGGGATTTGTCGGGACATATTGTATTTTGTCGGGACTTGTACTGTTATTTTGTCCGGCTTGTCTGGACATCATATGAAATGTCGGGACAATCCAGACGAATCCCAACCATCTGGCAACCCTACTCTATCTGGCAACTCTACTCTCTCTCTGGTAACGCTTTGACAGTGTTTCCATGGATGTCAGTAACCCATTATCATAAAACCTCCTTTACATACGTATATATCGAAAGCATCATAAACTATTATGCCAACCTCACTTAAGTTTCTAATGATTTATATCAGTACCAACTACCAACCATTTACTCGTAATATTTATATTCATAAACTAACTACTTACCACTACTACTAGCCTAAGTTAATCCATTTCTTCGCAAAATAGAAATAAGGTTGGAGGATCTATTTTAAAGAAACAGAGCTTTTGCTTGCATACAAGCTTGGTAAGTAATCGTTAAAAGGTCAAATTACAATATTTGTTACCTCCCATAGTGGGCTGCTAATAAATTCAAAAACAAGACATGTGAAGACTTGTTTTAAACAGTTTAAATTTGTAATATACTTACCGATGATCCGAATTGATTAATGCAATGCAAGCGCCACCTACATGCTACCTTGTATGTAAAGCTTGAGCTGTGGGCTAGATCAGATAAAGGGCTTGGGAACTTATCTCAGCTGTTGCAATGCAAAATGGCACCTTAGATAACAATCTTTATTACTATATTCGTTAGGATTTGTCATCAAGTTTTGCAATGTATAATTCTCGGGTGTTTAGTGGTGTTGCAAGTTTTGGCTAATCGTGGTAATTTGCGTGGTCTTACTGTGGATACAATGTAAGTTAATCTACGGATTTTTTTACTAAAACAGGTACCTAGTCCAAGAAATATTGCCTTTGCTCAAAATAATGGAAACATCCCAGTATACTACTCAAATGTAAAGAGGGTTTAACGGGCATAAATCCCAGGTCGTCCTCCTAAAGATATATTATGTATAATCTATACAAATAAATATAATTATTTTTTGACAAAAAATAAAACCAACGAAAAAAAACTGAAAAGCGAAAAATAAAATAAACCATTTAGTATATTATAAATTAAGATCCTAAATTAACTGAAAATAAATAATTTCGAGACCGTGCCAAACCAATGAATGGAAATGGGCTGGACACATTTGTAGGATGGAAAATAGTCGATGGGCAAAAAGGGCAACGGAATGGATACCGAGGAATGAGATGAGAGGTAAAGGCCGACCAAAATTAAGATGGGAAGATATTTTTAAAGATATAGCAGGGCCAGGGTGGATGGCAAAAGCAAGAAATAGAAAATTATGGAGAGCCATGGGGGAGGCCTACGCCGAAGAGGCGACTACTACTTAAGGCGTAATATATAAATAAGTAAAAAAAAAAAAAAACAAAGATAATAGAAAATGATAAGAATAGTGAGTAAATTATAATAATATTAGTAGAGTAGATTTGTTAGTAAATATAAAAGAAAAATGTAAATTTAGTACATAAGTAGTAGAAATAAAGGTTTATTTTATTTTATTTATTTATTTATTAACTTCAAGGTATACAATATACAATAAAAAAAGAATCATCGAAATCGGATCATCCAGTACAAAGTTATTGGGGTAACGGGCAAAAATTCCGTGGGTGAATAATCAATCATCCCCTATTTTTGTACCTTTAGGGTAGGAATAAAATTTTCAAAAAAATATGGGACCAACTTCAAGATATACCCTATCCATTAAAAAAAGAATGATCAAAATCGGACCACCCTGTGCCGATTGCTGAGTGATCATACATAAAAAAAAAATATATACGCGTCGAATTGAGAACCTCCTCCTTTTTTTTTTCGTCGGTTAAAAATTGGAGTGTCTGTTTGTGATATTAAAATAACCGCTTTTTACTAAGTGCATTTGGATGTATTCACGGTACATATATCAAAACAACATTTTTCACAATTTTTGTCTGTCTGTCTATCTGTCTAACTGCCTGTTTGTTCCGGCTAATCTGAAATAGCGAGACCGATTTTGACGGGACTTTCACTGGCAGATAGCTGATTCAACAAGGAGGCTCTCAAGGAGGAATCTTAGGCTAATTTTATTTTAGAATAAAAATATTTTGTTAGGCTATCGAAGTTCACCGGGTCAGACAGTTTATAATATTTCTTAACCTCTATGTTTGTGTAAAAAAATGATAACTCAGTTTTAAAATCTTTTCTCACAACAACTAGAACAAAATGTTTTGCGCTATTGCAGTTTTCTTAGTTAAATAATACTGTCAATATAAATTATCATGCTTATTTTAAATATACAAATTTTAATGTTTTAAATGTTATAACTATTATATATAAAAATCTGTCCTTTAACCAAACTTCCACTTGGACAGCTAAAATTCAACTAAAATCATAGCAATCATACACACACTTAACCTAATTCCACGCTTGTAAATAAACTAATACCTTTACCATCTCTGTGTAAATAAAATAAAATACAATGCCAATTCGACCATTATCATATCATAAAATATCAACGTCACGACAACACTTATTGTATACGGGCGTAGTATAAACATGGCACAAACTATAAAGTGAATGACTAAATGTTCCAAAACATTAATCGATGAAACAAAGGTTAACGCACGTTGAAACGTGTCGGGAACGTTATGATGCTGTAAAATGTTAGCATATACAACCGTGATAGTTCACGCCTGATATAAAGTTGTGGTAGTAACTAATAAGACCGACAGTTTTATGTCCTTTGTATTTTTATAAAATTTAACTGATGTACAAAAGACTATATGTTTAGAAAAATAACAAAATCCTATAATCTGTGTAGTTCGCGATTGGTACCAACTAAAAGTTGCGAATTAGATTACAATTTACAAAAGAAAGCCATCAACGCTCTCAATCCTCTAATGATAAGGATCCTCTAGAAATGCGCAGAAAAGATTTATCGTGGGGGATTTTGTAAATAAAAACCTTTTATACTTTACATAATAATCGTTTAATCTGACAAAGATATTTTGAAACATACATACGACATCACATAAATCACGGCGACAAGTCATTACCGTCAAGTTACAATGGCAGCATGGCCTAATATCCCGTAAAACATAATTGCGTACCATAAGTACCTTGCAGAATTGTTCCGATATTTTTAACCTTTCTCAACAGATACTCAAGGTTAAACAAAGCTCGTTCCATACTAATAAATGTTATTTTGATATAAATATTTTTGAGTTTTTTTAAGGTATCTAATGGTGCTTCAATATCTTTATTGGGTATAAGAATTCTAGTAAAAAGTACTAGACGTGGAGTTATCGGCAATTTTTTTTTTATATTTCAGTTACTATCACAATGAAAACATGCAAATTATTAATAAAAAAAATATCATAAAAATTAAAAGAATTTAATTTATTGTACTTACTCCAATATAAAAACACAAGAAAAGAAATAAGAAAAGGAAAATTAAATATTTTTGTTTAAATTTTTGCACTTTTTAATATTGATTCCAAGAACTTTTTGTTATTGTACGAAATTACACATTTCAATTAGGTACATAATTAAAAACATCTCGTAAAAAAGTAAGCAGAACTGTAATATAAGAAAAAAATAGCTATATTTGTTTTTTATGTAATATCGAAGCTCTCTCGCTTCCACCCTGCACCCATCCTTATCTCCCAAAAAACAATAGCATCAAAGACATAAACGCTTACGCAATAATTGGTTTGATAGATGACGTCCACTTAAATACTGTTCTACCATAACGCAGTTTCACAAGTGGGATTGGTACCACGGTCCTTAGCTAAACTCACCTGAAGAGGACCAACCACAAGGGACTTCAGACTGTAATCTAACAAGTATAAAGTTCTTATTAGAACGCTTGGTTTCTTAATGGAGTACAGAACTTATGGTTTACAATTACAGAAAGTTTCCAAACTGTATGATTCATGATGCTACGCTTATTGTCTCTTGTTTCGTTTGTATGCATTTAGCGGGTTTTTCGTAACTTTTCGGCCGGATAATGTTTGCAGTATTCTTTACTGTAGCCGTGTTGATTGGCGCGATCTGTGAACTAGTTTTTACGGACAAACAATGGAAAAAGTCGAGTCTGTGGTCGATGCAAAGATGTTTGTTAATGTGTGAATTCGAAAGCTGTTTAAGTCCTTAAGTTGGACGATTCAGTTTCTGTTTCAGTTTATGAGAAAGAAGATTTTGTCACACATTTTGAAGGCACTGAATTTTCAGTTAAAATTCAGGAAGATTCAATTATTTTTCAGTATAATTGTATGAAGTCATTTCCATTAGTATTACCAGAATCTTAGTATTTGCATCAAAATAAATATGAAAAACTATGGAGATAACATATGAATGAAAAATCCCGGGTTCATATCTTCACCGCAGCTAATATTAACGCAACCTAACACCCTAATTGTCCACGTCATCCACGTCATCCATAATTCAAGACATTCATTCTTCTAATAAGAGTAATTAGTCTTACCGCTCTTAAAGTTACCGAACTACTCTAGAAGTTACTGAGCTACCGAAGACCGCTCTACGATAGCCATTCGACTCATATGGAAAGTCTAAGGGATTCATAGTTTTTAGCAGAGTTCTAGTTCTACTTGGTAACCAATCCTACACATCATTTTTATCGTAAATTGTAATTTAAAATTAAGGCTGGTCGAAAATTAAAAGACATTAAAAAAGATTTTATCATTTACTGCCGCAACTAATTTATGTTTACGATTATTTATTTTTTAAACGAATTTAAAGTAATATTTCAATAAAAAGTACATTGTTAACCAAATATGACTTGTCTAAAAAGATTAACAAAGTGATTCTGATTTAATAATTCTCAACGTGATCAAGATTAACAAAGTGGTTCTGATTTAATAATTCTCTTAAAAACGCCAATAACACGACGACATCACTGCGTAACACCGCGAATCTTCTTACTTAATTAAGCCGATTACAATACTAACCCACATCAAATATTAAATGACCTACATTGTCCAAACCTTAAGCTGTGGTCACATTACGCCGCAAATTGCGTCCTTACGTTCCACTATTTAAGATAATGACCAAATCGACAGTGTCGTCCACTACTAAATGATAACCAGCAGAACGTCTGTTCATTTGAAAGTGTATAAATTAAATTTGATAATCCAAAGATTTTTAAATGGCCGCTTCCTTATCGGTCGGGAAGGCGTTGGTAATGGTTTGGTGCTTTGGTTTTGGTGCTACTGATATAATTTTTTGATATTCCAAGGATTTTTAAATGACCGCTTCCTTTTAGTTGGAAACGCGTCGGTGATGCTTTTAGTGCAACTGATGTCCATGGGCAACGATGACCATTTACCAGGTTGCTCATATACTCGGTTAATGACTACCTACATTAAAAAAAAACTCGTACTAAATCAGTCATGAGATTACACTTTTCAAGTAACTTTTGCGAGCAACGTGAAATAACAAATAGCAAGTCGGTGGTACTCAAGAAGTCGTTAGCTTTTAAACTTTTTATATTTTACTAAGTATAATAGTTTTAAATGACGTGTGGTCAATCGTAACTAACATAATATGGTCAACTGTAACCAAAAGATTAACTGTCATTTTCTTCCACGACTTCCCAACGTTGTCGGACCTAATTATACTTTTTACTGAGTATCTTAAGCTGGACAATTCCCACTTCTCATCTCTTCTCATATATTGTGTACAAGGTGTGCATGCATTCCTTCTTCTAATGCGGTCTCTGAGTAATCCCATCCTGGAAAAAGTATCCAAAGTTCTCTATGAAATCAAAACAATTACTAACTACCTTAATATTACAATTGATATGGTTTAAATGCTGGCCCAGTGGCCTAGTGAAACGCAGGTGTTTCGAGACATGTTCCAACATGGAGCAAACAAGTGTATCTTCTGTTCACTTCAATATTGAATGTCCAATGTCACCGCAATTTAGACAAATCGAATCTCGCGCAATCAGTTGACAGCCATGAAGGCTGCATCACTGCACGACCGATGACGTCATACGTCGTGATTAACCACGTTTGTCATCAACGGATAAGGTTGGCACTGTCACAGATTATACTGTTATTTTGTGGCTTTTGAGCTAATTTATTTACCAACTCAAAATATTATGTAAATTGTTTTTCAAGTTCTGAACATCACCAACGCCTATGTTGAGGAGATTTTAACATTCAAGACCAGAAATGGAATCCAGAAAATCATTTTTTTTATCTCTACTTTTATATCAAAAATTTCATTAGGCTGGTAATTAAGTTCTTCTCCAATACGTTGAAATGAAAATGCTTCAAGAAATTAAGAAACACACGTCTTTCTTAATGCCTTGAGATTTTTATATTAGTTCCTGTAAATATTTCTTAGTAAGAAAACCATTCATTTCTTATTTTGTTTGTTTTTAATGATATTAAGAAGGTATCACTTAACTGCAAATTAGAGTCAATGTCTTAATTAAAAAAACATAACTGGAAAATATCATCGAGTAAAGTACTGTTATTTACGACTGTCAAATTGTAACTAATTAAGAATGCGAAGATAAACATCGTTTTTGTTTAATGGCCAATCAAATATATTGCTACTGGTGTTCAGAATTCAGATAGCTAATTAAGGAAGGTTTTATTATTTGCTAAAATTACTTCACTGATATTGAATCACTGTAAAGACTCTTTATACTTTCAAATACGGGCACACTAAAATGAAATGTTGTAACTTGTAGGAAAACCTTTTAGGAAGTGTGTGGCATTACGAGTATAATAGTCACATATTGACGTCACAGCAGACTTGCATGACGCTAAGAATAAATTATTCTACAACACTCGCATAAAGAAAGGTATATAATATCAAATAGAAATTTTTTGCTTTTTTGCTTTGACCACCTGGGCTGGCGGAAGATTTTCATTTACTAAAATGAACTGAAAAAGTTTTAGAAATCATTTTAATGTGACCTATAACGTTTATTAACAACACCAATCGTTTTTTTTGGAAAAAACATAGAAACCATTATTCCATTAAAGTTTTACTATACGAGTGTGTATAGCTAATATAATGTTTCTGTATAAATATTGAAGATTACATTACAGTCTGGTATAATAATTATTGCGCCAAACGTTTTAGACTTCAACAAAATTATGGTATAAGCACTCTTTTGTGTAGGTAACACTTTTGGTTTTCAATGCACTAAAATAAGCAATGTAATGGCGTATTAAATATACGAGACATTAATTTCCTCTTTATGTTATTTGTCATTGCAAGCGATTTCTATAAACTCTGCCCCGGCTCTGCCCACGCCAGATAAATATTCCGCCGAATCTATGTCTCAACCAAGCACAATATAAATTAACAATCAATTGTTCGGGTTTCGATTTGTTCGTATCAAGGCCTGAGTGCGTTTTGAAATCTGTTTAGTTATGGGGTTTGTATTCTATAAGGATTTGCATACACTATGCATCATTACAATTTTGTGGATATTTCAAATTTGGGTTACAAAAATTGTATTTACAAAAAAATTGCGTGTGATAAATAAATAAATAGTTATAGTTCACCCTGATGAATAACACGTACTTATGCATTAATAGTAATTAACCCTAATATACATTAAACACTCATACCCCCGCACTAGTATTCCCCGTACTAAGATTCGCTGTTTCGCGGGTGGCATGGACAACACGAGACATCACTAACACGCACGACCTGGGAGCTAACATTTTCTGTCACAGAAATGCTTGCCACTACTGGGAATCAAACCTGGAATCCTTCGCTCTACCAATTGGACTACGGGGTCATCATATTGGCAATGGTATTTTACTCATATCGCAGCAATATTTTAATATTTTTTTGCTTTCGTCAGTAGTGGATGGTATAAAGTCATCATATCGGCGGTAGTTTTCTCAACTGGAAGCAATGTTATAATGTGTTGGTGTTGGGCAATGCACCTGTAATTCAACGATGCCTTCGGACGTCCAATGACCACTTAGGTACCTATAGCTATCAGGTGACGCGTCTGCTTATTTTCCTACCAAGTATTTGCCTGGAAATATTTTGTGGAAGAAACAACTTCCACACTTCCTTTCTTTACTTCCTTAGTAAAGAAAACCAGATCAGTTATCATCACCCATCGAACAACTTTCTTAACTTGCACAGCCTCTGCCTACTAAATAAAACAAATATATGTATAAAAAAATGAGAGGTGTCAAGGGACACCCGGATGGAACGAAGTTCCTTGTAACTGCAAGACAACATCGAAGACTTCTGGTCGCCTAGTACCTACTCGCTTTAATTAATTGCTACTAGGTGAACAAAGCCGATGAGAAATTTAATACCCCAGATTTGTTTTGGCACACTCGCTTGAATGTTTTTGCTATCCTAGTACTTAATAAGTGTTATAACAACGGCAAAAAGTGTCGTTACAACTTTTCCTCCTAATTTTTTCCGTCTAGCCCCCTTTCGCAACGCGCGATAAGGAACTTCGTTCCAATAAAATAAAATGTCATCGTAATATTTTATTAACATAAACGCAATATTACACCGATGTCCCAACCCTAACCGCTGATGATGTCTGCAGCCTTGGGTCGCAGTCACGACGGTGACAAAATAACAGTGGATTTGTTTAATTTTAGTAGAAACTGCGCGCGCGCATCTATCAGACGGAAATTGCAAGCTGTGTCTGTTACGAGCGACAGCGATTTTGTTTTGATGTGAAACATCTTTACGCGAGGGGTAAACCTGATTTTAGACTTGGTGATCGTGGCGACGCATTTCGATGTTTCACATCTGTCAGCCGTCCCATGACAGCTGTTCTTTTTTATTATATTAATAACTAAGTCCATGCCGCTATGTCCGCAGGTTGACTGAAATAGAATGCTTCTAGCATTATGTCCGACTTTTCTTTCTGTACTTTTGTATGGGGCATAAAGATTTAAATAAATAATTGCTTATGCAAAATATTTTCCTTAACAATTTCATGCTACTTCTTTCTTTTTCATGATGACTATAATTAATGTAGTTAATATTTATGTAGTTTTAAAAGGATGACCTTCTAAAAGTATTTGTAAAACTATTTTCAAACAAGAATCGAACAACTCTTCTTACTTGCACCGCCTAAGCGGCTATCTCATCCAAACTAGGATTGACACGCATATTTTCTATGCTAATATCGATTACTTTAATTGGATTGGCCTCTACTTCGTTACATTAATTTCTAAGTGCGTATGTACGTGTGTTACTAACATGTAGCCGTTTTAAACATTTTTAGTGTTTCATTTTAATTGGGCATCGTAAAGTGTTGGCTAATTAGCAAAGAGGACTCTAGTGATTTATTTCTTTTGCTTCGGCTCAATCAATTTAAGTGTTACTCATATATCGTATATCTAATCTTTATGTAAAATTGTTAGTAGGTTTGTTGGTCGTGTGACTTGCGGTGATTTGATAGAGTGACATATTATTTTTTGTGACACATTATTTTATTTAAAAAAATTGACATAAAAAATTGACAAAAAATGACAAAAAAAAATTGAAAAAAAATTGATGATGATGATGATGCGTCACATCATCAGAATAGGATGCACCAAGATTATTATTATCATTACATGACGTTGTTACTGATCAACCATCCAACGCCATCTAAATTCTGTGTTGCGAATTACAAACATAACGCATAAGTTAACATAATATCATACCACGGGCTTAAATATCCAATCAATAGATAAGGAGTTGAACTCCAAAAATAACGCTCATATAAAGTGTATTGAAAAAAAACAGTGTGTGAGTTGATGCCAGGGATAAAATCGAACCTAGTATCTTTTATGGGTCGTTAGTACAGAATACTCGTTGTCCGCTTGGTTTTAGTATTAAAAATAATTAACTTATAATGTCATAGCTAAAACATTTAAATGCAAGAACAGTCGCAGAACTAACTGTGCTACAAAAAATTAAGAATTCCTACTGACTAGATGTTATTCCAGTGCGGGATGAGTATGACATTTTTATGCCGTATTATGCCGTAAACATCTGATTTGCATTTAATTGTCATCAGGTGCACACGACAATTTACATAAATACCGACATGGTGTGATGTGATTGACGGATGATACTCTAATTATGATTAATCCATAATTGTTTAGTTCGAATAGTAAAGGAGTGAATTCTATAGAATTGTGGCTTATATGGATGTAGTTTTTTGTCTGCCAAGCGTCATAATGTGGGATTTTTATACTTAACGGAATTTTCTTATGCTTAATATTATATTATTCAATTGACAAGGCTTAAGAGTTAGTGACCATAAATTTTTATTTATTTTATTTTCTTGAATTTAGAATTTTAAAATTCGCAAACTTACTACTTAATGAAACAGGTGAAAATTTAGTACAGCCTCAACTTATTAAATTACCATTATAAATAAATCTTTCGTCGACATTTAAAAAATACAAACTCAACTCAACCAAGACTCCACCAAATATGGTTGTCACACATGTCACAAACTCATTCCAAACATTCTCGTTACTTCGTCAATAATGTTTTAATTATCATAGATCGGAAACTATCAAGACGACATGAAACAACAAAAACTCAAAACCGACATCCTACGATTGCATCACAACCGGTCGCGACAAACCGAAGTCATCGACAATATATTTACGGCTATACTGTGACGGCTACTGTGGGAACTGGGTCGGGTGGACTCGAATTTGTTGTGACATAGACGGTGGCGCC
This sequence comes from Thymelicus acteon, assembly GCA_951805285.1. Classification (NCBI taxonomy): domain Eukaryota; kingdom Metazoa; phylum Arthropoda; class Insecta; order Lepidoptera; family Hesperiidae; genus Thymelicus; species Thymelicus acteon. The sequence continues at coordinate 5,303,194 of OX638229.1, read as the reverse complement.
GCTTGTGACAAATGACAAGCTGTAAGTTATAGGAGTTAACGAGTTATGGCGTTTCGATCCAGCCTACAGGTGGTTCCATCTGGTGTCTGGTTCAAGGTTGGTCTCGATTAGACAATGCACTGTGGTATTTTCTGGTTGTGGTTTTTAATGACTGTTTGTTAAAGATGGTCTTTGTGAACCATTCACATAATCGTACAAATCACATATCATACTAATATATATACCTTATATTAATCCTGAAACATTACAATAAAACCACTGTTAATCCAAAAATTTAGCAATGAGTAAAGGGAAGACAATGTTATATAGAAGTAAGCCCACCAGATGTTGTTTTATAATTTCAATTTGTTATAATTTTCTGTTCATTCCATGACGTTCAATAAAAATACTTTCAGTTTATCTAAAGGGAAGTAATGACCCACTACCCATGGATGTCCGAAATACCAAAGATAGGTGAAACAAAGGTATTATTATTAGTCAAAAAGGAAGCGAGTAACACACTTGTTAAGTATAAAAATAAAGTTGAATGGCATTAGGAATCATTATCTTACCTTTTTTATTAGCATTCGCTTGTGTCTTGCACCATCGGTAATAGTTTGACACATCTCAGGTAATTAGAAAGAAGCTCCTATCCGGATTTAATACGTGACTCAATTTCTCTTCGAAATGATTAAATGACTCGTCGATAAAGATAGAGACAATTGATAGGAAATGGATAGTGTTTCTTTACTACGAGTAAACGGCGGTCGACGAGTTCAGAAAATAGAGACATTAAGATATTTTTATTACAATTTGTAAAGATTATTTTAAAATATTTTGGCAATTACAGGTGAAAAAATGTTATCAAAGAAACAATCTTCGAGAAACATTATATCAAAATATAATATAAATTATGTGTCACGTTGTTTGTCCGCGATAGACTCCTAAACTACTTTACTTCTACCGATTTTAATCAAATTTGCACACCGTGTGCAGTTTGATCCAACTTAAAAGATAGCTTACATCTCAAAATAAAAATAATAAACTTTTGACAGAACGAAGTCTGTTCGTGCAGCTAGTATGATATACATAAATATTATACCAAAATCACCAAATTTTAATATACAACTACTTATACTTAATCTTTGAACAGTTTCCACAATTTCTCGTAAATCCCCTCTTCAGAACAGATTTTTTTTATAAAAATGGGACCAATCTGGACAAATCCCTTTCAATAAAAAAATAAAAAAAAATTGCTGCCTAAAATAAACAAAATTTATTTAGAGGAAGCATGTGCTTCAAAGGGTTATTTAAATTAGGGAGTTAAGCCATGTCATCCCTCCGGGCAGCATAAAATCTTCCCAAAGGATTTTTCTTCCCTTCCACCACTATTGGTGGAATATCTATAATAATATACTGGTCTATATACTTATTGAAGATATGCTGAAGTACGTATACTGTGCTTCGGTTAACTAGTTAACGGGATTTGAATGGACAGTTGCTGTTAGCCCTATCGGCCTTTATAGTTTCACAAGGACTAACCTTCACTTGACAGTTTTTTCGTTCATTTCGTGTTTACAAAAGTAGATAGGTTTAAATGACACACACCTGTCACCTTACACAGCATGGAAGTTTACAAATATGTTACAGAAGTATTTTGGAAATAACACTCACACACGCACACATACACAAAATTGTAATCTCTGTGTCTTAAATCTATACTAATATTATAAAGAGGAAAGATTTGATTGTTTGTTTGCATTGAATATGCTCCGAAACTACAGAACCGATTTCAAAAATTCTTTAATTGTTGGGAAGCTACACTATCCCCGAGTGACATAGGCTATATTATATTTTCAAAACAAATAGGGATCCTTAATAAAACTCCAATAACGTAACCCAAGGTGTAAAAAAAAAACGAAGAAAAGCGAGGGCGGTTACTCGTATTCTATAAAGTTGAAATACGTTTTTAACGCAAAGAGACACGGCGGTGCCGGTATGGTGGATACGAAAACGTAATATATTAGAACACCCGCTGGCACGGCCATGTTAGATTGATAGATGATACGAAAGTCGCTTATCGTTCCGGTTAGTATTTTTTGTCTGGTGACGCTTACAGTGATAATTGTCTTCTATGTAATACTGATAAAGTTTCTTGATCTGAATTATTATTGTTAGATTCAGCAAATAGCTACAACAAGGACATTCTTATTAACACAATTTTTTAAAATATATCTATTGAGTGCATCATACCGTTGCCAAGTTATTTTCGTTTCGTTAAAACTTCACCATTTTAAACCCTTCTGAAAAATTTATAAATTATTCCTGTTTCATACATTCCCTGTATCGTGGGTGTCATGGACCCATACACAAAGACAACAACACACACGCCCAGATCCAGAACAGAAATTAAATTCTTGAGCAAACATTGCTTAACATACGAAGAAATAGAATCTCTTTATCATCAAAGATCCTTGAAGGTTTTAATAGATGAAAATTGTTTGGAGAGTCTTACAGGTTTTCATGTTAATTCCTCAAATTACCATAAATACTTGTCACATATAGATAAAGATCTAATGAGCCCACTTCACATTATAGTAAGGCATTTCCATAAATAGGATGTGAACCACAAGATTAGATATAAGAACGGTATTACTGTTCTTTTACGCTTAGGAAACATACACGATAAAAACATGCAACGACATAAAACCATTGTCCATGCAGAGAAGTAATTAAAAAGATATCAGATACAACTTTCCTATTACCCATCTTAAGAGCATTAAAGTTACACGCCAACTCCGCCCCAACTCAGAGTCACTAACAGTTACTTAAATCTCCTTAGTATAGAATTTGTTTGGTGATTCTTTACTAAGGAGCGATTAAAGTAACCGTTAGTGACTCTGAGTTGGGGCGTTAGTAGTTTTAATCAAATAGATATTTAATTACATACAGCAAGAACCTTGATAAAACTTTGACATCTAATCTAGCAATCTGTTAAATGTCTTATAAGATAGCATACCAATTTGGACAATCTAAGATCAATCAAATTTGAATTAAATTACAAATCAATAAGACTCAGATCCGCTTGAAGCACATTGCAGTTCTATAAAAAGATTTGTTTATGTCAACGCGTTCTTTTAATCGATTAGAGATTTCATTGCTTGGGAATAAGATTGAAAATTGAATTTAGACGATATGCTTTGGGAAGTCAAAATTTCGTGTAAGTCATTTGTCAAGTATGGGGTCAAAGGGTGTGATTCGTCTCGTGTTAATCAAACTACGGACAGACATGAGGATGATCAATTATATTAGAACATGGGAATAATTTCCAATTCAGTGCTAGACGATTTGAATCTTCTGACTTCGGCTGTGTTCACTTTCTATCTAATATTCTGTCTGGCTGTTAATTTAATTTTAATATATTATGTTTAAACTAATAACACGTCCTCACCTTTGGATGCATTAGGTATAATAAAATCCTAACGTTCCACAAACGATTCGTACACAAAATGGTTCGTATTTTTTATTGATGAGATTTATTATTTACTTTACTACATTTTACTCTACTAAGTTGGTTTTACTAATTCTACATATAAAATAATAAAATTCTATAAAATCTACACAATAAATAGGTGGTTAACAATTTTATTTTTAGTAGGTAGGTATACTCGTACATAAATCTACTTTAACCATAAGCGTTAACTGTCTAATAAACAGCATTCCGCTCACCTTAGCTCTAAATGAGTAAATATAACAATTATTCCATTAATCAAGAAATTAATTTAACGTGCCACTAGACACGGGATCAACGATATCTCGGACTGACAAATTGCCTAATAATCTGATCTCCACGATCCGCATTAATTAATAGGAAGCCATTATGTTTCCACTAAGAGCCTGCAATAAAACCGTTTAAAACTAAATAATTCATAGTTCAAAACTATGAATAAACGTGACAACATTATTCCGTACCTAATAGAAAATACATCCGAGTCATGAATGTAGACAATGCACGATCAATTAAGCACCTGGCAATATCTTAATATAACTTGCAGCTAATACGCACTTAGATAACAATCTACAGTATTGATTGTGCAACTTTAAAAGATGTCATATTAAAACGTTTGGTGAAAGGATCAATAGATTGAAGAGTATCAAATACATAGCTACTTGCAAATTGGGTTTTTTAAAGTGCTTTAAAATTTTAATGGTGAGATATTTAGCAACTGATATCCAAGCCAAGCAGGTCCGTGAGAAAATCGTCTCTAAACCGTCTCTTCGATTTAATCGCCGTGATAAAAACAAACTTTGTATTTATTGGTTTTCGATACTAACGTTTAAGTACACGCGTGGTTGTTGTAAAATTGATCTTATTAGAACCGGTTTCAGCTAATAAATTAACAGTGTTCCATTGACATTTCAATCGATAACAATTTTACAAGCGATTGGAAACTATAAACTCTCATGTATAAAGCTTCATATCACGTTAAACATTAGCGGTCTCAGGTTGTTCCCTGGGGGACACCCACGCTACGTTGACAGTTAAATCTCAATAGACTGTTTACCAATGCAGATATCTGCTATTCTTCGGCCTAATCTGACACGGGAGAATTATTACAAACGTAAAATGAATATATTACACGATAACAATTTGTAATCATTTACATGGGAACAGTAAATACCAAGTTAGTCACTGATTTCGTGATGTAGTCATGTAATGACGTGTGCATGTTCCCGATCGTGTGATAATCGTCCAGTCGTGAACCTCTGATAGTAATACTTTTGCAAATGCCTGATTGCACTGTGACTAATCGGGAGTTTGTTTCCACAACACGTAACCCATGATCCATGATATAAATTTATTAAAGATCTGTATGATGGATTAAGAGCTTTTTTAACAGTCGTCGTCAAACGAGCAGACAAGCTACTTTATAGTAAGTGGTCACTGTCTCCAAAGGACATTAATACCATCGTCAGCTTAATCTGGGTTTTTGAGATATGTTAGAAAAACTAAAAAAATCTGTGAAATTTTTGACTACATTGTGCAACATTCTGATGAATGTTATTAATGACATTTGTAACTTGAAATCGTATTCAATCCTTTTGTAATCTATACTAATATATAAAGAGGAAAGATTTGATTTTTTGTTTGCATTGAATAGGCTCCGAAACTACTGAACCGATTTGAAAAATTCTTTTACTGTTGGGAAGCTGCACTATCCCCGAGTAACATAGGCTATATTATATTTTCAAAAAAATTAGGAATTCTTAATAAAACTCCAATAATGTAACCCAAGGTGTAAAAAAATAAGAAAACCGAAGCAAAGCGAGGGCGGTTACTCGTAATCTATATATATAAAATAAAGTTGTGTTAGTTACACTATTTATAACTCAAGAACGGCTGAACCGATTTGGCTGAAAATTGGTGACGAGGTAGCTTAGAATCAGGAGACGGATATAGGATACTTTTTATCCCGGAAAATAGACCTGTTCCTGTGGGATAAGGTAAAATTTTGTTATATGTAGTTGATAGATTAGTTATTTAGACAAATATAAAATAAAGCTCGGGGATGGATATAGGATACTTTTTATCCCGGAAAATAGAACTGTTCCTATGGGACAAGGTAAAATTTTCAGGAACGGGAGCGTGAGAGGGAGAGGGAGAGGGAGGAGCACACAGAAATGTAACGGCTAAGAACGGCTGTACCGATTTTAATGATTTCTGATTTGTTACATTCGGCGATACGAAGTTCGCCGGGTCAGCTAGTTTGTAATAAATAGACAAATGTCTGGTGTCGCACAAATGAAGACAATTAGGTTCTTGTTTTAGAATTATAAGTATTGTTAATGTCAAAGACATTAGTATAACGTGTGGTAGTGGAAACATATTGAAGCGTCCTTTACATCACAGAAGGTCGTTCAAGACTCGATGTTCTTACTAGGATAGACCGAGGCAGACATTATTACCTGTCAGTGCTAAGGAATAACAGATATAATACAGACAAATACGAAATTCCAACAGATATTCAGGTTAAGGCAGACAATTATATTACTAGCAGATTGAGGACCAAGGACAATAGGAGTAGAAGTTGAAAAATGGGTCTGCTTTATACCTTTTATATAAAGTCTCTCTATATTTTTTATTTAAACATACATTTTTACTACAAATGTTACACATATATACCATGTAACGATTATCATATGTGTATATTAAATTAAACATAAGTTTCTTTTAGTCAACGGTTGGAATGGTGAAAAGTTCTGGGGCGCAGGTACGCTTATGTACTAATTTTGTAATAATAATTAATTTTGTAACTTTTAAATTATTTTATATTGTACATATAATTTTTTTTTTTACATTAGATAAGTTAGTGCTTGACAACAATCCCACCTGATGGTAAGTGGCGATGGAGTCCAAGATGGTGAACGCACTAACTTAATAAATGCCTATTCACTCTTCTCTTGAAGACACCTACATTGTAGGTGGACGGGAACACCCACGCAGGCAAGCTATTCCAGTCCTTCGCGGCACGCACTATGAAAGATGAGGCGAATCGCCTGGTTCGCAGCGGTGGAATATTCACGACGTATGGATGGATGCTTGCCGTACGACGGGTTGTTCGATGGAGGAACGGGGATGGGGGAATTGGTTCGTGCAATTCCTGAGCACACTCTCCAAAATGCATCCTGTAGAATGCCGAGAGGCTGGCTATTCTGCGCCTGTGTGCGAGGCTTTGTAGGTTGGATACCACCAAATCTGGGTCATCAATGAGCCTCATTTTATATAGTTTACATCTAACATTAATTTATTGTTATTATATTATAATTGGGTAATTAACCCTATTATAAGTATATATTTGTCCATATTATTATAAATAATTAATTTTTGATGTCGGATCATTCTTTTTACTCCTTTTCAGACACTGACACGTCTTTTGCTTCCTGTGATGAAGGTGATAACCTAAATTTACTTGGAAAACAGCTCGCTGGTATATTTTGTGACTCTAAAGACAGATATGTAAATGCCGTCCACATAAACGCTCAAAGCATCCCTAGCCATTTCTCAGAGTTAGAGACAATATTCTCGACAAATAATAATATAGATGCAATCCTGATTTCTGAGTCCTGGCTTAAGCCATCTTTACATTCGTCAACATACCCTATAAAAGACTTCACTCTAATACGAAATGATCGTACTGGGAGAAGGGGAAGAGGGATAGCTATTTATTTACGCTCATCGATTAGGTACAACATTTTGATAGCGTCACCATCGACATATACTGCCTCTGCTGAGTACCTTTTCTTAGAAATAACTGTCTCCGGGGTTAAGGTTGTTCTCGGTGTAGTATATTGTCCTCCTTCAATCGACTACTTTGCCGCCTTAGAAACAGCTCTGGATAATATTGGAACGCAATACACGCATTATTTAATAATGGGAGATTTTAACACTGACTTGCTACATGGTTCCCCCCGCTCTCAAAGATTTCGCTTCATCGTTGAGTCAGTCAATCTTTGTATACTTCCTTTGACAGCAACCCATCATAACATAGATACTGAAGATACCTGGATTGACCACATTATCACAGGTTCCCCCGACTACATTGTAAGACACGGCCAAATCTCAGCACCGGGTTTTTCTCGCCATGACCTCCTATATGCCACTTATAGAGTCAAACCCCCAAAATGTACTCCTGTCATTCTCTCGGTCCGTAACTACGCAAAAATGGATGTAAGGAAGTTATTGGAGGATGCTAAAAACTCAGATATGTCTTCTGTCTTTGAGGGGTCTACTATCGACGACAAACTCTGCTCATTAAATCACACAGTATTTACTCTGTATGACTCTCATGCTCCAATACACAATGTAAGATTGAAGCGTCCTCCTGCGCCTTGGTTAACGAGGGGGGTAACAATGGCTAGGAGGAATCGGGAGTTTAGAAAATTCAAAAGACTTCGCACCGATGAGCAATGGCAACTATTCAAAAAAGCCCGGAACAGATGCAATCAGATGGTACGAAACGCCAAACGCCGATATATCCAAGATAATCTTAATAACACTTCTCCAGCAAATATTTGGAAGTTCCTAAAGTTTCTAGGTATTTGTAAGCCACGATCTCCTGTCCTTGATCCCACGCTATCCTTAGATGTTATCAATTCCCATTTTGTATCTACCTCTCCATTGAACCCAACGATACGTACCAATACGTTTTCAACAATCTCTGCCATGCATTCTCCATGTATTCCGGAATTTAAATTCTCGCTGGTTAGTCAAGCCGAGGTTAAAAAAGTTATTCTCTCTATCCGCTCAAAAGCCGTAGGTTTTGATGAAGTCAGCAGAATCATGTTGGTCTCCATTATTGACTCTCTCCTCCCAGCTATAACTCATATCATAAATTTTTCCCTTCAATCAGGACAGTATCCCAACTTGTGGAAAAAAGCTTTAGTACGCCCCCTTCCCAAAATACCTAACCCAACGCATCCTAGTCACTTTCGTCCGATTTCTATTCTCCCATTCCTCTCTAAAGTTCTGGAAGCCTGTGTGCATAAGCAATTTTCCTTATTTTTCTCTAACAATAACCTACTGTGTAAATATCAGTCTGGTTTTCGCTCCGGTCACAGCACCACTACTGCTCTCATAAAAGTCACAGATGACATCCGACGAGGATTGGACAGTAAGAAACTGACAGTTTTGGTGCTGGTTGACTTTTCCAATGCTTTCAACACAGTCGACCATAATATCCTTATTTCCATTTTGTCACATGTAAACCTCTCATCCTCCGTCCTAACGTGGTTCTCAAATTATCTTCGCGGACGCCAGCAAGCAGTCAGTGACGGGAAAGTATGTTCGGAGTGGGCTGACCTTGAAACTGGCGTCCCGCGGGGCGGTATACTTTCTCCTATTTTGTTTTCACTGTTTATCAATTCCATCTCTTCTTCCTTTGATTGTTCGTACCATCTGTATGCAGACAACTTGCAGTTGTACGCGGAATCCGACGTTAGCGAACTACATCAGGCCTTTTGTAAAATTAATCAAAACCTGGAAAAACTACGTGACTGGTCTTATCGCTACGGAGTCGCTGTTAATCCCTCAAAATGCCAAGCTATTCTCATTGGCAGCTCTCAGATGTTGAGCAGGATAGACCATGGTTCATTGCCGTCCATTTTTTACAATGGTACGCGGATCCCGCTGAGCGAGAACGTCAAGAACCTAGGTCTCCACATAGATAGCACACTGAATTGGAGAGTACAAGTCACCGAGTTGAGTAAAAAAGTTACAGGAGCTTTGCAGTCTCTATACAGGTTTAAAAACTTCTTACCCATGAAGACCAAACTCATGCTAATTCACTCCCTCGTAATCCCCATCATTGACTATGGTGATGTGTGTTATCCTGATCTTTCTGAAGAGCTTCTCAATAAGTTGGAGCGCCTTCTTAATAACTGCATACGGTATATTTTTGGTCTGCGTAAGTACGATCACATTTCCCAATTTCGTCGCCAATTAAAGTGGCTACCTATTCGTCAAAGGCGTAGCTCCAGAATTCTCAACGTTCTATTTTCTGTTCTGAATAGTAAAGTCTCACCTCTATATCTTAAGGAGTTCTTTCAGTACGTCTGTGATACACATGACAAATTGCTCCGCTCCTCATCTAATCTTAGGGTCCACATTCCACCACACAGGACTGGTTTTTATCATTACTCATTCGCTATTCAGGCTATACTGCTCTGGAACAACCTACCCGAGGACATCAGAAAAGCCCCCAGTTTGCAATCATTTAAATTACGAGTCCGTGAGCATTTCCTCAAGGCAACGTATCCTTAACGGAACGCAGTGTCTTCTTTCTGCATAAACGGCGATATGTATGTATTTGTATATATGTTATGTATATGTATGTAGGTATGTTTGTATGTATGTATGTATGTATGGTTGTATGTATGTATAAATATATATTTTGATAGTGTAATGAAATAAAGCATCGTGATTAAATTTTTGTTTGTTGCACCTACCACAATTTTTCATCATCACCAGGGTTGACTGGTAGAAAATGCCACTAGGCATTAAGTCCGCCCATTGTAATTCAATGTATGAATTCAATAAAGTTTAAATAAAATAAAAATAAAATAATACAGACAAATACGAAATTCCAACAGATATTCAGGTTAAGGCAGACAATTATATTACTAGCAGATTGAGCATTAAGATTTTTGCATTCAAATAAAAAACTAAAGTTTATGATTATGAGTATTTTAACGAAAAACTTTCAAACAAATCACCCAATATATTTCTCCCGAAAATCCTTAGGGTTCGTCCATGCAGCAACATTAGTTTACATTCCACCCGGTAGATAAATAATGTGTTGTCCATCGCTACTATAGTTCCTCTAGAGATTTAACACATTTTAAGAATAGTATTTAAATGTTTTTACAAGTGAATTTGCCTCATAACAGTAAACAGATTTGTATCTACGATTGTATCCGGGTTAGGCTCATTTCTCAGAATAATTATTTATGATTAAATTTAAGTCAGTTTATTGCGATTACGCGTAATTATTTCATCTTGTGTCTGTTCGTAATGGTGATGTCAGTAACTTTTTAAATACTTCTTAAATTATTAAGTGTTTATCATTTCCGGATGGCTATGGTGTAACGAATGTCCGAAGGAGGCGGTGGCCGTCTGTTTGTAAGCCAATGGTTCTACTAACATTATAAATGTGGAAGTGTGTGAGGATGTATAGATGTTTGCATTACTCTTTCACGTAAAAACTACTGAACGGATTTTCATTAAATTTAGCACACAGATAGATCATGATCTGGTATATAATATGATACAGGGTACTTATTATCCCGGAAAACGCGGGCAAAGTCGCCGGCAGAGCGCTACTAAATAATAGATACTGTATTAGTAGTTTTGTCATTTTGGATTTTTGAATCGAGGCATCTCGACATAGATCGATTTTTACCCGACTGCCAAGAAAGGGTTATGTTTTTCGCGTGCATCTTGTATTTATGCATGTAATATTCTTTATTATTATTACGTCATATCTTCCAACCCCTAAACGGATGTATGTAAACAAGATATCGTTAGATTCGTCTGGTGGCTGTGAGATGCCATTGTTTCAAGTATCAAAAAATAAAAATAAATCGAATTATGCAATATGGGTATCAAATTAAAGAGCTCACATTAAGGATTTCAAAAAGGTATATCACGATAGCTTTTTTGATAGCAGGTGAGTTTCTTCTTAATTTTTAAATGCAAACTAGTTGTATGGGAGCTTATTAGGTACTTGTGCGTATGGAAAAGTTAATCATCCATTGTTTCAGTGGACTGTAAATAAATAAGTGTAACATAATTGTAAATAACATTATGTAATAAGTAATAACACATGCAATAAATAATAATACTTTATTCATCCTGTAGAGTGCAGGACTCAAGTCACCTGTCACCATGTGACAGGAACAAGCCACAGTCTACCACGCTGACCAAGTGCGGATTGTCAGACTTCACACGCCTTTGAGAACATTCAGGACTCTCAGGTGTGTAGGTTTCCTCACGACGTTTTCCTTTACCAAAACAAATGATAATTAACCTCTTATACCCACTTTCTTAAAACTTAGGGGTGTGTGGAGGATTCGAACTCATTCCTCTGCGTTTGAGAGACCAACTTTTAAACCACTGCTCCTACAACACTCCCTTCAGCTGTCTGGTGAAACACTTCGGACTATACTCACTATAAGAATATCCTGTAACAAATTCACCGAGCCAAGAAGGGGAAACCCGCAATGGATCGTGATAATATGGAGATATTTCAAAGACAACTATTTTATTCAGTAGTTGGCGTAACAGACCGAGGGAAGATCAATCGTGATTTATTTATTGCTATCGTCTACCCCTTACGCTAGACCCACCTGTTTGGGGCAATACTTTTGGAAATGTGGTTAGGTTAGTTTGAATATAAATATTTCGTTCTTATAGTTCGAGTCTCGATAAATCGATATCGATAAACCACTTCAATAGCTGACATTGTAAATAACTAAACCAGGGTACCAATAAAATGAAGTTGCAAAGTTAATTTGCTTTAGAAATGAATTTAGCAACTATGTTAATTAGATACCTATGTTATGTATACCTACGCTTGGAAATTTCTGCGAGAACTTCCGACTTTATCTGTAATACTTTAAAAAAAATTAGATCGTACGAGAAACATTCACCATCAGACAAAAAATATTCATGAGAATTGAACCATGGATCCCCATATACAACAATATTTTCTTATTATCTAGAACCAATATAAAGGTCAATGCATACGTAACGTAGACGGGACGGGGACGGGGACGGGACGGGACGGGACGGGACGTGAAGTTTTGGAAACATCGTTTCATAGAAAATGTAAACGATAGCTCATAAGCAACGGAGGCATGAAGGGAACGGGGCACGCACGTAGGTATATTTATGCCCCGTCTACATCCCGTCCCCGTCCCGTCCAGGTTACGTATGCAGCGACTTTAAGTCCGTTATTATACAAACCCTACATACTCATCGTCCTACACTAGGTTTCCCTGTACCGTGGGTGCCATGGACAACAAGAACAAAAACCCACACCCAAACCGCGTACATAAAATTTAACTCACCATTCAGATTTTGACCTTGCTGGGAATCACCCAGGTCCCTTTGAATGACGGCCTGGTATGGTCACCATTGCGCCACATAAAATACATAGGCGTCCCATAGAACCTAGACAGACCAGGAAAAGTATAAGTACATGAAATATCAATCAAATAAAATATAAAACTAGGTATACTAGTTATATCCATGTTGGAAAAACATCTATTACAGAGATAATAAAAACAGATTAAGAAGATACATAGGTGTCTTCTTTTCTAACGAGGACAGATACACAAATACTCGGCGTTCGATACAGGCCACAGATAAAATAACCTCTGCGTCAGCCCGTCAATCATATTAAAACAACAGTGGGAACGGACATGATATCGGGAACGGTATATTCCAGTAAGTTCTATAATATGTTTTTCTTGGATTTCCATAAGTGCTGAAGTAATTTCGATATTTTTATGGTTTATTAATATGCAACAGAAATGGACTTAATAATAATTACTCAATGAACTAAAATACTAACGTTCGTTTACTGTAATTACTACAGACCTGTCCTTCAGTCGAAATTCGACCGTAATTCAATCAGTCAAAAGTTACTTCACAATGAACACTTTATTCATTGTTCTATTTCTTTTATTACATGTAATTTTAACACATTAATTTAATTATTGACAAAATTAAGCTATCTGCACTTTTTCTCCATATCTAGGATACGCGGCAGCATGTCCAGCCAAAGTTCAAAAAACCGGGCAAGTGCGTGTCAGGCCACGTGCAATGTAGGTTTCGAACTAGTAAGTTTATGGACTATTACTCATTAACTGCTTATGCATGTATTTGTTATGTTATGTGTATGTATGCATTATTATGCTGACATAGCCGTGGTAGTTTTCCTTGTAAATTCATCATATAACCTATTTTTGAGAATTTTTCACTTCTCCAACTCCAACCATTTAGCCGGCAGGGCCACCCCTGTCAAGTTAGACAAAATGTAGACTTTGAATTTCATGATTTTGTGACTAAAATTTAAGAATTTTCTACTCAGAACTTGGCACCCTTTTAAATCTCAATTATTTTTTTTGAACTTGGCTCACATTTCACATTTATGTTTTTAATGAGATAAACTTTAACTTTACCAAAAGTCAGACTTCTACGTACTTCCATTATTCTTAAAAAGGGGTAGAATTTTCCTTCACGTATTAATTTATAGATAGAGAGTGCGAATTTTGTGGGTTTGTATGTTTGGGAGCGGAGTGAGTAATTTTTGCATTTTAATGGATTTACATTTGAGGATGAAAGCACAATTTTTAAGCCGTTGGTCCCAATCTTCAAATTCCAACAGTAATTTTGATGTTGCTTCGCCAATTATAAAAAAATACGATAAATCGATCCTTGATTGACTACCACTGTAGTAGGAGAGTAAACGAAGCAGAAGTGTTTTCGCGGGTATTCAAAAAGTCCAACTTTGCACCCTTTTTACATTTTAGCTTACCGTTTTAAAGCCTAAAATCTTCTATACTCTATACATCTATACAAATAAATAAAATTGGAGTGTGTGTGTAATATTAAAATAACTCCTTGTTACTAAGTGCATTTGGATTTATAAACGGTACATATACCAAAACAACATTTTTTACAATTTTTATCTGTCTGTCTATCTGTCTGTTTGTTCCGGCCAATCTCTGAAATGGCTGGATCGATTTTGACGGGACTTTCACTAGCGGATACCTGATGTAACAAGGAGTAACTTAGCCTACTTTTATTTTAGAAAAAAAAATTTTTGTTAGGCGATACGAAGTTCGCCGGGTCAACTAGTCCCGTATAAAATTAATATCCCGAAACGAGTCACATGCAAATACCACGTGTTCATAGTGTTGTATGATTTCTCGGCGTTTATAAATATATTGCCGCCTGTAACCATAAGTGCGTCATTCCGAATATTAGATTTTGAGTGGTCCATCTGTTTCGAAGTTCCACAGATAAAAACAACTTTATGCAGATTGAAAATCGAGGACTTAGGGCCTGTTTCACAATCTTCAAGTAAGTCCGAAGTAAGCTATTCGTTGGTTAAGTTGACATTTGGTGTATGTAAAATGACACTTTAACGTCACTTTAACCGGCGAATAGCTTATTCAGGACTCTACTTGAAGATGGTGAAACAAGCCCTTAGAGTAACTTATTTAAAACATAATAAAGGTTTTATAACTCTTACAGCCTGGTCGTTTGTGTCGATTCTAAATGATCGTAGTTGGATGAGTGACCTGACTGCTAGTGACAAAAATTTATTGTAAGTTAAAGTGCTACGAAGGGCACGTAAAGCCGTCGGTCCTGGTGGTTAACAGTCGTTAAGCCATGTCAGAGGCCCTCGGGCGGCATGAAAACTTCCGATACTTAGGTTAGCCAATCCGCACTGAGCAGCGTGGTGGAGTATGCTCAAGAGGTCCCGTGTTCTGTAATTAGTCATTAATGGGTTGAAGCCAAGCCATAAGCGTAATTTTGTGCCAGCGACGACAACAACATTAGATATCTGTCGTAAAAATTGTCAGTTTCTATTTCCCGCGCAAAATATTGGTTCGACAGTTCGAGCAGTAAAATTGGAAAAATAAAATTCTAAAGTATTTTATTGGCCACGTTCGATGTCGAGTGCTCGAGTGGCAACAAACGTCACGTATCGACAGACCGCGATACAACACTTGGCGCGCGCTCAAATTGATATTGAATTTATTTTCAATTTTAACGCGCCCTCCTTAACAACACAGGGTAGGTGTGGTACAGGTGCTACGCGAAGATTTACTCAAGTCTCTATGGCGACCACAAATAGGTATGACCGTATGATGAAATAGACGACAAATGTGGTTACCATGTCGGAGCGCTATGTCAAGGGTCCTGGGTTCGATTTCCATTGAGGTGGAAATTTGAATGATGAATTTCCATTTCTGTTCTCGGTCTGAGTATGTGTGTGTGTGTGTGTTCTTGTCTTTATGTATTGTCCAAGGCGTCCACGGTACAGCGAATCTAAGTTTCGAGCTATGAGTATATTAGCGTAGCTATGTAGCGTTTCACAAGAGTGACACATACGGTGGACTGATGTGTACGCTAGACAAGTCGCAAGTAGTGTTGCCAGGCGTCCGGATAAAGCCGGACATGGTTAGGCTTTTTGAATGCGTGTCCGGCCAAATTTAACGGTATCCGGCTTGTCCGGCTTTGTTAGGCTTTTTACATTTTACCAACTTATAAGAAACTTATACAAGGACAAAAAACAATTTATATCGATGACTGTTAAAAGACGTTCCTGCCTGTAATCAAGTTTCCCAAACTATTAGTATCCACGAAAAAAACGTTAAAGTTGACGATACCAAAGATTTTGACCAATTGCAAAACCTTAAATATTTTCTGATCAAAAACGGGAATGTTGATGGTTGATTCCAAGAAGCTGTTAGTATACAAGAAATGAGTAGCCTATTTTAAATCGACGAGAGTAGTCCAGATGGCTTTTAATTAAAAATATTTGACGTTTAAAGATTATTACAACTTTATTTTGAAAGCACGTTTCTGCTAATTATTTAATATTTTTAGTTTGTGTACTTTAAATGTAGAAGTTCTAAAGAATTGTCTTAATGATATTAATATATAAAGTTCTTGATAATTTAGGGTTTCCGGCTTTTTACCCAAATGTCCGGCCAAACTGGCTGCTCTGTCCGGCTTTTTGGTTGGCCGACCTGGCAACTTTAGTCGCAAGGTGTCTTTTATGATGGTGGCTACAACCGATGGTGAATCTTTATACTTGTCTTCGGAAAATCCATGCAGCATAAAGTAATTAGATATGTCTACTTCTCATCACCAGGAGTTATTTTCCCTTAGCAAGAAAAACTGCTTATTCTTGTACCTACCATACGCCATACGAGTCATCAAAACAAAACGTACGGTTCTGTTGGTGAAGTTCAGGGTACGGTACACGGTACAGGCGTTATGCAATAAGATCTAGTCAGCAAGCCTTGTTAGTAAATACCTGCCTCAGGCCTCTGTCCCGAGCTACTCTATAAAGTTGACAATGAACAGGCGCCACCACGGATACAAGCGTCCAGCGCTATTTCTGTTACGACTGCGGTGTGCGATGTGCCCGATACACGGTCCCCCTCCCCACACTTCCCCCTCTCCCCCTCCCCCACAAATATAATGTAAACACCCATGTTATTGTATGGATTTAAATGTAGGTTATTTGCAAGTGGACTAGTTATAATTAGAAGCGATCATCGGACATATGTATAGTTTGGCAAACCACGCACATTCTTATGTCGAACTTAACGTTAGGCTATATTAATGATTTGTTGTTATTAATGTTTAAATGTTGGAGCATTTTAGATGATTATGAAAAAATAACGCTCTCAAAGTCTCTTAAGGCGCGGTATGACTACGATTTAAAAACGTTGATTTCACTCACACAGCCGCATATCTGCGCTAATCTAATGTTACATTTAAGTGACGCTGAATAAGGTTCAAAATTGCAGAGCATATTTTTGCTAACAATGTAACTAGATTGCGAATAAACATTTAATTTGAGGGTTTTCCTTAGGTTATAGTCAAAATATACACATTAAATTCAATATCTGTCCGGTTTAAGTTTTAATAAAACCTTATACGTATTATATTCTCAAAAAAAAATGTTGTTACCGCTGGAAATACAGAGAACTTCGACGATTAAGTTTATTTTTGTATAGCAAATTACGATTTTTTATTGGGAATATCAAACAACTATTTAATATTCTATTCGGTTAACATTTTTCTTTAGACCTTTTTCTATGCTCTGTATTTTTAGCGTGCGATATTTTCATTGGGTTTCCTCGTACTCAAGCACCAAAGAAACCCAGTTTTGTGAATATTGAGATCACACCGCGCCTTAATCCTGCATTCCTAACCATTCTCTGTGTAACCACAAAATAATGCATAAAACTATTAAAACTCACACGATAGATCGTTATTTTGTGCCACAATTCGCGCTGTTTTCGAGTTTTCTATGCAGTGTTCAAAAATTGAAGAACACAGGTATGAAACAAACGAAAACGAAATATTTTGACATTAATTAAACAATAAATTAATTGATTGCGTACAACTGGTGTATATTGTTACAAAATCACATTTTACTATGCGATTATAACGATGATGAAAATATAAAAATTGTTTTGACTTCTCTCAAAGCTTTAAACGCAAATTGTAAATAAGCTACGAAAAAATTTAATTACGATTAAAAATTTGTGAGATATTGTATTTAGATGAAAATACTTTGATTTTGTCACTATGCAGCTATGGTAGCTGTGATAATGAAGTGCTTTCTGAAATTATGAATTTTCAATCAGACACCAACATAAATGTACCTACCTCATTTTAGAGGTCTGTGGCAAAGAGATCTATGATGTATCTAGTGGCTGATCTAATTTTACAGTCACCTGTCAATTGGAATATGAGGCTGTTCATTGTCACGTATCTATCACAGGTATCTGTCGCGATCTGTCATGGAGGAGCGTGCTCGGAGATAGTATCTCCGTGACGTCTGTGACGTTCCGTGACGGATTGGGTTTTTTTACTAACCAATTATGTTAAGGACTTTGATATACGCGATTGTGATGCGTATCAGTTACCGTTTAGTGTCGAGTAAGTACTTAGTTAAATATTGCATTCAAATACATCGGTATTTTTGTCTGTTTGTTATGTGCACTCTACCATTCTATAAGTACTACCTAAATATAATAATCATGCACTGAAAAATCATAAGTGAAGTTCATAAGATAGAGCGTTAGCTAGTTTCCCGGCTATTTCTATAAAAAAAAACTGATAAAAAGTTGAAAAAATAAGATTTGGTTAAGCAATGTATTCAAATTTGAATGTTTTTTATGTACCTTGTTTGTGGTAATTAATATGATAAGTTTGTAAAGTACTAAGTGAAAATCGAACTGAATGCTTCGCAGTTTACTCACATTGAAATAAAGTAGACAAGTGCGACTTAAACTCGCTTTGAAAGGGTTCCGTACGTTGATTATGTATTTATCGTTATTTTTATATTTTATTTATTTTTACCGTTTTTAAGACCATAGGCTTCTTATAGTATTGTAGTAGTTCCTGTAATATTTAAGTAAAGAACTCTCTCTGGTTTTTTTTTCAAAATTCTAGCTTCAATAGTTCCGGAGATAAGGGGGAATGGTCAATTTTTCCATTCCATTTTGGGTTTAATTTTCGTTCTTTCTTGATTACTTATAAAACTATCCATTATAGAATTATAAAAAATATATTCGAGATACTTACAACAAGCCCTTTCATTTGACATACCTACTACACGATACGGTTTGCAAAACAGTTTTTGTTTAATTTTGATTTCGTAATCATATTTTTTTTCATAATTCAGTTGTTTACTTTACACCTTCGTCTTTGGGTCACTAAAAAGTAGATGTGTACCAAATATCAACTCATTTGGTCCAGTAGCTTCGGAGTAAATTGGCTGTGAACTGCGGTCGCCCAGACGCACGTGTGATCCTATAAGGGTTCCGTTTTTCGTTTTTCATACGGAACCCTAAAAAAGGGTGCAAAAAGCAAAAGAACAAAATGTCAATAAAATTCAGATAACAAACTAACACACGGCCAGGGGTGTGAATAAATGGCGCGTTAGACCACGCACGCTATACGGTTCACGCTTCAAAGACCGTTGAGTTTCATGTTATATAATAAAATATGGGCTATCATTTGCCAAATGTTGGCGAATTTATAAAGTATTTTTATAGCCGAAGAAAAATTATTGGTCTTCATCGCCAGACACCATTATCACCATTGTTACACCGATGCCGATGTTCCCTGTGTCATGGGTGCCATGGACAACACACAGACTGAGAAGAGAAAATCAAACTCATCATTCAAAATTTCTGCCTCGCTGGGAATCGAACCTTAGCTATAGCCTACGCTATGCTAGTCGTCAAATTACAGTTGGGGACCCACATTACTTTTAACTCTCCGATACTTCTACTGAAACAAGTAAAAAATATTTCCCGGTTAATTGTAGAGGGAGGGTAGTACCAGGCGGCTAACTCCATGCATGAGTTCCGTTGGAATTCAACTGGGTTATCTATACACAACCCAGCTACCTCCAACTCGATGGACCTCTCTCCCAACCCTCGTCGACTTTGCATCCCTTTAGTGTGGGTAAACCACGAAAAGTTAAGGTTGTTTTGGACGTTGTTTTGTAGATAAAAACTCACTGTATTTTAACGATATAAAAGTCACATAGCCGCATACGAAGATTGTCAATAAAGTAATAAAAGAAACGCTTTATTCAGTTCATAAAATACTAAGCGGATAAACTTTCTTCCGAACCACTTCCTATCCGTTTATCGCATATTAAATCAGCATTATGACGTAGGAAGACATTCGTGCCAATCTACTGCCTGTCAGCACTCAAGTGAGCGTCATATTACTCGAGGACACCGTTAAATTCGAAAAAAGAATGGCACAGACCATAGATACTGCAAACGTCAAAAATATCACTTCCGCATATCAGGGCTGTCTCAAACGGTGCGGTGAATTTTGCATCTGAATGCTTTCCGGGCAGTAATGTGACAAGTGAAAACCCTGTTGCGAATGTAAATTTGTCAGCTTGTCGGCCTGTTGTTCATAGGTGCCTATAAATATGAAATACCTTTTAGGGAGATTTCATTTACCTATCACTTTTACATTCAGATCGTATTTCTTCTTGGATAATCCTTTCAGAAACGCACATTCATCTAATAAGAATATTCACATGCCATAATACCAATAAAATTATAGATTTATAGAAAAGTAACATCAGTTTTTCTTGTATGTACGCACTATTAATTATTTTAAATTAGTGACACCCCTGGTGGTACTACTAACTAATAACTAGGAACGTGGACGGCGGTCACCACTTTCTCTCACGGTGGTCCTCTAAATTTGTCGACTATTGATATAAAATACAAAGTTCCAACTGTTTAAAATCATGCAATTAATTTTACCTCAGATATACCTAAAATATGCAAACTCAATATAGTGTTCATTTCGTCGCAGTTATACTGTCAAAGACACCCCTATTCAAATAGAACAGTCTGTGACAGGCGGGCCAATGTTGAATAATTCACGTGTTGTGATCAAAGACAATATAGATCCCGCAAAAGTGAAAAGCGCGCCAAAGAGGAAAGCGCGCCAAAACTGAGCGAAGCCGACACGGTTTTTACATTGTCAGTCACTGGAATGGGATTTACATGTATTATTTTCCTTTGTCAGGGGTGATATAAGCGATTATTGCGGTATTAACAAGTAGTTGAACTGTGAAAATGAAATGAAGGGAGAATGTAACGAGAATTATTTTGAGTTGGGAATGTTTAGTAATTTGATATGAAATTTGTTTTACTTTTGAATATTCGTGTCCGTCATAAGCTAACTAAATGAGTTAGCTACCTACCTAATTCATTGTGTGATTTATATTGCTCTGATAAAGTCTATCGTATCTATAACATTACCTAATATAGTTACACCGACTAAAACAATTTTTTTTGACATAACTCTAAAAATGTACAGAGCTTGGCACCTCCCCAACCGATAACACAAGTGTAGGTCGATTTAGCCTAGTCTGCACAACGTCTAGATTCAAATCACGTTGTTTTTAACCTCACCGCAATATAGTATGCCGCTGGAACGTACAATGATAAAATATAATAATGAACGTTTTCGCTACTTTAGACGATTTATTTCCGATCTGTTATTTGAATGTAATCAGTGTTTTCGTGGCTGTATTAAAAGGAAAACGACTTTATTAGACTGATGGAGAGTAATTGAAGTATTACTACTAGCATATAGAACCGACACCGGGAACACAATGTATGTCCAAGTGAATTGGCGCCGATCGGCTTCAATTTTCAATGGATTCGTTCGATTTTGAAAGGATAACGGGGGCTCAGTTTTGAAAATAGAACCTCCCGGCGCGGCGGGACACACATTTTGTTCGAGATATCTGTTCTATGACATTACACTTCAATGTGGAGAGTCTAATATAATTATGTACATCCTTCATATTTCTCGATATTATTATCCATTACTCGTAGGTACCTGCTATAGATTGTCCCATGTTTTTCCTTTCCACTAACAACTATAAGGAAGACAAGCATTTCATAGCATGCGCTCACCATCGCGTTTGGACAAGGATGGATCGACCGTTTTACATGGTACTCCCCAAAATCACTTGTCGCTTGCAAACTGCACTTGGCAAACGTTCCGGAAATAAAAAAATAAGAAAAATGCAATGAAGCGTTCATAGCCCGGTTAAGCAACAGCGGGCGCAGTCGGTAGTTAGATGGGTGACCGCTAGTGGCAAAAATTTCTTGAGCGTTTCCGTGCTTCGGAGGGCACGTAAAGCCGTCGGTCCCGGTTGTTATCATTAGATAACAGTCGTTAAGCCATGTCGGAGGCCCTCGGGCGGTTTGAAAACTTCCGACACTCGGGTTGGTCACTAACCCCTCCACCAATCCGCACTGGAGCAGCGTGGTGGAGTATGCTCTAGGCCTCCTCAAGAGGAGAGACCCGTGCCCAGTAGTGGGCCATTAATGGGTTGAAGCCAAAAAAAATGCAATAGCCTGTTATTGTAGGTACCATAGCGAAGATAATTATTTGTCCGAATATCTGATTCCATTACAACTCACAAGAGTAGATTGGACTACACAAATACCGCAGAGTATTATTGAATCCCTTAAAGCAAAAGGAATACGGAAGTCACTGATGGTGAACATAAATATTATCTGGCATCCAATAATTGCAAACGAAAAAAAAATTAATAAAAAAAGAACAGAATTTAAATTGGCATTAGATATCGTTCGTCGCCACAGCACCCGAGAGTAAACGTTCCTCTAACGAACATTTGACTCCTTTGAGAATTTTTAAGTAGATTAAGAGAATCATTAGCTATTCCCAGTAAAAGGAAACGTTTGTACAGTTTGCAAGCGACAGAGAGATTAAAGCAAGCCCCGCGGCGTGGCTTGAGCGCCGCTTTCTTGGATTTTCCGGGTATAATAATAATGTATGGCTCATTTCTTAGACTGCTCTAGTAACTGGTAAGGATAAATTTATGATTACACAAGATATGCACTTCATTTAGCAATATGTATTCATACGTCGGTATTTTTTGTACTTTATGACTATAGACCACCTCTTCTTTTCTGAACTAAAATATCATGGGAAAGCTTAAGTATTTTGAAATTTTGAAAAATATGTAAGAAACAAAAGATTTAACATTAAGTAAATCAGTTTATTATTCAGCTCAGTTAATATGAGATTCCCTTAATTCTATTGAAAATCTCAAGAATTGAGAAAGAGTTTAGGTATATGGCCAGAATTTACTTACAAATTGCTTCATAGTTAAGCATTGAAATATAATTCAATGGATGGTAGAGTCTTTGTACGAATCGCTTTTATTGTGCTGTGAAGTAACATCTTTGAAGATTTTTCATATGAAGCGTTCTATCTATGTTCAGGAGAGAATTACATTTGTGACTGACCTGAGACAACTATAGTTTTGTTTGAGTTGCTTACTTGGTCTTATACGTCACATATAATTTAAGTACGTACAGGAATGCAATAGAAATCCGACGATCACTGCCAAATTTTATTCGGATTCCACCGTAGTATAAACATATCTCTCACTTTTAATCCTCAATGTATAATTAAATAATACCCTTGAAATAACAAATATAATTTAAACCTGCCCTCGGCCTCGCGTCTTGAGGAGCGCCAGAGGCGAAGTGGAGTCTTTGTACCAATTGTCAAACGTTAGATAATAATTAGTGGATTCAAAGCGAGCGTAATTAAGCCGACCTGCTTCTTAGTAACTTCGTTCGCAGAAGTAAAGATTAAATACCTCATACTATTTGTATAAATTAAAATTTTTGAGTCACAAAGCCAAGCCAAGCAATGAGACGGATGATTGTCTTTGTGTAAAAGATAAAATAGGTATAGGTGTAATTTTTTATGCAATATTAACAAATTTTGTTACCAAGAACAACTCCCAAGTTTTTACAAGCAAGCAGTTCGCCTAAAATCTTTATCTTCCTCATAACTAAAGTATCACTTAAAGCCATCTGTTTCATTCACAAATTACTGACTAAAGTAACTTTTGACGTAGACAGTAATGTGAAGAGCACCACAATTTTTTTTTGTAAATTTAAATTTATCAAAGAAACTTCTCAAAGCTCAATTGCCCTATGATAACGTCATCTTTTATTGTATGATGGATGTTCAGTTGGTTCAAGAAAACGGGTGGTTGTAATAGTACACTTGCGCGTAAAAACCATGTATGAAAACTGGGTGCAACGAAGTGAAGCCCAGCAATCCCCAAAGGGTTCTTTAGAGTCCTTGTCTTGTCTATTTATTTCAGTCGTGTAAAGTAAACAAATAGGCTAAATTATTTCAAACTCAAGCCTTAATCTTTTGTGAAAAAAGAACAAACCCATACTTGAACTTGGCAAATCCCTTACCCTATTTACATCAGGTAAAGGTCATTATAAAATGTATTACGCCCTAGCATAATGTTATAATTGTTATTCTCGTAGTAACAGCTGATGAACGCGATAAAGTAATTGAGCATGCAATAATTTCAACAGTTATTTAGCAGACATGCCCTGGGGCGCGAACTTAGTTCGTAGTATTGTAGTAGCCATATTTGCTATGTGAAAAAATACGGGATAGAAAAGGATTTTTAGATAGTAATGTAGTAAAACACGAACGCTCTTAAATAAATAGGTATGCTGTTTATAGTTATTGCAGCTTCTTCCCATTCTGGTTAAGTCAATTTATATGCAAATAAAACAAATCTTACAAACTTAAACTCAAAATAATTTATTTCAATTAAACACATATTTATAAGTTTGTATTGTACAATATTAATGCGTAGTACCTACATCCATCAAACAGATTGTATTTTTTGTTTTGACTTCATCCATCCATCCATCCATCCATCAGCCCTTGGAGTCCACTGCTGGACATAGGCCTCCCCTAGGCCTAACTTGCGCCACTCTGACCGGTCCTGAGCCTACTTAATTGTAGCTAAAAATAAAAGCATTGTTATTAAATTTTTATTACAATTTTATAGTGCTATAAAACCCATATTTGATTTATTAAATTCACGTTATATCAATTTATAACGAGAGAAATATCCAAATTACTTCCCAAATATTGTGTCGATAGGTATATCAACTTACTATTTTAACTAAATTTAATGGAAAGTCCACAGAAGATTTAGAACGAGGGGTAGCACTAGTGGAGACCGCCTAGTTTATTAATTACGGTTTGACAAACTATGCGGCCGTTCCCGTCTAATCCCTCGTTCCTACTCGTCTTACAGGAAATTTGATAGCGAATCTTGCCAATTGTTTGTTAAGCAAATATTTAGCCTGCGATTTACTGTAACAAATTAACGTAGTTGTGTTGTAACGAATGTAAATGAGATAAGAGACTGGGTGTGGGCAGATGGTTACTGTTTTTGGAAAAATTAGGTGCTTTATGTTCGGTTTACACGTATTAAGTAGTTTTTTTTTTTACATGAAGTAAGTTAGTGCTCGACAACAATCCCTGATGGTAAGAGGCGATGAAGTCCAAGATGGTGAACGCACTAACTTAATAAATGCCTATTCACACTTCTCTTAGGTAGTTAAGTATATAACTAAATTTTAACTAAAAAGTTACTAAATTGTCTGTTTACACATATAATTTTTACTTAAAATTTTGTTAAAATTTAGTTATCTACTTAACTTAATACATGTAAACCGGACTTTAGTGCTTTAAAAGACACCTAACGTCATGGAAAAAGATGTTCATAGCTTTTGAGCTTTAGAAGCTACTTAGGTCATCGTTTATTGACGTTAAAGGAAAAAAAATTAAGCTATAAGTTATCCGATTGCTGAAGTTCAGAAAATCATAATGCTGTAATAGAGCAGAGTGGCCACTATACTTTAGGCTTCCTCATTTATGAAAAGAGATTTGTGGCCTGGAATGAAGTGTAGCTAACGGCTTGAAACTTCTTAGGTTAAGTGTACGAACCTACGAAATCAAAATTGAAATCCTTTCTTTCTTTTTCTACTGTCTTTCTTGGCTGGCAACATATTAGTGATGTATTTGGTGTCGCTAATATGTTCACGGGCGGTAATAGTCACTTACCATCACCTCGTTTATCGACTATTTTTATTAAAAAATATTTTTCCTCCCTAGAAGGGACATTATTTATTGTGTGACCTAAAAAATAGACAAATAAAATAAGTTTTTAATACCTACTCTTTTTAGGTATCTTCGTTAAACATTTGTGTATTTTTTCTCTTTCTCTTACCAGATACCGACCTCTTTCGTTGTTCTTTCCACGTTCCTTTAGTTTATGCGGGACTACTTAGCAAAAAACCGCCTTTTGTAATACTTTTTCTAAGTGTCAGTAAATTAGAAACAAATAATATGTAACTTTAGCATACCTTTATGTAACACATTACTTGGTAGGGACTTTTGCATTACAAGGCTTCCGAGTTTTTATGCGATTACTTCATACTTGAATGGCTCTGTACTGAATATTGTTTATGAATAACATTTATTCAAATGGTAATTGTCTTGATATAAAATTACTACGCAGAACGTAGTAGGTACGTGATTTCGTGGTTAAAGAAACATTAACAACTTAATCGCTTTCCTATTTAGTTTTGTTCACTCAACTATTGCCGTACCTAAGAGTTGTTAAGAATTAGGTACTTATCCGAATTTGTATCGAGAACTGCGACCTGCTATTGTAAAACGTATAAGATACGTAATTGATAATTCAGCAGCAGCACTTTATAGCAAGCAGGGAGGCCGATTTCTATCGCCTCTTACGGCACCTTCGTCTACCGACATGAGATATAGGTTAGATTTTAGGCAAACCCAATAGGTAATTATTATCTTTATTTATTATCTTATATATAAAATTCTCGTGTCACGGTGTTAGAAGTTAAACTCCTCCGAAACGGCTCGACCGATTTTCGTGAATCTTAGCGTGCATATCGGTGAATCGGACAACATCTATTTTTCATCCCCCTAAATGTTAAGGGTGGTACCCCTAATTTTTTTTTTGACAATTTTTTTGTTTTTTTTTTTATGATACAGCATACAAAAATAATAAGTATATAAAAAAAAACTTTTGACAGAACGAAGTTTGTCGGGGCAGCTAGTTATCTTTATATTATTATAACCCAATAAATAATTCGTGTGTTCATGTCATTATAAAAAAATTACAGACTTCAAACAGAACTTCCCTCAATCATCCTCAGAAATGACTTTTGATAAAATATTGAATCAATCTGGAAACTGGTTTGCAAATGACAGTTCTGATTCTGCGGTAACAAATATGAAAAAAAACAACCTCCTCCTTATTTGAAGCTGGTTAAAAATCCAGGGTATATATTATGTGTGTGTGTGTGTGCATGTACGTTACCTATACCTTTCTTTATTTTTGTAACGTGACTATAAAACAGAACAGAGTTACGTGCCTGATTCATGAATACTCAACCTCTAATTGCCCTAAATTGCCAAACAATCAAAATAAGGCCACGTACACCGTAACCGCAAAACATTTTAAATCCTTGCACGGCGTTTTGTCATTTTAACAGCATGTTATTAACTTTTAAAACATGACACTTCATGCCGTACGCCTTGATGACTCTAAACGTAATTGCTGGCCATTTTTTACGGCATGAAGGCTGAGAAATATGAATAAGTAATCGCCCTATTATTAAATTTAGTTATTTAATTGTTTACCTCAAGGCTATATGCCCGTTTTATGTACCTAAGGTGACAGCATATTGTTAATACTTAAGATACTTATCATTAGGCTTGTATTTTGCAGTTGGAATATCGAATGCTTTTATATAAAAACTTAAGGTGTGGTATGTCTTTAAATATGAAGTCCATATTTTATTATCATTTAATCCGTTCTCTTCTAATTTTGTATTAACTTAATAGGGTTCTGGTAACAAGTTCCTAGGTAAATAAGTTTCACAGAACCCTACATTACGAGTGATTCGACATCTACTTAGCCGGTTTTTTGTTAATAGCTAATACCTAGGTGAATAAAAGGGAAATACGAGTATGCTACCCGACTCTACTCAATTGCAAGAAACAAGTACAACATAACATATTATTAATGAAAAATGAGTAGTAATAAATTAGTAACCGCAGATACTTTTACTCACTACTAGGTAATATAATCGAAAATACGTTAAGACTGAAATCTCTTTGGCATATCTTTTTTGTTTGTGAAGCTACTTAAATTGAACAACTAGCTTAATATTGATTAACGAGTTGCTTTATTAACAAATATAGACTGATAACGCCCTCTATGGAGTAGTCTAAGCAAGCAAAACAGTCGAATTTAAGCTTACTTTAGACGAGCCTTATTTAGTAAACTTGGCGTTACTTTTCATTGAAATATTAATTAGTATAAAAAAGTAATGTTAGTTAACAGAAATTTGTTTTAGGATGAAATGATTATTTCTGTTTAATTTCTTTACATTTTGTGTCAGCCTTATTTCTAACTTACAAATTACGAAAAAAAAGACACTGTAAGATTATACAAATACGACTCATTTAAAATGTGGACGAAGTATATATATATATACTTACTAAATTTTGAATTTTATTATTACAACAAAAGTCTACTGTGCATTTTAAAAGAATTGGTTTGAGCATAACTCTTAAGGTGTACAAGATGTAAGTAACAGGTTTTTACCACAATTAGTTCGTTCTCACGGCAATGCACAAGCGACTGGGATAATTGTCGGCTTGACGCAGAGATTTTTTGCCCGAGGTCAACTATGGTCAAATGTAAACAACTTCGGTATATATTTTATTTCTTGTGACTTTCTGACGGAGCTCTGCGAATTAAAATTAAAATTCAATACTTTTGAATAAAATTAAAAATTAAATTGAAATAACTTATTTTGGAAGGTATTAATTACTTAGGATTAGGATTTGTCTAGTGGCAATTAAATTTATATTATTAAAATTTTACAAAAAATCTTTCTAAGCTTGTATTTTCATTTATTTAATCGAAATTTTTGTAATTTTTATAAAAAATTACAAAAATATTTGTAATTAATATATATATTATTATTATTAAATTATATTATTATTATAAAAAGAAGAAAATATTTGTAATTTTTTGTCAAATTTTTAGCACTACATAAGCTCGTCAAAAGCCAAAAAACTATAAAAAACCATAAAACAAGAATATCATTGACATAATATTTTAGGTGCCGTAGACTTATTTAACCTAGTAGTTAATGTTATAAGTGTATTTCTAGTACGTTTTGAATATGTTTTATATTTATTTACTGCTCAGCTATGTTTTCTATACAAATATACAAAGAGGAAAGATTTGATTTTTTGTTTGCATTGAATAGGCTCCAAAACTACTGAACCGATTTCAAAAATTCTTTCACTGTTGGGAAGCTACACTATCCCCGAGTAACAAAGGCTATATTTTATTTTCAAAAAAATTAGGGATCCTTAATAAAACTCCAATAACGTAACCCAAGGTGTAAAAAAATAAGAAAACCGAAGCAAAGCGAGGGCGGTTACTCGTTATTAATAAAAAGATAGTATCTAACTACGCGGCACCGAATGCCGAACCATCCTTCGTTATTCGTGTATTTGTCATTTATACTATAATCGAAAATAATACATTAAATATGGCTAAAATGTTATTAAACCTCAACAGTTCCTTCCTCGATTTCGTTTACAGATGTCATGGGTAATATGGCAATTCAACACCAATTGGAGAACAGATTTCCATATCAATAAAAATATATTATTGTTGTGTTTCATCAAATCCGTGTCTAAGCTTTATGACAAATTATGTAAATGTTGTTCTAATTCAATTTATTATTTGAAAACTCATTTCGAATTCATAGTTTTAAATAGAACGCAGAGATTTTATAGTCTTTGTGCAGTTTGACGAGACGTTAACGATCGATTATATTATTTTTATGTATTTTAATGAGAATACGGAAGTCGCTGCTTAATTATGGAAGAAGCTGCTTGAGAAATCAATAATCCTACTGTTTTTTTTAAGAATAATATAATATGTGTGACATACGCACTAAGGAAACTTACTCAGAATTGATATTAAATTATTTATACGATCAAAATAAATCTATGTCCTAACCAGCAGGGGGGGACACTTGACTCGAACGAAAATTAGCACTTTAAAGCCAAATATTTCGCAAACGGTCCCCTAATTCCAAAAATGGTCTTAGAAGACCCATAATATTTTTGGAAGACTTTTGAACGATACCCTACACTATAGGGTACGCGACGATCAAAAAATTTATCCTCACGTTACCTGTAGGGGAGGTAGGTACTCTGAAAAAATGTTTTTCAATATTTTATTCTACGATTATGGAGTTTTAATAAATATGTATATCCATACCAAATTACAGCTTTCTAACACTTAGGATCTCGGCGCTTTTCTTCGGAGAGACAGGCGGAAAGACGGACAGACGGACGAACAGACATGACGAAACTATAAGGGTTCCGATTTCACTTCGGGACCCTAAAAAAACCGGACAAGTGTGTGTCAGGCTTACAATTACAATTGTAATTTTTCGTACAAATATTTATTATCATATTTTGGTTACTCTTAGTGTACAATGATACGCTTTATTCTCACTTCAATTTATTTGATCATTTATCCGAAATTGACACAAATTAATTTAAAAATCAATCAGATAAAACTAGTTAATAAGTATCCTAACGATTTAGAAGAGACATTAGGAAATTAATATATTCACTTTCATTATCAACTTCAAGATTTATTTGGAAATATTGAAGATGCAAAAAATATATGCCAAATATTGCATTTACAGAATCTTCGATATGTTTATCCTATATAACTTAGATATTGCTTTACGAATTTTTCTGAGTATTTCAGCAACAAATTGTTCTGGAGAAAGATCTGTTTCCAGCCTGAAGGGTGAAAAATTATTTACTAGCTTGCGGGCTAAGAAAGAGTTAAAGCCTTTGCATTATTATCTACTATAGCTCAATTACTACAAGAACTACATTTTAATGATTGACGTTTCCGCTGGAACCAAAGTCAGAAAGAAGAAAATGTAATAAATTATCATTTTTTTTATTTATTTATCTCCAAGACGGTATATTCAAATTAATAATTTAAAATTAAAAAGTATAAACGATAATAATATGTTATTTAATGAAACGTTGTATTTAAGTTAATAAAATTTGATACATAATAAAAAAAAATTATTAAAAATTGCATATTTAATTTCGATAATCACCTCACAGAGCAAAAAGGGCGGCATATCTTATAGGGCCTAGGGCGACATCAAACATAAATTCGCCATTGACTGTTAATGCTTACAATGATCGGTTCCACGTTTGATTCCCGACCACCTAACTCAACTACCCTGACAATACAGTATGCATGCATCTACATGTCTATGTTGATAAATAATTGAAACATACAAATACTTTAATCTATTTCGTGTAGGTTATCGTACTCGAAACCCTTGCTCTTTTGATAGATTTAAAAACTACTAAGATATCTATCTTTAACCAAGTGCTTCTGACCTAAGACTGCTTCACCACTTACCATCAGTTGAAATTGTAGACAAGCATTAATTTAAAATTTTAAAATGAAGTCCATCCTAATAATCATGTTATGTTTTATGTTTTATATTGTACAATAGATACCAACGAATAATATGTCAATATTCTGATGGCGAAGTACTTAATGGGGACTGGGTAGTTACAACTGCACTTATATTGATACACAGTTGAAAAATAAACTGACATAATTTTAATTGTTTAGTGTTGCATCTTTAATTCACGTTTAAGAAATTTATGAGTATTTGCTTTAAGTTTTAACTATTTTTAACTAAATCTTCTATAAATTTCAATTCGCTACTCCAAGAAAAAAAAGTGGGCCCTCAATCCAGATGCACACGAAATTATCCAGGCTGACCTGTATTTTTCGTACAATTTCGTTTGATATAGAAAATAGAGTAGTAATCTATACTATTATTATAAAGAGGAAAGATTTAATTGTTTATTTGCATTGAATAGGCTCCGAAACTACTGAACCGATTTGAAAAATTCTTTCACGTTGGGAAGCTACACTATCCCCGGGTAACATAGGCTATATTATATTTTCAAAAAAATAGGGATCCTTAATAAAACTCCAATAATGTAACCCAAGGTGTAAAAAAATAAGCAAACCGAAGCAAAGCGAGGGCGGTTACTCGTTTATAATATAATGAAGTTCGATTTGAAAATCACCAAAATAATAAAGTGATCTAACAGATATTTAACGTCGAAACATAAGTTCAAATCGAATTGAACTCATTTATGTTAACTAGAGTTGGATATGTTATTTTTCCAACTAGGAATGACCCCTTACCCTAGAACAGAGATGAGCAAACTACAGTGTCAACAATCAAGCTTGCGACTACCCAGTGGCGAGTTCTTTGAGGGGCACCGGGATTGAAATTTAGTGAAGGGCCCAATACTTGACCTCAGTAACCAACCATAGATTATTTTCGTAAATATTGGCCCGCGTAGGAATATCTTTAACTGTCTCTGCCGGTGCCCTAGAAACACGGAGCAACAATATCAATGGTATTTCATTCGTATTTTACTATGTCGCATAATTACAACGATTTATCAGGTACTATATGCGTTGTAAAGTAATGGTACCTATACCATGTTTTAGTAAAAGCTATTTAAAATGGCTTGTAGCATTAAATGTAAAACAGCGTTAGACCTGTTAAAGTGGGAACAAAAAATGTATAGGCAGATGTTTGTTCCAGTTGAATAACCCTGTTGAAAGACCGCTGTTACACCGAACATTGTTAGTAATAAGCCGTAACCAAATTACTGTCTCAATTCGGCACACTTACCGAGTCATCGTAGAAAATAAAAACAATAGTACTTTCTTCAATGAGTTTATTGCGCCAGAACAATAAATGAAGCTGATCATAATAACGTTTACTTTCAACATCGATTACGAATAGTCTACACGATATGATATCGTACGCCGAGTCCATTAATATTTATAATATTCGAGCCGTATTGCACTTCGCTTCACAAACGCCAACTGAACACCCAATTCTATCCCTATCAACTTAAAGTTCGTGGGATGGATAATTATGATATATTTGTCTAAATATCACAAGGAAATACAAAACGAAATACGATAGAATTAACACAATTAAAATTATTAACAATTAAATATACAGAGTCTGTCGCGCGCCTTGGGGCTAAGGAGTGAGGTATCACCAGGCCGAGCGAGGGGCGTAGCGGGTGCGTCATGACACGGGCACATGGTGCTGGTACAATTGTTCCTGACGCTCGCAGAGTGACGTCATTTTCTTATAAGTTTCTGAAGTCTCCCGAAAAAGCAGGTTGGCGTCCTCTCTGGGACGAGCGTGCGCAGCGTCCAGTCTCCCTGGTGAAATAACAGGCGGAGATGAGGCCGAGAGAGGTGATAGCGACTCCCGCGCCGACTGCGCCCCCGCAGGTGCACCGTACAACCCTCCCGGCTGCGGCGCCCCGTTACCCATTAAGAAAGGCGCGGGAAAAAACCCGCGCTCCCCCAGCTGAGGGAAAAGACCCGCTTGTAATGCGCTCAAGTTTCGACTGTAAAACTTCATAGTCTCCGTCACGTAACTCGGTAGCTGTGATGCCTCCTCGCCCCCGTACCTCAAGCTTTCTAGCGTGGACGCCAAGCCTTTTATGTCTGCGTACAACTTGTTTAAAAGTTCTGCATTGACCTCGAAAGCAGGTCGCTCGCGTGAGTCCGGGGAACCTGTCGATAGAA
The DNA here is from genome assembly GCA_951805285.1 of Thymelicus acteon. Classification (NCBI taxonomy): domain Eukaryota; kingdom Metazoa; phylum Arthropoda; class Insecta; order Lepidoptera; family Hesperiidae; genus Thymelicus; species Thymelicus acteon. The sequence goes on along the minus strand of OX638229.1, from coordinate 5,269,718 downwards.
GTCGTCGGTGGAGATCAATGTTTGAGCTGTGCCTGTCTCGACTCCGCCGAGAAGGAAACGCGGCGTCGCAACCGTTCACTTCGCAGGGATGAAGTAATTTTAGATGATCGTTCCTGTAGTGCATGCGCAACATGAAATGGTTTTGAAATATCTTCCCGCAAGCTGTACACCGATCGGGGTTCTCGTCATCTATAGGTATTTCAAGATCATTGATATCTGTTCGGTCATCGGTTCTATCGCTGCTAGCCGAAGGCGATCGTGCTCTGGCCAGGCGTTCCTCCATGGCGTGTAAGTCACTCCCACTATCGCTCGGTGTATAGAGGTCCGAACGTAATCTCAAACCTTCACGAACCACGCTAGGACCACTCGATTCATCGTCTGATTCACTCTCAGCCTTTACACGGGTCAACGATTGCGAGTCCACAGCAACTTCTTCGCCGTTCTGAAATGGCTCCCACTTTTCAGGCTTTTGTTTTTTAAGGGACAAAGGCTCCTCTTCAGCACGACTGGAACTAGGGGTTGATAAGTTTCTAAATAAATCACCCTGAAACTCTTCGTCGGATACATTATATTCGTTATTCTGTGAACACCTGGTGGGATTTCCACTTTTCCTTTTACGTTTATTAGGAACCAGCAAAGATTTATCATCAGCTACGGTGGGTTCAGTTCGACTACCGGAATCGGATTGAGATATGTGAATAACGTCATCTTTCTTTTTGTTTACACTTAAGTCCTCGGGTTCATCATCATAATTCAGCCGTTCTGCTGCCGGAGAAACCGGCCGATCTTCCAATTTATCTTTACTGTCATCGTCAGAAATACAGTCATTATTTTCACTACAATGTATTGAATCATCTTCATGCACAATCGAAGGCTTCACAAGATCTAATGCACGACGGGAGGGTTCATCTGGCGATGGGATCTTTCTGTACATTTTCTCTATTTCACTGAAGTTATGGAGATCATCGATAGGTACTCGCGGAGGTAGGGGTGTGTGCCCTGGTGGTGCAGCCAGCGGAGGTGGCAGCCGGGCTGCTAGCTCGGGCGGAAGCAGCGCAGGTGGCGGCAGCGGCAGTCTCGCAAGCGCAGGTAGCAGAGGGAAAGGTTGCGCAGACCTGCCGTCGTGCGCGGATATTTTACGTCTCACGTGCGGCGAGTGAAGTTTCGGATTAGGGTTGGCACTGTGGCGGTTTCTCGAACGTCGCGAACTAAACATCATCGTGCAACCCTCCACTGTACACTTGTGCATCTCGCGCAGGTGCACCGCCGAAAAGTGAATTTTTAATGCGCCCTTGTCGCAAAAAGTTTTTAAACAAACATTGCACTGCACTCTCTTCTTTCCGGTGGCGGGGTTGACGAACTGAACGCCGAGGCCCAGCGGCCAGGGCGCGGGCGGCGGTTCGCGGCGCTCCTGCGGGTACTCCGGCGACCGGCGCTCGTCGCTCCTGTCGTCGTCGCGGCCGCTGAAGCTGGCGCCGAGCTTCCTGAAGTCGAACTGGGGCGCGGGCTGGCTGACGCGCGGCATCATGAAGTAGTCCAGGCCGGCGGGCAGGCCGGGAACCGCACCGAACTCTTTTCCTTCCATCACGTCACTGTCATAATACGGCGCGTAGTGCGAAGCGGGAGGCGCGCGACGCGGCCGCTTTGCGACTGACGACGTGCGACACAGGTGACCGCGCGGGCGGCGCGCGACAAAGGCCAGCAGTCCGGGGTGAGGGGGCGGGCGAGGGGGTCGGCGGGGGGCGCGAGGGGCCAGGTGGGAGGAGCGAGCGCTGGGCGGAGCGGATCGATGCGCAGTGGGGACAAGCGACAGTCGCTAGCAGCCGACCACTGTAAACACAAGAACTAAAGCATCGCATGTCGTTACGTAACTACTCGTACATACCACATATCGCTCTCGAGTATAAGTGCACACGTCTGCGTGACTCGCGTGCACCTCGCTACACTGTACGCTAGTTTTAAACTCCTAAACAAATTTGTACGATCCGTAACGTAAGGCATTTAATTCTAGTTTATCACGTGAACTGCCCTCGTTCGCAGCGGTATGGGTAAAAAATATTTATAAGACACAGATTTTTTTCATTTTCTGTGACATCGCATAATTTATCTGCAATTTTTTACATTTGCCCACAGGTATGATTAATTTTAAAGGCAAACAATTCGGATACGAATGATAGGATACGATGGGTTGGTACCTTTAATTGAAAATGTTGATAAAATAAAAAAAAATAAAAAAATATTATGTTCTCTTCCACTTTTCCACCCATCTGCTGAAAAGCAGCTTCCGATTTAGACTCAATATTTAAGCTGGTACCTATCCACAAGAATTGAATTCTTGATACCTACTATGATTCTTAAATTTTACTTAAGGTGAATGTATTTATGTTATCTTTATCGTTCTGAATAGTCCTGTGTCTATAAACAGAACGATATGGGTTTGTCCATTTACAAGTTTTAATCGGTATTAAAACTTACGTGAATAGTCTGTTTACTTTATCTACCTACCTACCATTTACAAATCCATAGATAATTCTGATCTACTTAATATTTTTCTACCGTGCTAGACCGCCGTACCAAAGGTACTGGGTTCGATTCCCAACGAAGCGGAAAATGAATGATGAGTTTGAATTTCTATTCCCGGTCTGGATGTGTGTCTTTGTGTGTTGTACATGGCAACCACGACACAGGAATCCTAGTGTGTGTAATCCAACTATCAGTGTGAAGCGTATATAGCTACTAACTCAAGTAACCTGAATTAATGGCTTTTAAAGCACTGAGCCATCTCTACTCTACCTAAAATTTATTTTAACGCTTCACACTCCTCATAGCCCCACATTAGGATTCCCTGTGCCGTGAGTGCCATGGACAACATACGAGACAAGAATATTCACACCCCGACAAGAGAAATTCAAACTCATCATTCAAATTTCCGCCTCGTTGGAAATCGAACCCAGGACCCTTGGGGCGGCAATCCGGCATGGTAACTATCGCGTCACACAGGTCGACAATTTTTTTAAATATTATAATGTATTGTAAGCACTCATAGCATGGTAGCTTGTGTTGATCCTAATTGATCGACTGCTAAGCAACAGCAGACGCGGTCATGGTGGATGACCACTTCCGTACTTCAGAATGCACGTAAAGACATCGATCCCGGTTTAAAAATAGATAGCAGTCATTATGAGCCATGCACGGACGTAAAAAAGACGGACGTAATCCTAAGAACAAATTTAGTGAAGCACCCATAGTAATGCCAACTCTGTATTCGTACAAGTACACACACACACACACACATTGACAACATCTTGATATGACATTGACACCATCACGAATCAAAAATTACAAAATTACACACACATGGTAAGCGAGCTGTCAGCTGTCAGCTTCACTCTCGATTAGACAAGGTTACGTCCGTTCTTTTTTTACGTCCGTGGAGCCATGTCAGCTTTCAGGCGGCATATTAAATACCGACACTTGGGTTTGTCACTAACTGTTTGTCACTATCTGGTGGAGTATGCTGTAGTCTAGAGTGGCTATACCTCCGGAGGCCAAGGCCATACCGGACCATTAATGGGTTAAAACCAATATAGGTAATGTAGGTAGGTAAGATGGAACTCAACTTCCAATGTCGTATTATGAAAACCTTTCGTTCTTCGTTTTTCCGATTATAAAAACTGGTCTCAAATGGCCTGGCCTTATATTCGATATACCCAACTATCTAATGGAATTTTAGAAAATAATTAATAGTTATAGGAGATACGGTGAGAATAGGACTTAAAATATGATAATTTTATAGAGTGCCAATTTTTATAGTGTAAACCAAATAAATAATCATTTGGTAATAGTAATAAAATAAATACAACAACTATTTTCCATTGGGTTTACAGTTCTGTAAGGCTATTCTGTTTTGTAACTCGACAGCGGAATCCGCGATGAGTGTCAAACTTCAAACGACTAAAGATAGGATTTTGACACTCATCGCAGATTCCGCTGTTGAGTTACAAAACAGAATAACCTTGCTGAACCTTACGTCTTGTAAGTGAAGTGAGACTACGAGCGCCATCTCGTATGTCGTTTAGAAACTACATACTTGTTCCGGTCCGTAGTAATGTTTTATTGTTATACTACTTATTATAAGTACTATTATTTCTTCTGTGGTTATAGAAAGAGTTTAGTAGTAATTAGTGATCTTTTGTTCTCAAATCTTCTGATTATAATACAATATATTGGATTGAAGTATCGAAATCCACCACACCTATATCTTATTCTTTAGTACCTAAGCCAAAAGCTTGCGCTTATTTGAACAGACCGCTATGCGATACTGCATAGAACCATAAACAAGTTAACATATTATTACATACAATTTTATTTATAGACTGATAACAACACCTACAAATCGCTGTTATAATTCTTATCAAAGCGTAATTTATCACGTAACTGGAATATTTAAACTGCATTAAAAGCACTCGTAACATATCTAAATATCTAGGTTTATATTCAGACCCCTACACACCAACCAACATAAATTCACTCAATACCAAAGAAGTAGTCTTATCCCAAATTTTACGCACTCCCCTTTTATTGTGCATAAAACGAAGTGAATTGCGTACATCAAAACAAACCCAACATCTATTTCATTCACCATTCATACGTTTACAAATGGTTAGACGTTAAATCAGTGCGCATACATTTATGACAAAGGAAAATAAACTTTTAGAAAGTCATTAAAAAACCGCGAACAAATGTTGCCACTACAAAGAAACCAGAAACAACAGTGGATATTTTCTTACGGTGTACCTACTCAACTGGCAAGTCGGGTTTAATCCATTTGAGTGCTATCAGAGGTTATTCATCTGGTCGGTGTTATTGCTATGATCTCTGTGCATGTGTATCAACAGTTTTGGGTTATTAGGGTTCGCTAAATCTTAGGGTGATCTATAGAATGTGCTGAGGCTATGCTCAGACTTAAAATTATCCGAACAAAAATAATGGTCCTAACTCAACCTGTTAGCTGTTTTATAATATGCCTTATTAATTTTTTCGTATTAACAAAGTGTCACTTATCTATTATTTTCCTTTCTTTTATTCATTTACTAGCTCTTGCCCGTGGCTTTTCGATGGTGATCGTGGATTTCGATTATTTACAAATCTCGCGGGAACCCTGAACTTTTCCGGGATAAAATGTAGCCTATATTTTAATCCAGCTATCAGTTTTGTTCAATAACTTACTTTTAAATCTTTTAATGCAATCGCGCTTTAACAATTATTTCAGAAGGGGGTAATGTGGAAAAGAAATGAACTTTCCTCTGAACAGGTACATTATTGTTATTTAATCAAAGTTGGAAAAAACGCAACTTAGGAACTCAGGCGACGCACAGAAATTCGATTCACAAGTTCTACAAAAGTTGAACAATAAATTAATACTGGCACTTAAAACGCATGCTTTTCAGTTTGTATACAAATTTCAGCAATACATAGTTCCTTTGAACGCGTAAAGATATTGATGATGCTATGAAAGAAACTGAGTGATGTATGGTTATGAAATTCAGTTATTATGCTTGGTATAGATTATAACATGATTTTTTTACCCTACATGTCAGGAGACGAGCCCATTGAATAAGACCGTTTCAATTTTTAAGATGGAACCTATCAAATATTATTATTTATAGTTTTATGTCTCTGCTCTACCGGCGCCTTAACGCGTTAAGACTAACGCCCCAAATCAGAGTCATTACTTACTTACTTACTTATTTTCCTGTGTCCCCTAGATGGGGCAGAGGGCGTCCACAGTGCGCCGCCATCCCGTTCGGTCTTGAGCTTCACGCTTAACCTCACTCCAAGTCTTCCCTATTATTTTCGCTTCTGAGATGATCGTCCGCCGCCAGGTCTACTTTGGACGACCACGTTTACGCTTTCCTTGGGGATTCCAGTCTAAGGCTTGCTTCGGAATATGTTCAGGATCCCTTCGGAGCGTGCGGCCGATCCAGTTCCATTTTCGGCGTTTGATCTGCTGGTCGATCGGGGTCTCACCGCAGCGTTCCCACAGGTCTATATTGGAGATTTTCTCGGGCCAGTAAACTTCGAGTATACGGCGAAGACAGCGGTTTATAAAAACCTGGAGTTGGCGCGTGAGGTCTCTTGTGACCTTCCACGTCTCACATCCGTACAGCAACACGGTTTTCACGTTGGACCGGAATAGCTTGAGCTTAACTCTTCTGGTCAATTTTCGCGATTGCCACACGGAACGGAGTTGTGCGAAGGTTGCTCTTGCCTTGGTGATCCTTGAAGCGATGTCCTCTTCAGTCCCTCCAGTTTCCGACACTACACTACCGAGGTAAGTGAACGTGTGGACTCTTTCCACAGCCTCTGTGCCGATGAGCAACGGCGAAGAATTTGTTGCCCTGCATCTCATTTCTTGGGTCTTCCGGGTGTTGACTTTTAGTCCCGTCTCCTTTGCCTCTCGTTGTAGGTCGTCCAGCTTAGCTTGCATGTCGGCGCGTGTGTGACTCAGCAGACATAGGTCATCGGCATAATCCAGGTCTTCCAAGACGCTGGATAGTCCCCACTCTATGCCGCGGCGCTTGTTGCCGATAGTATTGCTCATGATGCCATCCAGAACTACAAGAAAGAGAAGAGGCGAGAGAAGACACCCCTGTCGCACTCCTGCATTCACCGGTATGTCCTCCGAGATGAGGCCATCATGTGTCACTCTACAAGAGTAATTCCTGTAGATGGCCTTTATAAGGTTTGTAATTTTCTCGGGGACCCCAATTTTACGCAGTCGGTCCCAGATGCAACTCCACCTCAGTGTGTCAAAGGCTTTTTCGAAGTCTACGAAGGTCAGATATATTTCCCTCTGCCATTCTGATGCCTGTTCGAGGATAATGCGCAAGGTATTGATCTGGTCCGTACACGATCGGTTGGGTCGGAAGCCAGCCTGCTCTTTGCGAAGAAGAGGTTCAATGACCCTCGACAGTCTGTCTAGGATGATCCTGCTTAGCACCTTAGATGGGATCGATAACAAAGTAATACCTCTCCAATTTCCACATTCACTGAGGTCTCCCTTCTTAGGAACGATGATAAGGAGGCCTTTATTCCAGTCATCGGGCAACTCTTCGGCTGACCAAATGTTCTGCAAAAGAGGTGTCAACGCCTTTACTGCGGTGGGTACGTCAGCTTTTAGCATTTCTGCCATGATGAGGTCGACTCCTGGAGCTTTTCCATCCTTGAGTGAGTAGATGGCTTTCACTACTTCCTCTTCAGTGGGGGGTGACACGTCAATGTCTAGGCACTGCATGGGCAAGCTGGCAGCAGGTAAGGTCGTGGTAGTGGGTTCGTTCGGGACTCGAAAGATTTCCTCAAAGTGCTCCCGCCAGCGTTGAAGCTGCCCCTCCGATGTCACAATTAGCTGGCCCTCTTTGTCCTTCAAGGGCTTCCTCTTCCTCTGGGTCCGATTTCCAGTCAAGGTCTTCGTCGCCTTGTACAAGGAGAGTCATTAACGGTTACTTAAATCGCTCCATAGTATAGAATGTGTATGGTGATTCCTTACTAAGGAGCGATTAAAGTAACCGTTAGTGACTCTGAGTTGGAGCACAAGTACGTTAAGTAATTGTGCTCTAAAAAGGCGTGGCCGTTTTTAGATGCTTTTTTTGACTCATCAAAGGGTTTTAATTCCGTTACTTGATGTAGTAATAGGAATAAGAAATTTCAAGTCATGAGGACGGACTTACTCGTAATTTGGCTCTTTCCTATTTTGTAAAAGAAGATAGAATGTATTGAAATATTTCTAAGCTGTTTAGGCACAATAAAACTGCTCGCTTCACGGGAAACGATGTCATCACGAGACTTCAAGTTAATAGGAAGGTAAATCTTAAAATAAGTAATAAATAACAGTTTACCTTACCAACTTACCTTTAAATATAGTCTAAGTTGTCGTTCACAAAATGTTTTTGTATATTAAGAAAAGTTCTTACTTTATACTTATGATTTCGATAAGTACTGTCATTGTATGTCTACAACATACAGACATACCAAATAAAATCTCTTTTTAAATAACCTTATGTAAGAGCGCTCTGGGAATCATCCATCCATCAGCCCCTGGAGGTCCACTGCTGGACATAGGCCTCCCCTAACTTGCGCCACTCTGACCGGTCCTGAGCCTTCTGAATCCAGCGGATGCCCGTTGTCTTCTTCAGGTCGTCAGTCCACCTGGTAGAGGGCGTCCTATGCTCCTTTTTCCAGGACGTGGGCGCCATTCGAGGACCTTTCTTCCCCAACGGTTATCGGTCCTTCGTCCTATGTGGCCAGCCCATTGCCACTTCAGCCGGCTAATTCTTTGAGCTATGTCGGTTACCCTTGGAATAATATCTCACAAACAAGTTTAGTCCAGAATTCTGATCACGTAATCAGAAGTAGTAGGTAGGAGTAGTGAGTTAAGTTTACCAAGAATTCAGCACCTTTCGGTACGCTAGCTGTACTGTGGAGGTTCTGGTAGATGTCGTATCGCAGCTTATAACCGGCCGATTATTCTGGTTCCCGGGAAACAGTTACAATCACTCGGCTATCGTTGCTTGCTACGTAAACATTAGGTACTCTTTTATTGTGTGGTCCAAGATTATAGAATATGAGTACAGCAATTAATGATAATACTAATACCACGGACCATAAAAAAAGACGGACGTAACCTCGTCTAATCGCCCGCTTACCATGTGTGCGTAATTTTTGATTGGCGATTGAAGCAGTGAAGTGTCAATGTGTGGGTGTGTGTACTTGTACGAATAGAGAGTTGGTAGGTATTACTATGGGTGCTTCACTGAATTTGTTCTTGGGATTACGTCCGTCTTTTCTTTTAGGTCCGTGACTAATACAAATTAACCTGTCCGCCAGAAGCTGTAAAGACTGTAATGCTAACAGAAACTGTCCATTCGAAAAAATACTATCATTTAAAATTCCACCACCGCATCATGAACAGCATCTACTAACGAACAAACCTCGGATTCAAGGTTCTTTAATCTGAGGAAGAAACATTTACCAGTCACTGAAATCTTCGCCCTAACCATAAATTGCACATTTTGGACTTCTTTTAATAATAATTAAAAATATGTTAATGGGCTAGTTTATGAAGTATGTCAGAAAAACTAAAAAAAATCTGTGAAATTTTTGACTGATCTGAGTATCAGAGTTTTTTAATGACATTTAGGCGACCCTGTAGCTTAGTTGGTAGCGCCCCTGCCTGCGAAGCGAGGGGTCCCGGGTTCGATTACCGGCCTTGGCAGATATTTATGTGACAGATAAATATTTGTACTCGGGTCATGGGTGTTATTGTGATGTGTTATATGTGTCGTCCATGCCACCCGCGACACAGGTAAAAACCTACTGCGGGGGTATGAGTGTGTAAGCGTTTATTATTTGTAACTTGGAAGTTTATTAAATTTTTCTTGTTATTCAATGAATAGATTATTATTATCTTTCAAATAATATTTTTTTCACATCTATGGGACCTTTTAAGTCCAGAGAAATCGAAATCTTTCAGCAGAATTGTATAACATAATCAAAACATGGCGGCCATTCGAAAAGGCAAAGAGTTAGACACCCCACAATTAGTATTTTTGTCGATAAAGTTAGCTATATTTTACGCCCTTAAATTATCGCTAGTTAGTTGCAAGACACCCTGTATAATTACGACAAAATCAACCCGCTACTCGCTCAAGCCTTACCCAGCACTACAGTCACCCATATTATACTGTCGGTTTCGCGGCGTGAAATATAAACACGCTCTCTTTTTGTCCTAAGTGATCCGGCTCTGGTCAACGTTGATTTTTATATCGCATAGAGGATACTATACACTGTTTTTGTCCGTTTGTCTCATATTGAAAGTAAATCACGTGAATAAATATATAGCGGTATATATTCTCGAGAAACAGTTTACATTTTCACAATATCCATCCATCCAGCTGATGCAGCATGATGTATCCATTGTTAAGCATAATCCTCCCCTAACTGCGCCACTCTGACCGGTCTTGAGCCTTCTGGATTCAACGGATGACCGCTATCCTATTTAGGACGTCATTTCAATTGGTCAGGGGGGCAGCCTATGCTCCTTTTCCAGAGATATGATCTCTATTCAGCCGTTATCGATCCTTCGAATGATGTAGCCAGTTCATTGTCCATTTGACTAATAATGGCATACATGCTAGCACATCACAATGAATACATGCAGGTAGGTTTATAAACATAATAAATGTCTAAGCGCCAACTGGAAATCGTACCTGAAAACCATCGGTTAGTATCACAACCAACTCCGTTGCTGGATCATCGTACTTTTATCTAAAGTTATAACTCCACGAATATTCAAAGGTGGATGAACTGCATTGTACCTACAACTACTACCAAATAAGTAGAAGAATAATAATTAGAAGAAATCCTCACCAATTCACACTGGAGAAGCGTGATGGATGTTCTAAGCCTTCTCAAGGGAAGATACTTGTGCTCATTGTGCCATTAATGGAAGCCAAGTATAATAATACAGAATCGCCACCCAAACTATAGTCTCCTTTACACTCCGTCCGACATATTTATTTTGAAGAGCGGCCGCGTATTTTGTTTGGATTAAAAATATTTCTGGGTGTTGCGCACGACACGCGAAGTATCGCCGGAGACGCTAGCTCGCCGCAGCGCGCGCCGGCTGCCCGCTGCCTGCGTCGATTGAGAGATCACGAGCTCGCTTATTCTACGAGTAACCGCCCTCGCTTTGCTTCGGTTTTCTTATTTTTTACACCTTGGGTTACATTATTGGAGTTTTATTAAGGATCCCTAATTTTTTGAAAATATAATATGTATAGCCTATGTCACCCGGGGATAGTGTAGCTTCCCAACAGTGAAAGAATTTTTCAAATCGGTTCAGTAGTTTCGGAGCCTATTCAATGCAAACAAATAATCAAATCTTTCCTCTTTATAATATTAGTATAAACTAGCGCTCTGCTCGCGGCTTTTTCCGCGATTTCCGGAATAATAATTATATTATTCCAGCTCATTGTCTATTTGTGTGTTAAGTTTCTTGAACCTCTGTTCTGTAGTTTTTGCGTGAAAGTGACAAACACACTAACTTTCACATTTACAAAGTAGGAAATAAGATATTGAATCAAATAATCTCTAAATCATTGAAATTGGGTTTCAGATGCCTCCGTTACAGCGTCAGAGAACCAGCAATAATTGTGTTTCATTCTGTCTTGGGCGGCAATGAGTTCGTTCGTTCGAGGTTACTGACGTTCATGTGTAATGACCATTAACCATCAGAGTGCCTCGTCTCTGCACGGTCTATTCGTTTGCCCTATTTACATAGCTATAAAAAACTTTATACACAGCAGGGTGCCCTCGTAATATCGGATTTAATACATTAAAAATCTTCGTCATGAAATCAGTTATAAATGTTCATAAAGATCTTTGGAAGGGACTAGGAATCCCCATATTACGTTAGTGGCCAACACTAGTGTCGGAAGTTTCGTGTTGCCCGAGGGCTTCCGACATGGCTTGACTGTTATCTTACGATAACAACTAGGACCGATGCTTTTCTGTGCCCTCCAAAGCACGGAAGCGCTAAAAAATATATGCCACTAGTGGTCACTCATTCAACACATCCGACCGCGCCCGCTGTCGCTTAACTTTGTTGATCACTTAGGACTGACTATCCGCCGGGCTATGAGCGCTTCCATGACTACCGACTCCCAATGTCTTCACGTCTAATTTAACATTCAGAAGTTGCCTAATCCGTGATTGATTATGTTTGAATGCCACGAAACTACATGGTTCATACGTCTTGTAAAAAGGAAATAGTGCGTTAGTTACGTACGTACCTACGTCGCGTGACTTAGTGCAAATCCGTACGCCGCCGGAAGTGACATCGGTTTCGAAATAAAACAATTATTGTTTAATATAAGTAAATAATATAAAATAAACATGGTAAAAACTCGATTTCACGAGAATAAAAACACTGAAGAAACTTTTTATTGAACCTTGTTTTATTTCTTAGAATAAAATTCATTATAGTTCTGTTTCCCGGATAACAAATAAGAAATTTCGCCGTCCGTCACTGATATTAAATTATTTGATTTCATTTATTATCTATTTACTTTATACTTTTTATATATATTTACTTTACTGGAGAGCAACTAAAAAGGCTGATATGCGTCTCACGGCCGTTCATAGATTCTATTTGTAACCTCTGTTAAATTTCGTTTGCTATCCTCATTACATGAAAGAGCTAGGAAACTTATTGAAAAATATGGTTAAATTTCGACAATAGCCAGTAGGTAGCAACGCCTCTATGACGTCCTGGTTACAAATCGTGTGAGACGACAACTTCACATGGCTGATCTGCTACTGTTACTGAGATAATAATAATTAACTACACAGTATCGGAATGAATCATCACTTGCTTCTTGAAGGAAACGTTGTGAAGTTATCTGTAAAAAATTTTGATTTACTTGTGTCATTAACAACTCTTTTTTTATTTATTTTTTTATGGAAATAGCCGGCAAACGAGCTGACGGTAAGACGGCACCTGATGGTAAGTGGCTATGATGTTATGATGGTAAGTCGCCCATCGACATCAGCAACACCAAAGGCATCACCGATGCGTTGCCAGCCAAGAAAGACAAAGAAAAATAAAGAAAGAACTGGCTCTCCCCTTGTCTTTACTGACACTGAACATACCTTCTTACTTCCCTCTCCCATCCACCTGAGACTCATACTACAGGGTCACCACCAACTAGGCATTACTAAAAACCAGTAGTCATTACTAAAAATGTCAAACTATCTCACAAAGAATTTATCTCCAGTATCTTCCATAGCATCGATCAGTTTGAAGCATCGAAGAGTTTCATTAAAACGGACCTACTAATTTTCCTCCCGCAAATTACTATGATAAACAATTTCCTATCAAAGCCGAGGCACGCAGTGATTACATCGTCCCAGTAGTCAGGTACATCGATCAGTTACGTGGCCACTTTCGATGCGTCGCGTGATGGCCGCCACACATCCGGTACGTCGGAAGTGATTCAACCTGAAAAACAACGGCAAAAAATACACTTTTGTTGAACACGTTACGTATCATACATATCACTTCGTTGGTACATAACACAGGACATTCTACGCACGTCTAATCGATACATATTAAACACTGTAGGCCAAGATACAGTAAGTATATAATGAAAACTACCCTCTGTTATTTGATGATGACAAAGTTTACAGGTTAGATAAGAGTAAGATGCAGATTGATAAATCACAAATAGGTGTCCTACCTAAATTAGATTAGAGGCCAAATTGAAAGTTAATTCTCTAAAGTGATGATAAAAATCATGGATGGTAGAAGTTTGGGTTATTAGTTGAAATGGCGAGCAATAAAGTCGCGGGCAATAGCTAATAACACACAAGATATTTTGCTAACTTGCAAAGTCCTACCTATCGTACTACATATTATAATGTTATACTCGTGATAGTTTATGAGTATTTTTGTAACTCATTCACGCCAAAACTACTGAACGGATTTTGATGAAATTTAGTACACAAAGAAACCATGACCTGGAAAAGGATACAGGGTATCTATATTCCGGAAAACGCGAACAAAACGGGTAGAGCGCTAGTATTAAAAAACGCTTACACACTCATGCCCCCGCAGTAGGTTTTCACCTGTGTCGCGGGTGGCATGGACGACACATACGTATAACACATCGCAATAACACCCATGACCCGAGTACAAATATTTATCTGTCACATAAATATCTCCCCCAGCCGGGAATCGAACCCGGGACCCCTCGCTTCGCAGGCAGGGTCACGACCAACTAGGCTACAGGGTCGTCATTCTTACTCAACCTCCCCTACTCGTGGTAGTCGTGGTATACGCTGATGGACAACGGGCGATCCTTACTGATGAAAGCCGCTTGATTAGACCACAAGGTTTAATCCTGACTTTCATGTTTAATAGATCTTACCTTATAATTATATCTTTTCTATACGGCTATCTACCAGTCTTCTTCTAGAATGAACCATAATATGCTTGAATTTCATTCCCAATTGTAGAGTCAATTTTAAATAATCTTCTTAATCAACGCCAACAAAGCGTCAGTGACTCAGGTATATAAAACATCAGAACCAAACATTAAAAAACAATTTTATTACAGTACATAATTCCAAATCACCTTAATTATAAGTAATGTTACAGATTACACATAATATTAGAGATATTATTATATTTGTGCGTCCTTAACACGAAATACACGCATGATGGATTGCGACCCACTTCGGGCCGCATTTGCAATGTGTATCACGAATGTTGGATTAATTATTGCATCAAAACAACGGACAAAGAGGTACTTAATAAGATCAGGGTTTCCTGCACCTTGGTGTTAGCTGTTAGCACGATACCTGCTGCATCTGTCATGCATGACACAGATAATACCGCAGTAATCATAATTGAAGACATGAGTGGATGAAGGGGTTATGATACATACAAAATACATGTGTCATAACCCCTTCATCCACTCATGTCTTCAATTCACCTGAAATTCAGTTGCAGTGTCGGAAGTAAAAACTTATACACACCCGTTATTATACATTCGCTGAGGAACAAAGAATTTTAATAGAAATAAAACTCATTTTCTAAACAGGTGTGATTATTTTGACGACCCGTATGGCGCAATGATTACCATGCCGGATCGCCACGCCAATGGTCCTGGGTTCGATTCCCAGCGAGGCGGAAATTTGAATGATAAGTCTGAATTTCTGTTCTCGGTCTGGGTATGAATGTCCTCGTCTAGAGTGTGTTGTCTATGGCACCCTCGACACAGGGAATCCTAGTGTGGGGCTATGAGTGTGAAGCGTTGTTATTATTATTATTATTTATTTGTCATTATTATAATTAATGTAACTACATTAATTATAAGAAAAACTTTTCTTGTTAAATAAATTAACGCTTGCATAATTATTGTAAGCATGATCTTATATTTTTATTGGTCTTTATTACCAACCTAAATAATATTATCTGTACAAAATAACTGACTTGTGACTTTGTCTTTCTTTCCGCCGGTCAAATATTCTTGTAATGGAATGGATGGATGTGTTCCGAACAACTTGTAACAATATTGTTGTTCATATTTTACAACCTTCACCTCGACACACAAAATAAAATTAATGCAAATTCTATTCCACTGTTCACACCGATGCATCTTGTGAAACCGTTTCGGTTAATAAGTTTGCTAATAAATATTTATTTACGTATTTCTAGCAGTCAATAGAATGACAATAAAAAAACATAGACTTAAATAATTATATAGACGGGCTGGAACAAAAAAATCCGTGTCACATTTTTCATACTCTGTCTGCTTCGTTCGGTCAAGTTTGGTTCAAGATGGGCGTTATCAACGTTTACAAACGCACATATAGCACAGACTATAATCCCTACAAAGTAAAGCATAGACAATGTTGCTAAGACTCTCCCGGCTCTAGCAGATCAACTGTATGACATCGTTATGCAGCATTATCACTCAAATTACACATATGCTAAACTAGCTGACCCGGCGAACTTAGTATCGCCTAAAAAACTATTTTTTTTCTAAAATAAAAGTAGCCTAAGTTACTCCTTGTTACATCAGCTATCTGCCAGTAAAAGTCCCTTCAAAATCGGTCCAGCCATTTCAGACATTAGCCGGAACAAACAGACAGACAGACAGACAGCCAGATAGACAAAAATTGTGAAAAATTGTTTTGGTATATGTACCGTGTATAGAATCGAATGCACTTAGTAAAAAGCGGTTATTTTAATATTACAAACAGACACTCCAATTTTATTTATTTGTAGTATAGATTTAAATTCAATACCAAGAAGTGGATTAAATTAATGGGTAGTTATCGGGTCAGGTGGAGCTATATTAAAGCTTGTAAAAAGTGACAAAAAGGGGACGCCCCAACTCAGTCACTAACGGTTACTTAAATCGCTCCTAAGTGGAGAATTTGTATGGTGATTCTTTACTAAGGAGTGATTAAAGTAACTGTTAGTGACTCTGAGTTGGGGCGATAGAGTATCAAAGTTAAGTAAATGTAATGACAGGCAGGGAATAAGAACAGCTGTAAAAATGTTCACAAATCACATGTATCACAAAAATGTGTATCCGCTGTAATTCGAGCCCGGGACCTCTCACTCTGTTGCCCGGATTGCTAACAACTGATCTACAGGGTTATCAAAAAGAAAGGCGAAAGGAAAACAAAAAAATGTTCCAGCCAACACATCCCTGGTTAAAATATGAGATATATTGCTTTGTACCATATCAAAGGTACGATTCGAGTATCAATGCCAATATCGCCGCGCAGGGAAACACGTATCATCTGTAATTTTAATTACACATACATCCCTCAAAATAATTGAGCCAAATGGAAATCGTATCCTCTGCCACCGACCTCCAAAGTAATGACAGGACACATATGCACAACGTTAGTTCTGCTGTCCTGAAATTAACTTCGCTTGTATTGTTTAAGTAATTAGGTCGATTTTTGTTGAAGTTTAGAATAATGAAAACAAAATGTGTTTGGTAGTTTGCGCAATACTTTAAGTAATCTAGTGGATGCCACGCGAGCTGGACCGTAAAGGTAAACCGCCCCTGCGGATGCTATAAGTAAAAGCAATGATACATCGCGATTTTCGTCGCGAGGATACTGAATTCCACTTGGTACTGTCTTTTTGTGGTGAAATCTTTACTTAACTTAGTCCACGACATTGGAGACGGAAATATCGTTCGTAACCACTATTACTACACCTTCTCGAGAGATAATACATGATTGTGTAAACTAAACCTAATATAACAGAACCTATGAAAACCTACAGCATTGCCTGGTCAAATATATTATAGCACGTAGGATAGTCAATAAATTTTGAAAAATAAATATATTTTTTTTAAATATCTCCTTCATGCTCTATAAAAAGTTCCATTCATCCAACCAACTACTTTATAGACAGCCACGGTTTCTTTCTATGCTTCTGGCTTGGCTAGCTGGCCCGACCTGTCTTCAACCTATTGATGGATCACTACGGAACACAGGTCTCTTCTCTTGAGGAGGCCTAGAGAATACTCCACTACGCTGCCCAGCCGGATTGATGAAGAAGTCAGGTTACAGGCTAATGTAACCTAACCTAACCCACAGAATGGTCTTAATTGATTACGTAGTACATACTAATATTATAAATATGTGATTATAAACGTTTGCTACTCTTTCTCGTAAGAATTACTGAACTGATTTTCATGAAATTTAGCACACAGGTAGACTTGATCTTATACTGGAAAACGCGAGCAAAGCCGCGGGCAGAGCTAGTAGCTAGTAGTAGTGGCTAGTAGATCTAGCGCTCTACGTCGATAATCGCATGTGGATGTACCCGCGAGACACAAGCAGCAAAAACAGTCTTCGGACGTGTGCACACGGGAAGTGATTCAGGCGCGGCCTGCTTGTGCAGCGAAGCTTGCGCTTGCGCAACGCTCGCGAGAGCGCACGCGACCGAGGTTACGTGCAGATAATATTAATTGATCGCGATGGCTGAAAGGGACTGTTTTTCGTGCAACTGAATCTGCCTTCATAAAAATAGGGATCAGAGGTTTTAGACGTTACTGATGACTAGGTATGGGCAATTGTGTGTGGTGTTCAGATGTCCCTGTAGGATCATGTCCCTGCTTCTGCACACCAGGCGAAGTCTTTATAGGTATACAAATAGCCGATAAACGAGTGGACCTGATGGTTTTAGGTTACATTCGTCCGTAGACAACAGTAACACCTAAAGCATCATTGCTGGACAAGAAAAACAGTATTATAAAACAGAGAAGTATTATAGGATAAAGGGCCCCGTGAAACCTAGTGAACTTGTCAATTCGGTATCAGTTTTCCTTTTTTGAAGGCAGCTGGACTCTGGACCACCAAGTTTGATAAGTTTGATACTCGTTGTAAAGTTTTATACTTTTCTGGCTAGCTTTTCCTGGCAACCCTTTTAGTACATCACATTTGTTTTCATTCTATTTTTAGCGATAGGACCACCTGTTGATTTGTACTTATTATTTTATTATTTTTTGTATGTTTTATCTATACTAATATATAAAGAGGAAAGATTTGATTTTTTGTTTGCATTGAATAGGCTCCGAAACTACTGAACCGATTTGAAAAATTCTTTTACTGTTGGGAAGCTACACTATCCCCGAGTAACATAGGCTATATTATATTTTCAAAAAAATTAGGGATCCTTAATAAAACTCCAATAAGGTGTAAAAAAAACAAGAAAACCGAAGCAAAGCGAGGGCGGTTACTCGTGGTTAATAAACAAGAAAAAACATATCTATTTATCTACATAATGCAGGGAAATTGATCAAATCTCACAAGATGGTAATAAGGACTCCGTTGGATCATTTTTCTACGAAATTTCAGTAATTTTATCAGTACCCTAAACTAGGGATTTGATCAAATTTCGGTTTTCACCTGCGACATATACATTACAAGTAGGTATGAAACATAATACAAACAATCTAGTTTTCCGGTCCATGGATTTTAAAAGAAATTGGAGTATCTCGAAAATAAACTCCAAGGATAATTTATTTATAACAAAGAGAAATTTACAAAAGTATGTGCAACGGGAGTGTTTGTTTCGCCACCATGAAAATTTATGATCACAATTTCCTCTCTGAAAGCTTTAAGTCGTAAAACTGTAGCGACAAATGCCTTTAAGGGTCTTATACACTGTCAGTTACTAAACTATGAGTTAAAGGAAAAAAACAACGTGCAATCGTTTAAAGAATGTTAAAACAATCATTAGTGCATATTATTTTCGTTTTTGTCATATTTTGAAGTGCGTGTTTACGTAAATTAGATAAAATTTAACAGTAAATTTGTAAAAATATAATTAATGTTCAGTTATATCAAAATTTCGTAAGTAATTTTTTATTTTCTCTTTCTAAAAAAAATCTTTATCATATTATTTATAGACCTTTTAAACCCCAATATTTGAGCAACATTGTGGAGGTTCCTCATTAAACATTGTTGAAACAGAAAATTTAGAAAATATTATTGATATACCCAGCACTGTTAGCCTATCCTGGCATCCATGAGCTGGCTTCAA
Source organism: Thymelicus acteon (assembly GCA_951805285.1). NCBI lineage: Eukaryota > Metazoa > Arthropoda > Insecta > Lepidoptera > Hesperiidae > Thymelicus > Thymelicus acteon. The sequence continues at coordinate 5,250,577 of OX638229.1, read as the reverse complement.
ACGCAGTACATCATTCACAAAACCAAGTGTACACTCTCCTTTACCTAAGCATTTAATAATTAGCGAAGCGCCAGTCACTGCAGTCATTCATTACAAGTCGCGACACTCGACTTTCCATCGAGCATGTCACTCGCTTCCAACTCATTTGCTAGGGTCGAATTACACAGTCATTGCGAGGTGATATATTGTTGCCATTTGCACTGCCGTTTTATAACTGAGAGGCTCCCCATGACTGGAACTGACAATTGCTTGCTTCGATGGATTATTTGATAAATTTTCACTAAGTGTGTCTTTAGCTCGTACTTGAGCATTGTTTGACACAGTTTACGTAGACTTTCACACATACACGCTAATATATGGATTGACATTAATAATTAAGAATCCTAATTATCAAGACCAGAAAAGTCGTTTTCTCCTACAAATATGTGTTTACTCAGACTGGCTATCAAACTCAGACTCGATTGACCTGATATGATGGGTCACCAAGGTCTTCAACAAGGACCATCACACATCATCTTCAACCTTAAAGATTAATCTTATCCCTTCTTATTTAAACAGACTCATTGACATAATTATACAACACACGCAGCCCATGCAGGAACGTTTATTATTGTAATTGCTACCTTTTTATAATAAAAAATAGCTATAAAATTTAATGAGTCTCCATTTATAATGTATCTAGATTACTACGACAGATGCAATGGAGAGTAAATTAAACAAGTTCACGCGCAAAAAACAAACTCTCAGTTCTCTTGTCTTACAAAGTAAGAGATTTCTTAAATCATCATAAAAAATATTCCATACTTGCCTATGCGATTCGTATATACATATATTAATGCTATAGTGCCTATAGCCTAAAGTACCTATAAGCCATTACAAAACCATAGTTTACAGGCGAAATGTCTTCGTTAAGGGCAGTATCCAACGGCTCGTTATAAATGTTTTAATGGCTACCATTATGCAAACACATTAAGGGGATCACCCCCGTCTGCTACAAGATTAGCAGTGGTACAACTTATGAGTAAAAAGCAGAGAAAATGTTTACCTAAAACTTTTTTCCATTTATTTATTTATATGTCAACTCTAACATAAAAAAAAACTCTCATTTTCAAAGAGCGAACCTAATACCTGATAGAATTTTAATTTATGCAAAGTTTATTATTACAGAGTCAATCGAAAAAGACATTAGAATCATTATGGTCGTTTTCTTTCTTTATTATTCTTATTTATCTCCTCCTGATTTTATTATTCAGGTAACTTGAATTGATTGAATTTAAATCTTAATTTCATGGTGAATTCTAGGCAGCAGAAACTAATCAGATAATAATCATACATCGTCGTGTTCCGGCTGGGGGCTTGAGAACCAGTTGGTTCTTTTTCTTCTCTTTTTCTTGGCCGGCAACGCATCAGCGATGCCTTTGGTGTTGCTGATGTCCATGGGCGACGATAGCCACTTACCATCAGGTGGATCGTCAGCTCGTTTGCCGGCTATTTCCATAAAATAAAGTTAATTATTGTTCCATAACCTTTTCATTCTTTGTTTAGTAGCGCAATGGAGTCTATAAAATTGCATTTGAATAAGAATTTGAATAAGAACATTCTATTCAGTTTATTAAAACGCTTGTAGCTTATAACTTTTACAGCGTACTTGCATTTTTTTAGGTTACCTCCGTAATGCGTTCGGATACTTTCGGTTATGATTAAATATCTTCGAAGACGCCATTCGCCTCCGCCTTAGCGTGACGAAATAGATAACGTCACCCTAGCAACATTTTAATTTAAATTACGTAAATTAATTTGTTTTGAGAGATTAAGAACTCTTTTTAATATTAATATCAAAATTTATTACAATTACTTTATTTCACTTGGTTATTTAATAAAAAACAAGCGAAAGTGGTAACTATTTTTCAAATAAACGAGACAATCATTTACTTTAAAAAACTAAGCAATCAATAAATGGTCTTCGAAGTTCTATAAAATAAAATCATTTTATACAAAAGATATAAAAAAAACTGAAAACATACTTTAATTACCTACACTTGGCAGATGTAATAAGTTTTGGAATCTTCTAGGCATAATGTCACGTCACTTTAGGCCACATACACCCACGGATCTAAAAAAAAGACGGACGTAATCCCAAGAGCAAATTCAGTGAAGCACTCATAGTGATACCAACTCTCTATTCGTTCAAGTACACACACCCACACATCGACACTTCACTGCTTCAATCGCCAATCAAAAATTACGGACACATGGTAAGCGGGCGGCCATTGCTATGCTTCACTCTCGATTAGACGAGGTTACGTCCGTCTTTTTTTTAGGTCCGTGCATACACCTTACAAATAGTAACTGCCCGGAAACAATGGCTGTTAATTTTATCAGGCGTTTCAAAACTAATTATGTATACAGTTAGCCCTCAGGCCCACATTTATAGGTATTGTAGAAAAATCCTACTATTAAACTCTATTTTACATTTTAATGTATACCCCTCATCCATTTTTCCTTATTTCACGAATTAATTAGTTAAATATTCTAAAGTAATAAAACATACAATTATACATTGTCTTTGTAAAAAAGTTACAACAAAGGAACCCAACAAACACAAAACAAATTCATCCGTCCATCAAAATCCAAATCAAGTTTTTCCTCGACCTAAAAACATTTCCTAAGTCACGCCAATAAGTCACAGCCGGAACTTCACACCCTCATTCCATTGATTTCCATCAGAGAACGTTACTGAAACCCATAGTTACACACCATTGTTAACTTGACAAGCTCACAAAAAACCGGACATGGTTTGTTTCGTAACAAAACGGTTCAACAAGTTGTTAACACCCTAGTATTTGTCACCCTCGGCTTTTCATGGAATCGGAAAAGCTTTGTCAAGCGATTTACGACCTTATAACCTGCGATTTAAGAGCATGGCTTACACAGACACAGCTTAAAACACAATCGTTCCTGATAGCAGTATGTTAATTTTGTAGTGTAGTTAAGTGAAAACTTTTCTGTACTGTGTCAACCCTAGAGTAACATACGAAGGGGGATGTAAAATTTCCCCGACGAAAAAATTGTAATAACACGGTCTTATCGCCTTTTACCGTTCGTTCTTACATAAATAATGATAAAGGGAAATTAAATCAAAGTCTTATTAGAATATTAAAAGTTCCGAAGGCGTTTTTAATGTCTCTCGCGTCGTTTAGGGACGCATATTTCACTCAATTTGGTAAATGGACGCATGAGGTTCGTTGACTCGGTTAGGGGTTGATTTTGTTTTCTTTTAACGGTGATCTTAATTATTTATTACTTAATTTGGTTTTATTTATGTTCAAACACAGATTTAGCATTAACTAACTAAAATTGTTGTTAATATTAGTTAAGAAGTTAAATAAATTTAAATAATAAATTATGTACACAGAAATTACCAAGTTTTGTGCCAACAGCGTAAAATGCAGATAGTACTCTTGTATGTATAAATAGATACTTTGGTATTTTTAAAAATCAAAACTTCAGAATTATTGATGTTAAATAAAAATAAAAATTATATCAAATACTAATACATTTATATTAAGACATTTATTTTAAATTAAATAAACATAATCAGTAGACAAATATAATAAGTATTTTGAACTGAAAAAAATAATACACTCTCATCATAATATTACATCAATAACCCACTGTTTCTTTCAAAAGGGTTTACACAGGATTTCATTTTTATTATTCAGTTTTAACTAATGTACATTTCTCACGGTACATAGTGTACACTGTACATGTATACGTTGTACACACAACACTACAAATGTTCCGTTGTCAGATAGTGGTGTACATCCCTGGTGGTACATCCCTTGAGTTCGGCTAGTTCGCACCGGCCATGTGTCTTGTCTTTACTATCTACACTGACTATGACCACTTGATACTTGGTTTTATTTCATAATTTTTTAATTAACTATGTTAACAGGTTTAGCTGTGACTACGATCCTTGCGACAGTGTATCACAAGATAACTACTATCGATCGAAATATCGGCATTCAAAGTAAAATTTATTTTGCTTTCACCTGGAAAACTGAAAAAAAAATTGAAATATTTAAGGAATATATTAAGTTTTTATAGGCTCTATGACAGTCAAAGTTTGATCGATTTAATCGTTTATGTTTGTAAAAGATAACGATAACGTTATAAAAACGTTACTTAAGGTTCCTTATGACTGACAGAGGATACTTTCTTCCTAGTATCACAGATCATGACTGCTCGGCCGCTCTACACTTCACGGTCAACCATTAGGGAAATCTGCGCGGCAGCGAGTTCTGTTTAATTTATTTGGTGGAATATTCTTAAACTATCGGTTTTGTGGTCACTGCGGCGATTCGGCCTTATTTATATCCGACCGTGGCAGAATGGGCCGAATTAGCCGACCTCCGGGGATCCGTCGTAACAAATTACGCTACTAAAATATACACACCTCAAATAATTATAAAAGAAAATATTTCAAACTACTTGCCTATTATGCTTGGAGGTATAAGCTATTAAAAAAATAAGGTAATTTTTGTCATCTGAAAGTATAAGTTAAAATCGAATAATTACGTAGGTTTATTTTAAAGTTAGTGCTTAAATGTAACAGTATCAAATAAGAAGTCACGATACCGGTCATGATTGCATATCCGAATATCTAAACTCTTTCGCGAGTTATCAACATATGTATATAAACAATAACAACCCTTTAATTTGTAATATTAGGTATCATAAAGTGGCTTGAATTTTCGAATATCAAAAAATATAGTTGAAGCATATACCTAATTTCAGAATTTTAAATTTATACATCCTTATAAGATGGAAATCAAAAGGCAATCCTAATTACTTTTAACTTAATTCTAAAAACAAAAACACGATTACGAAATTCTGAGTCGCGAAAAAGACAAGTGACATGTTAGAAAATTATCTCTATGGATTAGGAATACTTAAAGTGTAATGAATGTAGAAAAATAAACAACATTGCTATAATCTGTTCGGATACTCCGATTGCATAATAAATATTTGACAGCGACGCTACCAATAACATAACTCACGGATACGACACCAACCCATTCATTACCGTAATTCAAACATTTCGGTCACAATTCACCCGCCAGCATAAAAAGCCAATTTCCTCCGAAAAAATGGCGTAACCTGAAAGTCTAACTTAGAGGCCTTAGAGCTTTGGTAATATCAATTTGCCTCTCATACATTTATTCATGGCACATCGTAGCAGGTCGTATAATTTATATGTGAAAGTGGAAACAATCGTATGAATTCGCGAACGATTTGGCTTACCGAGGGACGTTAGGTTCGAAGGTATTATGCATGCCAAGCTACTCTGGGGGGCAGTTACTTATACCGAGCCGTCTTTTTAGCCCGCATATATTAGAACGCTGAAGGAAAATGCGTTGCAACTTCTAAGTTGAGAGTTTAAAATAATATAAAAAACAAATATTACTTATGTACTACCTATGTTTACACAAGTATAAACTAGATGGCGTTGTTCATGAAGCTGAATCACGCTGTTGAGACGCTGTGAGATTTGTATAAGTAATAACATTAAATTTTAAAAGAGGTAAAGATAAAAGCTATCTATTATCCAGTGCTTTCATACCATCATTGCTAAACGTTACACGTTTAACGTTTTGCAAGTCACATATGAAGTATAACTTGAAACTTCAATAACTACTACTTCACTAAAATGCAAAATGTGCCAAAGTTTTAGTGGTCTCAATGTCTGCTTTATTGCCTTTTAAGTGAAACCAATTTGGGTTTTGTATTTTTCATAATAAGTCGATAAGCGCTTATAAACTCATAGCTCTACCTCTACCTATCTATAAGGAAGGTATAGGAAAACTTAAAAATCATCACAAATTAACCAGTACTTACTCTTATACACAAGGACTAATATTTGTCTACTAAAAAGTACGAGTGAGTACGAAATGTATAATAATGTATAAGTCGAACAAAAAATGGTGTCTTTGCTCGATTATGCGTTTTATTACAGTGGGTTACGGAACCGTTAAAGAAAGCCTAAGCAAATCTTGAAGCAGCAAATATATTATACATTTATTTTTAATTTGAATTCTTTAATTTATTTTTATTTATCAATGGAAACTTAGATAAACTTAGATAACAAAAAAGGAATATTCCCAAGTTGCAGCGCTATTCCTACCGCCCATAATATTTCCACGACATAGATTCGGGTGGTTATTTCGCGTCACACGCCGTGATATACGATGACACTTCACCAAATTAGGATAAAAGGTAGCAACGAGTTATGGGGGAAATGCTTTTGACGTGGCTTTATTTACGGTAGCTAACTAGCACTTTACGTGTCTATTTAGAACAATTATTGTATTTGTGACTTTGGTCTAATGTATATACGAGACAGTAAAATAAACATTACACACACAATTACTCAGAATCTACTCAAATATAACGTTCCTAAAATCCATGACCCGATATCAAATAATTATCTGTCACATAAATTTCTGCCCTGGCCGGGAATCAAACCCAGGCAGGCAATGTATCTCAATTTCCGGGAATCATGTTGCATTGATGAAAATATGGATATGTCTGTAATAATGTTTCAAATAGCTAGTGATAATTTAGTTACAATATCTTGGTCAGTCGGATATACTCATAAAATTCTTTAAAAACATGAAAATAATATAAATATGTATATACTTATATATACCTATAACGACCGTGGTTAGAGGAAAAGTACCCTGAATATTGATGGTGACAAATACTGAAAGGAAACGTTCCTTTATTTTTGGTCCATGGTATTTTTCCCACACCGTATGTTTTCAACTACAAATCATTCAAACACAGATTGTACCGTTAGAAAAAACATAAAAAATCCGTCAAAGGAACTTTTATTCGCTCCCAAAGGTCCAGCAATTAATCCTAGTAATGATTTTGATGTTTACGTAGCGCCTGTCAAAGGCTCTCATCAGCGGACGAACGGACGGGCCCGCGGCCTGTTTGTTCGGTTCATAGAAAATGAAGCTTAAACTCGGCTATTGGAGACTGTTTATACTTATAAAATCAATATTTAATTTAAGACCCATCCTATAATGACCTTTTGAGAGATTGATCAGTTCTAAAAATTGATTTTTTTTATAAAAAAAAAATATTAACACCACCTTAACTTTTAGTAGTGCGTTTGCTGAACTACGAAACAATCTTTTGCAAACGGTCCCACCATTCAGCATTTTATGATAGAACTAATCAATCAAAGAAATCTTTTTGGTCGGCAACCCCTCGGTGATATTTCTTGTTACAGTAATGCATTGCCCGCTACCACTACCATCACTATGAGACATCGCAGAGACACACCACTGAGTGATCACAGAAGATCTGGACTGGAGGTACTGTGAATATCCCTACGCTCAATCAATGCTATAGTTGCAGGAAGAAATTTGAATCATAGAATCCCATTAGAATATATCAGACTATGATGTTAGTTTTTCATAATCCATTGTGAACAAGAAATACCATAACATACAGCTTGCTTCCAATAAACCCATTACTAAATCATTCGGGATTATAGCTGAAGCCTTCGCCATAACCGAAGCTCTGTAAATTTAATCATTTTAAACGGTTTAAAATGTTACGTTCGGAAATCCCTTAAAATGAAATGTTAATCCGAAATACATTACGATGGCGTTTCGAACTCCGCTAACTATCAAATATCTCATTAATGGGACCTCTGACCCGTAAACATATCACAACAACTTAACAATCCCGTTTTAATTAATAACTACCTATTAACGTTCGCTGGGGAACAAGGAATTTTAACAGAAATCTAACTCATTCGCTAAACTATAGTGTCACGAAAATGTACTATTTTTAAATGACACTCTTTTGTTTTTATTGCAGATTATTATTTTATCTCTATTTTAATAATTTGTGTATTTTGCACGATGAAACTCAAGGACTTTTCGAAACTAAAAATGACTGTATTTTTCTCACATTGCACTTATAGGATAATATTATCATAATTATACTTATATATCAAGAAAAAAACATTCGTTTAAACGTATTTTATATTTTTAAAAAACAATTGTTTTGTTTTCTATTTACTCCTAAAGACGTCCTCATCGAGTGCCCACGGTTTTCAAAATTGCGGCACGACGTGAGCATGAAAACAGGACTGGCAGTAAATGCAGAAAACTTACAAACGCTCTTAACTGGAAAACAGACAAGAGCAAATTTTCTAGTTTTCCTAAAGGTGGTGATTGACAATGTGTGCAAAGGTAACGGTAGCAGGGTGAAGTGGCTCGCCGACGAAAACATAATGGCATTAAATTGTTGATTGTATCATCCATCCATCTATCCACCCATCAGGCTTTTGAGGTCCACTGCTTTGTAGGTTATATTGTTTGTAAGTATAATGTTCATAATTATTGTTTTTCGATTTTGTTGTCTATATTATAATTATTGTAGTAAGTAAGTATTGTATAATTAATGCATTATTTATTATTATTATTATTTTATAATTGTACTAACATAATTTAATAAGAAATGTATATTAGTGTACTCAAGGTCTTTGGTCCTGCCAAAGAAGATCAGTGTATATAGGACTAATAAAAAAAAAAAAAAAACTCCTAAAGACGTTATTTTAATGGATACCATTCACTAATAGTAGTGAGATAATATTAAAATTCTACTACAGTTATCGGTCTGATAATCGAATAGTCAAAGAGATCAATCAAAGAGACAGATTGTCCTTATCCCTATCCATGTACATATCCCAAGACTATGTTATTGTCATAACGCTTATTAAACTATAAATATGTTGTAACATAATGTGCAACATGAAACGATAGTGTAATAAGAATCCACGGTCTGCGTCGCATTACCGGCTCACCTTATAGCTGATGTCCATGATATCAAAATGTTTTACTTTATTAAGCCCTTCAGGCTATTAACATAATGTTTAAAAACTTTCGCCACTACAACTGCAACACGGTGGGTATTTGGATGGGTGTAGTCACTATATTTGCATACTAGTAACCGCCCTCGCTTTGCTTCGGTCTTTGTATAGATATCAATTATCAAAAACATTAATCAAAAACAAACAAACAAACAAAACTATCCTCTTTATAATATTATATTATAGTTTAGAAGATTGCACTCTAATCAAGCGCATGGGCTACACAAAGTTAGATGCAAAAGTAGGGAGGGCTGAATAAAACATGTGATTAATTCCCACTGGACCGCGTGCTTTATAGTCTCGGAGACTTTTCCTATTAGTGTAAACACTACTAACTTTTATCTCGCTTTTTATTATGCCTGTAGTGTATTTCCACGCGTCTTTATTCAGGCATAAATTAGCACTACCAATGTGAATAATGTGAATCCTAGCACTACTATAGATATTGTACAAGCTTTGTTACTATGTAATTAAGATATGTTTTGTGTTAAAAACCTACAAAGGTATTTTAGAAAAGTTCAACCTTTTAAAGTTGTTTAATCGCTTTCACGTACAATAAGTTTAAGTGTAACATTAAAAGACACTAAGAATCAACAAAAATACAAACTTTTTTGTCCACCATATATCTGCTTCTTCTGGAAATCGAATCCAGGATCTTTCATTCACAGAAGAGGGACTCAACCAAGAGAAGTACACTATCTTCGAACCACTAATATGGTGTTACAGTGTATTAAAAATAAGGATTTGTTACCACATTACCTAAAACTTGCTTTTCTTTGACAAAGGTCGATAAGAAGGCGAGAAGAGACGTTGAATAAAACATGTGATTCGTTCCCACAGGGCGAGCCCCGGCCGCGGCACCCTGCCGCATGCCGCTCCGCACTGCATCCCTAAAGTCTGTAACTCTTCACTACATAGTATAAAACTATGTTTGTATGACTAACTACTGCACGATTTTTCCTGTTTTTACAATACTAACGCCCCAACTCAGAGTCACTAATGGTTACTTAAATCGCTCCTTAGTACAGAATTTGTGTGATGATTTTTTACTAAGGAGCGATTAAAGTAAGTTAGTGACTCTGAGCTGGGGCGTAAGATCGGAAAGTTAAGTAAGTTACAAATACATGAAAAATAAAATGTTGACCCGTGCGGCGTAATCCACAATAGTTACCTTGCCTTCTATTTGTCGGCTATTGAGATAAAAGAAACATAGATTGAGACACACACAGACGGTTGTCTAACCGTATAAAGAACACCCAGCACAGGTACAATATAATCATTAAATAATTCTTGACCAAAAATATCGGGCTTCAAAATTAGGGATAACTCAAAAACTACTCGTCAGATCTGGCTCAGATTTAAGTGGGACTACATGACAAGCACCAGCTTACGATTAAAAAGGAATCATCAAATTCGGTTCACCCAGTCGAAAGTTCTGAGGTAATAAACATAAAAAATAGTCGAATTGAATACCTCCTCCTTTTTTGAAGTCGATTAAAAAACATTGTAATTATAAAATATTCCAAATCCAGAAATCAATCACTTACAGTTTTACTATTACGTTGTGTCGATAACATAAAGTTTGACTATTATTAATACCGTTATTGTTTATAATTAATTACAACCTTTATTGGCTAACAAACAAGCATACAATGAAGCCTTATAACGTACCCATACAATGGCGCTTGCAAGTGCTAACATCTCAATCCTCTCCATTCAATCCATTCACTCGTTCGTCGCTTCCATATCGAAGGATGCGTTGAATGAACGATTCCGAGAATATCGCGCGATCTGTTTATGTCGTCGACTGTACAATTACTGGCCATTTAGAGATGCGAAAGTTCACCCTTTGTGTTCTATAATGGACTCATTAAACATTAAAAATAATTAACTGAACAGTATAAAAATACAAATTTGAAGGTGTAAGGGACTGCGTCTATCCTTGCTCGCTTTCTGAACAACGGCTAGGCGCTAGGAAGGCCTATATTAGATTCTGTACCAGTATATTTCATCCTGATAGTACTTGCATGGTAGCAGGGTATTTTACCCGCTCAGCCAGTTACCACGCTGCTTCTGGAATACTTAAACCATCATTTTTTTCAGTTTCAGTTGCAATATCGGAGAGCCAGTTTAAATTATCTGTCTTCCGCTACCTTATCAACCGGCAACGGGTCTGTGATGTCTATAGTGTAACTGATGTCCAAAACGACGACTACTTATTTATGTAGGTTGCTACAGAACGTCTAATTTTTTTTTAAAACAGACCAGTGACATCGTTAATGTGAAAATATTTTATGCGCACATTGTAGCACGCACATAATCGTACACCTACCTGTAACGCGTGTCCCACGTTACATCGAATTAAGATTTATATCGATTTATTGGTCGAGACAATGGGTGAGTCAGACCGTGTGAACAGACCGTGGTTAACGCACACATAAACGCGATAAAGATATATTATACGTGACATAAAGTTTATCGTATACATGTGAATACATGCCAAATTGTAATAAACTTCAAAATTTGACAGGGCAACACCCCTATTTGTAATAAAGTATTTGAGGTGAGGCACATGACATTTGCGATTTGCGGGAAATTCGTCGAAAACAATTCATTGAATTATAATCATCGAACATAATTCGTCGAATCACAATTCATCAAATGACAATCGTCAGATTACAAGTAGTCGAATCAAAAATTTATCGAATACAATTCATCAAATTTATTGAATGACAATTCAACGAATCACCAACGCGTCGAATCGCAATTAGTTGAATCGAATGATATAATTTTCATATGATCATTAATAAGTATTTTTTATTATTTAAAACGTCACACATCATTGAAAGCCAGGACTAGGACGTATGCAGCATGCAGCAAGCACAGTTGCCTCCTGCGCTTCGGGGCTCCGGTGGTCCTACGTGAGCTTATCGTCGCAGATGCTTTTAATGCTCACCACCGCAGCTTTGGCTTCCTGGCCGGCTTTGCCTCTCTCTGAATTGTCATTCGATGAATTGTTATACGATGAATTGTCATTCAATGAATTGTCATTCGAAAAATTGTCAATCAATGAATTATTTTACATAGATGAATTATTGATTCGACTAATTCGACGACGTGTTATTTGATGAATTGTGTTTTCGATGAAATGTATTAGGTGAATTGTAATTCAATAAATTGTTTTCGATGAATTTTCGGCAGACAGACATTTGCAGTACTATTTACATGTATCTGTCTTACCAGTCATATTTTGACTTACCTTACTTCAAATAAGAGTGTTGCCCTATCTGATTTTTTATTATTCATTATTTTTACATGTATTCACATTTATCCGACGCACTATACATAATAATATACATGCATTATTTAGCACTATAAATAGCAGCCCATAGCTGAAATACTGTGCTTATATTCACATCCATACTTTGTCGCGTTGTTGATTGAGGCAAAGAATGAGAAGTAAGCAAGGCATTGGAATAGGTATGGGTTGTTATCAAGTTCAAGTTTTCGTAGTTGGAATATAGGAGAGTAGTGTTGAGATATGCTCCGATACCAGAATCTGGAAATATTATCACACAAACGAAGCCCATATCAAAACCGACTGTAACTGTACTAAACTGCCCTTAAAATTCACTTTCATAAGACACCCTATACACGTTTTGTTTCTCCATAAAACCATAAAGTCTCTTAACCCTTTTCATCGGCTCGACCCCAAATACCCATAACCCTTTAGAATATGCTGTAAAATCTCAAAAAACTCCCCGAAGACGTCTAGAAGACACCATCAAGGACATAATTCATGATGAAAAAGTTAATTTTCACAGGGTTAGAGCCCATTTGCATATTTTTGCGTGAAATGTTCAATTATTTGAGTGTGTAACGGTTCACTCTTTCCCGGGGCCCCCTTAGGGGTCCGTCGGGGGTCGTTCTGACGCGATACCCTTTCTAAAATTAATTTTTCTTAACCAATTAGCGTACAATGTTGAGAGGATGCCGTATTGATCGGGTTCTTTACTTTATAAAGCTTTTAAGTGAAGGGTTAAAGTCATTTACGTTTTAATAGATCGTTGTTTGTCCTTGATCGTTGATTGTTCAATATTGTGCTAGATTATTACGTAGAACATAGTTCCACGGCCTTATTCATAAACGCTTAATAAACCTATTTTTAACCGACTTCAAAAAAGGAGGAGATATTCAATTCGACTGTATTTTTTTATGTTTGATACCTCAGAACTTTCGACTGGGTGAACCGATTTTTATGATTCTTTTTTAAACGAAAGCTGGTGCTTTTCATGTGGTCCAACTTAAATTTGAGCTAGATCTGGCTTCAACCCATTAATGGCCCACTACTGAGCACGGGTCTCTCCTCTTGAGGAGGCCTAGAGCATACTCCACCACGCCGCTCCAGTGCGGATTGGTGGAGGGTTAGTGACCAACCCAATTGTCGGAAGTTTTCATGCTGCCCGAGGGCCTCCGAGATGGCTTAACGACTGTTATCTAACGATAACAACCGGGACCGACAGCTTTACGTGCCCTCCGAAACACGGAAACGCTCAAGAAATTTTTGCCACTAGCGGTCACCCATCCAGCTACCGACCGCGCCCGCTGTTGCTTAACTTTGTCGATCGCTTAGGATCGACGCAAGCCGCCGGGCTATGAGCGCTTCTAGATCTGAACTAGATCTGATTGTTGGTAAAATTCAGATTAATATTATAGGTATTGTGTTATAATATATTATAACACACTGTTATAATATATTTTAATTCATAAGAGTGAAAAAAATTATAAGCCTTCTATAATTTTGTGTGTTTTGTATTAATATGGGGGCAACCAATAAGCAATGTTGCTTAAAATTGGTCACTATTTAGTTTATAGTAATTACTATTATAATGTGAAAAGTAAAATTTTATTGTAATTGTTAAATGCAGTAAAATTATTCCACAAGTGCCCGACAGGGTACGAGTCTCATTTCACTTATGAAAATGCCTGGAGTGTACTGCTCCACACTTCACTACAAATTGATAACGATAATAAATTTCCGTTACAGCCTCATCGAAGTAACCCTTAATCTTGTTAAATCCGTGATATTTAGAATATCTAATATCTATCCTCGACTTAGTTTTAACCAAGTATATACTAGAGGACCCATTAGTTCCATCCCATAACATTAGTTAATACCATAGTATTCTAGATCAGCCGCCATCACCCGCTATTATATGCCATCGCCACACAAGTTATGGCTGAAGATAATCGGGCAATAGGTACGGTTGTTATATTATATTGCCCTAGGATACAAAAGTTTTTGTCGTAAACTGTCATAAAGCCATTAAACCTAAAAAAAATGCGCAAAATATCCTCGCATAAAACTAACAGTAGAAAAGAAAAACTGAGACAGAAAAGGCTATGTATTTAATGAAGATTAAAAATAAAATAAATAGAGTCTTACTTCCTCTCCTTGTGTACGAATTTGTTTGAAAATCCCCTGAAAGAGCTCTTTTGACCCGCGCTCTAATTGAGACCTGTCTACAACCCTCAGACCTGAATACCGTCTCTCGACATGTATACATTTTAATAAATGTATCGCCCGTGAATAGCTGCTTTTAAAAAGCTTTACATAATACAAAATATACAATATAAGTGAGGGTTGAATGGACTCGCGGATATAAATGAACGGCGTTTTAGGGTTAAGCATAATACCTGGTATTGAATTGAGATGTTAGTGACGTCGACATGAAGTGATGTACTCCTGGTATTCGACGTGAAAAGCAACTCGTACATTCACGTTGTATACTGTTCTAAAACTAAGCTTTTTTAGTTACTTAGCGAGATTTGAGATTTTAGGCATTTAGACTTGATGAGCAATTCGTAAATGTAATCCGTACAGACAGTTGAACCTACACTGTAGAATGAAGTTGGAAAATGTAAGGAAATGATATTAAGTAGGTTAGCTCTGAAGTAATAAGATAGATTAATTCCATCGTTAAGGAAGAGGTTCTCAAGTCGTTGTATTTTTTTATGATGTTTTATTACTCAAAGAGACGTGGACCGATTTGAATCTTTTTATTTGAAAAGCTATGTATGATTGATCGCTGATAATGAATTCCATGAAGAATTGAGGGTACTCCTCAAATACTGTAGTTATATACAAAAAGCGGTTTCGATAGTTCGAAGGTTTTTCTAACTTTTTCTTCAGAGTCGGTTATAAAATATTTTTGAGAAAATTTACTCAGAGAGCAAATAAGGTATCGATAGTACGATATTAATAGTGATCACTGTAAGTGACTAATGTCAACACTTGTAGCCTATCGATAACAATCGATAGGTACTAGCTATTTAATTAAAAATAACGTTCTAAAACAAAAGTACTTGTCATTCATCCAACTTCCAATCGTATCCACAGTTTCCTTTTTATTCAAAGAAAAGTGCTTTGTCGCATGTGCGGTTATATCGCCCTGATAATACAGTATAAAATAATTTTATACGTTTTCCTTAATATTATCCCTTATTCTATGTTAAATTATAGATAAGCTAATACAATTTTTTGCATCATCCGACGATGGATCGGCGAGTATGCTGACAAAAACCAATCTGATTAAAATTTGACACAGTATTACCTCTGATGCTCGAGTTCCGGATACACTCCATTAATAAATGATAAGTGTACTTACAGTTTGCAGTTGCTTCTTAGTTGATTAGAACAAACTTTCCTCTCACAATGAGAGGGTCAAAAAAACGACCATATGCGTGTCAAGCCACGCGCAATGTAGGGTTCCCAAGTTGTAAGTTTATCAACTATTACTCATTAACTACTTAAGCTAACCTAGCCCTGATACTCTTCCTTGTATGTAAATTTATCATAATAACCTAGTTTTGTGAATTTTCCACTAGTCGTTCCTAATTGTGGAATTAAAAAAATATAGAAACAAAGTATAGAATAGTTAATTTCTGAAAGAAAAAATCGATCGACCAGTTCTTGAGATTAATGCATTCAAATAAAACTGAAGCTGAACATTAGAACAGATCACAGCGTCTACGGATAAGAAAAAAGTGACCTAAATAGCCGTCCGTGAGGAAGAATGTATAATAAGTCGTTTTTTCAGTCTTGTTTGAACAAAGGCTGAAGTAAACACGGGTGGAAGGCTTTAGGGGTGCAGGGTGGGGGTGGCAAGATGCACTAAGCGAAGATAAGCCCGCTACCCGTTATACTCAAGTATTATATCGCAACGGACTGAAAGTAGGAGTCTTTATGAAAACAAACATTGTAATGTTAAATTATAAGTTAATATAAAATGCCTCATTGTTGATACTTGTAGGAATCTGAATAAGAGTTTGTTTGGCAGTTTACACACAGAAGGAGCGCAAAAAGCTTAGCTAGTTAATTTAAAAAATAGTGTCAATATAAAGTAAACCATTAACAATATTAATTAAAAGGTTTTTTTAATGGAAATAGCCGGCAAACGAGCTGACGTCGCCCATGAACATCAGCAACACCAAAGGCATCACTGATGCATTGCCGGCCAAGAAAGAAAGAAAAAAGAAAGAACTGGCTTTCAAGCCCCCAGCCGGAACACGACGAGTCGTTTGGCGGCTGACTCATGCTCAAGAGTGGTAGCTATCCAGGCGAACATGGAGAAATATTGTAATAATAGTAATAATGGTATTAATTAACAATTAAAATCAACATTACCAACATGATCCCTAGGACCCTACTACCAGCAGGTTGGATTTAGTCGTCTCTTACGACACCCATCCGACGTGGGATTGGGCCATTGGGGTTAGTATTCTAAGCCGCTCCAATACGGTTGACAAAAACACAAGAAGAAAATGAAATGTACTTGGGGTTTGGAGAGATAAAGTTCCCTGAAATATTTATTGCCAACAAAAAAAATCGTTATTTGTTTAGCTACCGCGCCTCAGTACGTAATCCATACCATAGGTAATATGTACCTAAAGATCGTCTGCTTTAAAAATTATTGTGGAGCCTGTTATAGCTACAACGTGTAGTGTAACGCATTACACCCATTGTAAGTGACGAACTTTGGAAACATTTTATACTTCTATACTTCTATACTAATATATAAAGAGGAAAGATTTGATTTTTTGTTTGCATTGAATAGGCTCCGAAACTACTGAACCGATTTGAAAAATTCTTTCACTGTTAGAAAGCTACAGTATCCCCGGTGAACATAGGCTATATTTTAAAAAAAATAGGGATCCTTAATAAAACTCCAATAATGTAACCCAAGGTGTAAAATAATAGAAAAACCGAAGCAAAGCGAGGGCGGTTACTCGTATTCAATAAATAGAATTAAACATTTAAATTTAAAGGTTGTAACAATATCATTTATCAGGGGCACGTTAATTTTTAAAGTAGGTACACTATCTCTGGGTACGTGTAGAGTTTATTGGTAGTTTACTAGTATTTGACGACCCTGTAGCCTAGTTGGTAGCGACCCTGCCTACGAAGCGAGGGGTCCCGGGTTCGATTCCCGGCCAGGCAGATATATATGTGACAGATTATACATATTTGTACTCGGGTCATGGGTGTAATTGTGATGTGTTGTCCATGCCACCCGCGACACAGGTGGTAACTTACTGCGGGGGTATGAGTGTGTTAGCGTTTATTATTATTATTATTAATACAGAATTTTATAACAACTTATATTCAGACAATTTTTCGACGCTGATCTGAGCTTACTCAATTCCTGTCCTCGCGGAGAGTTCATACAACACTGGGCGTCTTAAGAAACCTTTAACCTAAAGCGACCTACGGAAAGGCAATATTTTCTCATACGCCCTCCTTCAAGGCTTTTTAAAGCGGCACAGTGACATACCGAAGTTGTCTCCCTCGTGACACGCCCATTGGCGACAAAGCCTCAAACCACGCCCAACGTGACAATTTCCACCAATGGAAACAGTCGCCGACACTTTTTTATTGCGTCACGTAATTGGGAGGCAGTTAGTTTGAATGTATAATGTAAGTACTGGGCGGGTTAAACACGATGTTACTTTTGGTAAATAGAATCTATCTATAGTCTTGTGGTTTAAATGTCGTAGGTCCTTAAGTAAATCCTATAAATTATTCAAGATTATAATGAAATCAGAGTTAACTCATACATGTCTGTGGTGCACTCTGATCTGAATCTGAACAACATACATAACAACTTTTCATAATATTCTCAATGGAACAGGCTGCCAATTTACACTGGGCCGATGTAGACCACTATGATAGAGCTCTATGACTCCTCTCAGAGTCTCCATCCATCGATCAGCCTTTTGAGGTCCACTGCTGGACATAGGACTCCCCTAATCTACGCCACTCAGACCGGTCCTGAGCCTTCTGAATCCAGCGGATACCCGCTGTCTTCTTCAGGTCATCGGTCCACCTCTCAGAGTCTACCAGTAGAAAATTTACGACGAATACATTCCATACCTACATATACTTTTATTATTTTATAATAGTTCAAATTTCAATATCACAACCAACAAAACACCTGACAAAGAATAACATTTGTGTACCTCAACGAGCACGTATTCCCAAATCCGCCCAACGTGCGAAAAACTTCGGAGCGCAAAGCGAGCGCTGTAGCGGGGGGAGAGCGGTGTGGAGCGGGGTGGGGAGGGGGAGGGGGACAAAAAGCTCAAGTGTAGAGGCTGTATCGATCGCGGGGTGACCGGCGACAGCCTGGGTCAGATGCTAAGGGTGCTTGCACAGGGGGAGCGTAGCGATGCTATACCAAAAGCTAAAAAGCTATGTTAAATAACTTGATGATAACAATAATAATAATTACGCCTATATTCGTCACGAATGCAACAAACATATCACACAATTTTATAGTATCATAGAATACATAATAGTACCTACCTATTGATAGTATTTGAACCACCTACCTATGCTACCTATGAAAGCTTTCTGTCTCTTCTCGTAAAAGTTTTGAAATGTACCCACGCTAGTGTTACAGTTGCGGATGATAAAAGGGCCAACTAATGAACGAAATTCGTATGTAGCTCAAAGTTAGAAGCATGTGTATTACTGTTACAATACGAAGTCTGTAGGTGAACTCAAGTTACCGACATAGCTCGTAGAGTCAACCGGTTGAAATGGTAATGGGCAGGCCACATCGTTAGGAGGACTGATAACCGATGAGGCCAAAATTATTTGAATAGCGGCCACGACTTGTTAAAAGGAACACTGATCGCCCCCCGGCCAGATGGACTAATAACCTAAAGAAGACAGCTGAAAACAGCTGGATTCAGAATGCTTATGAAGGCCAATTAGGGCAGGCCTATGTCCAACTGTGGACTTTAAGAGGCTGTTACATAAAAATGAGCCTTCTAAAGGCCGAAAGCGTTCAAAACTCTTAGGGACAAGTGATCATTCGTTCAAACTAACCGCACCCACGTTACTTAACTGAGTATATCAGGTTACATCAGGCGTCATGTTATGAATACTTCGTATAGACTTGCCCAGAAATGAATAATTATTCATTAAATAATCATAATATTATACTAGCGCTCTGCCCGCGGCTTCTCCATAGTTTTTTGGGATATTAAGTACTCTGTATCTTATTCGAGATTATAATCTACCTGTGTGCTAAATTTCATGAAAATCCGTTCTGTGGATTTTGCGTGAAAGAGAAACAAACATCCATACTATTACATTGTCACTAGTATGTTACATTGTCTCATTAGAAATTTGTTTTTTGTTTTTAAAGTCTATTATAACTATGTAACGCTTGTGTTAAGGAAGAGTGGGGCATCCTGCCACAAGTATACATTATTTTATACTTACTAGGTTGCTTCATAATAGACTGAATAAAGATTTTTGTTTTTCATTACATTTGATATCTCTGTTCCTCCTTATATTTAAATACAGCTGCAAGCATTACATTTGGAACGTTCATGTACAAACATTTTGCAGCTCTATCGATCCTGCGAGGCTGCGACCACCAGAGACATGGCTGGGAAACGCCTAAAGGCTGACACACACTGAAATCTAAGCTATTATAGTATGTTGACATGGGCAAATATTATTATTCTGCGCGAGTATTTTTTTTTAATGCAATACGAAGATTTTTAAAGACAAATGCTTCAAATTAAAAGTAAAAAATATTCTTTACCTAGTAAAACAACCGGAGGTAATTGGGACATTACACTCAGAATTTTTTAAGCGCTTCCGTGTTGCAGAAAGTACGAAACTACGAATAATCATCGGTCACAGTTATTATCATTTAAGAAATCATATCTGAGGTCTTCTGTGGTCACAAAAACTTCCGACAAATGGGTTGGCCTCTAATCTCTCAACTCCGTAACTCAGTAGTAGGACTTTATATCTGTGCAGACTCTTCGTATAATAAATGTTGTATGGATTTTAATAAAGTAAAATGGCACTTTATACATATACATACATGCACATACATCGCTAGTTGGATGGGTGACCGCTAGTGGCAAATTTTTTGAGCCTTTCCGTACTTCGGAGGGTACGAAAAGCCGTCGGTCCCGGTTGTTATCGTAAGATAACAGCCTTTAAGCCATGTCGGAGACCCTCGGGCGGCATGAAAACTTCCGAAGCTTAGGTTGGCCACTAATCCTCCATAAACCCGCACTGGAGCAGCGTGGTGGAGTATGCTCTAGGCCTCCTCTAGAGGAGAGACCTGTACTGAGTAGTGGATCATTAATATATAGGCCAATGATATACAAAAACTAGTTTTATGACAAAAACTGTCAAACAGATTACACTACTATACAAAAGCTACAATTTTCTTTTTAACAAAAGTGTTGCAAAAAAAAAGAAAAGCGTAATAAAAAAACAATTCTTCTTTCTTCATCTATAACTTAACGTTACAACTGTCTTCGTGTCGCCACCCCCGTGTAATAAGGTAACAACACGAATTTTATTCACAAAGGAGATATTAAGTCGGAGCTCCAGTTAATGCTACAAACAACGGCGGATATAAATGATTGAGGGAAGGCGCTAACTGGATTAATATCAGTTTTCTTCGTCTCCTACCCAATTATATTGCTGTCCGTAGCACTGTGTTGTGAATGGTCAAAGATTAAATGTAAGCACAGAAGGATATACTTGGGCGGAGTGGCAGCAAAACAATTTAACAATGGATCGAAAGTCTAGTTATTTCTGATATAAGGTTGTACATTGTAGAACGAAATAAAATCTCGTATTATAGACTTAAAAGTTCAGTTTAGCTAAAATCGTAGTATGGCATTTTGCTTCAATTTACTTTATTAATGCAAAAGGTGCTAACTATAATATGCCATTGTTATCTCTATCAAATATTTGTATAATTATAATGACTAGAGACCGGATTATATGCATTTGCATATTTGCATATGCATTTGCATATTTAAGGCATCTTCAGCGGTAATTGCATATTTTACTTAAGATCTAGTTATAATGCATATTATCGTATCAAATTGATAGTTTTAGAACTTTTGCCGGAAACTATAAGTACTAATACAGCACCAAAGTTCAAATTCTGCCCAGTCACCTCAGAGGATGTGGAGCGACCATGTATAAATATTTTTTGAATGATCGAAGACACAATCTCACTACTGAACATTTGGAACAATACGTTTGCGTTTATAAAAATATTAAAAAAGCGGGCAAGTGCGTGTCTGGTCACGCGCAATGTAGGGTTCCGAAGCAGTTTTCTTTGTTTGGGTTCCTAAAAATTATCATTTAATTTTGCATATTTTACATATTTTCGTACATATAACAAGCTTTTTATGTTGCATATAATCCGGTCCCTAATTATGACTAATAAATATATCGGTTTAAGAATAAGTCTCCCTCTAATAATTGTAATGATAATGTTTAGTAGTACCACGTAGAAAATATGGGCCGTTACCCGTGCACCCAGTGGGTTCACCCACCGGTGGTGGAATATGATGAAAGCCCAGCTGACACATGCATTATTGTCAACCAACCAAAAATGCATCTGCCAGCTAAGGAATATTGAACGAGGTATTACACATCGTTATAAGCATTAGTTACTTAAATAAGTAATATTAATTACACAGAAATGATAAAACCTGTAAACGAACAAGGGTTATCGTCGTAGCTCAGGGTAATATCCAGCTAAAGTGGAATAGTACCGTCTTTCCGTCCAAGGAAGAGGAGGCGTTTGGTAAAATTTATATCTGTAGAATGAATGAAATGACTGAATGAATGTTTTATTCAGACAAAACCGAACGTCCCTTCTGCAAACACTTACTCTATGTCAATCTCTCAAGAGGGCCTAATTTGACTCGCGACAACCGGGCGATTAAATTTTAATATTTGAACGGCATTCGTTCGAAGATGGAGCGAGACGATCGCTGGGGCGCTGTCCTTGTTTTTACCTCTGTTTTGTAATCCCAAATGAATTTTCCATGGAATGTTCATTTGGAATCGGCTGTGATTGCGACAAAGGAATATAAAATATTTATTCGTTGGCTTTTTTGTGTAACTATAACTTCAATACTTTGTTTACATTTGGCTTTATCTTTTATAATTCATAGTATTAGTATATCATTCATGCGGTAACATAGGATTATTCAATGTAACGATGCGTAATATTTTATTCCGAAGCCATAATAATTTTAAGTTAATAAATCTGATATAAAATGCAGAATTACTTAATATTATAGAGCACACATTTGCAAGTATTCAACCTAATAGTATAACAACTAGTTATAACATAGGAATAACTTCAGAGTTAAATATTTTGGATCCAATTTAACGAGCGAGAGGAGTCGAACCCGGGACCCTTCCTCCAACAACAGGGTTATTAAAATATTTTATCAAAAATATTTTTTAAAAATATTCTTTAAATGTATTTAGAGTTACAGTATTCGGATACTTAGGCCTTCAATGCATTATAATAAAACTGTTCTAATATTACGGAGTTAAGGGTGGTTCGCTTATGAAAGATACCGATGTGGGGAGTCTCTAGACAAGGGGGTGGGGGTTGGAGCTGACCTCTGAAAGGGGTAGTACGAGTGGATGAAGTGAACTACAAGTACTTTTTAATTACATAATGAATTTCACCGTGTTTCAATTGGTTTCAAGGCGAATAAAGGCTTGTACACCATAAAATAGAAGTTAATTTCTAACGGAACGTAATTCAACAAAGCATGTTTAATACCTTGTTATTTTAAATATGTATAACTTATTATTATCTTTTTAACTTTAGACAGCGGGTATCGCTGGATTCAGAAGGCTCAGGACTGGTCTGAGTGGCGTAGATTAGGGGAGGCCTATGTCCAGCAGTGAACCTCAAAGGGCTGATGGATGGATGGATGGATGGATGGATTTTAACTTTAGTTACTCTTATTTAGGTAAAAACCTAATATCATAAATATGAAAGTTCGTGAAGATATTTGGATTTTTTTAAGCCTTAAGCAGGCAAACGAGCAGACAGGTTACCTGATGGTAAGTGATCACCGCCGCCTATGGACATAGCAACACTAGGGGAGTCACCAACGCGTTGCTGGCCTCGAAGAAAACAATAGACCCGCTTCTTGAAGGAACCCATGTCATAGCTTAGTGGGAACGCTGGGGAATATGTAATGGGATTAAATAAAAAAAGGGTGCGTGTACTTTTGTACGCGCGTGAGAAGTTATACTTCTTTGATATAATTAAATAAATATTTAATTTAATAACGTGTATCAGTTTTAATTATCTTTCAAAAACTATTTTTGTACTAAATAAAAATAAAACAGTGGAAACTAACGCCATCTCTTAACATAATATGAAGACTACATTGAGCAGCTAGCGCCATCTATCCAGCAGTTAATGCAACAGTGCAGCGCAAACGTTTAACGCAACCTTGTTGGAAGTCGCATAAGAAGTATAACTTCAAAAATATATCACACTGTTATCTTATATAGTGTAAAATAGTTTCAACATTAAACCATTTGACCAGCTTTGACCTGATAAGTGGTCAGATAACTAACAAATTACGAAAGTTAACTGAAAACCTCAAACCACAGATCTCGCTATGAGTTCTACGCACGCCCATTTGAATTTCCGAACCATTTCTATTCAGGACACAACTCAGAACTGGCACTAAAATCATATCAGGCCTGAAGTACGACTTATCGCGATAACATCTGTTGCTAACCCCATCCGAGGCCCATTACCATAACCTTTATGGCGAGGAAAAATAATGACGATTCGCAAGTGCTACGGTGAGGGTCAATATGGAACCGTGTATAGGGGACACTGGCAATGAAATGCTGCGATCCAAATGACGTGTGACACTTACGTGACCCTGAAGCTTGAGACATACGAGCGAAAAAGATGGATCATTGGGTATTTTGCGTATTTAGCAATAGTAAGGACGGAAACCCTTGTAAATAAATAAATAAACGCTTCCATACAACAGCAGTAGGTTTTTTACCTGTGTCGCGGGTGCCATGGACGACACCGTCATATCTGTGTCATATTGTGGTAAATATTACAGGCGGTGAAGGACTTTTTATGCTGATGATATGCTCTTGTAAAATCATTTTTTTTTTTCATTTAACACACTATGTGAGGTATCGTATTTTGGTATCGATATTTTGAAAAGGTCTTTTAAAATATTATAAGCATACAAGTACCATTAACAAATTATAATGCAACGAAAATTTTGAACATAAAAACTGTCACAACTTAAAAAAAGATAAAGGCATTATGACAAATGCACTCTGTTTTATTTCGTTAAATTCTATCAACTATTTTCACCATAACAAAGCAGTATGTCACAAGCGCAAGCTAGGGGTGTAAGGCCCTCAAGAGGGGATCTTGGACACGTCAAGGGACGTGGGGAATTTGAAGAATGTTCTGAGGTGAGGCCGTCTGTAGTCTCGATATATTTTCAGTGTCGGAAAAATGTTTCACATAATTTCACTTGAATTATTAGTACTACCCGTAAATCTTTCAAAATCATATTCATTTTGATGAATAAAAGATTGATGCTTAACAAAGAGAAAAAATGATAATTACATTTTTAAAAAGAAAGTATTTAAATATACATACAATACAAATTATTTTTGGGGATAAAGGATTCCTTCCAACAGCAAGAAAAAGCGAGAAGGCTTTTTATTCATAATATTGTACCTCACCCTTGCGAAACAATGGTCGAGGCACACCTTGTATATGCCTGGCTATTATTTTCCTTTTAGCATCATCCGTAAAAGTTTGAACATACTTCGGTTGCAGATTCCAAAAGGTATAAAAATATTCTCTTTTTGGTTTAAGGTATCATAAGACTAATTTAATAGATAAAGACCCTTTATTTTACATATAATTAAGAATTTGTTTCAACACGCTATAACCTACGGAATAATACAGTGGTATTTACTGGCCAATCATTTCGTCCTTTTCCATAGGGACCTCGATGATTGCCAACCATTTCGTGATCAGAACGCTTGAAACATAGGTATCGCACAGAACAACCTAATGGCTCACCAGCTGCGTATTACCATACGAAATTCGGTCCTAAACCTCTAATTAGAAAGTGGCTTAAACCCAAAATTTCGCTTCGGGAGCCCGCAAATCGTATTATTATTCTAATGTCCTAAGTATTGTTCAGTCTCCCGTCTTTGTTCATATGGTGCCATTAAGGTCCAACAGATCGGCTGCACCGGATGTCCTATTAAAATAATCGCCGCATTTCAATAAACATCCATTATTGTTTTCGGTAATACCTCTGGTAGTGCAGCGCGAAGAATCTGCTTGGTACTTGCAAATCTTGCAGTCTGGAAGCGGGGATTTTGTAGCAATATAGTCGCGCGAGTTAGAATCCACGGCTGCATCGCTGCTTTTGGGGAATGGAAGAACATTTGTAATGCACGACAGTTGCGATACTGAGTTTTGCGAGAGTATTTCGCGATAGATGTCTTAGACGATCTCCCTAACAATACGTGAGAAAAAGATGGAGAGACGGAGATACTGTTCATGTGAAGGTATACTAGTTTATAGTAGGTAAGTGGCGTGAATGAATCCAGAAATCCTTGAAAGCAAGCCCTTGCCTCTGGAATACCCAACTGAACAATGCACGAGACTTTTTATTACCAAGTTATGCAACCATGTAAAGCAAGTTAAAGCCAAGTAAAGTTTTGTTGCAACCAAGTAAAGAGCTTTCTTTACTTGGTTGCTTCCCTCTTTAGATAACAGCACAGTTTGCTGTGGTATTATTGACGTTCAAAAGCTACCAGATTGCTTATCCGCCGTTCGTCAGATATTAACAAAAAAATACTGTCTCAGAGAAAAGGTGAATTAAGCATTACTCTTCCCCTAGGATGAGTAAGAGCTAGTTTCTCAGAAAACCGTTAAAAAACTTATTCAAAAAGTTACTATCAAGACCGCCAGGCCCTCACGCTATGGTCAAATTAAATGATTGAGGGCTACCTGTTTTACGCCTTCGGGATATGTTTTATTTTGTCTGCGTGAACGTTGCGAATCGCATGCCAAATTTCCTTAAGCCCAAATCAATTCTCATAATAAAACTAATAAAGCAGACTCATCCACTTCCTCTCGCAGTATTGAGTGTGGGAGTAAAAGAGATAGCAATAGTTCTCCGATCGCATTTACTTAGAAAACATTAGAGAAAGGATGATAAATGGTAGTCATTTTGTCGTTACGTCCTAATTTTAGGACACAACTTTTGCTCGGATGTCGTTATTTAAGCACGAGTTTAGCATAAAATTTTATGTTATCTCTCTGTTCGGGTATATTTTAAATGCATGAGGAAGGAAATAATAACTTACTGCCATTTATTTTTAACAACCAAAGGACAATGTCCACTTTGTATAGACATCAGTGAACACCACATTTCAACATAAATATTATATAGGCTTAATACCTTTACTCAGTTTAAAAACGAAAATAATAATTGTTTTGTAACCAGATGTTTATTATACTGGTTATTTGAATAAATATTTTGTAGGTATTTTAAAGAAAACGCCCAATTTCCTTGACATTTTTTTTATTAATCTGACTCGTATGTTATTAATATATTGTCCACGAACGGGGCTGGTGCATTTATATCATCTCTGTACCTTGCCCAGCTTAGAAACCAAAAAACAGTCATTACATGAGCAACCATACAAACCAAGGGTCAACCATAGTTATACATATAGTGCCAAGGTCAACGTGGGAAGCAGAGTCTTAATCCATTTTCGTAAGCCAAAGGTCATAATAATATTAATGATGAAAAACACAGACGAAACACGATGCGAAAAACAAAGCGAATGTGACTTGAAAGTTTTGTTTGAAAAGGTTGACTTGATCCAACCAACGAATAACGATTGACAGTTGAGATTACTATGTCCAACGATTGACAGTTGGGGATGCAAACAATGCATCGATTCGAGCGTGTTTGCAAAACATCGATATATTGTTCATTATCGTGAATTATTATAAAAGCAACGTACATAAAATAATACGTTATTCTAGTAAAAATAATACCTTATTTATAGTTTATTGCTTTTTATACGTGTATCTTACCAAACTTAACTTTTTGTCGTGAGAATTAAAACTTCGAAATAACATCGATATATCGTTTTATTATCGTTATTGGAATAATGTTGCAATTCTACTGACGTGAGTACTCTGTGTATGTGACAACACTTCCTGTTGTCACATACTCTGTGTATGTGACAACAGGAAGTGTTTATCAGTAGAATGTTATATTAAATATATTATTTTAAAAAAATAAATTGATACAAAAATAATTCGCGTGTATAAGTTAAAAAACAAAATATATTTTTTCATGTAATTATTTATTTTTGAGCATCCTGTCCACGAATAGCCGAAAATGGACATTGCCGTTTTTGTTCTAGAAAAAATTCTTCGCCATGTTTTTACTTGCCACGTCAATATGATAAATAAAGCTCTGAGCAAAAAATTATCAATAAAAAATCTCAGTAATACCCCACGATGGCATGAAGAAGAAGAGGTATGATCATCTTAAAATGCTCCATTCGAAGTAAACCGGGAGTAAGTATCTATCTACATACATATCTATTCTCCACATACTTCCCGACTGAAACTGAAAATTAACCTGCAACCCTATGTTGACACCCTCAAAACTTTTCACCTCTATGCCACATGGTAAAGATTACACAACGACCACTTACCATACGTACCTTCTGAAGTACAAAAACTACAGACCATATGTAATACATATAACATCAGTTCCGCCAAGGGTCCGAACAAGTTACGAAGGTATTGTGCAAGTTATCTCTCGCATTATGGATGTGCTCTGATAGGTTTCCCTAAGTGATTGATAGAGGGCAGTGTCAGCATACGCGATACTGATGATGTATTAGACTCTTGACTCTCTTCAGGTTCAATATAAACTTTATCAAAAACTTACAATACAGTTTGTGATAATGAGATTATAAAGTTACTGTGAAAATCTATTTAAGTTTGTTTCAGTTTGTTCACCAACGCAAACTAAAATTGCTCAGGATTTCTTCAGATTTTTTCGAAACTTGCTGACATTGCCGACACCCTAGCACTGTGATATTTTCTGAAAGCTTGAATGCGGTGTCCGTACCGGGAGCTCACGCTGATCAAAAGTATATCTCCATTAAAATAAATCAGTAGTCATGCGATGAGTGATCGGCCGCTTTGTTGTGCTAATGCGAGCCCCAAACAACTCGCCAAATGGAAACTTTCTATTTTAATGTATGTGCCATTTCCATTGGCTCTACAGTAATATGATTATCATCGTGAACCACGGACGTAAAAAAACGACGGACGTAATCCCAAGAACAAATTCAGTGAAGCACCCATAGGAATACCAACTCTGTATTCGTACAAGTACACACACCCACACATTTACACCATACGGCTACGACATTGACACCATCGCGAATCAAAAATTACAAAATTACGTACACATGGTAAGCGAGCTGTCAGCTGTCAGCTTCACTCTCGTTTAGACAAGGTTACGTCCGTTCTTTTTTTACGTCCGTGTCGTGAACTTAATATTTACAGGAGACATCTTTCACGATCCGTTTCTGTTACCGATCTTTCCGTCGCTACCGACAAGACACGATACCGTAGCTATGCATTATTGCGCTTAAAAAAAATTGATACACTATTCTACAACATAGAAATAAGTGCAATAGTTTTTACATGAACTTCAAATATACAAACAAATACAGAAACAATATTTTATGTTATAAGTCATCTGAACATCACTCTCCAATAATTCTTGATAAAAAATAACCGACTTGACACACACATGACAAGCACCAGCTTTCGATTTAAAAAAAATCATCAAAATCGGTTCACCCAGTAAAAAGTTCTGAGGTAACAAACATAAAAAATATACAGTCGAATTGAATACCTCCTCCTTTTTTGAAGTGGGTTAAAAAAGCATCTTTATCTGCTGCAATCCCAAAGAGCATACTTAAAACAACTTTTGGTGCTATAAATCCAACGTTTATAAAAAAAATATCTCATTTACTTACCCTTCTTCTTGAATCAGCCAGATAAATACCTTATTATCATTTATATAATATATCTGATATTTATTAAGATAAGTGTGTGTAAGTAACCAAACATACATAACATGAATATCTCCAGAAAGATTCCTGGTACGAATTATCTATTTGCCTCACCTCTGATTGTACTCTATTCCACAAGGACAGGACTTAAGTCTCAGAAGTGCAAATAATATTCCCGATAAACATGGATTTCCAATCTCTTCCATTTAACAATTTAGGAGGTTGCTTATTAACTGTTTTAGACGTTCAGTAGGCTCTTTAAATCTTAATATATATAAATTACGTTGTTTGTCCGCGATGGACTTCTAAACTACATAACCGATTTTAATCAAATTTATACACCGTGTGTAGTTTAATCCAACTTGAAAGATAAGATAGCTTACATCTCCCTTAAGGCACACGGAAGGTTTTAATAAAAAAAAATCTTTTGACAGAACGAAGTCTGTCCGGAGATAAAAAATACTTGAAGTGGGATGTAAAATGTATGTAAAATATTATTGTCTTTTTAATAGTACGTTCAAACTTCCATGTGTCTCACTAAATTTGATACGATATGACGTGAACGTATTAAAACTAAATATCTTCATTGACAAACTACAAACATAAAGTTTAGTTACTGAGCTGGTGTTATTCCTACAGTAATGTTCATTTTTCGCTCAGCCTCAACATAAGCAGTCGACCAGATCAGCCAGATCGCAAATGATTGATGGTTTGTCAAGGGGACAGTAAAACGATTTGGTGAAGGAAAACTCTGATATTAATGTTCACGCCTTCGCTTCATTAGGTTGTTGACATCTCGGAATAATTTGTTAGAAATTGTCAGTGCTTACGAATGCAGAGGTTTTATAGTTCTTTGTTTTGGTTTGTTAAGATTAATCTTAGATGCTTTCTTGTTATAAATTAAAATCACAGAGTAATTAAATGTGTTTACATGCGGCGATGATTTTATAGAATGGTCAACATTCTAATGGAATATTTCATACTGGAAAAATGGTATCATCAACATAATCATTTATCAGTGTCAATTTTTAACTGAATTTAAAAGAAGGAAGAGGTTCTCATTTCATCGGGATCTTTTTTTAAAGGTTATCATCATTTTGGTCTCACACTTATTAAATCAACGTTATGTCGTTATATCGTCTAATGCCTGACTAATCCACGAAATGGTAGAGTTAACTGGCTTAAATTTGATAAAAAAAGAAAAATTGACACCCAATGCCACAAACAAAAAGAGCAACCGCAACATTCGTAAACAGATTCCCGGAGTCAATTTCCAAATTGTACGACAACCATAAAGTCAACCCTCCTTAATCCAATCACACCCCACGCTTGTCAACGTTTTGTTTCCTCTTTTGCCTACCCCGCTACTTTAAAATGATCCGTCTTATTGTAATACTCAAACCGGCCCACAATGAACCGATTTAAGTAACACAAGCCAGTTTGGGTCACGATAAAATGGTTTGTGGAGTACAAAGGAACGCTTCACTCAAAACACAATACAGCGACAAGTAATGGTTGGAAACAAAACACGTGCGATATTGAACCCTTTCAGCTCGAGATAAAACTATATTTCGAGCTAATGCTGCAATATGTGATGAGTATGTCGCGGGATCTGTACTGAGGAGAGAGAAAATTGTTTTAAAAAAGGAACGCAGAAAGAAAATAATCCATTTAGTCGCGTGGCGCAAATGCCTGGCCGTTAAGGGAGCGAACGAGATCAAAAAACATTCGTATTTCGAACACGGGCATCCTTTTATTACTGCGGAGTCAAAGCCAGGGGTCGGAAATTTTAAATGTACTTAAATTCAATTCCTATTTCCGTTTCTCGAATGTTTTTTCTTTTTAATTTCCATTCGTGTCCATGGCATGCTTGTTCGTGGCCATTCATAGTTAACGTGGGTGATCTTTTGTGTGAGCTCTCTGTGAAATTGGAGTGGCCAATGTTTTTCCCTTTTTGCGAAATCAAAATTTCCCTACCCATCTATCTCAGTGTTTGCCTGCTGACTCATAAAACGCTCAATTGTAGCAATATATTGAAAACTACGTTCAGTGTTTACTCCCTAAAGCGCGTTCATTAAAAATCAATGGCACAGGGTTAAATCTCAGTATAACTGCTATTTAAAATCTCGTCGCGATTCGCGACACAAGCATTGATTTTTTTTTGTCGATTTAAAGGAATATATATTAAAAGATTATATTTGAAAGAAAATTTGCCGCCCCTGAATGATTTTTGCCGCCCCCATATTATTTAAAATATATTTTTTATTCATTAATTATTCACTTTCTTGTTTTATTTTTTCATAGCCCAATTTACATTAAAATTTAAATAAAAATAATAAATTTTAATTTATTTTATTTTTGTTTAAAAATCGAGTGGCTTGCGCCCCGCCCCCTCTTGATGTGCCGCCCGGGGCCATGGCTCCCCCCCCCTCCCTCCCACGCTACGCCACTGAGCAAGTATAATTGTTTAAAAAATTGGTATCGATTTGTATAATTCATTAGGGTAAATCTGAAACAATTTTTCTCTTTTACATTATTCTACCTTCTCTTATACCTTTCTCTTTCTTCTGTTCAGATCAAAAGAATCACCCAAAATAAACAGCAGCAATCAAAAGTCAAAGTGTACTAAGAAGCCAAACACGCGGCAAGGAACGGACAGTGCAATAATCTTGAAAGGGCAAGAATCCAATTCAGTAAATCCTGTACAAATTTCTCTGGCTGCGGTTTAAACGCGATATGTCACGTCACATCACGGCACGTCACGGCCCCTCGCCATTCAAGCGGCCCGTGACACACATTCTAATAGTTTTATTGAGAAAATTCTGGAGAACCCCAGAAGATGGCTCAGAACAACCAATTGCAATTAGAATAAAAAAATAAAAATTTATTATTTAGACTCAGTTTCACAACACGTTCTATTTATATTATGTAACCGGGTTTGAAATATCGGTAAGTATTATAAAACTAATCGTGAGTACGTTGCATTCGAAATGTGTGCAACGGAAAAGAAAAATACCATAAAAATATCTGCACTTAGCCTTGTTCCAACATATTTTCGTTAGACTGATTTTGAATTTTGTGAGCATCATACATTTAAACAGAATGCAGAGTCTGAGTTGACCCCGGCTAATCTATCGGAAACCATTGAAAAAACATCACTTAAGGAATGCGCCCCAGTGGTCGCGATTTTCAATCGGACGTCGCGACCGCGCGGTACATTACCCCCGGTCAAGATGGTCAGGGGAATCGTAAATCGTGTGTAACTCGATAGCTGGAGAAATGAAGGGAGGTTGAAGGATACGGAAAATTGGCTTAACATGAAAAATTACTCTTTAGTGGCGCTGTAAATATGTCGCATTTTTTATCTGGAAATCTCTTAATTTGACCGATTAACATCAATGCATCAATGACGCGTTGCCGGCCAAGAACAGAGGACGGCTTGTTTACTACCGGCTTCTAACTCTTTTTTGAGTAATTTATCTGTCGATAAAAGAATAGACAATGTATCTTTTTAACCGACTTCAAAAAAGGAGGAAGTATTCAATTCGACTGTATTTTTTTAAGTTTGTTACCTCAGAACATTCGACTGGGTGAACCGATTTTGATGATCCTTTTTTTAATTGAAAGCTGGTGCTTTTCATGTAATCCCACCGAAATTTGAGCTAGATCTGACGAATCGTTTTTGAGTTATTTTGAAGTCGGTTATTTTTTTCTTGGTAAATTTCAGATTATTATGTTACTAGCCAAACTTCAAATAAGCTGACAATCATAGCGATGGTAAGAGGTCACCATCGCCCATGTAATTAGTTACACCAAAGGCATCAACGATAAAAAAAATAATAGTAAAAAAACTAAAAACCACGCTTTTATAGAAAATCCAACTAAAAAATAGAAAATAAAATTGAATTAAGAATCGTGTAATTGCAAAAAAAGTGTGGGGTGCTTTTTAAGATATTATACTTCTACTCATTGACACCATCCCACGCTTTTATTAAAATTACACGATTCTTAATTCAAATTTATTTTGATGTGAAACATCTTTACGCGAGGGGTAAACCTGATTTTAGACTTGGTGATCGTGGCGACGCATTTCGATGTTTCACATCTGCCAGCCGTGACAGCCATGGCAGCTGTTCTTTTTAATTCTATTTTTTGGTTGCATTTTCTACAAAAGCGTGGGTTTAAGTTTTTGGATGTGAAACATCTTTACGCGAGGGGTAAACCTGATTTTAGACTTAGCGATCGTGGCGACGCATTTCGATGTTTCACATCTGTCAGCCATCCCATGACAGCGGTTATTGTATTTTATTTTTAGTTTTTTTAACTATTATTTATTTTTCATTTTTAGTTTGTTTTTTGAAATGAAATTTAGGTTTTTTCTTTCTTTGTTTGTTTTTTTAAATATTAAATTGTCATCAGTTCTCGATAGGTCTACGAAGTTTAAATGAAATCTTTGAAGTGTGTCGAAATCAAGTCCAAAGGAGTCGGTTACAATCATACATTTAAAGCTAATATAAAGCGCGTAAAAAAATTACATTACTTTATCCCCTCTATTACTAGCTTACATTGCGACTAAACGGAGCTAAAACATTTCAGGGTTGATTTTTCAAGGAGACAATTACTTTCATGCTGTTATCCGAACCCTAACCTGACTGGTTCGGGATTAGATATTGGCTAAGGCAGACATAATATGACAGATAAATGTATGCTCACAGATCACTTACATTACGTCTATCATAAAGCTCATTTATATCACATAAAATACAGCAATAAAAGATTATGGAAACTATTCCCTCCAAAACAAAAACAAGAGACAAATAAATCCCCAGCGAATTAACCAGTCGATTTATCCCACGCAATGTGTGATGCACGCTCCGTTTATTTATATCCTACGTGCAGAACAGGAAGCGGAAATGACGCGGCCATAGCCGGATGTCGCGACGCTAGCGCCACGGATCAACATACGGATTAGTTCACGTATCGATAAACTATCCCCTGATTCCCCTGTCAAAATATACCGTGTTGACTTTGGACGCTTCGCCCGTGTAATCCCCTGGTGTGTTTGCTGTCAATATTTTGATACACTAGTCACGCGGTGTTGAATTTTGAATCGGTTTAAACTGTATGAATGTTTGTTTGTGGCTTGTCTATGTTGCTTTGTAATCGTTGTGATCGTTACTTTATTTTTGTGGTAGAAATTTGGAAACAATATTACAATGTGGTAATAGCCTAGCCCGTATTATATTCTTTCTGCCTTTACTTAGTCAAAATGGAGCTCTTACAGTTTCTTCGTGTCCGTCCGTCACTAACTATCACAGAGGCTTCACTAGTTAACAAGTATAGTCGATCAACAATGGAACTCTACACTGCACGTGGCTTGACACGCAATTAATTGGTATTTCATCTAAATTTAGGTACAACTTTAACAAAAATAATCAAACAAACATGCTTATAACAAAGTCGTAACGTAACAGGTATTTTCCTTCAAAACTTGATCAAATGCGACGCTAAAATTAATTTATGCGCACAAAGTACAAAGCGGGACGAAAGAATTTCGAAACAAACAACAAAGACAGTCGGATGCAGGATATTATCGCGACCGCGAGTGAAATATTAGACGAGTAAAGTTTTACGCGCGAATTCCGCCATCTTGGAACACCACGACATTTGCGGGATGCCAGACGAACATTTGACAGAAAGAAGACGTCATACTTTACTTTGAGAGCACTCTGAGAAATTTGAGAGGATTAGATACCTACCTTACTATGCCTTGCATAATATTTTATTGTGGAATAAAATTGTACTTTACAAAAGAATATTTTCTCGTTAACATTTTTTCGATAGGTATATATGTCAGTAATATTTTGATGCTGAAACCAAAAAAGATGACGTTCACAGTGTTATGTGAATAGTAATTTAGCCAGTGTTGTGTGAATAGTAATTTAGCTGGATAACATCAATTCACACTAACACGAAATTGCCTATAAATTTATTAAGACGACACGACGAAAATGAGCAAATTGCTATTTGACTCTGTGTCCGCTATATTAAAAGACTGAAAGCATACTTTAATAAAAAATATATTCGCTTAATCCATAGACTATAGATTCTTGTATCAACATTGATTACACATATTTACTACTTCCAAGAGTTCACTTGATATGAAATGCCTCATTGTTCTATCTCTAAAATCCTCTGTTTTGAATACAAAGTTGTCAGAATCAACTTAGTCCTCATTTGAATCAAAATAGTAGTAATGATCCACCCAATATTATTACCTAGAGTAGGCAATTCAAAAGCTTTCAAGCACCACAATATTTTATAAGTGATTTTAGTGTATCAAATTTCGTCATCGCTAAGCAAATTAATCCCCAGTATCCATTTCGCGTGACTGGAGAAAATATGACTTTTTCTAAGCAAAGCATTAAATAAAACGTCACTAACCGTAATACTTCCAAGGTAAACAAATATTGAATATTAAGATGCGCCGCGAAACGGCCTCCTGTCGCGAAGATGAATCCATAGCTCGACGTGATACTACCTTCGTCTCCCACCCATACATATAAACCAACATACCCTTACACCCAACTGGATCAAAAAACTCTAAAACAAACGATAATGAACCTTAAATCCAGGACAAGAAGAATGTAGAGGGCATCACAATTATTTACCCAAGCGAAAATATTTTTTATTAAAGTATGCTTTCAGTATTTTAATATAGCGGACACAGAGTCAAATAGCAATTTGCACATTTTCGTCGTGTCGTCTTAATAAATTTATAGCCAATTTCGTGTTAGTGTGAATTGATGTTATCCAGCAAAATTACGCGTTTATTTTAAAATGTATCTCCGAAATTTTGCGTTATAGCTTCAGAACTTTATAAAATTTTAATATAACTATGGAAGGTGAGCGCAGAGAAAATGTTAGTGACTATAATGTAGTGTCTAATATAATGTAGTGTAATATAGTGTCTAGGGTCTGATAAAGAAGCCGGAAGGTGACTGCAACAAAAATTATTATTACTTTTTTAAACTATAGCTAATAATTACTTACCTTAAACAATAGTGCCACATAATTATTTTAATATTTATTTGTGGCAACGCAGGATGTCACTGGCGATAGTGACGATACACCATCTTTCTCACTACTCGTTTGAGGGATTTTTATGTTAAAAAAGGTATTGAAAATGGATCATTGTGTCACAACACAAACTTTGTGTCCCATGTTTACCTACATGGTTGATCCCAAACATCACTACAGCACATCGTTTGTCGAACCAAGTGCTTAATACCTCGTTAGGTGGGTCCTACAAAACGACACCATTCCATCACGCGGGGGTAAAAATACGCAATAATGGTCGGAGGCTGTCCCCTGACCCCTGCCGTCGTTTGCGAGAGCGGCTAATGAAGTCCGCATATTGGCAGGGCGCGACCGACGACTACAATGATATAGGATTGCCTGAAAGGCCCAAGAGTCTTTCTGTACCACTAGATATAACCCAGTCTGACAAAAATAAAGGCGTGATTAGATATAAAAGTGTAAATGATGTTTGTCAGAGGTTTTTCTGTTAGATAGTAACAAAATTCAAATTGCTCTGTCAAACAATAATAAATTTATAACCGTGTAAATAACATTTTACTTTCTAATATTAACCATATAAAAAAGCTACATTTTACAATTTTGGAAATAATATCCCCGAAAACGGTGTCCACTGTCCAGTGAACTTTTAATGAGTTCGGAGATCGATTCACTGCTAGGGCAAATTATTTGTTCGAAGGATCAAAGATATCGCCGACATTGACAATCAAAAGGAACAAGAATGCAAAACTACGTAAATTTGAACTCTTCTAGCAGCGTGATGGTCGGTGGCCCCTGGACATTGGTTAATTACGTGCGATAGTTGGAAGCTGCTCACGAGAGAATGATTGCTGTGGTAACGACGCTTCGGTCGCCTCGGGTCGTGCGCCTACGAAAACAGCGGAAGACTTTGTAATTAAGTCGAAATTATTCCCAAAAATGTCGAAATATTCAACTTCTTTTGTTTGAAGTAGAAAGATTAGAAGAATACGCAAATTTAAACACGCGTAGACGATTACGTTGCTTTTTCTTTTTAAATTGCAGGTTTTTATGCTACTTAGAAATATTGCAGCAAGACTGCCTTTATGAATACCATATCGTAGGGGCAGGGCCCACTAATGTAAATTAATTTTATTTATATTTTTACTCAATAAAATTTTCAAGTATGCTCTTTTTAAGTGTATTCGACCATAGTTAACAAAAAGAAAATAAAATTATATGGTTTTCTTCTACCTAGGTGTTAATTTGTTTAGCAAATCTCTGACGTAGTGGCCTCATTTCTTAAGCACGTAGCCGGTAATGTCATTCGGTGAACTGCAAGTTACAAACACAACACTAGTTTATGAAGACATTTTACTGTTCTCAACATACGTACAATAGTAGTAGAAATAAGAATATGAAGTGAACATGGAACTCATTTTTTAAAAAACTAAATTAAATGAGTAAACATTTATTTAGCTCGCGCGTTTTGCTTCTTGCGACCTGTTACTTGTTCATACAATATTCGTCATTGATCTTTTCGATCATTGGAACTTTGACAAACAATATTCATACTTTATTTAATTCAAATCACTTACAGATTCCATGTTTCGGGGGATTAAAGTGCTATTTTATTCCCTGTTTACAATACAAGTAATAAACTCTCTTTTCGAATAGATGCTATAAAAATGAATTATTTTTTACTTGTCCTAACATTTTTACAATTTTTTTTCTAACCTGATAAACCTTAATAGTTTTACCTTAACCTTTACCTTAACCTTAATAGTTAAACCTTAGTAGTTTACTATCCAATATTAATAAAAAAATATTAGATAATGTAATTATACGATATATAAGTAGTCCTTTATTGTATCGAGTTTGACATCCAATTACGGAGAACCGTTAATCAGCCCAGCGTGTTTGAAATACTCCATTTATTCGACAGCTGCGACTCAACTCCTTCGTTACATTACACGGACATCAATCTACGAGGTTCATTATACGATCGGGGAACCCCCGGGCAGGTAACCCTCCCCAAACTGTTACCAGTGACAAACTCGTAAACATTAGTCACGACGGACCGTCCGGCACTGCAATCCAACATTGTGACTAACCAATATACTTTGACCCTCCAAACTGAAGAACAGATGGAGAATTTCGAGGGTCAAGTGTAAATGGTAGAGTATTACTTATTGACGAACCGAAACGTTGCCGATCCCGTTCTAAATTTAAAGTAATAATTTATGGACAGTTCTCGTGCGACGTTTTTAATTAATTGTTACAGCGGACATTTAAAAAAACTTGAGAGGTGTCAAGGGACACCCGGATGGAACGAAGTTCCTTGCAGTCAGTACTAGGATAGCAAAAACATGCAGCAAATGTGCCAAAACAAATCTAAGGTATTAAATTTCATATCGGCTTTGTTCTCCTAGTAGCAATTGCTACTCAATACTCAATACAATATAATACCTTCGATTTGTTTTGGCACACACGCTTGCATGTTTTTGCTATCCTAGTACTCTGGCTTGCTTTCTATGTAAAAAAAACTACGACGGCAAAAAGTGTCGTTACCAAATTTTCCGCCTAGCCCCCTTTCGCAACGCGCGCTAAGGAACTTCGTTCCAATACCAGCGCTTAAAACTTAACCATTGTAAAATACAACAAACAATAATGTTAATAAGGTCTGGTTCTTGAGTATGTTGACGCATTGTCTTGCTGTACCAATCACCAATACGGTATCACTAAGGGACGAGCGCAACTTCTTTTGCATAGATGTTAAATTAACTAAATTACATTTAAGTAAATAACATCATAATTAATTTAAAATTAAAACTTTAAAAAGCAGCATTTTTAGAAGCACGTGACTTGTTGTGCACTCGAATCGACACGGGAAGAGAACCGGTGTGTTCAAAGAGTATAATTTGACGATAGAAGTGATGAAAATGTCGATTAAAAAATAAAACATAATAATATGTACCTACTAATAGGAAAACTGAAACTGAAACAGGAAAAACTTAACCTTTAAGTACACGCGTTATTTAAGGTAACGTTCGATGATCGATCACGCGTGGGGTCCAGCAGTATCCCCATAAAAGTTTTGCATGTATTTTCAATATTTTTAAAAATGACTTAAATTTCAATTCAAATTACAAGAAAATACATAATGATGTTTACGAAAAGTATTTAATATCTGTAAAACAACCAGTCTTTAAATATTAAAAATATTTTACAAAATAGCATCTCACCTAAAGGCATCTTTCCAAAGGCACTTAACTAATTTGGTGAGATTTAACAAAATAGTCGACCTCTGACTAAATTGACATTATTTTCTAATAATATAGAAATCAAAAGCATGTAACTAGAAGAAAAATAAACAACAATCTTAATAATAACAAAATTGACAGTGCCTCAACATTGCTGTACTACGTTACAAATTATTCTTTGGGTTGGCATGGTAAATTATGGTTATTCGTTATGAGAGTCACTAAAATCCTGTAGAATTTGTGCTATGGCGTAATCTTATAGTCGGCGACTCATTTTCGGTTTTATTCAACGCTAATCATGAAAAAGAAGCAAATCCAAACTTAAGTAATTTGAAAATATTTGCTACGTAACATCACGGGCGGGGTCTCCAGGTATCCCCACATGGGTAAAATATGTACTTACCTTAGCTGAAGAGCGACCTACGTCCACTTGTCAAGAGCCTATACAGCGCCATGAGATTAGCCGAAAGCACGCGATCGTAGCTTGTCAATATAAAAAAATACAGTCAGAAAATAGCGCGTGGGGTCCGCTTAGACCCCGCCCGTGATGTTAAGGGTTAAGTAAAAAGCCAACATCACGCGGTGTTCCCAGGCGGTCACCCATCCAAGTACTGACCGCGCCCGACGTTGCTTAACTTCGGTGATCGGACGAGAACCGGTGTGTTCAACGTGTTAAGGACGTTGGCAACAGTACAATCATTTACTAGATATTGAATTGAGTCCTTTTGCTTATAGACCAACAGATGGCGCTGTACAGAATCGTGAATCACGCTGTTGAGATTTCTAGACACTCGTATAAGACCAGGGTGTTGATACATTTACATATTAAACACTTTTTTCTACTACGTTACATTACTAATTTACTATAACTATTTTTGTGAAGGCGTTCTTACTAACGGCCTTATAATACCGATAACGATAATTACTTTACTTAAGATACAAGATTGAAGACACTTGATTTGAAACTTTAATACCGCATTTACACGCGCGCGCGAGCCACGAGACAATCCGCGAGACGCGCGAATACGCGCGCGTGTGTGAACAGGGCGCTCGCGGACCAGACCGCGGCGCGGCTCGCGCTCGCAGGGCTCGCGTCGGCGTCGGGAGCGGTTTTATAGGCGCGCGTCAAAGGGGCTCGCGCGAGCGCTCGCATGGTGTTCACACGCGCGTAGGGGGCGTGGCTTACGGACGCGCCACGAGACGGTCTGCGACACGCGCGTGTAAATGAGCGGTAAAGGTTTTTATTTTAACATAATTGGCTATTATTAGACAATTTTTGGAAAAATATTTTAAAATTTTCGTAGTTTTATTTTATACCTCTTACAATATTTATTTTTCTCATAAAAGTGTTATAAAGTAGGAAAAAAATAACTTTTACTCCATTAATTTTAAATTCGCGCGAAAATAGTCCGCCAGCCATCTGTCACTTGCTGGCTGTGACGTCATATTTCAATTAACAAAAGTTTACGCTCTAACTCTGAAGATATTTTAAGTGAAAAACTTACACCTTTTTCACTGGAATTGTGAAAATGACAAGCTACAAGACGTGTGCAGTGCGTATGTGTAGAAGTACTACAATTAAATGCCCTCAACGTCGAAAGCAGTGGTTACAATTAGCACGTCGAGACCCAGAGTTAACATCTGTTATATCAGCATTGAACTAGTATTACTAGCGTATAGAACAGACACCGCGAACATTGGGTTCGGGGGTGTGCATTGCAGCCGGCCGGCTGCATTTCATTCTGTCACTCGGCTGTCACTCGGCTAGGGTTACGCAAAATTTCAAAAGTATCGATACTTTACTCGATACCAGTATCGTAACAAAAGTATCGATACCAAAATAGTATCGGAACAAAAGTATCGATACCTGAAGGTATCGAGTACTTTTTAATACAATTATAAAAAACCTGAATGGAATGTTGTTTGTACTGCAAGGTTTCGCAAAAAAATCTAGCAGGAACGTGTCTCACAAAATAGTCACTAATATCCAATCTATTTAAATAAAAAACAAAAAAAAATGTACGGATGTCCTTTATATAAATTTAAACCATCCAACCGATATGCCTCAAAATGGTTTCATTTGAAAGGCAATAATCCCAAAGCAATAAAACAATGCAAGAAGCACATTCAGTCCATTGATAAAGTCGATTTTCTACTTTTCCATACAACAATTTGAAGATATACATGTAACGATGGCGCATTAACGTCAACGTCAACACACAAACACTGATGTATCATATTTATTTGAAAATTTAGCGTAGTGGACACACCGAATATAAACTAGTAGATAAATATCATGGAGGATTGAGTAGAAGGCCATCTCTGTGAATTTACTCTCTCCTTACATCTTTGTAAAAATTACGGGTAGCGCTGCGGTGCGGTCTACAACAGCTATGTTCGAATATCTACTTATCAGACACTAGCGCCATTCATTATGGGGGCATAACTCAGCAAAATTCACTCCGTCTACAACAGCCATGTTCATATATCTATTTTTCACACACTAGCGCCATTCTAAAATGGCCATTATTGGAACTTTCATTTGCAGTAAACAGCTGGACATTTTTTCAACTTTCCCCTCATATGAGATGGCCCTCCTTCTACCTTTCTACCTGTGTATGTCAGAGAAGTACTTTCTTATAACTAAGGAATTGAAAACTGCTGTGCAAATAATGTAATAATACTTTTAAGGGCTACAATTTTATTATCAGAAAACTGAATAAGTAAAATAGTTTAAAAGACAAAAAAACACTACAAGGATTATTCAACCCATGAAGGTTACTCGTAAAAAACTCCTAATATATTTAATGTTTTTGAGGTATCGATACTTCTATAAAGTATCGATACCTCAAAAGTATCGGAACAAAAGTATCGATACCAAAAGTACTTGGTATCGAAACAAAAGTATCGATACCTTGAGGTATCGATACTTTTTGCGTAACCCTACACTCGACTGCGCTCATGGCGGCCGCATGCCAAAATTGTTTATGAAAAAACTGAAAAAATGCCGTCGTGCATAATAAGAACGTATCACAATTGCACGACAAAAACAAAAAAGATAATGGTATCACTTATCATCGGTAAGAAAACAAAATATTAATTTAAATCAACTAAAACGAATTTAATTAAATGATTGTGCAATGTTCCCGCCATTTTGAATGAAAAAATCATAAGGAGCGTTTGAACTTGGCAAGCCAACTAGCGTATTAATGGAATATATAAACTTGCTTATGTTGCCGTCTTGGTTCGGCAAGTGTCATATACAAAGTTACTCTATGGCAAGTGTGCAAACGAGGCTTCTAATTTGAAAAGAGAACGGAGGGCAAGCCGGCGGTGGAACACACATTTTGTTTGAGATGTCTCCTCTATGTATGTATCTCAATGTATATCAGCAATATTCTTTTGTGAGGACCACTTTGATGTAAGTATTTAGAAGAAATCAACTTAGCCTCTGATTTACTAAAAAACAAATTAAACCTAACCTAATATTGTTCATAAACATAACCTATGCGTAATTTAAAATCATTAGTAATATGGTGTCGTTAAGGGGGCGTTGAGGAAAAACATAGAAAAAAATCCCCCTGTGACCACTTAGCAAGACTGACCAATTTTACTTTATTAATTTCAGTACTTACAAGGAGGTTTTTGCATTCCGAAACTCGGTAGAGCAAAAGTCAGGGTTACACGCAAAGAAATTTGCGACCATAAATGAATCAACTTGAGGCAAATTCGCACTGTCAGCTTTTATATAACCTGACTCCATTTTACAAAACCTCTCAAAAGCACAAATCAAAATATATCTTATTAATTTTCTCAGTAAATTGCACAGTATACACGATATAGTTAGTAGTACACGACGCTTTATTTATTGAAGTGTGTCGTCATAACATGCTCAATCATGGCCGCCCGCATTTCGGTTCTCGTATCCACAGGTAAAAAAACTCAAATCTATTTTTCAAAAGTAAAAATATTTACAATTTATTTTCATGCAAGAAACGATGATGGCTGAACATCCCATGACCACTTCGGACGTCGTTGTGGATTCTCGACAACATGAGGGGAGGTCTTCGCCAAAATCAGGTGCAGTGAAGGCTGTGAATGCACCCCGGAAGACACGACGACGTTAATCAATAATAGTTGACAAATTATTTACTGCTATCTCGATAATGTAATTTGTCATAGAACGCCTCTTCTAATTTGTCGCATTGTAGCACGCTTTTATATTATAATTTGTTGTAGGTAGGTATGTGAACTTTTAAGTGACGTAACACCTTTTTTTCTAAGTACAATTACGTTAAACGTTCTTATTCTTAATGTTAAAGTTTTATACTTGTAATAATATTTCATTTTGTAAAACCG
This sequence comes from Thymelicus acteon, assembly GCA_951805285.1. Classification (NCBI taxonomy): domain Eukaryota; kingdom Metazoa; phylum Arthropoda; class Insecta; order Lepidoptera; family Hesperiidae; genus Thymelicus; species Thymelicus acteon. The sequence goes on along the minus strand of OX638229.1, from coordinate 5,206,440 downwards.
ACACAACACAACTTGTAACTTTGATTTATTTGACATCACTTGTCAACGTTCATGTCGTGCATGTGATTATGACATTGACATTTAAGTCATCTGTCAACAACGTTATTGTAATGCGTTCCATTTTACCCATGTATTATTTTTTTACTTATTGTAATTTATTACTCTTGGGTACACGATGTCTTTTTTTTAAGTATTTTTTTTTTTTGTATTTCTTTTCCATCACACTGGGCAGTGGGGAGTGCGGTGGCCTTTAATGCATTTTGATTTAATTTATATACTTATAGGTATTCTTTTATTGTAATTATTTTTGAAAAATTATTAAAAGTATTTTTATAATTATATTATTATATATATAGTATATATATTTAACATTGATAAATATGGATAATGACAACAATCTTGACGACAATTTTTTCTCTTGCTCTTCTTCCACTTGTAGCTTTGACAATGCGGCTAGTGAATTATCACCTCCTATACTTTTGCAAGACCAAATTGCTGCCGTTTTTTCAAGTTACCGTAACAATTTTAATGTTGCCCACATCAACGCACAGAGTGTTCCTGCACATTATTCCGATCTTCTGGCTTCTTTTAGTACGACACATCTTGATGCTCTACTGATTTCGGAATCCTTCCTTAAACCTTCTCTTCTTTCTGCCCAGTTCTCATTACCAGGATATGTACTTGTCCGCAACGATAGGACAGGAAAAGGTGGTGGAGGTGTATGTTTTTACTTGCGAGCTAACTTACCATATAAGGTGGTTAGAACTTCTCCATCGCTTTACACCGAATCCGCCGAATTCTTGTTTGTCGAAGTCATCGTTAGCAACCGTAAAGTCTTACTTGGTGTTTTTTATAGTCCTAACCTAAATATTGATTATTTTGACAATTTCGACGACCTGTTATCTGAATTGTGCCCCATTTACGATCATGTCATCATAATGGGTGACTTTAATACCTGCTTAGTGAAAAATGATTCTCGATCAACAAAACTAAATTCTCTTGTAGAATCCTTCAATTTGCACATACTCCCTCTTTCTCCCACTCATCACTTCCCTAATTGTTTAATTCCTATCATGATCTTGTTTATTTATCCTATCGCATTCGTTCGCCGAAGCAAAAGCAATATGTTTCTCTCCGTAGCTTTAGGGGCATTGACCTGGAAGCGTTGGGGCGTGATGCTGACGCTATTAACTGGATGCAAGTTGTGAATAGTGACGACATCGATAGCAAGGTGTGTATCCTCAATGACAGTGTTATAAATTTATTTAACCATCATGCACCTATTAAACGTATTAGAGTCAAACATACACCGGCGCCCTGGCTTACACCTCTAATAAAAGAGTTTATGGGCCGGAGGGATAGAGCCAAAAGAAAATACAAACGATCTCCTACGGACAAAAACTTAGCTCACTTTAAATATCTTCGCAACCGTTGCAATCGTATGTGTAGAGATGCTAAGAGACGCTATTTCCATAATTCCCTTGTCAACCGTAGCACCGCTGAGATTTGGAGGTTCCTCAAGTCTGTGGGGATAGGCAAGTCATCGGAGTTTGTTAGTGGTACGGTAGATCCCAATGATTTAAGTCAACATTTTTCCAAATCACCCATATTATTGGACTACCTCACCAAAAACAAGACTCTTGAAGCCCTATCAGATATGCCGAATCCAAATTGTCAGCCATTTGATCTCACTGTTGTTACGGAAGAGGACGTAAAGAAATCTATTAAATCCATTTCTTCGGCCGCGGTCGGATATGATGGACTGAACCCGCTAATGATCCAATTAATTCTTCCAAAGATCCTTCCCGCTATTACTCATATTTTTAACTTTTCCCTAACATCAGGTACTTTTCCCTCGTCTTGGAAGTTAGCCCACCTCATTCCCTTGCCTAAAGTTAGTAATCCTACTTCCGTATCGGAATACCGCCCCATATCTATCCTACCATTCCTCTCCAAAGCTCTCGAGCACATAGTCCACCAACAGCTTTCCTTGTTCCTTCGTTCCAATAGTCTCTTTAATCCATTACAATCTGGTTTCCGACCCGGTCATAGCACTGTTACTGCATTGCTGAAAATCACTGAGGACATTCGATTTGCCATCGAGAACAAGCAGCTTACCATGATGGTCCTGCTGGATTTCAGCAATGCCTTCACATCAGTGGACTTCGACATACTTATTGGTATTCTAAAGTCCCTTAACGTCTCGCCTTCTGCCATTAAGTGGGTCAATTCCTATCTTCGAGGTCGCTCGCAGTGAATTCACCATAACGGGGTAATCTCTGAGTGGTGTGATCTTTCTGCTGGTGTGCCTCAGGGTGGCGTTCTCTCTCCGTTACTTTTCTCCATTTTTATTAACTCTGTCACTAAATTTATTGGTTCCAGCTTCCATCTCTATGCAGACGATTTGCAACTATACCGCCATTTTGCTGTGACGGATATTGATGAAGCAATAAAACAGATGAATTGCGATCTTAGTGAAATTAGTAAATGGGCTAAATCATTTGGACTTATGATTAATCCGAGGAAATCGCAAGCAATCTTGATTGGTTCCAAACATACTCGTAATGTCTTGGATTTTTCTAAACTTCCAACTCTGCTTCTGGATAACACGCCGATACAGTATGCTGATACGGTTAAGAACCTTGGCTTAACGCTAGATGCCAACCTGTCTTGGAGGGCACACATTGGGGAGGTGAGCCGTAAAGTATTTTATACGATGCACTCACTTCGACGCTTTCAAAGTTTTCTGCCTCTTAAGACTAAAATCTCCCTGTGTCACTCTCTCGTCCTTCCGATCATAGATTACGCCGATGTTTGTTACTTAGATGCCACAGAGGAGCTATTAAATAAACTTGAGCGCTTGCAAAACTTGTGTATAAGGTTTGTTTTTGGTTTACGAAAATTTGATCGTGTATCGCAATTTCGCAAGGATCTCAAGTGGCTCCCAATCCGCTTTCGCAGGAATACTCGTATCCTTTGCCTCCTATTTAAGATCCTCAAAAACCCTTCCACTCCTTCGTACCTCCGCAATCGTTTTTCCTATGCCCGAACATCTAATGCACCTTGTAGGACGCACATTAGGTCGCTCTTACATTTTCCTCGCCATAATAGTTCATCCTACTCCCATTCCTTTTCGGTACACGCGGTTAGGTTGTGGAATTCACTACCACCTAGTATCCGTCAATGTCAAACAATTTACTCATTTAAAAAAAGAGTAAAAGAACACTATTTTTCTTTATGTGAATAAGTCCTGTCAATTTATGGTTATTATCTAATATCTAACTATAGTTTGTCCAAATATTTAATAATGTATGTATTTATAAAATTTATATTTATAAAATGTGTATGTATTAGTGTATATATAATTTGTATGTATGTATGTATGTATGTATGTATATATGTATGTATGTTATTATTGAATATATTAATATGTAGGTATCTTACATATTATTTATATAAACAAGTGCACGCTAAATTAATTTTATATCACTTTTCCATTCCTAGGTGTGCTGGAAGAGATTTCTTTTAGAAATAAGCATAGCCTATGTACAAAATTTCTTTTTATAACTTTTTGTAACCAATTTTATACGTGTACATAAACTATTAAATAAAAAAAAAAAAAAAGAAACGTATTGTATAATTATTGTTAACCATTAAGCAACCATATTTAACACATTTCATATTTTACCGTAACAACTGTCAAATAGCCAATTATTATCTAACGAGTAACCCCCCTGGCGCCCTCGCTTTGCTTCGGTTTTCTTATTTTTTACACCTTGGGTTACATTATTGGAGTTTTATTAAGGATCCCATTTTTTTAACATAATATAGCCTAGCCTATGTCACCCGGGGATAGTGTAGCTTCCCAACAGTGAAAGAATTTTTCAAATCGGTTCAGTAGTTTCGGAGCATGGTATGGACGTTGGCGACAAATCGAATGAAATTGTCGTATAAAATATTATAAAGTAAAAAAAAATATGCAAATAACAAATCAAATCCAAAATCGAAATGAAACCCAATGGATTCTATTTGGCGGTCACCCTTATTTAAAAACCGTGATGACAGTTTGACAGTTATTCCAATATCAAAATTTCTTAGGATTCAGAAGCATTAAAACCTTTGAAACTCCCAAGTCCACACAAGTCGGGGGCGTGTTATCGAATTACGATTTACGATGCTGACGGCTATCTTCGAAGCTCGTGTCGCGAGAGTTTTTATCTGTCGCGTAAAGTATTGTTCCGCAAAATATGCCCGGCTCGTGTGACTCGCGTCCAACGCTCGATTTATGTCGAAATGCCATGTCGTTGAGGAATATTCTTTAACGCTCGAGTATTTTCTTCATTATGAAAGGCATAAGTACAGGTAACTTATCTCATTTGGATATTTAAGTGTTTAGAAGACTTCCAGTTGTGAAAATATGGCGGGATTTGTGTTATTTATAATTTATTATTAGATAATTTTCGCCTCAACTCTTTGACGTGATTCTTTAATAAGGAACGATTAAAGTAACCGTTCGAAACACGTCTTGATGTTCCGTTTTCAAATCGTAGATGCATTTCGCGGCACCAATCCACACGGTCTTCTCGCATCATCATTAATTTCAGTAGTCCACACATTTTCTGCAGTTGCTGCCGTTTGTGGGCGACCACTTCTATGGTCATCTTCGAGGTTTGTTTTACCCCTTTTAAATTCACTGAACCATCTAAAAACTGTTGCTCGAGATGGTGCTCCCCTAACGCTGATTGTAATCGTTGAAGGCTAAGTTTTTCAGTTAAACCAAATTTAAAATCATAAAATATCATAGCACGCAAATGTTCGCGGTTAAGCTCCATCGTTGCGAAGAAAAACGCGAGAACCGTCGTAGTTAAATGACTGGAACATATTTTTTTAACCAGCCACCTGACTATGTGCGTTCTATATTTAAATAAAGCTTTTTAAAAATATATAATACAGATGCGTTCCATTTTTAGATTACGAGCATCTCAAAACTTATCGACCTACCTACCTTATATACCTACGTATAATTAATATTTTTCTTTAAGCCCTTTATGACCATGGAACCTTGGTAGCCTTTGTATCATCGGAAGCTATTGAATTCCGAGGCATGGTTTGTCACTATACTAAATTTATAACAGATTGTAACGAATTAAAGACCATCTACACCGCCTAAGCATAAACACCATTAACTGCTGTAAAATAATCATCATATTATTATCTAAAACGCTAGATAAACAACCCTCGAAGCGCGAAGACGGTAACAAAAGACGGTACAACATAAGAAAGATCTAAAGAGAATGCGATCGCGCGCATCTATCAAGCTAATCTACGGGGACGGAGGCGCATAAATCGATGCGCGGGCGCCGCGTAAAGCACTCGGTGTCCTACAAGGATGGCCACTCAGCGGAGATAGCACGACAACCCGCTTATCTCGGCCGGTGACAAATACTACCTCGGTGCAATGTCGGGTTAGGTTCTTACGTACCGAGTCTTGCTAATACAGTAAATTAAATTCTAATTTGTGTGCTACAAGGATGCCCACTCAGTGATAATGCGGCTGTTTGAGATTTCGATCCTATATGTCGTGCTTTGGAAATGCGCACGTATTGGTGATATGGTCAGGAATGGATTTTGATTTTTGGTTATGATAAGTACTTTTTTATAATATTTATGTAGCAAAAAAAACACAAATGATTTACAATGTCAATTCTATTATCATAGATCCAATCATCTAATCAAAATTTTTAAAGATACGCATTTATTATATACTATAACTAGGTGATGCTCGCGACTTCATCCGCAGAAATATAAGACCTACAAATATTTCCCGTATTGGTAGTCAGTTATAAATCCCTAGCAGTTATAGCCTAGCGGTTAGAACGTTGGTCTCCCGAACGCAGCGGTCCGAGTTCAAATACTGGCACGCATGGGACACGTCTTATGGGTTGCTGCTTTGCTTTGCTTTTATAACTCCCTATCCCATTAGTTAATGAAATTTTAAAAATCCTTTCTTAATTTTCTCTAAGTTCCCTACATGTATTTAATACTTCTAGGTCCACTGGTTAAGGCTATGCATTGTATGTTCACTGTTACTAGTTAGCGTTTAATTAATTAAGTACAAAATGTTGGCCAATATAAGGCATGCCCAACTCAGAGTCTCTGGTTACTTAAATCGCTATTTAGTACAGAATTTGTATGGTGATTCTTTACCGCTCATTTACACGCGCGTGTCGCGGACCGTCTCGTGGCGCGTCCGTAAGCCACGCCCCCTACGCGGGTGTGAACACCGCGCGAGCGCTCGCGCGAGCCCCTTTGGCGCGCGCCTACAAAACCGCTCCCGACGCGAGCCCGCGAGCCACGAGACTTGCCGTGGTCTGGTCCGCGAGCGCCCTGTTCACACGCGCGCGTATGCGCGCGTCTCGCGGATTGTCTCGTGGCTCGCGCGCGCGTGTAAATGGGGTATTAGAGTTCATAATATAATAAACTCTGCATTATAAGCAGGCGATTCTGTCTTGACCAGTTTTTCTCGCCGAACGGAAACAAAGCGTCGTAATTAGTCAAAAGGGAGGTGCGGCAACTCCTAACAAGTTATTTGGCGCTGCCATTTCCTGGCCGTGTTTATTATCCCCGCTGTCCCCAACTAATTTATTGGGCCCTTAGCGCCCTTTGCCCTTAGATGAATCACCTAATTTAACATTAAGGTGCCCTGCATTACCTTCGACCGAAGATGGACAATCGTAAGCTTGTTTATTGCCAAAACTTTCAGGGAAGATGGCTTTTGTTTGTTCTATGTCATTATGGGAAATTACAATTTTTCTTTACTTCTTAACAATGATATTGTATTTGCTTCTTATAGTACATCTTACTTTATTAAGTTAAAACCATAAAGTAACTAAATATTACAACACGTTGTAGAAATAATATTTCATTTAATATTTTTGTTTTGGAAATGCATAGATACTGAGACGACATGTCAAACTGAAAAAAAAACAAGCTTCAAACATTGAAGTATTATTACTAGCGTATAGAAAAGACACCGCGAACACAATGTATGTTCCAATGAATTGGCGCCCCGCGCGGCTTCAATGTCTAATGGATTCGTTCGATTTTGAAAGGAGAACAGGGGCTCAATTTTGAAAATAGAACCTCCCGGCGGGGACACACATTTTGTTTGAGATGTCTTCTCTATGTATTTACCTCAATGGCTTCAAATCAGAAACTTTTGAAAAACTTAATGTTTTCTCTGTGTGGGAGGCTGATAGCATGCAAGTTCAGGTACATGCACAGGTATGATTACAAAGGTTATTCACAGAGATTTCTTCTTACTTTAAGGGAGGCCATACACGATCAAGAGTACTTGATCAAGTCTGCAGTTTGACTTGTCTTTGTAGTTTGACTTGACGTTCCATTCAGTGGGCAGTGGCCTCCATTTCATAAGAGCTAACTGACGCTGCGCAGACTTACACCAGTGTTTCGCTCTCCAAACTCCTTGATGGACCTCTGTATCTCTCCACTACCCTTTTTCGATACTATCACACATATTCGATACTATGTCACATACGAATAAGTATTGATATTTAACGATAAATTAGCACAATTGGACTCGATAAATAATAAATGAGGGCTCGCCAAAACAAAGCAAGAACTGATAAAACGACAATTTGGAATTAGCAAGCTCGCGCGCCTGCCATGCTAACTTCACGAGAACGAGAGAACGACTGTCCATAGACAACAAACTAAAGACTAGTAATATTTTTATATTATAACCATTGACAAACGTGAACACTTATACCCCATTTACACGCGCGCGCGAGCCACGAGACAATCCGCGAGACGCGCGCATACGCGCGCGTGTGAACAGCGCGCTCGCGGACCAGACCGCGGCGCGTCTCGCGCTCGCAGGGCTCGCGTCGGGAGCGGTTTTGTATGCGCGCGCCAAAGGGGCTCGCGCGAGCGCTCGCGTGGTGTTCACACGCGCGTAGGGGGCGTGGCTTACTGACGCGCCACGAGACGGTCCGTGACACGCGCGTGTAAATAAGCGGTTAAAAAAGGAACTCAACGTCAATTAATATCCCTACTCGAAAGAGTTCAAATCAATACACAGTAATAATAAATTACTCCGAATACCTAAGTATAATTTTTAATTTACCTCTCAGAACACATTATTCAAATTCTACAAAACATTTCATGCTTAATCGAAAAATTGCAACAAAAAAAGAATATGTAAACTGTGTCACGCAGATAAAAAACGCGCCTAATTCAAAAAAGGAACACGAACCAAATGAACCATCGACAAGAGTATAATTTTGTCACCGACCCGAAATAAATATTACGTTTATTTATGACCAAGGCGAGGTAGAGGGCATGTAATTACTTGGAAGGACATTTGGCGCCCTGCGGCGGAAACAGGAAAGGATTGCTTTCGTGTGGGCACTTGGGCCGGTTAGACATGGACATGTACCAAATAATATACATTTTTAATTTTAGTTCGAATGTATCATTATAAAATGATTATAGGTATACTGTGGGTAACCTATGGCAATAACTAGATTCGAGAAATAAGTAGGTAGGTGTTACACTATTTTTATAAAAAAATTAAGGTAGATTACAAAACTCGCACACTAATAAAATGTAACGTTGACTATATTAAATACTTCAACCGTTGTGGACAGATACAGAGTAAAATTTATACGTATAATCGAAAACTGATAAAAAATACAGTTGCATAACTATGAAGTTAGACCGAGAATGGAACCCGTGAACTTGTTCGACTATCATGTTGACTGCAGCACTCAGCACTGTAGGATTCAAGATTACAACTTTCAATTCCATTACAAACATCTCTAAAAACACACGAATTCAATAAAAAATGTAGGCACTAAAAAGTTATCCACGAAAATCGTCAATTCCATAAAATTTTTCCACCATTTTCCCATGATCTTTTCCCGTACAGGCGTTACGGCCAATAAAACGGCACGACTAAATGTAAATCTCATAAAGCACTAAGTTGCGGTCGGTGTGGCCATTACAAAAAATAAAGTGTCCCATCAAAGGGCAACTGGAGTTTGGGGCACATTTGTAATTCTGGAGCGATGGAACGATGGAACGAGTCCCCGGTGGGCGCGTTTGTGTTTTATTGATATTTTAGCGATGGAATGATTTTCGTAGCGACTGTACGGCCCTCGCGGGGCACCGTTACTATTGATGGGCGGTTGCGGTGACGGATTTGGATGTGATATATTTTAATGTAATGAAGTGCAAGTTACTTTAAATTTAAAACATATATTAAAAGCATTCTTATGACGAAAGGATATTACAAATTACATGATTATTTTAAAGACAAGACTGCTTGGACATGAGTTTTATGGATATACTTGTAGATTGTACTAGATGATAAGTGCTATCTGTAACTGTGAGCAGGAAAAAACAAACCCGGTAGTTTCTTGCTGCTTCTTCTCCCGGGCCCTCTCACAGTAGGGCCTTGTTGAAGCATTGGCGTAACTTGCATGACTTTCAAAAAGTGTTTGTAAACCAAACCAATTTTGAATAAAAACATTTGATTTGCGGTTAAAGTTTGGTTCGGCTGAAAGTCAGACTGCACAATGAATAGGCATCAAGCAAACGCATCGTGTTCTCTGTGAATACATTTCGTACTTTTACTATGCAAGATGCAAGCAAGGGACAAGTAGCAAAGGACAATTGACGATAGCGTGCTTACGACACATCTACGTGGACAGAAGGCCTAAGGCTATGCGTGTAATGAAGTACAGACCGTGCAGCACTTAGCAGTGTGGTAGAGATTAAATTTTGTAATGTATGTACATAGTATGTATGTATAGCTGTACTGTAGAATACAAGTATTAAATAAATAAATACCATAATCTAGCATAAGCTGCAATACACACACGTGAGGCGTTGATATATGTTTGTCCTGCTCTACGGCTCGTTGTAATGCCGGCAGATATTTTTTTTAATGGTGGTAAAATAAAAAACTGATTTGAATCGTGGTGAACTTTGTTTCAAATATGTTACAAAGAGTTTTAAGGAGTTTTTGTAGCAAACTCACTCTGTGCCATTCAACTACGTAGCAGCATATGCTTGTGACCAATGTCTGCAACAACTGCACTGCTCTGCCGAATTTCTACGGTACGTTGTGCTACGCCTACTGCATCTCAGAATTATGCTTATTAAATCCTAATTAGAAAAAAACGTCAGCGTCGTTGTTTACGATGTCTGGAACTCCTTTTAGTACTACAATGAAACAAATTACTTCATGCATTAGGTAACTTTAAGGTCTGACTTGAACCAGTATGGTCCAATAAATTCTTATAAAAAAAAAATTACATTAATTAATTAATTATTTAAAGTACTAAACAGTAGCCAAAAAATCTGTTCTGCTTCAAATCAATTACCTAATAGGTTATATTATTTAAGTATGCATATATGTTTTAAATTTATAATATTACATTCGTCCCTGATATAATGTTACCGCAGTGTTCTGAATCCGTCCCTGTAAGTAAGAGACATTTCAATGATAGACTCGGTTGTATCACAAAATCTGACCGTATATCCACAATAACTACCGGTGTTACCAACCCTGATCGCACTTACCTTTTAACTTACCTTATCCAACTTTACCTTACGGCAAACCCTGAAATCGTCGTGAATTACTGCGATTTTTGGGATGCTACCCTTTTTACTTATTCATAAGTAAATTGCCCGCATCTCTGAAATCTTGACACGTAGAGACATTCGTACTCAGTATAAATGTTATTATAATCTGTGAATAGTATGTATATTACCTACGTTATGGACATACACATAGAATGGAATACTTACCATCATAATTTATACCGAAGAATTAACTATGGATTAAATTTGGAGGAAAACACACGATGATGTTTTTTGCCTGTTTGATATGATATTACATTTGGACTCTTACACTTGGACTCCTTTTAAAGGTGTAATGGGAATTCAGTAGTTAGTAGAACGTTCAAAAACTTATTTTAAAAATCGCAACACCGCCCCTTTTAAGTTCCAACCTGTGGTTCCAACAAACGGTGAATACGCTAATAAACAAAGAGATTTAATTTTTAACCGACTTCAAAAAAGGAGGAGGTATTCAATTCGACTGTATTTTTTTAAGTATCTCAGAACTTTCGACTGGGTGAACCGATTTTGATGATTCTTTTTTTAATCGAAAGCTGGTGCTTGTCATGTGGTCTAACATAAATTTGAGCGAGATATGACTAGAAGTTTTTGAGTTATCTCTAATTTTGAAGTGGGTTATTTTTTGTCAAGAATTATAACAAATAGCAACACGACAGTATATTCAAATCCCGCAAGAAGATAAAATGACGACTCCGTTGGGTCATTTCACCAGAGAATTTCAGTGAAAATCACTAAGCTGTGTAACATAATATGTTATTACCAGTTTATTTCACCATTTCCCTTACACAGCTTAGTGAGTTTCACTGAAATTCTCTGGTGAAATGATCCAACCGAGTCGTCATTTAATCTTCTTGCGGGATTTGATCAAATCCCTTACGTAATTGATCAAATCAAGGATTCCTTCATTTCCCTGCAAAATATACATTGCTATAATAGAATACATTGCCTTCAAATGTATCGTAATTTATAAAACCCTAAAAACCCACTTTGAGAAAGACTGAAAAGTGCCTAATCTTGTTCTTTTCCTGCTATTTCCATACAAATTATTGGAATGCTACTGCATAAAGATCGTACATAATACCGTTAAAACCGTACTACAAACGAATAATTACATGTCGAAGAGTAACGCAAACTATTTCGGGCGCCCCTCGGTATCGATAGAGTGGCTATCTCAAACACGAGGGAGGGTATTTATTGGCGGTAATTAAAAAGAAAACAGACAAAAGACCCACAGCTGATCGGGACGTGCTACGAACGCTAACAACAGTCGTAGTGATGGGAACGAGTCGATATCGATATCGATTTCCAGTTCATATTTTAGGTCATATTCAGACTACATGAAATGTAATTTAATGTCCTTTAACTTGTAATGAAAACCTTTACACTTGAAAGTAAAATATTATATCGATTGCATTAAATATATGTTTGACTGATCGAATTATATTTTCTAAATTTCATAAGCGTGGAAGTAGCTTTGAATTTATTTTTTATTTTTATCAATAGAACGGAGAATAGTCATATTACGTTTTGTTCTTTTTTACATCATCAATATTTCTTTCCTTGTTTTTGATCGAAGGCTTAACAGGTACTTCAGAACATAGGACACATTGTATAAATAGATAAAGACAACATTTGAAAAAGAACAAATACTCGAATAGCGTTTCTAAACTGACCGTAGTGTCAACTAGTAGGACAGACCATATACCTCCAAAGATTGACACCAGTAAGGCTATTCAGTTTTGTAACTCGACAGCGGAATCCGCGATGAGTGTCAAACTTCAAACGACGAAAGTTAGGATTTTGACACTCATCGCGGATTCCGCTGTCGCGTTACAAAACAGAATAGCCTTGCTGGACTGAAAAATCGTTTAATTAATTATCTTATCGATATAACAAGATGAGTCACATCTCTCATTGGAACAAGTCGGTCGAGTGAAAGAGGACTTTTATCAGTCGCGACCGATACGAATACTTCTAGATTCCGAGACGTAATTTATTGCCACCCTACTCACGACATTATTCACTGTACCTCTAAGATAGTCCGTATCCAAATGCAGTAAGGTACATTTTTGTATAAAGTCCAGCAAGGAGTAGATTTTTACGGTTGCAAGCTTCTACTTTCCACCTTATTCTTGTAATAGTAGGCGCTTATGGCTTTTTCTAACTGAACGATTTTGTACAAAAATTTTGAAGTTAATTTATTTTTTAAGTACTATTATTTCTTCTGTGGTTAATACTAATTTCAAATCTTGTTTTAGTGATATGAAATTCATCCTGCCCTTTTAAATTTTTGAAACATTCGTCGCGCTGATTTTACAAAGCAATTAAAAAAGGAAATTTCCGCACCTTATAATGTTCATAAAGTTATGTGCAATCTACCAATCCGTACTTCTTCAACATATTTAACTATTACCTAAGCCCAATAGACGTGGACGAGTTGAAATGATGATGTTAGTTCGTTCAGCGTTTTTATGTCAAGAGCTTTGAAATCTCTGCCTGTGTACATAGCCTTACGGATCTAATTCCTGACATCTATCGAAGAAAACGTGTGTACACCCCTTTCCTTGGGTGAGAGATTTATCGTATTTCTAGCCGTCGCCGCGTGTTTGGTGTTATCATGGACGGCCGCCTTAATACACTTCCCTTATCCTTCCCTGTTATTATTTTTTCGTCTAATATAAAAAACTTTGTAACATATAAAATAGCTGACTATCCAGAGTCACCTGCTGGTAAGTGCTCATGAGTTGCCCATGGACATCAGTAACACCAGAGGCATCACCTATGTTCTCAAGCTGCAACGCTGATTTAAGCAAGAGGGACCACCCTCTACCTTAGGGTTGCCAACCGTACTATAATATACAGTACTAGCTGACCGGGCAAATGTTGTTCTGCCAAAAAAAATTTATTGGTAGGGGGATGAAAAATAGATGTTGTCTGACTCTCAACCCTAGCGGATATGCACGCAAAGATTCACGAAAATCGGTCGAGCGGTTTCGGAGGAGTTCAACATCTCACCGTGACACGAGAATTTTATATATAAGATTGTACTGTTCCGGGTCTGCATACTATATACCGTTAAAGAAACACATAGTACGCAAAAATACTATATTTCCAACACCGAAATCGAACAAACATTTTTTTTGTTTTAAAAATTTATGAACGTGCCTTTTTATTAACTTTTGAGTGATACAATAACGTGTAGCGTATCCGAACGTACTGCGTTGCGAACTTGTCGATGTCAAATTGACAGAATCAAACGTATGTCATGTTTGCTCATTGGTCTGCTTTATTTTTGTTTTGTGATTTACCAAAATGTAAAGTCATTTTATGCCTGCTCTCTATTCCCACCACTTTAGCATTCACAGAAAGTATATTTACGGCACGGACCTGAAAAAAAGAAGGACGTAACCTCGTGTAATCGAGAGTGAAGCATAGCAATGGACGCCCGCTTACTATGTGTGCGTAAGTTTTGATTCGCGATTGAAGCAGTGAAGTGTCAATGTGTGGGTGTGTTTACTTGTACGAATAGAGAGTTGTTATTACTATGGGTGCTTCACTGAATTTGTTCTTGGGATTACGTCCGTCTTTTTTTTGGTCCGTGATTTACGGTTATAAAGAATTCGTAGCGGCGAGAAGAAAGAAACAGATGTAGTATCTGATTAATAAAAAATGAGCTTTTGATTTGGGTACATTAATTAAAAAAAAATTATGTGATAAAGCATATGACACTTTTATTTGAGACAAAAAATTGTTAAAAAATGCAAGAAGTGCAAATAAATATAATTTTTATAAAAATTAATAAGTTAGAAATATATCTTCGTCTACTTTTTGCGTTCTCCGTAATATACAATTATTTTTTTTTAAGTTTACTATATTTTTTATAGCTTCGTCTGAAAAATACTATATTTCGCTGAAGAAATGTTGGCAACCCTGCTCTACCTATGAGTAACTCTACCAAGACAGCTTTCACGAAAACATAATCGTACCAGTAATTAATACTAATGACGTAATCGATAAACTTCCGAAACATCATTGTGTCGCCCACTATACTGTATTGAGTTATTCAGAAGTATTTTAATATTATAATTTAATCAAGATTATAATTTTAATCTTAATATCCAATATTAAATCTTCAATAATTTGTATTATTTTAATAACTACTACTAATCGCCCTCGCTTTGCTTGGTATCATACCATCGCAATTTGTTCAATACAAAAACATGTTATAATTATTCATTCTGAAATAATAGAGCATTCTTTTGGGGAAAGAATCTTAAAATCAGTCTAACAAAAATGCAAAAAACTTCCTCTTTATAATATTAGTAGTAGGTATGTGTAGCGACGAAGCCAACCGGTAGAACCCAACACCGCGGTTAGCAGATACCCCGGGCCACGCGGCGGCGAACTCTCGGAAAATATAAATCCGGCGCAACTTGCGAGACTTGTCAGTGCTACGGATACGCTGGGAACTTTGCGCTGCACAGAGTAATGCAAGATGGAGAAAACATTATTAAAAATAATAAACTAGTAATTAAAGATTTTTAAGAAAACCCCTGACGGGTGTTTCCCAGTGGTCAGATTGATGGTCAGACTAGTCTGACCAATGGGATTTTTTTTCCCGTTAGCCAGATTTATTTCACAGCTAGAAAAGACATAGAAAAAAGTACAATCAAAGTAAAAACAGTTGCATTTTATTATCTTACAATTTTATCTCAGGCGTTCTACGGTCCATTCGTTTAGGAGCTACAATGCCACAGACACACGACAGACACATGAAACTCCTCTCTTAACACCTCTCTTTTAGCGTGTATGAATATAAGTATTCCATGCAAAAATTCTCTGCCCCATATTACTCTGTGTACAAAAGCGAAAGAGTTACGCAGGTGGGCTTGACATGAGATAGGCGAAAAAGTCTAATACTCGCGCAACCCCCTGAGGTAACATGTTTCAAAAGTCAAGGTTTCATGGCGGTTTGTGTGCGTTAGTTACGCTAATCTCGTATGCTTGTGTGTATCATCTCAACTCTCAAGTCTAAACCAAGTTTAGATGAAAGTTCTCACAAGGCATCTTCTTTGCCTTCTACGGCCGTACTCAGAGTCACTTAACACGTTAAGCCACTGTTTTAATAAGAGGCCTAATGTATTCCGAAAAGGCCTTCCGAAAAGCTGGTAGATTAAAAAATGACGTGCATAAGGGTATTAGTGATACCTATATGAATAAAAGATTTTGATTTGGTTTGATTTGTATAGCCAGTTAATTTGCCAAGTAAGGCTACGACATAACGATATCTTACATCAACAATCACAAAATGAGTGCCTTCGAAAAATTCAAGAGATCATGCATCCATTCGCTAACCGTGTCGTTGCTTAACTCAAACTTATAACTAAAAACCGTCAGGAGTAGAGCCAACAAAAAAGCGTTCCGTTAATCGCTAATATACATGTATCAAGTAAAGCACTAAGAATTTGATTAACCGTGTCAACATCTCACGCATTCCCGATCAGAAAAAAATCAGCAAGTTATTCGCATGTCGCGCCCCATAATCGCATGTAACATTATTCAGCATCGCCGTTTTTTCCCACAAAACGACCGAAGATCGAGATGAGATCGCTTGACAAGGGGATGTCGCGCATAAATAATAAAAATACCGGCTATAAAGACAATTGATACGTTATGAGTGGCGGTGCATGTCGGGGCGACGCGTATTTATGGTGAGTGGCGCATCGACACGGCCGGACGCCGCGGTCCGGTCCGCCGCGGGACCGGTGTCGGGAGCGTTTCCATTACCACCAGGTAATCACTTTAGTTTGTCTTTACAACGTATTTAAGCAGTGATAGCCTAGCGGTTAGAACGTTGGACTCCCGAACGCAGGGAACCGAGTTCAAATCCTGGCACGCACCTCTAATTTTCAAATATTATGTGCATATTACAATTTAAGTTAATTATCACTTGCTTTGGTTAAGGAAAACATCGTGAGGAAACCTGCACACCGGAGAGTTCTGCATAAAGTTCTCAAAGGTGTGTGAAGTCTACCAATCCGCACTTGGCCAGCGTGGTAGACTATGGCCTGTACTCTCACATTGTGAGAGGAGACCTCGAGCCCAGCAGTGGGACGATTATGGATTGTTGCTTTTTTTGCTTTGTCTTTAAATTTTTTGCTTTGTCTTAAAATTTGTATTTAATTTAATTTCATGTAATTTAATTTAAATTAATGTGATTTAATTTAATTTAATGTAATTTAATTTATTGTAATTTGATATGATTTTTAAAATAATTACAATTAGTTAATCGATATTAATTAATTCATTCATTTTTATAATATTTGTATGCCCGAAAGGGTCGGACATAGAGAACCTATTCTGTATATTAAGAGCTGTTTGTACCTATGTTCACAAATAAAGAATTATTATTATTATTATTATTATTATTATTATTAAAATATCCCTATATTATCACGATCACGGTTTCCCTTTCTTTGATTGTTACAGTAAATGCTAATAGTGGTTGTAACGTCCGAAGCAAGAACATTGTAATAATTATACATCTGGACGGTAAGCTTCGAAGACGTACCTGAATACGCAGCACGTGACATTGGATGAATATCATCACACTATAATTGGCCGAACTTACACACCGACACCTTACGAGTGGCTACGAGTCTCAATCAGGCCTATGATTGGTCGAAATTGTTCATTCAATGTCACTTAATACGTCTTCAGGGTAAAACCTAATAGTGAAATTGCGATTGTTTAAAATCATAACTTTTACGCTTCCCGCCCACGTCAGACTTTTTGTAGGACAGATAATCGGGCCGATTTTTCCTGCCATAATTATTTCTGACCGACTTTTTGTAGGACCTGTGCGTTGCACTATTGCTATCAGTACTTTCTATTTTTCTCCTACAAAAAATCGGTCACCGATTATCGGACGTGGGCGGGAAGCGTTATGTGTAATTTTGTCGTGATATCGTTTCGCTAGCCAATGAAAACGTTAAGAGGAAATATGTGTACGTCTCGAAATATTGTAGTGCAGATGCATCGACACGATATACACTCTACTTCAAATAATTCTGATATAGTTGATTATTTAAATATCTGTATTACATTTATTAAATAAAATGTGAAGTGTTCATTTTACTTTGTTTCATTAAAAAAAATATTATAAAAAAAAAAATATCTAAATTTCAAGCCTTAAAATAATTAATCATTACGTCGACTGGGGTTAGAGTAACTTAACTCTGAAGTATATAATAACCAGTACAGATTAGTTTCGCTAATTGATTAGTAGTCGTTAGTTTTGAACTAATTACTAACTACCGTTGTCAAATAGTTAACAAACGAGAAGAAGTCAACTATCACTTGCTTCGGTGAAAAGGAAAATATCGCGAGGAAACCTGCACACCTGAGAGTTCTCCATAAAGTTCTCAAAGGTGTGCGAATTCTACCAATCCGCACTTGGCCAGTGTGGTAGACATGTCCTGTACCCCTTACATTGTGACAGGAGACCCGAGCCCAGCAGAGACAATTATGGGTTGTGACTTTGACTAGAAACGAGCCTCCTGATGGTAATTGAACAACGCCGGGCGTGGTCAATAAAGAAGAGAGAAGAAAATTGGCAGATATCCAATAAATTTTTCATTAGACCTTCAGACAGAATAAGTAGATTTTCTATGTTATACTAATTTAAAATATGAAGTAGAGCATTCTCTAGTGCGATCTTGTCAGACGGTGTATCGGGTGCTTTATAGGGTTGTCGCGGCGCGTAATGGTCCTGCGCTTTGTCGCGTCGGCAGCCGCGGGTATTCTGAAAGCCTCTTTATTTAAATTCATTTTTTATTACCATTATTATTATAGTGACTTGTAACACCTGGAATGAAGAGGAATGATCGAATCGGTGTGGTTCATTGGTTAAATAAATGTTAGATTAACGTGACTGGCTTGGAATCTGTTACATATTATTGAAAATTTTAGTGTAAAAAAAAATAAAGCATGCTCAAACTCACTGCATGCTCACTGGTATAAAATAAAACTGTTAAACTATAACTGATCGATGTTTATACTGGAATTGGAAATGTTATAGAATTTAATAAGTTGAAAAAAAAACATGTTTTCATCAAACCCAATAATTTCGGTGGATGATGATACCTCTTTCTTTGACAAATAATTCTCAATAACCTTCCACTTATTATACGATCAAATCTCGTTAAAATGCGACCGCTTGAAGATAAAAGGTCAACAGTCATTTAAGAGTTAGAGCCACGAGTCACCAGCGAGATCCTATACAGCGATTCCTATAAGAACGCTGACGACTCGTTGTCGTAAATTCCGATATGTTACAAAGTACGCAAATATTTCTTATAGGGAATCCGACGACAAAAGTTCTTCTTGGAAACCAAATAACACCTTTGTTGTCCGACATGCCTTGCTAACTGGTCGCACTGGGAGTCGATAAGCGATTAACGAGTTTTCAAACTACGTTTGGATCGAAATAACGGACAGATATATTATGTAGACCAAACATAAACCGAGTGGCGATATTATCTTAGCTTCCCTGTATCGAAGATTTATGGATAGAGGTACATAAATATTATACAAAAAATATTACGTGTAAATACACCTACGTAATATAGCTTAAAAGCACTTAAAGCAAGTGGGAAAGTATTTGAAACAATACTACCTGCGTCTTCTAAGTATCAGGGTAGAAATATCAGCGTAAACATTTCGTGAGTAGTATCAAAAGCAAAAAAAAAAGATATTAGCAAATTAATTGTCACTTGTTCAATTTTCATGTCTTAAAAATCTCCTATCCTTCCGGAATAGAACAGCGCCCTTAAGAGTATTTCTAAATAAGTGTCACATAAAGTAAAATGAGCGAGATGACCCTGAGATGAGATATGGGTTTGCGATCTCGTTTCTGAGTTTCCAAGAAGGGCATTCGATACATTGTCGCCAAGTCAATTTATGGAGTGACACATTTGATTATCGTTCATCGAAAGCCGTTCGGACAACTTCCACGCCAAACTATTCAACAATAACTAGTATAAATTTAAAAATAAAAAAACACGCCTGCTACCAAACAAGCTATCATGATTATACCATTTTGAAAACCTAATGATGAGCTCTATAATATGCCTAATACACATATTGCAGTATTCAATTTATTTTTATTTTCTGATATGTCAAACAGTAGCATCTCACAGCCACGACATTTTTTTTATCGTAATTTCACTTATCTAAGAAGTTAAGAACACGTGGGTTATCAAGACAAATCTAACGATATCTCAATTACTTTTGGCAGATATGAGATACTAAAGAATATTACGAAAACTTAATCCTTCCTGGCAGTCGGGTATTACTAAAGTGAAAGTGACATTTTTTTTTTTTCGTGTCAAAACGGGACGCCTACGGAATTTTGTATACACTATTTTGTATTATAATTTATAGCAAAATCAGTTCAGTGCTCAGAATAAAAAAAAAGACTTTTGTTCACGCGGGGAACAGCGGAACAGACAGCCTGAAAGCGTGACGTACCTTAGGTATTACCCAACAAGCTATACACGCATCTATATATATAAAAGAAAGTCGTGTTTGTTACACTATTTATAACTCAAGAACGGCTGAACCGATTTGGCTGAAAATTGGTGAGGAGGTAGCTTAGAATCAGGAGACGAACATAGGATACTTTTTATCCCGGAAAATAGACCTTTTCCTGTGGGATAAGGTAAATTTTTGTTATATGTAGTTGATAGATTAGTTATTTATACAGATATCAAATAAAGCTCGGGGATGGATATAGGATACTTTTTATCCCGGAAAATAGATCTGTTCCTGCGGGATAAGGTAAAATTTTGTTATGTGTAGTTGATAGATAGGTATTATCGGGAACGGGAGCGGGAGCGGGAGCGGGAGAGGGAGAGGGAGAGGGAGAGGGAGAGGGAGAGGGAGAGGGAGGAGCACACAGAAACTGTAACGGCTAAGAACGGCTGTACCGATTTTACATTCTTAGGCGATACGAAGTTCGCCGGGTCAGCTAGTACTATAATAAATATATGTAGGTATAGCTGATGCACTTATGCAGTTATACACGTCATATTTTTTTTTATCTTCCAGCTTTTCGGAAGGGTGCTTTACCATTGAAGAGAAGAAAAGCCGTAAAGAAATATAATATAATTAGCTGCCCGGACAGACTTCATTTTGTTAAAAGTTTTTTTTTTTATTAAAACCTTCCGCGTGCCAAGCTATCCTATCTTTCAAGTTGGATCAAACTGCACACGGTGTGCAAATTTGATTAAAATCGGTTAAGTAGTTTAGGAGTCCATCGCGGACAAACAATGACACGTAATTTATATAATATATTAGATTATATATAATTAGAACTTGCTTTCTGCTCTTCTTTCTTGTCCGGCATCGGTAATGCCTTTGGTGTTGCCGATGTCCAAACACAGTGACGACTTACCATCAGGTGGCTCGTTTGCTCCGTTGTCAGCTAGTTTCATCAAGAGTTTTGAACGTTCAAGTAAAATAACTAAAGAAATATCGGACGAAAGAAATATCGGATTGATGAAATTAATTAGGATACGCGAAATACCTGTATTGATTAAACATCGAGCTTTTATTCAATACTCAATAATAAACACTCAATACATGAGTTCGTATGAACGAACACAACCAAAAAGGATACTCGGGCAACCAATCTCGCTAAGCAATCATTATTATTTAGCGCTTGAACTCTGAAATTAATTTACACTGAGGGACAGAGCGTATAAATATTAATTGGCTGGACCGGGATCATATCTTGTTTAATGAATAACTGATGTAATGTTACGATATTGCGGAGAAAATTATCAATTTGAACCTGACTCGGGATTCGGGACGACTCGCCGCGACCCTTGACTTGAACTGTTTAACTTGCCTCCCGTCACTATGCCATAATCCTTAGTTTAAGGGCTGTCACATGTTTTACTTTTAAGTATCATAGTTGAAAAAAAATCAAAACTATTAATTTCGATAAATGCATGAGCAAAAGATAAAAAAAAAAACTAGATTTTAGAGAAATAAAGTTGAAATAAAATTTATTATAGTACACTATATTTATATTATATAAAAACCGGGCAAGTGCGTGTCAGGCCACGCGCAATGTAGAGCTCCGTAGTAGCAAGTTTATCGACTATTACTCATTAACTACCTATGCTAATGTAGCCATGCAAAAAGGTTTCCTTGCAAATTCATCATAGAACCTATTTTTGAGAATGTTTTCATTTGTCTAACTCAACCGTTTAGCCAGCAGGGGGAGAAACACTTGACTCTAACCAAAATTAGCACTTTAAAGCCAATTATTTCGCAAACGGACCCCTAATTCCAAATTGGTCTTCCAAAACTCACACCTCACAAATATAATAAGAGGAAATGGATATTAAAAAACGCTTTACAACAAACACTAAAATTTTGTTAACAATGACAATCATAGATTAAAATATGATTCCAAGGACTAATACCTATTATTCATTGAAGTATTACAGTTTATGACATTTCCACAGATTTTGAATTATTCCATCGTTTACAAAGAACGTTAGTCCAACAAAAGTTTATTAAAAATAAAAAGACCTCAACTGACAACCCTAGCTACCCGTAACCCCTTTCCCGACGGGTCTCATATCTCTAACAACATAAAAGCAATTTCCCAAATTGTTATTGACATGTTAATAGTTTTACTGTCCTCTTGTCGTGCGGTGATGAGGCATTTGCACTGTTTACAGTTGACGTTGTTTTGTGTTCATTATAAGGTTAACTCAGGGAATTAGCTGCAGGTTTATGGGCTAAATGGTAAGAAAAGGGTTGAGATGTTTGTGAATGTGCCATGTAAGTAATGCTATCTTAGACCAAAATGTTACGTTTAAGTTTAAGGCTTTAGTGAAACCGACTGAGTAAATATACATTGAGATGACAGTATTATGAAGATGTGGGAATTCTTCATCAAATCATTATCGTAGAAGATAATAACGAAATAAAATTTTGTCACTTAACATATTATTATCTAGAGTTTTATTTTCCGTACATTAACGATTCCATATACACAATAGATTTTTACCAGTTGTCCTACCGCAAATAGCTTTAAAGAACTTCGTCTCAATTAACGGTATTTATACTTATGTATCGCTCATAGCCTGGCGGCTTACGTCGATTCTAAGCGATTGACAAAGTTAAGCAGCAGCGGGCGCGGTCGGTAGTTGGATGGGTGACCGTTAGTGGCAAATATTTCTTGAGTGCTTCCGTGCTTCGGAGGGCACGTAAAGCCGTCGGTCCCGGTTGTTATCGTAAGATAACAGTCGGTAAGCCAAGTCGGAGGCCCTCGGGCGGTATGAAAACTTCCGACATTTGGATTGGCCATTGGCCACTAACCCCTCCACCAATTCGTACTGGAGCAGCGTGGTGGAGTATGCTCTAGACCTCTTCACGAGGAGAGACCCGTGCCCAGTGGTGGGCCATTAATGGGTTGAAGCCATACTTATGTACTTACGACCATCATCCTTCTGCTTTTTCGTCAGCCTTTTAGACTATAAATAAGTAAGAGTACTAGTATTCGTCTTTGGTTCGTATAAATTATTTTCGTTTATTTAGAAATAACTCTGTCTCAATATTTTTCATAACAAAGTAAGACAACATCGAACAACAGACCCCTTTACCCGCAAACACGGGCCCAATTAGCTAAGCAAGTTTGTAGTATTAGATCAGGGTAAAAGGTAAATTCACGGTAATGCGTCATTCCGGACCGGAGGAGGTTGGTAATGAGTTTTGCCTCAAGGTGGCGCCTCTGGCAATGTGTTCGCGACGGACACGCATCTGTCACAACACAACACAACCCTTTTGTAGATTGACCACACTCTCTGTACAGTATGGGACAAAGTTGGCTTCAACCCATAAACGACTTTTTTTATGGAAATAACAACTTTTTTTATGGAAATAGCCAGCAAACGAGCTGACGATCCACCTTACCTTACCTTACCATCATAAGCGCTATCGTCGCCCATGGACATCAGCAACACCAAAGGCATCACTGATGCGTTGCTGGCCAAGAAAGAGAAGAAAAAAAGAACTGACTCTCAAGCCCCTAGCCGGGACACGACGAGTTGTTTGGCGGCTGACTCGTGCTCAATGGTGGTAGCGATCCAGGCGAACCCCATCGAGAAATAATAATAGTAATAATGGTATTAATTATCAATCAAAATCAATATTACCAATATAATACCTCGAGGGGCCCTACCACCAGCGTGCCGGATTTAGTCACCTCTTACGACATCCATCCGGCGTGGGATTGGAGTTAGTATTCTATATATGGGGGTTAGTAGCCTCATGACGAGGCCTAAAGCATACTCCGCCACGCTACTCCAGTGCGGAGTGGTGAAATATAATGGAACAAAGTACAATCTCAAATAATATTTATACCTACCATTTTTTTGATTAATAAAAATGTTTTACAATATAATTTTATTTTGAAGAAGTTTTTATCTAATAATTCTCAGATAACATTTTGCCAAGTTTTTACAAGTTTTTTTAAAAAGTATTTTTGCATTGTTAAGTACTTCTTGACGAACCTTTGCTGGGTTCAATCACGGCTGGCGCACGTTTATAATACAAAAGTAAAAAAGACACTTGCTTACGATAAATTTAATTCCTATACTGATAAGCCGTTTTAACCACCCCTTTTATTTTTCAATCTATGTTCAACTAACGAAACAAAATATGCCATTTAACATTTACATTCATCACATGGTCACCATAGCCGAGTACTTCCATAAATAATTCAGATGATCAAGGATTCAAGGATCAAATTGTATCATTGGCTTTGAGTTTCCCTCATTACCAACTAACTGACCCGGCGAACTTTGTATCGCCTAACAAACTATATATTGGAACGATATCGCGCGTTGCGAAAGGGGGCTAGGCGGAAAATTTGGTAACGACACTTTTTGCCGGTAACGACACTTTTTGCCGTCGTAGTTTTTTTTACATAGAAAGCAAGCCAGAGTACTAGGATAGCAAAAACATGCAAGCGAATGTGCCAAAACAAATCTAAGGTATTAAATTTCGTGAGAAATATACATCCAAATGCACAGTAAAAAGCGGTTATTTTAATATTACAAACAGACACTCCAATTTTACTTATTTGTATAGATCACAACAATTCTTACGGATAAGGTAACTAATTTACCTTATTATGTACATTCATTATTATTAGCATTGATGCAGGTCGTAGATGTTGAGAAGCAATGTTGAGCAAATGATTGAGATTACAAAAACTACCATCACATTCAGAGTCATAAACCCCAACCAGGAGGTCTAGTAATAAGCTTTATGAAACTTGTAAAGCTCAAGCTTCTAGCAAGCTTGCAAGAAGCTTTTTATGATATAGTACCTATTAATAAAAACTTATTAATAAGAAGAAGAAGAAGTACTTAGGTTCTTTGTGTCCACCGCTTTTTATTGAAATAACCGGCAAACGAACTGACGTCACTGACAATCCACCTGATGGTGATTGGCTATCGTCGCCCATGGACATCAGCGACACTAAAGGCATGATGCGTTCTTAGCCAAGAAAGGGGGAGAAAAGAAGAAAGAGATAGAAAGTCCGCTCTTCCGCTTCTTTTATGGCCAGAATTTCTTTTTTGAGGTATCCGTACTTTGACGCCGCTGATCAGCTACCATCAGCTGACTCGTCTGCTGATTTGTTAACTATTTACATTTCAAAAATTTAGACAAAGCATAAATTATTTCGTATTGTACTTATTTCATAATTTCATTTAGAACTGAACCTCGCAGTTGTGAGAAAATTTAAAACAATCAGATGTAAACGAAGTAATTATAAATCTCTCTCGACGACACGACAGATCCGCCAACAATCCTGTCAGATGATTTACAGTTAACAGCATCAGTCGCCTAAGTCCTTCAAACCCCAAAACCGACATTTAATTAAGCGTAATTTATCGCCGCGCCATTAATCCGCGAACGCTTCTGGCCCCAACGCTTAAGAATAAAAAGAAAAAAAAACAAATCTATTCCCTTGATTACAAGCTGTCATGTCGTAGAATTTTTCTAAGACCTCTGTGGTAATTACTCTTGTTGGTTTTCAAGCTGCGGTGTGATTCCAGAACTTTTAGATTACGTTAAATATTGGTTGAAATCTCGTGATTATAATAAAAAAAAATTGTAAGTGATTGTCACAAACTTATTTAAAAAATATTTAACAGTTTCTGTAAAAGGTACCTAAAGACGAAATTCTGCTGCATCGTGCCGCGTGAGTAAAAATAAACAATCCCAATATACGCAAACTATGACAAATAGGAATTTTAATGTTTTTTGCCTTAATAAACAACTATCTCCAGGGCTTTCATTATACCAAATATTATTTTGGTTTTTTATATATATTTGTATTTTTTACACTCTCATACAACATAGACGCAGTATCGTTTCGAGAGTGAAGCTGCGAGCTGCGATTTAGTTTGTAATGTAGCTCACGTAATAACCCCGCACTGGAGTGGCAAACATTCATTTTCTTAAATGCGCAACGTAATTGGCCCCCACCTCGCGATGTAGCCAGCCACAAAATTTATTGCTTAATTACCTTCAGAAAACGCGTCGCCGGCACCATCTCCGACAGATGTTTTTTATCCACGAGCAAAAACAAAACGCTTAAGAATGACATTAATTAATTCTTAATGAAATTCATCTTCACCCTCCCGTGTTTTAATTTAAACGCTCGATTTATTGCTTGTACAATTTGTCGTGAACTCTTCTCCCTTCGAATAATTAAAATGATACCATTCGTTATTATGTTTATTAGCGACCAGTTACACAGAGTCTTTGATATCAGATCGATTTTGAAATCGCTACAAATAAATACAACTGATTACGAAAAATTCCAGCTGCTACACCGTTCTAACTTAAACACACATAATTATTAGATCTTCTAGTATTTTCTTTGGTATGGGTCTTCAATAGCTCGATGGAATAACGGTTCCTCAAATCTTAAGTACCCGTCATCAGGCCTTACTATGTCCTGAAAAGTTTTGTGAGATAACTGATTATTATAACTATTATAATCTCCTGCGTCATGGTATTGGTGGCTGTTGATGATATTTTTATTAGGAGCCTTGCTATTATTGGACGCGGTATTTTTGTATTTTTCATCTTTTTGTGGTAAAACAGCTGCCGGTGTAACCTTATCTTCTACTTTATTATCCTTGTTCACTGTGCTAGATCCAGCTAAATCTCTGTAATTCCTTTCCTCTTTCCTTAGCGGTGCATAAGGATATCTGCTTCGGAATCTGTAATCATACCTGCCAGTTCTCGCACTATAATCGTCGTCGAACCGACGATAAGGGTCTACTGTGTAGCGATACCTCAAATCAACGCTGGGAGGTGTTCGAACAACTTCTGGCAAATGAGCATAGTAGATGATTCTTTTTGGCTTCCGCGGCACGTAATTGTCATATCCGTCGTCATATCTATCAACTCTTGGTCCATAACTAGGATAATAGCGCTTACGATCATACAAATCATAATAAGGATCACGTCTATATAAATCGTCGTTGGCATAGTAACGGTCTTCATACGGCCTCCTCGGATCTTCTGGATAATACACAGCTTGCCGTGGATATACTGGTTTATATTGTTTAGATCTCTCATCTTCTTCAGGTCTAACAAAGTCCGTTCTCAATTCATCTTTTCGAGTTGTTCTTTGAACAGATTCCTTGTCATTCCTGGATTCAGAAGCTTCTAATTGTTTATTTTGAGTGACAAAATTAACTCGAGGCATCCTTGAATTTATCAAGTCGCCTGATGGCTGCGGAGGAGTCAAAATGTCATCTCTGTGGTCATCGCGACCAGGGAAGGGGAGTTTGATCCAATTTTCATTAGACGCCCTAGCACCTCTGCCCGTTGGCCTGTCAGTAACTTTTTCTGTGGTCTGGTATAGGGGTAACACTTGCGGATTTTCGCTGGTAATGGATATTTTTGTAGTGGGATCGTCTTCTACAGGCACTGAACCAGGTAACCACGGTGTTGGCTGGCTCATAATATTTTTTCTGTTGTCGGAATTAATGTTATAGTATTTCTCTTCTTCGATTACATCTCGACGGCCTCTAGTTGGATCGGAATATACCTGAAACGGAAAACAAAATTTGATAAAATTTCTATTTTCTATTTGGTATGGTTTTCGTCATCACGGTGTACGTCGAATACATACATATATTTCATTTCATTTCATTTTTCACCTTAACTCGTACTCGAACCTATATGTCCCACCAGGGAATCTTAGCGTGGCTGAATGAGTTTGTCAACGTATACATCTTTTCTCCCTTAATCTGCCTTTAAAATCGTATCTATTGCTATTATTTGCGAGTAGGTAAGGGTTAATACCATGTTAATACCGTAATTATAGCCACTTAGCTATTTGTAGCCAACTTGAGCTACGTATAGTTGCATTATTGGGTAGTTCTTGATTGATTAAATGCAAATATTACCTCGGTATGGTCTTCGTCATCACGGGGTACGTCGAGGCAGCATGCAGCTTGTACAACCAGAACCCAAACAACAACTGACGTCATTTGACTCTTCATCGTGACCTTCTTTATGAGAATCTGAAACAGCATTGTAGTGCAAATTACTGACATGGTTATAAACTAATGGATTTTATTTTACTAATAGCTATTATAACGTCGTGTAGTTATTGGAGTACTGTTTCACAAAATGATGAAGTCTCTAGCTACGGTAAATTCTTTGCGTGCCCTAGCTGAGCAACCGGGAATTCACGATTGGGAAACTCATTTGGGAATTAAAGATTTCACACACATTAAAAATTTTAAGACATAAGCTTAAACTACATCATGGAATAAAATATTATTGTAAACAGTTTTTTAATCCTGTTAAAAACTGTTAAAAAAGTTGTTTTCAATTGATTGAACATGCGAAGTTTTTAAATATAAAGGCATCCGGAATCGTAATCCATTCATAATCATTCGCTTATCGCTCTGTCTATGCCTGTTACGCAAAACATAAAATATTATAAACAACCTACGTGAGAGCTAATTATACCAAAATTTGGCTATGTGGCATTGAAGATAATTTGTTTTACAATATAGAATAAAGCATATTGTCCACCGTAGCGGAAATGTGATGAAATCAAACGGAAGCGTAACCAGCTAAGCGTGAACCGAACGTCGACCTCGCCAGTAGCGACATGTCCGAAACAGCCCGAATCTAGTTCGAAATTCGCATGGTTTTGAAACTTGTCGACACTATGAACCTTGCCAGGATTCAAGGTTAGGTTAAAAGGTTAGGTTAGGTAGCTTTAAAGTTTCATAGTTCTCATTATTTTGGGTACGTTAAGCTGGGACACGAGTAGGGCTTACTATCCGGATATTCGGATATTCGAATTATCCGGATATCCGCCGAATTTAATATCCGGATATTGGGCTTTTTACTATCCGGATAATCCGGATAATTCGAATAGTAATTAATTTTATTATTTTATACGTTTTTTCAATTGAAATATATTAAAAGCACCGAGATATAATATTTTAAACTGTATTAATGTAATATGGATACTATATTCGCAGAAGAAATGGCAACCGGATATTTCTTCACAATAAATGCAAGTGTCCAAGTCATGTCCTAATCATGTTTGCAATTTCAATAATAGTGACACAGAAAAGGCAACGTAATCAATACATAATATGTATAATAAAGGCAACGTCTGGGTGGTTGAGCACGCTCACGGTGTTCCTTCGAGAAGAAACCTGGTTTTAGGGAATATACATGCCTTACTCCTAGCTTACTATAAAGCACAGCTCAAAAACTGAGCCCAGAAGTCAAGCAGTTGTATAGCAATTGACTACAGAAATCGAGCAGTGTTGGGAATTGCTGGAGGGAGAAATAAAAGGCAAAGCTACTATCGCTTTACAATTGAAATTGATACTTCTATGTCGCATTCTTTATTACTGAGGGTCGTACCCTTGATGAAGTTCCTTCACTACTTTTATTAGCTCCCTTCACTTTTCCTGGTGACCAACCTTCTCAACCGTTGCAACGGAGAAACTAGTGAATGTTGGCAGTAAATGTCACCAAAACACACAAGGATTTCCTGATAACATCTTCATAAGTCTAGTATTGAAGCTACGTTGCCGCTTTGAGCCAATATTGGCAATCATGACAGACCGTGGTATGCAACGCTTCCTAATCGAACATAACATCTCAAAACTAATGTCTTGAACTGGTCTTGGTAACATTAGAGATCTTTAGATCTTGCCATATTTCATTAATTTGCTTATAGCATTTTCAGCCATGTTTCTTGCGTTTAACTCGATTTACTTCCCACATCCTTCTTGATAAGTACCGCTTCTGTGTACCACAAACTCGTTGACCAATTCAACCTACGAGAGTTCTCTAGTCCTAGAGATTTGATCAGTTCTGTCGATAAGCATTATTTTGGTTTTCCTTTTGTTGAGAATGAGTCCGATGAGTTCACTCTCTCGCTCTGCTCTGCGGAAAAGGTGAGCGAGCTCCGTCTCCTTTGATGCAAAAACATTGGTGTCATCTGTGACTCAGGTTAATGATCTTTAAGCTACGAAAAAGGTTTTTGGAATGGTATACTCCCCATAGATATTGAAAAAATGAGTGACAGAGTACGAAGTCAAAAATTGTTCTATTTGTCAACATTATTGACAACTGGACTTTTAAAGGACACATCCGCGCATAGTTGTGTTCCCGGAACAAGGATTCCTTCTTGATTTGCCTTCGGTGACAGTATACAGTTTACCAAGAAGTCGAGTGGACCAGAGGGCCAAAAAAAGCGATCTTAGTGATCCGGCTAACTATAGGCTTATAGCGATAACTTCCCTGCTTCAGAATACTAGTATAGAACACGCAGCTCTTAAGATATCTGGAAGATATCAGCTGATCAATGATCGACAATACGGTTTTTCGCCACGGTCGTTCAGCTGGCTCTTGATCGCAACGGGGAAGCTCTGATAGTCAACCTAGATATCGCTAACTGGGTCTGGCACTTGGGCCTTCTCACGAAGTTACCATCTTATGGTCTCTTTGAGAAGTTAATATGCAGTTAGGTAGCTAGTTTTCTGAGCGACACATCAAGATCATAGTAAACGGTTGTTGCTCGGATATGAAACCTATAAAAAAGTCGGCGTTCCCCAAGGGACTGTGAAGACACAAGTTTGCGCGCTTAACGCTAAGAAAACCTTGTTATAACGCCTCAATTCGAAGATACCGCGCTCACCGTGAGTAAAAGTTTTAGGTCATTCAGAAGGCAAGGCCAAGCTGGTCTCCAAGAAACTTTGTGTCCTGAACCGAGCTAAGCAGTACTTTACTACAAGACCTACTCATGCTTTACAAAGCTCAGATCAGGCCTCAAATGTGTTCCCACCTCTGGGCAAGGTAGCCACAATACTAGCTTAATACATTTGACGCTGTACAGAAACGCGTGATTCGAATTGTCAACGATCCACGAGTCACTCACAGGTTAGAAAACCCGAGTTTCAGAAGAAATGGCGACTTTACAACGGTGAGTGCTCGGTGAGTTTCATCCACACCGATTGGACTCGTGGAGAACCTCTATGGTCCGATTTTCACGATCTTTTTTGCCACGGACATGCAAACTGTCGAATGAGCTTCCTTCTTTCCGGAGCGCTATAGCGCTATAAGAGTTCTCCTTCAGGGCCCGGAAACATTGACGATTCCTCTGGTATTTTTTGCTCATGTCCATAGGCGACGATGACCATTTACCATCAGGTGACCCGTCTGCTTTTTCGTCGGCCGAAAAAAAACAGTGATGCTAACAACAAGATCAGAAATATTGGTATGAGTTAGGTTTTAGACAAAGACAGTACCAGCTCGATGTGGTGGAAAAGTATGAAGTACCCTAAGAACACTGCTCATGAGTTCATGACCAAATGCGATATTAGGGTGAAACTTATGAAGCTTAGCAGCGCGCTGATACATCTACCGAAGTTTTGAACTTAATTCTGAATAAGTATTTGTATTAAAAATATTGATTTAATTCATAAATTATTTGAATTTAGCCTTCCAAATATTATCCGGATATCCGGATATTATCCGGATAATATTCAGGAACTATTCGAATTATCCGGATACTAAAATGAACGGATAATTGCATGCCCTAGACACGAGGTAGCGTATGATGCCATATATATTGATAACTAGCTGTTACCCGCAGCTTCGCATGCGGAAATTATGCTTAACATATTTGTACCCCTTGCAGAACAAAATTTAAAAACAGGTTAATTTATATTGAAGTACTAATATTTAGGAATTTATATACGGAAACCTACGATACAATCACAAATCATTCCTCCGGGAACGGATTATGAAAAATAAACAACATTGACATTAATTAGTTTTTCTTTTTCAGGGAAAAATTTGAAAAACTCGAAAACATGTATTCCATGAATTTAATGAGGAACGTTTGTTGCAAATTTAAAGCAAATCATTGATATTTTTAAAATATTCCATACTAAGTTTCATCTTGTTTCCGGGGAAAACTATAAATTTTATCGGGACAAAAAGTTTTTAAAAACGTGATCCAATGTATAAGGAACAACTTAACTAATTTCCGTCGAAATCAGTTCAAGGGTTTTCATGTGATGCCCGGACAGACAAACAGATAGACAGACAGACAATAATTTTAAAAACAAATTTTTTGAGTGCCCCTAACCGAAATTTTGAAAAAATATTTAATGTACAGAAAAACTGGCTCTTGAGTTTTATTAAAAAAAATCAAAAAGGTTCCGTTATTTCCATCCATCCAGGAGTTACATATCTTGTCTCCAAGTAACACCACCAGATCCTAAATGGATCAATGATGAACTGGTTTTACGATGTCAACATGAACAGTACAAATATCTTTCTATCCGGACACTTACACTCACTCTCCCGCTCCCATTCCCTCTCCCACTTAAACCCCCTCCCTCCCTCCCTCTCACACACTCTCTCTCTCCTTCTCTGTTTCCTTATCTCTCTCTCTCTCCTTCACTTTCTCTCTCCTTCTCTCTTTCCCGCTCTCTGTCCCTCTCCTTTGCCCGCTCACGGTCCCTCTCCCGCTTCCTGTCCCTCACCCTCTCCCTCTCTCGCTCCCAGTTCCTCTCTCGCACTCGGTCCCTCTCCCGCTTTCTGTCCCGCTCCCTCTCCCTCTCCCGCTTTCTGCCCCTGTACCTCTCTCTCCCTCTCCCGCATCCTGTCCCTCTCCCTCTCACGCACCCTGTCCCTCTTCCTCTATAAAATACATTCAATGACTTCCAATCCCTATTTTTGGGGGATGAATTTGAACAAAACTATGATACAGTTATTTTTTGTGTCTAACTATAAGCTTAAATACAAATTATCACCCTTCTTACTTCAAAACTGACGAAGTTGCCATACTACCTAATTGCACAACCTTATTCAACCTTTTAGGGGTTGATTTTCCAAAAAAACACATAACCTTTAAATTTTGTTTTGTTTCTAATCTTGAACTAATATATAAATTTTCATGCTTTTAACTTCAAAAATGACGAAATGGCATATTAAAGTCCATCTAAGAAATTAACCCTTTAAGGGATGATTTTCCAAAAAAATGTGTTGAAGTTAACTTTTGTTTATTACTATAAATATACATAAAAATTTCCTATTTATAACTCTAAAACTGACAAAGCTGATTTATATGTAAAAGACTTCCAACCCCTATTTTTAGGGGATGAATTTCGAGAAAACAGTGATACAGTTATTTTTTGTGTCCAACTATAAACTTATGTACAAATTTTCACCCTTCTTACTTTAAAACTGACGAAGTTGCCATACTACTTGCACAACCTTATTCAACCCTTTAGGGGTTGATTTTCCAAAAAAACACATAACCCTTAAATTTTGTTTCTAATTTTGAACTAATATATACATTTTCGTTTTTAACTTCAAAAATGACGAAGTTGCGTACTCAGTTAAATTAAAGAAATTAACCCTTTAAGGGATGATTTTCCAAAAAAATGTGTTGAAGTTAACTTTTGTTTATTACTATAAACATACATAAAAAAAATCATACTTATAACTCTAAAACTGACGAAGCTGATTTATATGTAAAAGACTTCCAACCCCTATTT
Source organism: Thymelicus acteon (assembly GCA_951805285.1). Taxonomy (NCBI): domain Eukaryota; kingdom Metazoa; phylum Arthropoda; class Insecta; order Lepidoptera; family Hesperiidae; genus Thymelicus; species Thymelicus acteon. The sequence goes on along the minus strand of OX638229.1, from coordinate 5,172,610 downwards.
TTAGGGGATGAATTTCCAGAAAACAGTGATACAGTTATTTTTTGTGTCTAACTATAAGCTTATATATAAATTTTCACCCTTCTAACTTCAAAACTGACGAAGTTCCCATACAAACTTGAACAACCTTATTCGACCCTTTAGGGGTTGATTTTCCGAAAAAGCACATAACCCTTAAATTTTGTTTCTAATTTTGAACTAATATATAAATTTTCATGTTTTTAACTTCAAAAATGACAAAGTTGCGTACTAAGTTAAATTGAAGAAATTAACCCTTTAAGGGATGATTTTCCAAAAAAATGTGTTAAAGTTAACTTTTGTTTATTACTATAAACTAACATAAAAAATTTCATATTTATAACTCTAAAACTGACGAAGTTGGTTTGTATGAAAGTGACTTCTAACCCTTATTTGTACCCCTTAGGGGATGAATTTTCAAAAATCCGTTCTTAGTGGACGTCTCCTTAGCAGGAACTATCTACCTACCAAATTTCATCTTAATCGGTTCGGCAGTTTCTGAGATTTTTTGTTTAATCAGCGGTGTGTCGCTTTTCAATTTTATATATATAGATTTTGTACTGCGACTATACAATGCATTGTAAGTCGACGTCTTTCTTGCATCAGCTATTTTACTGACTGACACGATTTGACGAGATCAGATCATGATGAACCTCAGAAAATTAGACAATTAGATATACCCCACCACCTTAGAACTAGTAAGGTTTAACAAAAAGAGTTATGGCTCACGGAAACACCAAAGCCATCAGTAATGCGATGCCGTCCAGAAAGTAGGGTGGTTAAAGGTGGGTGCACCTCAAAATTGTTTTGCAATAATTCTTGACAAAAAATAACCGACTTCAAACTTAGGGATAACTCAGAAACTACTCGTCAGATCTGACTCTTTAGGTGGGACCACATGACAAGCACTAGCTTTCGATTAAAAAAAGAATCATCAAATCAAAATCGGTTCACCCAGTCGAAAGTTCTGAGGTAATCTTAAAAAATATCGTACAATCGAATTAAATACCTCGTCCTTTTTTGAAGTCGGTTAATTAGTATTATCAAAACATGCAGTAACTAGGTTCGATGAATGCACTGCACAGGTGTACACTCCCACGCTGACATTAGATGTCATCGACCATCGTGCTATAGGATGGCAAGGTTCCGCTCCATATAACTTTTACTATCGCATTGACGAATTCTATTTTAATAGACAACCGTTGTTGTACTACAGTACCTTCATTGATTGGTGCCGAACACTGACCTAGTTGTAGACAAGTTCATTCATTTTTGTTGTCGTGGGATTTACCCGAATATAGCAACATCTTTAATACTATGTCGATAGATGGATGATGTATGCAGTGCCTTAGCAAGCGCGGGGCCCGTAGCTAATTTTTTTAAAGAGCTTGGGATCTACTATGGGTTCTTAAGTATAAAGTGGTAAAAACAATTCAATTCTCAGTACGTTTATTTGCCATCTATAGGTTACAATTTTGTGGGTAATTAATAGTCTAGTAAATTACTATAGGCCCTGCTAGGCTCTGGCAAGTACAAAAGTTTAAATATGCGGGGCCCGTAGCAATTGATACTCTTGCTACGTGGTTAATCCGGCACTGGATGTATGGATAAAATCTTTTAAGCTGAAATATAATTTGTTAGGCGGTAGAATCTCTTTAAGGTTCGGCCGGGGCGGTACTACCAACCCACCTATTTCTGCCGTGTGAAAATTGTCTTAAGCAATTTATTTATGGGTGTCGGTTGCCACATACACCAGATACCTACACTTGTGCAAAAGGCAACCATCTGTTCTCAGGGGAAGGAACGCATCTGTGACCAACTTACGAATGGGACAAGAACTAACGATTACTACAGCAGTCCGAACTTCATCAGTAATCTTACTAACGAATATTAACTAAATGATATTCTTATTAACTGAATTCGTAATAGACCTGGCTAATACTCACAATATCTGGTCTACTAAATGACTACAGTTCCTCCTACAGCCCCATTCAAGGTTTTTTATAGACGTCAGGGGATGGTGTTTACATGCTAGTTTGTTATCCATAACACATAAAAAATAGAACTAATTTTTAACTACTTCCTCTTATACTACGGAGGTTGCGATGATTTTTACGATAAACAAGATCTGACACTACGCTTACGATTGGAAGCCATTGCCTGAGATTCTATGATAATATATAAATAAGTAATTCTCGTAATTTACAACCATGTAAATTTACCGATTAACCGACAGATGACCACATCTCTCGGTTAATCGGTCATGAATTCAATGCCTATTGAATTTCAAAACAAAACAAACCTTGAACTCCTCGATTTACCAAAGGAAATCAAGGATATTTAGACTATTATTGCAAAATAGTCTCGCGGAAAATATATTTCGAACACTACCATCCTGTAATATAACCAATGATCTTTTATTAAAAATAGGTTATACGCGCACCAAAAATGGCACGCCAAAACTGGGCTAATTAGCACAGTTGAGCTCAGTCGTACGTACGTCAGATGATGTACGTTGATTGGTGTAGGCTTGTAGGGAAACAAATGATAAACGTGTGTGTGCTTCGGCCTTCGGACCAAATTTTTCGGTTCATTTGTAAGGGAATATACGTTATGCCCTTACAAATGAACCGAAAAATTTATTTTAATATAAGATCTTTGAAGATCATTGAATATAACAGTGATCGTCTTCGTCGAACGTGAGATCCTAAGTTCGTGTCCCGGCTGAAGCATGTATGTATGTGACAGATAAAATATCTGTTTATGGGTCATACGTGGTTGTTTTCCGGAGTCAAAACGGAACCCTTATAGAATCATCATGTTCGTCTGGACGTCTGCCCATTTTTTGGATTAATTATTAATATTAATGATCCTCCGTGGTCTCTGTCACAGGCAGTGGCGTAGCGTGGGTTCCCGCCGCCCGGGGCCGACCGAAAATTTGCCGTTCCCCAGTGAACTTTGCCGCCCCCATATTATTTAAAATATTTATTTATTAAGTAAAAATGCACTTTTCTTGTTTTTTTTTCATAACACAATTTACCTTAAAAATATAAAATAATTAATTTTAATACATATTTTTTTACTTAAAAATCGAGTAGCTTGCCGCCCCCTCTTCATGTGCCGCCCGGGGCCATGGCCCTCCCGCCCCTCCCCCCCCCCCCCCCCCCACGCTACGCTACTGGTCACACAGGTCTCTGTTACCTTTAAGGTTGATTTTAGACAAGTATAAAATCTGGATTATAACGAATGTTATGGGAAACAAATTGACGAGTAGACGAGTAGTAGTCAATAGGTACAAAACTGTTTTCACGTGGCCTGACAAGAACTGGCCTAGGCTTGATAAGATTAGACGCAAGGAATTAGTCATTGTTTCTAATCGCATAGCTATGTATTTTAACTAGATTGACTAAATGGGTGGTAGAGTGCCCTTTATTAAGAGGTCCTTCAATTGTTATGTGGGGTGCGAACTTACACAGAGCATGAATATTTCCTTGGACTCAAATTAATGTTACACTTGTACAGAGCAATTATCTATATTTACTTGAGACTCAAATGTGATTCTTGCATGATGCATCCCAAACGCTGAGTTCTTAGTCTTACTCGATATTATCGATCACTTAAATGAAAATGTAGTCATTGTAGTGAACTTTAAAGTAGACAAAATGATAGGTAAGGGGCCATCCATAAATTATGTTACACGTTAGGGTTGAGGGGGGGGGGTCGATGTAGTGTGACATTATGTGACAAGGGGTGGGAGGGGGTACTAAATTTCGTGACGTCACATTTTAACATCGAATAATTGGTATGTATAGGTAAGTATTAAAAAAACAATAATTAATGGAAATAAAACTTATTTCGGAACTGCTGTTTTAATTTAATAATTTCTAGGTGTAAAATTTCAAATATATGACGTGTCACTAGGAGGGGGAAATCTCACAAATGTGACCAGCTGTGACAAGGAGGGGGAGGGGTCAAAAAGTCATGAAATTAGTGTGACATAATTTATGGATGACCCCTAAGTAGACACTAGTATGTACGAATACGAATTCGATATTTAGTAGTAAATATAATAAAATAATCGTTGCCTATACTATGCTGAATTGATGTCCATGGGAGACGATGGCTTATACGTATAGGTCACTCAAAATATTATAAATATTACTCTTACCTTTACATATCCAAGTCCTCACAGTGGAGCAGCAGCGGCCAGGTCCCACAACGCAATGATGGAGGGTCCACCGCCACGCCGCGCCACTGCAAGCCGGTCACGCGCTGTGACCTTTTTGTTTGTGGACACAATTGGCGCGTGTTTCCACTACATCCGATCTGCACTATAACTTTTGTATGTAAAAACGGGCAAACGAGCAGACAAGGTGTAATAGGTCATCACCGCTCATGGATACCAGTAACAGAATAGAAAAAGAACAGGCTCTCAAGCGAGCCAAGTAATGATGAGGCTGGATTATGTTTAACTTAGTACCAGAATATAACATCAACATAGAATGTGACTTCAACCACAAAAACTTCAAAATTAGTAGGATAACATGATGGGTGGAACTGTAAGATCGTTTGCTATCCTTGTTTATAACCGACTTCAAAAAAGGAGGAGGTATTCAATTCGACTATTTTTTATGTTTGTTAGGTACCTCAGAACTTTCGACTGGGTGAACCGATTTTGATGATTCTTTTTTTAATCGAAAGCCGGTACTTGTCATGTAGTCCCACTTAAATTTGAGCTAGATCTGACGAGTAGTTTTTGAGTTATTTTGAAGTCGGTTATTTTTTTCTTGGTGAAATTCATATTATTATATATAATAAACAATCGGCAAGCATATGCATGCACCTCTTTGTCGGCCGACCAGTTTCAATGGAAACAGTGTCCTCTAACGGTGCATTTCGGATATCGCATTAGTGATCGGTGACAATGTACTGTCATGAAGACCCGGAACTACCAACCAGTGCCGTGGTCGGCTAAGCCACAAAGTACATAAACACTACGTTTTATGCCTACAGCCTAATGAATATTCACTTGGCCAACGGACTATTTTGTCAAATTATTTATGGTTTAATGAAACAAAATGCGTTGTAGAGATTATTAATATTTATAATATTACTAGCTGCCCGGACAGACTTCGTTCTGTCAAAAGATTAAAAAAATAAAATAAAAAATTTAGGGGTGGACCACCCTTAACATCTATTTTTCATCCCCCTAAATGGGATCTATTTTTCATCCCCCTAAATGGGGGATGAAAAATAGATGTTGTCCGATTCTCCACCCTAGCCGATATGCACGCTAAGATTCACGAAAATCGGTCGAGCCGTTTCGGAGGAGTTCAACTTCTAACACCGTGACACGAGAATTTTATATATATATTAGATGTCAATAACCGACAGACGAGAAACCGTCACCCATTGTCATCAACAACATATGCATCACCAAGTCCCCGATCAAGAAATAAAGAAAAAGAAACAATAAACTTCTTCAGTTCTTTCTTTCTTTTTTTCTCTCTTTCTTGTCCGGCAACGCATCAGTGATGCCTTTGGTGTTGCTGATGTCCATGGGCGACGATAGCCATTTACCATCAGGTGGATCGTCAGCTCCTTTGCCGGCTACTTCCATAAAAAAAGAACTGACTCCATTCCCCCTGGACACGACGAGTCCTTTGGCGGGTGACGCAAGCAAGAAGACGGTAAATAGTCGAGCTGCCTGGAGTGATATAATAGCATATTGTTTCTCCCATATAGTTAACCATAATATAAATAAAAACTCTCCTCCTTAGTCGGTCGCTTTTGACAGAGCAGTCATGGTTTCATGATGACCTTTTTTGGATAATGCTGCTTTCGCGATGTGTCTCCACTCACTGCGGTCTTCAGCGTAGCGGGAACATTGGACTATGGATCATTGTGTAGCAGCTTTTAGTACGGGATCCGAATCAGAGGCGTTTCTGCACACATCTGCTTACCGGATAAAAATTGTTTTTTTTTTTTATCAAATATCATATGCAAAGAAGAATGATGGCAAATTTTACTGAAAGGATACATTCCTTTCACAAATAAATAAAACTTCATTCGAAGATTTTTGCTGCTTGATGATCACCTGCTTGAGCCGGAACCGAACCTGTAAAATGAGAAAAAAACACCCTGTGTTTTATGATACCAATCGAAAGGGTCATTCACAAGGTCCGAAAAGGCCCGAAAGCTGTCCATGGAATCCGCGGCAGTCGTCGCCAGCACCAGTAATATGATATAAATAAAAAGCATAAATAAAAACATAAAAATACAATTACATACCTACAACAATTTATGAATTGTTTTCCGTTTCCGTTTTTCCGCGGAACTGTACAATTTCAGTTATTTTGACAATTCGTCTTTATTCCACTTTGTCCATATTATGAGAACAAGTCCTTCTGAGAATCGGCCCTTTTGCGAAAAATCGATCTAAAACAAACATTGTGAATTTTTAATTTTTGCAATTTTTCTTAAGTTTTTGCATTTTTTGTACAGAAATTTCATCATATCTTTCGCCAACGTCCATACCACGTTGAACACACCGGTTCTCGTCCGATCACCGAAGTTAAGCAACGTCGGGCGCGGTCAGTACTTGGATGGGTGACCGCCTGGGAACACCGCGTGATGTTGGCTTTTTGTCTTTTCTACTTTTCATAAAACCCATTTTTTGTTTGATCAATTAGTTTTCTTTTGCAAATATTCTTATTTTTGCAATTTTTCTTTATTTTTGGCATACTACGTTATGTGAATAGCAGTGATTGCCTAGTAGCTAGGTTTGAACGTTGGTCTCCTGAACGCGGGGGCGTAAGGAATCCTGCATACCTGAGTGTTCTCCTGTTTTCAAAGGTGTGTGAAGTCTACCAATCCGCACTTGGCCAGCGTGATAGATTATGGTCTACTAGCTGACCCGGCGAACTTCGTATCGCCTAAGAATGTAAAATCGGTACAGCCGTTCTTAGCCGTTACAGTTTCTGTGTGATCCTCCCTCTCCCTCACCCTCTCCCTATCCCTCTCCCTCTCCCTCTCACGCTCCCGCTCCCGCTCTCGCTAATAGCTATCTATCAACTACACATAACAAAATTTTACCTTATCCCGCAGGAACAGGTCTATTTTCCGGGATAAAAAGTTTCCTATATCCATCCCCGAGCTTTATTTGATATCTGTATAAATAACTAATCTATCAACTACATATAACAAAAATTTACCTTATCCCACAGGAACAGGTCTATTTTCCGGGATAAAAAGTATCCTATGTTCGTCTCCTGATTCTAAGCTAACTCCCCACCAATTTTCAGCCAAATCGGTTCAGCCGTTCTTGAGTTATAAATAGTGTAACAAACACGACTTCCTTTTATATATATAGATACTCTTCACATTGTGAAAGGAAACCCGAGCCCAGCTGAGCAGCGGAACAATATGGGTTGTTACTTTGACTTTAAGACTTTTTTATGTGAGTGCTTAAATGTCAAAATCTTTTATCTTTTTTATGATTTTTAAGTGGGATCACAAAACTATAAACTAGATAGGTATTTAATGTACAATTACAAGAAGCACTGAGGATGCAGTGCAGAGTAGAAGTAATGCCATCTCTGTCCCCTATGAAATATCTGTATCATAAGAACTAATACGAGTACATAGCACTCATCATGGAGTACAAGCACTCATGTAACAGAACCTTGTTTCCTTCATATTTTGTAGATGGCGCTGTTCGGATATGAGATTGTAGTGTAATTATTCTCGCCAATACATTTTTGTACGCGCACTACCTACGAGTCGCATGGCGAATAACCGCAGCTGTTACAAAGCATTAAGAAAATTATGTGAGGGGGTCGCTCACAATTCGGACGTTGAAGACGGACGCGGGCACGGTGAGGCGTGGTGTGAAGACGAGGAAAAAAAATACTCGTCACACTGTCAGGCATCGTGTTGTCGATAGTCCAGTGTCTGGAGCTCTCCTAGGAACGCTCTGCGAGTTCTGGCCGCATAGCTTTTCCTAGGCGGTGCGAATTATGCCACAGCCACAGCGTTTTTTGGCCGCGCGGTGAAAACTTGGTAATGCGCGCCGGCATTTATATTTTATTGTAAAATATAAAAAGAGTATTGAACGATGGCGAAATAAAACAACGACATAGAAGACTATTATTATAAAATTTAATACTATTATTGTTCAATTTAAAACAGCGTTTTGGACATATTAAATGCAATGCACATTAAGAGTTAGCTGTGACCGTTTAAAACTAAAGTTTTCCACGCAGTGACAATAAATAACTGGATATTGGAGAAAATAGCCTTAAAATATGTGATGAGGCATGGCATAATCTAATTCAACTAAAAGCTTGAACCCTAAACATTACTTCAACATACCATTCTGGGTATAAGCACAAAGATCATTTTACATTGCACACGAGAAATATCTCATGCACTTTCAAGTGAACAATTCTCAGTATTAGTAGCACCGAATATATCAGTAATCAGTTAATTTATTACAGCATTAAGTGGCAAATATTTTGTAGAAATTAATTGTTCCCAAATGAAACGGGCCATTAGAACATTAAGCAAACATTATTTATTAAAACAAGTAAAGACACTTAACACAATGTTAAGCGTTACACACATCCACGTGACTTTAAATTACCCACAAAACAAATAATTCATTACAATATGAATAATATTCAATAACATCAGCCATTGCGCATGAATTGTAAGTGAAGATCGTATTCTGCGTCGCAATACGCCATATTTGTCATTTGATTCTAGCGCAAACTACTGGTGAAAATGGGTTCTTATCTCATATTTTTGGGTGGAATTGTATGTGGAATAACAATCCTAGTAAAATTACAGAAAATGCAAACACGGCATGTCTCTATGTGCTATTATTATATAAAGAAAGTCTTTGAATCCGGTACTCATTTTTTAAATATCGATTGTAATTTATTGTTTGTACTTGCCCTAATGTGTATTGTGTAGGTGAACAGACGCTTTGGTGTGTGTGTGGTCGCATGTGTGTGCGCGCGCGCGAGTTGGTGTGTTTGGATGAGCGAGAAGGAGAGAGAGACGAGTGTGTTTAACTTGCTTATCGCAAAAACGAAATTGTTATGTTATTGTTATTTCATAACTGAGATTTGTTTTACAAGGTAACCTGTAACACATTTCGATGGAAACAGACCTCATAAAAAGACTAAATGAGCGAAACGTTAAGCAACGTATTGTATTAAGTGACTCGTGTAGGATAATAATTGAATTATCGACAATGTACACATGTATTATGACGTCACATGACAGGAACTCTCACTATGAGCTTGTAATGCCACATACAGTTCCACTAGACGCGCAGTCACTAACTAAACGTCACACGGTACGGTATGACGTCATATTACTCTTGCATGGCGGCCTGCGCAGGCGCCGTCGGCTCCTTGCCGTCACGACGCTTCGATCCCGACACGATGTCGTCGATCCGAAGTAGCAGGATCGCTGTTTCCACCGCTGTTTTGTATACCTGGAGTTTGGACAAATTAAAGTTATTATGTTGTAATCGGCATTATAATTAACAATAAATTCGAGTATCATAAACATTTTAATAATTAATTAAATCAAATTATTAATGACTACTGCTACGGAGGGTATGTAAAGCGGTCAATCTCGGTTATTATCGTAAGATATGAAAACTTTCAACACTCTGGTTGTCCACTAAGTTCTCAACCAATCCGCACTGGAGCAGCGTGGTGGAGGATACTCTAGGCCTCCTTAAGAGGAGAGCGAGACCTCAGTAGTAAGGTCATTAATAGGTTGAAGCCAGCCAGCCACGAATTTAATTTGTGGTGCAATGTCGGTACATTTTCAACACAGAGTATAGAGGAAAGGAGAGCCATCTCATATGAGGGGAAAGTGTCCAGCTGTTTACTGAAAATAGAATTAGTTGCAGTACCTACCACCATCCTACAACAATAACGCAATAAATACAATATGAACATATTAAAGCTATTGTAGACGGAGCTGCATAGTGAAGTTTGCTAAGTTCAATAAATTTCATCCTAACGCACCGCAGAGCCACCCGTTATTGGACCGTTTCTATGGACACTTCATACACAGAGATGGCTCTACTTACCTCTATACCCCATTTTCAATCGATGTGCAGTACAGCCTACAAACTACATACCATGCATCCATCCCACTACACAACACACCTGCAGTTTGTATAACGCCCTGCATACCTAAGGGCCAATGCATATGTAACGGGTTTTTCCCATATGGGACGGGACGTGAAGTTTTGGAAACATCATTTCATAGAAAATGTATACCGACGCTTGAAAGGCAAAAATTACCAAGTGACATGTTGACAACTTTACACTACAGCATTTTAGTTTTTAATTTTAGAAAAAAAAATCGTGAAAAATCGCCTATTAGTCATAGCTACTTCATACCAATGCATTTTAAATGCAGTTTAAATGCTTAACAAAGCGATTTTGACGATTTTTTTTTCTAAAATTAAAAACTAAAATGCTCTATACTTGAGTCAAACTCGTATCATAATACTTGTCAACAAATCATTAAAATTCCTTTATAGGGTATGCGTAACTATTTCGTGTTATTTTAAACTTTTGCAAAATAAATATTATGTTTAAAAAGAAATTAAATTATAAAGAGTGGAATGGAACGCGACTTGCGAACTCCAGATTTAGTTCAAACGCACTTTATACGACCAAAAGCTTCATGCACCTGTTTGTTTGTGGTTGCTAGGCAACACAGTGATTACGTAAATTCTGATCCGAATTTGAATATAGTGTAGTGTAAAGTTGTCAACATGTCGCTTGGTAATTTTTGCCTTTCAAGCGTCAATACGATTACGATAGTGCAAACGCAGCGGTATCCCGTACAAGAAAAAACCCGTTACGTATGCATTGGCCTTAACTCTTGCTTCGTACGCACCTGCAGTTTAACAGCAAGCGGTTCCCAGATGCCCTTCACCGCCATGTCCACAATCTCCCCGGTCTCGCCGTCGATCCCGGCGGTGCTGGAGCCGGCCGCGTGGCGCGCGCGCAGCGCCGTCAGCGTGCGGATCGTGTTCGCGCCGCAGTTCTGGGCGAGGGTGCGCGGGATTATCTCTGTGGGGGAGAGGTTTTAGTTATAAATCATTTCTTGACTACGGTCTCATTTTTTGACGAGTCTTATTCGATAATTTTTTTTTTCGTTAAATGATAATTTTTCCTGAACTTCTTTTTTGTAGATATACTTCTTTTGGCACGTTTGGAAAAAATATGAGAGTAAAATTTTTACGATGCGCGCGCACATCAACAGCCAATACGGGACTTGATGAAGTTAGCTGATATATTCCTTTCACAAACAAAGAGTTGTGGCATATGGGATGAAATCTTTAGCTATTTTTGTTCTGTTACGCCGAAGAAGTATAACTTCTTACATGCATACATAACACGTTTTTTTACACCTGCATTATTTTAATTACAAATCACAAAAAAAAACCGTGTCTGTTTATTTAATAATATAAGGAAAAATGCACATGAAAATAAGATGAGTCACTATACATTACTAACGTCACCTTACCATAACCGCACTATCATAAAACCAGGCAAGTTACAGTACGGCCGACGTATCTTGGCGCGTCGAAACTTCGCGCAGAAGACTGCCCAGTAACATAATTCGGCAATGGTTGGTACGCGGCGTATTATGTCTCAGTCACACGTTAGCCTGTTAGTGTCGCTATCTCTGTCTTACATGCGCTAAAGTTCGCAGAGCCTATGTTCAGACGCGTCAAGATGCGTCGGCCGTACTATACCTAACAATCCTAACACGCTAAGTCAGTGTCCACACTGTCCACTCACCGAGTGCCTGCGCCACCGCGCGGTAGGGCGTGTTGTGCGAGGAGTTTGCGGACAGCGCCTGCGACACGGCCAGCTCCACCGCGCCGCCGCCGGCCACCAGGCGAGGGTTCAGCACCTGATGATACGTTAATAGATTATCTTAAAATTAAAAAAACCCCCAACAGTTTTATTTCGACGCTTGAAAGGCAAAAATTACCAAGCAACATGTTGACAACTTCACACTAGAGCATTTTAGTTTTTAATTTTAGAAAAAAAATCGTAAAAAATCGCTTCATTAAACATTTAAACTGTATTTAAAATGCATTGGTATGAAGTAGCTATGACTAATAGGTGATTTTTTACGATTTTTTTTTTTCTAAAATTAAAAACTAAAATGCTGTAGTGTTAAGTTGTCAAAATGTCACTTGGCAATTTTTGCCTTTCAAGCGTCGATTTATACTAAACATAGCTAAGAACACTCTTGATTAAGTCAACTTTCAGACAAAAAAAAACTTGATCAAAGTTTGTTCATCCGTTTGGGAGCTACGATGCCACAAACAGACATACAGATACATGTCAAACTTATAACACTCCTCTTTTTTCATCGAGGGTTAATAAATACACACTAATAGCGCCTCACACTAGACTAGTATGTCATTAGGTTGACAATTTACAGTTATTACAATTCATAATTTACGGATTCGTATTTGGACATATTAGACACTTTTGACAATTCTTGAATGTATTACTAAAGTTAACTTACCAAATTCTTAGCAACATGAAGGGCATCCTTCAGATTCCTCTCAATCTCATTCAGAATATCTTTTGACGCCCCCCTGAGAAGAATGGTACACGCCTGAAACAGGAATAATAACAGTCAAAAAACAAACCAATCCCATTATAACATATGGCATGGTAAATGATCAACGGAGTTAGCAACATACACAATAATATGACTTGTTGTTGAATTTGAATCAATCAATCAATCAATCAATAAATCCACCCATCCATCCATTCATCCATCCATCCATCCATCAGCCCTTGGAGGTCCACTGCTGGACAAAGGCCTCCCCTAACTTGCGCCACTTTGACCGATTTAAAATCTATACATCTATATCTATACTCTATACAAATAAATAAAATTGGAGTGTCTGTTTGTAATATTAAAATAACCGCTTTTTACTAAGTGCATTTGGATGTACACACGGTACATATACCAAAACAACATTTTTTACAATTTTTGTCTGTCTGTCTGTCTGTTTGTTCCAGTTAATCTCTAAAATGGCTGGAGCGATTTAGACGGGACTTTTACTGGCAGATAGCTGATATAACAAGGAGTAAGTAACATAGGCTACCTTTTTATTAGAAAAAAAAATTGTTAGGCGATACGAAGTTCGCCGGGTCAGCTAGTCTTATATAAAAGTAACCTCCTAAGGACGCGAGCAGCCCATGCCCCTAGATATTTTAATTTTTACTCATACATAACTGTCATCCCTCATTTCAACTTTTCAATTAGGAACCTCTATGCAACTTTCTCGTGCTTCTCGATCCACTGGTTAGGCAGTGATTTGCCATACAATATTAATCTATGCCTGTCTGCAACACTTACGCCCAAACTAGGGTCGCCAGGTCGGCCAACCAAAAAGCCGGACAGACCAGCCAGTTTGGCCGGACATTTGGGTAAAAAGGTCGGACACCCTAAATTATCAAGAATTTTATGTATTAATATTATTAAGACATTTTTTTAGAACTTCTTCACTAATTAATAACATTTAAAATAAACAAACTAAAATATTAAATAATTAGCAGAAAAGTGCTTTAAAAGCTCAATATTTTCCAAAATAAAATTGTAATAATCTTTAAACATCAAAAATTTCAAATTAAAAGCCATCTAGAGTACTCTCATCGATTTAAAATAGGCAACTCATTTCTTGTATACTAACAGCGTCTTCAAATTAAACATCAACAACCCCATTTTTGATAAAAATATTTAAGGTTTTGCAATTGGTCTAAACCTTTGCTACCGTCAACTTTAACGTTTTCTTTGTGGATACCAATATAGTTTCAGAAACTTGATTACATACAGGAACGTCTTTTAACAGCATGTCCTTGTATAAGTTTCTTATAAGTTGGTAAAATATAAAAAGCCTAAGAAAGCCGGACAAGCTGGACACCGTTAAATTAGGCCAGACACGCATTCAAAAAGCCTAACCATGTCCGGCTTTATCCGGACGCCTGGCAACCCTAGCCCCAACTCAGAGTCACTAACAGTTACTTTAATCGCTTCTTAGTAAAGAATCACCATACAAATCCTGTACTAAGTAGCGATTTAAGTAACCATTAGCAACTCTGAGCTGGGGCGTTAGCGTTTGATAGCGTAGCTTACAGCGTTACCTTAGGGTTCTTGCACTCAGTGACGAAGGTGAAGTACTCGTCGCCGATCTTCTTGACCTCGAAGCGGCCGGCCGCCGTGCCCACGTCGGACTCCTTCAGCTCCTCGGTGCGGTTCACGATGGTCGCGCCGCACGCGCGCGCCACGCGATTGTTGTCTGTCTTACGTAACCTGGAACGTTTTGAAGTTATACCACACAATACTTAATGATAGATCGCCCGGAGTCCTGCCGGCAGGACTTTGAGTACTTCCGGAAGGACGCAATCTTTTTCGGTCACAGTACTGTAATAATTTTATTTATTTATTTATTTATTTATTTATTTATAAGCAGGCAGTCTTACGACTGGCTTTGCTTATATCCATTTGTCACTTTTGCTTTGATCTGTGTTGGTCATATTTGTTCTTAAACTCATTTACATTTCGAGCTGTTACAACTTGTTCTGGCAGATTATTCCAATTCTCCACTACTCTGTTAGTTAAGAAATGCTTGCGTGGATTATTATGATCAAGAGTTCTACAAATTTTTCTCTGGTGGCAACGTGATATACGACTTGCTTTAGTGAATATCGCATCAAAGTTTGGTAAATCATAATGTCCACTCAAGATTTTGTACGTTTCGATAATGTCTCCACGTTCTCTTCGGTCTTTTAAGGTAGTAAGATTTGTGTTCTTTAATCTGTCCTCATAAGAAAGATGTTTTAGGATTTTGGTATTTTTGTAAATTGTCTCTGAATTTTTTCCAATTTCTCAATGTCTTTAATAAAATATGGACTCCACACTTGAACTGCGTATTCCAGGATTGGTCTCACATAAGTCTTATAAATCTTAAGCATCATTTCTTTAGTTAAGTTTCCAAAAGCTTTTCTTATGAGATAAATAAATGTGTGAGCTTTCTTGACAACTGTAGCTATATGTTCTTCCCATTTGAGATTTTCTGTTATCTTCACACCTAAATCTGTTTGTGCTTTCACATTACACAGTTGTATTCCATTCAAGTAATAGATGTGACGAGGATTTTTCTGACCAATATGTAAGACAGTACATTTTTTTGCATTCAGATTGATGAGCCAGTCTTTTGACCATGCTGCGATTTTGTCAAGATCTCTTTGAATCCGGTCATGATCTACTAGCAGGTTAGCGAAAATCTTTGTATCATCTGCAAATAAGCTGACATGACATTCTAATTGATTGGGGAGGTCAAAGGTATATAAAATGTACAGCACTGGACCCAGGACTGATCCTTGAGGTACTCCACTTGTTATTTTTCGCATTAGATAGGTGGTCATTAACACAAACTTAAAAAGTTCTATCACACAAAAATGCTTCTATCCATTTAAGCAGTTTTCCTCGGATGCCTAATACCTCAAGTTTCAGAAGTAATCGTCTTATGGGAACCTTGTCAAAAGCCTTTTCATAATCAAGATAGATAACATCTGTAGGTATTTGGCTATTGTAGTTTTTTGTCCAGGTATCTAAGCATGATAACAAATTTGTTACTGTTGACCGACCCGGATAGAAGCCATGTTGATGAGAGCTGATTATATTTTGCCCAGAAATATGTTTTCTTAAATGTGCTACAATTACTCTTTCCATTGCTTTGCACGCAACACTTGTTAAACTGATCGGCCGATAATTTTCTGGATCGAGTTTATTACCCTTTTTAAATATAAGTGTTACCACTGCTGTTTTCCAAATGGTGGGAAGCGTTCCGGTATCATAAGACGTTTGCATTATTTTCACAGGGGCTTGCACCAAGGGATCGCACTTTTGTAGAACAACAACTGGTAACTCATCAGGTCCCATGGCCGAATCTGTCTTCATGTCTTTGATAGCTTGTGAAACTAGACTTTTTGTAAATATTAAATCTTCAATTGAATTTTTGACTTGAAATTTAATGTCAACAGTGGGCAATTTATTGTTAGGTTCTACCTGATACACTCCAGCAAATTGATCCGCAAATGTTTCGGCTATCTCTACACAATTCGTAACAATTTCACCATCATTCATCAATTTATCGTACAAAGTTGAAATTTGGACGAAAAAATAGAATATTTCTGACTCTTTCACATTGTGGAAGAAACGGCTGCTCAGCACTAGTGACTCAAGCGTACCAAGAGAAAATTTTCAGCTACTAGTTTACAGATACTTGCAACTTTATGTCAATCACATTTCAAAGCGATGAAGCTTTTAACACAACACATGAATTAGTTCAGTTTTATCTAATTTGACAAAGCGTAGCAGTAGCGTAACCTTAACTTAGCATACCAAGTGAAGCTAAGTAGTCCTGAGCAGCCGTTTCTTCCACAATGTGAAAGAACCAGAAATATTTTATCATTAATAGTACCTATTGGTACAGAAGAGTCACGCCGCAAAATTATTTAAATAAATAGCGACTCTTGCTCCAACACAATAAAGTGTAATTCAGGTCGCACAACGCTAATAGTCAACAGATATTGACATTTAGACGATGCCTCTCTGTCTAATCATAACTCTTATCCTTTCTGACAATGTCAGGGTTGTCTTCTTTTTTTGTATTGACATGTGTGATAGATTGCGAATGTATGACACGCGTGGCAGCCCTTCTGAAATTGGCCAGACACGTCGAACGCGGCACGTACTTGTAACATCATACCAAAAGTGCGGAGTGCACCAGGCCTACATAATATATTCTTATGAGACGTTTAGAAAAAAATGAGTAAAATCTTTAGGATGCGACAGCCAAAAAGCGACATGATGAAAGTGCGTGATACTAGGCGCATAGCATTCGCTGGAGTTGTTTTGGATTACTAGGGCGAGACGTGGGTGCGGGTGAGAAGTACGTGGTTTGATTGCTAGTGTGCTAGGTCGTGGGTGCGAGCGAGAGGTACTACTTATAAGTAAGAGGTACTGTGTCTATGTGTGAGAAAGGGAGACCCTATACTCCCTCCCTGTATATGTCATGGCTTGCATACTGACCTACGGATAGCAGTAATGCCGGCTTTGACGAGGTAGTGCTGCGCCAAGTCCGAGACTCCCTTCTCAGTGAATACCACGTCTGGCTTCAGAGCGATGATCTCCTCACACTGGCGCTGCACATGCTCCTCTTCTAATTGGAGAAGCTTTGTGAAGTCCTGGACGAAGATAAAACAATAAAAAATAAAACATAACATATAAAGGGAAAAAATAATAAGATAAAATAAAAAAAAGGAATTCCATTTTTTTAACATTTTTAAAACTATACACCTATTCTATAATCGGTTTCGACGCCCAGACAACTAAGCAATCCAGTATCCTAGACGTTGCGTTGCGTTTATGAAATGGTGTTTAAATTAATGATATAAATGACACAAAGCATATACATAATGTTTGTAAAGTTAATTTAAGGTATAATAATTTTTCCTCAGCTGCCTTTGGTTTCGGTTTACTTGCCTTAATGTAGTCCATCAATATCATATTACCTCCTTGTATTGTTAGATAACATGAATAAAACATGTCGTAGTCCTGTGTCTGAATCATAATTCCATGTTATAAATTATGGTAACAACAAATAATATTCTTCAAAGTATTATTTTACATTCACAATTGACTCACCTGTTCTCCAAGAATCTCAATGTTGGTCTGACTCTCCCCCTTTTTGTACTCCAGGGGGCAGTCAAGCAGAATGATACGAGGGTTCTCAATGTACCGCCGCATTTTGGGATGGGTGACGTCCTTGTTGATCATCACACCGTTCAGGACCTTTGACTCCTCGATTGTACCACCCGGAAGCTTTTCTATTTTAGCATAGCTGGAAAATTTTGCATAATAATTAGTAAATTCTTAATATGGCTGAATTTAATTTCTAATTAATTGGTTTTGTTGTGTTATGCTGTCTGTAATAAACAAATTTCAGTTTCAAATCCTAGAAAACATTATCTTTATTTGTTTATTCTTTTTTAGGGTTCCGTAGCCAAATGGCAAAAAACGGAACCCTTATAAATTCGTCATGTCTGTCTGTCTGTCCGTCCGTATGTCACAGCCACTTTTCTCCGAAACTATAAGAACTATACTGTTGAAACTTGGTAAGGAGATGTATTCTGTAAACCGCATTAAGATTTTTACACAAAAATAGAAAAAAAATCAATAAATTTTGGGGTCCCCATACATAGAACTGAAACTCAAAAATTTTTTTTTCATCAAACCCATACGTGTGGGGTATCTATGGATAGGTCTTCAAAAATGATATTAAGGTTTCTAATATCATTTTTTTCTAAACTGAATAGTTTGCGCGAGAGACACTTCCAAAGTGGTAAAATGTGTGTCCCCCCCCCTGTAACTTTTAAAGTAAGAGAATGATAAACGTAAAAAAAAATATATGATGTACATTACTATGCAAACTTCCAACGAAAATTGATTTGAACGAGATCTAATAAGTAGTTTTTTTTTAATACGTTATAAATCGTAAACCGCAAAAAACATCGATCAAAGTTACAACGAATTACAAGAACTTTTATATTATGTTACTTGCTGCTACGGAACCCTTCATGGGCGAGTCCGACTCGCACTTGGCCACTTTGTTTAATTATTTATTTCTTTAAAAGTTTTAGGACTGATTTATTTAGGTTTTATCCATTTTTCTTGTTTAGACAAAATTGATGACAAATGTTTGCATACAAGTCTTATACCTATGTAATATGTAAACAGACAAGACATTTTATAATTACTGCTGTTTTGTATAAAAATATTGTATACACTTACTTCTTAATGTCAACTTCAACTCTGCCATTGTCATTGACAGTGACAGTGTTGACGGCATCCATAGCAATATCCACAGCGAGGTCTGCCCAGCGGCCGATGTACTTAGTGCCCACGCATGAACGGATCTGGAAAAGAATATTATCAAAAATATTTTATGCTCACACACATTACACAAAGTTTTTGAAGTTATAATTCTTATGCGACTTACAAAAAGGTTGCATTAAACGTTTGCACTCCCACGGAGGGGGTATGAAAGCACAGGATAGATAGCCCTAGGCTTCTTATTATCTTTACCTCTTTTAAAATTTAATGTTATTACTAATACAAATCTCACAGAGTCTCAATAGCGTGATTCAGGTTCATGAACAACGCCATCTAGTTTGTACTTGTGTAAACATAGGTAATACACAAGTAATATTTTATTATTTTTATTTAGTACAAAAATAGTTTTTGAAAGATAATTAAAACTGATACACGTTATTAAATGGAATATTTATTTAATTATGTCAAAAAAGTATAACTTCTCACGTGCGTACAAAAGTACACGCACCCTTTTTATTTTTTTATTAAATTAATGCTTGACTACAATCTGATTGTAAGTGGCAATGTAGTCTTGGGTGATAAGGCAAACTAAAGCCCAATGCATATATTATATTTGAATATCGTAGGAAAACAAATATTTCACGTAAGAACGTTTATTTGGCTAAGTAGCTGGTTAGTAACAACAATCTGTCACAACATATCAATGTACCCACATTAGAATGTCATTATCAATTAATAATGCACAAAGTGGATATCTACAACTATATTGAGATATATGACATACCTCCCCACCAAGTATGAATCAACCATAATAGAAAATATAAATACATAAATCGAAAAGCTAATAAACAACAATATTTTATATACTCTACTATAACAAAGTAAAATATTGTATGATAAACATTATATGAATCAACATTATATGAGAAAAGAATCAATTTATATAATTAGTTGCCGAGGGTCTATTATATGGTGCTGTGCCATGAGCAGTAACTTTATTTTTTATTTTTCCCGTTGAAGATGATTGTGGGATTCCCAACATTTCAGCCCATTGCTCCGCACTAGGGATCTGAATAATAACATCAGAATTTTGACTGATTTCCTCAGTAATGTTATCTCTAGCATCTAGGTTCTCTGGCATGGCTGTAGATGTTCCAGATCGCACCATCCCCTCTCTTGTCTTCTGTTCTGGTAACCCTGCAGTTACCCTTTCCTCTCTCCCCTCAGTTGACGCTGTTACCTCAGATGGTCTTTTCTTGATCAATTGATCAATGTGTCTATTGAGTAAACTCCCAGCCTCATTCTCAATTATGTAACTGGATGGACCATTCTTGTCAACAATTCTCCCTGTTAACCAACGTGGCCCACAACTACTGTAATTTCTGTACATTACTGCCTGCCCTACATTGGTCTGCCTTCCTTTTGTTTTATTGTTGCTTTCGATTTGCTCCTCAACTTTTCTGTTCTGTACATTTTCTGGATGTATAGTATCCAACAATGTACGAAGCCGTCTCTTCATGAGTAACTCAGCAGGGCTTTTGTTCGTTGTTGTGCATGGCGTCGTGCGTAGGCACAGCAATAAATTAGGAATTTTGATGTCCCATGTCAAATCATCCATCTTCCTTAATTTATCTTTTATTGTTTGAACCATCCTCTCAGCTAAGCCGTTGGTTGCTGGATGATAAGGAGCTGTGGTTACATGACGGATATTATTAGCCTTCAAAAATTGCTGCATTTCGGTAGATACAAAAGAGGTGCCGTTGTCAGACACTAATACTTCGCAGAGACCATGTGTAGCAAATGTGGTCCTCAAAAGCTTTATGACTGTTGCTGACGTTGTATTATTTACCATAAATAATTCAGGCCATCGGGAATAAGCGTCAACCATAATTAAAAAATATTTGTTCATGTATGGTCCAGCAAAGTCAATATGGATTCTTGACCACGGTCTAGTTGGGGTGATCCACTCGTGAGTTGTCTTTGGCGGCATATGGCGATTTTCAAGACACTTGTTACAGTTACTAACTATACACTCAATATCTTCATTGATATGAGGCCACCAGACGTAACTTCTGGCTAATGCCTTGGTTTGTACCATTCCTGTGTGTGCCTTATGTAGTACCTGAAGTATTGTCTGGCGGAGTGAACTTGGGATTACCACGCGGCAACCCAAAAGTATGCAATCATCTTGCATGGATAGCTCCGTGCGGTGTAACCAGAACGTGTGTAAATCAGAGTTTGTTTCTTTTGCAGGCCATCCACGTTGTATATAGTTAGTTACTTTTGATAGTATCTTGTCTCGTTTCGTTTCAGTTGCTATATGTTCTACGTCATAAGGGAAATCCGCAGGAGTCTCTGCCATCAATAAAACTTCATATAACTGCTGTTCAGGCTGTTCCGGAACTGGTTGCGGCCAGCGACTTAAGCTATCTGCATTGCCTATTTGAGAACCTGGTTTATATGATATTTCATAGTCGTGTGAAGTTAAGGCGATAGCGATTCTGGTCAAACGCGGCGAAAGCATATTTGGCATCGGTTTTTTAGGATCAAAAATGCCAAGTAATGGTTTGTGGTCCGTGATAATACAAAAATGTCGAGCTGTGAGGTAATTGTGGAATTTTGTTATCCCAAACATAATAGCAGCAGCCTCCTTGTCTAGCTGCGAGTACTTGCGCTCGTGAGCATGAAGAGTTCGTGATGCCATGGCAATAGGACGTTCTTGGCCATCTTCGCTAACGTGGGCTAACACTGCCCCAACTCCATACTCAGAGCTGTCGCATGTGAGAACGAGGGGTTTCTCGGCCTCGTAGTGTACTAATGTTAAATCAAAGGTGAGATATCGTTTGGCTGTTTCAAAACAATTTTGTTCTCGTTCAGTCCACTTCCATGTTTGCGATATGTCCAATAATCGATGGAGCGGTTCCAGTAGTGTAGCTTTATGTGGTATGAACCGTTCATAAAAATTGTAAAGTCCTAGGAACGCCTGGAGTTCTCGTTTGTTTGACGGTGCAGGAGTGTTTACTATGGAGTCTATTTTGCTTGGTGCAGGGTGGATGCCTTCTGAATCTATGACAAAACCAAGAAATTCAACCTTTTCTTTGGCAAATTTACATTTTTGTCTATTCAGTCTAAGTCCTGCCTGTGCAATTCGTTGTAACACTACATCAAGTCTCTCCTGCATTTCAAGCATGGTCCGCCCACACACGATGATATCGTCGATGAGGACTGCCACCCCCGGAATACCTGCAAGCAATGACGTCATCAAGCGCTGGAAAATCCCTGGGCATGCCTTTACTCCGAAAGCCAGTCGGTGTACGGTGTAAAGACCCTTGCAAGTGTTCAAGGTCAGTAATTTTGATGTATTTTCATCAACGACGACTTGTGTGTAGGCTCGGTCCAAGTCTAAGGTTGTAAAAAATTTTCCACCTGCTACCGTGGCAAACACTTCATTGGCCGTTGGCATCGGATAGGTATCTGATTCCGTCGCTTCTTTGACAGTGCTGCGATAGTCCCCACAGAGTCTAATTTCACCTGACTTCTTAACTATAGGTACTATCGGCGTTGCCCACTCGGAGTAGGACACTGGACGTAATACCCCCTCTCGTTCAAGTCTATCAATTTCTATCTCCACTCGGTCTTTAATGGCGTAAGGAACTGGTCGGGCTTTAAGAAATTTCGGAATCACTCCTGGCTTTGTATGTATCGTCACTGGGTGTCCGCGGTATGTACCGAGGCCATCCTTAAACACTTCCTTATGCTTCTCTATCACCCGGTCCATTGATTGGTATTCAACGTGTGACACGAAATTAATGTTGTTCATCGTTATGTTAAGAGGAACTAGCCAGTCGCGGCCCACCAGATTCGGTCCATGGCCCTTGGCCACAATGACACATAAATCCTGCGTCACATCTCTATATCGCACTGGCAATACAACTTGACCTAATAGCTCGACAGGCGCCTCGGTCCAGGTACGTAACATCAGCTCGGCTGGCTTCAGTGTAGCGCGCGGCGAGTGAGCGCGGAGGTCACGCCAAGTGCGCTCGTTGACGATGGAAAAGCTGGCTCCTGTGTCGACCTGCATGCGGACCGGCACGTCCGCCAACGACACCTCCACTTCGAACGGCGGTACGCGGCTTGAGTTCTGCATCACATAGATACCATTCAACCTGTCGTCCGATTCTTCAGTAAAATTTAGTGCGTTGTTTCTCTTCTTCTTAATACATATTTTTTCAATGTGACCGCGGGTTTTGCAATAGCGACATGTAGCATTAACGAAACGACACTCTCCAGCATGACGATCTCCGCAGCGGTAACACAAGCGGGTGCTCGTATTCTTCGGGCGAATAGCGTTGATGTCCATTGGTTCCGCGGTTGCGGCGGGTGCCGTGTCACATGATGTAGCACGAGGCGGCGCGCTCGGGCCGGGTGCCGCTTCCTGGATCATGCGGACATCTCGACCCGCGCTCTCGGAGGACAACATGGCGTCTACT
Organism: Thymelicus acteon; assembly: GCA_951805285.1. Classification (NCBI taxonomy): domain Eukaryota; kingdom Metazoa; phylum Arthropoda; class Insecta; order Lepidoptera; family Hesperiidae; genus Thymelicus; species Thymelicus acteon. The sequence continues at coordinate 5,149,130 of OX638229.1, read as the reverse complement.
ACGTCTTTATATTTTAAGTTGTCGCGTTTCAATAATTCGTACTGTAGTCGGTCGTCGCGCATGCCGCATACGAGCCTGTCGCGTAACATTCTTTCCAAATCCGTAAAATTACAACCGGAACTGAGTTTTCTTAAATGAGCAATATACACCGAAGCCGTCTCCCCCTGTTTTTGGTCACGCTTGTAGAACTTAAATGACATAGATACTTCATTCGGCTTCGGACTAAAATGTTTAGTTAAAATTGTCTCGACTTCGATGAATGTCACTTGGCTCGCTTTTCTCGGCGTAACTAAAGCGAGAAATGTTTCGTACACTTCAGAACCACACACGGTGAAGAAATTTGCTCGTTTAGCGGCATCCGACGATATGCCATTAGCCTCGAAACAAAATTTTAAGCGTTCGATATAATTGTCCCAATTGTCCGTTTTCGGGTTAAATTCACTGAATTTCACTGCCCTGTTATCCATTTTGCACTGATTTTATCGTTCGTCGCCACTATTATATTTGAATATCGTAGGAAAACAAATATTTCACGTAAGAACGTTTATTTGGCTAAGTAGCTGGTTAGTAACAACAATCTGTCACAACATATCAATGTACCCACATTAGAATGTCATTATCAATTAATAATGCACAAAGTGGATATCTACAACTATATTGAGATATATGACAGCATACATAACGGGGGTTTTTCCCGTACAGGACGGTACGTGAAGTTTTGGAAACATTGTTTCTTAGAAAATGTATATGATAGTGCATACGCATCGGAATCCTATACGAGAAAAACATTGTCGGCAACAATGGGAAAAAGCCCGTTATGTATACACCCAATAAATTTCATGTGTTGCAGATAAAAAACAGATTTTCAGATTACTAGAAACAAATATTCATAAAATGATATCTACCAATATTGAATAGATTAGTGAAGTTGCAATAGTTTTGCTTTCCTAGTTTTTAAGAATAATGTTAATAGCTGAGAAATGAACAGAGAAAACAACTGATGTTAAACGGTCCCTGTTGTGGACATCAGTTATGCCAAAAGCATTTGCCTGCCAAGAAGAAAAAAGAAAGTATTGTCCTTCATGGCAGAACATGAAGAGTCATTTGGCATCTGACTCAAGCAGGAGGATAGTAGCTAACCAGGAAAGCCTCGTAAATGGAATAATACCAGTTATAAAATGGATTTCATAATAAGGATTAAATATATTATAATCACCACGCAAAGAACTATGTCCAAACAGGAGGGCCTCAGTTGCCTCTAAAGATACTCGTTTGTACCCACAATGGAACTAAGGTCAATATTCAAGGCTAACCCAATATGGCCAATATTATTACTTTCGCTTCACACATTATTAATAAGACAGCATTACTAATAAGATAATTTAAAAAATATGACACTTACCACATCCTTAACCTTCTCTCTATCATTCAAGTCAATTGGGATTGAGATCTTTTCATTTAGCATCTTGACTGCATCCTCAAGGGCCTGGCGGTACTCCCGGATGATCACGGTGGGGTGAATGTTCTGAACCAGGAATTGTTCTGCCACTGATAACATCTCTCCAGCAAGCACGATGACTGATGTTGTGCCATCACCAACCTAGAATCGATTGTTAGAAATCAGTATTATAACTAGTTATGGGCCATCCCACCCCTTGTCACACAATGTCACACTACATCAAACCAACATGTGACGTAATTTAAGAAAAGCCCCTTACAATTGACAATACCAGTTGCATCAATCAAAGGGGTTATTACAGTACGGCCGCTGTATCTTGGCGCGTCTGAACTTCGCGCAGAAGGCTGCGCAGCAACATAATTCGCCAATACTCGATATGCGGTGTACGTGTTGCGTTTCAGTCATACGTTAGCATGTTCGTGTTGCCATCTCTGTCTTACATGCGCTTAAGTTTGCAAAGCCTATGTTCAGACGCGCCAAGATACAGCGGCCGTACTGTACATTCAATACTAATGTTTAAAATAAACACAAGTGGTTGATTTTAAAGATAGGAGTAATTTAGTTTTCAAGCTTCTAATATTGCACTGTACCTGTGTGCATTCATACATTCTAATGAGACAATGATGAGATTTATATTGATGTTACAATTTGGTAGTTACTTCAAATGATAGCAAACAGATTTATTTTAAAGTGCAAAGCGACGTGATTAGTCACTACATCCCAATGATAGTGACTATTATGATAATCAAATTATAGAGTATTCTAACCTCTTCATCTTGAGTTCGGGCGATTTCTATCATCGATTTGGCAGCAGGGTGCTGCACAGTTATCTCTCTGAGAATTGCATTGCCATCGTTGGTCATTACGATCCCTCCCATTGGATCCATCAGCATTTTCAACATAGCCTGAGGTCCGAGGCATGTTCTTATAACGTCCGCTATCGTCTAAAATAAACACAATATACCAAATTTTATGATTAGAATATCTTCCAAATAGCGTAAATTTTAATTCTGATTGATGTTTTAGTGCAATTATACCTTCCCAGCGTTGATATTCTCCAACTGAACCTTCCGGCCGGAGTCACGTTTTGTGTTTTGGCCTGCAAATTAATTCAAATTGAATCATCTCCCTTGTTTCACAAAAAATTAACATATAACAGCACGGTACTCACTTAGAACTAATATAGGTTGCTGTCCTCCGTACATTTTGATTCAATAAGAATTATTCACGTTTGGTGCAAATCTCAAAACTTCCAGAAAAGAAATTGAAACAAAAATGTCACTCAAAGTTGAACAGTGAACTCGAAAATCTAAATCGCGTGGTGAATACTGTTGCCAGTTTAAAAAATATCTTTCAGTTTAAAACAAAGTAGGTACTCTACTCTGTGAAAATATCTTCCGTTGTTCCACAGACATTTTAAAAGTTCCACAGTAAAAAATTAAATTCATCTAAATATTACAAAAATAAATGAATTGCCATTGAACCATGCTAGGTTCAATAAACACTAAACACAGCCTTTACTGTTACTGAGCAGATATTTTTAAAGTGAAAACTTCTTTAGCATCGTAGTCATTTGAAAGTCGATGAGAAAAAGGGTAAAAAGAGACAGACACATAAATGCATAAGATTTAACGTGGGAGAAAATGAGATAGAAAGCATTACAGTGTTTCGTTCGTGGTACTTTAAAAAGTGCTAAGTTGTATTCATAGATGGCGCGAGGAACAAGATAGAAGATTTATTATATTGCTGGATAGATGGCGCTAACTGCTCATTTTACTCTTCATAATATGTTATGAGATGGCGTTAGTTACCACTGTTTTATTTTTATTTTTACAAAAATAGTTTTTGAAAGATAATTAAAACTGATGCACGTTATTAAATTAAATATTTATTTAATTATGTGAAAGAAGTATAACTGCTCACGCGCGTACAAAAGTACCCGCACCCTTTTTTAGTACAAAATAGTTTTTGAAAGATAATTAAAACTGATACACGATAAACCTTTATTTTTGAAGGTTTCACTTCTACCATGTGTGAATTGCACACATTTTAATTTTATTTAAGAGGCTATAAATTTTATCGAAATTATAATAATAATTCATTGTTTATTTTACAACTAGCAATACTACGAAATAAAAAATGTCAATGTGTCAATGTCATATTATTTTTTCTTTTTTATCATGGCGTATCAAGGATATTATAGTTTATCTGGATTGCAATCTTTGTATGTAGAATGTATTACTTATGTAGAATGTAGTAGATAAATACTTATTTGAAGACGGATGACGTAATATTGCAATCCAGTTATACTATTATATCCTCGGAGTCTATCCTCTATGTTTTTTGCAGCTCAGCCAAGAACTTTATAATAAACAACTGGACTTTAAGCTTCGAAGAGGTACCTGAATCTGGATGCTGGATGGATCACGTGACAGTAAATGAATATTTTTCTATGGATGGTGTTCGGATGACGGACGGTCCTGTGGACGAAAGGAATCTATTTAAATGCCCTTCTGACGTCCCTTACAAAGAAGCATGTGTAGTGAAGGATTTTGAAGGAGATTATATTGTACTTACACATTTTATATTGCGTTTTTTAAACTTTATACGTTAATTCCGAGTCAATTAACATGGTTAGAGGTAATGCGAACATAGTTAATCTACCTGAGTATGCAGAGAGCTTGTCAGGCTTAAGCTTTTAGGGGCTCTGAATGAGATAGATACGTACGGTAAGTTTTAACCGTGCAAGCGACAAAGCCTTAAGACTGACTACCCGCGGATTTGTATATATATGAATATTAAGTAGGTACCCTCATTGAAGTATTATTACTAGCATAAAGAACCGACATCGCGATAACAGTGTATGCAGTGAACGAATATGTATGTCACAATGAATTGGCGCCGATCGACTTCAATTTTCAATGGATTCGTTCGATTTTGAACACATGCAATATCATTGATTTTGAAAGGAGAACGGGGGCTCAATTTTGAAAATAGAACCTCCCTTCGGGACACATTTTGTTCGAGATGTCTGTTCTATGATATTATACTTCAATGGGTATCCTACATATTATTCGGTATTCCAGATCATGGTCTACCTGTGTGCTTAATTTTATGAAAATTAAATGAATTTTTGCATGAAAGAATAACAAACATCCAAACAAATGAACTTTCAGATTCTCTATGTTATTAGGATAATAATTACTGTGAGTCTTGTTAACCTACTTAGCCGTATCCCATAGCAGGCATGTCCTATATCAAAAAGTCGCAGGACCAGGACTCGACGTGTTTTTGGTCTTAGTAGACCCATAATATTTTGGAAAAACCTTTTCAACGATACCCCACACTCAACGAATAAAAAATTCATCCTCACGTTATCTGTATGGGAGTTACCCTGAAAAAAATTATTTTCAATACTCGCGGCGCTTTGCTTCGGACAGACGTACGGACGGACGGACGGACGGACGGACGGACGGACGGACGGACGGACGGACATGACTAAACTATACGGGTTCTATAACATGTAATTTATGAGGATGTGAATGTTTAATAAAGTAAACACAAAGAGGATTTATTAAAAAGTCCATTGATTTTCTTATTTTATTTGAACAATATTAAAATGCGTGCGTAGTACATATACTTTGATAAATAGATTTGCGTAAGTAATAAATGCTTCGATTGGAATAATTTGACATTTATATAATTTTAAACTTTACTTACTTAATACATTTAGAACGTGTTTTTAAATACATTTTTATTATTTACAATAATTACGAAATTACATGATAAAATTACAAGATGACTAGGTTCTATTATTAGCCTAAAAGATACTAAGTAGTTAGTGGGGCAAACAGTATTAAATTCAATTCAATATTATTAGGTACACATGGGAGTCCCTATCATTGAATGCTAACATTGAAATTTACAGATGATAATTTATTTATTAAACATTTTATAATTGTAATTAACTAATAGAAGATTGACATCATTAGGTAAGTACATTAAAATATTTTATCCAACTAGATAATAGTTTTAATAGGTACAATATGGCGATATCATAAACATTACTTTCTTTAAGGATAAAAAGAAAATTCCTTGTTAATTCCTATTAATGCCTAATGGCGTACCTTTGAGTTGACAAATTGATGTTATCTACCGACGAATATCTTCTATATTAAAAAAATATTAGAACGCAATATCATTTTCCAAAAGATCGACTGTCAAAATAGAAACGAATATGAAGGGTATATTCTTTTCAAGATACAATCGATTAAATTGAAGATTTAATCAACGATATTCTCATCAATATCCGATGATTCCTCTTTGCTTTCATCGCTTTTATTTACACTCGAATCCTCTTTGATGTTTTGCGAAGTGTGCAAGTTATCGTACACTTGCTTCAAATTCCTCATTATGTATGAAGTGCCGTTGGTCTTCCCCAACGCTCTGTTTGTGCCACTGTGATCGAAATACTTATCAGGTGTATCTGGGTTCTGCCCCGTTCGGACAGGAACAGAAAATGCTGACACATGCCTTGGCCGTTGAACAAACTCTCGCCCGAGTCGTTTATCGAGGCTCGACTCTTCGGGTCTACCCTCCGGATTGACAGCCTCCATTCCCTCGGCCATGGCTCTCTTTCTGTCGTAAATATGCCCGGATACACGAAGATCAATGAAGAAGTTCAATGGATCGACCCCAAACTGCGGGTTATAGAGAGGAGGGTACCACATGGGTGGTGGTGGTGGCAGGATCAAGTTTGATGGTACAGCATTAGGCTCAACGGGATTCCGTCCCACGCAGGGTGAAGGTTTTGGTAACTCTTCAGTGCCAACATCAACGAACGTCGAATGTCTGCCTGGTGGTCCGGGGCTACCGCTCGGCTTATTCGGTTCACTCTTAGGAGACATCCTTCTCGGAGACGGGTGCGACCTCGGCTGCTTATCGACGGTCAATTCGAGAGGTACTTCTGAACGCACTTCCGGTTCCTTCTTCTCTTCCTCCTGTTTTGGCCATTCGCGTCTCCAGTCGTTGTCGTTTTCTGCAAAATATTTGTGAGATCGGCGCTTGAAACGACGGTGGTAGTGTGGTGGCCGGCAGCCATGTCGGGCATTGACGAAGGAACGTAGCATCTCGCTGAAGAAGAACGCGTGAGGCTGAAGCGGTAGGGCGCTGTAAAGGTACGGCGGTGTGGCAGCTAGCAGGCGAGATACCAGCTCAGTGTTCCGCAGCTCCCGAACATGGGTCTTTGCAGGTCCCTCTGATGGTTTTTCTTCTTGGACACTCATGATCTGTAACAAAACAAGACATAAAATGATTAACGATATTTTGCACTTGATCAACAAAGCTCTCGTTACTTCTGTCAATCATCAATGGAATTTTTGATGAGGAGAATCTTTTGTGGCTAAATCTGTTGCGTTATTATCGAGACAGTATCGCGATCGTTCAATCCATGTTGCAGTTATCGTAAAAACTTCCGATGTAAGTGCTAGCGTAAGCCACAAGTCTAATCCGCATTGGAGCAACGCTGGAGATGGGCGATTCTTTGAAAATAAAGAAATTGAGCGGCAATTAGAAAATATCATACTTCTTTATTGTTATAGATTATGACAAGGTGCTTTTTACAACCACCGAACCGTCTTTTACTTGGCGCAGTAGATGTTATACAAAAATAATTAGTCCAAATAGCGCAAATTGTGATGAAACAATCCAAAATCTAATTACCAGTAGTGTCCCTTTTCCCCGATTTCAACAAATGATGCTGTATAAAAAAAATATACAACCGAAGAACGAAGTTTTCTTCAACGATTTCGATAATAGACTAGTATATGCATGCCTTACATTAAAATCATGATGCAAAGAACATATTTTCGTTATATAAAATCATTTTGAATTTTGTCCCAGCATTGTTATATAATTACCATTCATTAGGATGGTCACTTCAATTTTGTTGCTTATTTTGTACTGTACAGCGCTCCTTTAGGTATAAACATTCGACCACCAATCGTGGCTCCCTCTTCGAACAAACGGAAGTGTCAAAACATGCTTCAGCACGACGTAATATAAAATTATTCTACTGCACGAGTGCTTTGTTTCAAAATATTTCTCAGTGCCGTTAAATTTTTTGAAGGTAAGTAGATATGTTTTTCTGCCATAATGTAAGTCTTAGGTTCTTGCATAGACAACTATTTTACATAGATAAATAATAAAAATAATAACAGTCACAAAATACAGAGAAATTCAGGAAAATGTGTGATTTTCTAATCACCATTTATCTAATTACCGGACTTTACCATTCTTTTTTAATAAAACGGTAATGAGCTTGTTTGGATGGTAATTAGATAATGAGAAATTTCTAAAGGGAGTCCTTATTAGATAATCAATATGACCTTTAGTTTATGACAACACTATGTTACATGTTATAGAGGTATATCTTCTGTATAATTTAAACAATTTTGTACGGATGTCCTTTATAGACTTTAAAACCATCCTACCGATGTGCCCCAAAATGGTTATACTTGAAAGGCAATAATGCGAAGATGGTTTGAGACCACTAAAATAGATCAATTGAGAGTAGGAGAGAAGCATTGACTGTAAGTTTGGATGTTGCAAAGGCCTTCGATAGGGTGTGGCATAAGGCATTACTCTCTAAGCTGCCTTCCTACGGAGTACCCGAGAATTTGTGCAAATGGATTGCCAATTTTTTATCGGAGCGGAGCATCAAGGTCGTTGTTGACGAAGTATGCTCGGACACGAAGCCCATAAATGCTGGCGTCCCTCAAGGCTCTGTGCTCTCACCTACACTGTTATCATATCATATCAATGATATGCTTGACATCAGGAATATCCATTGCTATGCTGATGATATTACGGGTGATGCTCGTTATACAGGCCGAACAAATCTTTCTCGGATGCAGATTGCGGAGAAGAGGATGAAACTTGTATCTGAAGTCGAGACATCTCTGGAGCGGGTCTCGGAATGAGGTAGGCTAAATTTAGTCCAGTTTAACCCTGAGAAGACACAAGTTTGCGCGTTAACCGGTAAGAAAACCCATGTCGTCATGGCACCTCAGTTTCAGAACACTCCTCTTAACATCTCCAAAAGCATTGAGATCCGTGGTGTCGACATTTCGAATGAAGTGCAATTTCGGGACCACTTGGTTAGTAAGGCCAAACTGCAAAGAAATTGGGAGTGCTCAATAGAGCTAAGCAGTACTTTACGCAGACGATAAACAAAATGAAAAAATTACATCTAACGTTATAATCAAGACACCATTTGCAGATAATGAGAAAGTAACGTTCACTTCTTTCAGCTGTAACTCCTGATAATAAACTACATTTGCAAACTGAAGTTAATATCGATGACAAGGTGTATAATATTAGTACTGTCAACATTTCATCACTGAATTCTTTTTGATCGTAATCACATAATGTAATCTTATCAATTTTTTTTTACCGAAGACCTTTTTTTTGCTTTATATTTTAACGGTTTATATTTATTTTCATCACTGAATAATTTTTCATTATAATCACTTACTCCGTTAATTGACACATGTTTCATCACTGGCCGCCGAAACGAAGTTTTTTCAAAATGGGTTTTTTTTCCAAAAATAATTGTAGGTATATCAACTACGTTCAATGCCCAAATGTAGTACTACTAATAGTATTAATTATGATTACATTATTGATTTTATTTGTAACTGCTATGTTACTATCCACTATTTTACTATAATTATTTACTTTTAACTATAATAATAACGATATCTCTAAAAAGAAGACTGAATCATTAAAATTGTCATTTCAAGTATTATAAAAATGATTATTTTATTATGAAAAAATGATTGAATGATTTTGGAAGTTACTTCATTTCTAATTGCTATTTTAAATTTTTTAATTACCATTTATTTCTAATAATTACCATTCGTCTTAAATATCATTACCGTTTTCAAAAAATCTTCTTTTGTCTATAACTTTTACATTATTAGTTTTATCATTGTCCCTTTCACATATATAACAATTTAATATAATAAACTATATAAAAAATCTATAAAGAACAATTTTGGTAACAATCTTTGATGCGTTCTTTGAAACAAGCGAATATGCTTATTTTCAAATATTCACCCAGATACAGTAGGGCTATTAAATTGTTTTTAAAGATGTGCTGAGGATTTCTTTACGGCTTTTCTCTCCTCCATGACAAAGCACCTTTCCGAAAAGCTGGTTGATTAAAAAAATGACGTGCATAAGTGTCTCAGTGATACCTATATGAATAAATGATTTTTAATTTTGAAATTACAAATAAAAAATCTACAGCTCGAAGTATATTTTCAGCCGAAGTATAAATCATAACACCACGTTCGACATCATAGTCTACATGAATATAACGACAGACTACAGTGAACCATTAACACCGATTTAAAATTAAATTCACTTTACACCCTTCCCCATCTAGCTGTGAATGCAGGAAGTACTTGTGGGATGATTATCTCGACGCGAAGATGTTTGATATGGAACAATGGAAGCACTCGCTCTGCTCCCAGCCAGACCTTGTGAAGTGATATCTATTCAGGTCTAGAATTAAACGTAGTTCCATTATTGTGAAGTGAAAGCGGCATGAATCTTGATATGGCAGAATTCTGTAGAGAATTTGAATTTGCGCTGGACTACGGATTCACGGTAAATTAAACCGAAGCTGCGAAGGTTTTGGCACGTAAAATAACATAATGTTAAGAGTTATGTACACGTAACTATTGGCTCCCGATCTTCAAAATTTGACTGTACTTATTACTTATGTAAATTTTTAAACGATTGTTTCACGCTTACAACGGGTATTCGCTTCATGGGAAATTTTGGTACGGCCTCTTAAAAATCTGTGAAGCATTTAGTAATTAGTGCAAAATGTACTAAAAAAAGAGTTATAATGAATCTTTAGTTATAATTCTTCTTGATATACTTAGTAGTTAAGTAACACACCATCACATCACCACCACATCATCTACCTCCCACTTCATGCTATGCTGGCCATTTGCATATTGACAGACTTCACGCATCTTTGAGAAGTCGTTTGAAAAATAAGAATTCTATCACTACTTTGGCAACCTGTTTGTACATAATTCCATGCGTACCTGAACATATTAGAAGTTTAATGGTTTCGAATTAAAACACAAAATGCTGTTTCGTGAGATTTATGCCATCGCTAACCACCTCAGACATACCCTCGGAATACACGCAAAGTTTATCGTGTATACCTAGAGCCTGAGATTTAATGACCGCGGCGGTGCTAGCACTATTGTATTCGTATTTCAGACTATTTCGAATACACATCATAAAAAGACGAGTGCGGAGGGTCGTAATGGGGTGAAGCGCTTGTAGCTCCGTAGCGCTGTGAGTCGCAAATGAACTCGCAATTAAAGTAAAATAGAATACAGTTGCGCAACAATTAGCTACTGTTGGGTTAGTCAATGTGTCTTTATACAAGGCCTTGCGATATTAAGCTTGAAATTACAACCCAATATGTATCGTGGTTACGACACGACTAAACGCTTTGGCATTAACTTTTCATATATTTAAATTAAATGTAAAAATATCTAACACATTTTGGGTTCAGTCTACCGCGCTGGCCACGTGTAGGTTCCAGAACTTTACAAAAATCTTACTATTGTAATTATTATTTCCCTACATAGTTTTATTCACCAAAGGCATTATTTTTCAAATACACCTATTTTATAAAGTTGCTTGGATTAAAACCCTCAGCCCACGGCTGTACTGTGAGTCTGTGAGGCTTCAGCGCAAGGCATCATACCGAATTACCTTATCATATTTTTTAAATAAAATCCCTGATATGCATATTTGGGTTAGTCTTGCTCTCATTCCATCTGTCGAAAATAGGTCCATAATATTTTCAATGTTTCCATTATCATTATTATGAGTGTGTTAGCGTTTATTTATTTATTTATTATCTTTTCCAGGAACAGTGTTTACGTTACTTATTTTTATTTTACGCTGATTTCATATGTTCAGAAGCAGTGCTATACACATTACCTTTTAACGTGACCACAGATGCTTTGAATGGAATTTTGAATATATTGAATGAATGGGTAAAGTACGGGTAACTGTTATTGGATATTAAAAGATTGTTTTAATTACAATTCTACTTACAGCCAACAAATCTGACGTCACAGAGTAATTACAATCAAATTCAAATGCCTGTAAATGTAATAGACACACGAATTACAGCAGTGTATGTGATGTGCGTCCCCAGCTCTGGCTCGTCTGTCGACATCGATTTTTCAGCTCACCGCTGTTTTATTGGCAATATTGGAATGAAGCCGATACATCCGCATTCCAATAGCTCGCTACGGATTGAGATTTTCCATTCCTTTTGCGTGTGCACGTACGTTTCTATTTGGAGGGAATATCGCTTCAAAAATTGGAGACGCTTGTCGAATTGCGCGGCGGGTTTTATGATATTTGGATACGAGTTGCTAATAAATATGCATAGGTAAGTATGTACGAGTATTTCGTGATCGAACGTTTGCTTTTAAAATACATATTTATGTGGCTTTTTATGCGAAAACAAGCAGACGGGTTACTTGATGACAAGTGATCCTCGCCGCCCATGGACATTAGCATCACCAGAGCGTCACCAACGCACAACGCTTTTTGAAGGCCCGATGTTACAATGAAAAGACCCATGTGCTAATAACTATAAAAAATAAGTTTCCTGGCTATTCTAAACGTCTCTCTTATTTAAACAAGACAAGTCTTAACTCAAGACAAGACACTCAGGAACACACGAACACTTTACTATCGTAGTAACCAGTGATACAACTTAAAGAAAATAAAGGTATCCACCAAACCGCACTAAAGTTGAACAATGGTGAACTATAACCATAACAAAAGACACACCCACACACATATAACTACATCTTCAATACATGTAGCAGAATTTAAAATTAATATAGAAACCGGTGGATAGGAATTAAATGTGACATTATCATTGAACGAGTTGGAGTGAAAGCGATACATCGGATTTGCGAAGGGGAGGTTGTTCACAATAAATTCAGAGTGGCGTATCTCTATTCAAACTGTTGACACGAAGCGTGAAGCGGGATGAGATCTTACGTACGCGACGATGGGCAAACATGGCAAGAACCGTGTGTGGGGTATGTTGTATTGCGATGTTTTTATATCGCTCAAATAGAATACGACATTAAAATTTTTATGATGTATGATGATATTTGATGATACATCCACGGACGTAAAAAAGACGAACGTAATCCCAAGAACAAATTCAGTGAAGCACCCATAGTAATACCAACTCTGTATTCGTACAAGTACACACACCCACACATTGACACCATACTACTATGACATTGACACTATCGCGAATCAAAAATTACAAAATTACGCACATATGGTAAGCGAGCTGTCATTGCTATGCTTCACTCTCGATTAGACAAGGTTACGTCCGTTCTTTTTTTACGTCCGTGGATGTATCATCAAATTATGTGACTTGTTTGATTTGGTGGTATTTAACTTGAAGCCTACCATGAAGCTCTGTGAAATATAAAAGTAGTAGCCAGCTACCCTATATCTTATTCCAGATCATGTTCTTGCTGTGTGCTTTTCAGGAACATCTGCTCAGTAGATTTTGCGTGAAAGACGTACAAACATCCACACATCCTTTCTTTCACATAAATAATATTTATTTATTAATGGGACTAGTAGGAAGTGGGATAACAGAACATTAATTAAGCTCAAATTCGTCTGCAAATCCACTCACAGAGCTCAATCGTGGGCCCCAAGTTAAATATCACCGAATTAAATAAGTCACACAGCATAGATGAATACCTTCTGTATTCTCAGTGCGTTACTGTCGTTTTGAACGTTAACAAATCCTCATAATCTCATACAATGTACGTATAATTTGCAATAGAAACCCGACCCAGAATTTCTAAGAAGACTTTTATGTGAAAAACAGGACAGACACGTAAAACAGACATATAGCTCATATACACGAGTATGTATCGAAAAATATTAGTAGATAAATGTAATCTAATCGTAAATTATGCTATCTGTCATATCTATAGATATAATTAAACATAATAAGTGTTGTAATGCGGAACCCTTACCACACATCCGATGCTGACGTGATCGGTTTATTTCAGAAGTTTGCCTCATTATAATTTTAATGTCAAAGTTAAACGCAATTAATCTTACACACAGCGAGCTGCACATATTGTACCTGCACACAAAGGATATTAAAAAGCGTTGAAAGCCGGGATGTTCCAATTACTGGGGATTTAATCCTCGGTACAAAAGTGACCACTCAACCGCGGTACATAAAAAATTCAATTAGGTGGTTAAAGCGCAGCGACGGGTTTTTGCGACCAACTCTGAACGAAACGTAAATTAGTGCTACAACTGATAAAGCAGCAATTTGCTCTGCAAATATATTTTACTACAATTATGTTATGTTCACGATGTGGCGGCAAGCCACTGACTACACTACACTTGACTGACTGTTTTCTCAGAATTCTCAGATTGTTGTATGCTGTATACAAACTCAGAGGGAGACAATAATATACTTCTCAAAAGAATATAGTGTGGTATTATAATTTCAACGCACCCCTGGCGGTGGTGCTACACCCAATACCTACAACGAGATTCAGTTGCTTCGCTTCGACATGTAATAATTGCCATTACAATGGTTTAATTAATTAGTAAATAAAGCAACATCTACGTTTAAAACTATCAAATACTTTTATATTCTGTCTACCATGCTGGTCAACTGTGAATTAACGTACAAAATATTTTATTATGACAACTCTTTTGCTCAATTATTGGCAGTGACTCTTTCCATCGAACGAAGGTCCCGCATTCGATTCCGGTTTGGGGTAAACATTTATGCGGGGTCTCATAAAAAAAAATCTCAAGTCGCTTTCCTTTGCTTACCTACTTGTTAACGTAAAACAACTTGTCAAAATCAAATGTTCTGACTTAAGAGATAAATATTTATAAAAAACACAATAACAATGAACAGAGCTTAAGCTTTATTGATAAAAAATTCAAACTAAATCTTCGAAACTTAAGCGCATTGATCAGGCAACCAAAAAACTAATCAAATAATACAACGTGCACACAAAGCCGACGTAGGAGCTAGTTAAGGGGTAAACGTTGGTAAAGGGGATAGAATTTTTACCGTGGAATAATACGATTGTGGAGGTGTGCGTCACACGGCAGCGAACGTTAATTTCCATATTAAAACCGCCACAAAGGAAGCACATTCAAAAACCTTGCCGGCGGCTGCGGTACTAAAAGATTCGCCTCGGAGCTACTATAACTGTGCACGGTAAGGATTAATGGAGGAGGCATTATGCTTCAGGACAAAATAATATGGAATATGAAGCTGAAGCATGGTCTTAGTTTGACTTTCAAAACTATATGTTTTTAGAAATAATCATTTCAAATAATTCTTTTGATTTTCGTTTTATGTGTATTATAGTCTAGAAGTAAAGTGGCTATAAGGAGCCACGAGAAAAATGTTACAAAGATTCACGTGAAATGAACATTAACTCAAAAAAGTATTTAGCATATTCCTGAAAAACCTTATTTTAATAATGTTAACTACTTGAAAGTATAATAAACTGAAAAGTGAAAATAAAACTGTTTTTCCTTTTTCAACTTATGTCGTTCATTTGTTTAGATTGAATTACGGTTAGAGAGATAGAACCCTGTGGCAAATGGATGGATGGACAGACAGACAATCTTACGAATACGTACTTTGGTACGGAAACCAAAAATAGCCTCCTAGTAATATAAATTATTATAATTACATGCTCAAACCTTTTTTGGACTAAAAAAATAAAAGCATAACGATGTTTCAATGTCACACAATAATTCCCCCGTTCCTTAATATACAGATATTAGCTCATCCAGTCCTCTTCTTAGCTCGGGGACACCGCAAACAATATTGCGCTCAGATACGGCGGGGTATGATAATCGCGTCAAAACGCACGTGGGGGGAGGGGGAGGCGCTAAGCCGGTGACAGCTTTAAAACGTACCCGATTATCCGACTGAGTGTACTTTGCGAGACAGACTATGATTTATAGCTACGACTGTACCTATGTAGAGCGAGGAGAAAGATTTAGTAAGTAAATGACGGCGGAATCATTACCGATGCGTTGAAGATGTTTTTCTTGCTGACTTTTAATTGTTTGTATGTTTGGCATACTTCGTATATTGATGTCGTGACAGACATTCGTTATTTTTCTTTGGAATCTTAGTTTAACAAAATTATATATTTGGAAATTTTCGAAGTGGCCAGATATCACTCTGATTATCATATTGATTTCACCCTCTTCCGTGCATATTTTTCATATTTTCTCAGTAATTTTATTAGTATTTTGTGAAAGCATTCGAACCGTTCTGATGTCACCGTGATGCATTCAAATAGACGACCATATGACCTAACGAGCAATTGACTGGTTATAGGTTCGATTACCGTATGGTAATGTTAAAAACAATGCAGATTTCCTCGCCAAAACGTGATTTAAAACTAACACGATCATTATGGACCTACACATATACATACATATATTTGTCTGTATATAAAAACAGGGATGATTTACCTATCTGTCCATATAAAAGCGATGGAGTGGCGCGTGTCGATTACAGGCGAAAAAGCTTTTAAGGAATTTTATTGTGATTTTATTTCCATTTGGACATTTTTATACTTGCTACGTATTCCGTGCTCACAGATGTGTGTGTGTGCTCACAGATGTATGTTATATCACGTATATCATGCATGACGTCACCTATGTTGGAATGCAATCAGTGACATGAATTTTTTCTTTTACATTTTTGTTATTCTGACATACGATTGAGCGAATCGGATGAAAAGTTAAATTATAAAAATCCCAGTGAATAACCTACAGTTTAATTCGAAATAAATTATTTCAATTAATTCAAAGAACCGTGTGACGCAATGATTATCATGCCGAGTCGCCTTGTCCTGGCTTCGATTCCCAGCAAGATGGAAATTGGAATGATGGGTTTGAATTTCTATTTTCAGTCTTGGTGTGGGTGTTCTGGTATTTGTAGGTTTTTCCATGGCATCAACGACACATGGAATCCTAGCTATGACTTTCTTGAATAATGTTATTTTTCAATTTTGATTTCGTTAAAAAAAACTTTTCAAAATTCAGTTGTTTACTTTATACCTTCGTTTTTAGGTTTTTTCGTACGGGACCCTAAAAATAGACCGATATGTAGCATATTGATAATACTTGCCTGTTCAAAGTACCTCAATATTGCTTATTCCCTCTGGCATCGCTATTTCTTTAATATTATTTTATACTAACTGAATCGACAAACATTTTTCTATGAAAAAGTTTCTGGATAGGAATACTCTAATCACCTAGCCATATCAAAAATATTTTACGACCTATTTTCATATCTACCAAATATACACAAAAAATTTCATAAATAATATATACACAAAACATTTCATAAAAATCGGTCTAGCCGTTTCGGAGAAAAGCGACTACAAACACCGTGATACGAGATTTTTATATAATAGACTAGGTGCCCGGACAGACTTCGTTCTGGCAATTTTTTTTTATTAAAACCTTCCGTCTATCCTATCTTTCAAGTTGGATCAAACTGCACACGGTGTGCATTTGATTAAAATCGGTTAAGTAGTTTAGGAATCCATCGCGGACAAAGAACGTGACACGTAATTTATATATATTAAGATAAAGCTCCAGCTCCAAACATTGCTTACTGAAAACCAAAATTAAAAATAAACCAAAATAATGCAATAATCAATAATGCCTTGTTCGGTATACAAAAACATTACATTCGCAGTAAAATGGGTCTATCGTTCATTCAAGCATCATTACATTCACTCATTCGTTGATATCGCAAATGAATCTCGCTAGGAAATTGCCTACATTCAGATTTCTGGTCGAGCGGACCGCTTAATGCACTGACTGTGTTCCGCTCTCGATTATTATCGGACGATTTTTCGATGCTTTTTGCTGCTTTCCGATCCAAGCTATATTTTATTGATGGTCGTACATTTGGGATTTCTACTACGAGTAGTTCAAGATTTACATAATTACAAAAATATCATCTAAAACTAGAATGTTTTGCAAACGAATCCCTGAGATAAAAAATCGTCCTTAAAGACACGTCATATTTTTGGAAGACATTTTCAAAATACCCCATACTATATGGGGTAGACGAGAAAAAAAATTATCCACACTTTACTTGTAGGGGAGTTATTCTGAAGAAAATTAAAATTTTATTCACTGTTTTCCCAAAGTAATAACGTATATCCATGCCAAATAACGGCTTTTTAGCACTAAGCATCTATGTGCTGTCCTGCAAACAGATGAACGGACAAACATCGCGAAACTATAAGGCGAAAATACAACATTTTTGCCACAGAACCCTAAAAATCTTCAAAAATCTCTCCATCATTAAGTTGACAATCCCCAGCTGGCGGTGTGAGCAAACACAACTCGCGTATTAACACGACGACATCTTTGCTCAGTCTTCTTGTCTTCAAAGACGTATTAATTAATGAAGTAATTAATGAAGGGAACTGAATACGTATATACTCGTTAAACGTAGGATCCACGGTTTGAAGGAGACGTCACAGAGTGTAATTTAATTATGTAAACATAGTTATTTCATAGCAATTTAAACAAAATAAATTGTATCACATGCGTTATTTTACATTTTATTATAATTTTATCTTTTCGTTTGAAAAAATGTTTGGTGCCTATCGAATACTAAAGGCTACGTATGTACTAACAGATCCATAACACAAATGTATTGATTGCATCTGTTTATTTACTTACTAACCTACCATATCACTTCTAGACGATGGGTCTTCCTTTCACATATTATCTCACACCTTCACATATTATATTATTACTACTGGTAATAATAAAAGTTTACCGCATTAACTCAAAATTTCCCTTTAACAATAATTCGTGTTTATTGTAAATAAATACATGACGAGTGCAATATTTTTTGAGATATTCGCATATCAAATGTGCTTGATACACCAAAAAAGAAATTCAAAATTCAAAAATCATTTATTTCAAATAAGCCACTTTGTGGCACTTTTGACACGTTAAAATCAGTAATCAAATACAATAAAATCATTAATATACAAATATAAATTATATAGCAATTTATCACAATTACCTAAAGCCAAACAAACAAATATGAAATATAAATACAATTCATTCCCACGCTTTCTTATCGTTTAAGTAATCCCTTATGCTATAGCTATAGTAGGATTTTTCTATAAGTTTACGCTTTATATTATAAAAACTTTGAACTTATTGATGGACATATCCAATATTTCTATCCGAAGTTTGTTCTAAAATTGTACAGAGTGACCAATAAATTAATTTCTATAAGTTTATTTTTGTTTCGTTTTCAAACTATAATATTATTATGATTATTTTGAAATAGTGTATATCCAGTCAAATGGCTTAAAAGGTGTTCGAATAGACCATTAGGACGCCTGCTACCGTCTACGATAGTATCTACGTCGTAGCTCTACCGTAGCACATAACGTAGCTCGTAGCGCGTGCCTACGACACAAAGAAACCGAGCCCGTTGCTTCTGAATATAAATCTGAGAGGCACTACGACGCTACGAATGTCGGACACGTTAAAATTTATTTTTTTATTTATATTATTCAGCAAAAATATTCATAAAAAATTATTATCAGAATCTCGCGCGTGAGACCTTTATTGTTATACATGTCGTCGCAAATGATTGTAGGCTATCGATATTATATCCAATAAACATAATAAGTATATTTCATTGTAATTCAAATTCAGTGAATGTTTTCAGTTTTCAGTTAATATCAGTTTTATCTGAGAATGACAGTAATTAATCGAATGTTTGATATTTATTATCTTTTAATAACCGTAATTGTCAAATATCACTAATAATAATTAGTAAGTAATTCATCAAATAAACTTGGAGCTATCTGCTAGTACTGTACAAACGGTTCACACAGATCTCAAATATTATTCGTAGTACCTAGTTCGTAAAAAATATCACACATTAATAACACACTCTTTTTTGATAACACAAGACACAACTGCTCGGGATATATTATATAAATATTTTTTTTGTCGTTTTTTTGCTCGATAATAATAACGGCAACAAGTAGATGCTTGAAATATTCACAGAATATTTAGTTGTATATTCATTTAAAAATAAATAATTAAATTAAAAATAAAGGTACGGAACCCTTCGTGCGTGAGTCCGACTCGCACTTGGCCGGTTTTTTAAACTATAAGGGCTTGTTTCACAATTTTCAAGTAAGTCCGAAGTAAGCTATTCGTTGGTTAAGTTGACATTTCGTGTGTGCAAAATGACACTTTAACGTCACTTTAACCTGCGAATAGCTTATTCAGCACTATACTTGAAGATGGTGAAACAAGCCCTTATTCTTGTTTGATAACGCAAAGTTATTCAATGTTTCAAATTTTCCCGCCACGCGTCATTTTGTTAAAATTTGACATTACTTTTTTTAATACAGACGTGGACAAACTTATTTTAGCCTACGTTGGCATTTTAGTGTTGAGACACGAAAAGCAATGGTTTACCATTGCTTTTCGTGGCTCCTGGCTGCTTGCATTGACGGAACGCAGACGACAGCTCGCTATTGTGTCGCGATACGATAACGCTTTTATTAGGCCCGTCGAGAAAATAACATAAAAGAAAGCTCCCGCCATCACAATGATAAAAACATTGCGAAAAATATCAACATCTCAAGGTATCTTTCGTATCATTTACGATTTGTTTATGGTATTCGAACGTTGGTACTCCTTTGCATTGCAAGTCTTTTAAAAGTCATTTCATTGTGATATTTTGAGTATTACAGCTACATACCTTATCAATTTTTAATCTTATTATTTTTTGAGTTTATTAAAAAATTAATTGTTTTTATTGAGCATCAGGTGGCTTAACTACCTGTGGTTTTCTTACAATAAGTTACACAAGCAACACTTAGCTAGTAGAATACCTATTTAGTAAAATGAGAAAAAGTTTATATTTTACAAAAGATTACAAAACATTGCTGAAAATTTATAGCAAAATAGAAATATCTCATTTTATATTTAAAAATGTTACCATATCCGTGCACTATATCCATTTCAATTTGGTTTTTAAAATAAAGCCGCGTGTCAGTGAGTGGGTTTGCTTGTATCAGTCGATCAGTGAAGGGTTGATGGTTGATACACGATACTCCCAACGAGTAACATGTAAATGATTCAACGTGATACAAAATGGAGTGTATTGTGTAGTTGAATGCGAGAGAGGTATCAGGTACCTATGGGAGTGTGAAGCGAATTTTTTTATAAAATACATTTAAATTCGAGTTCAAAATGCACAATATGCTGGCCTTTATAAAACCGTATACTATTTAAAACCTTTAACTCCAAGTGGATTGAATTTCAATGTGACTTCGCAATCGACACTAGATTCGCGGGGGCTTGGCCAAAAAAAATGTAGTGTGCAGTGTGTTCAAAGTTATCCGGGTTGATTGTAACTCAATGTCTTTTAACATACAGAAAATAATACAATTAAAACTGATATAATAATATAAAGTTAAGTAAAATCCATTCTTGTTTCAAACATTTTCATTTTAATCACAGCAAGTGGCCGTCTGCACATTCCGGCAAATCTAATGAGCAAACAGCGGGAGCATAAAATTGAGTCTTGTGTGTGCTTAGAGGGTCTTACCTGTCGCCGGGAAACTTCTAGGTGTATATCTAGATCACATAACCAACCTTGAAAAAATTATCTACAATATTAGAGACAGTATCCATCTAACTAGCCACGTAAAAATGAAATGTTGGAATATATTGTGTAATTTTAGAATATAAAACATTGAGAAACTTTTCAGTTCCCAATGAAATGGCAAAGATGCGTAGAGTTTATGTCCAGCAGTCTTGTGCTACAATCGGATCCACTCAGGTAAAAAAACCACTATAATGTAATCAGTGTCTTATTTAAAGTTATAATACTAAGTACTAGTTCCTTTTGCCTTTTTTCTCCTCCATACTAAAGCACATGCAAAAAATGATATTTTCTTCTAGTGCTCAAAAAATTTGTCTTTTTTAAAGATTAGAAACACACCAAACGAAAATGTGACTTAAAACCTCAAATGGTTTAATAATACGAGAAGAGAATATCATTTGATGTTATAGTTATTAAGTCAATCAAATCAACGACCAAGCCTAAAGACAACAACAGAGACAACATAATAAAATAACTCCTTATTGTACACCAAAAATGAAAGGTTACAAGAAATAGTCACCTTATATCAGATGATAAATAAATAAATAACGCTACACACTCGCGCCCCCGCAGTAGATTTTCACCTGTGTCGCGAGTGGCATGGACGACACATATATCACATCATAATAACACCCAAGACCCGAGTACAAATATAAGTCGCTAGTCGCTACCAACTTGGCTACAGGGTTAAGGGTTACAAAAGGTGGTGTTATCGCTAAATGGGATCTCTTCCACACAATCTTTACATAGGTGGAAGACAAGGACAGTAACAGAAGAAAAGATAAAAGGGATAGAGTTGTACAAGAAAGATAAAAAAATGATCATTGATCCGTTACATTAAAATTTACTTTTTAAACATAGCATTATAAAACCAGGCTTCAGCTTTATCCCGGCCATCCCGGGAGTCGACACGAGGAACGAGGGATGAGGGAACCACGGGGAACTCCTGACAATAGCGCGGAACCAGACTGATCGCTATTGTTTTTCGTAGGACTAACGTGCGACGGATGTCGGATAGCTGTCTATCTGTCTATCTACATGTTGTTACGGAAGCTACGTCATCGCTATGATATAAGTCCGGGTCCGACTTTCCGTCCGTTCATTCTGAAAGTATTCTACACAGGACAAAATTGAAATTGTCAGCTGACAAGTCGAGTCCTTTCTTTTTTTTTTATTGACGACCTCTAACATCAATCGAAAACTTGGATTTTTTTTATTTGTTGTTATGTGCTTACCTTTCTAAATGGTAAGGGCGAAAAAATATATGGTATATAGTCCACAGTTGTATCAAAGATTAAATAAATAATCATAACGTGCAAATTCATGTTTCCTCAAAATTACTAAAATGATTAACTTTAGTCTTATTTCGAACTCAGTGAAAAATATATTTGTTACTAATAAAATTATTTTATAACATTATATCCCATGTATTCCCGTATTACATGTGGCTCATAAAACTATTTGTCAGACACTAAGATATCTAAACCCAAAACCAACTCGAAGAACTACGTTCAGTAAAATTACTGGACGTAATAAAATACTTTGCGTTGCCCAATGGCAACCATTATCTTAAATGAATGTTAGTGACCAACTAAGACAAGATCATAAGCATAATTATAACGCAGCTATATTTTTAAGGATATTGACATTTTCAAGTGTATCCAAAAACGAGGTATTAACAACGTTTCCCCATAAGGGAGGCACAATAGAGCGAGGGAGCCGGCTGAAGCCATTGTTTATCCCGGCGGGATGCGGCGTGTCTTTCAGCATATAATGACGTGTGCTATACAACTCCCTGCCTTCAAATTTACAGCTAGAACGTTGCTACGAATGTCTGTCGGTCTAGAAACTGGAATACTGTGAATAAATAATCTGAATTTTACCAAGAAAAAATAACCGACTTCAAAATAACTCAAAAACTACTCGTCTGATCTAGCTCAAATTTAAGTGGAAGTACATGACTAGCACCAGCTTTCGATTAAAAACACCAAACCCACACACAAACTCACAGTATCCACACACAGATTCCATACAGATTCATCAGGTCGTGAAAACTAGAATAGAATCCTACTAATATTATAAATGTGAAAGTTTGGATGTTTGGATGTTTGTTTTGCAATCACGCAAAAACGGCTGATCGGATATAAATGAAATTTGGCACACAGATAGTTTAATACCTAGAATAAAATATAGGATACTTTTTATCCCGAGATAATGATCTATTCCTGAGGGAGAAAAAATAAAATTTATAGTAATAGGAAAACAGTTTTGACGTTTGTCATCACAGTGACATTAGAAAACTCAAAAACAGCTGATTGAGTGATTAAATTATAATATTTATTTTGGTTTATTGTTTTAATATGTTTATCTACAAACATATAAAAATTTGCGGTGAGACACGTTGAGCTAATTTTTATCATACAATGGAAGCTTTTATAGCCATCGATCTCGTATAAAATCAAATAAAGCAAACACAGCATTTTTTTAAGGCTGCTTTCACATCAGCGTTTGTCGAGCGTTCCTCTCGCCCAACGCTTGATCGATGAGCTATAAAAAAATAATAATTTTACGTTGAATAAATATTTGCAGCTTAATAAGGTTTTTCCTAGCTCTAAATATGAAGTGCGATTGAAATATTATACTGTATCGTATCAGGTTTAATTACTTGCAAAAAATCATCAAATTTTGTTTTTAACATTCGTAAATATCTACCTATATTTTTTTAATTACTTTATAGAAATAAATTTGAATTTTGCTAACCTATTTAGCAAATCGTTATTCACGTGTGTCGGATGAACGCGTACGCTTATAAACTCCTAGTGTAGTGTCGGCCTTATGTCAAAATCGGCCTTATGTCAACATTTCTTTATTTTTTTATTGCTGTGCATGCATATAAATAGCCAGTGCTTTAGCCGAACACTCCTTAAATAAGTTTTTAATGAACAAGACCATTAGTATGTATACAATAGTTGTAGGTACGAATAGATTCGTTGCTTGAGAAGCGATTTTCATGATTTTTTTATTGTATTGGGAATTTACTCATGTTGGTCCTACTTCAATATAGTGAGACTAGCTTCTACCCGCGACTTCGTCCGCGAGAATTTAGAATTATGTAGATCCAGATCCTACTAAAATTTAGATGTTAGGTTAAGATGTTTGGATGTTTGTGGATTAAACTTATAGTATTCTGCTTTTCATCCCAAAGAATGGATATCATTGATGCCGAAAACATGCATATTATTTCGCGTTGTAGCAAGTTGCTAAAAGGATTCGAAAAAATTATAGGGCATGTCGTGAGGAATAAGTTCAACGGCAGGCTACCTTAAGAGCTGCTTAAACAGGCACATCATCGACATCAGCAACATGCTCATTATTTGGCGTCCCAGCGAGCTGCTGAGGGGTCATAAAAATCAAAGTGAACGTTGTAAGGAATATATAGTGAGATGATGGATTCTGGAGATAAAGAGTGAGCTTTTCAGTTGTAGAGCATAATTGAACCGTGTTTAAATATGTTTGCTGTTGTTATCGTTGACATTGTCCACATCGATACCATTATGAATCGTTGACATCGCAAGGTATAGTGGTGTGTCTTAGAGACGAAATATGACTCCTCAACGGAACAATTTATATAATTAAACAATTTTTAAAAATATTTGTTATTCGTAATAATATTAACACTGTAAAACCAGAAGCACAGACAAATAGATTTTTTTAAAATTTTAAGTTAAAACTTGACTAATTAAATAATAGTACTTGGTTCAACGATATAACAAACTGCAACTTGCTCTACAACTGAAAAGCTCACTCTTTATCTCCAGAATCCATCATCTCACTATATATTCCTTACAACGTTCACTTTGATTTTTATGACCCCTCAGCAGCTCGCTGGGACGCCAAATAATGAGCATGTTGCTGATGTCGATGATGTGCCTGTTTAAGCAGCTCTTAAGGTAGCCTGCCGCTGAACTTATTCCTCACGACATGCCCTATAATTTTTTCGAATCCTTTTAGCAACTTGCTACAACGCGAAATAATATGCATGTTTTCGGCATCAATGATATCCATTCTTTGGGATGAAAAGCAGAATACTATAAGTTTAATCCACAAACATCCAAACATCTTAACCTAACATCTAAATTTTAGTAGGATCTGGATCTACATAATTCTAAATTCTCGCGGACGAAGTCGCGGGTAGAAGCTAGTGAAATATAAATGTGAAAATAAACTTCATTCATCGTTGAAAATTGAAGTCATTGATTAAAGTCACCTCGATAGATTTTAGGCATCCTCCTACAGTACGATTTTTACATGATTTTTTGCCGCATACACACATTCCATGGAGAGATCGAACCTGAAATTCGAAGCTCGACAGTCAAAATACAGTTCAGTCCTTGAATTAATGTACAAAGACTCGTAGCATTTCTATAATATTAATAACTATCCATAACGAATAAACCCTAACCTTCGCCGAAACTCTTAGTGATGATAATTCCGGAAAAAATACGTTACATAGCAACTAAATATTTTTTATTTTTCTAACCTTATACGAGCTTAGACCGGTTTTCGACTATTTTGACGAACATGAATAAATTATGCTATGAAAGCTGTCTTCAATTTCAATACAGTAGATAATAGCGAGTTCCCGCCTGCAGAAAACTCGAATATAGTAAGAATAACGTATAACTTTACACGAAAAAAAAACAAATTATGAGTAACTGGTAGCAAAGATAAGCAAGATAACTACTTAATAGCTATATCAAGATCCAAGAACAAACATTTTTATATCTCGACATAGATTCTATCGAACCCAGGACCATCGCCTAGCAGTCGAACTTATAAAATCCAGATAAATAAACCGACACGCAACCCCAATTCGTTGAAATCGTATGAAGTTCATCGGAATGAAATTAAACCTCGCGTTCGCCCTCCATGTAGAACAATAGACAGCCATAGAGTATATCTCCATAATTATTGTGAGCGGAGGACTGCATCAAAGGGATGGAGTTGAGTGCGTTTCCAGTTTCATTGCTACCAACATACCTATGTAAAACTTTCTGACCGCGGTATCACAGCTGCCAACATTGTAAAAATCCACTACATAAAATTTTTATAGCAATTGCAAGGAGTATTTCAAACATTTTTGGAAATTTTCATACATAGACTCGTAATATGATTCCCTGGATTACATCACAGGTGTTAAGATGTATAAGCCATGCAAAATATTTATGCGCTTGGTCTTACGCTCCAACTCAGAGTCACTAACGGTTACTTAAATCGCTCCTTAGTTCAGAATTTGTATGGTGATTTTTTACTAAGCGGCTATTAAAGTAACCGTTAGTGACTGAGTTGGGGCGTTAGTCCTGAATTGTAAAAAAAATCTTTATACTCGTTCCAAATTATAATTTTGTAAATAAATTTAGTTAACCTTCATCCAAGTTAATCTTGATATGAATTCACTCAGTTATAAATCCCTATAGTGCCATAACTGTCGAATTTAATGCCTCATTAAGTTATATTGAAGTTACTGATCCCACTAAAAATATTTTCATGTAAAATGTTGCCCAGACGAGGCCGTGGCTCTACATAAAAAAAGTGCCAAGCTTCTAACTCTACACGCCCTAACTATAGAATAGAATAGAATAGAATAGAAAAAGTTTATTCCGCCATTTTTCACAACAAAATTACATTAAAATTGTACTATTTCAAACAAAACAAAAGGAAATAAATTATGCTGTGTTACATGGCAAAAAAGGACACACTCAGCTTTGGCTGTTGCGGAATGCCACAACCGCTGGTTTTCAGTGTGCCCTATACAAGTCTTTTCTTCAAAAACGCTACACATTAGTTAAAATGTCACATGGTTTAGCTCACATACCAAGTTCCAGCTCTCTAGGACTTCAGGAAATACGAATTAATTTTGATGGTTGTCAGTGAGTGACAAAATCGGGGGGGTTCTTTAGATATCAATAAAAACTTTATGTTAAATAAGTCCACTACTGACATATCTGGTGAATTTTGTTTATCTGGTATTATCCAAAACCTAGTTATGAGGGTTCAAAAAACGACGAAGCGCTTCTAGAAAAGGTAGGTAGCGCCCTCGTCTTGGCGCGGGCACGACCGTGCTCCCAGATATCAGAACAGTTCGACGAACCCATTCAAGAACACAAGAACAATATAACCGAAAGTGCTGTCTACGGCTACGTCTCTATAACTCCATTATTTCAAATTCAAGTGCTCAAGTGTCTCCGGCTGATGGCTGGCAGTGCTGGCACATTACGGAGTTATTAACGCAATGGAAATCGCTCCTCTCTTGTCGTAATTGTTGCGGTTGAGACACTTGTGACGCGTAATGTAATGTAACATGTTGAGTGTTCTTCCAATGGTCGAAATTCGATCATAAGGGGCCATCCATAAATTACGTCACACTTTAGGGGTGTCGATGAAGTGTGACATTGTGTGACAAGGGGTGGGAGGGGGTCCTAAATTTTGTGACGTCACATTTCAAAATCGAATAGTTGGTATGTATAGATAAATATTAAAAACAATTAATGGAAATAAAACTTATTTCGGAACTGCTGTTTTAATTTAATAATTTCTAGGTGTAAAATTTCATAATATGTGACGTCACACCAGGGGGGGGGAGGTCTCACAAATGTGACCAGGTATGACAAGGGGGGGGAGGGATCAAAAAGTCATGAAATTAGTGTGACGTAATTTATGGATGGCCCCTAATCATCAATTCAACAATTAAGAAAAATATTTAAAGTTCGAAATTTAACATCCAAAACATTGCCTACCTTGAATGTTTTGTTAGTTTTTTTGTTTAAAAAAACGTATGTAACTGTTTTCACTACTTATTACGTGATCGTATCCTTACATTAGCATTTCCTGTATTACGAGCGGCATGGTCACACACAAATGAGATGACATAAATACCAGCAGAAACAGCTAGTGTTGCAACAAGGTTGGATGGATCATAGAACCCAGCGACAGACATTTTAATACAACAGTTTAGCCTTGACTACGCAACCGGGTGAAAACATCGGTTTTCAAAATATATATTATCTTACCTACGTTATTGCACGATTATTAGTAATTCCACGATAAATAAAATCCAAAACCATACGAATTAGATTCGCTTATAGGTACCCAAAAATTTTGAATAGCTACACACATAACAATATTTCAAATCGAAGGGAACATCTCCTAACTTCAACCGCAAACAATGAGCCGCCGTTGACAATCCGGGACGCTTTCAAATCTCATCCTCAAATATCTCGGGTAAATCTTAATCCGTCCCCCTCCCCCTGCGTCCTTTGTCTCCGGCTAATAATACGATTGTAAGTCACTCCCAGACGTAGAGAAATTAATGTGATGGAAGCTGTTACGGTAATTTCTGGCCGCCGGCTACCGCCCGGGAATGATAAATGTGGCTTAGCTCTGAAACTTGATGCTTGCACCGTCTTTTGGTCCGTTGCAATTCAATTATCAAGTGACGAATGGTCAACAAACCATATTTAAGATGTTAAAATAAATAATTTAAGGCCATATAATTCGTGACAAAAAATTACCGACTTCAAAATTAGGAATAACTCAAAAACTAGGCGTCAGTTCTCGCTCAAATTTAAGTGAGACTACATGACAAGCACCAGCTTTCAATTAAAAAAAGAATCATCAAAATCAGTTCACCCAGTCGAAAGTTCTGAGGTACCAAACAAAAAAAATACAGTAGAATTGAGAACCTCTTTTTTGAAGTCTGTTAAAAATACGTAACTAAATTCCCCGCGCCTTTTGGCTGGGTAGTGTTGGTGAATGCGATACTGGTACGGTAGATACTATACATATAAGCGACGACTTCACGATCCAGTGTCTGTCATCATTGATTTATTGCCATAAAAAAGCATACAATGTTCAGTATAGAACGAATTGAGAATAGAAATAAAAATTAACTAACTGAGTATTTAACTTGTAACTGCCTAAGGAAACGTCTAACTTATTTTTAGTCTCATTGTGGAAATCAGTATAATAATATCACATAAAAAATTCCATCTGTGATAAAGAATAATCCTAGCCAATAGTGTAAAATCCTTTGCATAGATTCAAAAAGTTCTGACGCTGCTAATCATTTGCTTTGTAATTACGCCGCTGAAGGAATGTTTCAGCAACAGTACTAAAGTTATACAAAACCCCAATAGGTACTTGTTGATTCTCAGCTCCCCTACGAGGAAATAATAAACCCTTTTCCCCAAAAGTCGTCGCCAAGAAATTTATTGCGTAGCTATAAATATTAAAAAGTTGCCGCATAAATCTCGGCTTTTATTAATAAAAGCGAACTAGCAGACGTCACGGGAGGCAATATTGCGCGCATTCTGTACAAATATGAAATTTATGAGGCGTACACAGGTGTTTACATTTAGAACTGAATGTTTCTTATTTATTCATTAATTTTACTTATTTATTATTTATTATTCTTTGTATTACTAAATATAACTTACGAATACATTTTGAAAAGGTTTTGTTACTAAGACCTTCATAATAATTGTTTTAAAAACATTATTCATGAAATAATAATAGCAATATTAGAAAACAAATGTTGAAATGTTGATTTGTAACCAAATTTTTGTGATGAGGCATGACGACGAAGATATGGAAAACTCACGTTCTCATTTTTCCGCACTTTGTCATTCCCATAAATTTTGAAGGGAGCGTTGGTGTGAACCGCTAAGAGGTTTGTCTAGAGGCTCAAGAATGACAGAAAGGAAGGACACATAAAATATTAATACATAGTAGGCACGGACGTAAAAAAAGACGGACGTAATCCCAAGAAAAAATTCAGTGAAGCACCCATAGCAATACCAATTCTGTATTCGTACAAGTATTGTATTCGTACACACCCACACATTGACACCATACGGCTACGAGATTGACACCATCGCGAATCAAAAATTACAAAATTACGCACACATGGTAAGCGAGCTGTCAGCTGTCAGCTTCACTCTCGATTCGACAAGGTTACGTCCGTTCTTTTTTTATGTCCGTGATAGTAGGTAAGCTTCTGTTTTTTCGCTGGCTTAAAATTGCTTCAAAATTCAGCCTTTTATACTTACAGATTAAATATAAAAAAACAAAGAGACGTTTCAATAACCAAACAAACATCGTAATCTCAGCGGGATTACGCGAAACCACTGCTAGGGAGACGTCTAATAAAAGCTGAACCGAGCAAACAAAAATTCAATCCGGAATGATTGTCGCTTTATAAAAGAGCCATTAGCGGCCAAACTCCACGGGCGGTACTCAGTTAAGCAATGTACGCACCGTCCGGTCCGTCATTCGTCTGGCTTAGGCTATGTAATCGTGACTCGCGAGACCAGCTTTATGGTCTGTAAGATCTCGGCTAGTTCTAAAATCTCGCGAGATTGCATTCCCTAGCCTTGCTAGGAACAAACAGAAATTGTCAAAATTTCTCAGTTAAAACGTCTTGCAGTTAGCTATTTTTTCCTAGCAAGAGCAAGATTCGAAACTTTGCAAAATGTTTTTTTCGAGTTTTAATTCATTATTTTATAATAATTATTTAATTATTTAATGTCTTTGATTAAGTGTGTTCTCACTTCCTGAGTGTGGAGAAATTGCTGTGCAAATAAAAGTAACAATTTTTAATATATTTTTTTCATATAATCAATTCTACTCTAAATCTAAGTACCTCTTTGATATCAAAAGAAACGTCGCAATGCTAGAAAACATCTACTATAAATTATTCGAAATCCTTTTCTTCTTTTGCATATGGCACGATTACAAAATACCGGATTGTGCGTTGCCTGCATTACCTAAAACTCAATGTAAAATCTCCATGGAAATCAGTTGATGGCAACTTTTGATTAATTAGCGCCATTCTTTCCTCCGAGACGACAGGAAGAGACGCCATTAATCCCAACAACATGGCGGACTTGTTTTATATTGGGACATATCCGGTTGCATCTTGGCGGGAATCTGCAAAGGGTATGAAGGAGGTAGGTAAAATTTTGCGCAATTTTTCCTCTATCAACGAATATCTGTTTATCTTTAAAATATGATAGGTTGTAAATTGTAATGATGCAATACTTAGTATCGACTACGTTTGTTACACATTAGATACACGAGTATGTTTTTGGTTGTTACTATAATTAGATTTTTTTTAACTTTATGTCTTCATGCATCATTGCTCTTGAAATACATATTTATGCAGTGACACCGTCTCCATGAAATATGATACGATAACTTATTCAACACGTCTTTACGTCACGTATATGCGCGCAACTTTGATATTGAATTATTAATACCATAACCCTACAGCAACGATTTAACATGATACTTATCAGTCAATCTATTCAATGTACTATTGCTACGATAGAAATGTAATAAGATATGAACGGTAATATAGTTGATAGTGATAGTGAATAGGAAATCCTTATAGCTCTTGGTTTTGCTACACATGTAAATCTACACTCAACCATTGGCCTCATTCATAATCTTAAAACATAATACCAGTTTACCAGCAAATTATCCGATGATACAACCCACTTTAAATAGGAGTGGATGACATGACAGAAAAAGTTCAATTAGTTCAACCAGAACAAAATCACAACGTGTTCTATCACCAGGCCTGATGACTCGGAGAAGACAGCCGATATCCGCTGAAATTCACGCAAAAACTACTACTGAAAACTACTTAACGGATTTTCTTGTTTAGCTCACAGATAGTACATGATCTGGAACAAGACATAGGGTACTTATTATCCTGGAAAACGCGTGCAAAGCCGTGGGTAGAGCCTTGAATATTTTATTATAATTTATTATAGTTCTTTGATAGCAGTGATAGCCTAGCGGTTAAAACGTTGGTCTCCCGAACGCAGGGGCCCGAGTTCAAATCCTGGCACGCACCTCTAATTTTCAAATATTATGTGCGTATTAGAAATTAATTATCACTTGCTTCGGTGAAGGAATACATCGTGAGGAAACCTGCACACCTGAGAGTTCTCCATAAAGTTCTCATAGGTGGCCTAATACCCCTCACATTGTGAGAGGAGACCTCGAGCCCAGCAGTGTGACAACTATGGGTTGTTGCTTTTTTATTATAGTTCTTTACTTGTGTAATTCAAAAGTGTCTTTATAAACAT
This sequence comes from Thymelicus acteon, assembly GCA_951805285.1. Lineage (NCBI taxonomy): Eukaryota > Metazoa > Arthropoda > Insecta > Lepidoptera > Hesperiidae > Thymelicus > Thymelicus acteon. Next base: position 5,116,678 of record OX638229.1, on the reverse strand, counting down.
AACTCCTGCACGATTCATCTCGCCCGCAACGTCTTGGAAATTGTAAACCGCGAATAAATTTTTAATTCGCAGCACACCAGTAACAAGACTGAAATTAGCAAGAATCCGTTTGGAAAACAATAACGGAATGATGAAACGGATCTGCTGAAGTTGACGGTATTAATTACGTACCAGCCGTTATTAATTCATCGCTAGAGGTATTTCCGCGTCCCTCGAAATGTCTTCTAAAGTTGTGAAACTGGGTTTTAACGTAAACTTTATTGAGACAGCATAATAAGTTTGGTTTGTTGATGGAGATTCGAGAAAGGTTTTGTCATGAAATTGATATTTAATTAGTAAATTTATTCATCGGTAATTAATTTTAAATTTAATAACACAAATAAGTCTTAAATATTTACTTATTAAAACATTATGTGCCTAATCATTTTGGTCATAGAAAATTAGAAGGCATTGCTGATACCATGCCAAGAATCATTATTTAATTTGTTTGGCGACCATTGTTATATTGTTTTCTGTAGCAAAGCCAACACTGTTAGCAACTAATATCAATAGTTTTGCAAACCTAACTTTCTAAAATTCTAGTATAATCTGGTTTTCTGTATCATCCGTTGTCAGAAATAAACGTACTATTACTTTTAAAACAATTAGGCAATAATATAAAAGACGAGTAACCGCCCTCGCTTTGCTTCGGTTTTCTTATTTTTTTACACCTTATCCAATTAAGGATCCCTAATTTTTTTTGAAAATATAATATAGCCTATGTTACCCGGGGATAGTGTAGCTTCCCAACAGTGAAAGAATTTTTCAAATCGGTTCAGTAGTTTCGGAGCCTATTCAATGCAAACAAAAAATCAAATCTTTCCTCTTTATATATTAGTATAGATGAAAGGGATCCGAGTAGTCGAGCTAATTGACAGTCACGGGGTATTCCATTTATTGACGGGAGTCAGCCTCCCTTGCTTAAGTTTTAGTACTTTTCAACAAATATAAAATCTCTTCATTTAGCATAATGAGATTAATTTTCGGGTGACTATAATGTAACTATGGCTGTATAACATCAACATTGAAACAAATATCACATCTTATTGTTACTAGTGTAAATTAGGTAAAGTATAGTAGTAAATAAGTATATTTTTTAATTCGGTATTTAGGTAACAATCTGCAAAAGCATTAAAGGCCATCGTGGACCGTGGTTGATGGAAACAGTGGAAACACGAGTAACTTTTTGAAGTGAAAACTTCTTTAGCATCGTTGTGATTTGAAAGTCGATGAAACGAAAAAGCGACAGTAAAAAGAGACAGACACATAAATTCATAAGATTCAACGTGGGAGAAAATGAGACAGGAAGCATTATACAATGATTCTTATATTCGTGGTTCTCTTTGTGTTACTTTAAAAATCGTTAAGTTGTATTCATAGATGGCGCGAGGAACAAGATAGAAGATTCGTTTTATTGCTGGATAGATGGCACTAGCTGCTCATTTTACTCTACATATTATGTTAAAAGATGGCGATAGTTACCACTGTTTTCTTTGCATCACTATGATCATTACTAAAACATACAATTATCATCTTCCCCAAATTTTACATTCATCTCATTATCTTGAAACCAAAATTTTTAATGGTTTCACTTCTACCACGTACGAATTGCACACATTTAATTTTTTTATGTTATACTAGCTGACCCGACGAACTTCGTATCACCTACGAATGTAAAATCGGTACAGCCGTTCTTAGCCGTTACAGTTTCTGTGTGCTCCTCCCTCTCCCTCTCCCTCTCCCTCTCCCTCTCCCTCTCCCTCTCCCTCTCCCTCTCCCTCTCCCTCTCCCTCTCCCTCTCCCTCTCCCTCTCCCTCTCCCTCTCCCTCTCCCTCACCCTCTCCCTCTCCCTCTCACGCTCCCGCTCCCGCTCCCGTTCCCGCTAATAGCTATCTATCAACTACACATAACAAAATTTTACCTTATCCCGCAGGAACAGGTCTATTTTCCGGGATAAAAAGTATCCTATATCCATCCCCGAGCTTTTTTTATATCTGTATAAATAACTAATCTATCAACTACATATAACAAAAATTTACCTTATCCCACAGGAACAGGTCTATTTTCCGGGATAAAAAGTATCCTATGTTAGTCTCCTGATTCTAAGCTAACTCCCCACCAATTTTCAGCCAAATCGGTTCAGCCGTTCTTGAGTTATAAATAGTGTAACAAACACGACTTTCTTTTATATATATAGATATAGACGATTATTAAATCTATTCTGTGCTGAAAACTAGTCGCTACTATCGCCCATGGATATCAACAACACCAGAGGCATCACAATGCGTCGCCGACCAAGAAAAAAGATAGAGAAAGTACTCCAATTTCCAGTACGAAAACCAAGATATCAATAATAAGTAGGTAAGTCTTTTTTGACTACAAATTCTACTTAACTTTAAAAAATAGTCATATCCTATACACCGAAAACTGCTAGACTATAACTGTTTTTTTAATAAATAAAGGGGTTCACATTCTATACGTAACAGTTATTTAATTCCCTAACCTAACCTCATTATTATAGAATTTGACACTTCCGTCGGCCATAATTACAGTCCTGTCGGAAAGGTTGAGAGATGCATTTATCGACAAATTAGTGGTCGGAGCACACGTTCGGATGGGGTGTCGATACCCTCGCGGTAATACGTTACCTCGAGTTATATGATGGATAGGGTAGCACTGTCCAAGATACTTGTGAAGAAAAGTGATTCCAATTTTTCTAAAAAAATCAACTTACAAAGATTTTATCGACACATTTTTGAAATTAGAATTGAAATGTCATTCACGTACCTACCTACCAAAACTATTTTTGCATCTGCTACCGAATAAATGTTCGAATGATTAAATTATTCAGCAAAGGACAGTGTTCTAAAGAGCCTATAAATAAGTACACTACCGAGTGGCGAAGACATGCTGCGGCAAAATATAGAACCTCGGTGAATAAAGATTACAGTCTACTGACTAAGGTGAATTAAGTCTACTATCCTAGGTGAATTAAGAATGCTGCCAAGGCTTTAATCAAACCTGACACCTGAGGTACTCGGCAAGCAAGCTCAGTGAAGTCTCGGCAAAAAGCAAAAACTCATCTAAAGTCTATGTTTAAGTAAAATAAAACCAGCCAAAATGCATGTCAGGCCACGCGCAATTTAGGGTTCCGACGTTGTAAGTTTCTATTACTCATTAACTACTTAAACTAATCCAGCCGTGATAGATTTCCTCGTAAATTCATCATATAACCTATTTTTGTGAATTTTTCACTAGTCCATCTCCAACCTTTTAGCTGGCAGGGGGGGACACTTGTCTCTATGCAAAATTGGCACTATAAAGCCGAATATTTCGCAACGCGCCCTGAATTGAAAAATGATTTCAGCAGACCCCCCATGTTACCTGGGAGGTACCCTGAAAAAAAAATTTTTCAATATTTTATTTAAGGGTCTAGACGCTTTGCTTTGAACAGATGGACAGACGGACGAACATGACAAAACTATAAGGGTTTCAATTTTTCTTCGGAATCCTAAAAATCAATGCAAATTGAAAGTAAAGCAACTAATTTATTCGTTTGACTTTTCCCGGCGAGCGTACAGAGGGGGTGTATGACGCAAATGTCACCAAGGTGGTAATTTGCGTCGCGGTGCAGCAGATCGGACGATTCGTTACGGCATAATTCGCGGGCGACAAAATGCCATGCTGTCTTGTTACCATCGACTGTTGTGGTTTACTTAGGTATGAAAAATGTTCTTATGTTATGTTTTTAGGAAAGTAAGTATTTTGTGATGTTCTAAGGAACTGCGTACCCCACACAGTATTGTAAAATGATATAATAACAATACAGGAGTAACATAACATAGATTAATAACAAGATATAATTCCTCGTTCGATATTTCTTGGCTGGTAAATGTAGTTTTCTTTTATCTTTTATCCTACTAATGTTATATTAGTGTGAAAGTTTGTATGGATGTTTGTTACTCTTTAATTATTTATTTATTTAAAACTGTATGCCCCATACAGGCCATACATAAGAACAGATGACAAAGGCGGACTTAATGCTAAAAGCATTCTTTCCCAGTCAATCTTCAGGCAGTGTGAACACAGCGATACGGCGGCATGGATAAATATAGACAAGAATTAAAATACTGGTTATTACGGAAGGGAAATGCCAGTGTATCGAGGGACATTAACGTGCGAAATATATAAATTTAATATAAATATAAATTTCATATTATTTGCTTGATTAAAGCAAGTTTTTGGGTAACGCGTGGTCGTTACGCAGTTTTAGGATGGTTTTGTGAGCAGTTATTAAGAAGCGGGCTGTATATATAATCACTTGTTACTCCCTATTACACTCTTGTCTGTTTGTTTGATCACATGGAATTCCAAATACTGTCATTAATCCAAATACTGTCATTAAATAAATTAAATCCACTGTTACCTCTTAAACTGCTATTTAAATGCTGTTATTGTGCAGCTACTGTGACCTTGGCTGTATAATTTGTGCCCAAATCAGTCGTAAAGCTTGCTCTACAGCTCTTATACAGTTGACTTTCACATGTTATAGTTCACATTGAACCATTAGACAGCCCTTATAGAGCTCCCAATGCTACTTGGGATGCAAATGTAATAGATACTATATATAATAAAATATAATATAATACAGAAATAATATAAATAACATAAAGATCTTTCACGCTCATCTACTGAAAGAGTTTTAATTTTAAGAATTTGCACACATTATTAAATTAGCACGGTGGACCAGGAATGGCATAAGACTTAGGGTACTTATTATCGTGGAAAACACAGGCAAATCCGCGGGTAGCGCTCGATTTAAATAATGTAATTTTGATAATACCTCTGCCATGCATTAAACTATGTCTGATAGACTCTGAGCAATTTAATCTGTGCCTTGAGCAGCTATTTTCCAAGAGACGGACTCTGTGATGGAACCAAGCATAGTAAAAAAAATGACGCCTCAAGGTAAGTCTCAAAAATGAGGCCATTGGTAAAATAAATTATTCTTATGTTAGTTATGTAGTCACCTGACATTGACTGAAATTATTAATATGAAATGTAATGTGACAAGGTACTAAACTCAGATGAAAGAATACTAAAATGTTAAGCTACTTCTGCGGCCGACTGTACCATTATATTTGTCAGGGTGTAGGAAAATACTATATTTAGAATTATAATGGGGAGTATGACTACCGATACAAACTATTCTCGTTGGTTATATCAGTATGACATGATAGTATGACCACCAAGAAACGCCCACATTCACAGCCCCACATTAGGATTTCCTGTTGACCATGGACAACACACAAAGACATGAACACTGGGTGTATGACTAAGACCGAGACTCGGTGAGGATCGAACCCAGAACCCTTGTGCGGCGGTGCGCATGCTTACCATTATGCCACAAGGGTCGTCAAATAGTATTTATAAATTATCGGACTTACCTACCCAATTATCTGTATTTATTACCTAATTGCTAAGGAGCACAGAGTATTTTACATATTCTGCAAAATTTTTAGTTGATCATTGTCCTGTATGTCTCAATATACACATGTATATTATTTTATATTCTAGTCTGTAGACGACTCGTGTGGCACAATGGTTACCATGCCGGATCGCCGCTCCGAGGGTCCTGGGTTCGATTCCCAGCGAGGCGGAAATTTGAATGATGAGTTTGAATTTCTGTTCTCGGTCTGGCTGTGAATGTCCTTATCTTGTCTGTTGTCCATGGCACCCACGACACAGAGAATCCTAGTGTGGGGCTATGAGTGTGAAGCGTTATTATTATTATTCTTCTCCAACTACATTGTACAATGTCAATGTCTATGTTGGTTTGTAACAATAGACATCTACTGTTGAACTGTATCGGAGTTCGCTTAGTTTCAATTGTATCCGTGTTCAATGTAACCCCTCGACTGGAATCGCAAACAAAGCCAGACGAAGCAACGCACCGGGATAGAGTTACACGCGATAATTTGATAATTTCGCTCCTCTTGACACACTTATCACTTCATCTACAGTTCTAAAGCTTCTTTTTTGATTTGGAAGCAGTCATTTGCATAACACAAGTGAAAGCAAAAAGAAAAAAAAATACAATATTTAATACAACAAACATAGTATGAGTAACAAAACCAACCCTATGGATATGATTATGGATTTGCTTGAATTGTTACAGTTTCAATAAAAAAATTTTTTTAATCAAAACGGAGTGTCGACATGTCCGTCTTTCCGTCCACAGTCTATGTAGCTACGAGACCTTAAATACTAGAAAACTGTGATTTAACATGCGTATCTAATAATATTATTGCGCCGACAAGGTAGCATAATGTGGGGTGTCATTGGATAGGTCTTTTAAATGTATTACTGGTTCGCAATACCACTTTTTGATTCAACATATACGGAACCTTACTTAAGAAAAGAAAAGTTAAACAACACACTAATTTTTTTTATATAAATCCTTTGCATTTTTTTTTTCTATGAAATATTTAATTCTGTGGGCCATAATAAGTCCACAAGGGTGACATGCACTCGCGCCATGAGGGAAGAACGGGGTGCATTCATTAATATGTGATTGGAGAGGGCAAATAGGATTATCGGGTTTTTGTAATGTTATTAATAGGTAAATTGATAATAGGAGCTGCGTGATATCGCCATAATTATTATTCAAGGAATAAAAGCTACAAAAACATTTTTACACGAATGACGCATGATCATCATGACTAACATACTTTTAGGGTTCCGAAGTAAAAGCAGAACCCTTATAACATTCACAGAACATCACGTCCGTCCGTCCGTCTGTCTGTCGGTCCTCCGTCTGTCCGAAACAAAGCGCCGAGGTGCTTAGTGCTAGAGGCTGCAATTTGGCATGGATATACAATATACATATTTATTAAACTCCAGAAGAGGATGATTTTTTTTTTATACGTCGCTACCCTGTAAGTGTAGGTTATCGTTGAAAAGGTCTTTCAAAAATATTATAAATCTCCAAAGACCATTTTTGGATTTAGGGGTTCGTTTGCAAAATATTTGGCTTTAAAGTGCTAATTTTGGTTAGAGTCAAGTGTCCCCCCCCCCCCCCCGGCTGGCTACACGGATAAGTGAAAAAATTCTCAAAAATAGGTTATATGATGAATTTACAAGAAAAACTATCACAGCTATGTTAGCATAAGTAGTTAATGAGTAATAGTCGATAAACTTACTACTTCGGAAGTTTCGGAACCCTACATTGCGCGTGGCTTGACACGCACTTGCCCGGTATTTTGCGTTTATAAAGGTACGTTTAATACTCTAATCACATAATTTTAAAGATTCATTACTGTTATTGACACTACATTTACACATAAGTTGATAAATTTACATAGATAATGAGTTATCTTTCTATCTATCTGTGTAAAATCAAAGAAGAGAAGAAGAAAGAACTTCGGTTAACCATATTATTGTATCTATCAGTCATAGTCACAAGTACTGAAGGCGATAACAAATGTTTCCAGAGCGCGTAAAAAACAAGTCTCCAAAACCAAGCCACTTGGGAAAATGGGAAAAATTAAAAAGTAATAAAAATACAAATGAGATGCTTTCAATCATCCCTCTGACAACGGGGCCGGGGGTGCGGGGGAGCGGGAGGAGCGGGGGGAGACGGGGGAGTGACGTCACATAAGATTAAAAAGTTTGACGAGCTCTCCCACGGAAATTAGCATTTCACTCCTGCGGCTCATTTGCATGTCCCCAATCCTAATCATTTTTATTGTAATAAATGCCACTTGAATAAAACGACATCTTGCTTTAACGCAGAAAACAGTAAAATATTTTTGCGCTTACGAATACATAATATTGTTACAAATCCGTATAGATTTATCTTTTTTAACAGACTAGTCGGTGCAAGAAATGACTGATTATAAAGATGACTCGATGAATGATGAATTAGATCAAAAAATGACGCGATCGAATTCCACTGCCAAAATCATACGTAGATACAAGTTAATAAAAACTGTTAAATTAGTAAGAGGAAAAAATTTTGAGAATAGGTAACACTGTTCAAACTTCTGCTCACTGTACTGCAAATGTTTCTTTTTTTACTTTAAGCGCCTTCGCAGCCAATAATAAAACAAAAAATAGAAGACTGATTAAATATTGAAGAGAATAGAAAAGAAAAGGACTTTAAAAGTGTTGAAGAGTCCACTGAAGCACTTTGTATATTTATGACTTGCAGTAACGGCGGAGACATTGCAGAAAAACAAAATACGAAGGCTTTTTAAATGCGCCGCCTAACTTTTCCACAAAAAGGAAACTTGAGGCTTTTCACTATGTGTATATTCATATACTATAGACTTTATCACTTTGTGGATTTATAATATGCATTATTTTCATCGAAGCACTTCAGAATCAGTTTTTATCAAAACAGCGGTTTTACGTGCCCTCCGAAGCACGGAAGCGCTCAAAAAAATTCAACTAGCGGTCACCCATCCAATAGATCACAGATCAACCCAGCCGCTGTGCCGGTCTGAGCACTTCAATCAATCTGCCAATCTAATTCACTTTACAAATATTCTTCACACTCCAGTTCTATGTAAAAGAGTTAGGCTAGGATTTCCTTTTGAATTCTGAAATGATTTTTTTTTAAATCTGTGTATTTCACAACATCACAACCCGCACACACTTTATTGACACACATTGATGACATTGCTTAAAAGAGACACCATAGTTCTTTCGAACGAGTTTGTCAAAACTGCACGGGATACCAACTTCTTGTACCTATGCCATACTTCTTTCTTTTTTCTCACCCTTCTTTCTTGGTTGGCAACGTCCTGGTGATGCCTATGGTGTTACTGATATCCATGGGTGACGGTGTCAACTCTCCATCAGGTGGTGCGGCAACTCTTATATTGGCTAGTTATAATAAATTTTCAATTTTGTACAATAGCTACCACCCTGCGCGGAAACATTTGAATGTCCCATCTCCCATTTTTTTAACGCGGAATCAAAAACTTTAACGCAATTTTGTAATAGTTGGATAGAAACCCTAGTCTGACATGACAATTGAATAGCATGTTATCTGAATATCCCTCGATTATGCTATCGATGTTTTCTCCAACTGGTTACTGGTATTAGATTCGCGGTGTTTCGTTCCCTTTCTCGACCGCAAGGCATCAGTGATATCTTTGGTGTCGCTGATGTCCATGGCCGACGATAGCCACTTAAAATCAGGTAGATCGTCAGCTCGTTTGTTGGCTATTTCCATAAAAAATATTTTTTATGGAATATAGGTATAGTCAACCTGGCAAATAAATAATGACGCTTTACTCTAATAGCCCCACTGTAGGATCGATTCCCTGTGTCGGGGGTGCCATAGACAGTCAACACACTAGACAAGGACATTCACACCCAGACCGAAAACAGAAATTCAAACTCATCATTCAAATTTCCGCCTCGCTGGGAATCGAACCCAGGACCATTGGCGTGGCGACCCGGCGTGGTAACCATTGCGCTACAAGGGTCAGCAAAGCATGTTAGAATTAATATTTTCGTGCTGTAATTACTTTTCATCAAAATTAACAACATAATTATATGACACGTACCACCAAAAAGAAACTAGTAAAATAATGGTATAAAGATTTACATTAAATATAATAACACATAATAGCCATAGGTAACGGTATCAGACTACTTACCGTAATTCGAAATCCCGAATCCCCAAACTCGCACGAGAGAACACGTAAACTGATTCGCAATACTTTCCCGTGACAACACGTCTACTCCTGACCATGGGTGAAAATTGACTGAGTCGGATAAAGTTGGGATTCTCCGCCCAGCGGACTGGGCGGGGCTTCGGCTGGGCGGGGCGCCTCCAACAAATCAGATCGACTTCCACGCTTCTTTTCTTGGCTCGGCAAGAATCAGAATGGTCAGCTGAGATTAATGGGAAAATCCGTAAAGTTAAGCTTGCTAACGTTTCAGATTTCAAAATGGGGAAAGCGCGTATACAAAAGTCTTGCGTTGACTGCAGCGGATGGAGAATGGATACAACTTAGGAGTGTATATTGTTTTAGTTCAGCACATCTTATGAAAAACAGAGGTCTTACAGGGAAGATGGTGGCATCTCGCCTGGATTGTCCCTTGCTACATTTCATGACCAAGGTTGCGACTGGATTTAACTGAAATTTTTGTGTAATTATTATTGCTATAATTATTATTGTTAATGTATTATTATATTGCCAATGAATTCATTTTGATTATTTTGATTATTTAATTTTAATGTAATTTTATGTTTACTAATACTAGCTTGTAAGACAAACATACTAACAATATATGGATTCATTTTGAAATAAAGGATTATTATTATTATTATAGGAACTGTAGGTACCTATTCTAGTATGAAATTGAGTCTCAAAAGGAATATCAGAACATCAAAGGAAGTGATCCTATAGATGTTCAATTTTTTGCTCTAAGTATCCCATGATGCATCACCTGCATGGAATCTACAGGTGGCTGTAATTTCTTCATAAATATGAGAGCCTGGGAGCTCGAAGCGACGATCACTCGCCACTACGATCTCCTGAGACGACTCAGGAGTGTAGGTCTGAATGTGGAATGTTAGCATTATGTGCCGTGGCTATGCTTTCTGGAGTTCTTTAGAGTGAAGAGAGTCGGAGAAGTTAAGCAATTTAGAATAATTATAAGCACCGTTTTCATACCGGAAGTGGAGTGACAGGGGAACCTAAGTGAATTAATACCGGACGACGTTCAGAGTATAATCTATACAAATAAATAAAATTGGAGTGTCTGTTTGTAATATTAAAATAACCGCTTTTTACTAAGTGCATTTGGATGTATACATGGTACATATACCAAACAACATTTTTTACAATTTTTGTCTGTCTGTCTGTCTGTATGTCCGTCTGTCTGTCTGTCCGTCTGTCTGTCTGTCTGTCTGTCTGTCTGTTTGTTCCGGCTAATCTCTGAAATGGCTGGACCGATTTTATAAGGAGTAACTTAGGTTACTTTTATTTTTTAGAAAAAAAAAGTTTGTTAGGCGATACGAAGTTCGCTGGGTCAGCTAGTTATTCATAAGATCTCTATATTTCTTACTTGAAGGGTAACGTTCCGAAGGACCACGTCCAAATTAGAAACCTTATTAGAGGACGCGGCCATGGACAGAATACCTACAACAAAAATATTTCAAAGAAATCGTATATTTACCTACTGTATTACCTACCTAAATAAAAACCAATGACGAATCTACCCTGCAATGTGATTATCATACTACTAGTATGTAAGTAATGTAACTATAATCTAAACAAAGATGAAACCTTCGCCAAGCGACCCATCAAGATTATTTGGGTTCCGTTTCGTTCCATATTTCAAAAAAAACTTTTATTATTTATGTGAAGACTTCTTATTGGTTTTCCTGTAATATATAAGCATAGAACTATTTTCTGTATTTTTTTCAAAAATTTAGCCTAGTCTAGTTTTGGAAATAAGGTGGTCAATTTTCGTTTTTTCTTGAATAATTTAAAACCATTTACATATTCTCATCTTCTTCTTTGCGCATTCCCACGTTACGTGGGATCGGCTCTCCTAATTTTTCTGCGCCACGATGTTCTGTCGTGGGTTGTTGGATCGGGTAAATTATTAGTTTTAAGGATTTTGGCCATACTGGTCCACCAGGTGTACGGGGGTCGTCCTCTTCCTCCCCTGTTTTCTGAGAGATCTAAAGCTTTTTTGACAACGTGATCGTCACCTCGTCGCATCACGTGTCCATACCACCTTAATATGCTTTCATAGAGTTTTTCGGCTATGAGCTACCTTAAAGCTGCCACGGATATACTCATTCCGGACTTTGTCAAGTTTGGTTACTCCTCCAGACCACCTCAACATTTTCATTTCTGTAGAATGAAGTTTTTGTACATGAATCTCTTTCACCGTCCAGCATTCCGCCCCGTACAGCATCGCCGGTCTTTTGCCGCCATTTTGTCTTACCGCCATTTTGTATACTTTGCCTTTAGTTTTTATGGGCATATTTGGGTCACATAACACTCCAGTTAGAGATCGCCATTTCTGCCAGGAAACAATCACTCTATGTGTCACATTTGCCTCGATATCTGCATTGTCAGTGATTACAGAGCCTAGATATTTAAAATGTGTTACTTTCGGCACTGATGTTCCATCAGGATAGCATATGGTACCTGCGTTTGTACGGGCATTTTTACTAAAACGGCATTCAAGATGTTCAGTCTTTGTTTTGCTAAGTCTCAGTCCCGCATTCTCTAGAGCATTAACCCAGATGGACAGTGTAGTTTGGAGTTCGTGGGGTGTTTTGGTGATAAGGACGATGTCGTCGGCATATAATAGGTTCCAGGGTAATGGTGCTTGTATATCTTTGGTGATAAAGTTCATAACTAGATTGAAAAGTAAGGGGCTCAATGCAGAACCTTGATGAACTCCCACGTCTACCTCGAATTCGTGACTAAATCCTGTTTGCGATCTGACTCTTTTACGGACATTCTCGTACATGTCTTGTATCAATTTAATGTAATATTCGGGCACATGTTGAGCTCTTAGTGATTGCCATACAAGTTCGCGCGGTATCCTGTCCTTCTCAAGGTCAATAAAAACTAAATGGAGGTCTTCTTTGTTTAGGCGATGTTTTTCTGTTAGTATTCTAACAGCCTGTATTGCATCTATTGTTGATTTTGCAGGCGTGAACCCAAATTTGTTATGCGTTATTGAGGTAAGCAGCTGGATGCGTTTATTTAAGACTCTCTCCCATATTTTAATTTTTCAGGTTAACGAGGGTGGAAGGTAAAAGACAGTATGTAGATAGATAAGTGGGAGAAATAATGCCAACTGAGATACAGCTAGGGAACCCGGCTTCTTTTGCCTCAGTGAAATGATGAAGTCCTGTTTTTGAACTGGAAAATCGGTTCACAGAATCGCAGCACTGCAGGATTTGATTGAATCTCGGTTTTCACAGGAAAACAAAAGACGATACGTAATTTTTAGTATGGTGATATTTATTTGTTTTAAGAAGCGTGACGTAATTCGCGCTAATTGAGACTGACTGGAGTTCTAGCTTGCCGTATTTTGTAGTTTTATTTTATCAAAAATATTGTTTATCTCGCTAATAATAATACGATAAATGCGTGTTTTGTAATCCATTAATAGGGTTTCATTAAATAAATACATAATTTTACTGATTTTTACTTATTGTCATCATGCCTATTTTTGACGCGATAACGTCTTATAAATCGATTAACACGGGCTGCATGCACGAAAAAGTGTCGCGTTCCGCGAGCGAGAAATGCTTTTGAGCTTTTGCGCGAGCGGTAAAAGCGAGAAAGAGAGGCACGATCGGCTACGATCGGCGTATCGTAGCCGATGCCGTAGGCGAGCTGTAGGCGATTGTAGTTGAGTGGAGCGGAGCGGGGCGGAGCGGAGCTTTGTCATGACGTTGTCACGTTAAACTACCGTCCGTAAACCGACTTTACAGACAACCATTTTTTTATTTCGTCAAAATACGAGTAAAACAAAAATTTGTTTTATTTCGTCTTTTTAGGCACATGTGAAGAGGTCATAGTTCATCGCGGCGCGGGCGGCGGCTTGCTTCGATCGTAAATGATCAGTAGCTCGAGCACGAATATTTGCGAGAAAGTATTCGTATGGTTAACGTAAGCAATTTGTCAAATTTGTATGGCATTTTAGTACCATTTACGTACGATAGGGGCGCTTTTGAAAAAATGCCATACAAATTGCTTACGTTAACCATACGAATACTTTCTCGCAAATATTCGTGCTCGAGCTACAGCAAAATTAAGCAACAGCGGGTGCGGTCGGTATATACTTAGTTGTTGGGTGACCGCTAATGGCAAAAATTTCTTCAGCGTTTCCGTGCTTCAAAGGGCACGTAAAGCCGTCGGTCCCAATTGTTATCTATACTAATAAAAGAGGAAAGATTTGATTGTTTGTTTGCATTGAATAGGCTCCGAAACTACTGAACCGATTTGAAAAATTCTTTCACTATTGGGAAGCTATACACTATCCCCGGGTGATACAGGCTATATTATATTTTCAAAAAAATTAGGGATCCTTAATAAATCTCCAATAATGTAACCCAAGGTGTAAAAAAATAAGAAAACCAAAGCAAAGCGAGGGCGGTTACTCGTCGTAAGATAAAAGTCCTTAGGTTACCTCGGAGGACTTTGGGCGGCATTAAAATTTCCAACACTTCTGTTGGCCACTAACCCCTCCACCAACCCGCACTAGAGCAACCTGGTAGAGTTTCCTCAAGAGGAGAGACCCTTGCTCAGTAATGGGCCATTAATGGGTTGAAGCCGTGAGATGCAAATGAATACAACACATAAAATTAATGAACCGATTAGATTTTTTTTATCTGAAAGAATAATAATAGTTCCAGGTTAGTCCTTTGACTTTGCACTTTACCCCTGCATATTTTTCCTATCTGCAATTTTTGCGACTTTCTATATATATTTATTTATTAACTCAAACCCAATGATAGTGGCATAGCGTGGGCTCCCGCCGCCCGGGGCCGACCGAAAATTTGCCACCCAAAATGAACTTTGTCGCCCCCATATTATTTTAAATACTTTTTTATTAATTAAAAATGCACTTCTTGTTTTTTTCATAACAAAATTTACATTAAAAAAATATAAAATAATTAATATTAATAAATATTTTTTTTAATTTAAAAATCGAGTGGCTTACCGCCCTCTCTTCATGTGCCGCCCGGGGCCATTATAAATAATATTATTAGGATTCCACTCAAAATTAACTAGCTGCATGGTATGTTAGTACAAAATATAAGTAGGTAGGTATTATATTGAAAACTATCCCTATCTATAGCTTTATGTGCAACCATAGAGAGTGAAGAATGTTATTTCTTACTGAAAATTATACAATTTTGAGAACTCTAAAAACAAAAAAGAGTAATAGCAAATATTTCTATGATTATAGCATAGAATGAAATATAACACTTATATAGATCTATGGATTGTAGTTCATAGTTCATTAATCATAAAATATTAACAGAGCCATCTATTGTCCTAGTGTCGATATTTAGTATAGAAAGGTAAGTACCGTTTGATGCGTCACCTATCTGCGCGCCTACTCCCACTCCTACATATAAAATTAGACCACGCCAAATCAATACTTCAGATGGCGACACTACATTAATGTATCAAAACAAAACCTAATTATTTGTAAACGTACCAAAATTATTATTTCATAAACAAACATCATTTTTTTTTGGAAAATCATATTTTTTGCAATGTGTTATTGATTAAAATATTTATTATTTAATAAATTAGATTAAAAAGTTTTGCCTTTGATTTGACATAAACGACGTGAAGCGTCGGCCCTAAACACCGCCATCTTGTGACTGTCTTGTCAACTTCATAGTGTTCATTTTATGGTGTGCATTAATTTTGTTTCACGATGGAAGCAAGGTATTGAAATAAAGTGATTGTGCTAGTGTTCTTGTTATTGCTGGTAAGTTCCTACAAATAAACACCAAAAGTGGCGCAAAATTCAAGTAAAATTATCAAAATCTAAGTTTTGATAGGTGAAATGTGTCGTTCGTCGGCGTCACTGCGCTTGTGACTTGTCTCAAACAGAAAATGTCATCATGTGAATCGATCGTTACAAAATGTTGTCTTTACATTAATGTATTTAGCATTAAACTGTGTGTTGTTTAATTTCAGTGTACGTATTGGTGAAATGATGAGATAAAATATCAGCGGCAACATGTCTGAGGTTAAGCAAGTGAAAGTAGATAACTGGGGGATATTTTTCCTCCAGAGGTTAAAGCACTTCTTCAACCGCACTGACTATTGCGATCTGACTCTTCAGTTTCAAGATAACGCTCAGCTCAAAGTGCACAGGTTAGTTCTTAGCGCATGTACAGAATATTTTGAACTCTTGGAACGAACATGTGAAATGTATGAAGACTGCTTGGTCATGCCAGACGACTTACAAGCTGATGTTGTCGTGCCCATAATCAACTTCATGTACACTGGACAGCTAGAATTCAGGATGGATCTACTGGAGAGGCTGTATCAAACCTCTTTAGTCATGAATATGCCCGTTCTCACTAAATTGCTGGATGCTCATCGCAATCAACATATTTATAAGGAGTCTCATAATTTCTCAACTTATTCAAATGCAAAACATTATGCTAAATCATATGAGCCTCCTAAGCATTCTTTGCCATCATCTTCTAATGCAACAAATAATAAGCGATCTTATGGTAAAGCCTTTAATAATGATTCTCTCCGTAAATACAAGAATTCAAGTATAAACAAAAATGATTTTAATATAATAGATGTATTACCACATTCGGTTCCTATTGACTATCAGACAACTCCAACTCCAAAGAAACAAATTACATCAGATCCCCGTCCCACGCGGTACGAATTACCAGAAGAGTTGGAATCAGATAATCTTTTTGACAATTCATTTACTAATATATCCTATACATCAAAACCTTTAATGGTTCATCCTGAAACTACTAAACGTTATCCTCCAAAGAGGACTGGTATATTTGAAGATCCTTCAACATCAAAAAGATTTATACATGGGAGATCTACAATGGATATTGTGGAATGTAAAAAGATATCAGTGAGTGATCAAATGTTTGAAGATGATCCCATGGAAAGTGTTTGTGGTGATCAAGATATATTTCCTCAGCCTATTAAAGATGAACCAAGGGATTCTAACCAACTTTTTGACCAAATCTTGGATGGAGGCCCAAAGGTCACAATAGAAACTAAAGATAACAAACAAACAAATAATTTAGACCACGCTAAAATAATAAGCGAAGTGCTTAAAAAGTACCCTCATTTGGTTAAGAGTAACAAAAATATTAAATTGAAAATTTTAAATACTCCGACCAAGAAAAAACCCCGAACTGCCAATTCCTTAGAAGAAGAGAAAGAGATTAAACAAAAAGCTAAAGCACCAGCAACAGATTATGCATATGAATCTAAAGTTTTAGATTCCAAGGAAGCAGCAAAGTTGATTGCTTTAGGGGCAGACAACATTACTGGACCTTGGATATGCTTGATTTGTGGAGCTCCTGGAAAAGCAATACACTTCAGTTCTTATTATAAATTCCGTCGCCATCTTGTTGATGTGCATAATGAAAAGCCTTTACTAAACATGTGTGAGTACTGTGGTCACAAATCAATGAAAAGAAATCATTTACTCCATCACCTATATACAAAGCATGGAATAGAACCACCTGGTAATTATCACTTCCCTAAATGTAATATTTGTAATTATATAGCCTTGACTGAAGGATTTCTGATAAAACATAAACTAACACATCCACAGAAACAAAACTTCCGATGCAATATCTGTGCAACAACCTTTTCTTCCTCTAACCAACTCCTTATACACATACAAAAAACAGGGCACAAATATAGTGATAGAAAATCAAATCTCCAATGCATCTATTGCTTTAAAACATTTTTACGCGAAGGCAATCTTTATGCACACTTACGAACCAATCACAAAGATGCTGCCAGAAATGACGGTATTATAGACATATCTGATGATGAAATGTCAGAACCAATAAAAGAAAACAAAACAATTCCTAAAACTCCTACAAAAGCAGAGGTTGTGAAGTATGAAGTACCAGTGACATATGAAAATGAATATGAATTTGATGCAGATGTACAATATCAAATTCAACAGCAACCAGATGGAAATATTCAAGTGGTTACCAAAAAACCTCGTGTTATATTACCAGCAGTAAAGCATAAAATACTCAATTCTGGACTTAACACACCTATCAACAAATCAGAAAATAGAGTACAGAAATCTCAAATAATTAAAAGCCCAAGCAAACATAATGAATATGTTCAGAATCCTCATCACACCATTAATAATCAAACTGAAGAAATTGTAATGATTGATAATGATGAATATATAGTGAAAGACAATCATCTTATTCCTAAAATGGAGAAATCCATGGGTCGTGAAGATTATTCCATGTCTGATATAATTCATACAGAGATGGAAGAGACAGTTGATAATATTATTCCGACTTCATCTGATGAATTTATGAATGTATCAGCCACAACTTCAGAACAGCATAAAATGATAGTTAATAAATCCAGTATTAATCAACCAATACAAATTGTTGTGTCAAATGAGGAGGAATACAAAGCATTAATGGCTTCAAATCATTCTATTATATTTGAAGATGGAGATGCAAATAAAACATTGACTGTTTTGACAGGCCCAAATGAGAATAACACTACAATAGATTTGGATAACACTCAGTCCAATGATATGATGATTATTCCAGATAATTACCCATTAAGTGTTTCTGACACTGTGACTGGAAACAATTCCAACATCGTAGTTGTTTACAGTCATCCTGTTGATGATCAAAATAAAGAGTATCAACTCATTACATCTGAAAATCTTGAGGCACAGTTTGTCACATCAACAGCTATATTGACACAGAATTATGAAACAGTAACAACATCGGCACCGATGATGAATGCTCATGTGCTTGAGACATCAGTAGAAGATTCGTGGTCTAATTCTATTCCGCAAAATATTACACCTAACACAGATTTGCAAGTATCAATAAATACTAATCAAGTAACTGTTGCACCTATTGAAAACCAAGAAGGATCTGTTGCTAACCTTGAAGAAGTACAACTTCCTCCTATCCAGTCTGTAGAAATCCAATCTGCAGAAATACAGCCAAGTGTAGATAATAATCAAGCTAATGATGAACTGCACACTGAGCCGCTTAATGCCAACCATCTTACTGAAACTAACAGTATTGTTAGTGACGCTCAACCAGATGCTATTAACTCTAGTCAAACACAGTCAGTGTTTGTGGAAAGAGTTGACTCCCTCCCTTCATCAAATTTGAATGTTGTTTGCATTAATAGCACTGAAGTCATAAAAGAAAATTCTATTCAATCGATTGAAGACTTAAATAATAAAATGGAAATAATAAATAATGAAATTGTTCCTCAAGATAATGTTGAACTTGAAGACGTCCCTGTTATTCATGAACAACCTACTTCTGAAAAACGAGCACTTGATGATAGAGAATTTACTCAAAATGTTAATAGTCAAGACAGCTGTGAATCTGAAACAATTGAAAATATAGCTAAAGCAATTCATTCATCTGGAACCGGCAAAAATCCAGTTGAATCAGATGTACGTAGCTCCACTGCTAACGAATGTATTGATAATCAAGTACCATCAACAAAGGCCAAAGAACAAATTCAAAATTTAACGTCTGAATGGTCTGATGATGAGTTGACACCAGAGACACCAAGTCGAGAAGATACTTCCAAACAAGACAATAATGTCAAACAAATTACAGAAAGTGAAAAAATGGACACAAGCTGTCAATCAGACATAGAAGAATCTATTGAGAATATTCAACAGGAAATGGAAAAGCAACTGTCTAGACCAGAACAAGAATCTACTGCAGATCAATCTGAAGAAACACTTGCTGTGACTGAAAATGTTAATGTTAATGCATCACCAAAAGAAACAGAGTTAATGCAAGTAGAATCCGAAAATAACTCTGCAATATTAAATGAAAGTAACAAAACTCCAGACAAAATATCATCTCTTCTGAATGATTGGGAAGATAATGACTCTCAAGAAGATGAAGCTGAAATTGAAAGTCCTTGTTTAATTGAAAATACAGGGAACTCCGAATTGAATAAGGAAAATGATCTGAAACAGACCCCTGATAGTATGGAAGCCATACAGGAAACTGCTACAGAAATCCAAACCCATAGTGCTAAGCCAGAAGCAAAGGCAGGGGAAAATATCCAAAGCTTGGTTAGTGATTGGGTCGAAGATGACGAAGATGAAGCACCTCCTGTGCTGCAAAAAGATTAAACATATTTATTCTTTACTTGCCTCCTTACGCGTGTGTCTTTATGTAGGCTACATTTATTTCACTGTGAAAAATTTCGGTTTCAGTATATGAATCTATTTCTCATAAGATCACATTTGAAGAGTTGTGCTCATCATGAATTAATGTACTATTATTAATATCAACCTGTTAGTATTTAAGTTTGCATTATGTATTTTTTATAATTTTGTTCAATTATATTTTACATACCTGTCTTATTGTTAAGCCCCTACTTTTTTCTCATGACATTATTAAAAATAATGAGTCTGTTATATGCTTGTAATGTTATCTACAACTGTAATAGTTTTATATGTAAATAATACATATAATTGTATTATCTTTTTATATTTTAATAAATAATTGTAATGTTAATAAAAGTAAGTATAAATCTACTTTTGTATTGTAATACATTAGCTTATTCAGTTATAGGACAGAAGACATAAATAGTTCTTATGTTATAGTAATCAATGGATTCAGTAATTATAATAGTAACTGATTAGATTAACTTTGAATATGTTATGCATTTTAGTTTAACATTGAACTATGTGTATTTATTAATCGGTTTAATGTCGTCAAGCAGATGCCACAATAATTTCTTTTTCATGAAACTGTAGGTGCTAATACAAACATTATCATTGAACAAACTTTTATAAATGTACCTTTAATAGCAATAATTAAATGTTATGATTGAAAATTTTCCATGAAAACCCATAAAATAGAATGTCTTAAATTGGTAAGATTAAAATTAGTTTACCTAATGTATGTACCTACTAATATAACATTGTAGCATTTATGTAAATAAAGAGATTTATTAGTACTTTTTTTTTCATTTATTACCTTTATGACTGGTTCATAAATTATAACAAACAGTTCACATTTTTAATAAAGGGTTCTTTAGTGTACAGTAGGTATACAACAAAATTTGATCAAGTTGTGCAACTGAAGAATGATTAGAAATAAAATCAGAATGCAATAATTAATTTTTATGCCAATAATTTTCAATTTCAATTTAACTTTGAATCAATGAATCAATATTCCCCAAATGGTTAATAATTTAAGAAGTAAACCAGAAAAAATATAGGTAGTTTGATTTGGTGTCCAAATTCAAAAATAATTTATTCATGTAGGTGTTTCTTATGCACTTCTTTATTTTAATCTATCAGCGTTTCGGAAAGGTGCTTTGTCATGGAGAAGAAACGCCGTAAAGAATCTCCTCAGCACGGTCCAGAAAGACCTATTACCAATATGGGTCTTAAATATTTTTGGGTACAGTTTTTGAAAAAAATAAATCATAATAGAAACATCCTTTATTCATTTAACCATATCTGCAAACTACAGAACAAATACAAATAAAGCCTAGTTGTAATGTTCAATGCAAGGATAAAACGAACAAAATTCTAGCAATCACTATCATTCATTTACTTCACTTCCCAAGTTACGATTAATCAGACAAAATACAATAAATGCAACAGATGTTACAGTTCAAGATGCAAGTAGCTGACTACACAATTTTCTGCATTATTATATTTATAGAGATAAGATGTTAATACAATTAATTCACCAGTAATATTGTGGTCAGTAGAAAATTAAACTATGAATACATTGCAGTGTTCTCCCAGGTTTCATAAAAATATTGCAGTGTTTAGAAGTTAAAAGTCATGACAGAGTACTTGGAAACCACTTATTGCAATCACAGCCTTAAGACAGAAACTCACTGCAATAACTGTATAGTGAATGTACCAACAGCTTTCTAACCATTCTCCCGCTGGTTAAAACAAACAGTAAAACACATTACCCTCCCTAGCATCGCACAGTTAAAACAAACTATTACACAATAGCTACATATTGGTTACATTTTTATCAAGGATAACCATGTTGTTGTAGACCATTCTATAGTCGAAAATTAAAGTTAAAATGGAATACTTTTGTGTACTATCACAGTTACATATTCTTTTAAACCATTTAAGTATCATTTAGTAGTATTTATTACATTACCTTGGTCAAAGAAACAATTTACACTAGACATTCAATATTAGTAATTTACCTTTATTGGTATGAATACACACTGCAGTTTTGGTAAGACTCAGTTGAAAATTAAATTGAGTCATTAACAAATTATTACTTTTATTAAATCATAATGAAGATGATTGTGGACATAAACTTTAAAATATTTTAATGTTATGGTACAGTCACCTGCAGAGAAAAGTAACCCATCTGTAACTGTATATAAATACACGAACAGCAACGTTTCCATTGCCTGTTGCATTGTAAACAGATGGGTTACTTTTCTCTGCAGGTGACTGTACTAAACATACAAAACATTGCAAACTGTTAATTTTACAGAAATAAGAATTACCTAGAACTTAGTTTTAAATTGTGCAATATTTTAACAATTATTTTTGTAAAAGCTGAAATTCATTTGTTTGCATTACCAAACATTAAATTTTATGTTAAATTACATTCATTATGTTCTATCACCATGGAAGATAAAATGATTGACTTTGGCAGTGGATTTTTTTGCTTTATTATAAAACCGAAAATCATTAAATTATTATATCAAAGAGCTATACATGCAGCAAAAATTGTTTCATATTTAGTAATTAAGATAAATTGTAATGATATTTTTGACTTGTTGTTCAAGAACATAAGCAATGATATTTTCTATTTCTTTTATTCCTAAAATGTGTTTAATTCAACATTCCCCTATATGAATTTAATTATCTATATTCCATGTTACTTTTGCTATTATAAGTCAAAAGTGTGTATGATGTTGTATATACAAAATAAATTACATTATTTACATCCAAACAAAACACTTTATTATCAAGTCTAGTCATTAGATATGGACACCAGTACATATTTGACCATGTAAGCGAGACATCCAAATCCTACAAGTACTAATAGATTGGCCATTAATTGGTACAAATGTGATTGTGGCTCAGTTATTACATCACCCTCACTGGTCGTGCTTTCAGAATTTAGAATAGCCTCCTGACGCTCCTTCAGTAGTTGCTCTATCTCCTCAACATATTCAGGAAACAATTCACAGAACATTTTATTTTTAAGATTAATTTCCAAAGACTCTGCCGCCATGCAACGCTTTTGGTAATCCGATGTCTCGATGGAACCTAACGTTGGGGTTTTCTCTAGCATGAAGCTGAGCAATCCAGTCAGGATGGTCGATATGGACCATGCAGGATTCCATGTGTCTGGATGGAAGTCTGTTATGCTGAGACAGAGCCTGGTGTTGGTTTTGAACCTGCCATTTGGCGTAATCATGTAAATAGACGGTGGTTTGAACGGAAATTCTCTCGGGAAATTTATTTTACCGTGATAGTAGCCACCTTCGTAGGGGCTCTTCTCGGGGCCTTTGACTACGTAGTGCCACTCCAGGATATTAGAAGGTACTGGTTCCGCAGTCACATATGGAACTGGATCGTTTTTAAGTCTCAGATAGTCTTGCTTTAGCCTACTGGTGGCTCCTGTCACCTTAGTTTTAGCCATTGTTTTGTTTGCACAACGTATTAGTTTAGGAGTATGGAATAATTAAAACATGAATCCGGTAATTCTCTAGTTGAAAAACAATGAACACATAATTTAAACAACACCAACCGGATAATAATATCGCAAAGAAAAATAATTTTCATTGGATCAGAAATATCAGAATTTCAGATTACGCGAAACGTCATAAAATTATCCAACTTCAAGCACAGACATAACAAAGTACTCTATGCTATGGGCCTATGGCATGACACAGACTGTAAACCACCACATACTCCACGGAGTGTTACAGACTATAAAAACGTAGTGGTTAACTGCCACAGACTATAGTAGTTATAAAGATTATTTTTAATTGAAGGGGTGAGTGTAAAAAGGGTAAGTAACCAAAACAATAATTCGAGATAAATGCGTTTGAAAGTCAAGACTTCATTTTCGATAAATTCTTAATATTCAACTTCAAATCTGTTTTTATAAGATTCAAAATTATTTGACACCCTCGAATTCTCATAAATAAAGTATTTTTTTAATTATTACTCTGTAATAAGCAAATATTGTCAGTTTCGCAATTAAAACCCAATAAAAATGCGCCTCATCCGTGCGTTTTTCACGAAACAAGGATTTAAATAACATATATTGAATTCTCCACTATAAAACCTATGCCATAACATTAAGAATCGAAAGACGAAAAAAAACTTCCTTCAAAATATTTCTTTAATACAATTTATTACAATGAAACAACATAAACAAATAGAAACAAATTTTTTCTTAGATAATCAGTAAACCAGAACAAATTGATTAGATTTTTTTTAAATGCTTGGACTCATTAACGCAAACAAAACGAAGTTCTATCGAACATTATTGTGTAGAATTATTTACAGCATCAATAAATACATACGACTACATAACGACCACGACCGCTCTGCCAAGAGCGAAAAGATTAAGAAGATAAATTCATAACATAATTTGCAAAATAGAAGCAGTGCCAATTATTTTAACAGTTAAAAACCTTTTTTCTTTTATTAAATTTAAAATAAATCTTGCCGGGTCTGTGGCATATACCTACGCAACCCATGGAAAATAGAGAGAATGCTCCATGACGCAACCATACCAAACCATACCAGCTTTTATAGATTATTCTATTGAAATTACTAAAATGTTGCCTTTTTACTACTTAACTATAATTTGAGTTTGCTTGAAAAAATTTTTTAACATACAACAACCTTTAAAACAAACTATTCCAAGTATACTTTGACTATTAGAAAGTCTTCTTTCCTTTGTCATGCCCTGCACAAATCTAATTGATACCATCAATGTGTATATTATATTAGCTGACATTTAGACCTCGTGGAACGAGACGATACACAATACGCGCAAAATCATATTTGACGAAAATAAATATCATGATTTTTTCCTAAAACAAATTAAGAATTATCATTCCACATGCCAGTAAGTCTTGCGGCTAGTTTAACTTGTCTGAATATCTTAACAGATCATATTATATAGCTGTAACTGCATTTTATTTTCAATTAACAAAGATAAGACATACATTCGTGAACTATAACCGGTTTTAGATGGAAGAACCTAGTTCTCACAATTTTATCTATCCACAATCTCTGTTAAAGTATTAAATAATAAGTCCAAAATGACACTTTTAAAAGTGTTGTTTAAATCTGTGTAAGTACAATGAGATCTATTAGATCAGATCACGAGAGGTATAATAAAGTCACGTATGACAGAGTCCATGACGTGTTCGAGGTCAGGTGGCATTGAGCAGCATGGCTCTGATCTCCTGGTTGAGGTGTTTCAAGGCCTCCTCGTCCGGAGACTCCTGCTGCACCAGCGCATCTCTCTCCGCTATCAGTTCCTTCAGCTTGTCTCTTACTGGCTGTTTTGGACCACTGCAATTACATAAACACGTGATTAATATCCATTAAAATGTGAAAAGAAAACTATATTAGAGCCCCTTATATGAGTAGATGGAAGTATATTGTCACACATGTAGATTTATGAGATTGTATTCGTTTTTTACCATCGACTCGAAAAGGATTTATCGTGGAGACGAAACGGCGAAAGAAATTAATGAATATTTTGTAGAACCTGATCAATTCCTTCATTCATTTACAGTTCTACGTTAGTACCCCTTGCCAATGTGTAAAAAAATGAAAACCATGTCTCGCTAGCTAGAGTAGCTAGGTAACACTTTTGCCATAGTGTTCCAACTGAGGGCTTGAGTGAGACACAGTTTTATCTTTTTTTTTCTCTTTTCTTTTTTGGCCAGTAATTATTAAGGTGTTACTTAAGTCCATGGGCAACGGTGACCACTTTTCTTTGAATAGTTTATCTGCTCACTTATCGGATATTACATGTAAAATAATTAATGTACTTACGTAATTAATTCATCGTACAACTCCATACCGTCGGGGCCCGATGTGCCTTAAAAATAAAGAGTGAGGTGAACGGTATGTTAAAAAAGTATTTACAGTATTTTGGGTTTGAGGTACTTCATCCATTTTCAGTCCACTGCAAACTCCTCTCGTGGTAAACCATATTGAACAAAATATGTCGCTAGGAAATGTACAATTAGCCATCTTCTAGACTTGAATGCATTGGATATGGACATTATAAAATTATATTTAGATTAGAGTAACTATCCTATTAATAGTTTACGAATTAATGAAGAAGTTTACGAATTGATGAAGATAAACCAACCAAAAATAAAATGCAACGTACAAACGTTGCATGCGCCTCTAAAGATTTTTTTTATTATGCCGAGTATTATCATGCTACCCATCGTAACAAGTAATTTATGTGGGACCACATGACAGCCACCAGCTTTCGATTAAAAAAAGAATCATCAAAATCGGTTCTACCAGTCCAAAGTTCTGAGTTAACAAACATAAAAAAGCGGCCAAGTGCGAGTCGGACTCGCCCATGAAGGGTTCCGTAGCAGCAAGTAACATTATATAAAAGTTCTTGTAGTTCGTTGTAACTTTGATCGATGTTTTTTGCGGTTTACGATTTATAACGTATTAAAAAAAAACTACTTATTAGATCTCGTTCAAATCAATTTTCGTTGGAAGTTTGCATAGTAATGTACATCATATATTTTTTTTAGTTTTATCATTCTCTTATTTTAAAAGTTACAGGGGGGGGGGGACACACATTTTACCACTTTGGAAGTGTCTCTCGCGCAAACTATTCAGTTTAGAAAAAAAATGAAATTAGAAACCTCAATATCATTTTTGAAGACCTATCCATAGATACCCCACACGTATGGGTTTGATGAAAAAAAAATTTTTGAGTTTCAGTTCTATGTATGGGGACCCCAAAATTTATTGATTTTTTTTCTATTTTTGTGTAAAAATCTTAATGCGGTTTACAGAATACATCTCCTTACCAAGTTTCAACAGTATAGTTCTTATAGTTTCGGAGAAAAGTGGCTGTGACATACGGACGGACAGACAGACAGACAGACAGACAGACAGACAGACAGACAGACAGACATGACGAATTTATAAGGGTTCCGTTTTTTGCCATTTGGCTACGGAACCCTAAAAAATACAGTCGAATTGAGAACCTCCTCCTTTTTTTGAAGTCGGTTAAAAATAGGTTATATTCGCACATACTGATCATGGAGTGTGTCTCCAAGGCCGGAGTGTTGGCCAGTAAGTCCACGTAGAAGTCATCCTTTAGCTTCTTCAGGTCGACGTCATTGACCTTCTCAGAGCCCTCTTCTTGGTCATCGATTGTGTCTAACCTGTAACGATACAATAACATAACAATCAGGGCAACTACAAACAAATCGGTTGACAAAATGTTACTGAACCGTTGCCTTTGCCTATTTTGCCTACGACAACAGAGATGGCCGCATCTACGTATTGAGTACTTACATGTATGTGTAGTGTATGCATCTTTAACATATTAGGATAATGGGGCCCCTATGAATTTGACAGAACACTATTTTGTTAGACTAAACAAAGAAAGTAGATAAGCAAGTCTCTAGATTTATACAAAAGCTAATAATCAAATTGGTATTGTAGTCAGTAATTTAGGTAATAAATATCGGTTATCGTTTAGTGATCTGGCACGAACTTGGGGGCCCCTATCGATCAAGAGGCCCTGGGCACGTGCCCAGAGTGCCCAGTGGGAAAGAGGGGTCCGTGCATGGGGCATGCGTGCGAGTGTTGGTGAGCCTAAAACTGAAAATGCCGTTACACCAGTAAATGCTGTGTCGTTGTCATGTCGTCCAATATAGTAGCGGCCAACAGTCCAACCGTCCAACCGTCCAACACTCGGTACTAACTCGGAGTCCCCCAGCTGCCGCCGGCGGCGCCGCAGCTGCACCAACAGCTGGCGCCGGCCCGCCAGCTTGGCCACGTGCAGCTCGCGCACCGCGCGCCCCCACTGCTCCTTGAAGAACGCCTTCGACTGCACCGCACTGTCTAACTTCTCTTCTAGACAACGCTGAAACGTATTACAGTAAAACCTTACTATACTACTATCGTTAACCCAGTCGTCGGTATAGGTCAGGGGCTGATCCAAGATTGTTTTCGAGAAAGAATGGGGGAAGGGTAGTGACGTACGAGCTTTGATTTAGAGGCGCTGTTGATGCCTCCTACCTACAAATTCAAATTCAAAATCATTTATTCATGTAGGTATCATTGATACACTTATGCACGTCATTTTTTTTAATCAACCAGCTTTTCGCAAAGGTGCTTTGTCATGGAGGAGAAGAAAAGCCGTAAAGAAACTCCTCAGCACATCTTTTAAAAATAAAAATACATCGGTATAATTATTACAAAAAAGTATCAATCACTAGCTTGTACGGAACTGGTTGCAGAGCTGGTCATTTCCATGCGTCTTTGTCATTTATGTACTCATCTATAGTATAGTAACCGACATAGCTCAAAGAATTAGCCGGCTGAAGTGGCAATGGGCTGGCCACATAATGCGAAGGACCGATAACCGTTGGGGAAGAAAGGTCCTCGAATGGCGCCCACGTCTCGGAAAAAGGAGCATAGGACGCCCCCCGACCAGGTGGACCGACGACCTGAAGAAGACAGCGAGCATCCGCTGGATTCAGAAGGCTCATGACCGGTCAGAGTGGCGCAAGTTAGGGGAGGCTTATGTCCAGCAGTGGACCTCTAAGGGCTGATGGATGGATGGACTACAGTATAGTAACATTTGCCTAAAAGTTTAGATTTTACATGTTTCTTAAACAATTCCACTGGCAAATCACGTATTAACTTTGAGATTTTGTTATAGAACTTTACACCAAGCCCCATAAAAGATCGCTGCACTTTAGAAAGACGGTAAGATGGCGTTACTAACTGGTGCATTCTTCTTGATTGGCGAAAATTGATATCACAATTTTGTTTATACGCGGTTATATTATTCCGTATAAAAACCACATGTAAGTATACCTATTTCTTTGAACTTCTCACGCAAACTTTCCCGAGACCTAAGTTTATAAATAGCCCTAATATCTCTTTTTTGTAATACGAAAATTTGTTCTATACTGGCTGCTTTGCCCCACAGTAAGATGGCTTAAGAGATAATACTGTGAAAATATGCAAAATAAACCACCCTAGCAGTTTCGACGTCAGTATACTGCCTTATTTTCTTAACAGCATAAGCAGCCCTACCGAGTTTAGTCGCGAGATTTGCTATATGTGGGCCCCACTGAAGTTTACTATCTAAGGTCACCCCTAAAAAGACCGTGGATTCCTCCATATGCAATATTTTATTATTCAGTTTGATAGATTTATTGACTTTTTTAACATTAGGTAGTACAAACTCTATAC
Source organism: Thymelicus acteon (assembly GCA_951805285.1). Classification (NCBI taxonomy): domain Eukaryota; kingdom Metazoa; phylum Arthropoda; class Insecta; order Lepidoptera; family Hesperiidae; genus Thymelicus; species Thymelicus acteon. The sequence goes on along the minus strand of OX638229.1, from coordinate 5,087,419 downwards.
ATTTCGTTTTTTTTTTGCATTTAAAAGCAAATTATTGATAGTGAACCAACGGGACACATGCGAAAGAGCACTACACCAAGCCTTGACCGATTTTTGTTGAACTTGAATCAGCCAACGTCATGAAATTACCCTTATTTTCAGTATTTAAATGTTGTCATGTAGACGTGGATGATTTTGGCTTTAGGTTTCCCCCAAGTATCCACACGGGGATTATGAATCTGAATATGTATATGAAATTCCGTTAAGAAAGTAAGAAAATACTCAAACTAGTTGTCATGATTGTAATTAAATCACGGAATGAAACCTGCGTAAAAATATATTTATTACCAGCTCCTGAATGAGACTCGCAGTTTGATCCTTCGTCAAGCCGGAATAACGACTTTCTGCATCCTTCTCACAATTCTTCAAATTGTTCTGCAACAAACAAAAATTATATAAAATTTCCGGTTAGTACCTGGTAAATAGGTACATAATATAATGCATGCATTATGCATTAAGCTGCCAATTGTACCCCATTTTTATGGTCAATAAAGTCTAAATAAATAAATAAATATAAAATAATACTGGATTGAGTGAATAGAAAATAAAAATAAAAACAAAAAGCCAACATCACGCGGTGTTCCCAGGCGGTCACCCATCCAAGTACTGACCGCGCCCGACGTTGCTCGAAGCTAACATCAGCTAACTACAATAAACTAATAAGAAGCTAACTACAGTTAAGCCTTAATCTAATAGAAATAAGGTTGTCTTTGGTTGATACTTTATATCAATATTCGTAAAATGTTGCTGGTACTGGTTACTAAGCCTAGAGGTTAGCTAGAGCTAATATTCGCTCCTTCTCTGTTTTGCACGTCAGGAAGCACTTAGAAAGAGAGGGAAGGCATAATTATTTTAGTTATTATTGTTCGTTCGGTTACCTACTAGTAACGAGAATCGCTGAAAATCGTTAGGTTTTTCAATATTGTGATATTGTCAACTGTTAAAATGTCAGTTGGCAGCGCCGCGTCATAGTTGTTTAACGTAGTGATTAAATACCTACTCTGTGGTTGTTTCTACCTAGATATCTGATAGCCGCTGCTAGCTATATCAATATCGATACGGTACGTTAGAGGCATGTCAACCGTTTTCAGTTACGTTTTGCTATAGCGGACACATGTATAGTAAATAACCGGTTTATTTATAATCAAAATGTAAATTACCGAATTTCGTTTACTGAAGGGAACTATTACTATTTGTATCCATATACTGTATCACTTTTCTATACTGTAGTATGGTAATACAGCGCCATCTACGTAAGCTTTTTCGAACTAACAACACAAGGTACAAAATCGATGTAAAATTGCATTAAATTAGATGGCAATTTTCAGATTGAATTAAAAAAACTTATTGTACAAAAACAACATTTTAAAACAGCTTTTTGTCCCGCAACGCACCAGTGATGTGTCACTGACGTCTATGACCGACAGTGACCACTTACCATCAGATGGTTAAAAAACACACAAATTGTATCTACCTATGTAATAAAAATATAAACTTTGAAACCATCCAGCCGATGTGCCCCAAACTGGTTTCATTTAAAAAGCAATAATGTGAAGATGGTTTGAGACCAATGAACTAATATACTAACGTACTTCGTTCACTATTTAAGACCACTAAAACAATGCATTACAATAGGGTATTTGACAACATTGAAAATATACTACAAATTGTTATTTTTCTGTCAGATAGTAGCACTAAAAAACATATTTCACTTTATTTTCAAGTAAATCATGTATATTTTTGCAAATAACACGAAATTAAAATACTGTAATTTTAGGAAATTTTACCAGTGACCGAAACGCCCTGTGATTGGTGACAACTTTAATTACGTCACACGCTAGTAAAAAATCAGATCTTTCCTATATAGAATCTTAATAGATACTTGCGTGTGACGTCACACGTATCATAGACCGCCGCCATCACAGAAACAGCGTTCTTGGCGCGGTTTTGGAAGTTTAAACTTTAACATTGATTTTTATTAACAATACTGTTAATTTTTTCGGAAATATCAATGGAGTAGGTTTATTTTGTAATAAAGAATAAATTAAAATGATTTTTAAAAATTAGTCAAATACCCTATTCCCCACACATGCCAGGTACTGAGGTATCCGCGATGGACTCCTAAACTACTTAACCGATTTTAATCAAATTTGCACACCATGTGCAGTTTGAACTTTGATCCAACTTGAAAGATAGGATAGCTTACAATACATATACATCTCAAAATAAAAAAAACTTTTGACAGAACGAAGTCTGTGTCTGTCCGGGCAGCTGGTAATTGGTATTATTATAAAATAAATTATAGTTGATGAATGGAAGGACGTTAGTAAAAACGCCTATACAAAAATATAATTAAACTTAATTTGCAAATATTTTATATTATATCCTCTCAATTTTACGGCGCACCTCTTATACGAGCTCCAAGAAACCTCAACCGCGTGATTCACGATTGGGTACAGCGCCCTCTGTTAGTTTATACCTAAAACTCAGGAGATGTGAGATGTCGCTACCAAGAACTTTACATTACAAGTCGATTTTCGGCTACATATTCGCATACAAAAATTTTCCCGAACAAAATTTTATTGTCTTTTTGTAGACTCACGGCACTTACTTTAAGTACTTCCATCTGCTTCTCCATATGCCCTATCCTGGTGGTCAGCTCCTCGATCCTCATATCCTTGAGTTTGAGCTGGTGATTCATATCGTCCTCCATCTTCTGCGAGGCCTCCCGCAGTTCCTGGTACTTCGCCGTGTAGTGACTCTCTAGGGCTTTCTTCGCTTCTAGGAGCTGGAATTTGTTCATTACTATTATTGTATGTTCGTATTTGTGTTTGTTTTTTAAACTAAGGGCAGATTTGACTAAATGCTATAGAGCTGTCCTTCGAATAAAGTAATTGAAATGACTTTACAATTTCAATAGAAAAGTTAACTTAAAAAGAGAAGCTGACAAACAGGAGAAAGTTGATCTCTCTGACCTTATTTGTTTTTCCTGTTTTTCACGTGAAGGTACGCGTGAAGTATTGCAATTACAAAATTAATATGTAGGCACCTATGACTTAATTAATATCTAGGCATCTAAGGCCCCAACTCAGAGTCACTGACGGTCACTTAAATCGCTCTTTAGCACATTATTTGTATGGTGACTTAAGATAAAATATGCACTGGCACTGCAATACCTCTCATCAGCTTGCACTCTAACATTCAACCAGCCCCATTAAACACGGACGTTCTACATAAAGAGTTACCCCTTCGGCGTAATGATTGCCATGCCGGACCACCGTGCAATGCACCGGAACCGTGGTCCTGGGTTCGATTCCCGGCGAGTCGGGATTTAAATGATGAGTTTAAATTTTTGTTTTCAGTCTGTGTGTGTTCAAGTCTTTGTTGTCTGTGGCACTCACGACACGGAATCCTAGTGTGGGACTATGAGTGGGTAACGTTATTTATTTATTTAGTTACTAGTGAGGTACAGTCAGCAAAAGAATTAGGTATGCTGGGCATGATTCTAAATCCTTATGTAATTATTAATATTACAGAATGTTACTGTTATTATCATTATAAAATCATGCCGTATGTATACAGGCAGCATTTAAAAATGATAACACAAACATTCTGTAGCATTAATAATTACAGGTTTTAGAATCATAACGGCATAATATAGTAGTTGCATCAATTGAACCTAAGACCTTATATACAATGTACCTATACTATTACAAATAAATTCATTCATTCATTCATTCATGCCCTGCATACCTAATTCTTTTGCTGACTGTACAAACCTTTCTCTCCCGCTCAGTGTTCCTGTACCCGCGCAGCCTGAAGTCCTCGGTGGCGCGGCTGAGGTCCGCCGCCAGGGTGCGGCATTGCTCTATCCCTCTCGTCAGCTTGCACTCCAACTCCACTCGCTTCTTGCCCCACTCCTTAGCCAGCAGCTCCAGGTGGTAGTCTTCTTTGCGTTTTAGCTGGAAGGAAAACGGGATAAAAGAAATTGAGTAACTGAAAAATGCGATGTGTAAAATTCTTTTTCATTTTATAAAATTTTTGTAACTGATAATACTGAAGCTCGTCAATAGCTACCAAAAAAATATTTAGACAATAAACAACAACAGGGTCCCGAGGTGAGAGGGGCCTCGGGACCCTTACGTTATGAATGAATGGCCCCCAAGCCTTGCTACAACAAACCTGACACTTGAAGAGTTCCTGCTGCCGCTCCTTCCAATCCTCCAGCTCTTCCACACACTTCTGCATCAGCTCCGCGCGGTCCGCACACTCCAGCTGGACCCGCTGCACTGGCTCTCTAGGAGTCGTTGCTGGAATACCTTCAACATACGAAATGACTTTGGTAACATGTAAGTATTCATCGAAAATATATTTTACGAGTAACCGCTTTGCTTCGGTTTTCTTATTTTTTTACACCTTGGGTTATATTATTGGAGTTTTATTAGGAATAACTTTTTGAAAATATAATATAGCCTATGTTACCCGGGGATAGTGTAGCTTCCCAACAGTGAAATATTTTTTCAAATCGGTTCAGTAGTTTCGGAGCCTATTCAATGCAAACAATCAAATCTTTCCTCTTTATAATATTAGTACAGATTATTTGATTTGATTGTCTTAGAATCCATCTTTTTACTTGTGAACCAATTCAAATGAAACACACTAAATGTTACCCTAACCTTACTACAATACACCAGCGAAAACTGCATCAAAATAGCTTAAGCTGTTTTTAGAATTAGCAAGTACAATCAATAATTATACAATGGTTAAGAATCAATAGTGTCTATCTCAAAAAATTTGACTTCACCGGAGATGAACAAAAATATCTTCACTGATAAGGTAATTCTTTTTTGAGATAGACACTACTGTTTCTTAACCGTCATATAGTTTTACGTATTTATTGAGAGTAATAATAATAATAATAATTCTTTATTTCAGATTGAATCCATCCATATATTGTTAGTACGTTCATCTTACAAGCTAGTGTTAGTAAACATAAAATTTCATTAAATTAAATAATCAAAATAATCAAGATAATCAAAATAATCAAAATAATCAAAATAATAAGTAATGATGATTTAAAACGATACTAACGTAAAAAGCAAAATAAAATATTAAAATACCTCTGATGTTGCCACTGACGCAAGTATCACTTTTACTAGTCTCCAATCTCACTGGTGTTCTGAAAAAAGAAACAAAAAAATAACAAACCAAATGATAAATAAGTAAAAAATATAGTTCACAGAAAAAACGTATCATACTAATATTATAAATGAGAATGTAGTTTGTTTGTTACGCTTTCACGCGAAAACTACTTAACAGATTTGGCTGAAATTTGGAATGGAGGTAGCCTATACCCTGGATTAAAACATAGACTACTTTTTATCCCGAAAAAGTTCAGGGTTACCGTGGGATTTGTAAAAATCGATCTCTACCGCGGGCGAAGCCGCGGGCAAAATCTAGTATACTATTTAATATGTGAGGGCCATTGTTTTTAATTGAAAATTCTTTTTATTCTGGTAATTTCTACGCCCACAGAGAAATACAAGCTTGAGCGCTTCCGTGCTTCTGAGCGTATGCAAAGCTATGGTTTCAGTTGTTACAGTAACACAAGTCACAACACTCCTTCGACCAACATGATTTCTGACACTCCCGCACTGGAGCAAGGAAGTGGAGTATAATCTAGGCCTCTTCAAGATATAATCACGTACTTAGTAGGCCGCTAATGAGTCGAACCATCAGTATCAAAACAGTCTCAAAACAAACCTTTCAATCTCTTCCCTCGCACTCTCTCTCCTCTCCCCGTCTCCCGCATCTCTCTCGCACTGTATCTCCACGTCACTCGTAGCAGGCCGCCGGGAAGCCAACAGCCTCTCCTGGCTGACGGTGAAGGAGTCACACATCTTCTTTATCAGTTCCGCTATCTCGTTCGTCTGGAGAACTGCGTCCCCTGACGCTGTTTTGTATCTGGAAACGTAATCGACTGAGAATCGTCTTCGGAAAGGTACTATTACAAATTATCGCTGAATACATAGGATGACCTAACTGAAACTGAAGATAGCTTGGGGTTGATCAATCAGATGTCAAAAAAATGCAAACAAATTGAGAACTTCATCTTTTTTTTCTATGTTAAAAAACATTCATGTTTACAAATCAAGGCCAGCGACTAACGGACGAATTGAGGTACAGACAGACAGACATCGAAGTGTTATGAATACGGTCCCGTTTGCACGTTTGCACGGACCCCCGACTAGTCTCGATTTAGTCGGAGCGTTGTAATGTATATATATTTAATTATGTATGTATGAAAACTTCGATACCGTGATTCAGGTCGGCGTGACGTCACCGCACATCCTTTGGTCACGGAACCATAAAAACACAAAATACCCTATCATAACCCAAACCCTTCATCGAGACGTGGCAACATACCTAGCAGTGTTGGCAGGCGCCATGTTGGTATACGCGACTCCCCCCACCTCCCGGTCGATGTCGGTGCAGCTGCCGCTGCGGTAGTCTAGAACATTCTTCTCCACTCTCTCTGTTCTCCGGTCGCTCTCTAACTGCGTCGCACTGCGAGCCGTCAGCTTTGGCGCTTGCTGTGATGCAATACCACTTGAGGAGTTAGTACAGGTTTCATGTTAGTATTCATTGACCACATCAAGCCTCGGTCTAGAAAAAAGAGTATAGGATGCCCCCCGACCAGGTGGATTCAAGACATGAAAAAGATAGCTAGAACGGCAGTTAGAACGATTTGGGCAATGGCAAAAATATCTTGACGGCTTCCGTGCTTCGAAGGACACGTAAAGCTATCGGTCCCTGTTGTTATCTTGAGTCGCATCTCCAGGTCGCACTAAATTCCGACACATATTATGTACATGTACCTAATGCACTGCACTGCTAGTCATGGGATTGTCGGGTTACAGATGGTCGCATACGGGTAACCTAAACCTATTTAATAATGTTACATAATATATTCAAGTTTATATCCAAATTAATTTACTGAACTACCGTGCTTCAACAGATTGCTTACCAAACTAGGACTCGTCTAAAAAACGTGCGTGTGTGTGTGTGTGTTTGTGTGTTTATGAGTGTGTGAGTGTGTGTATACTTATATACGCACGTAAGAAGTTATACTTACTTCTTACTTATAAGTTTATCTCGCTCGCACCAACGACCCGCGCTAGCAATCCAAAATAACTCCAGCGAATGCTGTGTGCGTAGTATGTGCCTAGCAGACGCACCTTCATCATGTCACTTTTTGGCTGTCGCATCGTAACAATTTTACTCTCATAATTTTTTCCAAACGCTCCATAAGAAGTATAACTTCAAAAATCTTACTATACACCCACCTGGGCAGTGGCAGTATGTTGTTCAACATACTCCAAGCTCATCTCCACATCTACATACGGCCGTCTCCCGTCCCGTCCGCCCTCGCCGCGGTCGCACCGCAGCAGGAACAAACGCGACTGGATGGCCAGCGCGCGTGTCTTGTTGCAGAACGTCAGGAACTGGTCTGGGTTTGTTGTTGGGACTAGCTTGCGGAGATCTAGGCTGCAGATACCTGAGAAACATTGTGTTATTTGTGTTCTTACATCTCTACGAAAAATCTCATTAAAGCCGTATTGGGACTAAGAATACTAATCCCATACCCACGTCGGATGAGTGTCGTAATAGGTGACTGAATCCGACCTGCTGATGGTATGGATTGTATTGGTAATAATGAATTTAATAGTTCATTAATACCATTAATACTATTTTACCGCCTGGTAATAGTATGGTGGTAGATAGTAGATACCACCCTCATGCTTAAGTCCGCTGCCAAACTACTCGTCGTGTTCCAGTTGGGGCTTGAGAGCCAGTTCTTTCATTTTTACTCTCTTTCTTGCTCAGTAATAATGTCCATGGGCAAAAATAGCCACTTACCATCAGGTGGATAGTCAGCCGGCTACTTCCATAAAAAAAGTGTCATTTCATTACGTAGACACGGCCACATCACACAACATACCCACATCGCTCTCCCCGAGACACACCCTGGTGACGAGGTAGGGGCACTGCGCGAAGTACCGCGCCAGGCTGGCCAGCTCGGTGCGCAGGCGCAGCGTCGTGCGCTGGTTGAACACCGCACAGCTGCCCTGCGCCGTGGCTGTGGCCGCTACCCTGCACGGAGATTATAGTTTATCAGGTAAATGTAAAAGGCATGTCAAATTTTAATAAACTCTTTATCCTATTATGATGGACTCGATGGACTCCTAAACTACTTAACCGATTTTAATCAAATTTGCACACCATGTGCAGTTTGATCCAACTTAAAAGATAGGATAGCTTACATCTCCCCTGGATTCAGAAGGCTCAGGACCGGTCAGAGTGGTGCAAGTTAGGGGAGGCCTATGTCCTGCAGTGGACCTACAAAGGCTGATGGATGGATGGATGGATGGATGGCACACGGAAGGTTTTAATTTAAAAAAAAAAAACTTTTGACAGAACAAAGTCTGTCCGGGCAGCTATTAATATTATAAATGTGAAGGTTTGTGAAGATGTTTGGATGTTTGTTCCTCAATCACGCTACAACTACTTAACCGATTTGGCTGAAATTTGGAATGGAGATAGCCTATACCCTGGATTAACACATTTTATCCCAGAAAGTTCAGGGTTCCCGTGGGATTCGAATATTTCGAATGCACTCTACCGCGGGCGAAGCCGCGGGCAAAAACTAGTAATCTTATAAGGCAACGCTCTTATCTATAATAGTGTAAGGTGGGGTACAATATGACATAATGTCATATGACATTTGCAGTAGTATTTAAATTTGTTTTATCTGTCATGTTTTAATAAACGCTCACACACTCTCCCCCCGCAGTAGGTTTTTACCTGTGTTGCGGATGGCATGGACGACACATATAATACATCACAATAACACCGATGACCCGAGTACAAATATTTATCTGTCACATAAATATCTGCCCCTGCCTGGAATCGAATCCAGGACCCCTCGCTTCGCGGGCAGGGTCGCCAACTAGGCTACAGGGTCGACAATGTTTTGCCCTGACTTACCCTATGTCACATAAGAGTGTTGCCCTATCAGATTTTTTTTAATGGTTATTAAAATTTGAATAAAATGAAACATTTTTAATAAATGTAAAGATTACATTTATCAAACACACTATAATTTAAGTTTACCTGTCTGTCATGATGGTGTGTGTGAACACAGAGTATGTGACGTAGCAGTCGGCCACATCTTTGTTCGTCATACTCGATGGTAAGAGCTGCAAAATACAACATTATCTTGTATTGATACAAACTATTTGATCATGCCCCCAATTTTTAACTGGCAACTACCAAGCTCAAGTTGCTTGATGGAGAAAGTTACTGGAGAAATTATTCATAAAGTAGTACCAAAAATTGCAATCGTCCTTTGTAGGTCCACTGCTGGACATAGGCCTCCCCTAACTTGCGCCACTCTGACCGGTCCTGAGCCTTCTGGATCCAACGGATGCAAAATTGCAATAGTTATTGTTATTTAATTAACGAAAATGTATAATAACAATAATGGAATCTCAACTAGACATGCAAGCTTTGTTGACACTGTACTGCTTTGCTCTAATTGACAGATCGCTAAATGTTGGTGTCATTTTAATTTTTATTAACAATAGTCAAGATAGGCTATCAAATAATTTTATGATATTGATTTTGTAGTACATAAAAGCTCACCAAGTCCAAATTCTCTACGGATCCAATCACCAATCCCAGCACAAACAGCTGGTTGCCAAACCCTATCTGTATCAGCCCCTCCTCGCAGATCAGCTTCGGTTGCAGGTCTGGAGACGACACAGTCTTCTTGCTCTCTGCTATGTATTCATCTGTTATCAAGAGAAGAGTGGTTGATGTGAATTAAAATTAATTAGCTTAACTAGCGCTATGACCGTGGCTAATGGTAATGGTAATGGTGATGGGCTCCGATTTCCGCATTTAGCCTCTAGGTTGGGCCATTTTGCGTAAATGTGTGTGCCGGCTAGTTGTCTAGCCAGCCTAGCTCCGTCCAGAAACGCAGGATCCTCCTGGTGTCTCCACAGGCTTCACGGAACGACCTCGGAGTGCCGAGGATTTCAGCCCGTTGGGTAGCTACGCCCACGCATTCCAGGATTACGTGAGGGGCTGTTTCGTCGGCCGATAGACACGCCCTGCATAGAGGGCTGTCGGTCATACCTAGAACATATAAATGTTTGAACAGAATATGGCACGGGCCTTTTGTAATTTGTTATCTAGGTGTTTGTTCCATAGCAGCTTGTCATCTAAGATGACACCCAGATATCTGACTTCTCTGGTCAGAGTTAAGGTTGTGCCTCGGAGTTTTGGCAAGCGGTGGATATTAGTGATCCGCTTTTTTGTGAACAGTACAAGTTCTGTTTTTGATGGATTTACCGACAGTTCGTGGTCGCTACACCATCGTTCGACGATTTTTAGGGCCCTTTGCATAAGGTCACAAAGGACAGCTTCAAATTTTCCCCTTACGAGGATTGCGATATCGTCTGCATAGCCTACAGTATAGAAGCCCGCCTCATTCAGTGTGGAGATTAACTCGTCCACTACCAATGTACGGGTCAGCTACAAGTTCGGTTGTGTCAGTGTCAGTGTAAATGTCAATGAAAAACGCGACTGTCCCGTAAGATACCTTTAATTGCACTAAACAATGCATTGCAATAATTGCTGATATGCAAAATGGACGAGTTAGCTCGTACATATTGCCAGCCTCAAAAGAAATTACATAATGTCAAGTACAAATGTAAAGAAATAAAATAAATTGCACCAAAAAAAAAAAAACACTAAAATAACCGATTGCACTAAATTATGCTTAAAATATTCACACACCAATTCAAAATGTAAAAACTGTCATTAACATAATATAATATGTATAAGCAATGAACAATAGAAGCAGTAAAAATATTTGAAGTGTAAAACATTCAATGTCAAAAAAATATTTAAAAAATCCACAAAACAAAATCACAAAAATAATAATAAAAAACAAAAAACTTATAAAAATTGACACTGATTATAAAAATTGACACTGCACTTGACACTGATTAAGGTTCAGGTAAGTTTTCAAAACGAATGTTTCTGGCTAACGTCGGGGACGTGGCTCTGTCAACGCTCAGGACCGAGCCTCCACTGGAGAGGGCGTGCATGGGGACGGCGGGCTCCGGCGCGGGCGGCTGCGGCTGCGGCCTCCACACACCGCACGTCCAGCGGCGGCAGCGTTTGAATGCAACGTATCCCATCACACCTACTATCGCTGCAGATAGTATCGAGTAGGATATAATGTGGTGATATTCCACATTTCGCGGCTGTAATTCTTGCCTTTGTAATACATCTATCTGTTCCGATATTTGCTTATATATTTTCTCATGCGTCTCGATTTTATTTAATGCTACTTGCGGTAAGCTCGAGTTGAGAATGTTGTTTAACGGTGACGTTTCATACGCTACATACGACAATGCAACGTCCGTCATTATAGACATTTTTGTCTTATAGTCGTATTGTGCATGAATGGTAAACTTTTCACCCTTGATCATGCAACCTGTCGGGATATGAAGGATACCGTTTCCCTTTAGTTGTTTGACAACAAAGTCAGCTGTGCATAAAACGCGCACAGTGCATTCCTGGCAACACGAGTAGAGCCAAAGGCCGCGCTGCTGCAATTTGATCCAGGCGTCGCCGCACTCTCTTATCTCCGGCCGACAATAATGTTCATTGTCAATGTTTACTGTTCTTTTTAATTGTAAATCACATATTGACTTTTGCATATTTATGTGGTAGATAGGATGATTTTCGTGACAAAACATTGTGTCTGGTTTAAATTTCATGCATGATTGGATGTCTGACAATACTAGAGGCATCAGGCTATCTTTTTTAACATTAAAGGCGATATATTCGGTTGCAGGTATATTGTATATGGATTTGTTCCCGTTGAACTGGGGCAACGATATAATTCTGTCCAACTCAAATACGTCTCTGTATAACATTGGTATCTTTATTTCCATGATTAAGTATTTTGCTGTCATTCTTGCCTGTACTGACATTAATCTGTAAAGATCTTTAGCGTCATCTACAGGAATCGTGAGTTCTTCATGCAATTGACTCGATATTATATTTAATTGGTTTTGTAATTGATTCGGAGACAGTAAATGTATATTAATCTGTCCATGATATATGTCAGTTACGGTGTCTATGAGAGTTTCTTGTATTCTTCTCAAATGCGACATTATTATATTTGCTGATAATGCGGTTGTCAATACATAATAGGAGTTGAGTACAAAATTGGTTGCATTTTTTATTTGATTAACTTCTTGTGTAACATTGTTTAAATGCTCAGTAATAAAATTAAATTGTTTAACCATAAGAGCTTCGTTTCGTTTTAATATGTTATTTTCGGCCTCTAATATCGATGTTTGATTTTTGAACATTTCTAATAGATGTTTTTCGTTCATTTGTATCATTTCTATGTCACTTTCATACTTTTGTGCAAATCTGTCATCAAGAACACCGAATAATGAGTTTGCAATGTATCCAATTCCGTTAATTAACCCTCTTTTCATTCGTCTGTTCTCTTTATACAACATAATGTCATTATAATGCTGAAGTTCGTTTAATTCGTTGTTTAATTGAGATACTATAGGTGAAAACATATTTTGCTCGTTGCATACAACTTTTAAATGATTTACATATTTCTCAATGATGTTTATATTTTGCCAGTAAGCTGTCATATTGTAATATATTATTAATTTCCAGTCGTCTTGCACTATACGAAGATCAGAGAGTTTATCAAAATAAAGAGTGTTGTTAGTAGGTAGGGTTGTCACTTCAACAGTTGTATACACGGGAGTTATTATCGAAATTAATAAAAACAAGAATGTAAACAGGGCATTGGGTCGCTTGCGTCGGGTTCTACGATCGCTTGCTGTTTGTTTGGTCTTAGGTTCTTCTAACAAGGGTGTTAATTTAGTAATTGGTCGTTTGAAATATCCATTCGTTGTTTTCACTGTAACTACTCTCACGTGTCCATCTTTTCCAGGATGTACTTCGCTTACTTTTGCAAGCGCCCATTTCGAAGGCGGCATGTGTTCTTCATTTAATAAAACGATGTCATTTATTTGTAAATTTTTAAAAGGATAATGCCACTTATATCTGGCCTGGAGATGGTGTAAATATTCCTTGGACCACTTCGTCCAGAATGCTTTTTGCATTTTCTCAACCAGTTGCCACCGTTTTGTCAAGGATATAGGTTCATTGGTGTCAGATAATGGAGTTGAAAGTAACGGTGCACCAATTAAGAAATGTCCCGGTGTAATAAATCCATCTTCAATGTTCTCTGTCAGTCTGTACAGGGGCCTTGAATTTAGGCACGCTTCAATCTGTGTCAACAAGGTATAAAATTCCTCGAATGTCAATTTTTGCTCTCCAATTATGCGTTTCAGATGGTGTTTGACACGTCTCACGCCAGATTCGTATAATCCACCAGCGCTGGGCCACAGTGGTGCCTGAAATTTCCACGTGACGCCCATGCTATTAATGTCATCAATGAAGTCCTTGTTAGCTGTCATAAGTCCCATTTGAAAGTCTTTTTTCAGGCATCTGGATGCTCCGACAAAATTTGTGCCGTTGTCTGAGTAAACAAACTTTGGTACTCCTCGTCTAGCACATAGACGTTTAAATGCAGCCAAGAATGAGGGTGTTGAAAGATCAGAGACTAATTCTAAGTGAATAGCCTTGGTGCTGAAGCAAACGAATACGGCAATATAACCTTTTGTCATTCTCACTCCCCTTCCTTTGCTAGCTTTGATGTCAACATATCCAGTGAAGTCCACCCCTGTGTGGGTAAAGGGCCTCGAAGGTGTCACTCTAGCTTCTGGAAGATGAGCCATTATCTGGGCGTGGCGCTGAACGCTAAACCTGCGACATGTAGTGCATTCTCGTATACGTTTCTTAACACTCCTCATCCCTCCGACGATCCAATAATTTTCACGTAAATATGTCAATGTCAGTGAGGGGCCACCGTGTAAAGTCGTTTTATGAGCATTATCAATTAAAATATTTGTCAAATGTGAATTATGAGGAATTAATATCGGATGTTTAGAATTGTATGTCATGTTTGAATATTGCAACCTCCCTCCAACTCTCAGAATATTTTCATTGTCAATAAATGGATTCAAGGGTAATATATTACTTTTTGAACTAATTCTGTTATTTAGTTGTAATTTTAAGATTTCGTTAGAAAAGTGCTCATGCTGTACTACTCTAATAAATGAATATTTCGCAGAATTTATTTCTTTGGTTGTTAAATAATTTAATTTGAGGGCATTGTCGCTCTTGCGCGTGTTCGCAATGAACCGTGAGACCCATGATAGGACTCTGGTTGCACGAGTCCAGCTGCTGTGTTTATTTAATAGTTCGATTAAAAATTCTGACTGTAAATTATGCACAATATTTACTTGTTTACAATTTTTTAATTCCAATGTAGGCATGATAATATTAGAATTTTCAGGTACGTAGTTGTTATCTTTAAGCCACTTGGGGCCTTGCCACCAAATTGTATGATTTTTAAGTTGTTGTATGTTTAACCCTCTCGTTGCGCAATCGGCTGAATTATCTTCCGACCGGGTATAATTCCAACAAGAAGAAGGGATGATTTCTGTCACCATTCGTACTCTGTTAGCTACAAATGCTTTCCAGCGAGTGCTCTCTCCCTGTAGCCAACCCAATGTTATCATCGAATCCGTCCATCCAAATATTTTAATAATTTGCTGTGGTAATGAATGTAGTACGTTTTTCATCAATTTTGCTAGTAAAACAGTAGCACATAATTCTAATCTTGGCAGGGTGACTTGTTTATTCAAAGGGGCTAGTTTTGTTTTGGCTGCAATCAATGTCACTGTAACGTCCTCATTGCTATTTTGAGTTTTTAAATATATAGCGCACGCGTATACCTTTTCTGAGGCATCGGCGAAGCCATGTAGCTCTATGGGATACTTAGAGCTACCCAACCATCGTGGTATGTCAATACAATCGATATGCTTTAGCTCTTCTAGCAATTGCATCAGTTCGTGGTGCATGTCAGGGGGTATATTGTCATTCCAGTTAATTCCAGTTGACCAGACACGCTGAAATTGTAATTTCGCTCTGATAGAAATAGGTGAAAGCCATCCAAGGGGGTCATATATTTTTGAAATATGCGATAACATCTCTCTCTTTGTCGTGTATTCCTGTTTAAGCTCAGTATGTACCTTGCTTTGAAATTTAAATGTGTCAGATGCTGCATCCCATCGTAATCCTAAGGTTTTTGTAGAATTGTCATATTTGAAGTCAATAAATGCTGGATCGACTTGTTCTTCACTTAAATCATGTAATAACTCAGGCGCGTTGCTACACCATTTACGTAGATTAAATCCAGCGCTCCGTAACATCTCTATCAACTGCATCTGTATTTGTTTAGCTTCATCGATGGTATGGCTGCCTGCTAACAAGTCATCGACATAAAAATTATTTTCTAGCACGTCTGCTGCGACTGGGTATTGAGTAGCTTGGTCACGTGCTAACTGCTTCATCGTCCGCATTGCAAGAAACGGCGATGCTTTCATGCCATAGGTGAGTGTACACAGTTGATATTCTTTAATTATTTCGTCAGTACCACTTCTCCATACAACCTTTTGCAATTGTTGATCATTGTCATGTAATAAAATCATCCGATACATCTTTTCGCAGTCCGCGGAGTAAACATATCTATATGAACGCCAATGCATTAATAGCTGTTGGATGTCTTGTTGCAATTTAGGTCCAGTTTCCATCAGATCATTTAAGCTGTAGCCGCTTGATGTTTTAGAAGACGCGTTGAAGACGACGCGTAATTTTGTAGTAGATGAATCGTGTTTATGTACGTCATAGTGAGGTAAGTAACAGCTGATTGTCTGCGGACTGGTGTCACATTCCTTCATATGCTCTAACTCTTTATATTCGTCCATGAACTTCCGATAATCTTCATGTAATTTAGGATGTTTAGAAAATTTTTGCTCCAAGCTATTAAACTGTGCAATGGCTTTAGTTTTAGATGTTCCCAAATATTTTTCAAAATTAGGTTTCATCGGTAGTCTCACTTCATATTTTCCATTGGGTAGTCGTCGTGTTGTTTTAATGTAATAGTCTTCACAAAATTTTTCACTCTCTGTCATCTCCTCATCTTATTTACTTATGTCTTCCATCTCCCAGAATCTACTTATGTCTTCTTTGTTGTTAATAATTACATGGCAGTTAACATTTTTTGTCACATTTCCCGATAGTACCCATCCTAGTTTAGTTTGTTGTGCAATAGGCTGTTCCGGTAATCCTCTCAATATTCCATCCATTAAAATTTCTGAATATATTTTTGCATCAAATAATATGTCAATAGGCATCGAAATATTGTAACACGGGTCGGCGAGTTTGATGTTCTGTAAGTGAACATAGTTTTTCTTTGAAAAGGAATGCGTAGGCAGGTTATGTATTAGTTTAGGCATAATTAATGCTTCTGTACTAAATGTAAAATTGTCATAAGTCGATTTGCATGTCAATTGAACTTTTCCTCTACTCTTATTGGATAGGGTGCCTACCCCACATATGTTTGCATTGAAATGTTGACGTTGCAATTCCAATCGTTGTACAGCATTCTCTGTAATCAACGTAGATTGGGAACCTTGGTCTAGTAGACCTCTTAGTGTTACGTAGGTACCATCTTTAGCTTGAACTTGTAGTTGCACCGTTGTCAATAATATTTCATCATCGCTTTGCACGTGGCTTACGGTTGTTTGTGCATTTTGCTGTTGCTGGGGGCGATGACTTGCATTGGAAAATAAGTCATGTATCAATGTGTTGTGCGCTTGACAACACCTCTTGCATCGCTTTTGTGAATTACAAACATTATGCTCATGGATGTAAAGACAGTTATTGCATATCTTATATTTTGATAAAATGCTTCGCTTTTCCACATTTGTCATATTCTCGAACCTTTTACATTGAAACAATGCATGCGTCGAATTACTGCAGACCGGGCATTTCGCCGTCGTGATGCTTGTATGATATGCTCGATTATAAGACGATTTAGAAAACCGCGTATTTAATGTTTTATTACTATCTTTTTTTGCAGGGATTATTGATGTATTTAATGGCTTATAGGGGGTTGTTTCATACTTTTTGCACATAGGCTCAAGGGCTGTAAATTTACTCTCCAAAAAGGACATAATTTCGTCGAAAGTAGCCAAGGATTTAGGTGCTTTTCTTGATTCCCGGTAATCTCGTAATGTGTCATTATCCAACTTCTTTGATATAAGATGCACTAATAGAGGCCCCCAAGTAGAAGTATCCACCCCTAAGTTCTGGATGGCGTTAATGCATTCAGTACTCGTATCATGCAATTTTTTTAATTCAAATGATGTCTGTTTTTGAATAGGGGGCTGATTGAGAAATACCTCTATTTGTTTAGTAAATAATGCCTGTTCATTATTATACCGTTGATTAATAATGCTCCACGCGGTGTCATAGTTATCTGATGATATATTTAGATGCTGGATAAGTCGCTCTGGCTCTCCACGTAGCTTACTTTTTAGGTGTTGCATTTTTTGAGCTTTTGATAAGGAATTGTTGTTATGTATAGCCTCCGTAAATAAATCTAGAAATGTTGGCCACTGAATGTAATTTCCCGAGAATATAGGTATATCTATTTGCGGAGTAGAATGTTGAGTGTGTATTACGGATGAAAGTTTTCTATTGAGTATCTTTTTACAGTTTTCATAAATATTTTCGTGGCTCGTGTACTCTAGCTCGTATGTCTCATCGGAACCCTCTAAAATATTATCTATTTGCCAATGTAACGTGTCAATGTTATTCCAACGGGATTGTATGTTGCGCAACTTATCTTCTATTTCCCACTTGTCAGCACCATCCTCTACCTTGCAGCTTTGTACCGTTCTTTTAAAAGCCCTAAAGTTGGTTTTTTGCATTTGTATCAGTTCCATGACCTTCCCCATAGTTTGAACTTCCTCTGACACCTTTTCAAGTGGTTGTGACTCTTGCTGGGATGTAGAAGGACCCGGTTCGCTATTGATGTTATAGTTAGCGATCATGTCCCTGGTACTATCATAAAAACCCTTCAACTGGCCATACATGTCTTTCAAAAAATATTCATGCGATTTGTCAGGAAACGATTGTAATTGATTATGATTAAATATAAAATCTTGAAAAAGGGTGTCAAGGCTATGCAATTTACTTTTTATATACTCGGGTGTCTTCCTACTTTTAGAATCTTTTTTAAAGTTTATATTTAACTGCTTAACGCTTTCAATGATCTCTTGCTGACGTTGAATAATTGCTTCCATTGCAAAAAGTAATATGAAACGATCTTACTTGGTTTGCAGCTACCACCTTTGATGATGTTGGTTCGAGGTTCACCTCTTTCTGTGCTCCAATAAACTCACAAAGGCACAATACCACCTTATAACAATGTCACAAAGTATTTAACTTGCAAAACTTAATGATTTAAACTGTTAAAATGTCAATATTACTGTATAAATGTCACTGCAATTGCTTTCGTAAATTATAAAGATGTAAAAATGTAATGCAAACTGAATGTCAATTTCTCACTATACTAAATAAAAAATGTCAAAAAAAAATTTTAAACTGTCACAAAAATGTCACAAAACTGTCACTGCAATCCACGCGAAGGTCGCGAGGTCCAGAAATTGCTCGAAGGACCAAAATGTACGGGTCAGCTACAAGTTCGCTTGTGTCAGTGTCAGTGTAAATGTCAATGAAAAACGCGACTGTCCCGTAAGATACCTTTAATTGCACTAAACAATGCATTGCAATAATTGCTGATATGCAAAATGGACGAGTTAGCTCGTACAACCAAATTCCATAATAGTGGCGAGACAACCCCTCCCTGCGGGCAGCCCTTCGACACAATGGCTTGTGTTGTGCCGTTTACTGTAATTTGTACAGCCCTTTGCTTTAACATGGCGTCGATCCAATCGATTATAATTGGGTCCGCGCCATGTCTGAGCAGGGCTTGGCTTATGCTGTGGAATTGCGTCTTGTCAAAGGCTCCTTCAATGTCAATGAAGGTCGCAAGCGCTGATGATTGAGTTGATAGTGCTCCTTCTATAGGTAAGATAACACTGTGCAGTGCAGATTCCGTAGATTTGCCTGAGCAGTAGGCATGCTGTTGGTGGTGAAGAGGATACTGCTCCAAAGCTCCGTCTCTGAGATATGTATCACATAGACGTTCCATGGTTTTGAGTAGGAATGATGTGAGGCTTATTGGCCTATATGATTTCGGTTGCGTGTAATCACTCTTACCTGGTTTGGGTATGAATACCACTTTCACTTCTCTCCATGACCGTGGCTTTGCCCGTGTTTTCTACGTCCACAACATTAAGTACTTAATCCATATCATGGTCTACATGTGTGCTAAATTTAAATAAAGCTAGTAGTTATATATATATAATTTGTATATCTTACTCAGTGTAAGGTGAAGGGAACTGGAGGTAGGTGGGTTTCTCTCCGACTGCTGTGGGTACGCCACCTCATTACTGTGGAACATTCTCAGCTCATTTCTCTGGAACATGAAAAGCACTACTTCTCAATCAACATAACAGCAAATAGACAGAATAAATCCAAAAGTCATGGGTTATCCAAATTCTCATTCATTTAAGTATTTATTCACAGGGACAATATACCCACTGGTATGCTCATAGTACAAATGTAATTAAAATTTTAAGGGCTTGTTTCACAATCTTCAAGTAGAGTCCTGAATAAGCTATTCGCCGGTTAAAGTGAGTTAAAGTGTCATTTTACATACACGAAATGTCAACTTAACCAACAAATAGCTTACTTCGGACTTACTTGAAGATTGTGAAACAAGCCCTTACTCAACTACACAAGTGAGATGATGACAAACAAGTGAAACACTTAATGTGTAACACATAATTTATAAACTTATATCTGTCAGGGCTTGCTCTAACTGGGAATTGATTCCTGGAGCAGTGTTATTAACATAAAGATTTCATTTTAAACATCTGTCAACTTACGGGAGTCGAGGTGGATACCCTGTCTTCAATAGAAAGGCTCATGAGAAGCTGTGGATGGCAACATTTTCCTTCTGATTTCACTCCTAGGAGTTTGTGCCAGGAGTGCTTCACCTACAAAATTGGGAAAAAAAAAATTACTAATGTTGGCTTGCCATGTTCACATCAGCTCTGCCAGTCAGTTATTTATACCTAGGCAATCTCTAAATATGTTTCTTTCATTATTTCTTCTTTTCTTTTTAAAATGTTAATTTCCAAAACAATGGTTAATTCAGTTCAAAGTATTAAATGTCCATTAGTGTATTAATATCTACCTACATAAAATAAATGATATGAGTAAAAGTTTGTATTTATTTTATATTTTTATGGTTTACATGGATTACAAACATACATTTTAATTGTTAAAAACATACATACATGAAATAAAAATTAATTTGTATTATTATAAATAAATGTAAATACTATGATCAGATTAATTTGCATAGCAGTTTTATGATGATGAAACTTACATCAACAACTTTATTGGCTGGACAAGGCTGAGCTCCAAGAAGACTTAGGAGCAGGTAACCAACTTTGTCCTTACGTCCCTGGGTACCCATAGTATACACTTCAATTTTGACTGGCACATTCTGAACCCGTAAACTGAAAATTATTTACAACTTCTGTGAGGTTAGCACTAACAATATAATAAATTAATATTCTAGTCTTGCAGCTTTATAAATTGTAGCAGCTAATCCTGAAATATTATTTAGGAACGCACCCCAATGTAAAGGGTTTGAAAGCAATAGAGTTTTATAAACACTTAGTATTGTCTTTATTATACCATGTTTTCATACCATGTATACTATACATAATATCCATAAGCTTGAAGAATAACATCTTACCTTCGAAACCTACGTTTATCTGCCTCCCAAACAAGTTCTGCATCGAAAACAGGAGCGTGAACCGGGACAACAGGGTCTGTTTCAAGCATATACCCATTCAGAGATCCGCTCACTACGAAAGGAGACCTCAAAAAGCCAAAACCGAGTCCTGCAAAATACAAATTTTGACTATAAGTCAATAGACAGTACACTTTAGCCCGGTATAAATAAATGTAACCTTCTAATGACAATGTTTAACTCACCTTCTTTCACGTGTAAAACAATTTGTATATTAGGTCCTCGTAAATCATCCATTAAAGTAAATTATGAAAGATCAAAAAGTATAAAAATGCAATTTCAAACACAACGTAAATAAATAACTTTTCCAAATTCAAACTTGATTCTTGATTACTTGATTCAATTTTAATTTGACAGTTGACAGGTTGACTTCTGTCATGTCAGACTTCAGTCAGAATCATAGAGCAAAGTACAAGTATAAGTAAGTATATTATATAGTCAGTACAAGTGTAGTCAGAATCAAGAAGCTTTTATTTATGTGGAGACCACCCTTTAGGTGCCGAACACATCGCCCCAGCGGTCTGAGTTCTGCGTTCAAGTTTCACAGTTGCCTACACAGCGAGCGGTCTAGAAATCTGGATGGAGTTCAGTAATATTACTATTACTGTGGAGCCTTGCACAGTCTAAGAAAAAGAGAAAATACTGGCTGCATCCTATTATTGAATTGAGAGAACGTGATGGAGAATTCTTCACTTTATTTCCCAAGCTGCTTGAGGATGAAAACAGATTTTATATTTACTTACGGATGTCAATTCATAAATATTTAATTTTATTTTATTCATAATTTTGGACGTGATAACGTCTATTAACTCGTTAGGATCCGCGTGATCGCGGTACCTTTGAGTTCGAACGTGCTGGAACGTTCTCGGTAACCGACGGGTTAAAACGATGACCGCCGGGCGCACGCACGAAAAAATGTAGCGTTCCGCGAGCGAGAGAGCGGCAAAAGCGAGAGAGAGGCACGATCGGCTACGATCGGCCTATCGTAGCCGATGCCGTAGGCGAGCCGTAGTAGGCGATCGTAGTTGAGTGGAGCGGAGCGGGGCGGGGCGGGCGAGGCGGAGTGAAGCGGAGCAGGGCGGGGCGGAGCGGAGCTTGGTCATGACGTTGACACGTTAAACTACCGTCCGTAAACCGACTTTACAGACAACCATTTTTTTCTATAAATATAAAAATAAATAAAATTGGAGTGTCTGTTTGTAATATTAAAATAACCGCTTTTTTTATTTTCAATTAATAAATTTTTCAATTTCGCCGGACATTCTAGCGACCTATTGACCTTCTAGCTTTTGACAAAAAATGGAACTCGGACCGCCACGGTCTGACTGCTTTTGTGTGTGTTGGATTCTAAGACATCGCATACATTACAGTGAACGCGGAACTTGGAACTCGGAACTTCGACCGCTAGACCACCGGCAGTGGGGCCGGCGCCTTAGGGAGAAACTGAAGACGGATCACGTAACATTGGATGGACATTTCTTCGACTCTAATCATAGAAAGTGAGGAGGCCCGAGTCCCGATCCCGATCCAACCCGACAGTCCCGACAAACAAAGAGTACATTTATTTATTCTTCAATCAAATCATGGAAGTTAAGGTAGAAGGAGAGCCATCTCTCTTTATATGAAGTGTTCGTAAAGACGCGTGCAATTACGAGTAACACTGCGATGCGGTCTACAACAGTTATGTTCGAATATCTATTTTTTAGATGCTAACGCCATTCATTACAGGTGACGCTGCGGATGCACTAGGCATAACTCAGCAAACTTCACTCCGTCTACAACAGCTATGTTCATGGTTCATATCGCTATTTATCTGACACTAGCGCCGTTCTGCAGCCTAATTCACGTAACTTTAAGACGCATCGATTGAGTTGCAGTGACGCTGCAATCAAGTTGCAGTGACGCGGCAATCAAGTTGACGTTGGTTGACGTTTAGTGTCTAAACCGTAATTTTTGAACTGCGCGTCGACTGCACGCAAACTGCGCGTGAACTTCACTTCTCCTGCACGCATCCTGCGCGCCTGCCAAACTTTTCTTCGGCTATTTAGTACTCTGTGTTAGTGTTGTCATATGAGAGAACAAATAAACTTATTAATTAATCAAATATAATTTATTATGTTTCCATTAAAAAACAAAAGCGTCAACAAAACTGCATAAAAACTCGCACCGAGAAGTTTATGAGAATACCCTCAAACTGCGATCGGAAACACGCTATCTTGACGCGCATCAACAGAATACCTTTTTGTGACGTGAGCGTGTTTGACAAGCGCTCGCGTGACGTGAGCGTGTTTGACAGCGCTCGCGAAAGCTAAAGGGGGCCATTGACGATGCGATCGATCGGTGCGATCGATCTGCCGGACATCGCACCGATCGATCGGTTCAAAAGTGCCGCTCATACACGAACGATCGATCGTAATGATCGATCGCAACGATCAAACATTACTTGTTTGAAACGGAAGGATAAAGACGTGCTCAAATAATTCAATACGTGCCCTACAAAATGGAAAATGAACTTCTTTTCCTTAGCTATGTGGCAGTAACTTTGATTCGGCTACAAAAGAAAAAAGTAAAACTCTTACTTGATTACTAAACTACTAAATTGTCCGTTTACAAGTATTAATTTACTTAAAATTTAGTTAAAATTTATTTAACTACTTAACTACTTAATACATGTAAACCGAACATAACCGAACATTTTTTTTCTTTCTTTCTTTCTTTTTTCTTTAAATATTGAATTATCATCGGTCCTCGATAGGTCTACGAAGTTTGGAAGAAGTCTAACCGTTTAAAGCTAATATAAAGCGTGTAACTAGGTTTTTTCTTTCTTTCTTTTTTTCTTTTTAATATTGAATTGTCATCGCGGCATCGGTCCTCGATAAGTCCACGAAGTTTTTTTTATGGAAATAGCCGGCAATCGAGCTGACGATCTACCTGATGGTAAGTGGCTATCGTTGCCCATGAAAATCAGCAACACCAAAGGTAAAAGCGAAAAATAAAAGTAAAAGCGAACCCCATGGAGAAATAATAATAGTAATAATGGTATTAATTAACAATTAAAATCAATACTACCAATATAATCCCTCCAAGGGCCCTACCACCAGCGGGCCGGATTTAGTCGCCTCTTACGACACCCATCCGGCGTGGGTTTGGGGTTAGTATTCTAAAGCCGCCCCAATACGGCAAAAAAAATTATTTGTTTCGTCCATCGAGTGTTGGTAGGTATGTAGGCTACGTAGTACCTACGTAACGCACTAGCCAAGGCATTGAAGACATGCGACGCGTGCGGCGGCCGGCATCAGAATGAGACAAATATCGCATCGCTGATCGCAAAGGTCCACACACAGTCGATTCATCGGTGCGATATTCATGATTGCATGGATTTTTGTTGCGATCACCGATATCGTCTGCGACCAAGCAAATCGTTAACGATCTTGACATACACTGCCGATCGGTCGGTGCAATCGGTCTGCAACGACGGATCGCACCGATCGATCGTTCCGTCAGTGGCCCCTTTAAGAGAATACGGAAAGGTCGGAAAGTGTTATTTTGATAGGAACGTCACTGCAACCGCACTGCAATCGAAATTGTTAACTTACGTGAATTAGGCTGCTGGAATGGCTGGCGTATTGAAACCTCTACGTTCAGTAAACAGCTGGACACTTTTTCAACTTTCCCCCTTTTATTTTTTAATCTGAGACTTTCCCCTCATATGAGATGGCCCTCCTTCTACCTTCTCTATACTCCATGAATAGTACGTCTTTTGAATTGACGTATGACGGGAAGACGGAAGTAAGAAAATTAGATGCCGGAAACTGGTTATATTTTTGTTAAGAATTAAGATTAAAATTTAAATCATCATCTTATGTAAACATGAAAAATATGAAATTTGTATCATTGTGATAACAAAAAATATAGCAGATAAATTATTATGTATTGGTGACAGTCACACTTATTCAAATTCCTTTGGACAAAGAGGCAAACCTATGAAATTAATTAATTGACCTAAGTTGCTGAATCAAAATGTCAAACAATTCAAAACAAAACATAAGTCAAATTCTGTCAAATCAAATCTACGCTAATAAACAATAGCACTGTACTTCACTGTAATTTCTGTAAATAAAAGAGTTGAAAGAAAAGAAATTGGTTGTTAAATAACTTCAGTGGGAAATAAAATAATGGGCAGATATTTAGAAAAATGAAGAAATTTATTAACGAATATAAGGCTGCACGAAGTTGGTCATTGACAGAGACTACGAAAGAAAACCGGTAAACTACTTAAATTCTAACTTTACTATACTTTTTACTTGCAACTTTGCGAACACTTGCAACTACCCTTTAACTTTTGCATAGTTTTTAATTTCGTAACTCAATTACAAGTTCAAGTAGGCAGTTGTAACGAGCCGCTAGTTATCAGAGTGCATAAGCTGGACGAACGAGCACAGAACACTTATACCCTCGAACGAGCGAGAATCACGCGAGAATTATAATAGTACGCGGTACTGCGATAGAGGGCCGGCCGCCGACCAGCCGCGGATGAAGTAGATCAACGGAGCGCGACGAAAAGTAATTTGTACAAAAAACCAAATTCAACTCATTGCGAATGGCGTGTTGTTCGTGATGTTTTGTCTGACCGCACAATATATCTGTAGTCATTGTTGCCAGACGTTTTTTTACAACGAACGAACCTAAGCGCCGGTAATGTTCCGCGTGCCTCTATCGTAGGTGGACTTTCAGTTTTGCTCGGAAAACTTAATTTGTTATTTTAATTTTGGACGTCTTGTATGTCGATAAGTAGTGAATAAATTAATAAAAGAACTACAGGTGTAAACGTGGATTTGCTGGATGACATGGGTGTTTTCAAATGGTTGCGCCGGTAAGTACGTAATTAAATTTAAGTACGTAATTAAGTTTACTGGCACTGTATGTTTAATTTTGTTATATGATAAAGTTGTTATTTTAAAAGTAGTTTTTGGTAATTCTATTAAAACAAAAGGTTTAATAAACTTTAGTACCTAAGTGCTTAGTTATTTTGAATATTTAACAGAATTTTGATATACTTTTCCCTACACAAATGTTAATCCTTAAAAGATTTATTATCATGTAATCTACATGTAAAGGTAGGTATGTAAATGTATCGTACCTATAAAATTTCGAATTTTGACATGTTGAAAATCGCATTCGATATCACAATTCACAAGTTTCTCGATCTAAAGCTCGACGCTCAAATACCTATATTGTTGATTGTTACGTTAATCGTATCATAACAGATACCACAGATACGTATTAATAAAATAATGTTCTCCATAATCCACGTGTGAAGAGATGCTACCTACTTGCCATTGTTATGCTGTAGGTTATTGACCTCCAAGCAGTGTTCATGAAATCAGTATCAATGGGGGAAATCAATTTTACATCCCACTGATAAAAGTTATATTATGTTAACCATTTTCAACTTCCTATACAATCTTATATTCAATACAATATACAATCCTGGCCAAATGTTTTCTTACATCGTGACGTTTTACGGATCTATGGCGACAGCGGTACTCAACTACCTATTTTCGATTTTTTTTAGTGTAGGTAAGCAGCTGACAAACGTGCAGAATGATGGTAAATATACGTAGTCAACTCAGTAGTTACCTTCGTATTACCATCATCTAAAACGCCGTCGTCACCGGATAAAATAAAAAAAAACCGCAGACATTTGCACGACATTTAGATTTTTCTCCGAGCAGCAGCTGAAAGTAGCCCCTTTAGCGGTCAGCACCCTTGATAAAAATCAACATAGGTAGGTACTTCGCTATATTTTATAAAGGTATAGCGCCTTTAAAAAAAATCACCTGCCGCTCTCTGTTGACGGCCGGCACGGACGTTCTGAGGCCCCTTACTGTTAGCGCCTATTTTCGCCCTTTTGACGATACATTTCCCATAAAAAAATCTCGCCAATATCGAAGCGCTTTTTAACTTCACGTGCGCCCCATTTACGCCCTTGCTACTCTATTTGCCTAAGGACAAATCCTCCTCTGGCCCTGACACAAAAAGTGTCCCGGGACCCGCACCCTTTACCCTTATACCCAAGTACCCATGGACTTAAGTAGCACCTTAGACGGCACGATTGCTTCGCCGGCCAAGAAAGAAAGAACTAGATGCGGATGTGTCGTTTGGCGGCCGACTAAAGCCAGACGATGGTGATGTGGGATGCCACTAATGCGGAATGCCAGGCAGTTGTCACGGTAAGAGAGAAACAATACCAGTAATTAATAATCCCTGATAATACATATAAAAATGATACGTGGAGCTCTGTCGTCCTAGTTTGCTGGCAAGAGATTAGGGCCAAAACTTTAGGCCACCTCAATACGGCGGTTATTATTATTTAGTCATTTACAATAATACTGATATATTTTTTTTCCTGAGGGGCTTGAAAGTCAGTTCTTTCTTTCCCTTACTTCTTTATTAGTCGGCAACACATTTGTGATGCCCTTGGGATAAATATGTCCAAAGCCGACGATATGATCACTTACCAGGTGGATCGTCTACTCATTTGTCCGCTAGTTGCATAAAGTTGTCGTGGCATAATTATACAGAAAAGGTGAAAGACGACTCTTGATATTATTTCTAACCAAAGAACATTGCTTGGGCGTAAAATTTTGGTCTCGATAAAAATTATATACCTAGATTTCTATAAAGTGTCAGAGACTTATCCAGGTAACTGATATGGCGTTTAATTGTCAGTCGATTGCCTCGGTTTCGCATGCAATCGCGATTAGAATACTCGAAGCCGATCGATAGCAGCGAATTTGCCATTGATGTGGGACAATCGTTATCTAGAAGTGCAAAATGTTAGGTGCTAAATTAAGTGAAAGAATGCAGGTATTTTGTATGCTTAGCTCACACCAATAAATTTTATTGAACTCTTGGATCCTATTTCTTAATGTACTATTTCGTATCATATGCGTGGTTGACGAGGAATAGGCTAAAGATTACATCAAACAAAGGGCAAAAAACAACAATTAATTTTAATGCTATCGCAGTCATCTGGAAAAGGGGGACGTGACCTTTATTTCTTAGGAAACAATATGCAATCCACTCTTTAAACGAATGTGCTAAGGTTGGTAGGTACCTCTGATCAGCAAAGGCGTAAATGGCTCTAGTGGCTAGTTCAAAAATCTATTACTATAATAAAACTCAAAGGGCAAATTTTCTGTACATTGAATATTTTTTTAAAAAATAACGTGTTAGAGCACAAAAAATTTTTTTTTTTTTGAATTATTGTCTGTTTGTCTGTCCGGGCATCACATGAAAACCCATGAACGGATTTCGATGAAAATTGGTAAAGTTGTTACTAATATACGTACTCCGGGTCATATTTTATGATACTTTTTATCCCGGAAAATTGAAAGGTTTTCCCGGGAAACGGGATGAAATTTTGTATGGAATATTTTTAAAACATCAACCGATTTACTTCAGAGCAACAAATGTTCCTTGCTTAAATTGATGGAACACATATTTTTCAGTTTTTCAAGAAAAGAAAAAAAAATACAAATTAATTTGAATATTGCTTATTTTTCAAAACCCGCTCCTGGAGGAATCCTCTGTGATTTTATCGTGGGTTTCAGTACAAAAATTACTAAACATAAGTACTAAACATAAATTCACCGTTTTTTAAATTTTCTTCTGCAAGAGGTACGAATAAGGTAAAACATAATTTCCGTATGCGAAGCTGCGGGCAACAGCTAGTACCTATTTATGAGCGGTTGAGCTTTTACTTCGAAAACTTAATCTTCGATCTATATTTTTCTCTTTATGAGGTGTTCGAGAGGAAAAATAAATTCGACACTGGTGGAACACTTCTGCTCAGCTATCGGCACTGAATTTGCGACCTCACGATCAAAGGCCTCAATTACGAAATGCTTCAATAAGTGGTTTTGGGAATTAGATCGTTTTAAAAAAACTAAACGACAGAAATTGTAGGATCGAGTAAGGAAGACAGAAATTGCACTTGTAAAGTTAGTCATACTTATTTGTATCATAAAATTCTTATTCTTGTCATAACAACCCACAAAAATCATTGATGATAGAAGAAGGTACCTTGTCCAAACACTTTTTTATCCATTTTTAGGGTTTTAATATCCTGGAAACAGGATCTTCTCAACTAAATGAAAATTTAATGAAATCTATCGAACTGACGAAATTAAACTGCTGTACCGTTGAATTGTTCCAATCGATGCTGTAACCGTATTGTTCAGGTCTCCACCTAAACCAGTGAATTAACATTGTTGAACGTTTTTATTCGGTTCAATACCAAGGGAATGGAGGTCACATACCGTCCATTGTGGTAAGCACCATTGTCGTTTTTAGTGCACATTAATTGTCATTGCATTGCTTATGTGGTGAGTGAAGTGGAAATTCGAACGTTGGGTTAGATGTCGTAAATCGCCGTATTAGTGCTGAGCTGATACAGTTACATCGGTAAATCGGTCATACCTCAGTATGACAGCTACGTGAGATATGTGATGTGCGTACGAGTTTATTAATTAGAGAAGCATTTACATGAGAAGAATTTTACATCAGCTTATCATCAAATATTTCTTTCACTTTAGATTTCGATATTTGAATTTTACATTTTACAAAGATTGCCCAATTATTTTATCAGTCGATTCAAGCACCACATCCTTTGAAGTACACCTTATTAAGTAACTATTTCGATTGAAAATTGGCTCTTTTTTCCACATTGACGATGATTTGGCACAGCACGTTCGTCATAGAATTTCTAAAACGATTTGAATGAAAGCGTATTTCATTGCCTCGTGTGGCGTAGCGGACTAGATTTGATTCTGTTTCTTCAAAGTCCTTTTGTGATCGACGATTTTCGCTACGATTGTCGCGATATAATGAGGTCCGTTCAGCGTTCAGCATAGTTTCGCACGATTCATGACGGGCACAGTTAAATTGCCTGTCCACTTTTTCCGATGAGACCGTCAGGCCGTAAATTTCGCTTTTTAATCTGGTGCTAAAAAGTGCAAAAGATAACTGTTTACTAGTATTTAAAAAGAAATTTCATTGATAAACGTCCATCTATAACGTCCATTCATCCAATATTCAACGCGATAGAAGCAATCGAGAGAAAAATCTTCTGTAATGATTGATGCTTCCATTAATAAGTTCAATCGGATGAAGATATTCAAAATGTATTGTCTAAAGCTATTGAAATTTTACTTTCACCAAACTATTTGTTGATGGCGGCCGCAAATTATTATTCTATTGGCTTCCAAATAACGAAAATTGATGGTTGGACAGTTCGCTATTTATATAAGCATTATCATCGTGACATTAAAATTAGCTTCTATCGCAGGCTTTCTATTATAATATAATATATAATACCAAAGATGTTGCATAAGAAGTAGATAATTTTGATTAACTGAAATATATTTTACACTTATCAGCGAGTAATTTATCTCGAGCCTTTCTCTAATCTATCTGCATAATTATATTCCCGTAACATTGTTTTTAAAATAACTGACTTGATGCTTGCTGCAATGCGTCCGATTGATAGTACGTAGTTATAATATTACCTACGTGACATCTGCCCGAAAATATCATTCTGCTTATTCATTTCTCACTAGTCTTGCGAGAAAATATAAAGATTCTGTTTTCCCTTCGAGTTTTGTAAAGTAGTATGTATTGTCTTCATAAATTATATGTGCACGCCGTGCACGTGAGAAATAATTAATGAAATCGAGAATGTAAGACCAGCAGATTAAGTTATAACTAATTCATCCATGCATTAACACTTGCATGCATGTTTAATGATCCATTTTATATTGAAACTGATACATCCTATTTTTCCCATCCAGTACGTCTACGTATTCTACGTGTTTCGTCTACACTGATTGTCAAATGACACAATAGTGATTGTACAAATGTACAGTCCTAAAACCATGTTCACCCAATAATATGAGATTACAATAAAAATCTAAGTTACTTCGTAAAAATGGTATGGTAATATGGTTTGACTTACTATTATGTTTTTGATAAGTTTCTTTCTTACCACGTCCTTATATTTGTGCTCTACTTTAATTAAGCCATTACCATGTTCGACTTCTGCTGAATTATTTCAATGATTACTTACTTTTTTTCCCTGAGTTAGAAGGTCCTGTATATTATATGTAGGACGTCGTCTACTTTGCTTTAGGGTTCCTCCATTTATGTTTTCCAACTATAGTCGTTATTTTTCTTGGCGTCTTCTTTAAACCCATTTTCTTCCTATCAATTTATTCATCAATCCTACAATTCTATTGGACTTTTTGAAAGATTTTTTGGAAATTCGTGCGCTGTTAGAAGGATTCCTGCATGATTTAGCTATCTCGCCTAGTTTTTTTTTCTCTGTCCTAACGCCCGCTTAACAAGTAAGAGTTCATGAAATATTGTAATAAATCATTTATCAAAGTCCTAACGGCCCTAACTGCTTTAAACCCAGTCGACCACGAGCCCTTTACAATTTCCGTTTCACAATTTCCGCGTCGTTCGTTCTAAGCTTTTTCAATGTAGCGTTGCGTGTGTGCATGATGTGCATCTAGTGACGGTGAATTGTCTCACGTCGTCCAGTTTATTGTCATCATTCCCGTCAAACAGGAAAATGTTTTTACCAGACAACTACGCGACACTGATACCATTGTTTACTCTGGGAAAGAGCCTTTATTGAATGCCCTTACAATTGTTATAAATGTAAGGTTCCGCGATTCTATAATTGTTTTAGTTAACTGCCCAGTTTTTGAACTTTTTCAGATCACTTTACAATCCTCGCAGCAGCTGAATGCTTGACTCACGCATTGCAGCAAATATGTCATAAAATTTAATTTTTCCGGATTCGGAATTAAAACAGATTTTTAATTACAATGATTTGTTGCCATCTTCATGCTTACCCATATAAGTCCTATTTGCTCGGATATCCTCTCATTGTCTTGGAGTAATAAATTTAATCAAACGCTGCATTAAAAGTATCCGTAATGAATTAGTGAGATAACGGTACAATGTTTGTTATGGTTTCACTCTAGTTAACATTAAATCGTAGTACCTATTAGTACCAAAACAAGCGTCGAAAAATTAATTTAAAATTACTTAAAAATCTAATAGTATACCCAGGTTTCTGTAGCTAGATTATGATGGTGATTAGTTACCGATTATCACCAAGGTGATAACGGCATTTCTTATTCTTTACTTACCCTTATTACATTTCATTACTCATTTTACAAATTCCATGTTTGCTCATACCCTAAATACATACATATGGGCTTATTCACCTTTGAAGTTGAGTTTTCACGTAAATAATTGATGCCATTGTGTTGTTTACTCAGCAATGGGACCTCTTAATACAACATTGTTCAGAATTCAGACGAGAGAAGAATGGAATCTGTCGAAAGTCATGTGGCGGAACTTTCAATGCAGCGAGCGATCAGTGGTCGCGACTGATCCCGTCACGGTCACGATTCCGATTAATCGCCAGACGTAAACGTGATGCCAGCTTGGATCATTGTTTCCGTTTTGTGTCAAAATTCTTTTGAGTTATGCATGATTCGTTTGAGCCGTAAAAAAGTAGATTTGCAGCACTGTAATACGTTATCTTTTGGAGGCACTGAACTGTAACGTAACTGGACCCAGTTCTAGAACAGTTATAATTTGCAATACTTTTTTATTTCCTTGTTAGCAAACTTACGGTTTATCAGATTTTTTAGATTCCGTCATCCCCGTTGAATTTGGTTCAATATTACGATTTAAGATTCGGTATAGTTCCTTAAGGATAAGGATATAATTTTATTATGTAATCTAATAGCTATATTTATATTCGTATGATGCCTTGCCACGCAAAATAAAATCAGCCAGTTCTAACAATATTTTTTTTAAATTTTAAGTTAAAAAAAAAACTAAATCATTCGTCTTCACTCTCACGCAGTAAAGTAGCAATTATCTACATATTTTTGGGATTCTGAAAATTGCTATTTGTTATGCGAAAATAAAGTGAATAAATTATGCAGTGAAAAATGAAAATGACGAGCAATGAAATAGTATTGAAAGATTTTCCAGTCTAATTACAAAATTGACCTTTTTTTACCGATGTAATTGAGTAACGTCGGTTTTCCCATGTTAATAAACTACCTATCGGGTAACTGTTTTTGTGGCTACAAAAAAGCTTTGTTTCCTCTTACTGTTAGCAACTCTGCAAGTGTGCAATGATTCGTTACAGGTATGCCTGAGAATAATGATTCCTTTACGGCTAAAGCTCGGGCAAACGTAAATAAAGGTCCCTTAATGAGATTTCTTTATCAAATAAACCATAGTATGCCATAGACTCGCATTATATTTCTAATTTATAGACCATAAACACTCAAATTTGCTAGTTAGTATAAACATGAACATTGTAATTATGTATGACCGTAATAATATAATAATAATATAATAGTTTTAAAGTTTATTTTTTAGCTATATTAAGATCGGTATCAATAAAATCAACTTATCAATATGTTGTATGTTATAGCATAAGACTTCTCTTTTTGAAAGTGAAATAAAAAGGTAGCCGTTACGTGGATAATAATATTTAAGATAATGAAACAAACGTACGTATTCAATTTAAAATTTGTAGATAGGTTCAAATAAACCTGACAAGTGCGAGTTTAAACTCGCTTGGAGAGGGATCCGTACGTTTATTATGTAGGGGAGGAATGGTCA
Organism: Thymelicus acteon; assembly: GCA_951805285.1. Taxonomy (NCBI): domain Eukaryota; kingdom Metazoa; phylum Arthropoda; class Insecta; order Lepidoptera; family Hesperiidae; genus Thymelicus; species Thymelicus acteon. Next base: position 5,053,617 of record OX638229.1, on the reverse strand, counting down.
ATTTTAGTCTTCAATTTTCGTTCTTTCGTGAATTATTTTAAAAGTAGGTAGGTATATATTGTAGAACTATAACAAAAATATGTTTTGAGATCCTTACAATAAGCCCTTTTATATTACATGCCGCATGATACTGTTGGGAAAACAGTATTTTTTTAATTTTGATTTCGTTAAAAAATTTTTTTTCAAAATTAATTTGTTTTCTTTTTACATTCGTCTTTGGGTCACAAAATAGCACATGAGTAACAAATTTCAACTCATTTGGTCCAGTAGTTTCGGAGAAAATTGGCTGTGAAGGGCGGTCGCCCAGACACGCATGATCCTATATGGGTTCCGTTTTTCGATTTTTCGTTCGGAACCAGAAAAGTCCGGTTACATATTATATTATCTATGCGGCTTTAATTTGATATTGCACGTCAGTCTGTTATTTCGTATCTCATTGTCAATATTGTGAAATATTTGATCATCCTGATGATAATGCTTGATTTGACAAGTCGGACAAGTATAACAATGTTATAGCTACTCTATTTCCTGTTCGATTTATCTAATACATCTTTAATTCATACTAGAAATTAGTGCTAAATACGTATAATAGCGATAGATACTTAAGCGAAAAGATCATTGATAAAAGCAGAGTTCTAAGAACTAGGTACCGGATATGTTACTTGTTCGTCATAAACCAGATCCTCACATACATCTTACATTCAAACAAACATTTATCTGCCATCAATCATCATAATACAGTTACATGTCTGTTACCGGGAGTCAACTCCAGACCACTTCGTTCAGCTAGTCGGTACTGTCAATAAAACCACGCATACCACGGTACTAACAGTCGAGACTCGAAAACTACCTAATATTTTATCTGTCCGATATCAGCTGCTCATTGTAATCTGGACACTACTCAGCAGGGTCACTGTCATCGTACCGTTTTTTTTATGGATATAGCCAGCAAACGAGCTGACGATCCACCTGATGGTAAGTGACTATCGTCGCCCATGAACATCAGCAACACCAAAGGCATCCCTGATGTGTAGCCGGCCAAGAAAGAAAGAAGAAAAAGAAATAAAGAACTAGCTCTCAAGCCCCCAGCCGGAACACGACGAGTCGTTTGGCGGCTGACTCATGCTCAAGGGTGGTAGCTATCCAGGCGAACCCCATGGAGAAGTAATAATAGTAATAATGGATTAATTAATAATTAAAATCAATATTACCAATATAATCCTTCGAAGGGCCCTACCACCAGTGGGTCGGATTTAGTCGCCTCTTACGACACTCATCCGGCGTGGGATTGGGGTTAGTATTCTAAGCCGCCCCAATATGGCTTAATCTCCGTGTATGGCCTCCATTAGAATGCAGACACGAAACAAGTGGTAGGTATAACAAAATATGTTAACTTTATGAGGTAAAGAATGTACGAGCATAACCATAACGACTATTAAACCTAACGCCTAACCGTGGGAACTGTTTGCCTTTTTTACCTCGACTCGCTGATACTTTAATTTTATATTATAGCCCAGCGTTTCCCAAACTATCTAGGTATTCCCTTAATTTTTTGTTATTTATTCCCCCGATCCGAATTGAGATATCTAGACAGAAGTACCTAGATACAAATATATCTTAATGTTAATAGCCAGTATAAAAGGCGATTCGGATAATGATAAGTACAGTCGTTGATGGATATCAGTTAAGCCAGCTATACTCAACGTGCGGTCCGCCGGGCTTTTTTGATTGGTCCATCTGGTGTTACATTATTTTATACCATTTTGAACTTCGCGGTCATTAGAAAAATTGAGGGCGCGCTGAGTAAATAGGTCCTATATAACACTACCGCACCGGGTGTGCAATGCCATTATTGATACGGTAATTTGCCGTAGTATAAGGCAATTAATTCATTTATTTTTTAATTTTCACCAGATATCTGATTGTATCACGGCAACACGTCATTTTAGTGTTGTCGTAAACCTTTAGGACCACAATATTGCATTTGCAAAATGTTGAATTTTTATCGCTTTTAACTGGAAAAATGTTGAATCCCAAAATGTTGAATTCATAAAAGTTGAATTGCTAAAAGTCCTCGCATCCGCAGGACTCATGCGTCCTCTATCATATCGTCGATCGGTAACCTTGTAAATGGCCTGCCTATGCTTCCCTGTCAGATGCGTAAAATATTTGAGTCTATCTATCTTATCAGCATTTTAGAGTTAGCTTCTGGACATAGATATCCCCTAATTGGCGCCACTCTGACCGGTCCTGGGCCCTATGAATCCAGCGGTTTCCCGCTGTCTTCTTGTGTGTGTGAGGTATTCTTCACCATTGATGTTAATGCCGAACCCTTTCCACTCCATTAGCTTGAACACAATATATATATATAAAGTTCCAAAAGAGCGGTGAACAGCATCAGGAAGATAACGTCCCCTTGCCTGACACCCCTCTGCAATTGGATGGGATTCGTGCTTCTATCGTGTCATCGGACTGACATGGTGATGGGAAGAGACTCCAGAATAATAGAATTGAAGGCTTTCACATAAGCCACACATTGAGGCACTTTACACGTGCTTGCCCGGTATTTTATTTAAGCGTAGATAAGATAGTTATGTTAATGAGAAATAAATTTCAGCCTTTAAATTAAGACTTTTGATATTATGTACGTACCTGGGGTAAGGGGTGACATTTGGGTTACCTTATGTTTGGGTTCCCATCACGCCTTAGCCGTGACTTAAAAAATAGGGTATATTTTATCCCAGTTATACATTTCCTGGGGACGATTTGGACGTTTGTTTGTTGAACTACTCTTCCGCGGTCGAAGGTGCGGGCGGAATCTAGTATTGGATAATATCTCCATCCGATGTCGAATTGTGACCCACAATTTGGGAAACGCTACCGAAATGAGACGATTAGATTGATGTTACTGAATTCTTGGCCGACGTGCCGTATTGTACGCTAACACAATAGCATTTGATAAAAAATGACCTTATTTTCTTGTTATATTTTTCGACATGAAATTCACATCTTATATTAATTGCCTCAGTGTTAGACTGTACTAAGAAAGTATGCGACTTGGATCAGGTCCTCCGAGCGTAAATTAAGATCATCATTATTAACTTTAGCGTTAAATATTATCCTAAGGATTGAACTAAAGAGTAATAACGATTTTTTATAATGATTATAATTATTATTTTTTTTATTTTTATTATATCAAACTGTGGTATAATTTTGCCTTGAAATTAATAAAATTATGTTCCGAAAAAACAAGTATCTTTGCTGCAAAAGTCTATTGTTTATCAAAGATAAGTAAGTTAATACAATAGTGAAAGAGATCGTTATCTGCGGTGTAGGAACGGGCCCTAAATCAAACATAACAATAATTAAGAACGCTCACGTCACGACGCTGACCGCACGCAAGTCTCACGGTTGAACTCTTGTGCTTTCATCGGTCAATGGCGTCAATGCTTGCCTTCTACGTATATTTTTTCTCAGCTCAGTAGTTACGATGGTATAATTGCCATCCATTCACTTCAATTGCTTTTCATTCATGCCACGGTCCACGGATAATAGTATTGCCCATATAACAAAAGTAGTTTTATTAATTTTTAATTGCATTAGGATTGTTTTGATTGCACAACATTTAACAATTTATGATGATTCAATTTAATTTTACTCGCAATTAAAGCCTACTAGAATTTGAATGTTGCTGTGTAAATGTTTTAATGGCGTTAAGACTGGTTATTCGAGTGGTGTTGGTTGTTTCAGGGAGCGCGTGACGGTAACTACAAATCTTATTAGTTCTGGGCCTTCGACGCCAGAAGAGCCGATCCCACCCACGCAAATCGGTACAATCAGAACAGAAGAGTACAAACGTGATCTCGCTGAGTTTCAAGCGCGGAGATCCTCATACAATAACGAAGAGAGCCCGGTTAAGAAGAAATGCGGACGACACTCTTTACCGGTCTCATGCACGGACTGCACAGGAGATCCGGATACAACGTTCAATTATGAAAAGAAATCTGCAATTAAGTATAAGAAGAAGAATCACAAACGCGCCAGAAGCACTCAATCGGAGGAGAAAAGCAAGGACGGTGTTCCAAATATACAGTTCCTATTTCAAAACCAAGTTTTTATGCCCGGAAATTTGTTTGGGCCATCGTCTTTCTCGGAGCCGCATAAGAAACGGCACTCGAGACAAAGTGCCCGCAGATCGCCTGAAATAGACTTCTTAGTTCAGAGACATATCGACTTTAAGGACGATATCCAAGACGATTCCCCACCTCCCTTTTTTAAGAAAAGTTCGTTGCCCTTTGACGTTAAAAACTTCTTAGATGGCACGAAAAGTGAAGATGATGAAGTAGACGGCATGAAAGCTGAAGGTGACGTGAAATCTAGTCAAAGTTCGTCGAACAGTCCCAAAGACCAGCATAAAAGTGAAGAGAAGCTCTGGGAAGTGATGAGTGAGTTGAAACAGTTCGATCGTTGGGCTGATGAACAGTTGCAACCACTGTCGGGTCATACCAGCAAATCTGAGGACAATAAGGTACGTAATTTATAAAACCACTTACTTTATCATTAATTCGTACGAACTAACACGCGCAATGCAGTGTTCTGTCTCAAAAATAAAATTTACAACTGACTTGGTGTTAGCATGGTTAAAATGAGAAGTGTTATGATGAAAGTAAGTACCAGTTCTGCTTAATTAATGTTATCTATCATAATAATTAAACCGGATTAATTATTGTTAGTTCAATTAAGAATTATTCATAGCGTAATTATCTCACTATGAAAGCAGTATTGAGTTTGATCTGTGAAAACAAATTAAACTTAAACTATGCCAAAGGGGTTCGAACATTTTTGTATGGAACCTGGCATACCTACAAGTTCGCCATTTTGAAAAAACCTCTTTTCGGCGGCCAGTGATGAAACATGTGCCAATAGACGAAGTAAGTGATTACAATCAAAAAGTATTCAGTAATTAAGTGTCGTAAATGATATACTTTCTAAGATATATGAGTTCAAAACCGTAGAAAAATAAAGAAAAAATCTTAAAAATTTTCAATATGGCGGTACTTGTAGGAATGCCAACTAGGTTCAGTACCCTTTACATTCCTATGCGCGAATTATTCTTAATAACGAGTACAATCTTTCAATCAATCATCAAAAAATCTTCAATGAAACCCATACAATTGCAGAGCGAAACAAGTGCCTACGGGTTACCGATCGCGAGTTCTAGCAACCTGAATGTGACTACTGAGAAGCGATCGTCGTGGAGCAACGGGAAATGGGGCGTGGTCCCCGTGCAGATCAAGAAACTACCCGGGGTCACCATCCACCATGTTAAGAAGAAAAGGAATACAGAGATAAATATATTGAGGTCAGGTTTTGTATGAAATTCCAAATGTTATTTTGCATGCTACAGCATAATTTTATAATATGGATGTTTTTAAAGAACACTTAAAACAAGCTCGAAGGATCAAGGCGGCGATGCCACAACGGAGACCACTTACCAACAGGTGGTCCCAGTTTTAAGCCCTTGTGAAATGTGTTAGGGGAAACCAAATTCCAGTAGCGGATAAATGTTGAGATGATGACGATGAACTAAAAATTGAATGTTCTCAGGGCCTGCGTCCATTGGCGACACGGCATGCGTTAGGCATTTTTATGCGTCGAAAAGAAATACACTATAATTATATAATGATAAGGTTAAGGTACATGCAACATTGTAATACTTAATATGGCGGCAACTGTGGTTTTGTAGCTACAATGAGCTTCATTGATTTCAGTTCAGCTTCGTCACATGAAAATGCCTTGGTATGCCGTGCCATCAGTCGACGCAGTCCAAAGACCTCTCACCTGTAAACACTGCCATAACATGTGCTTTTGTTTTGTGTTGCAGAAAGTGTCGCCATCCTAACATAATTCTCCTGATGGGTTTGTTTCCTGACGTGCAGAACAACGTCCATATTATCTGCGAGCGCTGCGTAGATACACTATATGGCATCCTACATGTGCAGGTTTGTACTGCATTTTAAAGTATTATAAATATTCGGAAACACTGTTTATATAACTAACAACTCATCCTTTACCGTTACAAATGGTAAATTTTCGAGTTTAAGTCGTTTTCACTCCCGTTTTTACAAATCTCCATAGTTTGGGCTCATTTGCTCACTTTTGTCGAGCTCCATACATTATAATTGGCGACGAGAGTTTTTATTGTAGTACTAGTGCTAAAAGCGTGTATTTAGTTTATTAAAATAATCCTTGTAAATAACATGTTTTAACTTTGTTTTATAGCAAAATTTCCATTGTGTATGTTTTACAGGGCCGTATTTTAAGTGCGCAAACATCAGTGAACTACGCTCTGGACGTAGCCAACGCGCTAGTGTTTCTCCGCATGCAAGGCTACGTGCACTCCGACCTGACCAGCGCTGCCGTCATGGTGACGACTCATGACACTGTCAAACTGACGGACCTTGGCTCATGTGTCAAACTACCCGCTAAACCGAAGAGGATCGACAAGGAATATGAAGTGTATTCTCCAGAGCCCCAATATGTTAATATTGAAGGTATGTTTAAATTAAAGATTTTGGATTTTGTGGATGAAAAACGTTGATATTTATTGGTGATGTAAAGCCATAAATTTATTTTTCTAAAATTCAGAAAGTTGTGTGCATTGTGTGAAGTAAACAAGCAATTCGCACCTATTTTCTAGTAATAATTGAGACTGAAATATACTAATATTAAAGCATACTCTTGGTGTTGTCTCCTAACAGCCACATTTGTTTTCCAGATACCTGTGAATCCAGCCAGGCTGACTGCGAGCCACTACTGTCAGAGCGTTCTTCGGAAGCATATTTGTCAGCCAATGCTGTCCCCAAAGACTACAGGTTATACAGCCAATCGGAGCATTACAGCTGGCAGGCCCCCGAGTTGTTTGACCCCAGCGAGGAAGGAATGGTGTTTCCATGTTCTAGAAGCGATGTATACTCATTGTGTCTCATTCTTTGGGAGTGCTGTAATGGTAAGTGATCTAACATAAGTTTTATCAATAGCCTATTTTTGCCTAAAAACTATAAATATTCGGCGTTTCCCAATCTTCAGTGTCTTACAATGTTCATTCTAAATCAATGACATACAGTAAGCCACATATATTGCAGTGCACATGATAGTACTAGGGATGCCTTCAAAACACGCCCTACAAGTTCCTCTCAGTTGCATCATCAATAAGGGTAAAATTAAAATAGAGGGTAAAAGTAAAATTAAAAATGAGTTTCCTCTAAGGTACTTCTCCATTAAGCGGCTATGCAAACTTCCATAGAAGTTTAAGTAATGCTTTGTAGTTAGTTTAAGTAACTCATTGTTGACAGAATAAAGCTTACCAAAATGCCTGAACGCAATTTAAAAAGTTGTGGGTGCGATTCTCAGTGAGGCAGACCACAGGGAATCCTAGTGACAGTGAGTGTAGCGTTATTTATTTAAACTCCCCTATTCCAGCCACGTTACCCTACAAGAGTCTGAGCTACGAGCAGCTCAAGGAGCAGTACATCCTGTGGAAGACGGGACTGGTTCTGCCGCAAGACGGCACCTACCCCGGCTGCTTGCTGTCGCTGCTGCAGCGCGGGCTGGCCTTGCCGCGCGCCCGCAGACCCGACCTTGCTGAGTTGCAAAACTCACTACACACTGTTAAGGTAAAGTATTGACGACCCGTGTGGCGCAATGGATACCATGCCGGATCGCCGCGCCAAGGGTTTTGGGTTCGATTCCCAGTGAGGCGGAAATTTGAATGATGAGTTTGAAAAACTGTTCTCGGTTTGGGTGTGAATGTCCTTGTCTTTGTGTGTTGTCCATGGCTATTTCTGGGAAGCGTTATTTATTTATTTATTCTAGTAACCCGCTTTCGGGTACCTAGGTCATAAGGTCCTAGGTAGAGTAATTTTCAACTAAGGAACGGAACTAGGGAACGAGGTACGACACGAAAATACTGATTCTTATTTCCCTTACTCCAGATTCAAGCATGCGGATTAATCGAGGCTCCACCTCAAGCAAAATTGCGTTTTCTCTTTGCGCACTCGTAATGGAATATTAACTACCCCGATATTTGCTGTCTAGATCTCACTGAAATTCACCTAATTAAACTTTTGCGTCTCCAGAATCTATATTATATGAGTCATATTCGGAATTCTTTGTAGCGAAACCCAAACTTATCAGGTTTGGATATGAACTAACAGAGGGCGCTGTTCTGAATTGTAAATCACACGGTTGAGACTTCTTGTTGGCACTCATGAAAGAGGTGCGCCGTAAAATTGAGAGAATATTATTATTGAGATTGCAACGTTATATTTTTGTATAGGCTTTTTTACTAACGTCCTTTAACCATTAATAATAAGGGTTCCGTACGAAAATTAAAATGTGTACAATTCACACGTGGTAGAAGTGAAACCTTCAAAAATAAAGCTATTAATTTGCGTGAAAAACCGTGTATCAGTTTTAATTATCTTTCAAAAACTATTTTGTACTAAACATAAACGTGTACTTATGTACACGCATGAGAAGTTATACTTCTTTGGCATCATATTTAACACTCGTCTTGGCGAACTTCGTATCGCCTAATTATAATAAGTGATTCATGTATTTTGTTGTTACTTTTAACTTGTATCGTTTTGGTAGGTTTAACAAATCAGAGACCATTAAATTCCCCCGCCCCTCCCCCTTTCCCGCCCCTCTACCTCCCCTCCCCCTTCCCCGCTCCTCTTCCTACATGGTGTAAGCGATGAATTACAGAAGCATAATAGTATAGGATATAATAACAATAGAAATATAATAACATATTATGTTAAGATAAAAACCTTTCTAGTATCGTAATTATCGGTACAAGGACGTTAGTAAGAACGCCTTTACAAAAATTGGTATTTGAAAATAAAACAATTATAATACTTGTTTATACATGTTTCTTTCAAGACCCTGGTGATATACGAGTGCCTAGAAGTCTCAACAGCGTGATTCACGATTCTGTACAGCGCCATCTGTTAGTCTATGAGCAAAAGGACTCAATAATATGTAATCAAGTTTTATGATTGTACCGTTGCCAACGTCCATACCACGTTGAACACACCGGTTCTCGTCCGATCACCGAAGTTAAGCAACGTCGGGCGCGGTCAGTACTTGGATGGGTGACCGCCTGGGAACACCGCGTGATGTTGGCTTTTTGTCTTTTTTTTAGATTCGTAATGGAATCCATTTTTTGGTTTCTTTTTATCTGTTTTGTATTGCAAATATTTTTTCTTTTGCAATTTTTCCTTACTCTTCGCGTATTTTATACAAGAATTTCATGGAGTCTGTCACCAACGTCCGTCGTCCATACCACGTTGAACACACCGGTTCTCGTCCGATCACCGAAGTTAAGCAACGTCGGGCGCGGTCAGTACTTGGATGGGTGACCGCCTGGGAACACCGCGTGATGTTGGCTTTTTGTCTTTTTTTTAGATTCGTAATGGAATCCATTTTTTGGTTTCTTTTTATCTGTTTTGTATTGCAAATATTTTTTCTTTTGCAATTTTTCCTTACTCTTCGCGTATTTTATACAAGAATTTCATGGAGTCTGTCACCAACGTCCGTCGTCCATACCACGTTGAACACACCGGTTCTCGTCCGATCACCGAAGTTAAGCAACGTCGGGCGCGGTCAGTACTTGGATGGGTGACCGCCTGGGAACACCGCGTGATGTTGGCTTTTTGTTTTTTTTTTAGATTTGTCATAAAATCCATTTTTTGGTTTTTTTATCTGTTTTGTATTACAAATATTTTTTCTTTCGCAATTTTTCCTTACTCTTCGCGTATTTTATACAAGAATTTCATGGAGTCTGTCGCCAACGTCCATACCACGTTGAACACACCGGTTCTCGTCCGATCACCGAAGTTAAGCAACGTCGGGCGCGGTCAGTACTTGGATGGGTGACCGCCTGGGAACACCGCGTGATGTTGGTTTTTTTTTAGATTCGTCATAAAATCCATTTTTTGGTTTTTTTTATCCGTTTTGTATTGCAAATATTTTTTCTTTTGCAATTTTTCCTTACTCTTCGCGTATTTTATACAAGAATTTCATGGAGTCTGTCGCCAACGTCCATACCACGTTGAACACACCGGTTCTCGTCCGATCACCGAAGTTAAGCAACGTCGGGCGCGGTCAGTACTTGGATGGGTGACCGCCTGGGAACACCGCGTGATGTTGGTTTTTTTTTAGATTCGTCATAAAATCCATTTTTTGGTTTTTTTTATCCGTTTTGTATTGCAAATATTTTTTCTTTTGCAATTTTTCCTTACTCTTCGCGTATTTTATACAAGAATTTCATGGAGTCTGTCGCCAACGTCCATACCACGTTGAACACGCCGGTTCTCGTCCGATCAGGCGCGTGTGACCGCCTGGGAACACCGCGCGATGTGGACTTTTTTCTAAAAGTTTAATAATGATCTGTTTCTTTTACGTCTCCTATGTATTAGGGATCGTCTATTAAACACGTGAGTCGCGAAAGTGATTGGGGAGTCTAAAACCTCACCACTTACCACAACTTATTCAATGTAGTAGGTAGTTTCTTGCTGCTTCTTCTCCCGGGCCCTCTCACAGTAGGACCTTGTTGAAGCATTGGCGTAACTTGCATGACTTTCAAAAAGTGTTTGTAAACCAAACCAATTTTGAATAAAAAGATTTGATTTGATTTAATTCAATCAAATTCAAATTACAGCCCGCAATGAAAAAAGGGTCCGTGTACTTTTACTCAACAATACTTAAAAAAACATCTATTCAAAAAAAGAACATTCAAACACAATATTCTAACAATATAAAAAAATATAATATGTATAAGTTATCATTTTTTTCAAAACGAACGATTTTAAAAACGCACGTGCGGTTTTTCGTGACTGGCGTTTTTTTGTCAACTGACACGTGTTACAAATCTTAAAATTTCACTCATCATTTTTTTTATTTATTTTATAACGCGCCTAAAGAAGTATAACTTCAAAAATATTTTCTTGTACTGTACAACATTTATAAATGTTTTCATTCAAATTACAGAGCAAACTCGACGAGATGGAGTACATCATAATACCCGCTCGATTGTCCAAAAAACAGTCGAATTTCAGCGCACTGGCCTGGGACACTACCTCGCCGGCAGACTCGGAGTGTCAGAGTCCAAGGCGAGACATAGAGCACGAGGCGGTAGTCCACAACACTAGGGACAGTTCCACCGAAAGCGAAAAGGACTGTAGCAAAAGCGATGAGAGCCCTCTCTACGAAACAATTCGAAAAACAAACACCTCGAAAACGTTAGGTGCCCTAGAAAAATGTTTCGAAAGTCGAGCTTCTAACGAGAACAATCGAGTTTTAATAAAATACGATCAACTAGAAGAGAAGGAGTACTGTTCGACGCCATTTTCGAAAATACGGGCGAGGGTGAAGGACTTGGAATCACCTGGAATGCTCCATCGCAGCGATTCCACTGAGTATTGTAGCATCCTGAGCCCCGACCCGCGCGCGAACCGTTTTGAACCCAATGACGACAGCAACAAGGATCAGACTAGCATAGAACGCCCGACTGCCAAATTGAGCAGAAGTTTCACACCCAAGTCGTATACGCCGCTCCACATCAAAGTCCCGGAATTCAATCTAGACTCTATCAAGACCCTGCTTAAGGATCAAAATAGCAATGAGCGCTCGTCGTACAATTTCGATATAAAGAACTATAGTTTGCCGACCACTCCAATAGCGAGAAGCAACAAATTAAGGAAAAACGCTTGGCTGTCGGGAGATATTAGCGGCAGAGATCGTGGTAGTGAAAAACTAAAAGACAGTTACACTATGTCTACATCAGAAGGTAAATAATATAATATTATTTTTTATTAATAAACCTCTACTACACCTTTAGCTAAAGAGCATACATAAAACTCGACCGAAATATCTGTGGACCTGGCTCAATGACGTCATGCAAACTGGAGAGATAGCAAAGAAAGTCGAGATGTAAAGATTAAAAATATTATTTTGATTTGTGTGTATCTACTTTTTTGCACTTTTGTACGACTTTTAGATCAATCTGTACTTTATAGGGTTCCGTAGTGAAAGAGCCGTGTTTTTTTCATTTTCAAAGAATTGGATTACTTTGAGCACTAAATTCCGCTCTGCACTATGTATTATCCTACCCATCTTTCAACACTAAATAATAATAAACAACAAGAAAAAATAAACAACAATAAACAATAAACAATAATGCGATTACGAAGCAAGAATAATACACGTGCGTCGGCGCTTGTTTTGGCAACGGTACTGGATAGGCGAAAACAGGGTGAGGTCCGAGGAAGCGGGAGCGGCATCGAATTCCAGCGAGGTCCACAGATATTTCGGGCGAGTTATACTTTTTTTTTTTCGTCGATTTAATTTAGATCTCCTCTATAAAACTCAAGTTGCCACCCTCGCATACTTGCAAAATATATGATAGTGTTATGACGTAGGAGATGGGGTAATGTTATTAACCAACTTCAAAAAATGAGGTTAGGTATTCGATCCTTTGTATGTCTGTATGTCCGCGATCTCAAAAACAACATCCGATTGCAATGGTATTCTCGTTAATTAAATACATATTTTTCAAGAAATATAATTTACTAGCTGCCTGGACAGACTTCGTTCTAACTAAAGTTTTTTATTTTATTTTGAGATGTAAGCTATCCTATCTTTCAAGTTGGATCAAACTGCACATGGTGTGCAAATTTGATAAATCAAAAAATTTAAAAAATTTAAAAATTTAAAAATCACATAAAAAATTTAAAAATCGGTTCAGTAGTTTAGGAACCCATCGCGGACAAACAACGTGACACGTAATTTATATATGTATATTAAGATTTATAATTTTATTATTAATTGCATCACAGGAAATGAAAATACAAAGACAGACCCGCTCGTGACGTCTACTGGTACATCGAAAGATCGAGACACAGATTCTCATTCGTGCAAAGAATTTCTAAGGTATCCTGACGACAGATCGCCCGAGAGTGTTGACACGGCACGAGACAGCTTCACTGGTCTTAGAAGGTGAGAATAATTAAATATAACATAATACCTAATATAAATCATTGTTATTTGCGGTGTTAGGATCAGTTGAGGAAAGTAAAAAAATGTTTGTTTTATGACTCTATACTATTTTAAATTGCCGGTGAATCCTCAGACTTACAATTTTCTATGAGTGTTGAACGTGAATATTTCGGTTTTGTTATTGATACAATCAATAATCATTTAAGTGAACTTATTAAAATTTAAAACATAATTTGGTAGTATTGCATTCTATTTAGCATTTTTACGTATACCGTAGATTTAGGTAGGACCATAAATCTAAATTAACCGATTGTTAACGGACGAAATAACGTTAACGGATGGTAAGACATTCCTTATCTATTATCTTCAAAATACTTTTTTCTTAATTTTTTATTACAGAGTTTCCCCTCCGCAAGACTTTTCGTCGCCCGAAACGGAGACGACAACGCGTGAATCTACTAACCCTTGGTCCTTCAAGTCGTCCTCGATTGGCACGTCCAAATACAAGGTGGAGGAGGATGTACTGGCTAACGTGAACGTGAAGCCGCTAGTCGCTATACATGAGCGGTGGATATACGAGGCTAACAGGAAGAGCGGGCGGTCTATGTCCTTGCCGGAAGACAATCGGTAAGACGTTATCTTTATTATAATTTTTGACAGATCTGTTGCGAAGTTGACAGTTATTTATTTGTGTATTTTTTCTATACATTTATTAAATGATTTTATGACGTCATTTTTACTTCGACTATCTTCGAAATATGTACCAGTTTTAACAGAAACATTTGTAAAAATAAAATATTCGCAACAGAAAACAAATCAAATTCTATAAAAGACGAAGCATAACTGACAAAAAGCCAACATCACGCGGTGTTCCCAGGCGGTCACCCATCCAAGTACTGACCGCGCCCGACGTTGCTTAACTTCGGTGATCGGACGAGAACCGGTGTGTTCAACGTGGTATGGATGTTGGCGAAAGACTTGATGAAATTGTCGTATAAAATATGCCAAAATCAGAGAAAAATTGCAACAATAAAATATTCGCAACAGAAAACAAATCAAATCACATAAAAAATTGCTCTATGAGAAGCATAACTGACAAAAAGCCAACATCACGCGGTGTTCCCAGGCGGTCACCCATCCAAGTACTGACCGCGCCCGACGTTGCTTAACTTCGGTGATCGGACGAGAACCGGTGTGTTCAACGTGGTATGGACGTTGGCGAAAGACTTGATGAAATTGTCGTATAAAATATGCCAAAATCAGAGAAAAATTGCAACAATAAAATATTCGCAACAGAAAACAAATCAAATCACATAAAAAATTGCTCTATGAGAAGTATAACTGACAAAAAGCCAACATCACGCGGTGTTCCCAGGCGGTCACCCATCCAAGTACTGACCGCGCCCGACGTTGCTTAACTTCGGTGATCGGACGAGAACCAGTGTGTTCAACGTGGTATGGACGTTGGCGAAAGACTTGATGAAATTGTCGTATAAAATATGGCAAAATCAGAGAAAAATTGCAACAATAAAATATTCGCAACAGAAAACAAATCAAATTCCACAAAAAATTGCTTTATTAGAAGCATAACTGACAAAAAGCCAACATCACGCGGTGTTCCCAGGCGGTCACCCATCCAAGTACTGACCGCGCCCGACGTTGCTTAACTTCGGTGATCGGACGAGAACCGGTGTGTTCAACGTGGTATGGATGTTGGCGAAAGACTTGATGAAATTGTCGTATAAAATATGCCAAAATCAGAGAAAAATTGCAACAATAAAATATTCGCAACAGAAAACAAATCAAATCACATAAAAAATTGCTCTATGAGAAGCATAACTGACAAAAAGCCAACATCACGCGGTGTTCCCAGGCGGTCACCCATCCAAGTACTGACCGCGCCCGACGTTGCTTAACTTCGGTGATCGGACGAGAACCGGTGTGTTCAACGTGGTATGGACGTTGGCGAAAGACTTGATGAAATTGTCGTATAAAATATGGCAAAATCAGAGAAAAATTGCAACAATAAAATATTCGCAACAGAAAACAAATCAAATCACATAAAAAATTGCTCTATGAGAAGCATAACTGACAGAAAACCAACATCACGCGGTGTTCCCAGGCGGTCACCCATCCAAGTACTGACCGCGCCCGACGTTGCTTAACTTCGGTGATCGGACGAGAACCGGTGTGTTCAACGTGGTATGGACGTTGGCGACAGACTTCATGAAATTGTCGTATTAAATATGCCATAAATAAGGAAACATTGCCAAATTAAAATATTCGCAACAAAAAACAAATAAAATCTCATAAAAATTGCTCTATGAAAAGCATAACTGACAAAAAGCCAACATCACGCGGTGTTCCCAGGCGGTCACCCATACAAGTACTGACCGCGCCCAAGTTGCACACAATACTACTAGTACTTGATGATATACCGTGTTATGTTGGCCTTTTGTCTTTTGAGCCTCTCGATTGACTTTTGTTTTTTAATATGTACCTACCTACATACAATCGCATTTTTATCGTAAAATCATGTCTTTGTTTTTTTGGTGTGCGAAAAATGTATAACTATACCTGACTGTTCTAATAATGATTTAATAATAATGTTACGTCCTACTAGTGGGTGGGTTCGTAAAGGATACCACTGATGTTGCCGAAGAGTACTTTATTACACAAAGAAGGTGGTACAATACTACTACTACTACACACTAACACTAACACTAGCAATCGCGTAAGAGTCACTCAGTCGTTCACGAACGCGAAACACCCTCTTACTATCGCCCTGATCACGTATTGACCCGTCTGGAGTCCCAAACCTGACTCCCTTATCGCTCGTATCGCTGTTATCGTTCCCGATTCCCAACCGGAATCCCGAACTGGAATCAGTCACGACGTCCAATTCGCGTCCTTTTATAGGTGGCCGAACTCAGTTCGCGGGTTTTCGAGAAAGTTCCGCGCTAATCCAGATAATTAAACAAAACACAGTCATAAAAGTTAGCATCAAGGTCAAGACACAAAGGAACGAAGGTCATTCGCCCGGAACACAATAGTGCAATAAAACGATTAAAGACGTCTTCGACAATTTAGGGTTCCATTTTTGCGTACGGGGTTCCGTGGTTCGTAACACTGCCCCCTCCTTAATCATGCTCGTCCCGAGCATCATTTGACCCGTGATACGGAACCAACCGATCGACGCGATCAATCTTCGGCCTTCCTTCTTCTCCTTGCCTGTCCTGTGTCGCGCTCGATTTAATCTTCGGCAGCCCGGCCTCTTTACGCGGACCAGAACGGTCCCCACATGGTTCTACACATTCGCGCCTCCGCGACGATCAGCTTGGCTGCCTCCGTGAACCACTGTATCGCCTCCATCCACAGCGCGCTGGCCCTATCATAGGTCCCTCCAAAGGCCTCAAAGAACGGGACCCTCTCGATTCTGAAGGACACGCCGTGGAACAACAGCTGGCGCGCTGTATACATCCCCCGCAGCTTCATGTCCATCGCCACGATCACCATTGCGCCTACGCCTCTCTTTTTCACAGCACTATTAAAATCCATAAACGTGGGGAAGGGCATGCCCTCCCCGCACCACTGCAACAGTAGCTTGAAGCGCGTGCGGTACCTGATGTCGGCCTGCATCTTCCCGATCAGCGCCGAGTATGCGCTACACACCATGCCCCTCTTCACGATGCCGTTCACCGCCGACAAGTTCTTCACGTACTCAAACTTATTCGAGGGATGGTCCTCAACCTTCCCGGCGCCGGTATCGCGCAGGTCCCGCTCGGCGTCGTACTTGAGATCGTTGAAACCAGACGCCCAGATGGCGCGCCTGCGACCCTTCAGGTAGTTCTCGAGGATGATGCCCGCTGTCGCGCGGCCCTTGCCCACGTCGGCACCGTCGCTGATGAGAAACCCAGGCCTTGACCCATCAGATAGCAGGTGTTCGTGCATCTGCGACGCGCACACCACGGCCTTCAGCTGCAGCGCGGACGGCAGCCCGGCGCGGATGGTGTCGTCGGGCAGGCTCAGCTCGGCCGGCTCCACCAATGGTAGCGACGCTGCTACCACGACCGGATCCGAGTGCCCGTGGCCCAGTCCCAGCTCCGTCGGTACGCAATCCGAACATGTCTCGGCCACGCCCATCTTCCTGTCATCGACATCTTCCCTGGTACACTGACTGTCCTCCTTACTTCCGAGACCGTCCTCTTCACTCTCAGGCCTCTCCTCCTTACTCTCCTCAACCGCCGCCATAGCCGCGCGGTCGGCCGCTGACCGCGGTGGCATCCCCCCGGCCGCGCCACCATCGCTTCCTTCCTCGCTCACGCGCCGCGACGCCTGCGACACGCCTGTGATCTTCGCCACTCCGACGTCCAAGGCCCCCAATATGTCGTCCTTCAGGGACCGGCGCAGGTTGTTCTCCAGGGACTGGACGGCTGCACGCCACTCCTCCCTGGCTGCCCGCTGCTCCTCCCAGGCTGCCCGCTGCTCCTCCCAGGCTGCCCGCTGCTCCTCCCTCAGTGACTGGATAGCCCCCAGCAGAACCGACAGGTCCAGTCCTCCTGGAGCAGTCACAGTAGCAGAAGCAGGGGCAGGAACTGTCGCGGTCACCACTCGTGCGGCTGCCGTGGTCTCCGAACCCGCAGCCGTGGTGGTCATCACCTCCGCCGTCGTCGTGGTCGTCGTTCCCGCAGTCGTCATACCCGCCGCCTGGCGTCGCGTACGTACACCTTCTTCAGCCTCCCTCGGGGTCAGTGGCATCCCCATTTCTGACACCAATTGTTACGTCCTACTAGTGGGTGGGTTCGTAAAGGATACCACTGATGTTGCCGAAGAGTACTTTATTACACAAAGAAGGTGGTACAATACTACTACTACTACACACTAACACTAACACTAGCAACCGCGTAAGAGTCACTCAGTCGTTCACGAACGCGAAACACCCTCTTACTATCGCCCTGATCACGTATTGACCCGTCTGGAGTCCCAAACCTGACTCCCTTATCGCTCGTATCGCTGTTATCGTTCCCGATTCCCAACCGGAATCCCGAACTGGAATCAGTCACGACGTCCAATTCGCGTCCTTTTATAGGTGGCCGAACTCAGTTCGCGGGTTTTCGAGAAAGTTCCGCGCTAATCCAGATAATTAAACAAAACACAGTCATAAAAGTTAGCATCAAGGTCAAGACACAAAGGAACGAAGGTCATTCGCCCGGAACACAATAGTGCAATAAAACGATTAAAGACGTCTTCGACAATTTAGGGTTCCATTTTTGCGTACGGGGTTCCGTGGTTCGTAACAATAATAATAAAACTCTAGTTTTATTTTTTTATTACTGCAAAATATCTCGATCACGTTAGCTTTCAAACAACAAACCCGCATCGGTGCCACAGACACACAGAAGCGTTAACACTTTTTGCGTCGGAGTTTAAAAATACAACTCAATTTCACTGAATCGTCTGACAGTGACCCTTACAAATAATTTGATTTCCAGGGACACCCACGGGCATGCGTTAAAGCCGGCTTCCCACTGCGTGGACACCCTGCAGAGCTTCCAGAAATCTCTCCCGCAGCTATACAAGCCGCGGGGCGTGGCCAAGTTCCGGCCGCGCGCGCCTTCGCCTGCTAACGGGAAGAACGGTCAGTTGTCTGCACAATAAAGTGTATTTTGTTTGTTTGTTTGTCTGAATAACACGCCGCTTTTAGAGACCGTGCAGACAGAGTTCAGCCGTTATGAGTTTTTCGTTCTGCATTCCGCGGTCTTTCTATTTCTGGGAATAGAACGCAAGCGTTCACTCAGACCGGCGCGGTCTGCGTGCCTGCTGTCTGTGCGGCGCTATAGAGCTGCAAACGTTACAAAGAACGCGGACAGAACGAAGAACTCAGAATGGCTGAACTCTTTCTGTCTGCGCGGGCTCCATTTATAGCATTTTTTAACTGCAGTGCGGCAGCATCACTTGAATTAAAAGTTGTATCGTTGTCGTGCCGTCCAATAAAGAAGGGCTATTTGTAATGTATTAACTTACATTGGAAAGGCTAATTATACTTTTAGTTACACTTTTATTAGCTTGTATTCTTTTTAATAATATACGGATTATACTACAAGAATATATGACACATGAGTTGAATGGGTGGGGTGAGCTTTGGTCATTGATTGATTTTCGGCCCTTTTCAATAATGTATCTATCTCTTATCTTCGGATCAGATAATACGATAATGTGATTTTTTGATAAGTGCTAGGTGACTGACTTGACGGTTAAAGATAGATGGAATATTGAGAAGAACCGTTAGCTGATAGGTATAATGCTAATGTATAATTAATTGCATCTAATACAATAACAATACTATACTACTGTAGTCTCAGTATCTCCGTGCACTCGTTGACATATTGCGCGCTCACTCGCACTTAGACCTAAAACCTAAGTGAGAGTGAGCGCGCAATATGTCAACGAGTGCACCGAGATACTGACATTACTATAACAATGATTGTTTTATAGCCTAATGCAGAGGGGGGCTGGGTGTATTTGTGGTGTACGCTATTACGTTAGCTACGTTAATGGCTTAATTTTTATTATCCATCAGTTATTAGCATTCCATAACAAAGTTGTCAAAGTATCAACTCAATTTATTTCATTATTACCCACCTATTTAAATCTTATTTTTTGCTACTCTTTTGATATCTACTCATGGTTGGTGATTGGTATTAATTTTTCTCTCGTGTTGACATTAAAAAATACTTAGTATCATTATGAGCATTTCGAAATCATTGTCGAATATTTTTTCCTTCGATGATTCTATAAAATATTGCATAAAATTACACAAAATTTATGTAACGTCGTACAATTATAACAATAGTAATTTAATTATGTAATTAATTTCAAGAGTTCATTACCCGATTGTAATTATTCTCCATTTAATTTTATAAAAAATGATACAATTTTAATAACAGTAATCTGTATACAGTATCAACATTTCAAGAAAAAGTTGTAACCCATTAATATTTTTGAATAGACACATAAACACAGTAATGTGCTAATACGATTAAACATTATGTAATTGTTTTTTATGGCTGTCAAATTCACATGGACTGGTGAAATAAACATTGTAAGTACATGAATTGACTATTGTAATTTGTAAAGTAGTACCTACCTTCCAAAAACAACGCTTCAAATACGTATGTCTGATTCATATAATAATCGAAATCAACAGGAATAAACACACCGACAAAGTTTTAGAAATCTTTGAATATTTATGTCTTAGAATTGTTATGGTTGTGGGATATGTTACGACTAAAGATAACCCTAATATAAATATCAAGTCTCTCTAACTATCCTACTATATAATACATTAAAATCTGTACCTCTCAAACTTTTATTTTACGTTACTCTTGCATGCAAAAAGTACTGAACGATTTTCATGAAATTTCGCTCACAGGTAGACCATGATCTCAAATAGAATATAGGGTCCTTATTATCCCGAAAAAATGCTGAAAGCTGCGGGCAGAGCGTTACTGTCCAAAAAACAAAGCTACAGACGTTTTGGTCGTTCATGCAAAGTTTTGGTGAACATTTCAGGGAACCATTGGGATCAGTATTGTCAGGCGCGCGAGGCGGTGTCGAGAAACATGAACTTTACCACGCGTGATGTCAATCGCTGCAACACGTGGAGGAACGACACTGAGAAAGGGTAACCTATTACAATAAGGGGTGAGTGTAAAAAGGGTTTAAGTAACAAAAACAATAATTCGAGATAAATGCGTTTGAAAGTCAAGACTTCATTTTCGTTATATTCTTAGTATTCAACTTCAAATCTGTTTTTTATGATTCCAAATTATATAAGATACCTTCGAATTCTCATAAATAAAGTATTTTTTTAATTATTAACTCTGTAATAAGCAAATATTGTTAGTTTTGCAATTTAAACCCAATAAAAATGCGCCACATCCGTGCGTTTTTCACGAAGCAAAGATTTAAATAACATTATATTATATTGAATTTTCCACTATAAAATCTATGCCATAACATTAAGAATCGAAAGGCGAATTCAACGATACCAATAACTCTATTTCAGTAATTTCATCAATTGAACCCTTTTTACACTTACCCCTGCAATTATTCTCTTTCTTTCGTTCTTTTTTCATATGTCTGTATTGTTAGGCCTGACATTATACCATTTTGCAGGCTATATATTGTGTTTTTACCCGACTCCAAGAACTGGTAATACATATTATAATATAACATGAGCATTTAAGTCCGCCTATTGTACCACTTATTTCTTAAAGGTCAATAAAGCATAAATAAATAAATACACCGTGTACTTGAGGTTGTGCAGTAACTTTACCAAATGATTCTATAGCTTTTACTAAACATATCTTATACAGGTTATTGGTAATTACATTTAATATGGGTGTACATTGTAAAAGGGTTTTTATTTGTGCTATGTTGCCGTTCAGTATGGTCATAATCATTCAAACTATACTTGTTTCATTTTAAATGTCATGTCATTATTGGCTTGACTTGTCAATAAAGGCCCTTTTAGACGGAGAGTTTCTCGTCTCGAAGAAGCCACTATCGATATAATAAAAAAATCTTTCTTATATTTACACCTCTCGTTCTTTGCCCTCACCTTACACCTCTCGCCCGTCTTATACGATACACGTATGAATTTGAAAAAATGTAAGTCGAATACAAGTCGGGATTGTCGTAAGTAATCTTACGTACAATGTGTACCTAAATAGACGTAGGAAGTTATCGCCTTGATCGATAAGTTACGAATGTCATATGAGATAATCGTAGGTGAGATTTAGTTCTTTCCTGTATGTAAACATTTGATACGATAATGTTATGGCGATTAATACTAGTGATAGTAGTGTACGATAGATATTAGAAACTCTCCGTCTAAATGGGCCTTAACGTAAACAAACATCGTAAAATTTTTCGAAATAGTATTAGTATCTATTTGGTTTTGTTAATGTCACTGGTCGCACAGACAGCAAAATCGATGAGAAATAATTGTTAACGTCAATAAAAGTCTACTAATGTCAAAGTTTCATATCAATCATAATGCGAGGTTGCCAGCTTGCGTAAAGAGATTACACATAAGGCAACTTACTTTCAAGTATTTAGTTTGTATGAAAATTAAAAATAAAAAATAAAAATTTCAATAATGAATCCATAACAATAAAATTACCAATTTAATGGTCTGAATAACAGGCCGAAGTTCCTGCACAACCTCAGGAACATCCTGTATAATGTACAAAAGTGATATATCTGTTACTTGTTAAAAAACAAAATTTCTGCTCATTTGTAGATTCAACAATAAAAAGTAGGGAAAAGGAGCCAAATTTCCTATTAGATTAAAATCTCCATAAAGGTGACACTTTTCACTTTTTGATATCTCAAGGTAAGTCAACCCTCAAGCTATGTTCCTCCTAAGGTTGATCCGCTACTCGCGGGACCTGTATAGGTAAATAGATTAAGGTCTTCCTCATATTTTTTTAAGCTGGTGACATCTTATGTTGGTTTATAAAGTATCGGTTTTGATTATAGACTAACAGATGGCGCTGTACAGAATCTTGACTTCTAGGCACTCGTATATCAGGGTCTTGAAAGAAGCATGCAATGACCGTATTTATTAAATTTATTTTCCAATTTTTGTGAAGGCGTTCTTACAAACGTCCTTGTACTACCGACAATTACTTAAGAAACTTGAAAGGTTTCTATTTTAACATATTATGTTATATACTTCTATAAATCTAATTACCTGTCCTATTCTATTGTACTTCTCTAAATGTGCAATTCATCGCTTTCACCATGTAGGAAGTTAGGTGCGTATAACTATTATTCCTTATACTGTGGTATTATCACTGCATAACGCATGGAATGAATTAGTTATTTCAAAGTTTGCGGCGTTTTATATGGATTATTATTATTTATAATCTATCTAAATTAAAACTTGGTGCACTCGGGCCTTTTACAAAAATAGTTTTGAAGACCTCTATAGTTTATTAAAATAAAACAACTTGTCTTCGTACAACAATCAAGAATGAAAATAAAACTTATTAAAAATAATTGATACGCGACGAATTAATAACCTCATCCATTTTTGATGCCGGTAAAAATTAAAAATATTTGCAATAAAAACAATCAAAACCCGCAAAATGGGTTTTATAAAAAGAAGAAAATACAAAAAAAAAGCCAACATCACGCGGTGTTCCCAGGCGGTCACCCATCCAAGTACTGACCGCGCCCGACGTTGCTTAACTTCGGTGATCGGACGAGAACCGGTGTGTTCAACGTGGTATGGACGTTGGCGACAGAGTCATCATAAAACTATTATATATATATATTTTATAGACTATCCCTACGTTCCACTAGACGATCATAATGATCACGCTCACGACCGCGGTTTTTCCGTTCCACTAGCTTGTGAGGCGTTACAATCATACACCCAAGTGGAACGGGTATAATGAGCGTTTTAGCCACAGAGTACTTACACTATTTAGCCGTTGATACAAAATGTACTCTGTGAAGTTGAAAATAAGTCTGAAACTTAGATTATAGGTTATGTTATAATTTTTAAGCTATAATTAAACGTTAAATAATTAATTATCAATTTTATTTATACTAGCAAAAAAGTATGTCTACAAACAAAACATTTTTTTATGAAAAGACAAATATATTCTCAATTGTAATGAAAATTGCATATTAATTAAGTTTATGGCTTTATGTATAGTGAATTAAACATTAAAATTATTTACATAATTTAACATAATTTTATCAACTTGTGACCGCACGTCGAGAATCTGCTGGAGAAACTACTAGTTCCACTAAACTATCTCTTGTCGAATCGTATAAAGTTATTTTTTCCGTCGCCATCCTGAACTTATATAAAATTGCACCAATTTTCTATCACCATCCATTTCTACCCAGTGTTGCCAGGTCTAAAAACTGGCGAGAGTAAATTCGTCGTATCTGGCAACACTGCAATTCGACCACTTCGACCCACCCCGTGAGGTGGGTTGTTTTGAGCGTTCCGTGAGCGAAATTAATGACGTCATCAATGACGTTTTCGCCGCGACCATGACGCCCGTGGTCGCCAAGTGGAACGCGAATTGGTCGTTGTGAGCGTTGTGAGCGTCTAGTGGAACGCGGCCTATATGAATTGAGTCCTTTTGCTTATAGATTGACAGATGGCGCTGTACATAATAATTGTGCATCACGCTGTTGAGATTTCATGGCACATCTATTAGTTAAGAGGCCGTAAATTCGTTGTTGTATAATCGTAGACAAACCATAATTAACTTATTTTTAAAAAGGCGTTCTTTCTAACGTCCTCGTAACTTGTATGGTAGTCCGGTCAATTTAGACATTCGAAGGTGCATAAATTCCCAACAACTAACAAGCTGAAAATCGGTAAGATTGTTCAAACTTCAAAACATAATTATAAATAATTTTTTTAAGTTCCCCATCATTCCCGTGTATGGAAAAAAAATATATTCAAGGTCAAAGGTCAAAAAAATGAGTTTCACGATTTTCAGCAAAACGGTAAGTTTTATCATAAAGTACCCCAGACAAAAATTGTGGATCATAAAATTATCTATAAAAATGTATCAATACTTTTTTTCCTACGAGCCACCGTTTCTGAGATATAAGGATTCAAAAAGTTGTAAGTTTTTATCGTCATAATATGCACACGTTTACCCTGCTACCGCATGGTAGTGTACGTAGCGCGTTTTTGAATCGTTATATCTCAGAAACGGTGGCTCGTAGGAAAAAAGTAATAATACATTTTTATAGATAATTTTATGATCTACAATTTTTGTCTGGGGTACTTTATGATAAAACTTACCGTTTTGCTGAAAATCGCGAAAAACTCATTTTTTTGACCTTTGACCTTGAATTTTTTTTTTCCATACACGGGAATGGTGGGGAACTTAAAATTTTTATTTATAATTATGTTTTGAACAATCTTACTGATTTTCAGCTTGTTGGGAATTTATGCACCTTCACTATCATTTTTTGGTCTAAATTGACCGGACTATGGTATCTATCGACAGAATCCTAATATTATTTTTAAATTTAAAAGTTTATGAAGATGTTGAATACTTTGCGTATATACAAAGTTACTCTATGCCAGTCTATGCTTTGAATGTTGTAAATTGTAATATCATTTTATACATTTGATAGTTATAGCAGGCCTGACGCACTCCGCTAATCCGCTTTCCTGAACACCTAAAAGAGATAATATTTGTTATTTTGTTTCATAGACAAAGTATGTACATCACTAACATATGCCGTATGGCCATCTTCTCATTTCTCCATAAAAGTAGCATTGTCATTAAACTTTCAGATTAATTTAATTAAGAACGATTTGAAGCTCCAGAATTTTTTATCTAAATCATGTTGATAACATAATTGAAGGGGTGAGTGTAAAAAGGGTTTAAGTAACAAAAACAATAATTCGAGATAAATGCGTTTGAAAGTCAAGACTTCATTTTCGTTATATTCTTAGTATTCAACTTCAAATTTGTTTTTTATGATTCCAAATTATTTAAGATACTTTCGAATTCTCATAAATAAAGTATTTTTTAATTATTACTCTGTAATAAGCAAATATTGTCAGTTTTTCAATTAAAACCTAATAAAAATGCACCACATCCGTGCGTTTTCACGAAACAAGGATTTAAATAACATTATATTAATTGAATTTTTTACTATAAAACCTATGCCATAACATTAAGAATCGAAAGACGAATTCAACGATACCAATAACTATTTCAGTAATTTCATCAATTGAACCCTTTTTACACTTACCCCTTCAATTATGTTATGTGTTCTGTTTATTTTTGTACCGTCTGAAAAAAACGATGGATTAAAAATTTGCATGGAAGGTTTTTGAGGTCAGTAAGAAGATAAAACGAAATGTGTGCTGGGGCACATAGTACAAGTGAAACTTCAACGGATAAGTAGAATTCAATAAAATTTTCTTTTAAAAAAATATTTCAAGAAAAAACATTAAAAAAAATATTTCACAAAGAAATCTTTTAAATATTTAAAACGAATGGCGACGTATTTATGTTTATTATTTATTTTTAATATTTCCACGCGATATATTGTCTACCACTTCCACGCGGCCGTAACGCTTTTTCGTGACAGAAAAATCCTATTACCCCGTCTATATAGAAGTTTCACTTTAAAAGAACATTTTTCCACTGTCTAACTATCCAGTTTTCATACCTTCTTGCAAATGCAAGTCGGGATTGCCTGTGGCATTGTTTCAACATGGGCACCTTCCTTGCTATCCTTCCGTGCTGCGTTTCTTCTACCAAACGCCTTCAAGTAGTGCGTGCTGTGATTGCTGAAGGGTTGTTTTTACCTAAATATTGTTTAGCTACACGCGGAACGTTTGAAGTAGTTTGATACGTGGCGAAATGCTTCACAGCGTGGAAAACCATAGTTTTTGAGTATTGCAGATGGTCGGCTATCTTTTTATAGGACAAATAACAAATTCTTCTCGCGAAGTTTTTTTATTACTCTTGTACAGTTATCACTAATTTTATTTTTCCCCATTGTTTTCATATGAAGTAATCACCTTTGTAAATGGCGCCAAAATTATACTAATAGTGAACTACAATCACAGAGCCCTGGAGTGAATTTTAATAAAAAATAAACTATTCAGCGTTCTTAATTATGTGAACACCCAGTGAGTCGTAATATCAGCGTTTTACCTTACCAATAAAACGCTTATTAAGCGATAACCTTATTTGAAGCCTAATTAAACTATTTGAGAGTAGCGTATTTGATTTCCGGTAACGCGTCGGTTTTATCCTCGAATTCTCATTGGTCGTCCCCCGCCATTTGGCCTATTTTAGTTCTCCAGCTGTACACCAGGTGGCGCCGCGTGCCCGAGGAGGCCAGACTCGGCGCATTGCTTCATTGGATCTCAAATATAAACAAATGTTTTCACCAGGCAGGGTTAGAATGTTAGGCTTCAAATAAGGTTATCGCTTAATAAGCGTTTTATTGGTAAGGTAAAACGCTGATATTAAGCTTTGAACCGTTATTTGAAGCCTAATTAAACTATTTGAGATTTGTCTGTTATCGCCTGGTGTACAGCCATCGCCGATGTGATGATATCCTGAAAATGATTTTAAGGCCTTTTTAGCATATGAGTGCAGTATACCTTATTGTAGGCCTAAAAGTTTTGTACCTGGAATCGGGTTACATGCAAACGTAAGTAACGTAAGTATATGGTTTCAATTGAAAACTATATAAATATATCGTAATTTTTACTAAAATTATAAATGTGAAATTTTATGTTTGTTACTCTTTCAGGCATAAGACGTTGAACGGACTTTCATGAAGTCCAGCACACAGACAGGCCATGATCTGCAATAAGACATCAGGCACATATAGTCCCGGAAAACGCAGCAAAGCTGCCGGTAGAACGCTAGTAATCAAATACTTATTAATAATAAATTCATATAAATTAAAATCCATATACATATATAATTATTATAACTGATAATAATAAATCATTTCATAACTTCTAACTCGTATCAGATTCTTGGGCGCGACTGCAGGTCGAAGACTACCTGTGTAAGCCTTAACTTAATACCTGGTCGAAGCAAAACCTTCTGTATTACCTTAGTATGTGAAGCTGTCTATATATGTATAACTCAACTCTTGTTTTATGACTCAACATGATACGTGGTTTTACACCGCCGCCGCGCCGTTTTAGACACAAATTTAGGCTCAAAAATATATAATTCTATTATTTGGAAAATAAGCAATTATCTTAGTGAAGTGAGATCGTGTTCACGACCATACAGCATTATAAAGGCATGCTTTACATAGCGCAGAACATTAAATTAGTTCTGGTTATATCAACTAATAGGTAAGAACGTCTGCGTCACAAATAGACGCGTTCGATTTTATGAACGTTTGATTATAATAATATAGCCACAAAAAATTGATGGCAGATTCATATACTAAAATAGTCTAGTTCTATACGAAAATCCCTCCACTTAGTATATTATTTCGATCTATAAAATATCTAGTGAAATCGGCCTCGTTAGGGTTAGTTACAGGAATTGGGTTTACTTTCGCCAATGTGACTCATTTATACCGTGAAGGTTTATAAGTATTAATAATAGAATCGTGAAGTTTCACGATGGTTTTACTGATCTGTCAGATCCAGCATGCTGTAAACTTACTCTACACGAGTTGTTCATGAGGCAAAAAGGGTCTCTAGTGGTAAACCCATCTGGTAAAAATCACTGTTGCAATCTGGGAAAAGGTGCCTTTCCGGCAGCCGAGTCAAGCCCCATATAGCTGATCAGCTTTTCCGTTGTATCATGTTATATAATGAGCTTGAATTTGAATATTGAAACTGATCAAACAGCCTTAATAAATAAATACATTTGTTTATTATGAATTGAGTATGTTATTTCCATCAAAGGCATTGATTTGGTACTTCCTATTCGTAGGTACTAGCCGTTCGGTTTACGTTCTGAGTTAGCAGTGGCTGACCTACTAGGTGCGGATCGAACCTTAGAGCATAACATTCAGCGCGCATGTATGTATATTATGGACTATAGAGCCGCTTCTTTCAGAGCCAATGTCACTACAAACTCCGGTTCTTCAGTTTAGCATGTTATTTCAACTCATGTATATGACTAGGCACTCCAGAATTGAAGGGTGTTGAAGTTTCAACCGAGATAGGTTGGCATTCCATCAATTCGAATAATTAAAGGCACTCGCTGATATTGTGGATACCGATGGCGAGCATTTTATGTAGTGGTTACATACTCTTGGTAAAAACTTATGCCTTAAGAGGGCTTGATAATGAAGCGATTTCCGACTATCGGAAAAATAGTAAAAGTTATTTATCCTATTATACTTTGGATATCTTTGCGACTAGCTGTTCTCAACAAAGATAAAATATTTTCTTGAAGATCTTTGGATCTTTTTACGTAGGTATTGTTATATAATTTACTTATTATGTTATCTATTAGCCTATTAGGAGAATAGGCAAGACTTATTCTGTTCGGTTGCATGACAACCGATCCTAAATGATTCCTAGATACTAAATGTTGATCTGTGGTACCAAAATCGACTTATCAAAGTTCATTTGCCAACTCAAATGTTTAAAAAATATTGTGGATTGCTAAATCTGATGTTTTAGGGGACAAGGTCCTTACAGTTTAGTGGATAATCTGCCGTTATAGGTAACTGTGTAACACAATTCATCAGATGCCAAAAATGTGTGGTGTATATTTCGGCGAGGCCATGAATCCTTAGTGAAGGTGGTCCGGGATGGACCTCTTTATTCGACAATGCTCGTCCGATGCAGAGGTTGCCATATAAGAAATTTCATGAAGAAAAACTAAATATTTAGAATGCTTAATATGTCATTAACGTAGAATAGATGAATATTTATTGATCACGTTGTGTTGAGGTAGGCACTTTGGAATATTGATGTAAATGTTAGATGAACTGGAAATATATCATGATGCAAAGTAAAATGAATATTATTGAATAACCAATACCGTAGAATACACTTTCTCCAATATGTACGCCAAACGCAACCACAAGTCATTTACAGGACAACCTCTGTAAACTTCTCCAAGGAAGTTTTGATGTGCTTCGGTATTAATGGGTAGGTAGAAATATACGTTGGATAAGTCTATTATGCATAATCAATCCAATGGTTGCAAACAGTTTACTACTATGTATTATTATGAGCTTGAGCTTGAACTTGTCAACAAACACCATAATTTAGGTTATTTAAAAATCTGTAACACCAAGCTGGGACTAAATCGCATGGTTTCTGAAAACCCTCTTTCTGTATGGCCTGTATCCATGGCCTTCGAGGTAGGCGTTTGAAGGAGGACAAAGCTAGGTACGGTTCGGCACAGTACTGTTAACCGTAGCTTGGCCAAAAATGGAATGCGAAAATTTTATATGAATTTGTAGTTTCCACTTTGTGGTGCTTGTAGAAGTTGATATTATTCTACCAATTCTGGTAAATTGACCGCTTGAAATGATGAACTTTTACTTATGTTTTGGTGCATTTCGGAGCCATAAAAATTCTTAGGGCCAGATCTTTGTCGAAAAGTTATTTGATGGGCGTTTGATCTGTTAATGGGGCGAGGGTAGTCGCGCCCGTGGTTCTTAAAATTTAATGCATCCCTGGCACCATGAAAAGGCATTTTACTTACACAAATCTAAATGCGGATAATTATAATTTAATATACCTGTAACCTGTGTGTAATAGTGACCGAGTCTGCTGATAGCACTAAGCTTGCGCAGCAGTTATTTTGTATCGGCGCTCGGAGCGGCCAGAACTTTTTAGATATTTCATGGGGCGAGGGTAGTCGCGCCCGTGGTGCTTAATATTGAATGCATTTCCGACGCCTTGAAAAAGGTGGTTTACTTATGTACGTAATCTAAACGAGGGTTATTATAATTCAATACATAATAGGTACATACATATTTGTACTGAACTTTAAAGCATGACTAGGCGTGACCTGAGTCTGCTGATAGCACTGTGCTTGCGCAGCAGTTTTATTTTGTGTCGGCGCTCGGAGCGGCCAGAAGTTTTTAATCACCAACTTCTATGAAAGAAGAAGATTCCAAGATTCTCGCTAGTGGGAGGAATCTTACATAAACTGACCTTCAGAAAATTATCCATAACTGCAAAATGTTATCGAGTTTGATGCTAATGCAGCAAATTAATAACTCGGCACTGGTACCCATAAGCTGTAAAACATCATTAACCTCATTTAACATTTATTGAGACTGTCAGTGCCTTTTATATTTTGATGACATTGTCGTAGCAATAATTAATTGACATTAATTATTTCGATACATAATAATATTAATGAACTTTAACATATCAATCGGAAAATATTGCTAAGGGGCCGTCCATTAATCACGTGACCGTTTTTTAGCATTTTTTGACCCCCCCCTCCCCCTTGGTGATATGTAGTGAGGTTTAAGACTACCCCCCCCCCCCCCTCCCCCAACATCACGTGTATTTTTAGTACCTGCAAAGAATCTTAAAATTTTTAGAATATTATCTTTAAATACAGGTATAAACTATAATCTTATTTTATTCTGAAATTAAGGACCATGATAAAAATGCAAGTTGTTTTTGATTGCCATAAAAATAATGATAAACGAAGGGTGTAATCATGCGAAAATCATGTATTGTATTATTACAAGAACATAATATTGTACTAGTACATGAACATATTTATTGTGTATTGTCCTCGGACTACAGATTAGCAAGACATTCTTCAATACTAATAACTGGATAGGCATCTTGCAGTACTTTTATAATACTGAGTACTTCTATTTCTCAAGAAAGTGTTATGAAATTGAGTGCCGATGACCTTTTTTTTAGCTCGTAATGTGATCCTCGTGAGTACTCGATACTGAGTATAAGTAGCGATACTTTAGGGCCGATACTTTTTGGGCATCGATACCTTACCCTCGATACCGCACGAGTACTAGGTATCGATACCAGAGGCCGATACTTCGAACCCTAGTGAAGTGGCGACTGCATGTCGTTTCCTGGCAACGTTTCGTTCGTTGCCTGGCAACGGCAAGTCAAAGTCACACTACACGCTGCTTTTCTATTTAAAAATCGCGCGTTTGACGAAAAAATAAATACACGTGATATCTTACTACACCCCCCCTCCCCCTTTGTGCTATTTTCGTGATTTTTGTCAGACCCCTCCCCCCCCTTTCAAGCCTCACGTGATTAATGGACGGCCCCTAATTGTATTGTAATAAAATTCTTATTAGTATTACCCTAACTTTATTTATTTTATTGTCACCTTATATACCTTCATGTCCACAGTAAATATTAAGAGTTTGAGGTTGTTTTATTAGTTATTAGAGCCACGTGTGACAATTTGCATGCCCAAAGGGGCGGAACGTAAGAAATAACGTTTGTGAACCACCTATATGATTGTACCATTTCTGGAAATAAATGATTATAATAATGACCATATTTTTTTCGAATTTACTGTTAGTAAATGTGCCCGATCTCTTTGAAGGATGTAAGGAGCCGCTTGTGCGGATAGATTCTCTTGGTAATAGCGGCGAAAGCCTACTCAATACCTAAATGTAAGTGAAGAGTATTTGTCATAGTATATGGTTTCATTTCAACCTTGATTCAGTAGGGCAAGATTTAGACTAACGGCAAAATTTGTCAATTTGACTAGGGCCGTCTGCACGTGTCCCTGTGCTGCTACATAGCACTACAGTAGATAAATAGGTTGAAATGCAACGCTACTATTAGCAATGTAATTAAGTATTGTAATAACCACATACCTGA
This sequence comes from Thymelicus acteon, assembly GCA_951805285.1. Taxonomy (NCBI): domain Eukaryota; kingdom Metazoa; phylum Arthropoda; class Insecta; order Lepidoptera; family Hesperiidae; genus Thymelicus; species Thymelicus acteon. The sequence goes on along the minus strand of OX638229.1, from coordinate 5,021,207 downwards.
TACGCCAAAAAATGTACAGAGGTAAAGCAGTTTCTTACTGTACTTTCCTGAACTAAATTTTTCCTTTTGCGGCGCACGTGGTGGGGTGCCGCGGCAGTACTGGTAGGCGGTGCTCGGCCGAGCTGACGAACACGCTTGCTACTGATGACCGTCTCAACATTCCCAACGTTCCGAGAACTCGAGTCATAAGAGGAAGAATTCGTCACTCTTATTAAGAATAATTTTTAAATAAAATACGAACGATAAAATCGTTAAAATTCTTCAGTAATTCACTTCTAATTTTTAGAACTCTAGTAAGGTTAGGAATTACTTGGATGTCTCTTAAGACACGACCGACTGTTACGAAAAACAAATCGCCAATGAAGCAATGCGCCGAGTCTGGCCTCCTCGGGCACGCGGCGCCACCTGGTGTACAGCTGGAGAACTAAAATAGGCAAAATGGCGGGGGACGACCAATGAGAATTCGAGGATAAAACCGACGCGTTACCGGAAATCAAATACGCTACTCTCAAATAGTTTAATTAGGCTTCAAATAACGGTTCAAAGCTTAATACTAGGTTAAATTCTAATGAATAAAGTTTTATTTTTTAGCCATTCATGTGTATCAACGAATGTACCATTTTTAGGGAAAAGATTTGCGATACCGAGAGAAATACAAAAAAATACATGCAATTAGTTATACTTGTTAATTTGAAAAAATCTTCCCTCTTCTTATTGTGTTAGTAATAAATTCAAGCACATTATTGAAGATGGCGCTGTATCACAATTTTATACATTATCGTTCGTGTGTGTAAATAAACAAAATGTGGTATTCATGGATATTCCAAATTTAAAACAAACATGGATAATGAAATAAAAAATGCATCAAAGTTAAGCAACGTCGGGCGCGGTCAGTACTTGGATGGGTCACCGCAGAGCCGGCGTTAGGGGGGGCTGCGGTGGGATGACGGCCTAGGGCGCCAAAGAAGGGGCGCCACATTTGGGGTGAAGAGCAAAAAAATTGGTTGTCTGTAAAGTCGGTATACGGACGGAGATTTAACGTGACAACGTCTATTCGTGGTATAAGTTTAATTTACACTTTTGTTTACAAACCTTTTAAGTAAAATGATAAGTTCACTAATTAGTTTATTCAACTCCGACGCCAGAAACGCTCGCGTAGAAGAGAGACGCAAGGCGCGCGCCGGTCGAGCAAGCCTCTCTCTTTAATGCTGCGCGCGCATGGTAACGTTCCGGCAAATCTTACTTGGTCGTTACACAGTTTTCGTGAATGACACCCGAGTCAACCAATTTATAGACGTTGTCACGTCAAAAGAGGAAAAATAAAATTCTTAATAAACGTTCCCATTGGTTCAGCAAAAAAAATTTCCAGCAAAAAAGTTCGATTTTTATTTTCTTACGTGGATGCAACAATATTCTTGCCTGGGGTGTCAGAGGCTCTAACACTGGCGCTGGGGGCGCCGTAGAAATCTCGCCCAGGGTGCTGGTAGTGCTAAAACCGGCATTGGGTCACCACCTGGGAACACCGCGTGATGTTGGCTTTTTGTTTTTTATATTCGACATAAAATCAATTTTTCGGTTTTTTATCAGTTTTGTATTGCAAATATTTTTTCTTTTGCAGTTTTTCCTTACCCTTCGCATATTTTATACAACAATTGCATGGAGTCTTTCGCCAACGTCCATAGCACGTTGAACACACCGGTTCTCGTCCGATCACCGAAGTTAAGCAACGTCGGGCGCGGTCAGTACTTGGATGGGTGACCGCCTGGGAACACCGCGTGATGTTGGCTTTTTGTCTTTTCAGTCTTCATAAAATCCATTTTTCGGTTTTTGATCTGTTTTGTATTGCAAATATTTTTTCTTTTGCAATTTTTCCTTAATATTTTAGTTTTATTTGATGAAAATAATTTATGTGACCACAATAATAAAAACAGGTACTAATGAAATGCAAATATTTTAATTTAAACTTACGCAAAAAATAAATGCAATTAATACGCAGAAACTTGATGCTTGATGCTGATGCTACCTACATAAATACATATAAAGTTGAACAGTCGACTATCTCACCCTCAGTGCTTGCAGAGATGCGGCTCTCTTGTTACCAGCGCTACCGCTTGAAATCGAAAAAAGATAACTAAAGATAGCTAACGAGTAACGACACACTACAGATAGCATTACTTCCAGACTAAATTCATTCATTAATTTTTGTGAAGGCATTCTTATTTACTTCCATTGAATGAATTCATCCTTACATCATATTGAATCGTATTAACAATATGTAATTTACTGTATTAAATAACTATTACACGGGTTCACACAAAGGCCAAAGCAGAATTATTAATGGCTAGGCATGCAAGCAACTGTATGAACACTATGAACGGTTTTGCCTATAGCCTAATAGATGGCGCTGTACAGAATTGTGAATCACGCTGTTAAGATTTCTTGGCACATATACAAGAGGCCGTAAATTGTAATTAAAATTGATAAACGTAAAGAATGCATTTTAAATATATATATTTTTGTAAAGGCGTTCTTTTCAACGTCCTTGTTGTAACTTATAGTCTGGTCAATTAAGACAGAATAGTGGTCAAATAACAATAATTCCCACAGAGCCAAATTTTGGTGGAGACTAGCTGCTAGGCTAGGGTTTACTATTACAAATAAAGTTTTAAAAATCCCCATCGATCCTAGTTCAACTTCAAAGTATGTACAGTTGTACACACTAACATATGCCGTATGGCCATCTTCTCATTTCTTCATAAAAGTAGCATGGGCATTTAACTTGTCATTAAACTTTCAGATTAATTTAATAAAGAACAATTTGAAGCTCCAGAATTTTTTATCTAAATCATGTTGATAACAACACATAATTATGTTATGTGTTCTGTTTATTTTTGTACCGTCTGAAAAAAACGATGGATTAAAAATTTGCATGGAAGGTTTTTGAGGTCAGTAAGAAGATAAAACGAAATGTGTGCTGGGACACATAGTACAAGTGAAACTTCAACGGATAAGTAGAATTCAATAAAATTTTCTTTTAAAAAAATATTTCAAGAAAAAACATTTAAAAAAAAATTCACAAAGAAATATTTTAAATATTTAAAACGAATGGCGACGTATTTATGTTTAATATTTATTTTTAATATTTCCACGCGATATATTGTCTACCCCGTCTATATAGAAGTTTCACTTTAAAAGAACATTTTTCCACTGTCTAACTATCCAGTTTTCATACCTTCTTGCAAATGCAAGTCGGGATTGCCTGTGGCATTGTTTTAACATGGGCACCTTCCTTGCTATCCTTCCGTGCTGCGTTTCTTCTACCAAACGCCTTCAAGTAGTGCGTGCTGTGATTGCTGAAGGGTTGTTTTTACCTAAATATTGTTTAGCTACACGCGGAACATTTGAAGTAGTTTGATACGTGGCGAAATGCTTCACAGCGTGGAAAACCATAGTTTTTGAGTATTGCAGATGGTCGGCTATCTTTTTATAGGACAAATAACAAATTCTTCTCGCGAAGTTTTTTTATTACTCTTGTACAGTTATCACTAATTTTATTTTTCCCCATTGTTTTCATATGAAGCAATCGCCTTTCTAAATGGCGCCAAAATTATACTAATAGTGAACTACAATCACAGAGCCCTGGAGTGAATTTTAATAAAAAATAAACTATTCAGCGTTCTTAATTATGTGAACACCCAGTGAGTCGTAATACTAGGTTAAATTCTAATGAATAAAGTTTTATTTTTTAGCCATTCATGTGTATCAACGAATGTACCATTTTTAGGGAAAAGATTTGCGATACCGAGAGAAATACAAAAAAATGCATGCAATTAGTTATACTTGTTAATTTGAAAAAATCTTCCCTCTTCTTATTGTGTTAGTAATAAATTCAAGCAATTATTGAAGATGGCGCTGTATCACAATTTTATACATTATCGTTCGTGTGTAAATAAACAAAATGTGGTATTCATGGATATTTCAAATTTAAAACAAACATGGATCATGAAATGCAGGTCCAAAATATACTTAGTCTAGATTCATGATCTCTCTGTTGCCAACGTCCATACCACGTTGAACACACCGGCTCTCGTCCGACCATCAAAGTTAAGCAACGTCGGGCGCGGTCAGTATTTGGGGCCGAGGTGGGGTGACGGCCTAGGGCGCCAAAGAAGGGGCGCCACATTTGGGGTGAAGAGCAAAAAAAAAGAGGAAAAATAAAATTCTTAATAAACGTTCCCATTGGTTCAGCAAAAAAATTTTCCAGCAAAAAAGTTGGATTTTTATTTTTTTTACGTGGGTGCAACAATATTCTTGCCTGGGGTGTCAGTGGCTTTAACGCTGGCACTGGGGGCGCCGCAGAAATCTCGCCCAGGGCGCTGGTAGTGCTAAAACCGGCTAAGGGTCACCACCTGGGAACACCGCGTGATGTAGGCTTTTTGTTTTTTATATTCGACATAAAATCCATTTTTCGGTTTTTGATCGGTTTTGTATTGCAAATATTTTTTCTTTTGCAATTTTTCCTTACCCTTCGCATATTTTATACAACAATTTCATCAAGTCTTTCGCCAACGTCCATACCACGTTGAACACACCGGTTCTCGTCTGATCACCGAAGTTAAGCAACGTCGGGCGCGGTCAGTACTTGGATGGGTGACCGCCTGGGAACACCGCGTGATGTTGGCTTTTTGTATTTTCAATCTTCACAAATTGAATTCCATTTTTCGGTTTTTGATCGGTTTTGTACTGCAAATATTTTTTCTTTTGCAATTTTTCCTTGACATTTTAGTTTTGGAATGAAGTTCCTTATCGCGCGTTGCGAAAGGAGGCTAGGCGGAAAATTTGGTAAGGAAAAGTTGTAACGACACTTTTTGCCGTCGTTAGTCGTTACAACTCGTGCGGCGTCGTTACTGTCGTGCGGCGTGCGCATGTTTCTCTGTCTGTCTCTCTCTCTCTCTCTCTTATAGAAAGCAAGCCAGATATTTTCGTTTCTTGCAGTAAGTACTAGGATAGCAAAAACATGCAGCAAGTGTGCCAAAACAAATCTGGGGTATTAAATTTCTCATCGGCTTTGTTCACCTAGTGGCAAGCTACTAGGTGAAATTTAATAGCAAGCTACTAGGTGAACAAAGCCGATGAGAAATTTAATACCCCAGATTTGTTTTGGCACACTCGCTTGCATGTTTTTGCTATCCTAGTACTTACTGCAAGGAACTTCGTTCCATCCGGGTGTCCCTCTTGACACCTCTCAAGTTTTTTTTTATTTGATGAAAATAATTTATGTGACTACAATAATAAAAACATAGGTACTAATGAAATGCAAATATTTTAATTTAAACTGACGCAAAAAATAAATGCAATTAAAATTAATGTTACGCTGAAACTTGATGCTTGATTCTACCTACATCTCAGTGCTTGCAGAGATGCGGGTCTCTTGTTACTAGGTCGCTACCGCTTGAAATTCTAAAAAGATAACTAAAGATAGCTAACGAGTAACGACACACTTTACAGAACATTACTTCCAGACTAAATGCATTCATTCATTTTTGTGAAGGCCATTCAATAAGGTGAAGGCAATTCAATTCATTCAATGTGAAGGCATTCTTATTTACGTCCATTGAATTAATTCATCCTTGAATTGTATTAACAATATACAATTTAGTGTATTAAACAACTATTACACGGGTTCACACAAAGCAGTATTATAATGGCTAGGTCTGCAAGCAACTGTATGACCACTATGAACTATCGGTTTTGCCTGTAGCCTAATAGATGGCGCTGTACAGAATTGTGAATCACGCTGTTAAGATTAGTTAGCACTTCTACAAGAGTCCCTAAATTTTAATTATAATTGTCAAATATTCATAAATTTATTTTAAAATAAATATTTTTGTAAAGGCGTTCTTTTCAACGTCCTTGTTGTAACTTGAATCTTAATTTGAATTAAAATAAGCCGGTTACAATTTTAAGTAATTATACCTACCGTTAGGCGTTATGTTAATTTGATTTATATTACTCATTTAATATTAAATTACCTTTTATTATTTATTTTATGTATATGTACAGAAATATGTTATTGTTCAATAGGTACTTCCTTAACAATGCATTTATTTTGTTTGTAAATAAGTCGTATATAAGGGGCCATCCATAAATTACGTCACACGTTAGGGGGGAGGGGGGTGGGAGGGGGTCCTAAATTTCGTGACGTCACATTTCAAAATCGAATAATTGGTATGTATAGGTAAATATTAAAAAAAAAATGGAAATAAAACTTATTTCGGAACAGGTGTTTTAACACGGAACACAGACACAAGTGGAAATGGTACAAGTGTTGATTAGTATGGGAACCGTGCTAGCCAAATAAACACAAGGAAATCCATAATCGTATTATTTACAACTAAGAAACTCACATTTTGATTGGTTATTACTTGTCAACTACGAATAGTCTAAGAAACTCGCTGTTTATAGTTGAAAATGCACCTTAATCTTTGATGTTAATTCTTATTTTTCCATGTCTTATTCAGTGACCTTAGAACCTTTATCAATGAAGATCATAATACTTTTCAAGTTTATCTATCCATCGCTAGATGGCAGTATTCTGCGTTACAAATAATATATACTTAACGTCTTTACTAATAAGGTTGACAATACAATATCATACAATGTCAATTATATTAAATAATTCCATCTACTGAACGCTAGATGTCGTGACTGGAGTCTACAATAGATTGAATAGTAACCTTACAAGTATTTCGGTAAGTTACATTTTTGATTAAACAACATCATACTGTGTTTGGTTTAGGCTTAGAGATGTGCGTTGTGCTTTTTGCCGCGTTATCGATATTTATATTGAAACTGGTACTGTCCGAGTGTCCGACATCATAAGATGTAGACCCGTCATATTGGTACTTAAACTTCTTGTTTTTGTACTGCCTTTGTGAACACTTGATCATTATTTTGAAAGCTTATATCTCAAACACACGGATCTAAAAAAAGACGGACGTGATCCCAACAACAAATTCAGTGAAGCACCCATACCAACTCTCTATTCGTCCAAGTACACACACCCACACATTGACACCATACTGCGTCAATCGCGAATCAAAAATTACGCACACATGGAAAGCTGGCGGCCATTGCTATGCTTCACTCTCGATTAGACGAGGCATTACGAGGCGTAGACGTAACCGTAGCAATTTTTATCAATGTTAGCTATCTAAACAGTCACGGAATACCAAGCCTAGGCATTTTTAGCAACGAAAATAAATATACATTAATATGTCGATAAGTGAAATTTCAATGAAGCTAAACGTAGCTACAAAAACAATGCTGATATGAACTGGGATGCATTTCAACCTTAACATTATACAAATAAGGTAAATTTATTTTCTTGGAATTACATTTTTTAAACATGCTGTGCCAGTCACGCGCATGCGCTTATATTCCTCGTCAGGGTCCTAGATTATGTACCAATGATTTCAAATAAAAAATTCATTCATATTAATTTTATACATTTTTATGATACAACACAATACTTTATTGCACACCAAATTGCAGAACTGTACATACATATGACACATATCCCTAAAATAAAAAAAGAATATTATTATTATAATAAATTGTAATATTCATATTATGAAATACTTTTAACTAAAAATAAAATTACAAAACTGCCGATATTCATATATTTGTACCCCATCCCTGCCCGAGTAGCAGAAAATGTTCTAGAAAACAATAGCCGAGTAGCAATATTATTTGAAACATAAAACGAACCTTATTGCCAAGTGACTGAGTAGCTTTTTGATCATAAATTATATTATTTCCTTTATTTATGTGTTTCGAATTTGAATTATTACAAAATAAATTAAAAACTAGGCTTATTTGTGGTATAAAACACGGCCATTAAATAAATTCATTGCTCGCTATTATTCCTGCCCTCCAAAATTGTACAGTAAGGCATATTTAGGTAATTTAAAACAAATTTTATTTTACGTAATGCACAACCGACGCAGCTCAGTGACAGTTGAGCTATGCCGGCAAGTAAGCGGAGCTCCTCTTAATGTTAGTCGCTGTGCCACGCCCACATCGCACTTCCACTGGTGTCTGTGTTCCGTGTGTTTTAATTTAATAATTTCTAGGTGTAAAATTTCATAATATGTGACGTCACACTAGGGGGGGAGGTCTCACAAATGTGACCAGCTGTGACAAGGGGGGGGTGTAGGGGTCAAAAAGTCATGAAATTAGTGTGACGTAATTTATGGATGGCCCCTAAGCATACTTTATCTTACCTAGGTACCTTCCGTAACTACTGTACGTAGTTAAATATTTCACTTCAAAGAATATTGTGCACGTCTGTAACGAACTTGCAGGACTACATTACTACCCATTTTGTAGGTTAGCGTAATGTACTAGGCGGCCGCTGTTTAACCCCCGACGCAAAAAGAGCGGTGATAAAATTTTGACGTGTCTGTGTATCTGTATGTCTGTCTGTGGTATCGTAGCTCCCAAACGGATGAACCGATTTTAATCTAATTTTTTTTTTGTTTGAAAGGTGACTTTATTGAGTGTTCTTAGCTAGTTTAGTGTAAAAAAACTGTCGGAGTTTTATAAATTTAAATTAAGATTTAAATGTATTTGTAACCGTTTGACTTGGTCAGATTACAGCGATCATGAATTTGATGATGAAATGACAACTAAAAACAACTTAAGACAGTGTTGTCTCCAACGTCCTTGTATAGTATTAGAATGGTACCGGCAGAATCCTAACATTATAAATGTGAGAGTTTGTATGTTTATCATAATTAATGGTATAAAATAAACATAACATATTAACAATGCCTTCTTGTTATTAAGCCCAATCAATATGTGCGCGGGCAATTTAATTATTTCCGTAGTCATTACTAGTATAGTATATAATAGGGCATTTCTCAAAATGTTCAGGCATTATGAATAATGAATAATACAGCTTACTGTCCACATCATTAAATTAGCGAGTGTGAGAGTGCGAGTGATCTCCGGTTAATAAGTATTTATATTCACATTATAGATATTTAATTTTCGGCACTTTTTCCCCATGTAAACCTGCTACATGTAAATTATTTTTTAAATGGGGTATAAAAGTACTTACCTCACTATTTAATTTTCTTGCATCTTTTCGGACACCGCTACCCTCTATTCATGTATTCTGTTTTTATTCTCATCTACCCAAAGGCCGCCTGGAAGAGATCGCTACTCTAGCGATAAAGTCGCCCTTTGTATACCTCGATTTGTATTGTACGTGCAAAAAAACTATATAAATTGAAGTACATATTATATTGTTGTGGACCTTTGTGGATCCTGTGTAAATAATAGCAGTGTAGTAACAGCAAAAAGAAAACTTAGTGTGTCGGACGTCGGTGATACCTTATTTTTTGTACAATATTTTTGAATATTATTTTGTGTAATGTGGACAGAACATCAACAAATGAAAGCTACAAGGAGCCGAAGGTCGACCAGTCCACTGACACCAGAAGCATAGAAGAATTTATTCGAGACCTCATCCGTAAGGAGTTTCAACATCTTATGCACGAGGTACGTGCAAAAATATATTGACAAATCAAGTTAAACTTTAATAATTGGTTTTTAATGTGCTTTGTACTTATATTGTTTATTATATTATGTGTGTATAAAAAGTTAAATTATCACTTGCTTCGGTGAAGGAAAACATCGTGAGGAAACCTGCACACCTGAGAGTTCTTCATGTTCTCAAAGGTGTGTGAAGTCTACCAATCCGCACGTGGCCAGCGTGGCATACTATGGCCTGTACCCCTCACATTGTGAGAGGAGACCCGAGCCCAGCAGTGGGACAATTTTGGGTTGTGACTGACTTTTTTGTCTACTTTGTTCTTCTACATTTTGTTGACCAATCGCCACCATTATATAAAAGTATCTGTACACGTTTCTAGATATCAGACGACGCGTCAGAAGCGACTTCGACGGGTCGAAAGACCGAGGAGCTATTGAACAGGGGCGTCGCGAATGTTCTAGAGTCACTGAGGGGCGACGGGGGGGAGAGCGTGGGGCGCCGGGAGCCGCTCAGGTCGTTCTCGCGGGTCAAGATCAACGGCAACAACAAACCGCTACTACAGATCACGTTTAGCAGGTCTCTTGTGGATTGTTATTGGATAACTTAGTCATATGAAATTATTAATTCTAAAATCGTTTTTGTCTCACTCAATTAGCGCTCATAGCTCGGCGGTTTTTATCGGTTCTATGTGATAGCCCGAGTGCAATAGCGGGCGCGGTCGGTCGTTGGACGGATGACCGTTAGTGGTGAAGATTTATAAAGCGTTTCCGTGCTTCGGAAGGCACGTAAAGCCGTCTGTGTCGGTTGTTGTCATGAAAACTTCCGACACTTGGTTTGGCTACTAACTTCTCCAATAATCCGCACTGAAGGAGCGGTGTGGAGAATGCTCTAGGCTTCTCAAGAGGTGAGACCCACGCTTAGGGGTGCGCAAATCAGGGGTGGTCACCGGTAGAGGTGTTTTTGTTATATTTGAATACATTACGAGTATTAAATAAATAACGCTACACACTCAGCCCCACACTAGGATTCCCTGTATCGTGGAGGCCATGGACAACTCGCACAGACTCACTCAGACCTACAACAGAAATACACTCAGAAACTCATAATTTCAGTTTGTATTGTATTTATTTTTATTGACCACAATGTCCAATGCGCAGGTCCGGCGAGAACAGTCTACAAGTGCTGGACGAGTGCGTCAACGTCACTATCTGCGACTCGCTGCAACACTCGCAACACTCGCAACAGTCGCAACACTCGCAACAGTCGCTGGAGGACACGCTCACCGACGATGTACAGGGAAACTCGCTCAAGCGGTGCCAGGCTTTCAGTGCTATACAGGTCAGTCATCTTGTCTAGTCATAGATTGAGTGGGTGACGTCGACTTTATTCACCTGAGTTAATTCACCCAGGTGTCTTAAGTCTACTTTTAGTGTACTTTATTCACCTATATACCCAGGTGATTTAAATCTACTGGCCGCAGGTGAATTAAGTATACTAACGGTAGACCTAAATTCACCCAGGTGATTAAGGCCAGCTATACACGAGCCGTACTGCTTTTTTTTTACACGAATAAGTTAATGCTTGACCACAATCCCACCTGATGGTAAGTGTAGATGTGGTCCAAGATGGTGAGCACATTAACTTAGAAAAAGCCTATTCACTCTTTTCTTGAAGACATCCACGTCGTAGGCTGGCGGGAACGCGCTACAGGATGACTTTTGTTATTGTGTCAGATATGTTTCGCTGGAAGCTTATTAGGGTTCCATAATCAAAACGAAACCCTTATAGTTTCGTTACTTCGGTCGGTTTACGGTGATGGTTGCCCTTATAGGTCGCAACCATCTTCACGCAATGTTTTCAGATCTCAAAGCAATACTTAATAATCCGAATATCCGAATGGGTACCATTCCAGGAAGCGCGAAGCACGGAGGACCTGTACATCGACGACGAGTTGTCCGCGCACGCGCAGGAGGGATTCGGGCGCGTCTCGCTCATCCCACTTCACAACTCACTTCACGAGATTCTGTGCGAGCGACACGACTGCTGCCTCCTCAAGGTCAAGCAGGAGACCGGCTGCGACACGCTGTACTTCCGCTGCGACGACCAGTCGCACGACGCAGTCGATGGCGATGATACTGTAGTGTTCAAACGAAGCATCTCCCTGGTCGAGGAACGCATTCAACGCGTCCCGAAAGACAAGCAGCCCGTGAAAAAGCGGGTAGTGAAGTCCCGCCCCAAATCCGAAGTGTTCGTCCGCGCGATCAGCGAAGACTCCCGAGCCAGGAGCTCGAGCAGCCCATCCCTATTCACCAAGGAAAAGGATGAGGTGGAAGTGAATATAGAAAACGTGATGTGCTACCAGGACTCTTCCTCTGATGAATGTTTGAAGTGCCGTGTCGAAAATGATGATTTCGAGTTGATTGAGCGAGCCATCGAGCGCGAAGTCGCCGTCGGCAACGGCTCGCTGGCCTGCGGTTGTCTGGAAAAGATCTCGGAGGAGAATCTCTCGGTTCTCAATGAGGAAGCTCTCGATAAGAACTGAACTTGCGATACCGAAACGTTTTCAGAGATCTCCAAATTGGTCTTAACAAGTTCGCGGGACGAATTTGAATCTGAATTGAAACTATGAATGGGATATGTTGGAAATACATTAGTACCTGCCGCGAGAAAATTCTTCTCTTGAAAGGAATTATGTACTAAACTAAGAGAAGCTGCGATGTTTTATTAGCAAATTCGAAAACATGTCCCGAAAAAGTAGGTAAAGGATAAATGCGTTCCCAATTCAACCTCAACGAAGATCAGAGTGCAATAATTGGATCTAATTGCAAATTCGTAGACGCCACAGTATTAGTAACGAATAGAAGAGATTAGTGTTATTGTTTTCGAGTTTAATGTAGCTTTTGACGAGCGAAATAAGTACAAAGCAGTAATTTCTGTTGCATTACAAGTGATTGTGTAGCAGTGAACTCTCCGTCCGTGTCTACTCGCATTTAAAGCCCAAAGATTTATATTTGTCAAGGTTGTTTTTTTTATATATTTATTAGAATTACTGAATGTTAACTAATGGAGCAAGGCTATGTGATTTTTAGAATAAGAAAGCACTATACATTCCACTGTTGTGATTTTAGAATAATCTTCACATTTAATTTTTTTTTGCAACATAATATTATGATACACTCCGTGTTACTTATCGTCAATTTATTTTTCTTTATTTTAGATTTTATACTTTAGTTAATTTACTTTTAACGTTTGCGCATGAACCAAAGGATAATTGATTGTCCTATCCATTATCTGTTTTCATAAATTATCCATTTTAAAATGTTTATTTGTTAAATTGTTTTGAAGTAACTTTTATGAGAATCATGGAAGGCGGGTTTGATTTTAGAAGAACTTGTTGAAATAAAATTCATTATTGTTTACAATTAGTTTTATTGCAAAATAATTTCCTTACATTGAACACTTTTATACATTGAGTAGAAAATGGCACTCACAGAAATGTTTTATATTATCATCTACAGATTAGATCTGTAAATACTACAATATTCTAGAAACATAATAATGCTAATCACAGATAGTGAACAACACCTCACACAACACTGATTCAAGAGGACCAATATTTATAATAAAACCTCAAAAATTGTTTATAAAATAAATGCAGATACTATATACTAGAAACAATCTTTTTATCGCAGAAAATAGTTTAATACCAATTGAAAAAGTTAACAATAGGTTTGTAACAATTTTAAATACAAAATAAAAATTATAAATATTGGCAAAAAATTGTTGTAGGTAATTTTCGTTTTTTTTTTTTTAAATTCACCTACTCTTAAATTTTCTACCCCAATTTGTTTTTAAATAAAGTATACATTTCATTTCATTACACATAAGTTTCATTTATTGTCATGCGGTCTCACCTCATTAAGGGAAGATGAGGTGAGTTAGGTATTTACAAAGGAGATGTTATTTCAATGAATAGACTACATCTGGATCAGTCTTAGACCAATAACATGGATATTCGACATTAAAGTTATTTTATTGCCAATATCATAACCATTTAGTAACTTTTCGGTAAAACTTAACTTTGTTAATTTCTGTAAGCCTTGCCTCGTACAAGGTTTTCTGAACAGGAACCGGGGAAATAGTGCCAGCCTCAATCGACAGAATTTAATATAGCCTTAATACTAACGGCCTTATTCATAAACGCTTAACAAATCTATTTTAGCTATTGCACTGTTATAATGTCGTTTTTGATAAGACTTAAAGAAACAAAACACGTAAAAAGCCTTCGCTTGTTTTTATGAATAAGGGGGTAAATATACAAATATATAATACAGACGAATAGATTACTGTCAGTAATCGCCGGTTCCTACCAAAGCTGAGAAGAGCGGAGTTGTGCGGAAATGATCAATCATAAGTGACCAACAGATTTTTAATTCACAGGCAGTTTTTTTGTTTTTTCTCTTCTGACGTATAAGGGTATGTTTACATAGGCTAAGTATTTGTTTTCTTTTCTTAGACAATTGCCACAGGATTAGACTGTTTTATAAACCAATAACCAATTTTACGGTAACTTTAGGTATTGCATTATTGTAAAAAATATGTTACGTCAATAGTTATATAAATAGTGTGTCAAGTCTACTTTCAACTGCCAAGCTAACGATATTGTGTCAAGTCTACTTTCAACTGCCAAGCTAACGATATTTTATTGTTTTTATTCTTCTCCTTTTTGGTATAAACCAGCTCTAACCACTGAATTATAATTACTAGCGTATAGAACCGACACCGCGAACACGATGTACGTCCCAATGAATTGGCGCTAATGGGCTTAAATTTTTAATGGATTCGTTCGATTTTGAAAGGAGAACGGGGGCTCAATTTTGAAAATAGAACCTGGTGGGGACACATTTTGCTCGAGATGTCTGTTCTATGACATTATACTTCAATGATGTAGTATAGAGCTAAGGAGAGCCATCTCATATGGGGGAAACTTGAAAAAGTGTCCAGCTGTATTCTGAAAATAGAGGTTCCAGTACCTACAACAATAGCGCTGACGTCAGAAAAACTACAATGTGAATATAGCTGTTGTAGACGGAGTGAAATTTACTGAGTTCAAATATTTAAATATTTTCATGACTAATTAGTAAAATGCCAGTATACAAAATCTCAACTATTTAACATAGTCTAAAAAGTTTCAATAATATAACCAAAATACTGCTTTGAACAAAATGTTTCTTTAAAATAATTTATCCTAGGCTACCGCAGCGCCATCGCGCCCAGTGAACGAAACAAGTTCATTGATCGCGCCACCTTTATGGGACACGTTTTTAAGGACACTTTTTCATAACAACATGACTCTCCTTACCTCTACACTCAACTTCAATGTACATCTACGAGTTCTTCTCAGTAACTTTGACAACGACAGCCTTGACCTCGGTGTAGTTGTGCAGCCCGTACTCGCCGTTCTCGCGGCCCAGGCCCGACTGCTTGAAGCCGCCGAACGGCACCTGGTTGCCGAACACGTTGTAGTCGTTCACCCACACGGTGCCTGCGCGGAGACCCTGCAGTAATAAGCAGAGGGTATATAATCATTGTTGCATATGTGTGTGTCGGTGATACACGCCCGTGTAGTGTATGTGCGATAGCATACATACACTGTCTCGTGTGTCTCTGTATTAAATGGCAAACGTCACTCACTTACGAAGTGGTTACGTACTCTGTGGTCACTGTCATGGTGGAAGCCGAATGTAAGACGTACTCCAGTGAGGTGCCATAATAAAATACGTTGGCATTGTCGAGCCAGTGAAAGTATGATTATATTAATACACATCGGATCTCCTACACCCCGTATCTATCTTCTATATATATAATAAAACAAAAAATGTATATACATATGTCCTTTAAAGACTCTGAAACCATCCAACTGATATGCCTCAAAATGGTTTCATTTGAAAGGCAATAAACTGAAGGTGGTTTGAGACCACTAAAACAATGCATTAGGCACATTCACTCCATTGATAAAGTCGATTTTCCACTTTTCCCGTACAAAATGTTTAAGATAATATGTGAAGATGGCGCAATAATACAGATTGTCAACACTGATCTGTCATTGTCATCAGAAAAAAAAATTAGCGTAGTGGAACACACTGGGTATCCACTAGTAATAAATAAAACCAGTCCTTATCATTTCATTCATCATTATTATTATTATCTGGCAAATGTGGTTTCGATATTTCACACACATACACACACACACTTTGTTTATTTGTAGGCGAAGCCGTACACATTAACGTTAACGCAGATGTAGCAGGGGCATAATAAATTCAAAATCAACATTTTGCAAAATAACTGACTTCAAAGACTGTCGTCGAAAATGTTATATCAAAATGTTGTAAATTTTATTCGATCGCTACGAAATTTCACAGGTTCACCTGTTGATAATCTGAAGATTGCCTGACAATTTTATGAAAATACGTCCAGCCGCTTTGGAATCAACAGGGAACATACATACACACATCGATGTACACAAAGCAAAAAAGTTAGATATGCCGGGCATAATACAAAAACCTTCCATAGTATAATATTGAATACTACGGATTTTTTGTGTTAGTATTAATGTTAAATATAGACATTCTGTAATATAAAATTAAACCAATTGTCTTCTGTGATTAAACATAACAGAATGTTTTCGCATGTACTGCATACCTAACGCTTTTGTTGACTGTACGTGTACAGTGTACATACATATGACGAGGGGACATACAGACAGCACCAACCTGTATAAGATAGTTGGCCTTATCCAGGTCCTTGGTGAACACCGCAGCCGCCAGACCGTACTCGGAGCGGTTGGCGCGCTCCAGCACCTCGTCCAATTGGGAGAACTTCAGGATCTGCTGCACCGGACCGAAGATCTGGGGACACCATAGACAATGGTTTCACTAAATTTTAAAAACAAATAACCGACTTCAAGGATATCGTCTTCAAAAAACACATCGAAAACGTCACATGTATACCTCTTACATTATAGGAATTACCTCAATTTCTCATAGATTCCATCAGAAAAACTGAAGAAAGAATATTTCCTATTTGATAAGGTAACAAACAAAAAAATATAACCACATTGTGAACCTCCTTCTTTTATGAAGTTTTAAAAAGAAATGATCGCCCAAACACTTCCCACAAATATCCATTAAACAAGCAAAAGTAGTACCATCTCTTTCTTTTTATTACGAACTACGTGATATTAGCGTTTCTGTGTTAATATGTACTGAGTTGCATTAGTTCTCAAACCAATATTGGATTGGGTACGAACCCTTCCACCAACGCCCAAACCTATAAACCCATGCCCTAGCGTACCTCTATCTTGGCGATGTCCATGTCATCAGTGACGTCGCTGAACACGGTGGGCTGCACGAAGTACCCGCGGTCTCCGAGCTTGCCCCCGCCCGTCACCAGCCGCGCGCCCGCCCGCTTGCCGCTCTCGATGAGGGACAGGATCTTGGACTGCTGTTCAGCGTCTACCTGGTACACATGGAGACACTGTCAGCTTACTAATATTACAGGTTTTATGTTGTGTTTGGACAACCCTGTAGCTTAGTAGGCCTGCCTGGGAAGCGAGGGGTCCCCTAAATAAGGGTAAGTAGTAAATATTCGTACACCCTATGTAATAAATCATTGTCCTGTGTAATTTGCTGTTACTTACGCCCAAACTCAGAGTCACTAACGGTTACTTAAATCGCTCCTTAGTACAGAATTTGTATGGTGATTCTTTGCTAAGGAGCGATTAAAGTAACCGTTAGTGACTCTGAGTTGGGGCGTTAATTTGTCTGGAAGAAATTGCTGCTGAGTCGTACTACTGCACATTGTTTTCTTGTTATATCTTTTTATTTTATTGAAATTGGTGAATAATAAATAATATTTGTATTGTATAAATTACGAGTAACCGCCCTCGCTTTGCTTCGGTTTTCTTATTTTTTTACACCTTATTGGAGTTTTATTAAGGATCCTTAATTTTTTGAAAATATAACATAGCCTATGTTACTCGGGGATAGTGTAGCTTCCCAACAGTGAAAGAATTTTTGAAATCGGTTCAGTAGTTTCGGAGCCAATTCAATGCAAACAAAAAATCAAATCTTTCCTCTTTATATATTAGTGTAGATAATCGAAGTTTAAAGTAGCGTCGTTTAATAAGTAACGTAGTACCTGCGGCCCCTGCTCGACGTCGGGGCGGAAGGGGTCCCCCACGACGCGGCGCTTAGCGCGCTCCGCGGACAGCTCCACGAACTCGTCGTAGATCTTGTCCTCCACGAATGTGCGGGACCCTGAAAGTCAGAATCAAATATTTTTATTCAAATTTTGGTTTGATACAAGCTTTTCGAAAGTCACTGTACGGCGATGAGTAATATTACAATTGTGTAAATTTGTATGAATGTTTGTGCAAAAACTACTGAACGGACTTTCATGAAATTTAGCACACAGGTAGACTATGATCTAGAATAGGACAAAGTTATTATCCCGAAAAACGTTAGCAAACATGTGGTATACCTATATGTGTACGTAGCTCGAGCGCTGTGCACAGAGTTACACATGTGTGGTGTCAGTATACTCGTACATACCAGCACAACAACACTGGCCCATGTTATAGAAGAGCGCCATGTGCGCCTGCTCCACGGCTCGTGGCAGGTCGCAGTCGGCCAGCACCACGGCCGGCGACTTGCCGCCCAGCTCCAGCGTCAGCCGCTTCACCGTGCCCGCGGAGCCGCGCTGGATCAACTTGCCCACCTCCGTCGAACCTGAACCATGTTGTTGGTTAGCGCCACACGCGCAAAACTGCTGTTGAACAGACAGCAAAAGCAAAGCAACAACCCATAATTGTCCCACTGCTAGGCTCGGGGTCTCCTCTCACAATTTGAGGGGTACAGGCCATAGTCTACTATGCTGGCCAAGTGCGGATTGGTAGACTTCACACACCTTTGAGAACTTTATTGAGAACTGTCCAGTGTGCAGGTTTCTTCACGATGTTTTCCTTCACCGAAGCAAGTGATAATTGACTTATAATACGCACATAATATTTGAAAATTAGAGGTGCGTGCCAGGATTTGAACTCGGGCCCCTGCATTCGGGGGACCAACGTTCAACCACTGCTTTGTTCTTTGAACAGACAGCACAAGATGTAAAGAACACACATATTTTTTTAAGCTGTATATTGTTTGTTTGAGGTAAAATATGAAGTAAATTCGTACCTATGTCTATTCATAATATCCATTAATAATAATAATAACGCTTCACACTTATAGCCCCACACTAGGATTCCCTGTGTCGTAGGTGCCATGGACAACACACTAGACAAGAACAAACACACCCAGACCGAGAACAGAAATTCAAATTCATCATTCAAATTTCCGCCTCGCTGGGAATCGAACCCAGGACCCTTGGCGCGGCGATCCGACATGGTAACCATCGCGCCACACAGGTCGTCAGTTGCAATTCAATATAATATTTTTCCTATATGGAGGCGTTTGACAGTTGCGTTATACCAATCGACCCATGCACTCTCTCGCGGACACAAGCCAGCACACACACCTACACTTTTTCTTTCTTTTTCTTCTCTCTTGGCCGGCAACGCAATAGATGCCTTTAGTGTCGCTAATTTCCATGGGCGACGATAGCCACTTACCATCACAGGTGGATCGTCAGCTCGTTTGTCGACTATTTCCATTGAAAAACACACACACACACACACACACACACCACACGCACGCACACGCACACTCTCTCTCTCTCACACACACATCCACACATACGCCAACACACACACGCACGCACGCACACACACACGCACACATACACGCACACACAAACTATCCACCAGTACCTGTGAAGGCGATCTTGTCCACATCGGGATGGTCCACGATGGCCGCGCCCGCGTCCCCGTACCCCGGCAGCACGTTCACCACGCCCGGGGGGAAACCGGCCTCCTGGAGACATACAATATTATATTATGTTATGTAGTTACACGGTTGGCAGCCAGCTTATACTTAATTTGAAGCTCCCGCACAGCCATTACATTTATTTTATAAATTATTGAAATTTTGTGAAATACTCACATTTTATTTTTATTTTCGTTAAAATTTAATTCAGTAGTGTAATTGGCTAAGTTCTAATTTGAATTAAATACAAAAGTGAATAGCCCGAAGGCTTGTGTCGATTCTAATGCCCCAACTCAAGAGTCACTAAGGGTTACTTAAATCACTCCTTAGTACAGAATTTGTATGGTGATTCTTTAATAAGGAGCGATTAAAGTAACCGTTAGTGATGAGTTGGGGTGTAACTGAGCCAAAGTTAAGCAACAGTGGGCGCTGTCGGTAGTTGGATGAGTGACCGCTAGTGGCAAAAATTTCTTGAGTGTTTCCGTGCTTCGAAGGGCACGTAAAGCCGTCGACCCTGGCTGGTATCGTAACATAAGATAACATTCGTTTAGCTACTACATGATTGGCCCGGCCCCTATGCTACCTTTAGCATTCAACCAGCTAAGATCCTGGCTACGTCAAAGAACATTAAAACAACATGCAGATCAATGGGCACAAATCAAAACGTGCAGACAATCTCGGGAAACAGTGCCCTGTCCCGACGCACGACTGACCAGGAGGCTACTGTCACTTGACAGGAGGGACCTGCGAGTAATTGTAGGTAACATCACTGGACACTGCCCACTTAACAAACATTTATATGTTCTAGGCAATGAACTAATATACACATGGAAGAATCTTTGATGCCTCAAAATAGCGCAACGAAAATTCAACCGCGGTGGGCGGGGCTTATAAACTCAACCAAAACGCGAATCAGTCAGTTTGGTGTCACTCATACGGTCAGCCGTTGGCTTCGAAAGTTATAATAAACAAGATTTTTGGATAAATTTGGTTTTAAAATGCCTTCATGTAGTCCACAAATCATACAGATAATCGTTCCAAGGATCATGGAATCACATTTCACGTGTAAAAGTGCACCGAAATCTTAAAAATACAAAATCTATTTATCATCTTTATGGATTGGATTTGCATAATGCAGTTAGCACATTATACTAACAATTTATTGAAGGATAATGATCAAATATTGTAATATCAAAATAAGACCATTTTACTATTTTGAGTTTTCAAACAAAGGTTTTAAGTCTACGATTACAATAATTTTCCCCAAAGTTTTGTTGATTTCAATTGTTTTTTTATTTGTTATGAAACAATCAATTCTAAGCAATTCGAAAAATATAAACCATATATAAAACCAGATTGTTTCTAACTAGATATTACATTTATAATAGAAGGTTGTAGTTGTGCAATTTTATAGGTATCTTATTTAATTACATGTAATTGTTGACTTTTTTTAGCTTACAATCCTTTATTAATGTTGATTCTTATATAGTTAGGTTAATTAATCCTATTTTAAACAGCATAACACTGCTGTTGGGGTATGTATAGATAAAAAGAGTGAAAAAGATTTTTTTTAATTCTTCGTCATAAATCGAAAATAATACATTATAAAAAGATTGAAAATCCGTTTTAGCGTGTAGCTCTATAGAGATCCTATAGGATACCCCACATGATAACTCACATCAAAATTTAGACCAAATTTTTTTTAAAAAGAAAACAATTTTTTGATAGGCTTTTTAATCTCGTAAACTCATATTAAAATGTAGGAATAAATATTCTGGTGATTTTATGTGTTCGTTTAAAAAGTCTTTTTATTGGTATCAAATTTACAAAATATTTTAAATAAAGCCATGATTGAACTAAAATCTAAATATATTATTTTAATGTTTTATTCAGTAATTATACTTTGTCATTATAACCGGATTGTTATTAAATAGCTAATATGTAAGTATTATTATTATGTAGTTGGTCCAAAAAACAATATTTCTTTTATGATTGGCCCCCTCATACGTAATGCCATCCACGCACCTGACAACCTGACTGACAATGCGACAACGCATTAGACAGTACACTGAGTGACACTGACGCGCGAACCAATAGCCGTCATCGGGTCATGCCGTGAACCAATCCCGTCAGCGATTTCTCATGGCTGGACAACTGCTTGACAATAGTCCAATTGATGAGTTTGTATACCGTAGTGAGTGGTTTGTGTATGTATACTTCGCATTTGTGTGAGTTTTGGTGCTGATATTTAACGTTAGATAGTATTGAGAGGCTTATTCCAGTAGTATATTCGTTCACTGGTTCTAGGTATGACCGACAGCCCTCTATGCAGGGCGTGTCTATCGGCCGACGAAACAGCCCCTCACGTAATCCTGGAATGCGTGGGCGTAGCTACCCAACGGGCTGAAATCCTCGGCACTCCGAGGTCGTTCCGTGAAGCCTGTGGAGACACCAGGAGGATCCTGCGTTTCTGGACGGAGCTAGGCTGGCTAGACAACTAGCCGGCACACACATTTACGCAAAATGGCCCAACCTAGAGGCTAAATGCGGAAATCGGAGCCCATCACCATTACCATTTATTACCATTAGCTACTACATCAGAGGCCTTTGGGTGGTATGAAAACTTCCGACACTTGGGTGGCCACTAAACCCTCCTCCAGTCCGCACTGAACCTTTTTATAAAGGAGCAAATACAATTAAACAAACAGTAAAATACATTTTCATTTCTTTTTCATTACTGAGGTAAATTACCTGTGGTACTAACATTTATTGCACATAAATTATGTTAATGTGTTTAAAGAATTTATTCTCATAAAGAAAAACAGGCACTTACATGAGAACTTACTCTAGCATGCAGTATTTTTTTTCAGTTTATAATGAAAGAACAAATTTTTTACGACACAATAAATTATTATACGTTTAGCACATTCAGGACTTGTTTCACAATCTTCAAGTAGAGTCCTGAATAAGCTATTCGCCGGTTAAAGTGATGTTAAAGTGTCATTTTACATACACGAAATGTCAACTTAACCAACGAATAGCTTACTTCGGACTTACTTGAAGATTGTGAAACAAGCCCTCAGTGTCATAACATATTTTTTATTTTTGCTGTCAATAGTTTTACAAATAATGAGTTAATTATTTTTATAACAAAATAGATAAAGGCAGTTTAGAAAACGAAACATAAATTATAGCTATCTATACAAATGAATAAAATTAAAGTGTCTGTTTGTAATATTAAAACAACCGCTTTTTACTAAGTGCATTTGGATGTATACACGGTACATATATACCAAAACAACATTTTTTACAATCTTTGTCTGTCTGTCTGTTTGTTCCGGCTAATCTCTGAAATGCCTGGACCGATTTTGACGAGACTTTCACTGGCAGATAGCTGATGTAACAAGACTTCTTACCTAACTTAGATCACTTATATTTTATAAAAACAAATAGTTTGTCCAGTGATACGAAGTTTGCCGGGTCAGCTAGTATAAAATAAAAAAGGGTCTGTATGTATTTATAGAAAAAAACGCACAAGAAAGAAGCACAGCATATAGTGAGAGAGCAATGTCCAGTTAAGATCGCGCAAGATAATAATGTTTTAGATCCACTTAAATCCACATTGTGTAGATAACATACTCTTTAGTCTTTATGCAATACATCAAAGATAATATCGTGTTTAATTTTCAAATATAATGTATTTTGGTCTCCCCTAACAGGTTTTTATGAAACTTACCAGGGGAACACCCAAAACATGTTTAGTATATTCAAGAAATTTTTGATTAAAAATATAATTAAACGCTTACACACTCATACCCCGCAATAGGTTTTTACCTGTGTCGCGTTTGGCATGGACGACACATATAACACATCAAAATAACACCCATGACCCGAATACAAATATTTATCTGTCACATAAATATCTGCCCCGGCCGGGAATCGAACCCGGGACCCCTCGCTTCGCATGCAGAGTCGCTACCAACTAGGCTACAGGGTCGTCAATTACATATATTGTACCTTAAGTAACTTTGTTCTCATCGTGAGTTTATGTACAAAATATGTGTACAATACAAAATGTTCATGACAACTTTAACTAACTCCGAGTTAGCAAAGCGATCTGGTGAATTGAATTTATTTAATCTCAAAAACTAATTTCTGTTTTCCATAAATTATTTTATTAAAGTAATTTAAATTAATACTTCAATAAAAAAGTGCCAATGTTGTTAATCAAATAAGTACCTATCGTCTATAATCTAAATTTTACTAACAAAAAATAACCGACTTCAAACTCTCAAAAACTACTTTTCAGATCTCGTTCAAATTTATGTGGGACCACATGACAAGCACCTGCTTTCGATTAAAAAAAGAATCATCTAAATCGGTTGGCGTGATATTGAATAGGGTATTTGACTAATTTTTAAAAATCATTTTAATTTATTCTTTATTACAAAATAAACCCACTTATTGATATTTCCGAAAAAATTAACAGTATTGTTAATAAAAATCAATGTTAAAGTTTAAACTTCCAAAACCGCGCCAAAAACGCTGTTTCTGTCATGGCGGCTGTCTATGATACGTGTGACGTCACACGCAAGTATCTATTAAGATTCTATATAGGAAAGATCTGATTTTTTACTAGCGTGTGACGTCATCAAAGTTATCACCAATCACAGGGCGTTTCGGTCACTGGTAAAATTTCCTAAAATTACAGTATTTTAATTTCGTGTTATTTGCAAAAATATACGTGATTTACTTGAAAATAAAGTGAAATATGTTTTTTAGTGCTACTATCTGATAGAATAATAACAATTTGTAGTATATTTTCAATGTAGTCAAATACCCTATTATTCGTCAATTCGTCGCGCACATCTTAACACAAATTTACGACTTATGTGGTTTTCTCATGGATGTCATTGTCAGATCTCAATAAAATTTATGTGGGACCACATGACAGCCACCAGCTTTCGATTAAAAAAACAATCATCAAAATCGGTTCGCCCAGTCCAAAGTTCTGAGGTAACAAACATAAAAAAAAAATACAGTCGAATTGAGAACCTCCTCCTTTTTTTGAAGTCGGTTAAAAAGAACGCACTACGCTCGGTATTTTTTTACGCAATCGCGTCAGAAATGATGAAATCCGTAGACGAAATAGGATAACCGATATAGCCAAACTAATAAGCCGGCTGAAGTGGCAATGGTCTGGCCACATAGCTCGAAGGACCGATAACCGTTGGGGAAGAAAGGTCCTTGAATGGCGACCACGTCTCGGAAAATGGAGTACAGGACACCCCCCGACAAGGGGACTCATGACCTGAAGAAGACAGCGGGCATCCGCTGGACTCAGAAAGCTTAGGACCGGTCAGAGTAGCGCCAGTTAGGGGAGGCCTATGTCCAGCAA
This sequence comes from Thymelicus acteon, assembly GCA_951805285.1. NCBI lineage: Eukaryota > Metazoa > Arthropoda > Insecta > Lepidoptera > Hesperiidae > Thymelicus > Thymelicus acteon. The sequence goes on along the minus strand of OX638229.1, from coordinate 4,996,321 downwards.
TGGACCTCCAAAGGATGATGGATGGATGGAAAAAACGGACTATATTTATAGTATAACCACTTTTCATTGCATCTTACGTTTGTAGATCGTAATTTTTTTCGTCGCAATAGTACATTAGCAGTGAACGGTGTCTTTATTTTTTGAAATGATACTCGAATGATAGTCAAAACCTACAGTCCTAAACAACCCTTATTGCAAGCACACTAGTTTATTTGTATGTATAATAAATTAATAAAAAATATAAATATGACATTAGGTAACTATGAAAATGATAAATTAATAAATAAATGTAAATTCCACATTAGATAATTTTAATAATAATAATTTATAAATAAATGTAAAATTGACATTGCATGCTGCCCAGCCAAATATGCTGGCTGATCTCTGACATGTTGCTGTTACCACCGTCCACCATATTATTCGTACCATGTTTGACGCAATAAGGAATTATGAATTTGTATGTTACCTTAACCAACTGCGCCAAGTAGAGCGCAGTGAGCGGGGTCTGTTCAGCCGGCTTCAGGACTATAGTGTTGCCAGTGGCCAGCGCGGGGCCCAGCTTCCAGCCCGCCATCAGCAGCGGGAAGTTCCACGGGATTATCTGACCGCACACGCCTGGAACACAACATGTCTCATTACTACTTTTGTTTCATGTAACAAGCCGTCGCTGTCAATCCACCTGATGCCAAAAGCAACAGTGATGTGTTGCCGACCAAGAAAAGAGAGAGAGAGAGAAATAACTTACTCCCAAGCTTCTCAAGAAAAAGGGTGGTAGCTACTAGCTAGTAATCTTTCTATGAAGCTTGTCTTTACTTACTTTACTTTTACTTTATTTTAGTGGTAGGTATAAATAAAACAATTAAGTATGTACAAAGTTTACAAAATACAATATAATATATATTAATACTAGCTGACCCGGCGAACTTCGTACGCCTAAGAAACTTTTTTCTAAAATAAAAGTAGCCTAAGTTACTCCTTGTTACATCAGCTATCTGCCAGTGAAATTCTCGTCAAAATCGGTCCAGCCGTTTCAGAGATTAGCCGGAACAAACAGACAGACACACAGACAAAAATTGTAAAAAATGTTGTTTTGGTATACATATGTACCAGGTAGTGTAGGTTATTTTAATACATATTACAAATAGACACTCCAGTTTTATTTATTTGTATAGATATAGATGTCTAGATGTACAGATTAAAAGAAGTGGTCACAGCTAATCACATACAAACAAATACATATCGCGAGTACCAGTAACATAATAAAATGTGCCTACCAACAGGCTCGTGCCGTGTGTACGCGAAGTACTTCCCGTCGGTCGGCAGCACCTTGCCGTGGTTCTTGTCGGCCCAGCCCGCGTAGTAGCGCAGGTTCTTGATCAGCGCGTTCACGTCGCCGTAGTACGACGCCAGGTACGGCTTGCCGTTGTCTAGCGTCTCCAGACTCTGTGGTAGACGATGGCTCGTATTATATTGTATTGTATAGACTATAGACTAATATATGAATGACTAGCCGACCCGGCGAACTTCGTATCGCCTTACAATTTTTTTTCTAAAATAAAATAAGCCTAAGTTACTCCTTGTTACATCAGCTATCTGCTAGTGAAAGTCCCGTCAAAATTGGTCCAGTCATTTCAGAGATTAGCCGGAACAAACAAACAGACAAACAGACAAAAATTGTAAAAAATGTTGTTTTGGTACATGTACCGTGTATACATCCAAATGCACTTAGTAAAAAGCGGTTATTTTAAATAATTTTAATATTACAAACAGACACTCCAATTTTATTTATTTGTATAGATAGACGAATATACGAATGATCAATACGCCTGGAAATAACTGTAGCGCATCCAGTTACGTAGGTTACAATATTACTCTTTTCTCTAATACTTCTATATTAATTTAAAAGATGTGCTGAGGAGTTTTTTCGCTGTTTCTTCTCCATGACAAAAAGCCTTCCGAATTGGTGTTAGATTAAAAAAAGATGTTCATGGGGTATCAGTGATACCTACATCAGTAGCGTAGCGTGGAGGGTAGGCGGGGGGCCCTGGCCCCGGGCGGCACATTAAGAGAGGGCGGCAAGCCATTCGATTTTTAAATAAAAAAAAAATATGTATGAAAATTAATTATTGTGTTATGAAAAAAGCGGCCAAGTGCGAGTCGGACTCGCCCATGAAGGGTTCTGTAGCAGCAAGTAACATAATATAAAAGTTCTTGTAGTTCGTTGTAACTTTGATCAATGTTTTTTGCGGTTTACGATTTATAACGTATTAAAAAAAAACTACTTATTAGATCTCGTTCAAATCAATTTTCGTTGGAAGTTTGCATAGTAATGTACATCATATATTTTTTTTAGTTTTATCATTCTCTTATTTTAAAAGTTACAGGGGGGGGGGCACACATTTTACCACTTTGGAAGTGTCTCTCGCGCAAACTATTCAGTTTAGAAAAAAAATGATATTAGAAACCTCAATATCATTTTTGAAGACCTATCCATAGATACCCCACACGTATGGGTTTGATGAAAAAAAAATTTTTGAGTTTCAGTTCTATGTATGGGGACCCCAAAATTTATTGATTTTTTTTCTATTTTTGTGTAAAAATCTTAATGCGGTTTACAGAATACATCTCCTTACCAAGTTTCAACAGTATAGTTCTTATAGTTTCGGAGAAAAGTGGCTGTGACATACGGACGGACAGACAGACAGACAGACAGACAGACAGACAAACAAACAAACAAACAAACAGACAGACAGACAGACAGACACAGAGACAGACAGACAGACACACAGACAGACAGACATGACGAATCTATAAGGGTTCCGTTTTTTGCCATTTGGCTACGGAACCCTAAAAATGGGGAAATGTTCATATTGTGGTAACCCTAAAATTACGCACACGTAGTAAGCGATCGGCCATTACTATGCTTCACTCTCGATTAGACAAGGTTACGTCCGTTCTTTTTTAACGTCCGTGTGTCCAACCAATCCAGTTAGTTACCTTTACAATATTATTATCAGGCGTTGTTATTGCTTGCAACAAGTCAAATACGACTATTGACATAACAGCGATGTTATCTATTTATAAATAGTAAATCCGTATCAGTATCAAAATGCGGGCCTTTTCACACTAAATAATGTTTAAGTTTGTAATGGAAAACGAAGTGACAATAAAAAGAGATATTTTTTATTTTTGTAACTATACTATGGAGGGTGTACGTAAACTTAGTAGTGACTTTGACTAGGATTCGATTCCTGACCGGGGCAGACATTTATGTGACAGATATTTATATAATAACTGTTGACTGGTGTTTGTCCATGCAACACGTACACACAATTCGGATACACACAATACACACAATATTCGGATATGAATGTGTGAACATAATTTATTTATTTGTACATTAATCTATGTCCGTTTTATTTATTGCGGCAATCGCTATATTCAAAGTTAACAAAACCACAAGGTTCCCATTAGCTTACCACCGTGCTAAATACAGCTGCAATGTGACTTGCAGCGTATGAACGATGATAAGACTAATATTTGATTGTGTTATCAGAAGTGTCATTCTAATTTTGCCGATTCATGCTCATGCCGTAAGGGCTCTTTCAGATTAGCGTATTATCTGTGCGCTTTATAGTCGTTTTGGCATGTCAACAAATAGTACGCTTCTCCACGCGCCTATCCTCCACTCGCTGCGTTCTACGCTCGTGACGCGCTTTTTCACATGGTTCGCGCATACACACTGTAAAAATGATCTTACAAAAACTCGCAGAAAAAACGCTAATCTGAATAAGCCTAAAACTACAATCACTTGTATCTGGCGACTCGCTGACCTCGCATGGATCATATTATCTGCTTAAGTTAGTGTTATTGCTTTAAAATGTAGCGGCGTGATTCCATTGTTTACGAATATGATGTTAGCATATTATTGGCGTTTTTATCTACGCGTGTAACTATAACAGATTATCATAAAAACAAAATAACGACATACCTAATATGTATGCAATACTTCACTGAACACATAAAACAGGTTTTTTATTACATGAACTGCATTCAAAAGAAGTTGGATTATTTAAATTCAAATTAAAGAAAATAAATAGAAGTAAAATTTTCACGTACACCTATTTATAAATCAATGCATTATTTATCAAGCGACATAAAGCTTACGAATATTGATTATTTATTATAATTGAATGTAATGTTATTTATACGTACATTGAATTACATATTTTATAATTTAAAAACCGGACAAGTGAGCGTCAGGCCACTCGCATTGTAGGGTTCCGAAGTAGTAAATTTATCGACTATTACTCATTAACTACTTATGCTAACATAGCTATAATAGTTTTCCTTGTTAATTCATCGTAACCTATTTTTGACAATTTCTTCACTTGTCCAACTCCAACCGTTTAGCCGGCAGGGGGGGGACACTTGACTCTAACCAAAATTAGCACTTTAAATCCTGAAAAAAAATGTTTTCAATGTTTTATTCTACGATTTTGGAGTTTTAATAAATATTATGTATATCCATGCCAAATTACAGCTTTCTAGCACTAAGGGTCTCGGCGCTTTGCTTTGGACAGACGGACAGACGGACGGACGGACATGACGAAACTATAAGGATTCCAATTTTACTTCGGAACCCTAAAAATACAAGCTACTTGGAATTGTATACCGTCATCAGACCGTGAACAGTAATTTGAGTGTTAACCACTCAGAAAAACTGTACCGTTAGCAAAGTAAAACAGCCATTTTGTTTATGTTAACATTAGTTAGTTGTTTAATTTAAATATATAGTATATTTATTTATTATTCTATGTACGACTACCAAGAAATACTGCGCAATCATAATTAAGTAGGTATATTGTATGTATTTACTTCAGCGTGCGTTCAGTTGTGCGAAACTGTGTGCGTGCGTAAAATACGTGTGTGTGCATGTAAATGTATGTATGTATATAAATGGAGGCAAAAATATCGTGTCTTAAATACGAAAAATATAATTAGTTTAAAAAGGTAGCAAAACAAGACTGTTTGGAATATTTATATTCCGTAATTGTTCATTTATTACTAGGTATTTGATTCGTTGTCACTTGAGAATATAATACTGTAGGTAATAATTTAAAAGTCATTAAAGACTGTACATATAAGGAAGAACATGACTTAACAATTTTCAAGAGTCTCAAACAGCCCATCGTCTCACATACTCGTAATAATTACTGGAAGCGACAAAAAAGTGCGCATTAATCAAACATCACATACCGCCAAGTAAGTCCGGTCCCTCTCCACAAGGTCAGCCAGTCTGTTGATGAGGTAGCCCCGTTGAGAGGCGTCCATCGTTCGCCATGGTGATCCTAGCCTGTCAACAAACACCAGACCTGATTATTTTCCAACTTCAAAATAAAATTGCAGTTTCAAACTTCAAAAAATGTACTTAAAAATATGAAACAAAGGGACCTAGTTTTTCTTGAGGTCGATACATTATGTAAGGTCAGCAAAAGAGTTAGTTACTATAGTATGTAATGTTACACAATATTTGTGTCCAATGTTGATTCTTTTAATTTGTATTAAGTAATGCTTTAATTGCTACTTATAACCTAAGGTATTATTTAACATCGACAATAGCACAAAAATACTGTAATATTAAACATTGAGGAACGTTTTCGTATCTTGCCTTGCATAACTCTTTTATTGACCATACCCTTAATTAACGATTAGCTGGCACCAACTCAACGATGATGATACTTTTGGTGTTTATGGAAGATGTGAGATGGCTCACCTGTTGGTTTGTCGGTTATTTACAAAAAAACTGTTAGATAATAGCCTTGTAGCTCAGTAAGAATTAACAAACTAAGACGTAAATCTGACTCGATAGTATGTTAATTTTAATTGCAGTTTCATAGTGGTATAGGTAATAATTTATTATCGGATAGTGTGTTATCAGTGCTGATATAATTAGGTCCACAGAGCATTCACTGCTATCAGCACCTTAATTTAGATTCCGTACTTTTGATGCTGACTGCACGAACTGTTTGCACTTATGATTTACATAATATTGTTGTCTAGTCTAATAATAAAACGGCAACAAGCCGATTCTGTGCAAAAAAATATTTTTAATCTTATAAAGGTATAAAGGTAAGTTTTTTATCAACATACAAGTCTGTGTGCACATGACGTACAAACTACTGTACAGAATTTAATTATTTATTTATTAGTATACTTTTTATCCCGAAAAATACTGAGATCTGCTCCCAAAGTAATAAATGTTAGTTTGGACAATCTATAAAGAGGAAAAAAACAAGTTTCTTCAATTTAATCTACTTTTCCACTGCTGTTAAAATAAATATCACTTATTTCATATTGCACGTGGCAGAGGTGTTACTTATAGTTTTATGCTGAACAATTAAAATAAGGTAGGCAAGGAACAGAAATTCTGAAGTAAAGCAACGAACTTTGCTGGTATCCAGTGGATCTTTGGATTAATAACATGAAACAATATTTTTAATCTGAGTAACTTACTTAAAGGCTTTCTGGGCAGCCTTAACAGCCTTGTCGACGTCTGCTTTCCCAGCCTGCTGGACCTCTGCGATCACCTCCCCATTGGCAGGGTTCTCTGTTTTAAATGTCTTGCCGTCTGAAGACTTCACCCACTCGTTATTGATGAACAGCTGGTGAAGAATAGTTTGATTATGATAATTTTACACAAGATCCTATTTAATTGAAGTTAATAGTTATTAGGTATCTATAGGTTATATATTGATATGTCTAATGTAACATTAACAAATAAAATTAAATAAGAGAGTAGGGAGTTAAATTTAAAATATAAAGAGGGGAGTAGTGGACTAATAATATCTTGAGCCAAATGTAATAAAAATTAATTAAATATTGCCAGCATATTATACACCAGAATATAATAAGTTAGAAGAATATGAGTATAAAATCTGCACCGTTACCAAAATACACCTACATAGCATCAAATAAACATTCGTCAGAAATTCAGTCAGAATCACATGCATAGTAAATAGTCATTATCATTTAAAAATATTCATAACATTGTAAAACAAAGTACTTGTGAATGTATTGTAGATAAAGATATTATAATAAATTATGCTAATTTATTATAATATCTCATAGCACTCATTTACATAATAATAGTGCTCTGTAATTTGCAACAATTGTTATTTTGCAGCTAAGAAATGTAAAACGTTTTTTATAGAAACAGCCAATAATTTTTTTTTATGGAAATGAGCTGATCGTAAATGCCTATTAACGCCCATGGATGGACTTCACTTGTGAAGCCTTCACGGAAAGATATTAATAAGAACCAGTAATAATAATAATAATTATGATTTAATAATATTGATAGTAAATAAATTAAATAAGTAAGTAGAGAAGTGGTCAATGCCGTCCATGGTGCTAGCACACTAACTTATTGTTAGATTTTTAGTAAAAGCCTATTCGCTCTTTTCTTTTATTATTCTTACGACACCCTAGTACTTATCGGCATAGGTTTGGTTAGTATTATAAGCCACCCCAATACGGCTAAAATATAACAATAGAGCCCAATTGCACTCACCCCTGAATATAATATTTCGGGATTAGTATTCGGAGCAGGTGCAGTTGCCGTCGCAAATTTCGCCTTTGAAATCTGCAGAGCTTTATTCCAATTTCTCAACATATTGATTGAATAAATGAATAAATCACATTAATAGTGTATTTAAAACTTTGCCAATTGCCAGCCGGCCGGTCTTTACATAAACTAAGATAGAGAGCCAAATTCAATTCATAAAAATCGTAATCTTCGCTGGGTGAGTGACGTGACGTGCTGTCAAAGTGTCAACAGAGTTGCCAACTCCTCTACAGCAGTGTTCTCGAACGACAAAGTGCGAAATCGGTAGACTTGCCCACAAATATCGGTAGATTTGTATCCAAAATCGGTAGATGTCAAAAAAATATACAATATTTAATCAAATTCGTTTCAATATCAAAAAATAAACTTACAGACTAATTTCTATGCATCAAAAACACATAATTAACAAACAGATAAAGATTAAAAGCTATTTAAACTAACGGTAAAATTACAAATCACCTAAACAGGCTAGATAAACACATCTATAATATATATATATCATATAGGCAGTGTTGCCACCTCAAAAATTATCTTGTCACCAGATAATAATTTAAGTAAACTTACTTGATCCCAAAATAGTTGTATAACATCAATAAATGCTTTACTAAGGAATGATTAAAGTAACCCTTAGCGACTCGGAGTTGGGGCGTTAAACTTACTACGATTTTCTGTTTAAAAACAATCTGAAACAACACCAAATAGCCAACTCACTCTTCATTGTTTGTCACAACTCACACTTTTTTGCACTTGTAATAAACGTGTGACGGGGACAAAAAAAAATATTTTTGTCTGTCTCTCACATAGATTTTCTAACTGGCAATCTCGCTCTGTCAAATGTATGGGAGAATCTTCTGGTTCTAAATCTATGGTTGAGGGATTCCCCATTCCTCTTAACGTAAAACATAAATGAAAAGGGTTGCCAACTTAAAAATTATGTAAAATCGGTAGAAAAATCGGGAGAATTTCCACGTATCCTCTGAAATCGTAGAAAATTCGTTGCATTTCGGTATTTCGGTAGAACAGAGCCCATATCGGTAGAAATACCGAAAAATCGGTAGGTTCGAGAACACTGCTCTACAGTTTTAACATGGTTTTAACTGTAGATTTACAGTTTTTTCGATATCTCAGTTTTTAGTTTAGACCTCCAAATCTACAGTTTTTTCTTCCATCTATTTTATTCGCTGCGTAACCCAAACTTAGGAATAAGCGGTCTACCGCCACCTTTTAAGGCACTTTAAATACAAAATCAGAAATTAAATTTTTTTATGAGTTCAATGCTACCGATGACCACATAGACATTTTATAAAAATATGTACGATTTTAAAAATAAAGTTGAAACTGAAATTCAAGACGATGTGCAGGTTGAAAACGAGTCAGTTTTTAACTCTCTTTTTTAATTCGGCAAACCGATTTGACAGGCGCAAATGTCAAAAGCTAAAATAATGTTGCCAGTTGCAGCCAGTTGTATATGGCTAGAGCCGCTTCAGGATTCCGGTTCTTTGAATCGTAAGATATTTATTGTTTTTAACGGTTAACTTTATTGTAATTAAATTTAATCTTGAATCTATACTATAATAAAACTCAAAGGGCAAATTTTCTGTACATTGAATATTTAAAAAAAGTTACGACTAGGGGGCACTTCAATAACGTGTTAGAGTACAAAAATATTTTTTTTAGAATTATTGTCTGTCTGTCTGTCTGTCTGTCTGTTTGTTTGTCTGTCCGGGCATCAAATGGAAACCCTTGAACGGATTTCGATGAAAATTGGTAAAGTTGTTACTAATACTCCGAGTCATATTTTAGGATACTTTTTATCCCGGAAAATTAAAAAGTTTCCCCAGGAAATGGGATGAAACTTTGTATGGAATATTTTTAAAACATCAACTGATTTGCTTCAAATTTGCAACAAATGTTCTTTGATTAAATTTGTGGAACACGTATTTTTCAGTTTTTCGAAATTTTGCAAATAAAAGAAAAAAAAATATGTGAATATTGCTTATTTTTCAAAACCCGCTCCTGGAGGAATCCTTTGTGATTTTATCGTGGATTTCAGTATATAAATTACTAAATATAAGTACTTCAATATAAATTCACCGTTTTTTAAATTTTCTTCTGCAAGAGTTACACAAATAAGGTAAAACATAATTTCCGTATGCGAAGCTGCGGGCAACAGCTAGTTACTCAATATGAATAAAAAAGAACAGCTGTCATGGGACGGCTGACAGATGTGAAACATCGCCAAGTCTAAAATCAGGTTTACCCGTTGCGTAAAGATGTTTCACGTCAAAAATGATTGAAGATTTATCGACTTAAGTTTTTATTTAAAATTGCATCCCATTTTGTATTGATTAGTACCAACCAAGGATATTATACTTTAATTGAATTGCACTCTTCGTAGAGATACCTACCTAAAGATGAATAAAAATAGACACGTTATAAAAATAGAAAATGAAATGTGCAATTTAGGCCATGTTATCGACAACATGGTCGAACATTTTATAATAGAAGTTGGTAGCTATTCTTAAAGTTTTGAGTTAGATTCTGAGTCTGAATAAATTATATTCTATAGAATTATCTGCATTTTATTTTTAATTACCATTTTGTATTTATTTCAAACACAAATATCGGAAAACAATCATAGATCGTAAACATCTTTCCGATTACGGTACATCGCTATTTAAAAAGTAATAAAATCGTGCAACACAGGAAACATCATTTTGGTTTGCGGAATTAAAAAACAGGGTATAGTAGAAATTGTGTAAATTAAAGATTTAAAGTTGATTTACGAATACAAGTCTGTCAATATTATGTTGTTTTATTGCTTACAGCTATTAAAAAACACAAAATAAGAAAAACTGTAGATTTACAGTTTTTTGAGTAGAATTTTGCAGTTTTGTACAGCTTTTTGAAAGCAGTTCTACAGTTTTAATCCAGATTAGGGTTGGCAGCACTGGCTGTCAAAGTCAAAGTCAATCAACATACTGAAGCCAAAATTACTCTTTACAGTGCGCCCAACTTATCTGTGAAATGGCGAAAATTGGAACTAATGCTGCCCCATTCTTAAGTTCTTTGTGTTAATGTCAATGAATGACATTGACATTTACTACGTCTCGAATTGCGTCCCAGTGATTGGTCCAATGCGTTCGACAGCGCCCTCCCTCAGTTCACAGATAAGTTGGTCGCACTGTATCTGAAGCATAATCTTGATCTAGTTTTAAAACTCTTGTTTTGATCTTATATATTGATAAGATGAAGTGAACATTGTTTTTGTGAAATAAATCACGTTTTATTTTAATGATTTATTAAGTAAAACCAACACGATGTCTTGTAACTATGCTGACGGCTTGTCTCCATATGAACACAAAGGTGTCTTGGGCATACCAGAGGTAGGAAATTATGAATGGATCAGATAACTTTTTTACTTTTAAATATTAGGTGTGGCTTGGCATAATTTAAAAACACTCGTTTCAGAAATTTGACAGCATAGAAAAGTTTGATGAGAAATGTAGATTGTTGGCTCAACTTCTCAGTGAAAGTAAACACACTGTAGTGCATACTGGCGCAGGTATTAGTACTTCTGCTGGGATTCCGGATTTTAGGTTTGTATATATTTATACCTATATGTAATTTATTTTAATTTATCTATACTTCTATACTAATATATAAAGAGGAAAGATTTGATTTTTTGTTTGCATTGAATAGGCTCCGAAACTACTGAACCGATTTCAAAAATTCATTCACTGTTGAGAAGCTACACTATCCCCGAGTAACATAGGCTATGTTATATGTATTTTCAAAAAAATTAGGGATCCTTAATAAAACTCCAATAATGTAACGCAAGGTGTAAAAAAATAAGAAAACCGAAGCAAAGCGAGGGCGGTTACTCGTTTGTATTATAAATTTTGAAGCTTCAACTTACAATTGACGAGAATGCTGGATATTGCACTATAGCTATTCCCAGCACTATGAATTGTATAAGATTTACATTTGCTGTTCTTTTTAGTATAAATAAAATTGGAAGACTGTGTCCTCTACATTTGATATATTTATAAATACCTGCCTTTTTTAAGTGGCATCCATTGTAGCGTTTGGCATTACAGATGCAATGGGGAACAATGACCACTTACTATCAGGTGGCTTTATCAGCTATTTACAGAAAAAATAGTCCGGTAGTAAAACTTTTTCTATGACTATAATTTCAGGGGTCCTAATGGTGTGTGGACCTTGGAAAAGCAAGGGAAGAAGCCAACTACAAACATATCATTTGCAGATGCTAAACCAACCAAAACCCACATGATACTGAAGAAACTAGTTGAATCTAACAAGGTCCAGTACATTGTCAGCCAGAATATAGATGGTCTACATCTGAAGTCAGGTCTCCCAAGGAAATACTTATCGGAGTTACATGGAAACATGTTTATAGATGAATGCAATTTGTGTAAAAGGTACATTGATATAATTATTAATTTGGCTTTAACCCATTAATGGCCTACTACTCAGGTCTCAGCATGGGTCTCTCATCTTGAGGAGGCCTAGATCATAATTCCACAATGCTACTCCCATACCCATGCTATACCCCACGGTATTGGTGGAGGGGTTAGTGACCCACTCATACTGTAATTATGATTAGGCAATGATTTTGTTGTTAACTTGTGTAAAGCTCAGTTGAATCTGATTGCTAAAGGTGCCAAGTTCAAACTTGAACAGACATCTCACAAACCAAAGTGCTTGAACTTGAGATAGATTAAGCCTCTTACAGCCCCAAATCGTAGTTGACAATACTATACATTGTATATATTGACAGCAAAGAGCCAACAGCATCTAACAAGTGAAATATTTTTTATTTATGGTGCTACAGATATATCAATAAATTTATTTAAAAAAGTCACCATAAATAGATTTTTACGAAAAATTATAGATAGGTACTGGTACACATTCAGTATAAGTTAGTAGATGTTAATCAGAATATTTTCTTTTAGGCAGTTTGTCCGAAGTTGCCCCGTTGAGACAGTAGGTAAGAAGTGCAGTGGCGTGCCCTGTGCCTCCGCCCACTGTGGTGGCAGACCGTGCCGAGGCCGCCTCTACGATGGAGTGCTGGACTGGGAGCATAGCTTGCCAGAAAATGATCTCCTCATGGCTGAATGGCATTCTAGGTACCTACCTTGACTAAATGTTTGATTCTTAAGGTTTTTCTTGTATTATGGAATAGTTGTCCATATATTATGTATTTGAATAAATCAAAAATTAATAAAGAAATTGAAATGTGTTCACATACACACTTGTTTTGTATGGAAAAATTTTATAATTTTGGAAGATGATAATTTTTTGGAAATAGCCAGCAAACGAGCTGACGATCCACCTGATGGTAAGTGGCTATCGTCATCCATGGATATCAGCAACACCAAAGGCATCACTGATATGTTGCCGACCAAGAAAGAGAGGAGAAAAAGAAAGAAAGAAAGAACTGGCTCTCAAGCCAAATGTTGTATTTGTAAAATGACTCACGATTATCACTTATAATACCACAAGAGCTTCAAAATTATCGGGTATTTCCCGATAGGTTCGTTGCAAACAAATGAAGGAGTCAAGTTTTTCAGGTTAAAAAATCACGAGCGCGAAGCGCGAGTGATTTTTCCTGAAAAACTTGACGATTTTATTTGTTTGCAGGGAACCTTGAGGGAAATGCCAGATAATTTTGAAGCTCGTGTGGTATTCGGGGGATTATTTTTCCAATTTTCACAATTGAATTCAACCTGTCAGTTTGACGTGTGGTTAATTTGACTGGATCATGTTTTGTTTTTTATATATAGCAACTACCAGAGAAAATTTTCAAAAAATTATCAGTATAATACCATGTAGGTTGTACCACGTGACGTCGAATGGTGCAATTCTATTGGTCGATATTTGGGTCGGAAAAATAATCACTTTTATTTATAGGTCCTAAAACAAATGTAGACATAAATATTCGATATAATTATTTTTCTTTCCAGCATAGCAGATTTAAGCATTTGTCTTGGGACAACTCTACAGATCATTCCCAGTGGTAACTTACCATTAGAGACAGTAAAGTATGGGGGAAAATTAGTCATTTGTAACTTGCAGCCAACTAAACATGTAAGTTTTTTCAATGCCTACTTTACTATCAAGTACTTATTGCATTGTAATATCCCTTCCTGATTTGTGGAATGATAGAGGTAAGAAGCTAAAGTATAGGTCTTTATGACCTTCGAATGCATGTTTTGTGGTTTACCGACAATAAAAATATATTGGGAGGAAGCCTGCCTGTTGATATCATGAATCTGGATCCCAAAATCATCCTACATTTAAAATATAGGTAATCCATTCTTTGAGAATGTTACCCTTGCCCAGGTTACCCAAATTAGTATTCCAAGCTTTACAAGCAACTTTGATTAGCCCATCACTAGAATACTTAGTGAACTTTCAAATTATTTTGATATTTTACAATTTTATTAAGCTGCATGTAGCAATTAGTGTAATTAACTTTCCTAATGTATGTATTACTTTTTCAGAATAACAAAGCTGATTTAGTTATAAACTACTATGTAGATGATGTACTAGAAAAAGTGATGAACATTTTGGGATTAGATATACCTGTTTACAATGAAAATGAAAGTATCACTAAGATGGCAGAAAACACAATAATTGATTGGACTATAAATAGGAAAGACGTTTTGTCTCTAGAGAAGATATTTAAAGCCAAATGCAAGGGTGTAAAGAAGAAAAGAAATTTAATTAAAACCAAAAGAAACAGTGCAGGTTTAGAAAATGGTTCCATTGAAAATGGTGATGATAAGGCTAAAATAATAAAATTGCAGATCAAAGAAGAAAATGGAGTAGAAGATATTAAACCAGAAGATGTACCTGAAGAGATCACATAGTAAAAGATAGGAATATTCTGAGCACATCATTATTGTTTTCAAACTGGAGGAAGTACGTACTTAAAATAATAATAGCTGTGTACTTACAGGTCAATAATAAGTACACATTCAGAAAGAAATGTAAATGAACAAACTGACAGATCAAAATAAAACAAATTATAAATGTATATATAATATTTTATTTACAACATCTAATATTTAAGGAATGTTTGAACATAAATAAATTCTTTGGTCTTTGAAAACAAGATAAAAATATACAAAAATATGTATGACTCTATAATGCCCAAATATAGGAGTACCATAATACATAATTTATATATTTTAGAGATGATAAACTAAATGTAATTGAATAAAAGAGAGCAGATTTCAGTAAGTAGAAATAAAAAAAATATTTATGCACAAATTTACGTTTTTGCATTTGATATAGTTAATAATTATTATAGTAAGGAACTCAATTTATAATTCCTATTTCAATGGAATCAATGCTTTCATAATGAAACTTATGAACATCGTACGAATTCAACATCGAATTGATATAATGTGCAAAAACATTCAGGAACCATTGATCAGACTTTCAATGTCTTTGAGATTAGATCGGAGAAGTGCGATGTAGCGAGCCGCGCGCAAGGAATAAATCCACCAATAGGATTACATATTTTTTCTAATGTTATGCAAAAAAACCGTCGTCTGGGAATGATTGACTCACTGAAAATCAGCGCCAACACTACGACATTATTAATTTTCTAAATTTTTTCTATCTATTTTTTAATAATCTAATTTTTTAAATTTCTTTTGTGTTTTCATTTGTATTCATATTAAGTTATGACCACAGAAATAAAAAAAAATATTCTATTCGAAGTAAACCTGTAGTTGGATTTTTCTTGCAATCTCGCTCGTTCCTCACACATCAGGCATACTCTCAGCTTTATGCCAAGTCTAACACATGTACCAAGTGAGTTGGAAGGCGATCATGGTGACCAGTGGTAGCACTAAGTTGTCCACTTGGTCAGTGCTGGCCTCTACCAGCCCGGCCGCTGTCGCCGCTACGATAGTGCGACGGATCGCTCTATTCACATGGAGCAAATCTGGAATTAAATGTAAAGATTCTCTGTAAAATCACAAAACAGCTGCAATATTTTTAATAGCTATAGCACACAAACATAACAGTACTTATAAAAACAAAACTTCATAGCTGAAGATTGAGCAGATCGCTGCATTTAGCAAACAACAACCAATTATTTGTGTAATATTATTATGTAGATAATATTTCAGTCTTACCAAATAGTTCCAGAGCATACACGGTGCCCACTTGAGATAGTATATTGAACAATGTCCCTTCGTATGTTCTACTGCTGCCTGCAACAATAAAGTATTTGTACTTATACAAATTAAACATTTACAAATGCCACATGCCTTAGGTTTAAGTATTCAGGGCGGATTCGACCAACCTAATAACGTCGTCATCACCTTCGTTGAATGTTGTCATGGCAAAGATTGTTGACACCATGACAGCATGACCTCCGCCAAAACCATGGAGTATGGTTACGCTTCGTATTATATATGTATTTTATTATTTAATTTGGCTTATCGTTAACTATTTGAGAGATAATCTAATATACTTAAAATGATGTTTTGTCGAATCCACCCTTAAAAAATTCATATTTCATTACTAAATGTTGTTCTTAATCGAAACAAGGTAAGTACAGTCATATTTATCTTAGTATTCAACACTGCACCAACCTGACCACTTATTAAACCCGTACTTGGACCCGAACCAGCTGGCGGCCGTGTCCCCCACGCCGATGGACAGCACCCCACTGAGCAGCTCCAGCTCCCGACCCTGGTGCGAGGGTACCACCAGCAGGGGGAAGGCTAGCCCCACGTACAAGTATAGTGGGGTCATTGCGAACAGACCGCAGTCCTGGTGACAACGATGTTAAATATTCACAATAATAATCGAAACAGTATTCACAAATATATTCAATAATGCAATGGCGACGTCAACAGTGCGTTGGCGCCAATCCCAAGCCTACCACATGGACGGACAATGAAATGATCCTCTATAGGTTTTGGTTTTCTTTTGATATACTGAGTCCTCAATATACTGACTTTTTATAAATATAGATTGAAATTCTCACCTTCTCATCACTGTACACTAGGAAAGCAGATTGCAAGGCGGATGATATTGGCTCAATACGAGATTTTCGAAGAGCCTGTAAAAATAAAAACAAAAGTTCATTAATGCATTTACTATTTCTATGATTTGGAACTCTTCCTTGGATTGATTCCTTTGTCTATATTATGTCACTTAACTTATGACTATCATCTTTTGTTTCTATTATCGTAATACATGATTTATCATTGAGAAGAAACCATACCTCGATAAACACTAGAACTCCTAAGCCGACTCCAGCAGCAAACGTCATCAGATAAATGTCGAACAGGATTCCCGAGAGGAATACCAGGGAAGCAAGCACATGGAATGACTTCCTTGTGACTGTGGTAGCTTTCACGGCCAACTTCGTTCGCACTGACAATGCTATAACTGCCAATACTACCAATACCAACCAAAAGGTAAATATTTTCGCCTGAAATTTTAAACAATATCGTATTAGGGGCAAAGCATGCCAATTGTTAAGTCTCAGGTTCAGTACGCTCCAGAGGCAGATAATGTGATGATTATTTGTTCTTGACCAATCTCAGTCGTCAGTTGCATATAGTTTATCAAGACAGATGTCAAACAATATTGATATTACCGATGAACCTGTAGCCTAGTTGTAGTAGGTAGTGGCTCTGCCTTAGAAACGAGGGGTCCCCAGTTTGATTGCCGGTCAGTGCATGTATTTATGTGACAGATAAATATTTGTTCTTGGGCCATGGGGGTTATAGTGATGTCTTATTTGTGTTTTCCATGCTATCTGCGACATAGGAATATGGGGTATGAATATGCAAAATTTTAATATAAACTTATTACCAATTCACTTACCCGATCATTCTCAAAGAAGACATACCTAACTATCTTTACAAGACAAGTGATTCCAAGTAATGAATGCAGTAAGAGCATCACAAAGGCCACCCCGGAAGCCACTATATATCCCAATTTTTGCATGTTCTTATGCTCTTCCGGTAGTGTGAACAGGGCTGTAACAATTAATCCCACTGTTGTCAATACTGTCTGAAAATGAGCAATGAATGGTATGTACAATATACAATGCTTTAATGTCTAAAATTTATGGAATGATATTACTAAAACAATTAAGATATAGTTAATAGTATCAGGCGTTACTTTGCGGAAATCCATTGTTATTAAGTTAGTATTAGTCTAGTTTGCAACAATCCACGGTTAACACATATGACGGTATATACTTTCACACATGTCTTAAAGTATATACCATCATACATACATTAAGAGGCCATTCATAGGGCTCTGTAACACTGTATTATGGTAATAGCTCCACAGTCAATAGGCCTCAAGCTTATAATGCTATAATATCCAGTGCAGATTCTGGATGAATTGTTTTTACATAATATTCTACAGTATTTCCTGACACATGTGTGCAACACATGCATATTTTTGCATTGAGGAAAAATACACCAATACAAAAAAAACAAAGCATATATTGGATACTTACATAAACAATAACACTAATGAACTCAAACTCTTCATCATCACAAGAAAAGTCAAAGAAAAATTTGGCAACACTCATCATGGTGAACAAAGCCACACTCTGTGTTACTATCATGGCTTCTCCTATAGTAAATGTCTTGGGGCACATCATAATGGAATGACGGAGCAGCCAACTGAAGAAATACACAGTTGGTAAGGAAACTCCAATGCAATATGTCAAATCTGTAACAAAAATTACTATGTTGAATTCTCTCTTATTACCAGATTATTGAGTTATACTACTATAAAGTATCATTGTTGCCTTTAGATTGTAGGTATTGTAACACCATGGAAAGCAAAGATATTGCTGCTTTAGCAAGGAATAATTGGATCACTCTAGTCAAAATATTCAGAAACATTTATAGATGATATAAATAAGATTTTCTTCTAAGTTAGTAATCAATAAATAAATCAACAAGACACTAAGACTAATAATGAGTAATCCTAAACTATTACCTGTATCCAAAAAGGTATACACTAACATTGATGCAACAAGTCCAGATGCTATGCATCCTCCATACTCCGGCTCTTTCAGCACCTCACTGGACACCGACAGGAACAGAATGAAGAGGAGGCAGTAGCAGAGCAGCCCCACCGATACAAATGTTGTGAGTTTATACAGACTGGACACAGGGTACAGACTAGAGTAGAACATTAATATTGTGGGTATAAGGATCGGACACCACAAGCCATTTGCTTTGACCGGTCTGAAAGTAAAAGATTTATCATATGTAGCTATCCCGATAGGGAAATAAAATGTTGGTGAATTAAGTTTGTTATAAGTTTATTTTACTAACTTACCGTGTTTGGATGCCACCGTCTATCAAATTTCTAGTTATTGCCGAGTCAAAAGACATGTATTTTCTATCAAGACGCAAATGGTAAATATATTTAATAACGTTTTCCATGGCTAGTAGATTGTGTGTAATTTTAAAACTGTTGGAACTGAATACAATGTGTGCATAGAACACTAATAACGACTAGTAAGTGATAATTGATAAAGCATTTGATCAAAGGCCATCCTGTGTCCTGTTTACGAGTTAAAGTTCAATGCACAGGTTCAATGTCTGAGCAGTGAGCAGTGAGCACTTCAATCATATTGTTTTCTTATCATTTTCTTTAAAAATTCTTTCTATTAAGTAGATTAAATTGCAGTATAATTTACTATCTGCAGTTTAATTCTTCAGACATTGCACACTTCTATTTCAATACATTTTATATTTATTTGATCTATCTTGCTCGTAATCGAAAAAAAACTCAAGACACAGAGTACTTAATCTCAAGAAAACAATTGATATTTCAGTCAAAAGACGTCAATTATCACCTGTCAGCTTGTGCTGTCAAGTCCATAGACAAAAAAGGGATTATGGATTTCACAGAGTACTTAATCACTACTGATGGATTTATAATTAATAAACAAAATTATGAGGTAATCCATCGGCGCATTATGTAAAATATGTAAATTATGTTCATTCTTAATCACTACAAAAATAAAGCATTAGGACTTCAAAGGTCAAAATTTTGGTCATTAAGGCTAAGCGCAGATTGAGACTTTTTGTCTCGGAGACTTTTTGTCACTGTCTCCACGGTGCGCCCACTTGAAAAGTCACTGACGGTGTTGCCAAGTCAGTGAACCAAGAAATGGCTAAAAACTTTTAAAAAGTGGCTAGAATGTAAAAATTTCGTACCTACCCTTTAAAGTGGCTAAAAATGGCAAAAAATTTTGTGCCCTCTTTTTGGATCAGGAGTTAAAAAAAACATCAATCAAACAGTTATCTTTTAATAACATCAAACTTTGAAACATAAATTTTTGTATACGATTTTATTACGATTAAATCAAAAATAATTAATTTGACGTTGATGTTTCTGGTTCTGGGACCAGGAAAGAATATTTTTCTTGTTTACCGATTTGGCTTAAAAGTCTTAATACTTCCAGTGGTATTTGGTAGGTATCTTCATTCAATGCCATTCTATTCATTAATTGAATATTTATATATTTATTAATTAATAAATTCTTACAAATAAATCAATTTCGATTACAATATCGATATAATATTTTGTAAGGTACATTCACAAGTACTCGTTTTTGGATTTCTCTATTCCAGATTGCAGATTAATCTGATATTATTCTTTAATTAAATGCCAAAAGTCCCAGTCTCCCTTGATTGGCTAGTTTGTTCCGGGGCCTCTTACATCTTTATTTTGATAAATAAATAAAAAATATGAAGAGTCACAAAAACCCTAAAAATAATACTAAACATATACCTAAGACCCCTAAAAATCCCATCTTACATATTTACCGCCTAAAGGAGGGAAAACCCCTAAGTTGGGAACCCTGTCGCCTTGTGAGCGCACTTCCCGGCCGGGTGACAGTCACGTCACTAGATGTTGCCGTCTGCTAGGAACTATTTGTCACCATGCTGTCATGTCACCATAGTCAGCGCACTCCCATATAATTATCTTCATAGCACTCGACTGGGTAACAAAAAGTCTCCGTGACAAAAAGTCTCAATCTGCGCTTAGCCTAACATTTTTTGGCCACTGACATGTGTCATTTTAACTTTGAAGTTTCTCGCGATGCGACAGGCAGGCGACCGACAGCCCAGTGTTGCCAGTGCTACGGCAATTACCGTGTTCTACGGCTTTCAGGCCAAAAAATCACAAAATCTACGGTCTACGGCTGGAACCCTAGGGCCGTAGAAAATTATACGGCTTTTCGCAAATTCTACGATCTTTTTGTTATTTATTATTTTTGCAGACATTTAACGAATGTTATAGGCTAATGAAAAGTGTTCCTTGTTTTGTGGACATCAAATTCACTGCCGATGACCTTTTTTTTTAGTCCAAGCGCTGAACCGATGGTATATATTATGGCATATTTGGATAGCATAATATACTGGCAGCTGTGGACACGGCCCATAGTTGATCTTTTTCCATATAAACACGGCTTTTTTATCTAATGTACACGGCCTTCCAAAAATCTGCATTGGCAACACTTGGACAGCCTCATGTTACCCCGGTCACTCACATACGCGCAAATGTTTGACATTTTTACGAATGTTTGCACATATGTGAAGGGCGGTCAGGCAAATGGGTTCGCATATGAGTATACAAGCCCATTTCCGCTTCCTCCTACACTTTGTTCACGAATGTTCAATCTTGCTGTTGTTAATATGTTGTTGTCATTCAAATCCATTTTCAATACAGAAAATAAATGGTAGTACGATTAGACGCCACGAATCACGAAAAATTAAGACATACGTCACCTTTTTAGTCGTGTGCGCAACTGGTCGCACGAATGTGTGGGAGACTACACGAAGGTTCGAGGTTCGCGCGCTTTGATGTGCGACAAAAAACCGACACAGCTTGGAAAACCCCGAATGCCTCGAAAACTTCGCATAATCATTCGCGAAGGTCGTCCCACACTTGTGGGTTCGCGTATTCGCGCGAATGTGAGTGACCGGCATTAGTCATGTTACAAAGTACTCTACTCTGTGGTAGACATGGGTCGGTACGCGTTTTCATAATACCATAACTATTTATTGATATTGTCGCCGATAAAGGGTTTTAAAACTGTTTATTTTAATAACTATTTATTGAAACGTTCACTCGGTTTATCTGGTATCATCGGTATTCTCGGTAAAGTCGGTATTAAGGATAAAGGGTTTTAAAACTGTTTATTTTAATAACTATTTATTGAAACGTTCACTCGGTTTAGCTGGTATCATCGGTATTCTCATATTCTCGGTAAAGTCGGTATTAAGGATATAGGGTTTTAAAGCTGTTTATTTAAATAACCATTTATTGAAATGTGTACTCGGTATATCAGGTTTACGGTATCATTGGTATACGCTTATTCTCAGTAATGTCGGTATAGGAAATAACTGATTAAATGAATGCTTAGTAACACACACTAATGGTTATTGTGGCACCTGATACCATATTTGTGGTATTATACCAGTAAAAGTTTATTGAAATATTGAAACTGTTTATAGTTTTTACCACGTCTTCATACCTTACCACGCAATACATAGTATTCACGAATAAATGGTTTCTCTCAATAAACAGTTTTTGTAGCACCTGATACCGTATTTGTGGTATTATACAAATAAAGGGTTATTGAAACTATTTATAGTTTTTACCACCCATGTCTACTCTGTGGTCATGTTTCATGTCATCAGTCATGTTTGACTTTGATTGTTTGTAGCGATTGTGCGAGCGAGCATTTTGTTTTTGAGCATCAGTATACTGAATTCAAAGTTAAATTTAACTAAAAAATCTGAATTTTTGTTGTGACGAAGCAATTTTTCCATTATAATTTTGACTGTGTTATTTCATTCATCTAAAAATGAATCGCAGACGGGGGCACGATGAAGATGATGGATATGGTTTGTTTTGCCACGAAATACTTTTGATGTTTGTAGGTTATATAGAGGTATAAAAAGTAGAAAATAACAATTAATTTTAATTTCCAGAGCGCTTGCATCGGAAGAGACGTCGCGTATCCGAAAACCAAGAAATAGAGGACAGATTGGAATCTCTGATATTAAGAGTTGGTGAGAAAAGTAGTTCAAGTTTGGAAAGTAATTTGGAAGGTTTAGCGAGCGTCTTAGAAGCGGATTTAAGTACCTTTCGTGTAAAAATCCTGCGTATATTAACAGAATGCGCCATCCGAATGCCCGAGAAATGTACCATTTATGCAACCTTAGTAGGGCTTCTGAATGCAAAGAACTACAATTTCGGCGGAGAATTCGTCGATTATATAGTAAAGACGTTTAAAGAAAACCTGAAAATTGGCAAATGGAATGCTGCTAGATACTGCCTAAGATTCATTTCTGACTTGGTGAACTGCCATGTGCTTGCTGCATCTTCTCTACTTACTCTTCTTGAGACATTGGTGGACAGTGCTAATGAGGATGGTGTCCCTCAAGTGAGGAGAGATTGGTTCGTGTTTGCTGTACTATCAACGCTTCCATGGGTTGGTAGGGAGCTGTATGAGAAGAAGGAATCTCAGCTGGATCAACTGCTGGTTACAATAGAGGTCTTTCTTAACAAGCGTAGCAAGAAGCATTGGCCTGCCCTTAAAGTATGGTCAGCGGACTCTCCACATTTGCAGGAGGAGTACTTGGACTGCCTTTGGGCTCAGATTAAGAAGTTAAGACAGGATAATTGGTCAGAGAAGCATATTCCTCGACCATATCTAGCATTTGACTCAATTTTGTGTGAAGCCTTGCAACACACTCTTCCAACTATTCAGGTAATGGCTATGATAAATGAATTGCTAACTGTAATACAGTTTAATTTCACTTGTTTTTTGTTACACTTTGATTTGCATTTTGTGCCTTAAAAGTTACGTTTGCTTATTTCAGCCACCTCCTCATAATGATGGTGATACTTACCCCATGCCGAGGGTTATCTTCCGTATGTTTGACTACACTGACTGCCCTGATGGCCCAGTGCTGCCGGGTGCACATTCAATTGAAAGATTTCTCATTGAAGAACATCTTCACAACATCATTGAGGCTTACCATGTTGAACGCAAGGAATGTGCTGCTCAACTTTTATGTTTCCCATACAAGGCTAAGATTCCATTGGAATATTGTATTGTAGAAGTTATCTTTGCGGAACTGTTCAATCTTCCGAGACCAAGATACTTGCCAATATGCTATGGCTCTATCCTCATTGAATTGTGTAAGCTGCAACCGTCCACCATGCCACAGGTTTTGGCACAGGCAACGGAAATTCTGTTTATGAGGATTGATTCCATGAATGTTGCTTGCTTTGATAGGTGAGTATATTGAATCTAGACTGTTGATAAAAGTGGATTTTCATTTATTTTAAAACTAATGGAGCATGTAATAAATAGTTTAAGTAGCAATTTTGATAGTATAAAAAAGAAAAGAAAGCGGCCAAGTGCGAGTCGGACTCGCCCATGAAGGGTTCCGTAGCAGCAAGTAACATAATATAAAAGTTCTTGTAGTTTGTTGTAACTTTGATCAATGTTTTTTGCGGTTTCCGATTTATGACGTATTAAAAAAAACTACTTACTAGATCTCATTCAAACCAATTTTCGTTGGAAGTTTGCTTGGTAATGTACATCATATATTTTTTTTAGTTTTATCATTCCCTTATTTTAGAAGTTACAGGGGGGGGGGACATACATTTTACCACTTTGGAAGTGTCTCTCGCGCAAACTATTCAGTTAAAAAAAAATGATATTAGAAACCTCAATATCATTTTTGAAGACCTATCCATAGATACCCCACACGTATGGGTTTGATGAAAAAAACATTTTTGAGTTTCAGTTCTAAGTATGGGGAGCCCCCAAAATTTATTGTTTTTTATCTATTTTTGTGTGAAAATCTTAATGCGGTTCACAGAATACATCTACTTACCAATTTTCAATGGTATAGCTCTTATAGTTTCGGAAAAAAGTGGCTGTGACATACGGACGGACAGACAGACAGACAGACAGACAGACATGACGAATCCATAAGGGTTCCGTTTTTTGCCATTCGGCTACGGAACCCTAAAAAACAGTCTGAAAGTTTATGTTTGTTGATCTATCTAAAGGATTGATGTACTTTTTGAAGGATGATGAATAGTGTTTATAGAAATTAATAACTCATTGTGTAGAATTACATGTTCTTCAATAAGATTCAACTGGGCCTAGTAAAAATGTGAATTTTATGGAGTTATTTTCTTTTGTTTCCAGATTCGTGAATTGGTTTGCATATCATTTGAGCAACTTCCAATACCGTTGGTCATGGGAGGACTGGGAGGGATGTGCTCAGTTAGATCCTGATCATCCTAAGCCGAGGTTCATAAGGGAAGTCCTCAACAAATGTCTCAGGTACATAATGTTATATGCATTTTTAGCATTTGACATCATTAAAATACCAGATGACCGACATCATTCAATTAAGTTTTAAGATAGTTTAAGTTATTAGTTAACTAAGAGAAAAAATTAACAAAAAGTTTGTTGTTAACTGTTAAGAGTGATTAATAAAATTTTGCTGGTCTTGATACTGACCCCAATCACATTTCTGCATATTAGGGTGTAGTAAATAGTAAGAGAAGCCGGCCCGGGTGGTAGGGCTTTACATAAGGATTATCTTATCAATATTAAGTAATGAATATTATTTTTGATATTATCTTTCTATGTAGCATGTCTGACTAGCTATGACCCTATCGCTTGCCCCAAACAAAGCAGCAAGTAAAGCTGTAGGCAAAGTTCTTTTGTACCAAAGACTTGTCTGTAATGACAAGTTATTTACAAACAGACACAACAGCAAAATAAACACTAATGAACAAAAACCATTTTAGATTGTCATATCATCAGCGGATCAAGGACATTACTCCAGAATCCTTTGCAGCATTTGTGCCGCTGAAACCAGAGCCAATTTACAAATACTCAATGGAAGGAGCAGGTAAAACAAAACATCTTGTTACTTTTGAAATGTTTTAATTCTAGAAATAAATATATTAATTTTATCAATACACTTACTTATGTTAAACTTATCCTATAAATAATGTCCATATTTACATTTGCATTTAAAAATGATGAGTAGATGAAATAGTTAAATGCTTACTGATTATTTGTAACATTGGTTGTTATATTTTAGCATTGAGCCATCTTTGATGTTACTCACCAACCATTTTAATAGAATCCTCATTATAAAACGATAACCTCTCCGATTTCCATTAAGTTAATGAATCGATTTCCAAACTATGTAGTTAAAGCTCCTATACTGAGTATTATTGTAGGAAAAGTAAGATCAGTCTATTCCATGGCTAATAATTCTAGAAAACTTAATGGACGATCTTGATAATCTTCATCATTGTCATCACTAGAATGCCTACCCGAATTGTGTTCGTCGTCATTGGTTGTTTCAGAATCCTCATCATCAATTGATTGCGTTTCTTTATCTTCATCATCATCATCATCATAATGTTCATCATCTTCCAAATTGCTGTCTGATTCATTCTGTTTCTCACCTAATTTATCAAGAAAATCTTTTAAATCGTCGTCGACCTGAAGATACTTCTCATGATTTTCACTTTCTTCTTCGTCTAACTCTGGTTTAGGTGACGATATTTCATTTTCTTTTTCTGATACACTGCCAAAGCTGAAATCGAATAAATCCTGTAAAATATTGTTGGTAGTAGGCTTTTCAGTTGTGGTGCTTGTTGTTGTAGTTACAGAACTGACGTCATTCTCGGCTTTAGACTCGGTATTAGTCTTCTTCTTTTTGCATTTAGTTTTGTTTTTTTGACTCGAATGAGGTGTAGTTTCTACAATTGCATCGTTAGTTACATTTTCTTCTGACCCACTGAGTTCATTGTTTTTTTCACTGGGTTGTGAAGTTGTACTCTGGAATATAAATTCTGTGTGGTCTTTTGACTCTTCTTCTGCATTTTCCACATTTTTCTCTTCTTCATTTTCATCATACTCCTCCTCTTGATAATTATCTACTGTTGTATCGTTTACACTGTCAGTTTCCTCGCCTACTTGTTTTGTCTTCATGGATTGCGTAGAAAGTTCATGTTTGATTGATGCTTCCGTGGTACTACTTGTACTAATATCACTCGCCCGATCAGGATGTCTTTTCCTGGTTTCCTTATCTGAAGTGTTCGGCATTGGGGACGAAAGATAGCCTTGGAAATTAGACCCTTTCCTCCTGTATATTCCCGAAGACAATGTGCTTGTTTGGTTTTTGGAATTCCATTTATCATGTTTTACTGAAGTTCCTTTTATCATTAATGTGGACTGTCGAAAACGATTTCTGGTGTTTTGACCTCCTGCGGTTGTTGTTTTACGTGTTGTTGTTGATGTTGTTGAGCTCCTAGTAGTTGTTGATCGTGGGGTGGTTGTGGTGGTGGGGCTAGTTGTACTTGTAGAGGTACTAGCAACAGTAGTACTAGTAGTAGTAGGAGTAGTCGTTGTTGTCGTTGTTGTAGTTGTTGTAGGTGTGGTTGATGTAATTGTGGCTGATTTCTTGCTTGTAGTTTCCAAAAGAGATTTAGTAGAACTTACCGCAGCGGAACTTGCTTGCGGTGTGAGGTCTTTAGTTGGCCTTTTTATATTAGATTTTTCAACGCCTTTATTAGTTGACGTCGTTGAATTGGTCGTTACTCTTTTTTGCTTTTTGATTTTGTCCTGTTTAGCAAATTTCGGTGGCGGACGCGTGCGTTTCTTTGGTTTAGGTGTTGTTGAAGTGCTCGTTTCTGGTAAAGTTTCTGTAGTTGTAGATATTATTTTTTTGGCATTTGAATCAGTTTCGGTAGTAGTTAGTGGAGTGGTTGTTTCAGTAATGAGTTTTTCTGTTGGGCTTGCCATGGGTGTAGTTTTTGTAAAAGCACTTAAAATGTTAGCCCATTCCATTGTTTCGATATCTTCTTCGGGCTCGTTCGCTGCAGTTATTATCTCCGGTGCAGTCGTAGAAAGCTTCTGTAACTTTGTACTTTCGTTTTTCTTTGGAGGTTTTCTGGATACATTCGTTTTTCGTAGTTTATTATTGCCTTTTTTTGGAGCGCTGTAAAATTCGTCATATTCCGTGGAGTTGTCTGGATAACCAGCAGTTATTGGTCTGAAAGCGGTTTCAAGGAAAGAATCTTTCTCCGTAGATTGATTATCTAGGATTTGTGGGCTAGGTCTAAAGTCAATTGGCCTATTGTTTCTTAACGGTTTTTGGGTAGGTACGCCCTTTAGCGGAGGCATAGGTTTGAAAGGCTTCTTATCCATAGTAACAAATACTCCTGGAGGAGCATTGTATATCGGCGGCCTTACATGTTCTGAGAAATAATTTATTTTTGATGACGGTGACCTAAATTTGTTGTAATTTTTATAAACTGTTACAGTTTCTGGTACGTGTGTAGTCCCATTATTAAACCTCATTACATTATTGACTTCAAATGACATGTCTTTTGTCGGCGGAACCGGAGGCAGTGGCGTTGGCAAAACAGCTGGTCGCGTTGTTCTGATAGGTTTGTTTGAAGTCATGTGTTTGTAATCAGATTGTAAAGTGTGCGGATTACCGTTGTTAAAATGGTTATTACCATTGGTATATTTATTGTCATTGGAATATTGATTGCTACTGCCATATTTATTGTTATTTGAATAATAGTTACCATTAGAATAGTGATTGTTATTAGGATATTGGTTACCGTTGTTATATTGATTTCCACTTGGTATTTCGCCAGAATTTTCATCTAGATAATGTTGAGCGGTTGGTCCTATTGGTGGAGGGGGAATTGGACGTGAATATTTGACTGGCTGTTTATATGGGTATGGTGTATATTTCACATTTTGTTGATATTGATCTGTTGGGGCCCCGACGTACCCAGTCTTCGGCAATGGTAAGTGGACTTGTGGGACATAGGGATTTGACTTATGTCTCGGTGTTGCTTCCGGTGGTGGGACCACATCGTCATCATCGGAAAATAAAGATGAAAAGATTCTATCTAGACCATGATAATACGATCGGCCTAGGTGATATTTTGTTGGAACAATGTTTCTGTGAATCCAAACAGCTCGTTCTGGTCTCATGGCTTGAGGGACCACATGTTCGCGTTTCTTAAGTTCTTGAGGCGGTTCAGTTATTCTATCAGGAGTACTTTCTCGCACGGTGAAGGTTCTGATAGGATTCTCATAAGGTTTCTTCTGCTTCTTTGGTGTCTGTGAGATCACTGAAAAAGTTAGCTCGTAATGATAGCGACCTGGTGACATTTCGTGATCTCTTTGCCGGACACGTTTCACAGACCATATCGCTTTCACCCCTTCCATGCATTTGTCATCGGTGCATTTCTCTTTCGATCGATCGTCTTCTGTAAATCTGAAGCCATCTTTTTCTTCAAGTAGTCTTCCTCTAGCCATAATAGCTACGTCACCAAATGAGGATGGATCTTCCTCCGGTATCCTATCGAATGGCGCAGTTTTAATTTTTTCCCATAGATCGTGATCGTCTACTTCCTTGGAGACTTGTTGGTTATGCTTGGTGCTTTGAGATATGACGTCGCCTTTAGCAATCAGTTGATCGATTTTGTCCCTGACGAGTGTCAAGTAGACGCTGTGCCTCAAAGCATCTTCCCAGTAGTGAGCGGGGATGACGGCTACGGTCGGTGGTGCTTCAGTCCTAATGGTTTCGTGAAGTGTTCCCGCGCGACCCTCTCTGACGTCATCGCGCCATTCATTGAGAGGTATCGGCGTCGGCCTGAAGTCATCGCTCGCCGCTCTGCTTCCTTCTTTGTGTATCTGTAAAACAAATGTTGAATATTCAATGATCGTAGCCGTACTGATATTAAAATTAATTAAGTATCGGCTGTTATTACAATCGTATTCGAGAAAAAAACGTGGATATTTCAGAATGCGTTTGAAAGTAAAATGGCGGTTGGCGGGAAAGTGCCGTAGCGTGCGGTATGCTCGCGTGTCTGGCCAGCCAACCCCCGCGCGGCAAATTTCCAATCCACTAACTCTAATATAATTCTGCAGTAATCTTCATACTATCTTGCTAATGATTGCTAATGTTAACTTACTGAAATGTTTTGTTAAATATTTGTAATTTTGATGACTGAATTTGTTTAAGTGTATAGGTTAACAATAGAGATCACTTTGTTACGCACAAGCACAATAAGTAATAAGTTTTGTGGGCTTTAACTATATAATTTACAATACAATAATACATAACAATTAAAGGTCAACTTGCACTGGTTTATTTAGAGAATAAAGATTAGCCAGCATAGTTAGAATATGTATCTCACTTTATTTAATGTAATGCGGTCTATTTTAATCTGGTATGCTGTGTAACTTGAGGTCAACTAAAATGCGTGGGATCAAAATCGAGTTTAAACAACAGATATTTTAAGGCACACAAGCCACAGAGATTGTGTATTTATTAACGCACAACTAGTTTTTTTTGAAAATGTATGGATCGAGGTATAAATCGTACATGCAGTACAGATCAGTGGCTCTTGGTTATTCTACATTTTCTAAAGCACTTCCAAACTGTTTTGTCGAAAATGACTAAAAAAATATATAGTTAGTATCACTGGTAATTATTGCATACCCTCCTCACAAGAGCGACAACTTAAAAGAATTAAAAGAAAAGTATTCAATATCACCGTCTTATCACTTAGAAATTATATGACTTCTATCGCATCCTTTAACTTCTAAAGCGTCTACAAGGGGGCATTAGCACCCACATAAAAAAACTGCCTCAAACCTTATTGCAAAGGAACACCCGATTGCAGAAATGAGACAGCTATGCGCTATGATGTTACGTTTCATTGTTTTGCTTTCGTTTCATGGCAACTCGTGTTAAAAGCATTTTTTACAACTGAATGGTGCACATCGTTATGTTATCTCGGGAGATGCATCCACAATCTAGACCCACATGTGAATTAACCGTGGCGGTGCGTAATGTAGCGATAGTGAATTTTTCAAGGGCACTGATAATCGCTCTTACATAAATTGCATAAGGTCTTGGGCGGTAATCGGTAGTGATCATACTGCAAATAATTTCAATTACATTAGTATTATGTATATGGCTTTAGAATTATATAATTAGATCAGCCTAGTACTAATTTGATATTTTATGTGTTTAACTGAAGCAAAATGTAAATTGCTTAGTGCACAATTTTGAAGGCTGAGGCTATGGCACGTCCTCAGGCAGTTTGAAAACTTCCGACACTCGGGTTGGCCACTAACCCCTCTACAATCCGCATTGAAGCAGCGTGGTGGAGTATGCTCTAGGCCTCCTCAACAGGAGAGATTCGTGCCCAGTAGTGGGCCATTAATGGGTTGAAGCCAGGTTTTTTTTTATTTATTTATTATTACATAAATAACAGTAGTTAAGAAAATTACGTTCCGGAGCTAATAGTTCACGCCGTTTGCTACACTTATATGCACAAGCAGTGAGTTATCTTCAATCTATTGCTCCACTTGAGTGGGAAAATCTCATCCCTGCACAATGGCAGACATACATCGAGGTCGTTGTCGTTATCTGCATCTATTCTATAATTGTTTTTATTGTCTGTGCTGCAATGGACGAAATGGCGCGAAAATACTGTAACGATCTCTATTTAGTTTCTTTAAAACTAAAACTGATCTTGTAGATGTTCAATTTTGTTCTAGATTGTTTTAGATTTAATTTGGTTTATTAGTATAGGATATGTTGATAATTTAAGTAAAAAATACCAGAGAAGTTTATTAAAAGCAAGTTTAATATAATTTTAGCTAATTGCCATAAGGGTAGCTTAAATTAACATAATAACAGGTAGCATAATATTATTATGCTACCTTTTGAATTGTAAAATTGTCAACACTTAACACCAGTAATTAATAATTACACTAATAACGTTAGGTTTTTGTCACGTAACATGTTAGCGTCAATTTTTTTTTGCGGTACAAATTCATATTAACATTAACAGATTTGTCACACAAATTTCACATTAACCTGTGATATTTACTGACTATATTCCTTTATGTACTTATGGGATGAAGGCGCAAATCAAGTTAGTTAAAACATTAGCACTAGGGTTCTGGTTGCGGCTTTGCCCGCGTTTTCCGGGATGATAAGTACCCTATATGTTATATCAGATCATGGTCTACCTGTGTGCTAAATTTCATGAAAATCCGTTCAGTAGTTTTTGCGTGAAAGAATAACAAACATCAATACGCCGTCAAACATTCTCATCTATACTAATATAGCTGAAGAGTTCGTTTGGTTGAACGCGCTAATCTCAAGTCAGGAACTACTGGTTCGAATTGGAAAAATCTTTTTGTGTTCGATAGTCCATTTATCGAGGAAGGCTATAGGTTATATAACATCATATATTTTAGTAGTTGGTTTTTTCAACAAATTAACGCGGTGAATCTGCGGGGCACAGCTACTTTATAATACTAGTAGTATTATATCACAAAGTTTTCATTACGTTACAAGTTATAAATTGAAACGGTTGTAAGATTTTGTTTAAAAATACTGTATTGAGCTGGTTCATCGTTGGACTTTTGTTTAATATTGACATTTGGCCAGTACATTACTGGTTGCACTTGCATTAGTGTAATGTATTGTTGTGTGGTGTCTGAATATTTTGAATTAGACGTCATAACTTAATTGGTGACTGTTTATGATTCCTTGGGTCAGCGACAAAATAATATAATCACGGTCAGGTTTTTATGATTGACCGCTAGAGTCATCATGATCTATGAGTCGCTATGTATATATTTATCATTTTTGTCATTATTGGTGCTTCCGCCTTGAATTGCGTGATGATTGGTCTCCCCAAATGTATTTGATAGTTTTATCTAGACAAGAGTACGAGTTCCCATACACGCCACATGACCAAGACTGGGTATAGTCTATATACCCATACTATATATAAAAAAAAATATATTTCAAGAATCCCATATAGCAAAAGGTCTATCTGACAACAGTCTCTGGCACAAAGAGATATAATACTCGCAAGCACGCTGACATTACCAATGATCAATTTGAACGTCAAAAACTGAATTGATGAGTCATATTAATTCGAACAACATTCCCGAGGCGAAAACTCCACGCATCTAAATCACTGCCCAAAAAAACGCTTAGGAAAAGCCGACTCATTGTACTCACAATTAGCGCGAAGAAAACGGAGGCGACCGCGGAACGCATCTTCGATCACTCACTGCACGAATTTTGCCATTAACAATAGTCGTATAGGACTGCGCGCGCGCAACTCTCAACGCGAACTGGTGAGTGGTGGAGCTGATGAGCGACACCACCCACCCCGCTAACTAGCGGTTGGCAATTGTTGAGGAAGTTCGAGAGGGTGCAGCGACACCGATTAGCTTCAAACTTTTCACCGGTTTTCCAACACTTTAAGGACAACAATTTATAGCTCATGAAAGTCATAGAGTAGTATTATTTGTTGCTCGTAAATTAGTTGATATTGCGATTAGTTTGAAAGTGCTTGGTTGAAATACTTTCTGTTAATTCTGTTTTAAATTTCTTTACACAATTTCACATTGTACCTACTATTGAACGCATCAAAACAGTTCAGTAATTTTTAATCTCTGCTTTTCAACTTATTTTCATTTTGTTTGATTAGTAGGCTAGGTTTGTTAGTACTTACAAGTTACAGAGTTATCAATAGAAAAATTGGTTCTTCGAATGAAAAAACTTGGAAAGATCCTTAATACCCAAAACTAAGGATCTTTCGTTAAAGTAAGGAGCTTCATCCACCTCGAGTTATCTCTATCTTTCTCTGTTCGAGTGAACAATTGAGGCGGCTATGGAGCCATATGTCCATTCGATTGGAAATTGCCGGGCTCTGTACCGCCCAGCTGAAATCTGCCAGATCTTTTTGTCATTAATATCAGTTGCAAATTCTAATCTGCATAATGCTGGTGGCCAAGCAGGTAAAGCCAAGTGTAATTAAAAATAAATCATTAAAGTTATTGCGTTACATCTGTGATAAGTCTAATAACATTTGATTATTGCACGTATCGTATTGTTACGTCAAGAAGCGGAAGAAGTTCAGAAGATTAGATGTTGCAAAGGGCGGCCGGGCGGGAAGCTTGCAACCGGTCTTTACGTGCTGACGCGTTTTAACATCTTGATTACTTTTTTAATTTCTGTAAAAATGTTTCAGTTTACGCTTACATACAGACAGTGGTATAATTTGCTACAGAAACTATATTTTTGGGTAAAATTTGGCTTTGTATGTGTATCTATATCTATACATCTATACAAACAAATAAAATTGGAGTGTCTGTTTGTAATACTAAAATAACCGCTTTTTACTAAGCGCATTGTACACGGTGACACGGGCGTAGCCAGGTTTTAGTTTCGGGGGGGTCAAGTTTAGGAGGGGGGGGGGGCTGTTACAACGACTAAAATTACATAAAATAACCCTAAAGAAAATTGAGACTTTATTTTTTCTCACAACGTATGTAGTGACATCTATTATTAGTTTAGTCAAAAAGTTCAAAAACGTGTTTAATATAAATAAAGCTCCTAAAATATGTGCGATAGCCTCCGAATTTATACGGTCGCCGGCGATAGCTCATTCGATTCGGAATGACGTCTAGAAAAATGTTTTTTAAGGGTTTATTAGCACACGAGTAACCGCCCACGCTTTGCTTCGGTTTTCTTATTTTTTTACACCTTGGGTTACATTATTGGAGTTTTATTAAGGATCCCTAATTTTTTTTGAAAATATAATATAGCCTATGTTACTCGGGGATAGTGTAGCTTCCAAACAGTGAAAGAATTTTTCAAATCGGTTCAGTAGTTTCGGAGCCTATTCAATGCAAACAAAAAATCAAATCTTTCCTCTTTATATATTAGTATAGATAAAAATGTCAGTCCTTAACTTTTCGGGGGGGGGGGGGGGGTGTTGAAGCCCCGAAACCCCCCCCTGGCTACGCCCATGCACGGTACATATACCAAAACAACATTTTTTACAATTTTTGTTTGTTTGTTTGTTTGTCTATCTGTCTGTCTGTCTGTCTGTCTGTTCCGGCTAATCTCTGAAATGGCTGGAGTAACTAAGGCTACTTTTAGTTTCGAAAAAAAAATAGTTTGTTAGGCGATACGAAGTTCGTTGAGTCAGCTAGTAACTTATATAGGTAAGCTTTTGATCCACTAAAATACTCTCGACCATCGTATTCCACCTGGACTTGCGAACGCATAATGATTGCGTTATTCCCTATCCCAGGGGGAATTATTGTATTACACTATAATTCTCTAGAAGAAAAAAAGTGATTACATTGTTTCCTTCTCGGCTGCCAAATGGTCTGGTAATGCCCATGAGCTTATTGAGCAATGAAGATCACTTGCCATCATGTTCCTGCTTGTTTGGCTCGTTTAATATATAAAAGAAAGTATATGATAGCAATAAAATAAACTACGGATTGCGATTAAAATGTAAATTCAGAACAAAACAGCTGAAATACCGCGTACCGCCACGCGAGGGGCGAGTGAAATCCACTGCGTGAGCACTTTCCATCTCGTGGCCTTAACACTGCTTTTATATGCACATACGGGACATGTCGTTTAGTCTGTTTGTGTGTACAAATGTCAGAAATGGTTATGACTGTCATGCATTCAAAATCTTTTATTACAGTAATGATGGAATATTCGCTACAGATACCCCTGCAGCCTATTTAGTGACCCTGTCTACGAAACGAGGGTCCTTCGTTCGATTCCCAGCCGAGGCAGATATTTGTGTGATAAATATTTGTAGTCCAATCATGGGTGCTAGAGTGATCTTATTGCGGGAGTATGTAGTTTTTTTTAATATTATTGAATTATTTTGACTGATTTTCTCACACTTATCAGCCAAAGGTTTTCCTCGGAAACCATTGAGCAATTTTAGTGATTCAAGGAGGTATGGAAGTGAGAGATTTTTTTCGAGTGCTGTTACTTTTCTTTATTTACGTTCATGTTTCCCGAAACGCAGTGAGGGCGGTTTACTGTTTAAACATATTTTTTCCGTAAATGATTGTTTTGATAAGGAAAGTCATCCGCATAAGCTATATTGCAACAAATACATACAACTGCGTAAATAAGTGATGTTCGTTTGATTGTAAATTTATTTACATATTTGTCGTGATCATTTTCCATTTTTAGGATTCCGTAACTTGCGAGAAAACCAGGGAGTTTACTTCTCTCTGTCTCTTATAATTATATGATATGATGGTTGGATTTTTTATTTAAAAGTAACAAAAGACTTCTGCACAATTATGACTTCATAAACAACTCTGGGTATCAACTTAATTTTATAAGTCCGGAAATTTAAGTTACAAAAAAACGTATCACAGCGTCGTCCCTAGCTCTCGTTCAGGGTAACTTATATGATGGTCTTTCAGCGCCATATTGTAGTCTTGTTACTGAACCCAAATTCAGCTAATCCGACGCAATCTTTACGAATTTTAACAATTATAATCCTTATTTCAAACACTGTAAATTCACAATCGCTTTACAATCGGACGTAGTCTGTCGGAGCTAAGTAAATGTTGTGATTAATTCGAGACGAGCTCGATACGATATGGCGACGACACGCATGAAAAGACAGTGAGTTATCCGCTTTCCTCGGACGCATACATTAATTATACTGGACATACACATGTATTTACTTTTAATTATTGTTTAATAGCTTGTGTCATAGTGGCTATTACCTTAGCGCCTTTGGTATAAAAAGAAAAACTTCCGATACTTGGATATGGAACGTTGAACAAACCTGAGTAAATTAATAAGTATCAACAAACAAAGAAAATGTTATTCCTGTCTTACAATTCAAAACTATTAATCCTGTGAATACTTAAATTTCATTATTTCGAGGTTTATCCGTAGGTACAATGAATCAAAACTTATCTGGATTTTCTAACTTAAATCGAATAACATTCTAATCTAAGTTGTGAACATGTGAATCTATTGTCCAGTCTAAAATACAGCTGACTTAACGTAATCTTAAGTCGACAATACGCGACGACAGTAATCCCTACAAAAAGTCGTTTGCAAGCCGAAGCAATTACGGGAGATGCCAATTCGGATAAGAGTAGTGGGTGGAAACGTGCAACAATACTAAGGTGGAGGAATATTGCGTAAAACAGCACTCGAGCTTGGGAATCTACTCAATGAGTTTTATTCTAAAAATGTTTTGTACATAATTACGATTCCAGCATAAGATTATTCTTTCCAACAGGGCGCTTAGAGGGTCTAGACAATGTATCATTTTGTTAGCAATTAAAACTTTTATATTAAAAATTCAGTCAAATAAATTCAATCTTACAATATTCGCATAGAGTTGAAGATAGCTACGCATGTTAGGAAGTTTGGGAACACTGTAATGTATCAATCTCAAACATAAAAAGCATAACGACTTTTATAAAATATTGACCTTTTATACCCTAATTCAATGTTCTTTTCCTCAGCGTCCCTCCCAGGCACAGAAGCAGCCCACCAGCTAGTGATCTGCGTGCGCAACAAGTGTACCCCCGAGGAGGCGCTCAACGTGCTCAGGGAGCTCCCGAACCCGCTCCGCGAGGACCAGCCGGCGCACTCGGCCGCCTACAACCCGCTCAAGATCGACGTGTTCGTGCAGACGCTACTCAACCTCGGCAGCAAGAGTATCTCGCACAGCTTCGCCGCTATATCCAAGTTTCATTATGTTTTCAAGGTGGGTGTAGTGGGGGAGGACATTTTCAAAATTGTATAACCACTCAGTGGCGTAGCTAGCCCTAAGGAGGCCCCATATCAATATTTCTTGTGGGGTCCCCTCAACGTCAGCTTCGTCAGTTCGTCAGCAACGTCCGCTGGCGAGCTTTTTTTGGGAGTGTTAGTGGGGGTCCCTATACGCTGGGGGCCCCGTATAATTGATACGGCTGATACGGCGGTAGCTACGCCCCTGTAACCACTATTAAACAAGCTTTGCTTTAGGAAGGTGGGCATCTTACAAGCAGTCAACACAATTATTACTGATCTATTAATCTGCATGCTCAGCATTTTAAGGTTCCGTAATCAAAACGGCTATAAGCTTCGTTATGTCCTTCCGTCCGCAGCATAATATAGCAGAGAACCTTAGTGCTAGCCTTATATAGCGCTTAGCATTATATTATTAAAACAATAAAGTAGTAGAATAAAATCTTTAAAAACATTTATTTTCAAGGTATCTTCCGTACAAGTAAAATGGGTATTTTTTTCACGTCTGTATCATATGATACTCCACTAATGTTGAAAAGGTCTTTCAAAAATATTATGGGTCTGCAAAGGTCATGCTTTAATTCAGAGGTTCGTTTGCGAAATATTCGGCTTTAAAGTGCTAATTTTCGTTTCAATCAAGTGTCTCTCCTCCTGCCAGCTAAGTGGTAGGTGTTGGGCATGTGAAAAAAAAAAACAAGGCAGTAGTGTTTTACGACGAATTTAAAAGGAAAACTATCAACTCTATGTTAGCATCAGTAGTTAATGAGTTATCGATAAACTTACGACTTACAACCCTGCATTGCGCGTGGCCTGATTTGACCATTTATATTACTGAGATTTTTTTAAATTTATTTTTTTAGTAAACATTTTCTTATCATTCCTAAAACTTTTTATTCTTCTCTTATCTCGAATATAGCTGGATAATAGCTATAAACTTTAAAATATTTTTTTTTTGTTTAAGATCCTGGCAGAATCGGAAGAAGCGCAGATCTGCGTGCTCCGCAACGTGTGGGAGCTGTGGCAGCGGCACCCGCAGATGGTGTGCGTGTTGGTGGACAAGATGCTGAAGACGCAGATAGTGGAGTGCAGCGCGGTCGCCACGTGGCTCTTCTCCAAGGAGATGGCGCAGTACTTCACGCATGCTACCTTGTGGGAGATACTGCATCTCACTATTGACAAGATGAATAAACACGTGTCCAAGCTCAGTGAGTTGTCGCTTTTGAATTTGTTGTAATCTGATTGTTTTGCAGAAAGAGATCTCCCGCCAGGCAGAAATTGTAAATTGTTTTAATAAATCCCTTTTAAATTATTTCAATTATTTCTAGTAACGTCAATGAATTCAAAAGGGGATAGGCGAGTAGCGAGTAGCCTAAGAATGGAAAGTATTCCATTCATCTCTTTCGCTCTCTCTTA
The DNA here is from genome assembly GCA_951805285.1 of Thymelicus acteon. Taxonomy (NCBI): domain Eukaryota; kingdom Metazoa; phylum Arthropoda; class Insecta; order Lepidoptera; family Hesperiidae; genus Thymelicus; species Thymelicus acteon. The sequence continues at coordinate 4,957,528 of OX638229.1, read as the reverse complement.
CAAACTGAGCGAGATCAGTACCGCCATGTTGAATAAAATGTACTGAGCATTGATCCAATTGGACCAATTTAAGTGCCATGCACGCGCAAGTAGGTCCTGTCCTTAATAAAAGTCAGTGAGTTATTTACATAATATATACGAAATAGTTATGGTGATGTGGAGTATCTACCTCCTTACGAGAGACCCATGCTCCGTAGTGGGCCGTTCATGTGTTGAAGCCATCGTTACAAGTTGTATAATCTGTATTCCAGGTGAAGAGCTACAAGAGGCGAGGGAAGCGCTCGCGCGCGCCGACTCCAGCAGCTCCGACTCTGAGGACGAGAGCGGCAGCAAGAAGAAGAAGGACCAAGACAAGCCGACTGAGGAGGTATGGCTGACTCTTATACTCTTTACTGAATGTATCGTATTCCTCAAGGTTTTTCATATTAGTAAAAGTAGTAAATCACGTTCACGTTGGGTTCATTAGTCTTAATACTTGCACCCCTGAAACAACTTATAAAATACCCCTGAAACAATCATATTTATAAATGTGGATGTTATACACAAAAATATTTTTTCTAATGCTACTGATAGTTCAAGAGATTAGCATGTTCTAACAAATAACTGTAAATTTGAAAAATCTTCCCTTTTAAGAGTTGATTACCTTGAAACGTCTGAACTGATCTTCATAAATTGTAGCTAATAGCCATCTAGGTCACGTCAGCTTTCAAACAAAAACCGCATCATAATCTGTTCATTCGTTTAGGAGCTACGATGTCATAAACTGACAATCCGACCGCATAGTACTTGTATGAAGTTATCTATTTGTTGTCTTTAAAAGTGGTAATACGTAGGAACACTTTTACTATTATCAGGCCTGGCGCACTCCGCACTTTTGGCCGTACTATGCAATCTATCACACATGTCATCAACAAAAAAGACAATCCTGACGTTGTCAGAGAGGATAAAAGTTATGGTTAGAAAGAGAGGCAACGTCTAGATAGTATAACTGTTAACGATTAGCGCTGTGCAACCCGAATTACACTTTATTTTGCCGGAGCAAGGGTCGCTATTTATTTAAATGGTCTTGTAGAGTGACTCTTCTGTGCCAATAGGTACTACTAGCTGAACTTCGTGTCGCCTAACAAACTATTTTTTTTTCTAAAATTAAAGTAGCCTAAGTTACTCCTTGTTACATCAGCTATCTGCCAGTGAAAGTCCCATCAAAATCAGACCAGCTATTTTAGAGATTAGCTGGAACAAACAGACAGACAGACAAACAAAAATTGTGAAAAATGTTGTTTTGGTATACTCGTATGTAGCGTGTATACATCCAAATGCACTTAGTAAAAAGCAGTTATTTTAATATTACAAACGGACACTCCAACTTTATTTATTTGTATAGATTATGTATTCTGTGCTACTCGTATTATAAGTATTTAACCTCGTCCTACTGGTAACATTGCAGGCAGTGGAACGCATGGAGGAGCGGCTGGAGCTGGCGCACACGGACCAGAAGCGGCTGTTCCTGATCGTGTTCCAGCGGTTCATCATGATCCTGTCGGAGCACCTGGTGCGCGCCGACACGGACGCGCGCGACCCCAACACGCACTGGTACCGCGGCACCGTCGGCCGGCTGCGGCAGGTGTTCCTCGCGGTCAGTGGACCACTGCTTTACTGCTTTACTGCTTCTTCTACATAGTTATACCAGAGGTTACTGTAGGAGGTCCAATGTGTATTAATATAATTATTATAGTTTCACTGGCTCGACAATGCCAACGTATTTTATTATGGCACCTCACTCTCGTACGTCTGCGCCATTCGGCCTCCGCCATGTCAGAGACCACAGAGTACGTAAACACTTCGTAAGTGACAGTGACGTTTGCCATTTAACTTATTAGTCTCGCCTGGAGTTTAATTAAATCTACATATATTCTAAGTAAACTGTGGTGGAGTTGAAAATGTTAAGTGCATTATTCACTTATAATTGTGGTTTATACTCTCGTTTATAAAACGGAACACCAGACACCATATTATTATTATCCTAACGAACATTATTGTGGTTCCAGCACCACGAACAAGTCCAGAAATACAGCAGTACTCTGGAGACCCTCCTGTTCACGCAAGACCTGGACCCACACATCCTGGATGTCTTCCATCAGTTTTTGGCCCTCACCGCTTAGGAAGTCGCCAGAAGATTGAAGTCCAGCAGTACACATCGAAGATCTAACTGAGGAAATAATTGTTGAGTTCTGGTAAGGTCCCTAGAGTTTAACAAATGGAACAGAGAAGTAAAAAAAAGATAAATAAGGATATAGTATGTTAATAGCATGGAGAATTTGACAGACCTCTATCAGGCAACAGTATAAATAGGAGGCCAATAATACATAAAAAATCTTAAATGATAGCTGATTTTTTTGAGCTGACGATCCACCTGATGGTAAGAGGCTATCGTCGCCCATGGACATCAGCAACACCAAAGGCATCACTGATGCGTTACCGACCAAGAAAGAGAGAAGAAAAAGAAAGAATGATTATGTGAAATCTTTATTAAGAAGTATTATGATGACCTGATTAACAAGTTAGACATATTATTATGGCCAAGGAATATATAGCCTTTTGTTTAATTAGTTACTTTAAAATATAACACTTTATTGTTGTAATATTTTAAAATTATTCAATTAACAGTGATAATGTAAACGCAGTTATCTACACACTATGATGATTCCGTACATAACATATGGAAAGAATTGGTTGCGATAAATGATTTTAGTACTTTAATGTATAATGTTTCTGTGGAAAAAAATATTCCATTTTTGTTGTTGCTTATCGAACAGAAATGAACATCTATAGAATGCTGATTGTTTCTCCATAAGTTATTATCATTTGATTGTAGTCACAATGGTTAAAAGGTAGAGCTTTACCTAGGGGTAAAGGAATCACCTGGAAAATCTATTTTAAAATATGTATTAAAATAAAAACAAACTTGTATGTGAGGTATTTATAAGTGAATCATATTATTTTACCACGACACGATATGCTGATGCCTTCATGAAGTGTAATAAATAAATATTTTAGAAAATTGGTATTTTATTTACTAGAAGTATATATATTAGTTTTATAAGTATATATAGTTCGGATTTGAAAACCTTTATCATGTAGTTAATTAGTAATCTAAGGAGATGACTTCAGGATACTAGATTTAATTAGCTCACCCGTTCAAAAACAAAACAAGATGTTAATTTAAAAAGTGATCCCATCAAAGCATTTTTCTTCAAGCGAAGCGTTGACAGTTATTTAAGTTATACTTCTTATGCGACTTGCAAAACGTTAAACGTTTAACGCTGCTATGGAGGGGGTACGAAAGCACTGGATAGATAGCGCTAGCTTTTATCTTTAAGTACCTCTTTTAAAATTTAATGTTATTACTTATACAAATCTCACAGCGTGATTCAGCGTCATGAACAACGCCATCTAGCTTGTACTTGTGTAAGCATAGGTAGTACACAAGTAATATTTGTTCAGATAATTTATGATTAATGTTTCTTGTTTTTATTTAATACAAAATAGTTTTTGAAAGATAATTAAAACTGATACATGTTATTAATTAAATTAAATATTTATTTAATTATGTCAAAGAAGTATAACTTCTCACGCGCGTACAAAAGTACACGCACCCTTTTTTTATCATGGGACACTTGGCAACAATAAAGAAAAGTAACAGGACTAGACATTTAATAAAAAAACAATCACGACTTCAAGTACTGCAGCAGTTCCTCTACATCTTTCCTGGAGCCGAGGTAGCAGGGCGCGCGCTCGTGGATGGACGCCGGCTGGAGGTCCAGGATGGGCGCGGCGCCGCTGCTGGCCAGCCCGCCCGCCTCCGACACGATGAACGACATCGGGTTGCACTCGTACAGGAGACGCAGCTGGAAGGAGGAATGTTACTGGTGGGTGGCTGATGGGAAAGGGCTTCCAACATTTTTGTATGGAGCCTGGCATACCTACAAGTCCGCCATTTTGAAAAAACCTCGATTTGGCGGCCAGTGATGAAACATGTGTCAATCGATAGACTAAATGATTATGATCAAAAAGTATTCAGTGATGAAATGTCGTAAGTGGTATACTTTCTGAGATATTTGAGTTCAAAACCGTAGAAATATAAAGCAAAAAAACTTCGCCACGGCGGACATTGATGAAACATATGTCAATCGATAGGCTAAATGATTACAATTAAAAAGTATTCAGTGATGAAATGTTGTAAGTGATATACTTCCTGAGATATTTGAGTTCAAAACCGTACAAAAATAAAAAAAATTATAGTAAATTATTTTTTATTTTTATTATACATATTATATTATATATTAAGTAAATAAATAATTATAAATACATATATAACATCTGGTTCAAGATCACGGGCGACAACATTCTAATTGCTTCAGGTAGTGCTGCCGGACTTCTTGAAGGAGCTTTTGGTAGTCTATTTTTTGATTTATTAGATTTATTATTACATTTATTTTTTGATGTCTACAAGCAAGGAGTTTCAGAACAGTATGAACTGTATTGTGAAGGAATTCCTGAAATAAGCAGTGCTATCATATGGGTTTCCTTTAAATAAACAGGAGAAGACACATTATTCAAAATAGCATAAAATGTTGAGAGAATTCTGAAGTTTCGCCTGTATCGAATGGGTAGCCATTTAAGTTAGGAATGGAACTGGGAAATGTGGTCATACTTACATAAGCCGAAGATATATCTTATACTTAATTAAGAAGGCGCTCCAATGTATTCAGAAGTTCCTCTGACAAATCTGTACAACACATAGCATAATCAAGGTGAGGGATGACCAGTGTTTATGGCGTATTTATGGTTAAGTGTTTATGGCGATACAGCAATTGAAGTGTATCGTATCGGTCACTTTTTTCCTTACCTCAGTTACGTTATGTATTATAAAAATTAAAAAAATTCGTCAAACAAACAACGGGTAGAGATAAAATCGCGGGATGGTATCTACTGCTCATGCATAGTGGGAAAAGGAACCTTGTCCTGTTGTTCCCATATAATGTGTGTTATATGGTTCTTGGCATGGGCTCGACATCAGGAAACATTGCCTTTATCACCAGCGGAATTTTTAGATTCAGTGATTGTCAGACATGATAAAACTAAGCCAATAATGAATTTTAACTTTTGGTTTAGAGTAATTGCCAAAGCTGTAGCCGCTGGTGGCAAATAAATTATTTATAAAACAACCTAGTAGTTTGCTTTTGCTTTGCTTCTTTTTTAAATTCAAACCTACCCGTTATTAATAAATCAAGTACCTATGCAGCACATACACATAATTATGGCATAATATACTTATTTTTCATTATTGACCCAATAAATTCAAAATAAGTAAATGATCATTTTTAATGCATTATTTTTGTACGGTTTTGAGCTCAAATATCTCAGGAAGTATATCACTTACAACATTTCATCACTGAATACTTTTTAATCGTAATCATTTAGCCTATCGATTGACATATGTTTCATCAATGTCCGCCGTGGCGAAGTTTTTTTGCTTTATATTTCTACGGTTTTGAACTCAAATATCTCAGAAATTATATCACTTACAACATTTCATCACTGAATACTTTTTAATCGTAATTATTTAGCCTATCAAATGACATATGATTTATCAATGTCCTCTGAAACGAAGATTTTTGCTTTATTTTTCTACAGTTTTGAACTCACTTATCTCAGAAAGTATATCACTTACGACATTTCATCACTGAATACTTTTTGATCATAATCATTTAGTCTATCGATTGACACATGTTTCATCACTGGCCGCCGAATCGAGGTTTTTTCAAAATGGCGGACTAGTAGGTGTGCCAATTAGGTTCGATGCCCAAATGTGCGGGGAAATACAGACAGATAGAATTTTGGTTTTGATGTCGTGCAAAAGATGTACGTCGCATAAATGTGAATACATATCTTTAAAATGAACATTAAAAATCGGACGGGTCAACACTCTTATCTGAAATAGGGTAAGTCGGAGTTAAATGGGAATAAATGTGAAGACGTCATTTCAATAATTATTAAACTCTTCAAAATCAGATTACAGAAGACATAGAGTATATTATAATAGTATTTGTATTTTGTCCTAGCTGTCATTCTATACCCCGACTTACCCTACTACTTTTCTGAATGGAAGTGTTGCTCTATCAGAATTTTGAGTTGAGTAAAATTGTACGTCTTCATATTTATCCGACGAACTATAAACATAACCCACCTTGCCCTTGGGTGCGGATGTAGTAGCGGGGTACATAAAGATCCCGCCGTACTTGATGGTGCGGTGTACATCGGCCACCATGGACCCCACGTACCGCGCGCCGTAAGCTTTACCGCTCTTGGGCCGCTTCTTCTCTTCGATGTAGTTCCGCAAGCCTGGCTGCCATTCTGCTGCGTAACCTGTAAAATGTATGAATATAAAGGACTTAGGAAGATGTAAGAACCCCCTGATATAAAAGGTTTCAAAAAATTTGATTCTGTTTAATTTTAAGATTATTTATTTACCTTAGAACTCTGTCATTAATGATCGGTTTACACGTATTAAGTAGTTAAGTAGTTAACTAAATTTTAAATTGTTACTAAAATGTCGATTTACACGTATTAATTTATTTAAAAATTTAAAATTTAGTCAACTACTTAACTACTTAATATGTGTAAACCGGACTTTATGTACTGATTTGGAAAATTATTTTTTACTTGAAAGAAGACTTCTAGATTGGTTCCATATTTATCTAAATTCAATTCTGATGTTGGGAACTCGTCGAGTATTATAGGTTTACATGATAATTTGGCGATTTTGATACTGGTCTTTCAACAGACCTTCATTAATAGAGTAGATCTTCCCCTTCTCCGGTATCCTCATATTAGGGTCGGTGAGTATAAACTCCCCGATGGAGGGGTCGTACATGAACCCGTTGACGCCCTTCCCGCGGCCGATGGCCAGCACCAGCATGGTGGCTGACCCGTACAGCGCGTACCCCGCCGCCACCAGCTCGCGGCCCGGCCGGAGCGCGTCGGCTTCGCACGGTTCTGTGTCCGTGGATTTTCTGGGGAAAATGACAAAACATCTCTAACTATACAAAAAAATTAAATTGGAGTGTCTGTTTGTAATATTAAAATAACCGCTTTTTACTAAGTGCATTTGGGTTTATATATGGTACATTACCAAAACATTTTTTAAAATTTTTGTCTGTCTGTCTGTTTGTTCCAGCTAATCTCTGAAATGGCTGGACCGATTTTGACGGGACTTTCACTGGCAGATAGCTGATGTAACAAGGAGTAACTTAGGCTACTTTTATTTAAAAAATAAAAATAGGCGATACGAAGTTCGCCGAGTCAGCTAGTTTTGTTATAATATTTGTGGTTAGGTTATTGGTGTTTGGATTTTTTTCCCATGGTTGGCTATGTAATATGTGAACATTATAATCTCAAGCAAAAATTTCTTGAGCGCTTCCGTGCTTCGAAGGACACGTAAAGCCTTCTGTCTCGTTTGATATTAAGACAGTCTAAGCCATGTCAGAGAGTTCAGAGACCATCGGGCGGCATGAAAACTTCTGACACTTGGGTTGGTTACTAACCCCTCCACCAATCCGCACTAGAGCAGCGTGGTAGAGTATTCTCTAGGCCCCTTCAAGAGGAGAGATTTATGCTCATTATTGCAATGATGGGTTGGAGCCATTATATCTTATCGTATACTACATAAACTTCTAATACACTGCAACAACCATGCTATGGGTGTAAGAAAATATTTTTCTTACTTGTAAATGGCGAATATAGAACCAACTGAGACGAGACAGTCGATATTAGACGAGCCATCCAGGGGATCGAAGCACACCACATACTTCCCGCGTCTTTCTGTTTCTACCTGCGAATTGGAACATCTCACTAGTATAGTAACTGGGTAGTGTAGTCGAAATGCAACGAACTAGTAATTAACTAGCAGGAAATCTATGCGTAGCTCAAATATTATAGTAGCTTAAAGACCTAAATTCACCCCTTTTGTATTATTGGACAAAGACGAATTGTAAGTAGGTAAAATAATATTATGAATTTTATGTTGTGTATTTCGTAACCTGCTAACGTTATCCAAAGTCTTTACAGATACAGCGTTATCAAATATTTTGTTTGTGTTTAAGCTGTTGGTCTGTCTGTAACCCCACGCTGACCGAGAGATAAAGGTAACGATGACATTGGAAAATTTTAATCATAGGGAAAAAATGTTATTCGTAGCTGATGTTGTTTTGAAGGGGACATTGTCGGACTGAACGAATTTAGTTCAAAATATATTCGTATTTAAATGTATCTATCATCTCTGGATTAGCATTACGGTCGTTTGCCATATACTATCCGTATTGTCAATACAGTGGCCACGGACCTTAAATATTTAAGGTCCGTGACAGTGGCTTAGCATATAGTTATTGTTTGTTTTGGTATCCTTTTATTATGATAATGCATAGATAAGATTAATGAAAACGGCCGTAAGTGGGTAAAGTAATTGAGTAATACCTAATAATCATTCTTATGTTGCTAGGTAACTGACTTTGGGATAATGAATAAATACAACATTGAGAGTTAGGTACAGTAAGACAGGTCCAATACGAATGCAATTTTATCACTTCTATGTGCGTACAGTGCCACCAAGTTATCTGTGAAATGGCGAAAATTGGAACTAATGCCGCCCCATTCATAAGTTCTTTGTGTTCATTCATTGACATTTACTACGTCTCGAATTGCGACCAATGATTGGTCCAATGCGTCCGACAGCGCCCTCCGTCAATTCACAGATAAGTTGGTGGCACTGTACATATTTAAATTAGCTCAATCAAAATACTAAACAGAAAAGTAAGCATCTATAAATAATAGATAAGAACTACCAACCTGTATGACCGAAGGGTTCTCTTCAGAGACGAGGAGGCACGTGGTGAAGGATGACTTCAGCATGTTGATGAAGAGGTCGTTGGAGAGCACGTCCAGCTTCTTTACCTCCTCGCCCTGGACGTTCGTGTCTCCTGAGATTCCATGGCTAAATAAAAAAAAGAAATTAAGTATTTTTTGTTAGGGGCTCCATTTGTAACCAGGAGTCGAAGTATGCAAGCTCCTGTAATTTTTCAGAGACTTATTAAATTAGAAGGTAGGTAGCGGAACTTCTCATGATCATCAGGAAATCAGCAGAAAAGGTTGTAAGTAGATTGTTGAGAACACCGCCTTTTTTCAACGGGACTATAATGGCGCTTTATGTGATGTATTGCTAGTTAATACTATCAGGCGTGATTTTGCGGAAATTCGTTTTGAATGCAAGGAAAGTTCATTAATTAAGTGGATGTTTTCACTGGTGTAAGAGTAACTAAGTATTGAAAGATAAGAATTGGTTCACCATCGCTATGCTCTATGCCAGTCTATGCTCGAGAAATTTAGAAAAGTACTTTACTACTAACTTATGTACATACATAATGCTGTTGAAGATAAGCTTCTCCAATCAAATGGTAAGATAAAGTTAATTTACGATTATTTCATTGATAAGATATTTATCAATTTACAGAGATTTTATTTCCTTAATGACAAGATAAATAACGCGCGTTAGTTAAACATTGCCTGATTTATTCCGTGTTTACTAACAACCTGCGGTGCGGCTGCAGTTACTGCGTTACAAAGTTCATCCTATTTATGTTAATTAAATGTATTTATTGATCACGTTCTCGAGCCTTGCCATTTATATTAATTTGTAGTGTAAAACTTGTTATACCTATCTATTTACCTAATATAAAATATAAATTATCATATTGTAGTGTTTATTTTAATTTTATACGCAAACCTTTATTTTAAAGCTGTACAAACAGACAGAAATTACCGTCGCTTTAAAAATGACCGGCAATATTTCCGTATTAAACATATTTTTGTTATCATTAGTATCAGTTAAAGGTACTAACAGTTTAGCGATGCCGGCTTTCCTCACAGCTGATTGTATGGCCTTTACAGCTGTCTGGATCGAGTTGAGGAGTTGCGTGAGGTCTCCTGTAGCGGTCGGCGCCGTCCGCTGCTGAGCCAGCACCCACCGCGTCAGGGTCATCGCGTTCACGTCGAACGCGGGGCCTTGTTGAGACATTTTGTCCGAATTTGTTTGGAACTTTGTCGGAAACGACGAACGCGCTCAGCCGACGCTACCAAACTGGCCACTCAAGGCTAAAACCTCTAAGTCATTTAAAAAATAAAGGTTACTACGCGTATCGCTCTTATCAACTAGTCTATTTAAATGTGTGATGTAGGTAAATCTGTTTGTTAGTCACATTTTATAATTAATTGCATATTGGTGATTAATTTGTGAAGAGGCAATACTATAGGTAATTAATTAATCGTTACAAAAGGAATTAATCTTTGTATCAAACCCAGGGGCGTAGCTACCGTCGTATCAGCAGTACCAATTATACGGGGCCCCAGGGCTGAGAGGGCCCCCAACGCGTTTTTTAAACTATTATTTATTTTTTCATTTTTTAGTTTGATTTTTTGCAATACAATTTAGGTTATTTTTTCTTTCTTTCTTTATTTTTTTCTTTAAATATTGAATTGTCATTAGTCCTCGATAAGTCTACGAAGATTGAAAGAAATCTGACGCTTTGAAGTGGATCAAAAACAAGTTCAAAGGAGTCCGTTACAAGTTAAAAACAAACAAACATACAGGTGAAGCTAATATAAAGCGTGTAAAAAACGAGTTCAACAAAATAACGTTCGATGAAGATCATTAAGATTATTGTATGTATTTAAAATCGGTAGGTAGATATATGTTTACAGATCCCATCATCACATCTTATCTGAATTTTTATAGATCCGGGACTAATAGGACCAATATGGAAGTACTTAGGTATACCCTTTCAAAGAAAAAAATAATTTTACAAATCGGTTCTTAAATATTGGGAGTTCTAAGGAAACAAATATTTTTAAAATCTGCCGAATTAAAAAACTTCGTCCCTTTTTTGAACTCGATTTATAGTAGATCCAGGCGCAACTATTAGTTTTAGTTATGTTGTATTACTTGTTTTCAAATGCGTTTTCGGCAGATTCATTCTAAATTCAGTCTTATCTCAATGGAGTTCACTTTAAATTTAATTTGTTAGAGTTTGGACCTCTGATAAAGGTTTGGACATATAAATAGAATTCGTGCTACTATACATTGTGCAAGTGGGTGTGTTTGTGACGCAAATGACGCAATCAGTAACCATTGACTTAAATATATATCAGTAACACGATTTTTAGATAGGAAAAGAGAGACCGAACTGTTTAATATTTTAATATTTTTATAATAATATATTGTAATGGGATGGGGCAACAGACATGAGGTATAGATAGGTCTGTGGGATGGGCCCTCGTGGAAGCTTTCGGCTTTCGGAGGGCTCGTGATCTGTACAGTCATCGAGTGAGATTTAATAGGAAACACATCATCATCATCATCCTCCCATTTCCCAATTTTATTTTAATAGAAAACACATCATAGATTACCCCCAATAGATACCGCATGTGAAATTTTCCTAGAGTTTGAACTCACAAAATTTGGCGGAAGGCGCGGGTTGCGGGGAACAAAACAATGCGCTGTGATTGGCTATTTCTTATTCATACTTGGACTTGACGGGTCAGTACTGGTCGACACTATTGTCGTCGACTTGCAAATGCACGTATGTGTTGGCGCGCGTCAGTTGCCTTGTATGCGGTATCTATTGGAGGTAATCTATGAAAACACATATACCAAGATTTTATTAATCTAGATAAGCACACTGCTTTATAAGTGCCTAAAAATTTTGAAGAACACCGATTATTTTTTCTTATTAAAATTTAGCAGGTACCTAGTTAGACAAGAAACGCCATAAATAAATGTAAATAAAATCCACGGACGTCAAAAAAGAATTTAAAAGGTCCGTGATAAAATCTATGTAACTATAGCTGACAAGAAAGCAGACAAGCTACAAAATAGTTATAGTGGTCATCGTCACCCATGGATAACAGAAAAACCTTAGATTAAGGGCATCTTAAAAGCGGCGTTGCCGGTTTAAGAAAGATAAAAGAAAGAAAGAACTGGTTCTCTAGCCTCCAGCTGGAACGCGACGAATCGTTTGGTGGCTCAGGCAAGTCACCCCTGCCCATTGAAGTATTATTACTAGCGTATAGAACAGACACCGCGAACACAATGTATGTTCCAATGAATTGGCGCCGCGCGGCTTCAATGTCCAATGGATTCGTTCGATTTTGAAAGGAGAACAGGGGCTCAATTTTGAAAATAGAACCTCGCGGCGGGGACACACATTTTGTTTGAGATGTCTCCTCTATGTATACTTATAACTCAATGCCCCTGCCACTATTTTTAAACGAAAATATTTTTTACAAAACAAATGAGATATAAAATAATTAAAGCGATAAAGGCTAAGGGTTTTAGTATACAAAAAAATATATAACTTTCATTTTATTATTAAAAAGTTATTGTGGATTGAATTAGATATAGAGAAACATGTTCGAATCGCCAGATGCATTTTTATCTATTTCTTTCTCTCCCAAAAATCACATAGGATTTAAATCACTATCTTTGATTAAAGAAAAAGACTACTTTTTCTTTATTCAATGGTCACTATGCCTTTTCTGTCAGTTGACGTTAACGTCAATGTCAATTGTCAACGTCAAAAGTCAATTCCTTATGTCAAGGAACTTCATTTCCAATTTTCATTCGCTTGAATTGATTCACTAAAATAAAATGTTTGTCTAGTCTCGGCAAAACAGCGTGACCATATGTGGCAGGATCCTGCCATTTTGGCAGGATTTGCCCCTTATTTTAGACTATGGCAGGATCGGTTGACGTTTTAAAAACTTGGCAGTATTTGGCAGGATTTGAGGTGCTGAAAATAAATTCACTATCACAACTTAAAATTCCGAAAATAGTAACCCGATAGACTAAACTATAGTCCTTATAGGTTTCAAAACGCATCTATGGCCCTTTGTGGACGTGTGTGAGTGCGCTCCGGTGTATTAATTACCACGCGGCGTATGTGTGTGTGACATGGCATATATTAACACTGGGAGATTTTCCTTATTTAAGGAATTATTTTAGATTTTACCTAAATTTCTATTAGAATCTTACATAAACTTGGCGTTATGGAATTAAAAAAAATAGCGATGTATGTATTATAAAACTTAAACACAAATTATATGGTCGATGCGAAAAACTAGAAAATTTTATTTCATTAAAAATGAACCATTAAAAATAGTTTTTTTTTTATAAAGAATCAAGTGACTACGTACCTACGCACCACGATTGGTCACCATGTTTGTGACCGCTCATTTACACGCGCGTGTGTCGGATCGTCTCGTGGCGCGTCCGTAAGCCACGCCCCCTACGCGCGTGTGAACACCGTGCGAGCGCTCGCACGTGCTCCTTTAGCGCGCGCCTAAAAAACCGCTCCCGACGCGAGCCTGCGAGCCACGAGACGCGCCGCGGTCTGGTCCGCGAGCGCCCTGTTCACACGCGAGCGTCTCGCGGATTGTCTCGTGGCTCGTGCGCGCGTGTAAATGGGGTATGACGTCATAATATAATTACAGGAGTTTCACTAAAGTCAACGACCGTTACACGTGAAGTTTTGTAAATTTAAACATTAAATCTACATAAAAACCAAGCAAATATACTAAGACGAAGAAGAATATGATGCTAACTCCAATGTATAAGAAAAAATATATACATAAGTACATAAAATAAATATTTATATGTGTATTTTTTGTATAATACAGCGGTAAATAAAGTTGGCAGTATTTGGGCATTTTTCACTTAACAGACTGGCAGGATTTGGCAGTTTTTTAAGCAATGTGTGGCAGGATCTGTAATTTAAATATGGTCACACTGCGGCAAAACTCGTTGTTTGATTTTTCTTTGATCTCCGAATTTTGTAAAGTATTCAATCGTTCTACAACTTTGAATACTATACTGTTTTGTCAATTGGAGATTTGGAGATAACATCAAACTAAACTTCATTTGAATAAAACTTATTCACCATCTTGTTTCACTGTAACAAACAATATTGCTCTCGAATCGAACATGGCACCACCAAAACTGAAGTTTACAGAAGGTATGTGACTTGTTACAAAACCTTTAATTTGTATAAATGCGTGGGCTAAACTAAATGTTACTTGCAGGAGAAAAGGTCCTGTGCTTCCACGGACCGCTGATCTATGAGGCGAAATGTCTGAAGAGTTCTGTTACAAAAGACAAGCATATTCGATACTTGATTCACTATGCCGGCTGGAATAAAAAGTAAGTATTTTTCCATGCACAGATAGTTTCACTTGTATCAATTTTCATTGAATTTTGTTGTATATAGGTGTTATATTATTACTTTGCCTCTTTTCGACTCTTGTCTAGCTAAAGTAACTTTTTGTCGCTTCTTGCTTTTCATAATTATTTAAATTATGTTGTCTGCTGCTCACAAACATTTTTAACAAACAAATTTTTGGGTTACTAAAGAGTTTGTGCAATGCATTGTATTTTGTGTTGTGTTGCTACTAAATAAGTAACACTAGCAATATGTTTCTCCTCCAGTTGGGATGAGTGGGTGCCGGAAAGTCGAGTCTTGAAGTACAATGAAGCTAATGTACAGCGGCAGAAGGAAGTTCAGAGAGCACATTCTGCACAACCTGTCAAGACTAAAAAGAGTGAGTATTAATATTAGAGGTTGTAGGATACTACTGAGGAAATAGTGGCAGTCTTATACTGCTCAATCAATGATATTATAATGTAAAAAGAGGTAGATATGTCACTAGCGCACCGACGATGAAGAGCGTAAGAACAGGCAATTGACTCTTCTGCTTGTAGTTGCTCTGTCAATACAAGACATGCTTGCTTTTGTTGTTGTCAGAAGTGCTTGATACTTGACATACAGCGTTAAAATGCCTTCGTATATTATACCAATGTGTAGTGAAACAAAAGATAAATGTGTGTGTGTTGTAGCACTTTTCGGAACAGATTTTTTGGTTGATTTATAAGGGCATAACGTATCTATATTTAAATATCTATTCTTTGTGTATTATTTAGTATTTATTGTGCTCAGTAACTTCTAATGAGTCCTAATCACTGCTATCTAAATACTGGAATAAATGGTATAACTTGCTGTTTGAAATATTTTGAAGAGATCATAATATTTTTGCTATATCTGGCCACTGATCCAATTCAGTATTATATTATTATAAGTTAAATGTTTCACTTCAATCCTCCCTAACAGTTAGTGGCTAATATTAGTTGGCCTTGGATTGTACAAGCATAATAAGTCTTGTTAAAGACTCACTTAATTTTCAATATAGTATATGACATTACTCTTGTTGCCTTAATTTTTAACCGATTTCAAAAAAAGGAGAAGGTTCTCAATTCGACTGTATTTTTTCCAAACTCAGAACTTTCGACTGGGTGAACCGATTTTGATGATTGTTTTTTAAACGAAACTTGGTGCTTGTCATGTGGTACCACATAAATTTGAATGAGATCTGACAAGTCGTTTTTGAGTAATTTTTAAGTCTGTTATTTTTTGTTAGTAAAATTTAGATTATTAATTATAAATGTTGATTGATATTTGTATTGTTTTCCAGCTCCAGCGAAGGGGCGCAAGTCAGAAGCGGCAGCCAGTGCTACCAGCACGCCGGCTCGGGAAGAGTCCAGAGCCTCCACTCCTGCTGGTCTGTTTATTTTACTATTATTTTAATTTATGCCAACTAACCAATCAGGTTATATTCTTCACCTGCCCCTACTTTGCTTGGGTACCTACCTCTTTAGTACTCATATGCCTGAAGGCAAGTCCTTTTCGTCAGGAACTTACTACTACATACTTTGTACTAAATACTTAGTACAAAGATAAAAAAAATCCATTTATTTTATAACCAATGCTTTGCTTCCAGGCAAGGAGAAGGAGAAGGAAGCAGAAAGTACTCCGGTACCTGCCAAAGCCACCAAGACTCAGAGCAAGGACACACCTGCCGATTCTGGTTCTGATCAGCCTAAGTATGTCACACATTTATGTTAACATTTATAATCCTTTACATCATCATCATTGCAAACCCATAACTGCCCACTCCAGGTCTTGGGTCTCTCCATGGGAGGGATATGTATGTCATAGACCACACTGGCATTATATGTATTGGCAAACTCTAGATTTCCTTTACCTAAACAATTGATAAAATTAACCTATAACCGGCATGCCAACTGTCCAAACTGGCAGAATTTTTTTATACGCACAATACAATTAATATTCTGTAAAAAAAAAAACAGCAAACCTTAAACAAAATATTTTTGCCCCAAATTAATGATTTTCTTTAAACTTACCTCTTGAAATTGAACATGTTTTACCCGCCAATGCTTCTTATTTATAAATCAGAAACTTAACCAATAATGGTTAGTTATCATGTTGTAATGAGATACTTTTGAATTTCAGAAAGAAGAGAGGCCGACTCGAGACTTCTATTGAATCTGAAGAACAGTACTTATCTAAGGTGGAAGTCAAAATCAAAATACCAGAGGAGCTCAAAGTGTGGCTCGTTGATGACTGGGATGTTATTACGAGGCAGCAGAAACTGGCCATACTGCCAGCTAAGTTGACCGTCTCACAGATAGTCGACAACTTCCTTGCATTCAAGAAGGCTAGCAAATCGCACAACCAAGCGAAGGAATCTGTACTAGTAGACATCACTGAGGGCATCAAGGAATACTTCAATGTTACTCTTGGATCTCAATTGCTCTACAAGTTCGAAAGGCCTCAGTACAGTGAGATATTGAGCGAGTATCCAGACACTCCAATGTCCCAGATCTACGGATCCATTCATCTCCTACGGTTGTTTGCCAAGTTGGGACCTATGTTAGCATACACGGCTTTAGATGAGAAATCCTTGCAACTGCTTCTGAGCCACATGCAAGAATTCCTTAAATACATGGTCACCAACCGATCCACACTCTTCAACCTCCAAGATTATGGTAATGCCACTCCGGAGTATCATAGGAAGATACAATAGTGATGGCTTCATTTCTATTAAAGTTTTTAATAGAAATGCCCATGAATGTGACACAAGTATGTGAACGTTAGAGAATAACATTAAAATGAAGTAAAGTGATGGTTTATTGATATATGTATAATATTCAGATAGGACTGTCAAATATATTAGGTGTGTGGTTAATAAAGACTGTGTATTATAGGCATTGCCTTAACTTTTTCCCTGACGTATTCTTATTTGTGCATACGAAAAGCATTGTAGTTGATAATACAGGCTGTAATTGATAATTCTCTCTAGAATTTTTCATGGAGAAAAAGTTGTTTTGCGTCTTACTTTCACAAAAAATTACAAAAACTTAAATAATTGTTAAATTAATTACAACCAAGCATTTTAGCTAGTCTGGTCTATTTGTCATAATATTCTAAAGACTATTAATTTCTGTTAAAGTCCTGACAATGGTCTGTAAAATTAAAGTATCTAAGAGTTTAAGAAGAAAAGATTTTTATATCTATTTTAATCCTTTTTAGATTTTAGATTTATAAGAAGTGAAAAATGTAAAATAAGTATGTATACAATTGTATTTGAAAGTACGAAATGTTTCTCTGTGTGTATGTAACTATTGACATCTCATGTAGCTACTTGAATGTATCTTAAATTAAATATATGATAAAAAATTATGTTTTGTTTACTGCTTAAAATAGTTGTGATGTGTAGATATTAAAGACAATTCATAGAATAACCAAGGTTTTATTAATAGTAGTATAAGATTTGTAATAAATAATATTAAATTTTGCTTGAACGCCTTCAACCCATTAAACTTTAATTATATTGAATTTCTTATTTATATCATTATATTCATTCGTCAACTTTTCAACGGGAAGTTATAGTAATATAGGATGATGTTTGTTAAAATCCTCTTTACAATATAAGTTCTGGGCTCCTACACATAGCAATCAATCATTAAGTAAAATCAGTGGTCCTTTAGCGTAAGAGTCATTGATCTGCACTGGAGCATAGAGCTAAAAGGCTAAGATAACAAACTTATAATAATAATAATAACACTTCATACACATAGCTCCACACTAAGATTCCCTGTGTCGTGGCAACACAAAGACTGAACAGAAATTCAAACTCATCATTTTTTCCGCCTCGTTGGGAATCGAACCCAAGACCCTAGGCGCGACGATCCGGCATGGTACCATTGCGCATTGTTATTATAATATACTATCAAACAAATTGTATACTGGGTTCAACGCCAATATCCGTAATAGGTAAAAGTGTATTATATTGGATACGGTAAACGGTGTTCTATTGTAGCAGACTGAACTAAAAATTGTGAACAGCTCTTGAATTAAATACATAAAATCGTGTTGGTATACATAATAAGTTAAGTGAAATAGAGCCCGACCTAGATTTGATTCCCGGCTGGTGCAAACATTCTGTATTCAAATAATTCGCGTCTAAAAACTTATTCGCGAAATTATTCAGTTTATCAAACTACCTATGCATGTATGTGGTACAAGGTTCTTTAAAGTAGATACTTACGTATTATTTTGCCCCCGAGGAAACAAATAATTCATGATAAAAAGTAAATTACTTAGAACTAGGACATTTTATAATAGATATTAATTAAGAATAATCGTATGTATTTATGTCACCAGCACGGTCGTTTTTCCGGTACCAAACTTACAAAGCGACTTACAATGCATGTCTAAATTCTAAGTTTTACTTTACAGCTGCTATAAAAATCGATTTATCGAGAGCAGTTATTTCTGCTTACTTTTACTCATTGGGTCAACCACAGAACATCTAATAATTAGATGTGCTCATCTATCTAATAATTAGAGTGCTAGGACTCACCCCGCTGGTTTTATATTTCAAAAACATTAACGGATCTAAAATTATTCCATTCATGGACCACGGTTGACCCCACAGAACATCTAATAATTAGATGTGCTCATCTATCTAATAATTAGAGTGCTAGGACTCACCCCGCTGGTTTTATATTTCAAAAACATTAACGGATCTAAAATTATTCCATTCATGGACCACGGTTGACCTCACAGAACATCTAATAATTAGAACATCTAATAATTACTTTACAGCTGCTATAAAAATCGATTTATCGAGAGCAGTTATTTCTGCTTACTTTTACTCATTGGGTCAACCACAGAACATCTAATTATTAGAATGGAATAATTTTAGATCCGTTAATGTTTTTGAGATATAAAACCAGCGGGGTGAGTCCTAGCACTCCACTTTAATCGCTCCTTTGTAAAGAACCACCATACAAATTACAACTAAGGAGCGATTTAAATAACCGTTAGTGACCTCTGAGTTGGGGCGTTAGCTTATCTACTGAATTAGAAAATGAAATTAATTTATTGAAAGTTGGTTTTTACTAGAGTCCGACCGAAACTGGTTTTTCAGCCGAAACCGAAACCGAAACCGAACTTTCGGTCTTAGTTCCAGTTTCGGCCGAAACCGAAACCGAAATCGAAACTTAGGGTGAGGCCAGACGAGCGTATTTTTTTGAGCTGCTCATTTATGTACTCAACAGTAAAAAGCAGGGTAAAGGAGCCGAGTTTTTAAATTTAAAAAAAAGGTCAAAATCTCGAAAACGGTGTCACTTTTACTAAGGTCACTTTTTTAACATTTGATAGATCAACCCTCAAGCTACCTATCTCGTAACGTTGATCCACTACTTACGAGACACGCTGATAGGTACTGTAATCTAGCGTGTTATTTTACACATTTGTAGTAACTGCCCTCGCTTTACTTCGGTAAATTTAATATACACACAGCAAAAATTTGAAAAAAGTGTATCGACGACCGTTGTGGAGCAATGGTTACCATGTCAGATCGCCGCGCCAAAGGTCCTGGGTTTGATTCCCAGCGAGGCGGAAATTTGAATGATTAGTTTGAATTTCTGTTCTCGGTCTAGGTGTGAGTGTTCGTGTCTTTGTGTGTTATCCATGGCACTCACGATACAGGGAGTCCTAGTGTGGGGGCTGGGGCTATGTGTGTGAAGCGTTATGGATGGAGTGTTTATAAAAAGACGTAACTATTTTATTTGTGTAACGATTGAAATAAAACATAAACATTAAATATGAACCCCATTTTACTTAAATACATCAGTGAAAACCGCATCCAAATTGATTTAACCTTTTTTTTAAATACCCGGAATAAACGCACATACATACAGATGAAAATTAAAAAAAAAACAAAATTGCTATGGTATCTATTGCGTTTACAAACATCCCTCGTGATAGTTTTTCTCGAATATCTTCCATGTATAGCCATATTATACATATATTACGACCAGTTACCGTTTTATTATAATTATGTATGGATGATTTGCGACTTAGGACTTTGAAAGTACTACTAGTCCCTCGCTCTAGTGCCTTCGCTTTGCTTCGGTAAACCTTTCGGTAAGCCCTCACTCAATAAATATGTGGGAAAAATTGACATTACTTAATTTATTTGTGAACCGTTTGAAATAAAACAAACACTAAATGTTAACTCAAGCCTTCGACAATACGTTTAAGTCAGTGAAAACCGCAGGTAAAACCGGAACAAAACCACAGACAAACAGACAAAACGGATAATTATAGTAAAAGCTTAACTCAAATATTTTCCACCTTCCTCCTAGAGACATCGACCAGTTATAGTTTCATTATAACATTAAATTGGATGACGATTATGGTATATATCTACTGACATTTAAATGGTGTTAGGTAAATTGAAAAAAAAAAACAATAATAAAATTAAAGTAAATGTACAATAACAATAATAACTTATGTAACAAAATATATAATCGAGTACACAGACATGTATAGTGATGGAGTACCAATTTATTAATTTATGTCAATAAGTCTTGAACAAATCATCATCATCATTAGCCTTTATTAGTCCACTGCTCAACCTATGCCTATCCAAATGCCTATCCAGTCTTCGGCATATTAAAGAAATATAATGTTACGAACCACGGAACCCCGTACGGAAAAATGGAACCCTAAATTGTCGAAGACGTCTTTAATCGTTTTATTGCACTATTGTGTTCCGGGCGAATGACCTTCGTTCCTTTGTGTCGTGACCTTGATGCTAACTTTTATGACTGTGTTTTGTTTAATTATCTGGATTAGCGCGGAACCTTCTCGAAGGCCCGCGAGTTAAGTTCGGCCACCTATAAAAGGACGCGAATTGGACGTCGTGGGGGATTCCAGTTCGGGATACCAGTTCGGAACGATCGAAGCGATAACAGCGATACGAGCGATAAGGGAGTCAGGTTTGGGACTCCAGACGGGTCAATACGTGATCAGGGCGATAGTAAGAGGGTGTTTCGCGTTCGTGAACGAGTGAGTGACTCTTACGTGGTTGTTAGTGTTAAGTGTTAGTGTGTAGTAGTATTGTACCACCTTGTGAGTGAAATAAAGTACTCTTCGGCAACATCAGTGGTATCCTTTACGAACCCACCCACTAGTAGGACGTAACAATTGGTGTCAGAAATGGGGATGCCACTGACCCCGAGGGAGGCTGAAGAAGGTGTACGTACGCGACGCCAGGCGGCGGATATGACGACTGCGGGAACGACGACCACGACGACGGTGGAGGTGATGACCACCACGGCTGCGGGTTCGGAGACCACGGCAGCTGCACGAGTGGTGACCGCGACAGTTCCTGCCCCTGCTTCTGCTACTGTGACTGCTCCAGGAGGACTGGACCTGTCGGTTCTGCTGGGGGCTATCCAGTCACTGAGGGAGGAGCAGCGGGCAGCCAGGGAGGAGCAGCGGGCAGCCAGGGAGGAGCAGCGGGCAGCCAGGGAGGAGTGGCGTGCAGCCGTCCAGTCCCTGGAGAACAACCTGCGCCGGTCCCTGAAGGACGACATATTGGGGGCCTTGGACGTCGGAGTGGCGAAGATCACAGGCGTGTCGCAGGCGTCGCGGCGCGTGAGCGAGGAAGGAAGCGATGGTGGCGCGGCCGGGGGGATGCCACCGCGGTCAGCGGCCGACCGCGCGGCTATGGCGGCGGTTGAGGAGAGTAAGGAGGAGAGGCCTGAGAGTGAAGAGGACGGTCTCGGAAGTAAGGAGGACAGTCAGTGTACCAGGGAAGATGTCGATGACAGGAAGATGGGCGTGGCCGAGACATGTTCGGATTGCGTACCGACGGAGCTGGGACTGGGCCACGGGCACTCGGATCCGGTCGTGGTAGCAGCGTCGCTACCATTGGTGGAGCCGGCCGAGCTGAGCCTGCCCGACGACACCATCCGCGCCGGGCTGCCGTCCGCGCTGCAGCTGAAGGCCGTGGTGTGCGCGTCGCAGATGCACGAACACCTGCTATCTGATGGGTCAAGGCCTGGGTTTCTCATCAGCGACGGTGCCGACGTGGGCAAGGGCCGCGCGACAGCGGGCATCATCCTCGAGAACTACCTGAAGGGTCGCAGGCGCGCCATCTGGGCGTCTGGTTTCAACGATCTCAAGTACGACGCTGAGCGGGACCTGCGCGATACCGGCGCCGGGAAGGTTGAGGACCATCCCTCGAATAAGTTTGAGTACGTGAAGAACTTGTCGGCGGTGAACGGCATCGTGAAGAGGGGCATGGTGTGTAGCGCATACTCGGCGCTTATCGGGAAGATGCAGGCCGACATCAGGTACCGCACGCGCTTCAAGCAGCTGTTGCAGTGGTGCGGGGAGGGCATGCCCTTCCCCACGTTTATGGATTTTAATAGTGCTGTGAAAAAGAGAAGCGTAGGCGCAATGGTGATCGTGGCGATGGACATGAAGCTGCGGGGGATGTATACAGCGCGCCAGCTGTTGTTCCACGGTGTGTCCTTCAGGATCGAGAGGGTTCCGTTCGTTGGGGCCTCTGGAGGGACCCATGATAGGGCCGTCGCGCTGTGGATGAAGGCGATACAGTGGTTCGCGGAGGCAGCCAAGCTGATCGTAGCGGAGGCGCGCATGTGTAGAACCATGTGGGGACCGTTCTGGTCCGCGTAAAGAGGCCGGGCTGCCGAAGATTAAATCGAGCGCGACACAGGACAGGCAAGGAGAAGAAGGAAGGCCGAAGATTGTTCGCGTCGATCGGTTGGTTCCGTATCACGGGTCAAATGATGCTCGGGACGAGCATGATTAAGGAGGGGGCAGTGTTACGAACCACGGAACCCCGTACGGAAAAATGGAACCCTAAATTGTCGAAGACGTCTTTAATCGTTTTATTGCACTATTGTGTTCCGGGCGAATGACCTTCGTTCCTTTGTGTCGTGACCTTGATGCTAACTTTTATGACTGTGTTTTGTTTAATTATCTGGATTAGCGCGGAACCTTCTCGAAGGCCCGCGAGTTAAGTTCGGCCACCTATAAAAGGACGCGAATTGGACGTCGTGGGGGATTCCAGTTCGGGATACCAGTTCGGAACGATCGAAGCGATAACAGCGATACGAGCGATAAGGGAGTCAGGTTTGGGACTTCAGACGGGTCAATACGTGATCAGGGCGATAGTAAGAGGGTGTTTCGCGTTCGTGAACGAGTGAGTGACTCTTACGCGGTTGTTAGTGTTAAGTGTTAGTGTGTAGTAGTATTGTACCACCTTGTGAGTGAAATAAAGTACTCTTCGGCAACATCAGTGGTATCCTTTACGAACCCACCCACTAGTAGGACGTAACAATAATAAACTTGTTAAATTAAAGACTTCTCTTGGAAAGTTAGCGACCACGGGTTAGTCGCGATTCGCGAAGATAGCTGAACGACGCACGACAATTCACAAACACTGAGTTTCGGTTTCGGTTTCGGCCAAATTTGGTCAAAACCGAAACCGAAACCGAAACTAGATTTTTTGGCCGAAACTGGCCGAAACCGAAACCAAAACCGAAACTTCAGTCGGTCTCTAGTTTTTACTAACGAGTTCGAAAGTATCTATCGCTCTAAAAGTCTGAAGAATTCAAGAATCCCTACTGTGAGTGGTTGTGGAAGTAAGTCCCAAGGAGTTGTTTTTTCCCCGGTAATAGACAGCATTCACATAATTTCTTCTTATGGCTGTCCGTATGTCAAACTCATGTCCAAGCAGTCTAGTCAATAATTTAGTTTAGTGTTCGAAAGATACGATAAAACAGCTCAAACATTAAGTTTCATAAAAAGGTTTATTTTTACCCGAGATTACTGGCTAAGATGTCTTTAGGTAGGAAAATAAATTTCATAGGTAGGTACTGCTTTTTAAGGAGTATTATTTTTAAATCTGGTAAAACAATGCGTATGTCATTGCTTCGTATGCAACACATTGACCGAGTTATGTCGATGAGTCATATTCGCGAGCGCGGGGAAAATGCACATTTCCATGGCGGGCGACCGCTCGACCGCCATCCGCCATGATTCTCGCATAATTTTTATTCACGTAACTGCCAGCGCTCGAAACTGAACATAGTGTGGTTTCAATTACGACATAAGCAAGTCGTACAATCGATTGTTAGTCGAAATCTACTGTGTTCATTCTTTATGAATGGTGTGAAAATCGCAAACAGTCTAGACGTAACGATTATGGTAATATGTTAATAGTCATAGCTATTTAGCTATTGTTTTATTATGATACAGTTAGGAGTCAATGTCTATAAAACTTACCTAACTGTTTACTGATGGCGCAATGATACCTGACATGATAGATAACAAACATACAAACGAAGTTCTTGTAAAAGTAATTATTCAATCGGAATATTACCGCTAAGTCAATTATATTATAATGTAAAAAAGCGGCCAAGTGCGAGTCGGACTCGCCCATGAAGGGTTCCGTAGCAGCAAGTAACATAATATAAAAATTCTTGTAGTTCGTTGTAACTTTGATCAATGTTTTTTGCGGTTTACGATTTATGACGTATTAAAAAAAAACTACTTACTAAATCTCATTCAAACCAATTTTCGTTAGAAGTTTGCTTAGTAATGTACATCATATATTTTTTTTAGTTTTATCATTCTCTTATTTTAGAAGTTACAGGGGGGGGGGACACACATTTTACCACTTTGGAAGTGTCTCTCGCGCAAACTATTCAGTTTAGAAAAAAATGATATTAGAAACCTCAATATCATTTTTGAAGACCTATCCATAGATACCCCACACGTATGGGTTTGATGAAAAAAACATTTTTGAGTTTCAGTTCTAAGTATGGGGAACCCCCAAAATTTATTGCTTTTTTTCTATTTTTGTGTGAAAATCTTAATGCGGTTCACAGAATACATCTACCTACCAAGTTTTAATGGTATAGCTCTTATAGTTTCGGAAAAAAGTGGCTGTGACATACGGACGGACAGACAGACAGACAGACAGACAGACAGACAGACAGACAGACATGATGAATCCATAAGGGTTCCGTTTTTTGCCATTCGGCTACGGAACCCTAATAAAAAAGAGACTAAGTATGCACCGTATGCACATGAAATTAAATTGCAATAAAGCACAATTTGCCAATTTGTGCAGACAGTGACCTAGCAATGACCTAGTGCGGGTCAGTCTCAGTACAAACTGGACGCCAGTACTCGTACGTACCCAATATAGTCGTATAAAGTCAAACAAGGTTTAGAGACATATGGTAACACAGCTGGTAGGCGCCGTAATCAGGAAGGACGCCTGGGACTTAGTACAACAACGATAATGATATTTTATTCGTCTTTAAGTAAATGGAATTCCTTTATGAGGCAATTGTTGAGACGTTATCAGGGCCTGCTGCCTTAAAGGGAAGAAAAAATGTTCAAGCGTTCTTGTTCCGAGGTCGCCAGGCGACACAGCGCCGGCCACTTGCTTCGCCATTAAAATGTTATTACAACATGACGACTTATTGTCGAGGTCTATGGACATCTGGGTTCTGTTTATGGCTTCGGTTCTCATTTGCTGTAGCGACATGTGGCTTGATATTCCATTGTGCTTCTACAAGAGGTATATAAACCTCGGATTTACTTACACTAGTACGCCAACTACGCTTAGGACACGGCTACAATACGTAGACATATGTAAATGATATGTAATATGATAAATGTCGCATTGGGGCGGCTTAGAATACTAACCCCAATCCCACGCCGAATGTGTCGTAAAAGGCGACTAAATCCGACCCGCTGGTGGTAGCTTAGGGCCCCTCAGGGATTATATTAGTAATATTGATTTTAATTGTAAATTAATACCATTATTACTATTATTATTTCTCCATGGGGTTCGCCTGGATAGCTACCACCCTCGAGCAAGAGTCAGCCGCCAAACGATTCGTCGTGTTCCGGCTGAGGGCTTGAGAGCATTAGTAATATTAAACAATGACCTGACTATGGACAGTTGGTAATTATTAATTATATTAGGTAAGTATATTGAATTTGTCTGCAGGTCCGGATCTACGATTTTTTCTGACCGGGGCAGAAATTTGATCGTGGCGCCTAAGCTACGGAGTTTTGTATATGTTACCGGATATCTGTATAATGCTGGTATTCAACACAATTCCTAGGAAATGTGTATAATACCTGGGTCGTTTTGGCAATGTATTAAATTATATGAATATTATCACCATTACATAGTTTGCCTAGGTAATGTATACGTTTCTCAACTACTGTACAGAATACCTGCAGGTCCACCGGCAATGAATAAAGTTAGATTTGGGTATGTGTAGTCAACTTGGAACCTGCATGAATAGATATTTTTTTATACATTTTAAATTAATGCTTGACCGAAATCACACTTGATGGTATGGAGAGATGCAGTCTAATGGCTCCTACACTACACTGCTTGCCTACGCAGCTTCGGATTTTTCAAAATTGGTGACAGAACCGACTTAGTCAACCCCGACCTCACGTGGTACTAGTCTGCCCTACCTCTAGAGTGAATGTAAGCCCCGGAGGCGCGGAGGGAGAGCAGCCCCCGCCCGCTGTAACTAACTGCAGGCACCATGTGAGCCGAAGCGGCTGAGGCTGGTCGCCGCAGGCGACCAAAAAGCCGAAGCTGCGTAGGCGAGCATGGAGTGCCTGCAGTTAGTTACGCAAGGGCGGAGGGGCTGCACTTCCCGCAGCGCCGGAGATGTTTGGAAGCCTTTTTGTGTATCAAAAACCCCTAAATTCTCCCTAAAAGTCCATATGTCACCGGAAGATAACAAGAACCGCAAATTTACAAACCTAGGTTTATAAACAATATACAACTAAATGAATATTACTCTAACTGAAACATTCGCTATTTGAAAGTTGGCCTTTTGAAAAGTGTCATTATAAAAGGCAGACCAAACGTACAGTTGGCAACTGTTAGATTGGGAAATAAAAAAATAAAAAAAATTGTGATAAGTTGGCAAATAATTATTCGGCGAAATAAAATTCTGCGAAAAGTTAGTTGGCAAGTGATAATCGGCCAAACAATTTTCGGCGAAAAGGCAGCTTAGAGAACCGTCTTTTACACACATTACCAACTACGCATGGAGTATTGTATAGAATGCCTGGGCTAAGTATGAAATAAATAATATTCAAAACGTTACCTGAACGTTTTAGATATTCTATACATTGCCTAGGTATTGTATAGAATGCTGAATTATACAGATATCCGGTAACATATACAATAATAACCATAAGTTGCAAAATCGGTTCACAAAAAAATCAATAAAGGTCATGGGTGTCTACCCGTACAAAACGTATCGAACATAAAATCGGTCCAGCGCTTGGACTAAAAAAAAGGTCATCGGGGTAACTTTGGCGCCCAATTAAACTGGCGCCCGCGGCGGGTGCTCCGGTTCGCCCCCCTCCCCCCCCCCCCATAACCGGGCCTTTTTTATGGAAATAGTCGGCAAACGAAGTGACGATCCACCTGATGGTAAGTGGCTATCGTCGCCCATGGACATCAGCAACACCAAAGGCATCACTGATGCGTTGCCAGCCAAGAAAGAGAGAAGAAAAAGAAAGAAAGAAAGAACTGGCTCTCAAGCCCCCAGCCGGAACACGACGAGTCGTTTGGCGGATAAGTGTTGTGTCTATTTCCCTAATAGAACCGAGGTAACTTTTAGGTTGGATGATGAGGATTCTTACTAATCTAAGGTGGAAATCTTTTTCCTTATTTCTTATGTTTGTACTGTAATTAATACATTAGTTAGGTAGGTACGAACCATGTTTTGGTGTTGTGAACGTGAAATAAATCATGTAGAGTAAGTATTATAGCTCAAAGTAGCGATGTTAGTTTAATTGTACCGTGTACGTAATTAGAATCTATAAATAAATAATTTTAGAGTTCCAATTACCTAAATCATCTATTATTAGTGCTCCGATGAACATAAATCAACGGTACATGCAACGAAAACAATTTAAATCATCAATAATGATTCAGTGTCTGTCAATCTCATATAGAAAGTGATTGCTCAACACGTGGTGATGAAATGATTAAAATATTTAATGTTGTGACGACACTGACGATCCGCGGGCTATTTCTGGTGGAAGACAGGCCGACACAGAAATAGCTGCCATACGCTCGGGGTAGAACTCTCAATGTTAAGAGGAGGCCGTGATGGGAATTTATGCTGAAAGTGGGCGTGGCCACTATCTTAAAGTCTTACTAATAATGATCACATTTCTTTTGAATATTTGCAAGGATCTTCATGCCAATTGTAATGCATATCGTGGATACGAAAGCTCCAAATATGTAGATACTGCAAGAATGCGAAGTTAAGAGTGATGAGTTTTATCTGGTTTGACTTTTTTTTTGAGTTTTCTGTTTTGCTCATAGGAACCTGGTATACTCCACTCTTCAGAAGTTAGGTTGTTCATAAGGAATTTTATGCGAATAAATAAATTAATAAACCCTACATACTCATCACTCGCTCGAAGGGACCCTGACAGTCTAGAAAAGCTGATGGTAGTTGGCAAGGTCGATGGGAAAAGACCACGCGGTCGCTCACCTACCCGCTGGTCCGACCTAGTAAAGACCCTCACAGGCCTGCCGATAACCAAAGCTCTGAAGACCGCCGAGGACAGGACATCATGGACAAGCATAGTGCACCGAGTGACTAACACTTCAAGCTAGACACGACCTTCAGCAATGAAGACACCGACTAAGAAGAAGAAGAAGACATACTCATACCTCCGCACTAGGATTCCCTGTGTCGGGCATGGACGACACAAATAACACATATACCTATCACATAAATATGGGACCCGAACCCGGGACCCCTCGCAGGCAGAGTTACTACTAGCTAGGCTACTGGGTCGCCACAACAAGTAGCAATCAACATATTATTTTGCTGACTTTTACATGCACTTCGTAGTACCTGCTCATTTCATACAACTTTCGAGATGTTTCGATGTTTTTTTACTTGGCAACAATCAACACATCACGTCGGCACGGCACTGACGGCTCACGCCCTTGGCCTGAGAACGACTGAGCAAAGAAGTTATTACTTATAATAATACATAATATTGATAAAAATTGACATTATGAGGTTCATTTTAACTATATTAGGTATTGTTGTTCTACTTCCTATTACCACATTACGTTTGCATAATGAGAGCGACTAATAAGGCTTTATTCGAACATGAGTCACCGGATTTCGTGATTCAGTGAATTGTTTCTTTAGTGAATACTTCAATAATAACGCGGAGTGAGGGTTACATTCTTTGAGGAAAGTCCTGTTATATTCGTCACACTTTCCCGCTACATGTGGTAATTTTTTTGCTTGAACATCTCCTTCGGATGAAATAATAAATAAATAAATGAGTAACGCTTCACATTCATAGCCCCACACTAGGATTCCCTGTGTCGTGGGTGCCATGGACAACACACTAGACAAGGACATTCACACCCAAACCGAGAATAGAAAATCAAACTCATCATTAAAAAAAATCCGACTCGCTGGGAATCGAACCCAGGACCCTTAGTGCGGCGATCCGGCATGGTAACCATTGCGCCACACGTCACAATAGCATGCACAGATGCACAGATATAAGAGCGATTTGAGTTCGTTGAGGTACTCATAACAGACTAAAAACGTTTCTCTATCACACAAAAGCAGGACCAAAGTATCTTAACGAGAAACATCAACGGATCCGCCAAATTATTAATGTTATTGACATGCCGTCTTTGTAATAACTGAGGTTAGGACAACGTCTGTCGGGTCAACTAGTAATAAACAGATTTAAGGGAGTATTCTGCTCTTTTGGTGATGCTGATCACCTGCTTGGCAAGCGAAGAAATAATCTAAATTTTACTAACAAAAAATAACCGACTTCAATATTACTCAAAAAGTCCTTATCAGATCAGATCGTTCAAATGTATGTATGGACCACATGACAAGCACCTGCTTTCGATTAAAAAAAGAATCATCAAAATCGGTTCACCCAGTCCAAAGTTCTGAGGCAACGAACATAAAAAAAATACAGTCGAATTGAGAACCTCCTCATTTTTTTGATGTCGGTTAAAATAGGAAAATGTGCTCATTCAGCACCAAGATTGACCATGAATTCAATCTTATGCAATAATATTATAAATAAGCATTTGGCTCAGAATCAGCGTGAAATATTGTAAATATCCGCATTGTAGTAAAAAATACATTCCGTGATGACTCAAGTTAAAAATCACAAGAATGTGTATTTGTTAACGAGATTAGAAGTCTTAATTAAGTAACGTCGAGCTTAAGCTGATTGACCTGAACAATGTAGGCACGCGTCCATTCTCCCCACCACGAATCGCCTTAGCTCATAGCTCTCAATAGTCTACTCACGAATGTTATAATAGCTGACGTCGTGGGAAGTGTGACGTCGAGAATATTTTTGATTTGGTTACGGTGAAAATGAAATTTCACTTTGCTACTATAGTCCAGCATAGAGTACGAATATCTCCTCGGAATATGGGAGCCCTAGAGCGTACTTCACTCTGCTCCGGTGTAGACAGAGTTCTTTGAGTTCTATTCATGTCGCCCGAAGGCCTCCGACCGCGTAGCTTAACTGCTATCGATATTAAAATATGGTATCGCTATATCGCTAGTTCTAAGCAGTAAGTACGGAAGCACGAATAAAGTTAAATAAAAATAAATCTTAATATATATAAATTACGTGTACAAATTTGCACACCGTGTGCAGTTTGATCCAACTTGAAAGATAGGATAGCTTGCATCTCAATTTATAGTCGCAATGTTATTTTACTTTTGACAGAACGAAGTCTCTCCGGGCAGCTAGTCTATACTAATATATAAAGAGGAAAGATTTGATTTTTTGTTTGCATTGAATAGGCTCCGAAACTACTGAACCGATTTGAAAAATCCTTTCACTGTTGGGAAGCTACACTATCCCCGAGTAACATAGGCTATATTATATTTTCAAAAAAATTAGGGATCCTTAATAAAACTCAAATAATGTAACCCAAGGTGTAAAAAACTAAGAAAACCGAAGCAAAGCGAGGGCGGTTACTCGTAATATATAAATTTGTCACTAAAATTTGTCACTTTGTCACTAGACCACCCAACTACCAACCGATAGAGCGCGATCTTTAGCGATATAGCGATAGTCGATCATTTAAGATCGACACTGTCAATCACGATAGACATTTATGAGTGTTTCGAAAGGAAAAACTGATTATGAAGAACAGAGGTAAAACACTGCAGGAAAAATATAAGTGTCCACTACTGCTTTATAGTCAGTTAATTAAAAATATAACTAGCTCGGAGATAATGTAGTTTGATTTCCATAGTCATTTGGTTATGATAAATAAAACTTAATTGTTATAATAGCTAGCCAGGCGCCGCTGCGCCGTGCACAGATCGTATCCGTTTAGGGGAGAGTGGGGATATTGCGGACACCTAAGAGAAACCTTCAATAAAAGCCAGTATAATAATACTAATTAGTTCTCTTTTAATTATTATTAAACTTTTGTTATTACTTTACAAAATCAACATAATAATTTTTGAGATCAACAAGTATTCATTTTTTAAAGAAAACAAAAACGTCAATTGGAGTAATTGCGAACAATGATAAGTCATTACATAAATAAAAAATGTAGCTCTTTGATAATGTACCACCTGTACAATTTTCATGTGCTCAATTTTGGCACATGAGATATTGTATCCAGGCTTCTACTGGAGGTGCTATGTACTTTTCTTTGCGAAAAATACAAAAATAAGCTCCTTCGTCATCATCATTTTCAAACCCCACTCTCCCCTAACTGTCGAGATCGAGAACTATTTACGGCAACAAGTAATGGCTAATGGCTACCTATGAATAAGTATGACTGATCGATCTCATTATTAAACTGTATGGTAAGTAATATGGATTTATTTGGTTTGTTTTTGTGCAGTTTGATTTTATATAAGGTCTAATCAAATGAAACACTGGAGTGATAATAATTGGCTAGCTTCGGTGGTCTGTTCTTGTTCAATTTATGCGACTGTGTTTGAAACTTGCGTCAACATACATCTTGCGTTCACAATAAAATTCACATGAGGCCATTCTTTCTTTTTTTTTTCTTTCTTTCAGTAAAAGGGACAAAGGCGGACTTAATGCTAAAAAAATTCTCTGCCAGTCTTACTTGGCCACTAATGAATCGGTGATGCCCATGGTGTTACTGATGCCCATAGACGTCGGAGACCACCATGAGCATACCGAAGCCGAAGTCGGTCAGGGTTTATTCAACTACAACTGTTGAATTTTGCAAGTTTTGTCTATTTTTCCATAAATCGAATTTGCTCCCCTGAGTGAAAAAAATGTATTCACCCTTCCCCCCCCCCCAGTCCAGTAGCTGGGTACCTACGCCACACTATAAGGTGCCTTTTCTGTTCCAATATAAAATTCTAATAATGTTTTTACTAATTTCGTGTGCTTTACCCTCAAGAGTAGGTACATCTCATACCTACCAACTGGTGAAATTGTAATACTTACCTACCTACTCAATTAGTGAAAATTAGTGAAACCGATCAAAACTATCTTTTATTTTGAGCAAATTTTGGATGGGTAGCTTCGGGTACACTACTTCGTTCTTGGTCAACAACATGTTGGTGACGTGAAAAAAGATAGAATTGTGCGAAATTATAGTAAGTTTAAGGCCGTATGCAATTTGGTGCTTATGGCTCTCCAAATAAGACGATCGAGGATACCATTGTTCCTTGACAATGACACAGATTCTATTTTTGAAGCAGAAATATTGTTTAATAATGACATTATTATTTTGACGTGTAACCTTTCTGTGAAGCCAGACACGAGGCTTCGACAAGGTGAGACATGGTACCTCACTCCCAACTGGGTCAACTTTACTTAAACGACACGTACCATAATGAGTCAACGGTCTCAATACTCATTTCGAAATAAAACGTAACTCGCATTACTGGTAATTTGTCTCAATACCAATTAAATGTTTGTCGCGGCTGCGATATGACATACGGTTACTGCGTAATGAATGTTTGCTGGTTTCTTCGGCGAAAAATCTTTGTGTGCATTTTTTACAAAGCAATTTTTACGCCCCAACTCAGAGTCACTAACGGTTACTTAAATCGCTCCTTAGTACAGAATTTGTATGGTGATTCTTTACTAATGAGCGATTAAAGTAACCGTTAGTGACTCTGAGTTGGGGCGTTAGAAACATCTCTTTGAGCTTCCTTAATGTAAGGCTTTAACGCCTCAACTCAGGGTCACTAACGGTTACTTAAATCGCTCCTTAGTCACTAATCACCATACAAATACTGTACTAAGGAGCGATTTAAGTAACCGTTAGTGACTCTGAGTTGGGGCGTAAGTCAGTGCTAGCAATTCTATAATAATAGGTAGATACTTGTCCAATAGTAAATGGAATGCGTGAAAAATATTATTGTTACTCACACAGCTCACACTTATAAATTCCTAGATCGAGCAATAAGCCATCAATTTTTTTTTAGATTTGATGCAGCCCATTTAAATTAACAACATTAATAAGCATTGACTTAAGTTAATAAGTAGATATTCATAAAATATGTAGGTAAATATGGCAGTAAAGGAAAAAGTCAAATTAATATTTTTTGAAAACCTTCCCACGTAGGTAAATGTTTTAGATTTCAGATTTTTTTGTTTCAGATTTTTTCAGATTTCAGATTTTTTGTTTGGTTTCAGATTCTTTTGGAAAATATCCGGTTTTTTTACGATATCAAATTAATGTCCGGACTTTTAAAATTTTAAGATGATAACCCTAGGTACTCCTATGGCTTTTCGAGAACCCATATTTACATTTACAGAGCGCATTGGGAAAATAAATGCATGAAATAGTTGCATTTAAAATAGATTACGAAGATGGCAAGACTTACGTACAAAGATGTATGTTTGACTGATGTATCCGGTCTCTGACATAAACTATGGAAGTTCAGGTAGTAGCTCCAGTGATGGACTACACGTCAGTCTTTGATATATTAACACATTTTGTGATTTGTGCGACTGAAGTATTTAAATAGTTTTGCATTTAATTGTACATAATATTATAATACCTACCTGTAAATAACCATACGGCTCACTGGAAACTATACTTATTTATTACGGGAATGGGTGATGACTGTAATTAAATTAACTTTATAGTAAGACCAGTAAACATTTAGGGCTCAGCCTTAGTTTCGGAAACATCGAAAATATGGTTCAAAAATTTTTTTTCGGTAGATTATATTATTATTAAATGTCAAAAAATCAGAAATTTCCTAATGAATTCCTTATATTTTGACATAATAAACGTCAAAATGCGACAGCCATCTTGAATGTCATGTCAATTCAACGGGCTATCCGGCAATGTAAATTAAAACAACCATTTTTTTTCAAAAATTTTTCTCTCGAAAATTAAAACTGCGTAGCTTGCGGTAATCGAAAACGTGTTGTACAAGATTAGTGAACGAATATGTACTTTAATATAATAATATTAGTTCATTGTACAAGACCCCCTTCCCTTCCACCCAAAAAAATTCATCGAAATTGGCGTAGTTTCCGGTACTAAAGTGCTTCCAATGTTTGTGTGGTGTAAGCTTCGATCACTAATATTAATTAGTGATCGATGGGTGGCCTCGGTAAAAGGAGCACAGGACGCCCCCCGACCAGGTGGACCGACGACCTGAAGAAGACAGCGGGTATCCGCTGGATTCAGAAGGCTCAGGACCGGTCTGAGTGGCGTAGATTAGGGGAGGCCTATGTCCAGCAGTGGACCTCAAAGGGCTGATGGATGGAATGGATGGATGATCGATGGGTGTAAGGGACTCCATCAATTCATTTAATCATAGGTATTTTTGTTAAGTTGCAAGATGGCTCCAAGATTCGTGTCACATCCGACGAGGAACTGCAAGCTCTTCCTGTAGTAGTAAGCCAGCCTAGTGAAACGCCAATGCATACAAATTTGCCAGAATGTGCCGCTGCTGGGCCTTCGACGTCTGACAACATCACTAAGCAAAAACGATCTGCACGGCATAAGAAATAACTGTTTTCTTGGAACTGATCTTATTATCCTTATTACAGTAGTCCATCTCCTGTTTTTCTAATATCCAATTATTCTGTGTTTGTCATCATATTGGTAATAATTATTCCTTAACCACTGAAGAAATTTATAAAGTCTCAACATTTGTGTATTGGTGAAGAAGTATATTTTTAGTTGTTTTATTTATATAATGTTAAGGCATGTATTTAATTTTTGCTTGTAGTTGTAGTTCGTAAGTCGTAGTTCATAGATTATAACCTCGTTTTAATGTTGTTTTTAGATAGTGGGTATTTTCACTTTCTTCACTTAATTTTGCTTGCTCATTTGAAGTAAAGCTCATCACTAGTAATTTTAAAGTAGGTAGGTTTATTTAAATTTTAACTTAGAAGGCCTTTTAAAATCCATGCGTAAGTAAAGTAACTGGTGACAATTTTAACATAATAAGTCGACCTGTCATTGTCAACTTTAAAGACAGATTCAGTTGACAGTAAGAACAAAGTCGGTGATGGGCTTAAGTTTTGTCAATGTTACCTTGTTATTAGGCAAAGATGATAATGGTATTCTGCCAACGCTTCGTTACGCTCGCTTGCTTTAGATCTTGTGTTGTGATTAATGTAATGTTAAGCCTTAAGATTAATGTAATGTTTTTACTTAGTGTAGTGAATTTATTGTAATAATGTTACTGTTTTTGAGCTGTTTTTTTATATGTAGTTTCTTTTTATAGTATTTAGCTTGTCCTTTTGGGACTTTATTACTGTAACATTCTTCTTCAGCTACCAACCGGCAGGACCAGTAATAATGGTGTTTTGTTTTATTTATTAAGTACATATTTTTATTTTATTTTTGTATACCTATAGTTATTTATTTTAAGTAAGTATTTATTTATATAATGTCAGATGATGATTCTTATTATTCAGCTTGTAGTGACTCGCAGTTAATCACATCCAGTGATGATTCATTTTATGAGCCCGAAACCTTTGGGCATTCATTACGTGTGGCTTTAAGTAAGTCTCCGTTAGCTTTTAATGTATGCCACCTGAATGCACAAAGTATACCTGCTCACCATACGGATCTACTCGATTCTTTTGCTTCGCATACTCCAACCACAGTTCACGCGATCCTTATCTCTGAAACCTGGCTCAAGCCTTCACTTCCAACCACTTCTTACAGCCTGCCGGGTTTCGTGTTGATAAGAAACGATCGCACCGATAAAAGAGGTGGCGGCGTTGCCATATACCTCCGCAGTGACATTTCTTACAAGATTATCGCCTCGTCACCATCCTCTTACTCGGCATCAGCTGAATTCCTGTTTATTGAAATACAGGTAAGTCGGGCCAAAGCTTTAATTGGGGTTGTGTACTGTCCTCCCTCAGTTGATTACGTCTCCAGTCTTGAATCCGTTCTAGAGACTTATTGTCATGACTACGTGCACCATATCATAATGGGTGATCTTAATACCGATTTACTAAAGAGTACTTCACATTCCAATATTCTTCTTAATGTTATCAAGTCAGTCAATCTCTCTGTTCTTCCCTCGGGACCCACTCACCACAATCTTGATTCGCCTGACTCTTTGCTTGACTTGATATTCACTTCCTCGCTCGAACATGTTATAACTCACGGACAGCTGTCTGCGCCTGGATTTTCGCGACATGATGCCATTTATGTTTCTTACAAATTAAGACCACCTAAATTAAGACCTGAAATTGTCATGATGCGTTGTTTTGCTAAAATCGACAAAGTTGCCTTGTTGGAAGATGCTGCCAAGCTCGACTTAAGTGCTGTGTACTCTGCGCCCTCAGTAAATGATAAGGTGTCTCTGTTTAACACTGCTATCCTCGCGCTGTTTGATAAGCATGCGCCACTACGAGCAGTTAGGGTAAAAAGGAAACCTGCTCCGTGGATTACCAGAGGCGTCCGGATGGCTATGACGCGCCGCGACAGAGCTTTCCGTAAATTCAAGCGAGACAGGTGCTCCGAAAACTGGTCGTCATACAAAATCGCACGTAATAGGTGTAACAAGATGGTGAGAGCCGCCAAACGTTCCTATATTCTCGAAAACATTACCAATTCTTCATCTGCTGATATATGGAAGTTCTTTCATTCCCTTGGCATTGGAAAGATACCTGCCCAGGCCAAGAAATCTGAGTTCTCTGCCGATGATTTTAATCGTCATTTTTCTTCCACTTCTCTTCTTAACACTATGGTTAAATCCTCTACTATCTCAGAAATTACTTCCACGGCTCTTTCAGTATCTGAAACTTTTTCTTTTTCTCGTATAGGTTTAGATGAGGTCCGTAATGTCCTCCTATCAATTAAGTCTGGTGCTGTTGGGTACGACGGAGTAAGTAGGGCGATGATCATGCCTGTACTTGAATTCCTTCTTCCTTCTTTAACACATATTGTCAACTTCTCCTTAACCTCAGGGGAATTTCCAATTCTTTGGCAGAAGGCACTGGTTATTCCAATTCCTAAAACCTCTAGCCCCCGCGAACTGAAGGAGTACAGGCCCATCTCCCTATTGCCGTTTCTCTCTAAAGTTCTAGAAGCTGTAGTGCATAAACAGCTCTCTTCTTTTATTAACAAAAATAACCTGCTTTGTTCACTACAGTCTGGCTTTAGAGCTGGGCACAGTACTACCACTGCCCTTCTCAAGGTTACTGAGGACATTCGTGTGAGTATGGAGGATAAAATGGTCACCATCTTAGTATTAATTGATTTCTCTAACGCTTTCAACATGGTTGACCACGATATCCTCCTAGCTCTTCTTGCGTGTATTGGGTTCTCATCTACCGCTATAGAATGGTTCTCATCATATCTACGTGGACGTCAACAGTCTGTTAAGCTAGATTCTTGTCAGTCTAACTGGTCTGATCTCAACTGTGGCGTGCCACAAGGAGGTATTCTTTCACCTATTCTCTTCTCAATCTTTATCAACTCTCTTACCCCTCTTCTTGGTTGCTCTTACCATCTTTACGCGGACGATCTGCAAATTTACACACATACTGACATAGCTAACATTAACTTGGCTGTTAGTAAAATCAACGAGGATTTGAACATCGTCAGAACCTGGTCACAAAAGTTCGGTATTAGCATCAATCCTCAAAAATGTCAGGCGATAATTGTAGGGAGTCCACGCCAAATCGCCAAGTTGGACATTGAATCGGTGGCACCTGTCAAGTTTGAAGATTACACCATTAACTACCGCTCGAGTGTCAAAGATCTGGGTATATTTATTGATAGTAGTCTTAGTTGGGATAAACAGGTAACCGAAGTTTGCCGCAGTGTGACTGCTTCTTTGACTACCTTGAATCGGCTTAGACACTTCCTCCCTACCGACACTAAGGCTTACTTGGTTCAGACGCTCATTTTCCCGATCATCGACTATGGTGATGTGTGCTACGTAGATCTAAGTGAGGCTCTTTTAAACAAGCTGGATCGTCTCATTAACAATGCCGTTCGCTTCGTTTTCTGCTTACGTAAATATGACCATATCTCTTTTTACCGTTCTAAGCTTCAATGGCTACCTATCCGCGAGCGACGGCGATTTCGGATGCTCTGCTCACTGTTCTCGATTCTCTTTGATCCCCTTTCACCGGATTATTTGAAATCCCTTTTCCAATATTTATGCTCTTCCCATGACCGGCAGCTTCGCTCTAGTGAGTCTTACCTTCTTTCTATTCCACTGCACCGGTCTGGATTCATTTCAAACTCCTTCTCTGTTCAGGCTGCCCGTACCTGGAACTCTCTTCCCGAGTACATCAGAAGACCCGCTGGAAAGTTAACCTTTAAAAAAAGGTTACGTGCTCATCTACTGGATCGTCTCCATTAAGTCACTTGTTCGTCATCTGTTATATATATATATATATATATAAATGTATTTATGTATTTATGTATGATATGTAATATAATGTTTATAGTTATGTATGTATGTATGTAATTTATATTTATATGTATGTATCATTGTATAATTTGTAATTGTATTGTGCTATTATTATTTATACAGTACGTTTGTATTTTGTTGTAATTATTTGTTTTTTACAATAATATTTATATATTTTTTTTTCTTCCGCGTATAATACCGCTCTTCGTGTGTTTCTG
Organism: Thymelicus acteon; assembly: GCA_951805285.1. Taxonomy (NCBI): domain Eukaryota; kingdom Metazoa; phylum Arthropoda; class Insecta; order Lepidoptera; family Hesperiidae; genus Thymelicus; species Thymelicus acteon. The sequence goes on along the minus strand of OX638229.1, from coordinate 4,918,015 downwards.
TTTGGCCTAATGGTTAGCTGGCAGAGAATGCATTAAGCATTAAGCTCGCCATTTGTACCTTAATCCTGTATTGTGGTCAATAAAGATTAAATAAATAAATAAATAAATATGTAACTATGTAGGTACTGATACTGATAACATGATATATGGACGTCAATGTTTTGATTCCACCACCATTTCGGAAGCGTTCCAGTACTTTCGAGGATGGGATGGCGAAATAAACGCTAAACGCTAAACGCTAACACACTCATACCCCCGCAGTAGGTTATTACCTGTGTTGCGGGTGGCATGGACTACACATAACACATCACAATAACACCCATGACCCGAGTACAAATATTTATCTGCCACATAAATATCTGCCCCGGCCAGGAATCGAACCCGGGACCCCTCGCTTCGCAGGCAGGGTCACTACCTACTAGGCTACAGGGTCGTCAAATCTTGAATCTATTCTTGAGTCGAAGCCATGTGCTCATTGGTAAACAACGGATGACGAATGGTCTCTCCAACAAACAAACACAAAATTCTTCAGTTAGGGTTATAAGCAAGCACAGTCTTCCCGATTTAGAGTCGCTGGGTCTTATAATATCACCTAATTTAATCTCGACGGTACTCATAGTTTTTCACGGAATTAGGTTCTATTTATTATGAAAAAACCTATAAAAATGTCATTGTTGGTACATGCACTTTAAAATGTCTGCCTTCTTTTACCTTTTGCGTTTGGAAGTAACTAAACTAGTAGCAGTTTATAAATAGTTTCCAGTAGCTGACAACCCTGGGGCATTAGTTCTTATTAACCCGGTAATAAATATAGAATTATATTGGTAGTTGCTTATCTACCGTGACGTATGATATTGTACTTTGTTTACTGTTACTACATTGTTTGATTCATTTCAAGCAACAAGCGTTTAGAGCCGACGGCTGTATGTGATTGACCGAGAAATCAACTTTGCGGCAAGTTTTTGACAACAATATTGCCAAATTAAATCGTTATTTCTGGTAAAGGTTACATAAAAATCATATCATTAAATAACGCTTCACACTCATAGCCCCATACTAGGATTCCCTGTGTCTTGGGCGCCATGGACAACACTCAAATACAAGAACACACACCCAGACCGAGAACAGAAATTCAAACCCATAATTAAAATTTCCGTCTTACTGTTAATCGATCAACCGGGCACGGTGATCCGCCGTGGTAACCATTTCGCCATATAGTCATTAAAACATGGCAACGTGGATCCGAGTAGAAATAGTCGGGGAGGCTTATAAACAATTATTCAGAAGTATGGAGTTATAAGAAATTCTACTTGGATTGTTCACTAATGTATCCTAAATCGAAACAGAGTCCGGAATGATTTAAACTTCCTCAATTACTAGGAAAGAATCGTTTCCTGGAAAAAATAATGTTTAGTAAAGGAACATGTATTACCAAGTTCACAATTCAAAAAGTTCAATATTAATCTGCTCCACGTCCACTCATGTCCATATCGTTCACATATACCGAGGATAAGTCATGGTTAAGTTGATAAGTTTCAAGTATTGACATAGCTATAGTTATAGGCAAGGCCGTCTTTAACCTATTGGAGGCCCTGGGCATATTAGGATGATGGGGCCCCTATGACATTGACAGAACACTATTTTGTTAGAATGAACAAAGAAAGTAGATAAGCAAGCCTTTAGATTTATGCAAAAACTAATAAGCAAATTGATATTGTAGTTTAATTATTAAGTTCGATATTCAAATAAGTTTTTCGGTAATAAATATCGGTTATCGTTTAGTGATCCGGCAGGAACTAGGGGGCCCCTATTGATCACGGGGCCCTGGGCACGTGCCCAGAGTGCCCAGTGGGAAAGAGGGGTCTGAGTATAGGTAATATTCATGGACGATAGCTATTGTTTCAAACATCATCATTGATATTAATAAAATGTTAAAGGACGATACTGAACACGACATATGTTTAAAAATTTAAACCAGATTACGTAAAAAACGTGCTCTGAAAAGATCTGAAACTACTTGAAACGAATTGGTCCAATTTTATCCTACTTTCGGCTTCCCGATAGTAGGTTAAAAAGTTTTGTGATGAAGTTATATCCAATAACTCCCAACTCCCAATGGTGGTCTCTCCGGTCTTGATAGGGTTCCGCTTCGAACCAGCTAGTTCAATCCGATAATATTCCTGCAATCAGGGACGGTCTTTAACTTCCTGGTTTCCCGAGAAGTTTGACTCAGGAAAGAAAGAAGCTTCCATCCGATATAATCAACCGTGATAGAAAAACCATAAATTTTATTGCAACTTGCTTGGAATGTTTCTGGTGAGTTATCAGAAAAGTAATTTCTGTTAATTAATTAACATTTAATATTATTTAACGACAATCTTCATGCAGACAATGCATCCCCTACGATTAGCCTTGAAAGAAGTTTCTCCGACCCATTGTCGAAGGAATTATTATTGTTACAGTTCGAAGAGTGCTGGTGTGGCCAAATTAGTCACTAGCAGCACCAAATCAGCGTATTCTACTTAGTACTCGGTTGATGATCAGTTTGAGATTTGCAACAAATGTTTGAAGTGGATGCGTGCGTATTGCATTGTTTTTAAAATTTCAATAAGAAAAAAAAATATCGTTACTAGTCTTAACACCAAACTTATAATTCAACAAAGCTTTATTGTCATTAAAGAAAACCATCTTGTGAAACGTTTCACAAAACTATAGCTATCTATTTAAAAGTCCGTCGAGATAGCTACTCCAATCCAAGAATATCATGAGCAAAAGCTAAGGGCTAGCTAAGAAACCCTAGCAATAGCGACCGTAGTAAAACGTAAGTAAAAGCATCAAAACATCGAAGCCTCCAGTAAAGACCAGCACAGTATTCTCGGTGCGGGGTGCTTCGGCCCCATCTCCTTACGCGGCGGTAAGGCGACACCGGCCGCCGCAGCGCGCTCCACGCCAGTCGCACCACAGCACGCGTCGACTCGACATGTAAGTACCAACCAGTGTCATAGTGTAGTGCATAAAAAAATAAGTGATTTTTTTTTAAATCGAGGTGTTCAATGTTCATTCCATTCAGCCGGTAAGTAAGTGCAGTGACGGATGCGGATAATGCTGAATAACTCCGTTCGGTTTTCGAATTTTCTTTCAGTTTTTCGAACAGTAAGTTTGAACAGCTGTGAATAAATTTTGTAGGTACTGAAAATATTTTCGAATTGTTTTCTGTTAACATTGATCGATTACGTGTATACATATACTGTTCCTTCTAATTTTGTGCGTAATTTTAAAACTATAGTGGGTAATCGAGTAAAAAGTAAAGAAGTTTAGTGCTTAGATTATTTTCGTTGCCCTCCATATGGTTCGGGACATACGCCAGAATTTTGTAATCACGGTATAGTCGGCCTATATCTATTTTTGAATATCGCGGTGCTCGGTTTCATTTCTAACGACCAATAGGAATCGGTTACGCTCGAGTTTTCCCGCGTTTTTGGCAACTTGCCAGCCAGTAGCCAATGATGTGTCTGCGCGGGAAGCGGGGGCGGTATTGCGCATGCGCCTGAAACTCGCCACTTGAAACTTTTTATTTTGAGTTTTATTCTATTTGTCTATTTCATTTGTCCAATCTATTTGGGGTAATATACATTTTTATACTCACATGAATAAGTTTTATTCATTTAGTTCTTTAAAACGTAAAATCAGGTGAAATGCATAGATTAAAATAAATATATTATTTCATAAAAATACCTATTTAAATAGTAACTTAGTTTAATATCATTGAAGTATTATTACTATTATACTTCAATGTTTAAAATAGATCTTAATAAGAATTTTCTAATTTAACTAATACCTTGAAATGTATGAACTTATTGGCATTAAATTACTTATACGAATCAAGGTCACGACACATTACTAAAATATTTTATATTTAGTGACAGCTGTGAGAAACTAAAATAGTAAATTCATTATTTTCTAAAGTTATATTTCATAAATATTGGGAAAGGGAATATTGCAGATAATTAAAAAAAAAAAACCGTATAATTTTGATAAGCAACAAATCTCGTGAAATTCAGTAATTTAAGGCAATCAAAAATCTCCATAGGTAGGTAATGTAGGTATTGTAATCCGACGTCGGAAAACTAATTTTAATCATAAAGCGGAGGTTTATGAAGTTTCCTAAATGACGAAAACGTAATTAACGCCCCAACTCATAGTCACTAACGGTTACTTAAATCGCTCCTTAGTACAGAATTTGTATGATGATTCTTTACTAATGGAATGATTAAAGTAACCGTTAGCGACTCTGAGTTGGGCTGTACCTAAATGTTTAAAATTTAAATGAATATGTTAATTTTGATCATAGGTGCATAAGCCGCTGTTATTGTCTGAGCAGCGATCAGATATCCTCTCGTATGCATTACATGTTTACTGTCATTGGGCCGATGCCAAACATTGACCACAAGCCGTGACGTCACACGCTACGTAACTGAAACAATAGCACATAACCTCACCAATGTGTTGTTAATATTTTGCATACAATTATTATGTACTTATGATATTGTCATACAGAATACAGATGCCATTTAACTTTACTAGTAAAGTACAAACAATAAATTATGAAAACCCCATCCAAATCTGTAAATTTTGGGAAATTCTAGGACGCATACAAACATACATTCAATGATATAACTATATGGATACATACATGCGAGTCAATTACAGAAACAACTTTTTTTTTATCGGTTAAAAATACTAGTAGAGTAAGCGCGATGTTGTAATATCACAAATGAAACTCGCAACTAATTTTGCGGAGAAATAATTAATTATATGTAGTAGTAAATAGTATAGCAGATACAGTAGTTACCTATGATCTAAACATTAATTATATCGTTTTCAATTTACTATTGGTAATGTTTAAATAGTTTATTATGGTAAAGGTAATCACTGTTTTTATCGCGATGTTCCCAAGTGGTAACTTTTTACTATCGTGCTGGGTAAAAATTTTCACTTCTATGTTCAGATTCCAATGCATATAGAATTGTAGAACTATATGACATGACTTACACTTAAATACACATAAACTTTTAAAGACCAAAAATTTTTAACTGAAAAAGTTATACTTACAATTAGTACAAATTATGATTTTGAAGAAAATTCAAATCAGGCGATCCTATTGATCATTTGATTGTTTTTCAGTGTTCTAGCTAGGTAATATCTTGGTATCTATAATATTCTACAAAAATGTCAGAAAACACATATTCAGAGAATTGAGAGATGTTTACCTATAGCACAATACAATACACGCCGCATTAATATGTGTCATAGTAATTATTAAGTATACCAAAACCTATCAGATACGTATTTTATACTTTGCTTCATATCGGCACATGTTTGAATGCAAATTAAGATGAAACGTATAACAAAACGAGCAGGAATGGTATGCAAATAAAAGAAGATAACGAAGGCATCTTAAGAATGCTTTGTATCTGATATGATACTTACGTACATACCCAATATTATACATAAGTCATAAGTAAAGTTTACGCCGTAATCATCACTGAAAGTAGGTATTTGCGTCATTCTATAGTACGTGTAATACGTGATATAAAATGCATGATATGTATTTATGAATTTTAAAGTAATAGGATCGATTTGTATATTAAATTAAAACGTATTTAACTACAAAATCATGTTGTATAAAAAGACAACTCACCAAAAAGTAAGACATCGAGAGAAATTGAAAAAGACTGAACATTAGCTGTGCATTAATTTCATAATTTGATCATTAAATACCTACTGCACAATGAATGATCATTTTATTTTACAATTCGGAAGTAGATAATAGAACCTAGAACTTGATAATACAAGTGTAATGCAATAATTTGCATACTTGTATTATGCTATACTAACATATTGTTTCAGAAAGCAGTAAGGTATATTATGATTTTTATATGCGCAATGATTCTTATATGGTGAAGTCAAGTTAACTTATGCCCATGCTTAGTATCTATAGGCATAATTTAGTTTGCATTAGCAAACACATTCTCATCCTACTCTCCAATTAACACGATAGATTTTTTGTCGCTCTCCATTAGATCCATTACTGCTTTCTATGTTTTTTCGTATAAGGTCGTGGTCTTGCGGTCAAACACCCGCTTTTGCAAATAAAAAAGAGCAAAACAAATCTTGAAGTAGTTGATGTTCAAGAGAAGTCCATTTCGTAAGAACCTGCGTGCGGTCAGCGGCTTTTGTAAACTTTTACGAAAGATGACTCACACAAAGGAATTCTTCAATTTTGAATCATTCATCTGGCTGTATGAATTTATTGCATACCTATGAGCTTGAGATCCTTGTGGTCGTGAAATACGGCGTTGATTTACTCCCTTGCATCTTGCATTGGCCCTGGATATTGGATGAACATTATACAGCCATAAATTAACAATCATACTGTAAGTAGTAAAGATGTTACTTCGTATTCGCATTGACACATAGACAATTATTTCCCTTTGATATGGGTATTTATTGTATGTAGAAGTAGGTATATAAGCATTACCTACCCATCACGATAATGGCTAAGTACTATAAAATTTATTAAATAGGATCGGAACAAGTCATAGCTGGGTAGGTACATTTTTTATCGAAATAGCCGGCAAATGAGCTGACGATTCACCTGATGGTAGGTATGTGGCTATCGTCGCCCATGGACATAAGCAACACCAAAGGCATCACTAAATCTGATTCATTGCCGGCCAGGAAAGAGAAAGGAAAAAGAAAGAAAGAATTAACTGGCTCTCAAGCCCCCAGCCGGAGCACAACGAGTCGTTTGGCAGCCGACTCATGCTCAAGGGTAGTAGCTATCCAGGCGAACCCCATGGAGAAATAATAATAGTAATAATGGTATTAATTAACAATTAAAATCAATATTACTAATACAGTCTCTCGAGGTGCCCTACCATACTACATAACTACTACTACATAAGTACCTTCTTTTGTAGATAAAAACATTTACTGTCACCGTACATTTAGTTTTTTGTAGTAAATATTATAATCTTAAAGTAATTCATCAAAAACCTGTGAGTTGTACCTTTTTTATTTCAAATGTGTGCTAATATTATGTAATAAATGATACAAGGAGAGTTAAGTTATGTTGTACCTATAAACTGTCTTTTTGTAGGTAAACTGATATACATGAAGTAAAAAAATCTTGGTAGATTCATATAGAATTGTAATCAGTAATGAAAAAATCGGTTTATAGTGATATAACTCTAAATAAATCGATATTCACGATAAATATATTGAAAAATAAAATGTGAAAATTAATATAATCCCGGTTATAGCACGAAGCACAAAAAACTATGTGTAGAGCAATTATTTATAGGGGTTACTAGCAGATAGAAGAACGTGAGTTAGACCAAAAAAATCGTATTATTTTCTTATATATTTCTATTTTAAAATCACAGAAGGGTACAACTCAGATCACTCATCACAGGAGGCACAGAGTTGTCTAAGACCTTTTTTACCTGCCAAGAAAATCCAATCAATTATGCGGAGAAAGTTCTGGTTATTAAAAATAAGAAGGCAGTGAAATCTCCGCCTCTAATCGTTTCTGTTAGGTGATATTGTGGTCATAGGCACGTTATTACTAAGTAGTTTTCCACTGGGATTAGACCTAATGAACCAGTTTATATTTTTTCTGATACGCCACAAAAATCTTTGAAATTACTAAAATATTCCGTTGTCACTTTTAGAGCTCTGAAGACTTACTTATATTTATAACGCCACCATTAAAATCTTTGAAAATAGTACAAATCGTTATTAAGTAATTAGGTAACATCATTATTTTCAATCTCTAGAATTCTAGATTGAGGCCAATATTTTGTTATGGTTATTTTGCAGTCGATTACTGTAGTTAAGTATAAAACTATAAAAGTTACAATTTATCATTATTAAATTAAACATACTAGGTATTTACTATTTATGTAGGTACTTAACCTACCTATAATAATTTATCGCGTGAAACCAGCACTGGTATTCAGCACGTATTATTAAAATTATCTTTAATATCTTTTATATCTTTCAACAAATAGGCAGACAAAACAGTTTACTACTTACCAATTTACTTTATGATTAAAAAAAAATGGAAACTTTTCCGAAGTTTCCACGAGAACGGGCCTTTTGTAGCATTTTTAACCGACTTCAAAAAAAGGAGGTAGTTCTCAATTCGACTGTATTTTTTTTAATGTTTGTTACCTCAAAACTTTGGACTGGGTGAACCGATTTTGATGATTGTTTTTTTAAACGAAAGCTGGTGCTTGTCATGTGGTCCCACATAAATTTGAACGAGATCTGACAAGCAGTTTTTGAGTAATTTTGAAGTTGATAATTTTTTGTTAGTAAAATTTAGATTATGGATTATCTACTTAATCTGACATTACTAGGTAGTAGCTGTTTTATGTACCAAGAGATAAGAAGTTTTCTTTATCCCCTGTTCCTACTATTACCATCCTTGTTTTCTTCATAAAGACCCACCTTTTGTACATCTTGTTGTATTGTATAAAGTTATTTTTAACATTACACGAGTGCATGATGAATGTGATTGATGATCCCAGCGCCGCGCTCGGACCTTCTCCGCACAGCACAATAGAGTTCCCGACAAGGCCGGCAAACCACAACGGTTCAAATTACGATTAAATGGACATTTATTTGTTCTAATCTCATTGAAATTCGCTTATTGAGATTTAAGTACGTAAGTAGCTGAGCTAACATTATGTAAGTAGGAAAATTTTCAGAAATCGAGCAACGTCAAATCGATATTTTCTAACTATTCATGCACCTTTTTCTTACCGGACTATGCTAATCCTCCCCCGTGAAGAGATATAGGTCTGTTGTACTGGATTCGGCTCGGTCCAATAAACCGGTCCACCCCCGATGACTATGTGGTTCTAGGTCCTAAAACCAGACGGACTACGGGGTCCCTTCCTCGTATAGTAGTGTTAGCGGCCTGTTGTACCGCGTTCATATTATGTCGAACCAACTGGTCCACTCCCGCTGACTTTGCACACTTCTCAGCTGGGTCTCTTTCAGGATCCGTCCCAAAGTCCGTGTGAAGCTATAAAGAACAGGAGCCAACAGCAACTGAACATTGGAAAAAAACTACCGATAGTGTTGATCTTCTAAATGTAAACCCATTTTCTTAAACTTTTAATACCTATTTTGTGTGGCATCTATAGGAGTTTTCTATATGATGGGTAGAACAAAGAAATAGAAAAACGAAATGAAATGGAATGAATACTTATTTTAAATTCGAATATCCTGTGCATTTCATTATTTCGTCTAGCTGGCTTACATGTCGTTTGTTTCTGAAGTAAAACTAAAAAAAAGCGCGACTGACTTGAGAGTTTATCAGATTATTTTTCGGACGAATAACGCCCTATAGTCTGTTGGCTCAGTTTCCGCTTTTTAAAAATGAAAACAAAACCTTATTAAAACAAAATTGAAGTACAGATACATAATTCTATGAAGATTACATTGTATCTGTGACAAGTCTATAGATTAAATAAGTATCACGGGGTACCGAATAATTAAAGCTTCATTAACGGTAACTATAGCTTTATATTATTTATTTGCCTAACGCATTGGGTATAGCCTGTAATGTTAGGATGAAAAAATGAAAATAAATAAATAAATAAATAAATAAATAAATAAATAAATAAATATTAGTTTTTATTAAAAGTAATTTGTAAAGTAGTAGTGTATTTTAATACATATGAGTCAACTATAATATGACATTTATTTTGAATTAAATTAAATTTTTTTGGTAATACGTGTCACCAACGTTAAAGAAGTTTTACTTCAATCGCGCGTAATTACACGCACACACTTTTTTTTATTACGTGAACATAATATACAAAGTGCACGTTATATTGTAGTCCCATAAATCCCATAATGCACACTGTAGTATCCGCCGAATGGTTCCCGTTGCATTGAGCGAGGCTACAGAAAACGATCAACCTTGTTGTAATAATTGGCGTGAAGCATTACGGTTCGTGATGGCATGGAGGATTTAGTTACCGTCATTTATCGCGGTTCTTAACCTTCACTTACGGCCAGTAATTTGAAAAAAGTTCGCTGGTTTAACTCGCTCTAATATAGGTACCTAATGACTAGCTATATAACTTTTCACTCGATTATTTTTACGCTTTTGCGTGTAATGGCGGCAGGCGGAACACATCGGATGTGGATTACTTGTATTGAGTGCAAAACAATGCCAATGTTAATTGCCTTAAACATTAACCTTACTGCTATTGAATGTTAATTTTGGTGCGATTACAGAATTTACAGCAGTAGTTAATTAAGTTCGAACAAAAACTAGACGGACGCAAGGTTAAAAGTGTTTTCGTTTGTCTGACACACATTTAAATATAAAAGTGTAACCGGTTGTCCTTTTAAACCACTTTGCGTTGGGTTTTACTCTAAATAGCGTACGGTACGGTTACCTAAAGTGTTGTAGGTACCCTTCGTGGGCCGAGATCAATGCACCCCAGTTCCATAAATAGCGACCCACCGGCAAACCTTACTTTTCAGACTGCCCAGTTAAAACTTTATGGATAAACCCTGCACGAATAAACCTGCTTTCAATTGGTGTAGTATGCGTTGCCTGAGATTATATTATACGAGCAAAATTATAAAGAAAATAATTTAAAAAGTTTTATATGGTTTAAATATTAAAAGCATGATTAAAAAACTAGAATTAACGTAGAAATTAATTTCCAAAACATGTTCCATACAACATTATGTTTTTAATACAACATCCTGTTAAACGTTAAGCAATCACGGGATTATAATAAGTTCCAAAGCAACACCAACAATTCAGTAAATCCAGTGAAACTATAACCGATTCTGTCGTCATTAACGAAACAACAGTTAAGGTAGTAGGGGATAGTCTACTATTGTTGACACCTCCCTAATGATTGACACCTTTTTCGTATTATGCCTAAGGCGCGGTGTGATCTCAATATTCACAAAACTGGGTTTCTTTGGTGCTCGAGTACGAGGAAACCCAATGAAAATATCGCACGCAAAAAATACAGAGCATAGAAAAAGGTCTAAAGAATAATGTTAACCGAATAGAATATTAAATAGTTGTTTAATATTTCCAATAAAAAATCGTAATTTGCTATACAAACATAAACTTAATCGACGACGTTCTCTGTATTTTCAGCGGTAACAACATATTTTTTTTTGAGAATATAATACGTATATGGTTTTATTAAAACTTAAACCGGACAGATATTGAATTTAATGTGTATATTCTGAATTATCTAAGGAAAACCCTCAAATTAAATGTTTATTCGCAATCTAGTTACATTGTTAGCAAAAATATGCTCTGCAATTTTGAACCCTATTCAGCGTCACGTAAATGTAACATTAGATTAGCGCAGATATGCGGCTGTGTGAGCGAAATCAACGTTTTTAAATCGTAGTCATACCGCGCCTTAAACTAAGCATCTTAGAATGTGTGAGTAATGGTAGTAACGATGTTAAATTTGTTGCAGTTTATCGTATAGGCAAGAGCAAGCAAACAAACAATCACAATGGACGCGATCAAGAAGAAGATGCAGGCGATGAAGCTGGAGAAGGACAACGCGCTGGACCGCGCCGCCATGTGCGAGCAGCAGGCCAAGGACGCCAACCTTCGTGCTGAGAAGGTAACTTATTGATTCCTAAGAAATTAGGGACGTCATTTCTGATGAAGGAATTCCTGGGGTAGTTAGGATTCTTTGTAGAGGCAGGTTGTTGTGTAGGTATACAAATGGTAAAGAAGGGCAATATTGATATTGGAAGTTTGTATTCTTGATTTTTAGTATTACCACAGAAGACATAATAGTACTTACGTATAACTTATAGAAAAGAAAAAAAACACAAACGGTAGAGATGAATTTTCAAAGACAATTTACTTAAAGTTCTTATATTAAATTTTACGAAATAGGAAGTAAGATAAATAAATATCAATTAATTTGAGATTCAAAAGACGACAAGGTAGACATGCTCAAAGCTTCCTATATTCATTAAATTGTCGTATTATATGCCAAATTTAAAGATATTTTGTACTCCCTATCAGCCTGAAGGATATGATAGGTATTTAAAAAAATTAAGACAGAAATCATTTCGATGGCAGAGACCTGTAAGAGCCATTTAACTCATCTCAGATCAACTAAATGCACCCTTGAAATACCCTGAGCCAACATTTCGTTAGGACGCTGTAAGCACACGAAAACGATATAGAGCTATAGACGGAATTCCTTGCAAATTTCTCTTAGATTGTGTCTCAGAAGTTGAAAATCAGGTTAGCTGTGGCAAACGAGTGCGCTAGGCCGATACCGGCGCTTGCATTCCGGTTACGGTTGCCCGGACCACTAGTGTAAGGTTAAGGGCCAGTACGCAGGCCCAGCCGAGCGTGACGGATACGAGGAACCCCGGAAGTCGGATATGGAATTAGATCTACGATCAGCTGATATGTCTATGGTTGCGTGCGTATTGTTGGGTGTTGCATTTGTTTTGTTTGGTATTAAGTTGAATGGTGAATAATCCACCTGGACTTGAAATGCTCTTATGATTTTTAAGTTGTTTTTTAATTTAAGCACACTATGGTCATCGGTGAAAATGTTTATAATTTACAATACAAAAAATATAATTAACAATATACCTTTACCTGAATAGATTTGCCTAAAACTGTGTCATTGAGTATAACCATTTTTTATAAGGGCAAACAATTTAAAATTTGGCTTCACTTGAGAAAATTATTTGACGAACTGTATTAAACATTGCTCTCTACTCTACAGTCTTTACTTTCTAATAATACAAGAGGAAATTGTACGTTAACTAATGTAAAGTAAACAAAGATTTACATACAATATCATTGAAAGTAAATTCTAAAAACATAGTATGAAATGAGTACGTCGTAATAGATCACTAAATCGCAAATATCCAACTAAAATAACATATTTGCAACAAAACGAAAACGTTCAGTAAAACCGATACTTGTTGTAGGCCGAAGAGGAGGCCAGGGCACTCCAGAAGAAGATCCAGACCATCGAGAACGACCTCGACCAGACCCAGGAGGCTCTGATGCAGGTTAACGCCAAGCTTGAAGAGAAGGAGAAGGCTCTGCAGAATGTAAGTTTTTTTTTATAGTGATCAAAAATTGTAAACCGTAAATTTTAAAATTTAAAAACTCCCGAACGCGAAGTTTTTATTTTCCATAGCTATAAACCATCTCGATCACGTCAGATTTCAACCAATAAAATAAAAACCGCATCAAAATCTGTCCATTCATTTAGTAGCTGCCACAGACAGACAGACACGTAAAATCACCCATCTTTTAGCGTCGGAGGTTAAATCCTAGTAAAATGCGTAACTTCTTTTGTACTTTAAAATCTTCTTTATTTTTTTGGGTGGCAACTGGCAAAGCATAAGTGATGCCTTTGTAACTGATGACTATGACCACATACCTTCAGCTGGGTCGTCAGCTCGCTTGTCGCTATTACCGTTAAATTACAAATTACGATAAAAATACACTGTAAGATTGTTCAGCAAATAGGACTCGTCTAACAACTTGTTAGTTGAAATCCTTGTGGTGATCTGTTTAATTTGATACCCATATTGCGTTATTAAATTTATTTTTATTTTTTGATACTTTAAACAAGTGCATCTTACATCCACTTTAATTATTGTTTTTTTTTCTTAATTTCACTTATCTAAGAACACTTGGGTTATCAAGACGAATCTAACGATATCTTATTTATATAAATTCGTGCAGCGGTTTGAAAAGTACGAGGTAATAAAAAAATATAACACATAATATACATGTATACATACAAGTTATGCGCGAAAAATATAACCCTTCCTGGCAGTCGGGTAAAAAATGGAGTATATGCCTGTGCTAGTACCAGCTAGTTCCGTGTTCCTTGCTAGCCTTGTCAATGAACACTCGGTTAGAATTTCCCTGGACAGACCGACAGCATGAGTAGTTCTGTGTTACAAAGAGCGTCGTGACGTCAATCGTTTGTTTACTTCGCCCAGCTGTGAATGATCCGGTTTCTAGAAATAAGCGACACATACATCCCCGGACATACAATCATTAAAAAGATTTATAAGAAAAAGTTTATTTTCATGCTATTTCTCTAGCGAATAGTTGATCAAACCTAAAATGTTTATAAAATATTCTATACAATACTAAACAATGCAATTTGACATGTATTGTCGTAATTCGACGTGCTCAGTTCAAATTAGAAAGTTTGGAAAATAAAAAAGTACCTATCTATGTATTGCATTTACTTTTCTCTCTACAGAGATTCGATATTCCTAATAATAATTATCACTAAGTAGTGTTTAGAAAGGAAAAGGAAAAACAACCAATATGAGGCAAAAAAAATCATTCCATAAAAATATGGGCTGAATGCACTATTACCTTTGTCTAACCATTTGATTTTGCAAAACGAAACATGTCACGCAACGAGTCATGTCAACTGCCAATCGCCGTCAAAGTTGTCAATTATGAAAAAATAAAAAGTTTGTTTTGGAGTTGACGCATTCTTTGTTTTTAAAATAAAAAGTTATCTACGAAAAGTGTGTAATTATAAAGTGTAATATTATAAGTGTATTCGTTTTATTTTATTAATGTCGTATGTTTTAATTTAAGATCGTAATTGGGTTAAATGCGTAATGAACGAGTTTTCAGTGATAGTGTTTAAAAATTACGTTATCCGTATTCGCTGTTCTTTGACTTATTTGTTTCAAGAAATTTCTTTTTAACTTATTGTGCGTTAATGTTCCGATTTTATCTTTGAAATATGTATGTTCGTGATTTTATTAGCAATCGTGTTATTTGATGAATATTAAAATATTAATTTATAAAGATTGCGGGAGACATAATATTATGATAAAGATGTTTAGGTGTAATATAGCTAAAAGCATTGAACTACTTATTGTAATAGTTTAGAATTCGATATATCTACAACCTTCTCGGAAATTATCTACGAGATGGGTTTATTCTCTAAAACGTCAATGATTTTTATTCACATCTTTCTAGGCCGAATATAAAGTTGGCAGCTGTTTCGCAACAACTTTAATATAATACATATTATCATTTAGTTTTTCCATAATTTTTAATGAATGTTCGTGTTTTAAAATTAAGGCTATTCTATTGTTCGATTTTTTTACGTATGGTAGGAAGGTACCTAGTGTACCTACCCATTGCATTTTTACAAGTGTCAATTTAATTTTCGTAATTGATTGATATCGATGACATAATTTTATTGTACTGTAGATTTATTCATTGCAATTGGTTTAGTGCGGCAGATGGCTTCGGGGCGGCCTGCGCCTGCGCCGGAATCCCGCGCTCTAGGGGGCTTACGTTCGGCGCGCTAGTTATTTTCGGCACTCTCGCCTAATATGGGCTCGTTGCCCGGTGTTTATGTAAAATTAGACGATGCCTCACCGGCTTCATCATTAACTGAACTTTATGCAGTAGGTACAAAACATTATTTGATCAATAAGCCTATGTAATTTCATCGTTATTTTTGTCTTTCATTTAGAACATACTTCTACGTGTTTGTATTGTATTAATAGAATTATACACATGCTATAGGTATAAAAGTAATAGTATTTTTGTTGTTTTTAAACAAAAACAATAATTCCGAATTCAGAATTTGGCTAAATTATATCACGGACCACGGTACACAGCATTGTACATTTTCAGAATTCAAATAATTGCGGTACTAATTGTCAAGATGACACATGGTCAGTAAAAAAAGTACAATCGTTGTATAAAAGATGGCGTGCTAAGTAAGTGCGACGGCAGCGCCACGTTTTGTTACTGAAAGTGACAGTCAGTCAACATGGCGGCTGCCGCTGCGCGGCCGGACGGAGCGCGCTGTGTGCAGTGATGTCCGCGTCCGCGCCCCACGCCCACGGGCGCACCCCCGTGCGGCGCAGGGGGCATCAACACCACCCGCGGCTCAGGGGCGACCGCGCTCCCGCCCCCGGCTCTGCCACAAATACTAGTCCGTCCAAACAAGTGACCTTAGACTCCCAAACAGACGATGTTGTGCCTTGTGTCAATAGTGTTAGTGAATCTCAAGAAATGACAAGGACAAATAGTGACGATGCACTTTCGAATCGAAACATAATCGAGGACTCGAATATCGATGATGAAATTGAATTTGAAGTGAGAATACCTAAAGCAGATTCGAATAGCAGTTCTGATGATGATTTCTCCTTTACTGAGGAGAGGTCAGCGGGTGATGGGGCCGAGGTGACAGCAGTCACTTCCGATATATCAGATGATGACCCTGAGACTGCAGAACTTGCGAAACTTAGGTGTACCAGTGTCTGTACTGAAGTTTTAGCAGAAAGAGAGAATCGGCGTAGGAGAAGATGTGCCGATTATCCGGGCCTTGCTTTCGGGAGCTCCATATTTTCGTCGGATACTATGATGAAGTTTTCTATCATCAAGAATGAGTTGCAGAACATCAAGAACACCGCATTGAAAAGGGTAATGTCCTACATTATTTGAATACTATTCGAATGTGTGAGTAGGGCAGCGTGGGCCAAATGCGCACAGAACTATTTTTAATCGCGTTCCGTCGGAAAAATCTTGATGCTGTCCTCTGAGTTAGGCTGAGCCCGCGCGTGGTGATCAGCTGAGCGTCTTGACGTTTCATTTGACTTGTTTACACGGGCGATTGCATTCAACGCCGATAGATGTCGTACTATCGATGTGCACATTGGACACTTTGCCTTGCGACTTTTACTTGCTTAATATATGAAATCCGTGTTTAATTTTTATATTTTATGCTTTTTCTGAACAAATAGTATATCGGAAATACCAGTTTAGATTGATATTGAATAAACATTCTTTGTATTTCTTATCAGAATCTGCCCTATCTTGACTTGAGTGTTGACAAAATGATTGTAGATGATAAATTTATCTCAATGCTCCATAAATGTTGATACTTATCCTATACTCTTTCTTAATTACGATTTGTTTTGTTTTAGTATTTTGTATTTCATAAATACAGAAGAACTCTAAATAGGTTACACATAAATATTATCAATTAAAATTTGACCTTGCCCCTTAATTATATTATGATGCCCCTTAATTATATTATGATAACTTAGTTTAGTGTTATTAAAACTAAATCGTCTACATCTAATTCATTAATAACAGCATCAATTAATAAATTCTCCACTCCACCTTAACTTATTCGTATTTCACTTAGATGCTGCGTGCATATTAATTGTGCAAGTAAAGTAAAATATGTTAATCCACTGCTAATTCTGTACTTTCACTAAATAGAAACTACTTGAATACATAACTATTCGGTACAATGTTTTCTTGTTAAAGATATTTGGTAAATAAAATAAGATTCATATCTTATTCTACTATCGTTTTAATGTTGTTTTAGAGTTAGGATTATTGCTCTATTGATGTTACATATTCATTCAGTTACATTCTGAAATTCACGTCGTTATCTACTCTTTTGGAATTATGATAAACGTCTGAATTACAGTTTAAGTAAAACTGTGCAAGGTCAATATTATTAGTGAATTCTCTGTAGTCTGCAATTGTGTGACTCAGGTCATCTGGCGTGATATCATTAAGCGATTAGTCGCTTTTGATAGGAATGCTTTTTGGGATTTCATTTTACAGCACAAAACTTTGATACTTAATTGGACTTTTACATAGATTAGTTTTAGCAACTAAAGAAGCAAAGTACTGTTCTTAATTTCTGTTTTGACTGGTATTGTCAGAACAGAAACAGGCGCATACTTTCTAAATTGCGTCATATGAATTTCGGTTGCTTGTTCTTGTGCGCTCCCTCGTTGCTCGTCCGTCGATGCGTTGCCTTCGATGACACGACTGCATAACTCACTCAGTTCACAGTAATTTAACTAGATGGCGCCCCTACAACAAATTAAACAAAAATACTAGGTTTTAACCTCAAATTCTCAAAGTTGCTTGTCGTTTTGGAAGATTATAGTATAACACCATATATGTGTTTACTACAAAATATTCACTGCTACTTTTAAGTATTTGTTTTTTAGAGTGGTCTTTGCTTCGAATTTTACGTTGTTATGGATAATGTTCCCAGAATTGTGATGAGTAAATGTTAATGGTCTATTATATGTTGCAACTTCCGTAGTTTTGTATTATTTGTGGTAGTTGAACCGTGTCAGTGTCACCCATCCCATATTTTGGGTTTTCTTTCTAAGCTCACTGCTGCCCCTCACTGCATAGGATGTTATTTCTCTGTGCCAGTAACAGGTGGAGCTAGTGCGTGCTTTACGTTCGATTGTGTGTGACGTTTTGCCACTGCCATTCGTGTCTCTCACTGTCAATCCTGTGTGTTAATTGAGAATGTGTGATTGTGTCGTAAATTAATTTAATTTTGAAATAATTTATCTTTATCATTACTTATCGTTATCAATTAGAAGTCGCAAAGACTCTCATGTCATTAGTCAAGTGGTGATAAAGTCGTTTAGGCTGGGTTAGCGGCGGCCATTTTATTCGCCGGCTGTGTTCATTCGTGCCGAGCTATCTCCGCGATACGGAGCAGTAACGAACTGAGCGTGAGCAGTCAGTTGGCATTTTCGCGAGTAGGGCGAAGGTGTCCCTAGTTTTTAACTATTAGACATTCCATTTAACACAGAAGTGAATAAAAATGACGACAAATATGCAACAAGGAACCATTTTAGACGTATTGAAGAAGAAAATGCGTCAAACCAAGGAAGAAATGGAGAAATATAAGGACGAGTGCGAGGAGTATCACAAACGATTACAAGTGGAAATAATGCGGAGAGAAGAAGTAAGGAAACGTGCTACTTTTTGTGTTGTGTGACGTGTGAAATAGTAATCCTAATGTGCTACAATTTGTGTCAGAATCGTACGAGCAAAATATGCTGGAGCTATCAGTAACCTCGTAGCTATTATATCTACCTATAGTGAGTAATGTCCGGCCATACTTAGGTGTGCCGGCGACGTACGCATATTCACCTCTCTTTTCGTTACATCTCTCGCCGTCGCGTTAGAGCTAGACGGCGAATACCAATTTTTTCACTAGAATATTATTTTTCCATCCATGAGTAGTGTGGTACCCAAAAGTACCTGTGTACCGATTTAACGTGACTTAGAGGGCTATTAAGGCTTTAGTGAAAATAGGCTTTAGATCATTAGTCTGTACGTGTTCGGTCATATGCCGGTTTCTGTTACACGTAACAGGTTTGGTTGCGTTGGAGGTCGCTTACCAGTTGTGTGGCACATGATGTGGAGCGATCCGGTCTGAGTGGAGCCGTACACCCTCCAATGCATTTCTCTTGTTCGGAGTGGTCGGGACGTCCTCGAAGGAGCGCGCCGACGACGCCAGGAAGGCGTGTCCGGCTTCTTGCCGTTATCACCATATGACGTAATTTTATACGGCTGCAAATTGCTCAAGTTATACACGTTTGGTGTTAACTAGGTTTTCAATTGATGGGACTTCCTTGTCTTTGACTTCTTTGTCCATGATTTTCCCCGATACGTTCTTAATGACTCAGCCCTTTTGAAAAATTACCATAATTATAAAAGCACAACACCTTATCAAGCTCGTTACATCAAACATGCGATAAGAAATTGTTCACATGCACTTATGAATTTAAAAAACAAAATTGTATATAACATAATAATGTAGGTAGTCTATATAATCCCTGATGCCATCAATATGTGATTTGTTACAAGAATATCGATATATGAATTACCTAAATCTACACATTGACTGTTTTAAATTAAGGCAAGAGAAAATACAAATAACAATACTTTTCTAAAATTATCAGTTCTCCAATAACGGTATTCATTAGAGAACGTGAACAAGGTGATTAGCCCAGGTAGTCAAAAAACAAAAACGAATGACACAATCAATTAGTGATACGATGTACAACGAACTAGAACGAGTGTAAGCCGATTTTACCGAATTATGTACCATTATTTGTACTAATCGCGTGACCGTTATATAATTTCTACCTATTGGGGACGCTATTGTGTGTCAACTATGTCCAAAAAGGACAATAGTCCTTCCCTTACGCACCGATCCCACAAAACTTTAAACAATGTAATCGGAACTGCTACTATAACAACATTATCAGAATGTGCAGCCAACTGTGTCTCTAGTCAATAAATTTTATATTCATATAGATGAGATAACTGGTTAGATTTACACTTGAGTTGAATTTTGTCAATAGAAACGTGGAGTTTAATGACCTACACTACCTCATATGACTTTGAAGCTTTGCTTCAGCAGGTAGATTTAACGTGTTAGGTATAATAGGTACAAAAATACATTTAAACGTCATTTCAAGGCGGTTAGGACTAGAGACAATACATATATTCAAATTTGGAATATTTTTATTAGCGATCATTAATTATAATGTGAATGCTAATAACTTTTGTAAGTTAAATTGTAACACATTGACCGAATTATAAATAGAGAATGCATTATAGAGATATGGTTTGATTGTGGATTGCGATTCTCGACTGTCGCAAGTACCGTCATGTATATTATTAGCTTCCACGCACTGATGACGACACAGGATAAAAGGAGAAACTGGGACTCGTTTGTGCTTCCTCGCAACAAGGACGCGTGATGTCATAAACATGTGTAGCCCTCTGAATATAAATAAAGTCGTGTTAGCGAAATATTCCTAATCGGTGTTAATTCCTAACACGTATTTCTTGACGGTTAAGAATGCGACTTCGATTCGAAATACAAATAACATTCATGTTCCAACGTCCTAATTCTCGAATGACGGTTATTCGAACTCAAAAATATCGATTCGGTGTTCATAGGTATCACTTTTTGTATTACAAATAGTATTGTTGAGAATTAATTCAGTTTTTTATACACAACTAGAGGGTAGGATAGGATAAATAATTAGATAATTGCATAAAAAAAACTAAATTTATGATTTTTATTTGTCGAACCAGAATGGTAGAAGCGGGTACATTTTTTAAGTACATCAATAAAAATCTTTGTTACGTGTTACATTAATCATATCAGTAAAAAAAATGTCAGTTGATATGTAAATAAATATGTATGTACATTTACATAAATAAGCGTTTATCACGCCAACTTAACTATGTACACAATTTGTACCCGTCCGTAGTACAATTTTTTGTTTGTCGATTTCTTCCAATCAAGTAAACATAATAAAATTGGTTCGTGTTTGGTATTGATACGTATCTATCGACAATATGTCCGTCTGTCTTTGTATTCGTTATCGTTGACCAAGTACGGAGGGCGACATAATGACCACCGGTGACAAACTGACAACCATATCGACAAACATTACTAATAGCATTCTGTTGTAGATTCGTAACCAATGAGTAACTTAACATGTATTTGTAAGTAATGAGTAACGTAACGTAATTTTTTTTGTGGGCATTTTATAATTTCGATCAATATTAGGTTTAAACTTTAATGTATATTGATTGTAGTATGTGGTTATTCTTTATTATTCGTAATAGGTTTTGATCGCACGTAATGAGGATACTGAAGATTAATTTACCGTTATTTATGTCGAAGTAATTGAGGAAGAATCAGTTGCTATCGTTGCGTAAATACACAACATATTTGTAATAAACATAACATACTGTGTAGTTATAGGTAGTTGTTATGATACTCTAACTACTGAATAATTAAATTAGATACATAAATATTTATAAATTATTGGAATTGTTTTATATGCTTCATTAAAGTTGAAATAGTTACAATAAAATTCAAAACTGATTACATAAGCGTCAATACACACACTGTTGTACGCCACTACTAACTCAAGTAGGTAAATCTCATTCGTAAGCATAGAGACATATACAGACAGACTCTTCCAAAAAAAATCTGTATCACATTTTTCAAGCGTTTTTCGTACTCTGTGACAGCGCTTATTTCGGTCAAGTTCGGTTCAAGCATATCCGCTATGGATATCAAATATTTTGTACTAAATAATTTTTAAAAATGTATAAATATAGTTATTTACCGATTATAATTTAAATAAACTCAAATAAAGTTCAAACGTAAATAATGAAGACGTTTTAACTATGCAGAATATACAATATGCGTTATTATGTGTTCTTGAACGGTCGGGGTTTTTCGAAAATGACATCTACTTGTCTCGCTTGCTCGCAGCCGACTAAAATGCGTTGGCAGTGTTGGCACCATTTGGTGTTAACGTAGGTGTCCAAACTTTTAGTACTGAACAGCCTGTCTAGTATAAAATAGTATATTATACTTAAAGGTCTGTGTTCGTAAGAGACACAAAGAAAATGTGAGGTTATGGTTTAATTAATTGAATGGTACTTATGCATTTTTATTTTTCATATGTGATTAGTTACCAATATTTTATCTATAATCCTCATCGTCAAGGCATTTGTTGTTTTTTTTTTAAACGGCCGTAAGTGCTTTTGAGGAACAAGTTTCAAAGTTTGCTCTGGCTATTAAGCTGGCAGTAGAATTTTAAGTTTCGCCTCCGATTATTCTTTGAATAATTTTTATTTTCCGTAACGGACATCATACTAAATTTATTCACAAAAATTCTGAATAATAAGTAATAGCGAAAATATATTTGAATTTTACATGACATGTATTCATACATATTTTAGGATTCCTTGTATGGAAGCATAAATATTCTTACTTTTTATTCTACCAACAGATTATATGACGAATAATTTTTTTATTCTTTGTGTATTTAACATTGATTACTAGTTTTAGGTCTGGTTTAAAAATGCAGCGTATCTGTTGGCCTATGGCTACCATAGATCAATCTTGCCTTAAATACACTGAATTCCCCAATAATAACAATTACGTCCCTCCACAGGCCGAGTCCGAAGTGGCTGCACTCAACCGACGCATCCAGCTGTTGGAGGAAGACCTCGAGAGGTCCGAGGAGCGCCTGGCGACCGCCACCGCCAAGCTGGCCGAGGCCAGCCAGGCCGCCGATGAGTCGGAACGGTGAGCTCTAGCCTGTATACCGCGATGATAAACGCTCTTGCTGTTTATGGTGTCCTAGTACCTACTTCAGTTGTTATTCCACAATTTTTTTATCATTTTTCCGTTCCTTGATGAAGCAATTGAAAATAATAATACTAAAAATTATTCAAAAGAAATCATTCAATTTAATTGGAAGATATTTTTACAGTATAACTTCATGAATTACCATACGTAATGGTTTATTTGCTACAACGAAACGCTTCAGTCTATTTTTTTAAATTATCATAGCGATTCAGGGTCCGTCAACAAAGGAGAGCATTGTGATAAAAAATCAAAGGCACTAATTATTGCCTTAAAGAAGTTGTAACTAAAGTTACAAAAAAATTGATGATGATGTTAAGAAATATCGCGTTTTCGTATATTTTCGTGTTCCAGTAACAAGTTGCAAGCTTAATTGGCTTATAATGTTTGTTAATTCAATTTTCATTAATACATTGCTACAAATAAATGTAGTTTGATATAAGTGGTTTCTAAATTTGTTCAGGTGCGTTTAATGATGCTAATTTGTAACGATTAAGTAAGTCATGTATCATTAGGTCGTGTAAAATTACTTAGAAAATTGTGGAATAACAACTGCAATATAGTTATTGTTATTGAATCGAAAAGGGACTTCCACATTAAAAATAATATACCACACTAAGTTGTGTAACTTTTTAAATGGTATGCTCAAGTTTGTAAATCTAGAGAACTCAATAAGAATATGTAACAATGATCGACAAACGATTGGTCATTGTGATGGACATAAAAAGATATGAAATGGATGACGATTGGAAAGAAAAATATCGTTATCACCGTGTTGTTACTCGCGTCGACCGCTATAAAGACATACTTTTTACCATAGCGTGTGCTGCCTTGATAACACGTCACGAATGCGGAACAGAGATAATCCATTTGTAACGTTGTTGATGATCTTTCGAAATTTGTGTATCGTTAAATGTAGAACTGGCAATTAGGAAAAACCTGAATTTATTGAACTTTGAACACTAAAATTGTTAAAACGAATGTGGATATCCCTTACTAATTCAAGATGTAATAAAATTAAGTTTAATGTTTCCCTAAAATTTTGTAATTTAATTGTTTTATTTTGTTGATTTTATTTCCGTTGTTGTGCATGTTTTTTTTTCTATATTTTTGCCCATAACCACCATATTTTCAACGTATTTCCTGAGTTTTTCTGTTTCCGTTCTTAAATTTAGATCTATCAACATTTAGTTCTGCTATAATCACAATTGACAATTGAATTTTCCTCGCAATGTACAAATCTAGGAGCTTTTCTTTATCGATTAATGTATTATTATCATCATCTTTTTCAATCAATATAAGATATAAAGAAAGGCTCCCAACTGTTGATTTAAAGTCACATGATAAATGAAAGTGTGTTTCACATCATCCAAAAAATCTATCGCATAGACCATACTTTAACGTGTATCGATGTTATAACACGCATGTGTTTGGCCCCGCACTAACCAGAATACGCAAGGCGTTGGAGAATCGAACCAACATGGAGGACGACCGTGTCGCCATCCTGGAGGCCCAGCTAGCCCAGGCCAAGCTCATCGCCGAGGAGTCCGACAAGAAATACGAGGAGGTGAACGCTTGTGATGTTGGATACAAGCTACGGTTGATGCATGTCACGACGGCACCTCCACGCAACAAATGACATTTTAAATTTACTACACAAAATCAGAAATACAATTTGGCGTGCCTTCGTGAAATGTAACTTCTGTATAGGAGAAGAAATATAAAGACTGAACAAGACAATATAGCACACCAAGCTATAGCTAAACCCAAAATTAGTTTTTGAATAAATGAATTACGTTCTACATTTTGCGTGTCATATAAGTAGATTTTATAAGTGATTTAGCTCAATTTGTTTCATCTTAATATTCTTCATGGTTATCACGTACGTAAAGTCCAGTAATAGATTCAGTTGATCTTCTTAATACATATCGGTAACGGCGGCGGTGCCTTACTAGGCGGATACAAATGGCGCCACCGGTAGCATGAAATTAGCTACAATGATCATTAACACGTAACGTAATACGTGGGGGATTGGGTTGCAGTAAACTTTACTTGGAGTAAACTTACGCTTAGCTTGAGTGGCCACCACTCTGTTTATAGTTCATCTGTTTACGGACGAAGGTCGATAGAAGCGCGTTCGTGCATAATTATTACGTGTGTTATCTCATGCATTTATGGACTGGGCGCTAGGAATCTTTAAAATAATATTGCGTCACCATCGCTGATTGTGTGGAAGGCTACTGAGTTTATGATCGGACATCACGTACGTGTAACAGAGTAAGATTGAACGATTATCTAATAGTTAGCTTGAGAACAATGAATGAATATTTGACTCCGAAATTATTGTGTATATCACAGAAGAAAAATTTTACAATGACTTCGGAGTCCAAATTTAATTAAATCCAATTGTTCATTAGAACAAAGGATATTTCATAATCTCAATACCTCAATACTTACTACTTTATTATATAAATTGTCGTAGTCATTAATCAAAATTCATAAACAAATTAAGATACCGAAGCAAGGTTTCTTAATTTGTATTTTATGGATACTCATAATAAATTGAAACCAGCATTATCACTGTTATTTTGGACCATTCTAATAATCATTCAATTTTAAATAGTATGTTATATAATATGCTGGTTTCAATAATGATGAATTTATTTCAGCGTTTGAGTCCAGGTTGCGTGCCGCTTTAAATGTCCTTCGCAGTTTTGTGTGTCGTCTCTTGCATGTCTCTTTATTCTGGGTTACCCTTGATCTGTAAATACGTCATCTGAATCAATAGTTTGATCATGTACTCAAGTGTCATATTCTCGGGTCCAGTGCTCGCAAGGTTCTGGAGAACAGGTCTCTGGCCGATGAAGAGCGCATGGATGCCCTGGAGAACCAGCTGAAGGAAGCCAGATTCCTCGCCGAGGAAGCTGACAAGAAATACGATGAGGTCTTTGATGGTGTCCATGTCGTTTGGTTTTGCTTCTCTCGCTTAACTCTTTCAACGATTCCTCCAGTTGATCTGTATACGTATGTGTGACACCTCCAATCTAAAACCCCCTAGATAATAAATACCCCCAAGCGCATTTACATAATTATGATTCTGCATCCAGTATTCTGTTTCTCTGAACAACGCTTAAAAATTTTCGAGTGCCCCTAATTAATTCTCTTCAACTTATCCCTCATTCGTTGTCATACTTGAATCATTACAGAACGTTGGAATGTTTTTCCTTGTCTCCTCTATAAATATGTTACAACTGTGAATACTAATAAATGGCGTGATAAATATTTAGTCTTCGATGTGTGTTGCAACTAACGAAATACCACCTATCAACCAAAGAGTTCTTGTGCTAACTTGGTTTGGCATGATCTGTAACGTATCGATGAATTTTATTATACTTAATTTTTTGCCGTTCACATGATATTTCAGCAGATAAGATAAATTTTAACTTTATTCACATTTGATTGGGTATTCAACGAGGCAGTGTGATTCAAAAGTAGAACATGCACTCGTATACCAGATGGTGTTAATGATACTGTCCTAATTCCCCTGACATATGACCCTGCGTGGTGAAGGCAGTCTTAAAAGTCAGCGGCCCAACATGGAATCGTATCGTACTCGATCGTGCGGTGCTTTGCCTAAAAAGGAAGAACGAGTCCCTGCCTCGCAGATGTCGTTACATAAGCCTTACTACCATATACGAAGGGTGCAGTTGCTCAAGACTTTAGTAAATGGCATGTAATAGTTGAGAATTTTACCGTTTCATTTTGATGCCAAAGGAAAAATTGTGAGCTTGTTGTATGGTGTCTCCAGGTGGCTCGTAAGCTGGCCATGGTTGAGGCTGACCTGGAGCGCGCGGAGGAGCGCGCTGAGTCCGGTGAATCGTAGGTTTCAATTGTATTTCGCTGGAAGAACCGTTGCTCTGTTCGATATTGTCACATGCCCAGATGTATCTTGTTATTTTACATTTGATATATTTCAAGATGGATATCTAAATTCCTCCAGGCATGTCAGGCAAAATTGACCGGTAGCGTCGTGTTCCTAAGGCTCAGTTTTGCAAGTTTTCGCCACCGTTCTGCATGGTTGTTCATTTGCATTCTTAACATCGCTGCACTGTAACCCGATTTACCTACATTGGTATTTCTAACATCGGAGCTCACTGTTATTTTTATTGCATGATCGTTTCTAGGTCGTCTGCGAAGTCCAGTGTGAGGAGGATGCGACATTTTATTTTGTTTTTAATTTATTTTGCATCTACCATAACATTAAATTGCCCGCTGAACGCAGTCGTTCAGCGAGCAACATAAATAGTTTTAAGGCCGTACCGGGAAGTGATATTTGCAGACCTGACGCCCATGCGAGCAAACATCACTATCCTGTTATTGTCAAACTACAAAACAAGGGTTGCCCCATTTCATGGATATTTCTCTATGTTAACTATCATGTCCATGTGTCGACTAAACTTCCGTCTTCAGTGTGTGTATCACATGAACGTGCCTATAGGCTAGGTTGCCAGGAAATATGTGTGGTATAGGGCAATTTTCGTTTTCAGATATGCACCGCATTACACCAGAATTACTGGCCGTATGCGTGCCGCACATATGCAAGCGCACACATCACATAACGATAACGATAACGCACTAGATAGCACTTAGATTTTTTAAACTTTACAGAAATTTAAAATTTTAGACCTTAATGTTTTGGGACAACCCTCGTTTGTTTACTTGTGAGTTCTGATGCCGCTCTCGACTCCCCGCTTTGTGTGATCCTTTTTTGACTTTTTTGATATTAATGTTGTTTTTGCTGCTTGTTTCCTTGCTCTTTATTTTAGCAGGAGAGCGCCCGGTGATGCAGTTAACTTTGTGACTGTAATACCTTAGCGTCGATTCATCATTCGCAGAATGTTGAGATCTAAATTGAGATAAGTTGACGGAGAAGAGTTAAGAATTACATTAGCAATCTTATCCCTTGAATTTAACAGTACCCATACACCCTATCCTTTGCTCACTACCTATGCACAAATGAAATGTAACAAGTCGCACAAAATGTGTCCTGTATCAATACGGGACCTTAAGCCCAAGGCGCGAAGCACAAAGTAGATTGGCACTGCACCGTGGAAGCGTAAAGTCGAGAGCGGCGCAGAATACGAGTGGTAGCTTAGTGTGTGTTGTGTGTGTGTGCGTGGGCGTGTACTAACGCTCGGCGGGCGGTAGGTGGCGCGCAAGCTCGTCATGATGGAGCAAGACCTCGAGAGAGCCGAGGAACGAGCTGAGCAGAGCGATTGGTGAGTACTGACGCTGACCCACTAGGGCCTTGGACAGATGCGAAATTCAGGCTGCAATTGTAGATTTTTCGTGGTTTCAACGAGGCGATAACAAAAGAACAGATTACGTTAAAAGTTTTTTAAATTATGTAAGTTTGAATACAAATTTTCAAGGGAAGGTTCCTGGAATCAATATCAAGGCTTAACAACGAACTGGTTCTCCTTCTTTCACTTCAACACTTTCGAGAACCGGCTTTTCATATGTCAAAATTAAAAATTTAACATTTCCATAATTTTTAACGGCCGATATTTCGCAACTGTTTGGGAGATAGCATGTGGCATTACAAAATGTTTTTGACGATGTAGGGCATTTAAGATACTAGAGCATTGCGACAATTTGGAAGCAGTCTGTTCCGTAGCCTTTTACATTTTTAGCTTTTCCAAGTCCAATAAACTCATTAATAAGGACTGGGGGAATAATGTATATTGATAAAAATTATATTTACCTTATGATGTTTCGCCCTTGAAAAGGCACTAATCATTGTCAGTGTCGAAGACGATGGTGATAATTGGGCGTTTTAATCGCAGTGTAAAATTGACGTAAAAACAAAAGATTTTGATAAAATAGGCACAAAACTGAAGAGCATATTCAATTTTTAGTAGAGGTGAATTCCTGGTGAATCTACAATAATATATATACGTTGCAGGATGTTTTTATACAATTTTTTAAACAGGGTATAAATGTTGTATAATACTTTAGTCGTAGCACTAAAATTGCCTAAATTACTAGTAGGTAAAATAGTTCAATACTTATTACATTTAAACATGGAAGCTACTAATACCGATTGAATTTTTATCGTGTCCTGGACAAATAGTCATATTGATATCTTACTGAGCAATTATTAGTTCAACATTAACCGTATTAGTAGCTACCAACAAGCTGAACAAACAGCTTCGTTACAATATAGCTTGCATGCATTTTTATATTACTAATATTATTAGCACCGTAACTACTGATACACCCTACTATTAAGATAGTTAAATATCGACAAAAGGGCAAGAATTTGGGTCGGAATAATAATAGACTTGATTGACTGATGTTATTGTTGCAGTCGTTATATTTAAGCTATTAAGAAATCTTTAATAATGGTCCATATTATATTGAAACTTCGTATAAAAATAAATTACTTTGACCATGATTTGATATTTGATGAAAAAATTCAAGTAAATTTAGAATTTGAAATTCAAGAAAGACATTTTGATACAGAGATAGAAAAATTGTGGCAATAAAGTTTAGTAGAATTTATGGTTCACTTTCTTTTTTCAGCAAAATTGTGGAGCTTGAGGAGGAGCTCCGCGTGGTCGGTAACAACCTCAAATCCCTGGAAGTCTCCGAGGAGAAGGTACGTTGCAATCAATACTCGATCCCTCACTTAGAAACAATAAAGTAAATAGGTTAAAACTTCAACTGAATCGACTACAGGGCTAGAAAATGATCCCAAACATGACCATAGCTAGATGTTGGCTATTGGGTCTTGCTAATTTTTGGAAAGACGTCCCCAGCTAGCTCATACATAAGAATCTTAATTTGAACTAGGTGTGTAAACGACATCTAATGCCAGCTTTAGTTTAATGATGCACCAACCAACTTATAAAACCGGCAGTTTTAGAATCGGAAAGTGTGTCGTAATCGGAACATAACCTCAAAACTGAACAGTTAGATAGTGATTATTAAGCAATTATAGAGTCTAAATGTATATCATTCCACACAGGCCAACCAACGTGAAGAGGAGTACAAAAACCAGATCAAAACCCTCACCACCCGCCTAAAGGAGGTGTGAATGCGAACGAAATCGGTTTCTACGCGAGTGTTTTGTACGCTTGCCTAACTGCATTCTATCGCAAACACCCTTTAGTGTAGTGTCTGGGCCTTGATTATCATGAGCCATTAAAATAATATTTTTGTGATAATGCGAAAAGAGTATTTTGATATTTTAATTTTACGATTCCTAAAACGATCATAATAAACTGGGCCCAGAACGTAGTGCGTCTGTTATCGTTTTCTAAATATTTAATCTTTTTACTGTTTTAGTTGTCGTTTTGTATGTCACCATAACAGATTACTGTTGTAACATAGCTTTTAGTGTTCTCTTTACTTTACAACTTCTCAAATGGTGTTTAACAGTGCTACCACTAAGAGGAACAAAAAAATTTCCTTAGACGGTCGCCACTGTGGCACTGCATGGTATTTTCGTTTCCGCTGTTTTGTGTTATTTCGTTAACAAATAATTATCACAGGCGACGCAAAGAGAAGAAACATACGAAGGTCAAGTCAAACTACTCGACGCACAGCTGAAAGAGGTAAAAGCGAGGAGCTAGGAGGAAGGGATGCGTAGCTAGACGTGGTTACGGTTGTAGACTCCAATCACGCTCATCATTCTGGGTTTGAGGAACTAGTCCTTCGTCGAGCTTACATATGCAAAAATATTATCATACGTTGTACGCTTTATCTGTATGTAGTAGAGGTTAGAGAAGGGCTATGTTCGTTGGTGTAAGACGTATAGTCTGCTGCCTGCCAGCGGTTGGTGCTTCATCTATGTATTCTTCGTATGTAAGGTCTATCTCTCTCTTTCCCTCCCTGTGTATTATTCCATCTTATTTCTTTATTTATCATGTGCGTTCATATATGTTGTGATTGTACGCTTCGTGTCTATATCTTAATATTCTCAATATTGTGAATTGTTTAGTGGATTATTCTCATTGGATTTAATAACTTCAACACTTCCTGGAATAACGAAAGTCATGATTTACTCATGTGGTTTAAGAAGCTTATTATTCATTGAAACAATATCTGTACGTGACTGCGTAAGTTAGTAACAGAATTCTAAAAACATAACGTAATTTTCTGAACATTTTGCTTGTTTAGCCAAGGCACATTGAAAGAAAGTTTATATTGTCTATGGTTTGGTGAAAACTTGAAGGCGATGCGTACAGTCACAACATAGAGGAGGTAGCATGGCGGTGGCTTATTGTATTGTAAGTAATAAGTCGTGTGTGGCTAGGCGATGGCGTCGCGTGAACACGTCGAGGATAAGATCCACAGCCTCTCGCAGAAACTGACGCAAGTAAGTCACCACCCGCAGCGGGGGCTTTGGTCACTTCTCCAAAAGAAAGTCTAAAATCCAGAAGTAATATTAATGATGACGCGGAATTAAATTTTAATTCTGAGAAACTTAATAGAGGAAATAAACAGTTTTTCCCAAAATAACATTAATTATTTAATTTCACAAGAGATGACATGAAATGAAAAATAAAATGATGATTGCTGGAATTGGTATTAAAAATTAAGTTCCGGTAGTTAGTACAGATAAATATGAAGATAATTTAATGCTACTTGCAACTAATGAATGTACATTTTTGAAATATCATTTTAATGATAGTTGTGACCAAAGCCGCCTGCGTCAAGTTGTCCTATATATACATACTATGTAGGTTTATCATTATCATGTTCATATTTGATACTATATTCCTGAGGGTTAATATTCTACTGTCAATAGTTGTAGCCTCAGCACGGCACTTAGCAGCTTACGGTTAAGGTAAATTGCATGGGTTTGTCACGGTGTTGCTTCCATTGTAAATGTCTTTATAACAATAAATTAATGTGTAAGTTCGTAATATTGTTCGTAATTATATAAATGGATTTTTGTTTACAAATTTTGTTTTGAATTTTATAAAGTTTCACTAATAACGTAATCGATATTGCATGAATTATATTTTTTATTGAAACGGTCTATTTTCTGATAGCAGTAATTTATTCAACATTTAGAAAAAAATTGTTTTGTTAAAGTAAAATTTAATAATAATTCGATTTTAATATTTTTTTTTGTTTTTGATACAAGACACCAGAAAATAGGCTGTTTCCTTAAGTTTCGAAATTAAAAATGTTGTTTAAAATTTTTCAGGCTGAAGCGCGCGCCGAATTTGCTGAGCGCTCTGTCCAGAAACTTCAGAAGGAGGTCGACAGGCTTGAAGGTACATTTCTTTTTTTTAATTTACGACGAAATAATATTGACGAATTAAGATTCAATCTTGATGAAGGAGTCATTAGATTTTTTAATGGGAAAGAAGAAGATTACGTTATAAAATTAAATACTAGTTATCAGTCACATTTTCAAAAGTTTTTACTTCATCAAAATTATTATCTATATTTATTTATACCAGAAGAAAATCTAGGCAAACTGAAGAGTCAATTGTGTAAAGTACTTTAAGCGCAGCATCAGGATATTCAATTTTGTACAATTATTTATTAATGACATTTTTGATGAAGGTTTCGCAGACATTTACAGTTTATATTCCACACCAGCAGTTGGTTAAGTGATATTTTGATTACCTCTGAAGTCAAGTTATGTTTGAAAAATAACCAAGGCTTTGAACACGCACTTTACCATGTCAGCCATCGTTTGAGCTGTTTGTTTCAAAGCTGTATTATAGATGTGGAAGCTTATTTAATATCATTGCGCTATAATTCTAGCTTATTTTTCTTTTAATAGTAACAGTTATATTTTTTTTTATTTAAGTTTGTAGACTTTTTTCAAAGTTGTACATGCCATTTTTTTATTGCAAATAACAAAATTATTTTATTTGAAATATGTCCCATTTCGTATTTATTTGTTTTATGGCATTTGCAAACTTTGTCAACTATCGTTTCAGTTATGTTTTGTTAGCATGGATTTTAAATGTGTCCTACTAGTTTGCTCGGAACCTCCATGTTATTTGATATTTTTTTTTATTTTTGCATGGTTTTAGATAAATGTTGTTTTCCCTAATTGCCTGATCTTCTTGTGATGTGAACATTCTCGAAATCGAAAGCAAATTAAGTAAGAAGTTTTGATTGGAATTGCTAGTTTATTGCGAAGTTAAGAAAGTTCGAGAGTGTTGACGTCATAATGTGTTGTGCGTGACTGACCGTGGCCACGTCCCATCTTGCAGACGATCTGGTGGCCGAGCGCGAAAAGAGCAAACTCCTGCAGGAAGAGATGGAGGCCACGCTCCACGACATCCAGAACATGTGAACGCACTCGCGTGCCCGCCCGTCACACTCGATATCGATATCGACAAACTTCGAAAACGCCCATCACTAAACTTTTCAATCAATACTGCGACCTCCCCATCTCGATACTCTGTCGGCCGCGAACTTTCCAGACCTTTTTTAATTTCTTATTTATTAACAACATGATTCTTTTTTACTGTCTTTCTTGAGTCCAATTCCTTTTTATACTTTGACAAGGCGAGTGCGGCGGGCGGGTGATAGATGTTACTAGATATAGAGTAATTGCCAGCCGCTTTTTTTATTGTACCGTCAAGATCGAGTGTTTGCTACGACACCACTGCCATGTGCAATTTTTTTATTTCATACACAAAGTACTAATATAATTTTCGTATGCTGTTGAGAAGTGTATTTCCTCATTTTGTTGTAGTCATTATTTAACGAGCGTGTCTGTTTATGAGTCTATGTAAGATCCAAGTTTACTGAGATGTATGCAGCTAAAGTTATTGCTTTGTAGCACTTCTAATTATAAGAATGTTAACATTCCATTATGGGGACCAGAACATTTCGGATTCAATCGTACTATTAAATTACAATGCACATGATTTGTTGTATAAAACGGTATTTTTTTATACGTGTAGAATTAATAATTTCTACTCGATTCAAGCAATAAGTGCATTTCTACTGGTAAACGAAACAAGTGCACAGTTTGCGTTTTTTTATGAATTCTTTACTTAATATAATAGTAGAGAAGAGATTAGATATTTTTTATTTAATGAGTGATGGTAACACGTAAAATATTGATATTTATAGGAATATGCTCGATATGAAGTATTGATATTCTATATTGTTTCAAGTATGATTCTTTTCTTATGTCATAATTGCAGTTTGTTGTTATTTATTTAAATTAATCGATGAATAAATGACGACCGTTTCAGTATCGTTAAGTAATTTGATGAAATTTTGTATACCGAGCTCGCAGTGTTACCCCGCACCGTGGGCCGTGGGCCGCGGTATCGGGCGACGCGTGGCTCACGACCACTCGCGCACACTATACTATTGAATAGCGTTCGATCGATCGAGGGAAATCCGTCTTTTAAAATGTTATCGATTAATGAATTGATAGATAAGTTCGTGAGAAATAAATTAATGATTTTAAGAGTATTCTAACACAAGTGTTTATAAATATATTATATTATTATTTTTAGTTGGTTGTATTTTTTTGACTAATCCGTGTGATCCTTCTCATTTTACCCACTCACCGTAACATCATCGATTCCATCAGCTATACATAATACGAATGCATCGGGAATGCGATCCGGCACGATCGAGCTGTTTTCAACGCATACTATCATCATACTCAGTATTAAAATATTCCAGTTCATTCCATTTTTATCGAAAGTTTGACATTGGAGTCGCGCCAGGGTACACGAGGGAGCGGCATGGGCTATTTTTATACTCGCGCATCACTTGTAAATATCATCACCGGGGACGCGGAAGGGGGAACCGGTGTTATCGCATGCATTCCGGTCGAAGGAACGTCTCGTAGCCAAGACTCGAAGAGAACCCTCCGATCCCAGTAGCCAATTAGCCTCGCATGGAGGTGTTAACGCATGAACCCGAGAGCCGTCCACCGTCATCGACGCCATCACAAAGAAAATAGAACCGGCTCAAGTAGTGAGCGAGAGAGGCATGAAGGTGCTAACGCATGACCATCGAGTCGATCCGATCGACCGCGAGGAGCGAGCTCACCCCCGTCGCCTGCCGCAGATGACCTGATCGGCGAGATCGAGAAGTACAACGATATCGGAGACGACATCGACGACTCCTTCGTGGAGCTCATCCCGGGCGTCGATCCCAACAAGCGGCAGGTCGAGGCCTTACGCGAGGCGCGCCGCAAGGAGCAGGAGAAGAAGGACGCCGCGGCCGCCGCCGCCGCCGCCGCGGAGGCCGCCAAGGTTGCGGCGGAGGCTGCCAAGGCCGCGGAGGCTGCTAAGGTCGCTGAGGAAGCTGCCGCTGCTGAGGTGGCTGCTGCGGAGGCCGCGGCGACTGCAGAGGCCGCGGCGACTGCGGCGGCCGCGGCGACTGCGGAGGCCGCGGCGACTGCGGCGGCCGCGGCGGCTGCGGCGGCCGAGCCAGCTCCCCCGGCACCGCCCGCCGAGGGCGCTGCGCCACCTGCGGAGGGAGCCCCTGTAGCCCCGCCGGCGGAGGGTGCCGTGCCTCCCGCCGAGGGAGCTCCAGCCCCGGCGGAAGGTGCTCCAGTGGCCCCCCCGACGGAGGGCGCCCCGGCCCCGGCCCCACCTGCCGAAGGTGCCCCGGCAGCTCCAACGGCTGAAGGAGCCACGCCAGCTGCCCCACCAGCTGAAGGTGCCCCGGCCGCCCCGGCTGCTGAAGGTGCCCCAGCGGCTCCCCCGGCCGAGGGCGCCCCGACTGCGCCACCTGCCGAGGGTGCTCCTGCTGCCCCAGCCGCCCCACCCGCTGAAGGAGCCCCCGCGGCACCCGCTGCTCCCCCGGCCGATGCGGCGCCCGCGCCCGCCGCCGAGCCCGCGCCCGCTCCCGAGGCGGCGCCGGCACCCGCGGAAGCCGCACCGCCCTCATAAAGCTACTATAATATCTTCGTTTAAATCTTGTTCTAATTTTACACTTATTTGCTTGCATATATCGGTCAACGTAAATCTCTTAATCGGTCGCGGATAAGGTGATAATATTATGTTTATTTTTTATATTGTAAATAAATGGATATCGGAAATGTAGCTGATGGAATAGTAATTCGGTCCCCCTAGCGTAAGTAGCGATCCGGATCGGTCCGTAAATGCATGTGCGTTACCTTGGATGACTAACGTGGTCGGAGGGAGGAGGGAGGAGGGAGGAGGGAGGATTGGAGCTCGGTGTGAGAGACCCGTGGTGTCCGCAGACGACCTGATCGCGGGCAAGGAGATGTTCCACGAGATAGGCTCGGAGCTGGACGGCGCCTTTGACGACATGGGGCTGCCGGCCGCGCCCGCCGCGCCCGCCGCCACCCGCGCCTGCCCGCGCTGCACCTGCTGCCACTGACACCGCTGACGTCATCTACATGCTTTTTAATATGCATTTAAGCCGTAAACGATAACTGTAACATTTGTTTTCGCCGCTTCCATTAAAACGTCAAAGACACGAGCTGCTTTTCTAAATTGCATGAAACGGAGTGTCTCATCGATCACAAAGCTAACTTGAAAGCTTGGCGACCACCACGCATGGCTTCGGAATAACAGGAGCGCAACATGTAAGCATAATTTTGATTTTTACGCCCTCGGTGCCTCGAAGCCGAGCTAATTTGCTTTAAAACTTGACTTTGAAAGGTTCAGTCGATTAAACTAAGTAGTAGACATACGTCGCTGCGAAACGCGCGAGCGACTTTGATTCCTGAATATAATCACATCAATGGTGGCGAAAAAATTGTGATTCTCAATTCATACACTAGTTGCCAAGTAACATGTAATGAAAGAAATGAAATTAATTAATCGAAGAACACCCTCCCTTGTTTCGAACGGAATTTTCACGTGTCATGTTATGTCCAGACGAGCTTGTGGCCGAGAAAGAGAAATACAAGGACATCGGTGATGACCTCGATACCGCGTTCGTGGAGCTCATCCTCAAGGAATAAGGTCGCCGAGCCAGCCTGGCCCACGGCGGGCCACTCCAGCACCATGCGATACTGGCAACACCACCAGCCTGCGATTCATAAGATCTGCACACTAGCTTACTTTATATTTTATACTCGTTTAAAGTATTACAATCCATACCATAGATATATGGCAGTATTTATTTTATTAATATAATAAATAATTTATTATTCAGTATTTTTTGTTTCATTTACAATATCTGTCTACAAAGTAATGTAATGCATCATAGGGCTTTATAGAAAGAGACAAAATTAATAAGTAGTAAGTAAACTACCCGTACATAGTAGTGTAGTATTAGGTAATGTAGTGATAGATGTCTTGTAAAAATTTTGAGGTATTTTTTTATGATCCATAAGGGGGCGTCCATAAATTACGTGAGGTGTTTTTTCAAATAAAATTATTTGAAGTACGTTGTTTGACCTACTATTTGGTCATAGTCAGACCATATTTCTGATCTAGATTGACTTCTAACACATCGTATGCAAATCATAATTCAATGAAGGAAG
The DNA here is from genome assembly GCA_951805285.1 of Thymelicus acteon. Taxonomy (NCBI): domain Eukaryota; kingdom Metazoa; phylum Arthropoda; class Insecta; order Lepidoptera; family Hesperiidae; genus Thymelicus; species Thymelicus acteon. The sequence goes on along the minus strand of OX638229.1, from coordinate 4,880,455 downwards.
TATCGTTAGCAGCGCTTTGGTCGCATAGGACAACTGATAGATTATCCTGATTCTAATATGATAAATTGCCAAAAACAATAAATACACTCTTGTATCACAAATTTTGCTATTTTCAATCAGGTGCCAGGTGACGAAGTTCAGAAAAAAACATTTTTTAAATTCATATAAATTTTTACCCCGTATTTTACACCATGAGATGAATTTTCAAAAATCGTTTCTTAGTGCACCCCCAAGACTTCCAACTACGTGGTAGGTAACCGCTGTACAAAGTTTTCTGCTTCTAGGTTCTGGTTCAATCTGACAATTAGAGGCTTTATTTAACTGGTGGGGATTTCAGGAAAAAATATCTGTAAATCCCCACCAGTGAGGAGAAGCTACTACGATAACGCCATCGTTATTGTATATGCTAATTTTCATTTGAGATTTTGATTGTGTGCACGGTAGATTTGTAGATATAACTATTCACATATCTATAGTCATTGAAGTATAATGTCATAGAACAGACATCTCGAACAAAATGTGTCACAATTTTGAAAATAGACTCTCCCGGGTCTATTTTCAAAATTGAGCCTCCGTTCTTCTTTTAAAATCGAACGAATCCATTGAAAATTGAAGCCGATCGGTGCCAATTCATTGGGTGGGACATACATTGTGTTCGCGAAGTCGGTTCTATATGCTAGTAATAATACTTCAATGTCTATAGTCCGTTTTTTTAAACGAATCTTAGTTAGTAAACAATCTTACTTGATGTCTTTTATCGTAATTTATAATTTAAAAATAAACCAGTAAAATTAAAGGAGTTTAAGAATGAACTATTATTTAATCCTAACAATAATTTCTGTTTAAGTACTAACTTATTTTTAAATTAATAAAAATACATATTCATATTTAATTTAATAGTACATAGCACCAAGATTGTTTACGAAATAACATTCGTCTCAAAAAACGTATTTTTGCCGAAGTAGAAGCTTTACATGAAACTTTTTTTTAAAGTTTTTTGCTATTTTTAAAGCAGCGACAACGAATAATGGCGATGGGAAATAAATTATTCGCATAAATTAATTGCAAACTTCACAGAAATCGGTTAAATTAACGTTCCGCTATGATAAAATTACAGTTGATAATATGATCAAGTTTACCACTGTAATTACTAATTACCTGCCAACAGGGTCAAATTAATTCATGATTTACTCCATGTAATCATATTTATAGTTATACATATAACCATTACCTCAAGATTCTATTGAAGAATCGCCATAATTTAATTCACGTTGAAAAATTACATGGTAATCCACTATCATCAATTAAAATAGATACTTACGATGAAAATGTAGTATGTACATACATACATGTACTTACAAGTATAAATTCATATTATATTGAGTTAAAAAATTTACATATGCTTACCTAAGTTCATAATTATAACACAATTAAGTATTTGGAGTTTATTATATCTTAAAAGATAGTCAGGAGACGCATACAATCTAATTACCTACTTAGAATTGATCGCAAACTCTTGAGTGCTCTGCATTGGCATAGACCAAGCTAACACAAGAATTTCCCCGTAGAAATCAATGAACTAGGACTTGTTTGGAAAGTGTAATACCTACATGTTAACATTTCTAACATATTAGTAGGTTAGGGTTGCCAGATGGTCGGGACTCGTCTGGATTGTCCCTACATTTCATATGATGTTCAGACAAATCCCGACTTCTTAAAGTTTTGTCCAAATATTTCAGTCTTGCCAGTTGGTAATCGTATAGTAGGTGTATATTGCATTAATATTGGTTAAATATACCAACTATACTATAACTATACTAAATATACCAATACTAATTACTAATAACTAATTACTATACCAACCTATAAGATGTCATTTTAAAAGCATAAGATTTAAAGTTTACAAGTTTTGAAAGTTTTTATCGTTTGGTACTTACTTATAGGTACAACATGCATTTAACGAAACCCTTAACATAATTTTATTAAGTGCCTTATGTGTTTTCACTAACATACTAACTAACTAACATTGACTACAGACGAGGTGGTCGAGGAGCGCAGTAAGTACAAGGCGATCGCAGAAGAAGTGGACCAGACCTTCGCTGATCTCTCCGGATACTAGATGTAACAATCCTGCACTTTTTGGAATACCTGAACTTTACAAGCAACAAACAGATGCGTTTTTCAACGGGGAACAGAATCCTACTTTTTTAATTTTTCGTAAAGACTAAGTCTTTAAAAGTACTGAAATGCTTTTAGAAGCGATAATTACTTAATATTAAATTAAAAACCCATCTGTTTCGCTTATCCGTATTAGAAATTGATTGAGCTTTAATTTGCACAGAGCACTGTGAATTATTTTATAAAGTTACATTTTAAACTACACGCAGGCATAAAATTATGATTTTACATTCCGAGTTTTTAAACGTAAGTACTTGCAAGATCTGGATGTACATACCTTCTCTGCTGTACATATTGAAGTGTATTTTTGGAAAATAAAACAATATAAAAAGTTAATTCTTGTTAGAAGTTAGTGTCAATGAAAAATTTAATAAATGAGGAAAATATAACTATTCATAGAAATTGGGTTAGATTTTAAGGATGGTGATGCAAATGGTAAAGAATAAAGATTAATAAAATTAATATGAAAACTGAAAGAATTGACGCAAATTATTATGAATTTTTGCATACTTGTGTGTGCTTAAGTTCAATGCTAAAGTTTAAAATTTAATGGAATCATGGTCATTATAATGATAATGGTCTCATGATAAAATTGGGCTTCTGTGATATAATGTGGCATTTAACTACGGCGTTTCTATTGATAATGTTACTTAGTGTTAAAAATCTATGTCATCTTTAAACCGCATTAAAACCTAAGTATTTTGTGTATTGTTTAAACTCTGCCTATATCATAAAACTAATTTACTAATTTGTCAACAGACTATAGGTCCTACGTATGTATACAAGTAAATTACATGTATTACAAATAATATTACATAATAAACAGCTACGTGTTTATTAATCTATAAATAAACATTCCTTACATTCCAGAACTTAGAATTATGGAATCAAACTTAAAAACCAATTTAACATTTTCAAACTTTGTAAGTAATAATAAATTTATAAAATAAGTAAGAATAGGGAAAAAATATTCTCAGTAATTTCGGGTAACATCGAACACGTTGCAATAATTGTCGTATTCATTATTTCAGATTTATCATTTCATTTTTAATGTTTATATCGTTTACACAGTTATTATAATAACGCCCCTTTTAATTTATTACATACTTTTGTATTGTGAGACATATGTACCTACCTGATATCCAACAATAGGTATATAGTAGGGATGTACAGCAATTATTTAATTTCTCTCTTTTTTCTGGTGATAAAAGTGACAAATAGAAAATTTATTTGAGACAATTTTTAATTCAAATATTCAAAAAGTAGCAGTTAATAAAATAGGTATTTAATTTAATAAAAAAATCAACGTCATGTAGATGTTGCCCGAATCAACTTTATGAATATTTGTACCTAAATGTGACGAACCATATGAATGTGTGTAAAATTATCAAATTGCAATGATAACACTGCCGTTACAATGTTGAAATTTTTTTTATTTCTATTTAAGGCGCGGTGTGATCTCAATATTCACAAAACTGGGTTTCTTTGGTGCTCGAGTACGAGGAAACCCAATGAAAATATCGCACGCAAAAAATACAGAGCATAGAAAAAGGTCGAAAGAATAATGTTAACCGAATAGAATATTAAATAGTTGTTTATTTCCAATAAAAAATCGTAATTTGCTATACAAAAATAAACTTAATCGTCGACGTTCTCTGTATTTTCAGCGGTAACAACCTATTTTTTTTTTTTGAGAATATAATACGTATATGGTTTTATTAAAACTTAAACCGGACAGATATTGAATTTAATGTGTATATTCTGAATTATCTAAGGAAAACCCTCAAATTAAATGTTTATTCGCAATCTAGTTACATTGTTAGCAAAAATATGCACTGCAATTTTGAACCCTATTCAGCGTCACGTAAATGTAACATTAGATTAGCGCAGATATGCGGCTGTGTGAGTGAAATCAACGTTTTTAAATCGTAGTCATACCGCGCCTTAATCAAAATTATCCTCCAGAATATTAAAGGATTCTATAGTAAGTAGTAAAACTAATTCTTATGAGTAAAACGAGTTAAATTTTGTATTTATCCATAACTTAATTTTAAACTGCACATGTTGTGTTTGCTTTTTTAGCTGTAATAGATTTAACTACACTGATTGATTACTAAGTATTTAAGGGCATGGTTCAAATTGTATGGAGTCAGCTTAAGTTAACTTTCAATAATTTTATTATGTGGTTTTTCTTCGATTCAAATGATTTTTCAAGATTTTTTTGTATAGTGTGATTGACCATTGACTATTGACATTCAAACATCTTAAAAATTTAATATACTTATTTAATAAATCAAGTCAACGAAGAATAATTTTATTGGAATTTTATACCCATTTTTCACCGAATCAGTTGTCTAAAGAATTTAATTACTAACAGTGACTTTCTTAAGGTTAGGTAAGTGCAGTTTTTATACATTTATTAAGCTTTTCCGTATTCTAGACGAACGTTACTCTTTTATATATTAAAGCCAGGAGGCTCAGCTACAGTAGCTTTTCTTATTTATAAAGTGTGTTGAAGCTTTGGAGATCCTTTCCAGTCTGAAAATATACGTTTATATATAATTAAACTTTGTTTGATTTATACTGCTGCACTCCTTGATAAGTAAACTACCTAAAAAATAAGTAAGAATTTCTAACGTCAGGATTGACTACCCCTTACGTCGGAGTCATCGTTATGATGTACTTGTAATGAAAAGAAATTAGCCATGAAAAGAAATGACATGTCATCTACTTTTCATCTTTAAAATTAAATTAAGCATTTCATCGTATGAGTTTAATAAAATCAAAGGACTCTACTCAAGTATGTAGGTACGTAACAAGCCGCCTGCTGGTAAGTGGTTGCGAACGCCAACGGACATAAGTTACAGAAGTTTGAGAATTTTGGGAACACTCAATGCACAGCCTAGCGGTTAGAACCACAGAACATCTAATAATTAGTTAGAAAGGGCATAGCGCGTAATTTGTACGAGAACCGCTGTCGCCGTTTCGATCCCCTCCATTTGCTTACTACTACGAAAATGAACAAATACGCACGAGGGTCGTTGTGTGCGTGAGAGGCGCGGCACTGTAGCTAAGGATTGACTGACGATAAACTTTTATCGGTATTTATTTTCGTAAGGTCGACAGATGTGTAAAATACAGGGTTTACCTTAAATCCATAAAAAATAACATTTAGTAGGAATCCAGTCAGGTTTGCCTGTTGCAGCGATCCACTGAGCTCGTTTAACTGAATCTTTCGGGAAACTAAAATTCATTAAATTCTATTAGAATAAAACATGAAAATGTGGATTCCAAAAATTTTACAGATATTGAATTTGAACCTAGGACCCCTAGTGTAACGTGGCGCTGCACTAACAATTTGAACTACCGTGTGATCAAACCAACTGCCGCTTTTCAAAATGGCGGTACTCATAGGCATGCCACCTAGGTTCAATGACGGTACTCATGAACACTAGATTAGATATAGATTTTAACAAAATAATAAACAAGAAGTAACTGCTTCAAACAACAATATCCTGCCAAAAATCTAACTGAAAAATATAATATAAACCAGTGTTACTACTTGTAAAATACGTCAATGTTCTTTCAAACTATATTTCAATGCATAAAATATTAAATTTATCTGGCCACATTCACATTATTTAAGAACGTTGTTTTTATTATAACTTCGAAAGAATCTATCGAATATCGATGTCATCTTTTACTACGCCCAACACTAGAGCTACTTCTACGCAATACATTACGCGTTCGAATGGATGTGATAAAAATGACGAGCGCATGCAGCCCGCAATGTACATTTTCTGGGAAAAGAATTATTTGAAGGACATTTTGAAGGATTTAAACCAAAATATCGTAGTTTTTTTACATACCGATGAAAAGAAACGCTTCCTTTGTTTATGTTAAGCACTTGGCTTCGTGCACGGCAAGTAATTACCGCACATGAAGGCATTTTCACGTAATTTAGTCGCAGTGTTTCGCAGTACTTTTCTCCGTTGTAGGTCGCGAGTCACTAAACAGCGCGATCGCGTGTTTTTGTGAAATATGCACGTTTGCTCATAGTCTTGGCGCGCCTGCCCCGCCCACAACTCCTTTCTAACTAATTATTAGATGTTCTGTGGTTAGAACGTTGGTCTCTCGAACAGAGGGGCCCAAGTTCAAATCCTGGCACGCACCTCTAATTTTCAAATATTATGTGCGTATTAGAAGTTAATTATCACTTGCTTCGGTGAAGGAAAACATCGTGAGGAAACCTGCACATCGGAGAGTTCTCCATAAAGTTCTCAAAGGTGTGTGAAGTCTACCAATCCGCACTTGGCCAGCGTGGTAGACTATGGCCTGTACCCCTCACATTGTGAGAGGAGACCCCGAGCCCAGCAGTGGGACAACTATGGGTTGTCGCTTTGCAATCCACACGCAGGAGGATTGAGTGCTCGAAATAAACCTTTATAAAATCCAAGTAAACCGTTCAAATCAGTTGAGTAATCGTGAAAAGCTTTCACAAAGTCTGCTCAGTTTTTTCACATAAAAATGTTAAACAGATAGACTAGTATATTTTGAGATACGAGATTACAGTAATTTCTTAAGTTAGCAGATTGAGTGTTCCAGCTAATCGACCACAACTTTCTTACCATACGTTTCACAAATTTTTTATCTTCACCACGGTGTTTTCACAATTTTTCCTAAATTCCCCCTTGATTTTGAAGAAATATATTAAACTTTTCAAAAAGAGACCTCAATCCATACACACACACACCAGATGCATAGGTACCTATAGGTATAGTGTTTAAGACCTCTGTGAGAGGCGTCAACACATGCCGAAGCCGAAACGAAAAGAAAGCGGGGAACCCACAATACTTCTGGCTCTTCCGCACTGTGACCGAAAACGTAAAAACAAAACATTTAAACACGGTCAATTTCAGACGGTTAGCTAACCAGACGCGTAAAATACCTTACCACCTTGAGTAACTTCGAGGTTCAACTGCCCAGTGTCTTTCAACTGGAGAGATTTGGTGCCATATCCATGACCAAGCAGAGTGTTTAAGCGCAACCTTTGTTTAAGACAAGGGTGGATGGAGTGTCCCTAATAGAAGGGCATCCCCCATACTTTATTTTGAACTTATGGCTCTACTCCAAACTGGCAAATTGTAACATTAAATAAAAGATTACAAAATTATTATAGAGCGGTTTTTAGTGGCTGCGCGAACAGGTGGGTGGTGCATATGCACTTAATTATACCAAAGAAAATTGCTTAAAACTTGTTATAATATTTATTCATGGTAGACGCCATTACAGTAAAAATGAGAAGAAAATTCCTGTACAGAAAATGGCATCATTGACACTATGACGTCGATTTAAATTTCATTAATAATTACTTTTTAACAAAAAATAAAACCAACGAAAAAAAAACTGAAAAGCAAAAAATAAAATAAACCATTTAGTATCTATTATAAATTAAGATCCTAAATTAACAGTAAATAAATAATTTTGAGACCGTGCCAAACAAACAACCAAAATTAATTACATAAAGTTAATTTTATGAGGGCAGCAGCATGCGATGCACACGGCAGCAGCAGCGTGGCGCACATCTTTTCACCGTTTGTTTTTTCATTGGTTTGGCACCGCCTCAAAATTATTTATTTACAGTTAATTTAGGATCTTAATTTATAATACTAAATAGTTTATTTTATTTTTCGCCTGTCAGTTTTTTTCGTTGGTTTTATTTTTTGTTAAAAAGTAAGTATTTTTTAATTTTTAGTTGCTATGAAAATAAATACTAAGTTATTGGTGGTAGATTCAGTTACCAGGTAAAAATGTAGTAGGTGAAATATCAATCATCCCCTATTTTCGTACCTTTAGGGGTAAAATTTTGTTTCTAAATTTAAACAATAGCAACTTCAAATTCTAAACTATTCAATAAAAAAGAATCATCGAATTCGGATCTCGGATATGTTTATACGTGTCGAGTTGAGAACCTTCTCATTTTTTTCGCCGGTTAAAAATAAACTAAGGAGCTCGAACATTAGTATTAGCTGGCACCATAGTAAACATAACACGTCATGACTCATGACGTATTGCTGGAAAATTCGGAAGAATAAAGTAGATAATAAATGCTATACAACCTTCCATTATAATCAGCAACAACAAAAGTATCACTGATGGGTTACCAGCTAAAAAGGAAGCTAGGAAGGCGCATTATTTCTCTCTCTGACACTGCGACCACAACCTGTGTACCTAAAATATTTGAAAGTCGATTTTAAAAAGGAAACCATTAAAGAACCAAAATCTAACTTAGCCTGTGGTTTTAAAATCCTTACAACCATACCTCAGTACCACCGGGATTTAACTGGTAATAGAGCCTAGAAACCTTGCTTGCCTCGTCCACTATTCAGTAAAGCAACAAACGAACAAGGGAAGGTTTGCACTTTGAACAAGACTCGATGAATCCTATCAAACTCCTCGTAATTAAGTATATAACATAATAAATTTTTGATGCATTAAGCAGGCAAATCAGTAGAAAAAAGTTTGGTTGTAAGTGAAAGTACAATAATTTATTGTACCTATAGGTATATCTCCTCCACCAACCCGCACTGGAGCGGCGTGGTGGAGTATGCTCTAGGCCTCCTCTCTCTCCTCTAGGCTCTCCTCTTGGAGAGACCCGTGCTCAGTAGTGGGCCATTAATGGGTTGAAGCCATAGGTATGTCTATCAAAATATTGTTTTTTGCGGCTCAGAAGACCAAAGCCAAGTGTGCTTACACTCAGCGGGATCCCCTATCCTAAAACGATATGAGTATGTCTAGAATTTAGAATTTAGAAGCCTTTAAAAATGATAATCCAGTGGAACTAAACAAAGGGAAAAGATTGATGTAAATTTTAGGTTCCTATAGCGGGACCCCCGTCCCGCTGAATGTAGGCACATCAAAGCCAATCGTAGGAGTACCTCTGTGACGTGTACGGGTTTAAACAAAACAAAACAGCGCTACCCCCACCGACTGAGATGTAGGAGTGCAGATTGAGAGGTATCTATAGCACATATTGTTTGGCTCTTTATTTAGTTCATCGTTGAGCGATTAGCGCCGGTTTCAATGTTATCCGAGAGATGATCTTGGACCTAAATATTGCCTCGGGTCTGTATAAACATCAGCGAAACAAGCGAATACGATTCAATTTGCTTACTTGCCGGAAGGTCTAGGAAAAATGTACCTTGACAATCATGTTATTGGATGACGGTGGATCCTTGCCATCATGCAGCATCGTTGTCTCAGAATGGTCTTGCATGGCAACCTCGAAGCGAAAAAAGCCATCTACATAGCATGGAATGATAGTATCTATGGACATCAAAACGCTTTTCCATTCCTTTAATTTTACAGCGACCTCAACCCGAAGAGCGATCATCCGAAAGGGAAGCGGACATGTAGGAGCCGCATGTGGGAGTGCGATGGTAGTCGCGGCGTCTGTCGCGATTGCGATGGCGGATCGGAATCCTGGATTTTTGGCACCGAAAATAGTCGGACGGTCGGGAGGCGCGCGGCGAGAGACCGAGGGTGGCCGCGCAGTGCGTGTCGCTCCGCCGTGTGAACAACCCGTTCGTGAGGTGAGTGCTGCGTGCTGACCGCTGACCGCCGCCCGCGCACCCCAGTGGCCTGGATACCCCCCGGATCTGGACCCCATCGGACCCCACCGGACCCCCCGGAACCCAAGGATCGCGGGTGACAGTGACTCGATCTGTGGAGTGGCGTGATCTGTGGAGTATCCAAGCTACTGGACGTGCCGTGATGTTTCTAACCCTAACCGGAAGAAATGTGATATGCTAAGCTTAAGGAGGTGTGGAACTCGCGCGCTTTCCGACGAAGTGACTCGGGTTTCAGTGCGCGCGCGGCCTCGCTGAAAATAGTGCGCTCGCGCGCCGCGCGCATAGCTTTCGGCCTATTTGCGGCGTCTTACACCAACGAAAGTATTTATTTAGCGATATGAGGAAACACGTCTCAATTTTTATTTAGATTCGGACCTGTCCCATTTATGACCGAATGGGAGCGTAAAGAGAATTCGGTTAGCAGGTGTCTTATTACACTGAATTAATTTTTATTTTGACGTCAGAGCTTTCTAGATGATTGGAAGATGCATGCAAGGCTAGGTACATAAAACACGTTTTCACATAAATAATCATGAACTTATTCGATAAAAAACCGTTCTCCGGTATTATATTAAAAAAAAATCTGTGAAAATATTTATAAAATAAAAACACTCCATATAACAATGACCTACCTACAGGTATAAGTAAAATATCTTTGCTATATAAAGTATAAACTTTGACAAATAGTTTGAGATTCTTCAACAATGATTCTTCATGGAAGTTCAATGATAATACTACTTAGGTATGTTACATAGCTACTCTATCTCTCACACATAAGATAAACAATTTAAAATCTTTTTTATCTAGTAAATATTCATAAATTATTACATTAACTTTGCACTAATCAGTTACTTCTTAGTTAATAAATTGTTATATTTATTAATTTCACTACATACCTAGTCAATAATTATCCATTTTTCACGGCAGATTAAACCATATATTTATAACAATATTTAATATTAGTACCGGAATGTACGGAGGCGTGTGTAAATTTAAATCAATTACCCATTAATTAATAGCGTCACTGACAGGACACAGGTGACGGCAGTATTGGCACCAGATCAAAAAGGTCCCGAGCAGTTTAGCAAAAACCAAATAAAGAGTTATTTGGTGTATTTACCCGACGATAGCTCCCAACCTCATGTTCATTTACTAAACGATAAACTTCAACTATACATATATATTTATATACACAATAGGGTTTTAACTTTTATGCAATATTAATGAAAAAATATGATTAATATTTATCCATAAACATGCTTGATTTTTCCTTTAATTAATAACAATAATTCGTGAAGCTTTCCGTAAAGTTCTGTTGCTGAAAATTTACGAAAAACTTTGAGTTAAATTAATATTAATGATTTTTTTAGAGTTAGATACTAAACAAAGGCGTGCAATTACTTTTGACCTCAAAGTCCTCAAAGTTAAATATAATTTAAAACATAACTATGCGGTTATTGAAAAACTATGTATCTGGTTATGACAACTAGTTTGTAATTTGTATTATGTAGTTTGCCTATATAACCTATACCAAGTTATATATTAATAGATAGCTAAGGTAATAATCGATAAAGTAATAAGCGAATATTTCATGAAACATAACAAAGTTATGTTAAAGTGTAATTTTAAACATTGATATCACTATCGTAAGATCATTGCTTTGCTACAAATCGCAATCATGAACCAGAGACATTCTAGGACATAAAGGTGTTATTAAAAAATGATCTGATAATTATAAAATACAACATATAGTGTGTAACACACAAATACCACTTATATATTTTAAATAATGTCAGTAACCACATAAAGCCTGTACCCTAATAAGTAAATAACATACTCGTACGAAGTGATTTGGGAGAATTATGTAAATTTCTCAAATTTCTTTACCAGCTGTCGGCGGGCGTTAGAAAATGCGTTTATTTCTGCTAATAACATCGGTAACAGTTGTCAGCGCGCCAGAAATAGTTGTACGTCATGATTCGGGCGTTATTTTCGCGATGGTTCCAGGCAAACCCGCCAGTTTTCGCTTTTAGTACGACGATTTACGACCGGCAAGACATTTTATTTGAACGTTCAAATATACACGAAACCGTACAACAATATACTATTTATATCTCAACTAAATATTTCAGTATAAACTAAGGTATTCTGAATATTTAGTTTTTTCGATTTTCTTTGTTTCTATTGCTATAATCTTGGCGATATCATATACGCCCTGGGCGAGATTTCTGCGGCGTCCCCATCTGCCATTAAAACCATAAGAAATTGACCCATGCGAAAATAATAAATATGTAAATCCAAGCCTAGACACAGCTTTGCAGCACTAAGTGTCTCGACACTATGTTGCGGACAGACGGGCATGACGAAATTATAATACCCCATTTAGACGCGCGCGCGAGCCACGAGACAATCCGCGAGACGCGCGCATACGCGCGCGTGTGAACAGGGCGCTCGCGGACCAGACCGCGGCGCGTCTCGCGCTCGCAGGGCTCGCGTCGGGAGCGGTTTTGTAGGCGCGCGCCAAAGGGGCTCGCGCGAGCGCTCGCGCGGTGTTCACACGCGCGTAGGGGGCGTGGCTTACGGACGCGCCACGAGACGGTCCGCGACACGCGCGTGTAAATGAGCGGTTAGGGTTCCGTTATGACTACCTGCGGCGCCCTTTCAAACCTGACGCCCTGGGCGGTCGCCCAACCGCGCCATGCCCTAACGCCGGCACTGACAACACAATTGTTTTCATAACGATAAAAATTTATTATGTAATGTATTTACCGTATACCGACGTAAAATTAAATATTGAATAAAACAATCACATCTACATAAGTGTACTAAACTGGCATTACAGACGTTCCTAATTTCCCCGTAGCGGGAAAACAAACATTGAATGATTATGACGTCAAGTGTCAAATATTTATAATAAACGATCTACGGGTTACGAGTAGTGTTTAAGTACTCTGTGGGTTACGATTCGTAAGCGATACAATTACGACTATGAGGAGTTTATTTCGTCGTTTCTTTTCCTCGATCATAATACACATGTTAGCATTAGGGTTGTCAGATGGCAAGACTGAAATATCTGGACAAAACTTCAAAAAGTGGAGTTTTGTCGAAAAAAAAAATTGTATTGGAATTGTCAGGACATTTTATATTTTGTCGGGACTTATATTTCTTTAAGTTCAGACAATTGACCCGACATCATGTGAAATGTCGGGACAATCCAGACGGATCCTGACCATCTGGCAACCCTAGGTAGCATGGAATGGGCTTGAAAACACTGACGTGTATCGTTATACCTATGTGAATAAATTATTTTAAATTTAAAACATTTTAAATGTTTTTTGGACTTGACCTGGAAATAAACAGGCACCTTATACAAAAGAATAACTTGCAATTCATATTTTATAATACATTAGATGCCCGGACAGACTTCGTTCTGTCAAAAGTTTTTTTTATTAAAACCTTCCGTGTGCCCTAAGGGAGATATAAGCTATCCTATCTTTCAAGTTGGATCAAATTGCACACGGTGTGCAAAGATTAAAATCGGTTAAGTACTTTAGGAGTCCATCGTAGACAAACAACGTGACACGTAATTTATATAAATTAACATTAGTGAGAATATATCTTTTCAGACAATATAACACTTTCTTAATTTAAAGATTTAATAGTAATTTAAAAAGATTTAATACCATGATATAAAAGCTTCTACAATATGATAGTTGAGAAAAATTGCTACGAACAATTGCGAACAATCCCGGTACCATTTAACCTTAAGGTGAGGGTTATTTTTTATAGCAGAATAAAGAAAACAAGTGTCGAAACAACAATCCAAATAATAGTTAGCTTACACGAGTATTAACGAAATGTTTATGTATGGTACATAAGTATCGATGTAAGCTTTATTAGGGTCTATCCACATCATTACATACACATTGGTACCGATATTAATTAGTAAACTACGATATTCATTATAAAAAAATAACGACTTCAGAATTAGGGATAACTCAAAAACCACTCGTCAGATCTCGCTCACATTTAAGTGGGACCACATGACAAGCACCAGATTTAGATTAAAAAAACCATCAAAATCGGTTCATCCAGTCGAAAGTTCTGAGGTAACAAACATAAAAAAATACAGTCGAATTGAAAATCTCCTCTTTTTTTGAAGTCCGTTAAAAAGGAAAGTTTAGATTGTTTTTTTTTTTGTATTGGATAAACTCAAGAACTACGAGGAGCGATTTCAAAAAATCTTTCATCTATAGTACCTATGCTCTATTAGTCTATTGTTTCTGAGTAACATGCGCTAATTAAAAAAAATCGATCCATACGAATACCGCTATATATACGAATAGTTTTTATTTAAAAGCGAAATTATATCGTTACATATAACAAAATTGTTACTGATCCATGTCTGTACATGGACGATAATTGAGAAAAACTTTGATTAGGGGTAGGTATTTATTAACGCAATAAATTCCATAACAAATATTTTTAGAATTTTTGTCTCTAGAGTTTTCCGGCTGATCTTAGGAACGGCTTAACAGACTTGGATGCTGTTTATATGGTAGTGAGCTTGGGTTAATATTAAGTGATTATTTTGTTTTAATCCTTTCCCAAAAATTTTTTATATCAATTTAAAGAATACCGTCCATACAATTATTCGAGTGTGGGCTTATCGAAAGCTTTACCGAAGCTTGCCGAAGCCGAATTGTTTCTAAATTAAAATTAATTTATCAATGGTATATTTAGGTATCTACTTTCAATGTCAAAGGTCATAAATCACTCCTTACTATGAATGTGAAGAAAATAGATGAATGTGAAAGTTTCAATTCTGAAATCTTTATTGGAATTATGTATATTTTCCAATAACTTACTACAATACCACAATACAACCAAATGAAGTAGTAAAAATGCAATTTTATCATTAAAGGATATCTACCATGAACTTAAAGAACTGGAAGAGTTAACAAATGATAATCCAATCATACATGCATTGCAAGTAGAACACACCGTGATACATTTTAATAACATTTCCATACATCATTATTCTATAATATACTTTAACACATACATACATACAAAATTAGTAGTGATGAATTAATGAAATGAATGAATGAAAAACACAGCCTAAGTGACCCAAATCTATTATGAGGATGACACAAATTATACTAAGGGCTTGTTTCACCATCTTCAAGTAGAGTCGTGAATAAGCTATTCGCCGGTTAAAGTGACGTTAAAGTGTCATTTTACATACACGAAATGTCAACTTAACCAACGAATAGCTTACTTCGGACTTACTTGAAGATTGTGAAACAAGCCGTAAGTAATAAAATTAATGGCCTTAATAAAAAAGGATGAAAACTCATTAACAAAAAACACTGTTAAATCAATGAGCAGTTACTTCTCTAATCTTCTGGTATTCATTCTAGATAAAGTGAACTAAAACAAATATTGTCTTATTTTTTAAGCCATACCGTTTTAAAGGTTAGCTTATAAGTGGCTAAGTGTAACTTAGCACTCTTTCGGCCCAACTCAGAGTCACTAACGGTTACTTAAATCGCTTCTTAGTAAAGAATCACAATACAAACTCTGTATTAAGGAGCGATTTAAGTAACCATTAGTGACTCTGAGTTAGGGTGTTAGCTATTATAATGAAACCGTATGTGGATGTGTGTGAACCTTATGTGGATATAGAGGAAATAAGGGTGGATGATCGCAAAATTTTATGATCATTTCGGTATTAATTTCATTGAATAACCGTCGGTGACCTTCGCAAAAGCTCAAGCATAAAAGCTAAAGCTTGAAACTTTAAATAAGAACTACTCAAACTGCAGAGATGGGTCAATTTCAACAAACGCGAATTTTGCCTAATTACAGTGGCGAATTTAAATTTGCTGTTTCTGATAAATTTTTTTGGCTTAAATAATAGGTAAATATTAGTACTACTTAATCATATACTAGAGATCGAAAAATTTTTGTTAGTTCATGAGATATTTCCATTTGAAATTATCAAATGCCACCGAAATTATTAATGGACCACCGGAATTAAAATCCGAGCCATCGAAATTGATTAAATTTAAACCTGCTGTTTCTAATACATTTTATTTGGCATAAGTAATATGTAAATAGTAGTAATAATTAGTCACATAGTAGAGATCGAAAAAAAATTTATTAGTTCCGGAGATATTTTCAAATTACATCATCAAATGCCACCAAAATTAGGTCCACTGGAATTAGAATCTGATCCACCGAAATTGATTATGCCAATGAGAAATAATAAAGGCAAGATCATATTTTAATACTTTAAAGATACATTTTGAAGAGTAGGAGTCTAGATGAACGGACTCCTTTAAGCGGTGATTAGACACGCTTGTTTCTGTGACTTATTAGACCAGTGCCGATAGCTTCAAAAACGGTAAAAAGTGAAAAAAAAATTATAGTAGGATGAAATCCATTGCAAAAGGAAGAGGATATAACAAAAATTAAAGGAAAAATAATTTACGGGCGATCTGAGGTCGGGAGGGGAGAGGGGGGGTTTAAGGGTAAAAAACGGTTCATCTCGATTTCCAGCAACACTACAAGTCCTATGGAAAAAGTTAAATGGCAAAGTTGTAGGTAATAAATCTATAGTAGGTAATAGATCTAAAACTTTTGTATTTACACTTTTTTACATAACCTCAAAAATGTGAAAAATTCAAATAACCAAGTTTTTGGTTTTTTATTTTAATCTTTTATAAAAAAAAATTCACGAAATTTAGTGAAAACTTACCTTTGTATGTCCTTAACATACTGTAATTTTTTGATTTAAAATATTTCTTTTTTCACCTTATTTTGACTTTATATCGAAAAAGCAACCTAATTTTCAATCGAAAATTCTCACGTCAAAATATCTACTTTTTAAAAAAATTGGTGATTTTTTGATTGGTGGTGGTTTTTGTTCGTTGGAATCTCTACTTTCTAATGGTATATAAAAAACTATAAACTACTAACTACTAACTATAAACTACTATGGTAAATGTTCTCCGAAAATGCAATGAAACGACAACTATTTTCGCGTGTTTTTTGCAATCTTTATGTTTTATGGATTTGTAATTTTTTTTGTCTAACAAAGTAACATGGAATCTTACGTTTTTCGATTGATTAAAGTGTAAATGTTAATAAATAGCTCAAAATTGTACACAATGATTGACAAAAAAATTAAAAACTCGAATCCGAAAATTTTTTGCGAAAATAGTTGTCATTTAATTTTCACGAAATTTCGTGAAAAAAAAATTTTTTGTAAAAGATAAAAATAAAAAACCAAAAACTTGGTTATTTGAATTTTTCACATAAATTTTGAGGTTATGTTAAAAAAGTGTAAGTAAAAAAGTTGTAGATCTTTTTATTACTTACAACATTGCTATTTAACTTTTTTCTATAGGACTTGTAGTTTTGTCGGAAATTGAGATAAACTATTTTTTACCCTTTTTACCCACTTTCCGACCTCAGATCGCTCGTAAATTATTTTTCCTTTAATTTTCGTTATATTCTCTTCCTTTTGCAATGGGTTTCAACCTACGATTATTTTTTTCGTTTCAAAAATTATCGGTACTGGTCTATACACGTCCCTATGCGCTTTGGTTTGCCACCGGAGCCACCGAGATTAGGCCACCGGTCTTAGAATTAGAGTCAAAACTTGAATTTTAAAGAACACCGTTATTCACAGGTTAACTTTTATTTTACAATTATGGCTGAAAACCTTTAATGGAAGCCTCCATAAAATTTCTTGATAATCTGCTTTGTACTTTTACTAATATACATGACATCGGAATTGGATGATTTTATATTCCTGCGCCACCGCAGTGAGTACTTACGTGTTTGGCAGGAAAATTACGCAGCCAATCGGTCATCCAAACACGCAGTTTGCAAGAGCACAACTGAACGGTGCGGGGAGAACCAGTAAGGTGTCTTCCAAATCGTGTCGTAACAAGTAATGAAGTATACAAAATGCGCCACCGGTATTGCTTTTTTTGTAGGACATTTTTAAAAGATGTTTTAAGAGCTGTTGCACTATCTTAAATTACTCCGTAAATATATATTAGTTGTGTTATGTAATGTATTTCTAAAAACATTCCTTTTTAATAAAATTTATTTACCAAAAAAAAAAATAATTATAAAATATATAAATAAATGGAGGTCGGACAGTACACCGGAATTAGATTTTAGGGCTTGTTTCACCATCTTCAAGTATAGGCCTGAATAAGCTATTCGCCGGTTAAAGTGACGTTAAAGTGTCATTTTACATACACGAAATGTCAACTTAACCAACGAATAGCTTACTTTGGACTTACTTGAAGATGGTGAAACAAGCCCTAGGTCTTAGATATTTTTTTATTAAGAATCTATGTATTAAATACATCTGAATACTTTACTATCATGTAGATCACTATTTAAACTACCTATATAAAATTATGCATAATTGTAGTTTACCTCCACACATTAATTTTCAACCTCGCCGTCTCAAAAACGCACTTGGGAAATTCACCCAGATCTGTTTTCTGCAATGACCATTAAAAATATACAAATATGACTGTGATATGGATAGGATAATACGAGTACAACCTTATTCTCGTGGCGGATCGAATACCGATTTTGTAAAATACAGGAAAATTTTCTCAACAAAATAGGGTTATTCCTCTCGTACTGTTGCCATTCACCCCGTCGCTTGGGGCAATTAGAGTTTATTTAGTAGTACTTACAGTATAATACCCTGCTAATCTTACAGACCGTAACGGATAAAAGGCTTGCTTTTCACCCAAATTGTATCAGGTACGCTTAACAATAAATAGGTATAATAATAGAACGTATACACATATTAGGTAAATAGGCAGTATAAAGCTGTGATTCACGTTTATTTATACATATAAATATTTTAGAGTTTCCTGCGTTAGGGCTATCGATTGTAAACATTGAGAAGGGTACAATTATCTCCTTATGAAGGAATTGGTAGGTTTATTTCTTTCTGCTTTCTGCTTTTCTTTTCTGCTTTGGATTCAATGGAGAGGCGTGCGAAGAGGCTCATTGGTGACCCAGATCTGGTTAAGACCAATCTGCAAAGTCTCGAGCACAGGCGCAGAGTAGCCAGACTCTCGGTTTTCTGTAGGGCACTTTTTGGAGAGAGTGCGCAGGAATTATTTGAACTGATTCCCCCTTCCCCGTTCCTCAATTGAACGACACGATGCACGGCTGGTATCCAATCTTTCGTGGTGAACATCCCGCTGGTATGGACGACGCGGTTTGCGTCTTCATTCATTATGCGCACCGCAAAGGATTGGAATAGCTTGCGTCTGCGTTCCCGCCCACCTATGACGTGGATGTCTTCAAGAAAAGAGTGAATAGGCTTTTATTAAGTTAGTGCGCTCACCATCCTGGACCACATCTTCACTTACCATCAGGTGGGACTGTGGTCAAGCATTAACTTATTGTAAGTAAAAAAAATTACCGAATCTTTTATATGTTGTATTCAAGGGTATCGCAATATAATCTAATTCTGATTGTTTTCTTTCGTAGTCGCGGACAACAACCATTAGTTTCGCGAATGGATGGATGGCTTGAATCATATCCTGCACACATCTCTTATTTATAAATTTTCATATTTCGAACACCATAATTTAATGATTATTTATTTTCATAATTGTTCCAGTGTAGTAATTATTATTATATACAGCATTATACATTCAACAGTTCAATACTTTGATATTTATCTACAAACCAATCAAGTACGGACTTGATTCGAAGTGACACATAAAATAAAAAAACAATAATTTATGTATAGATAACATTAAGTATTTGGGTCGTGAACTAGGTACTATTAAAAAGTAAATATAGGTTAAAACATCCCGTCATTAGCCTGAACTGGTTAGTGTTGCAGCCCTGCGTTGGGTATTTTGGCAACGAACCAAGCGAGAATGCTATTATAAAATTAAATCGTTTTAGCATTCATCATACTCTGTAAACGATTCTGTAACATTGCGGCGCGCAATGAACGCCCATTTTAAGAGTTTTCTTAGGCGGCCGTGGCCTGACACTGTTTTTGTTAGCTCTAACAATAACAGAGTTCGTTTTCAGTGATCCGTACATCGAAAGGATCAAAAGGAGCCTCTTTACAATTAGGATTTTATCCAATTTTTTTACAAAATTAAGGACTGTTAGGGGTAAATGTTATTCGTCATCTAAGTTTTTGACATTGAAAGAACTTTTTTCATTTCTTTCATTTTAAAACAAAGCACAAACTTAATGGTTGAGGTACATAAAATTACTTATACTTACGTTTTACGTTAATCATCACTCGAGTCTTCATCCACGATGCGTGGATTAAATAGGCCATCATCACGCCAATGGTTATTTTTAATTTTAGTAAATGAAAAGAAAAGTCTGTAATCCATATTATGTTACTTTCATTGAGTATTTGTTATAATTATTGTAGTAAGAAAGTTTTCCACGACCATATGAATAGCGCAATTTTATTAAAATTACGATGTTTCTTTTAGTACCTACGTGGTAGATGGAAATATACATTTGTCCGTGTAGAGAGATTAGACATTATGATTTGTACGACCACGCAGACTCAAAGTATACAGAAGAAAATTTAATCGTTCCAAGCCGATACATCTCAACCGGATCGAGATGGTAGGCGGCTGATTTCTTACTAAACAACCCGCTATTTCTTGGTAATCAGACTAATCAGTCTCGGAAAATATTATTTGTTTTTTCTCAAAATCAAACGAATTTGTAGCATCTTCGCAAAGCATATATGCTATTCGCATGTCCATAAAGAAGAAAAGTAGGATCACTGCGTAACGATCGTATATCGTCTTCCTGCTCATTTCCCAATTTAATTTGGGGTCAACGCTAAAACTGACGTACCTAGTACTAAAAATAGTCTGGAAAGCAAATATCTGATATGACGGCAATCTGCGAAATCTTTGCACCAAAGCCCTGCTACTACTTCCCCTAATGTTAACATTAATAACAAATAACTTTTTCTCTTTCCAGGCGTATTTATTTCGACAGGACCGTAAAGACAGAAAACCGCCACCATGGACGCGATCAAGAAGAAGATGCAGGCGATGAAGCTGGAGAAGGACAATGCCATGGACAAGGCAGACACCTGCGAGCAGCAGGCCAGGGATGCCAACCTCCGCGCCGAGAAGGTAAACCTTTACTTACCGCTTTCATGGAAACAGCCGGTGAACGAGCTGACCATGACCTGATAAGTGGCTATCGTCGCCCATGGACATCAGCGACACCAAAGGCATCACTGATGGCAACGCATCAGAAGCCAAGGAAGAGAAAAGAATAAGAAAGAAAGAACTGGCTCTCAAACCCCCAGCCGGAACACGACACACAATACGGCTAAAGGTTACGTTTACTCACCTTGCCTATCCAAAAGCCTATACAATTAATGAGACATCCAAACGCCCACACAATAAAAGATGATATAGATACAAAAACCAGACATCACAAACACCCATGACAAGAAAAAATCATTAATGTCTGTCCCTGTATGATGAAGATAATCTAAATTTTACTAACAAAAAATAACCGACTTCAAAGTTACTCTAAAACTGCTTGTCAGATCTCGTTCAAATTTATGTGGGATTACGTGACAAGCACCTGCTTTCGATTAAAAAAGAATCATTGAAATTGGTTGGCGTGATATTGAGTTATTCGTCCATTTGTCGCACTTACTTAATACAAATTTAAGACTTATATGGTTTTATCATGGATGCCATTGTCAGATCTCAATAAAATTTATATGGAACCACATGACAGCCACCAGCTTTCGATTAAAAAAAGAATCATAAAATCGGTTCGCCCAGTCCAAAGTTCTGAGGTAACGAATATAAAAAAAAATACAGTCGAATTGAGAACCTCCTCCTTTTTTTGAAGTCGGTTAAAACTTACCTACTCTAAAGAAATAGTTTTCAGTATTGTTTTTAAATAATGAAACAGTATATTCAAATGGTATTTGGTAAATGAGTTTATGCTCTAGATTATTCCTTTTCATATAATCAGATCATTAGCAAGATATTAACAAAAGTTGCCATGTTTTTGATCCATTTTTTTCTATTTCTATTCCAGGTGAATGAGGAAGTCCGTGAACTCCAGAAGAAACTCGCCCAAGTAGAGGAAGACCTTATCTTGAACAAGAACAAACTGGAGCAGGCCAACAAGGACCTGGAAGAGAGGGAGAAGCAGCTGACGGCGACGGAGGCCGAGGTCGCGTCCCTCAACAGGAAGGTCCAGCAGATTGAGGAGGACTTGGAGAAGTCCGAGGAGAGGTCCGGCACCGCCCAGCAGAAACTGCTCGAGGCCCAGCAGTCTGCTGATGAGAACAACCGGTAATCCTATTGATATTATAAATGTGAAAGTTTTTATAGATGTTTGTTACTATTTCACGCAAAAACTACTGAACGGATTTCCATGAAAAGCTCACAGGTAAACCATGATCTAGAATCCTATAACATACTTATTATCCCGGGAAAAGTGGGCAAAGCCGCGAGCACAGCGCGAGTGTTATCCACATGAGTATGTAAAGGATATGATACTCTCCCACTTGAATTCTATGTGTCATTGGACATGACCCTATCATTACCAACTAGGTTATTACCATAAAAGGACTTATAGTTTATTATGACCAGCCCATTTTACATACTAAATACTAATATCCCAGTTATACCCTAGCCTATTGAACATGGAATGGCAGGTTCGATTCTTGGTAGGGTCAGACATTTATTTAATAGACAGATTCATGCTCCTTGGTCGTGAATACAGATTTAGATCTTATACACCGGCTTTTTACGCGATGCTATTATGGACATCACTCTAATAAGTATGTAAGAGTTATAGTACTACAATATTTTTTTCAAATACGCTCAGCATTCATACAAAATATAACATGATGAAAAACTCATTGAAGCTATAATTTTTGTAGAAAATAGTGAGTCCTTGATATACTTAATATGTAATAAAGAGTCCTTCGGGAAATTACTTTACGCATCATTTAAACTGTAAGTATAGTGTATTAGATATACAAAACATTATAAACATAAAATGCTACAGAATAATCAAAAGAAGTAGGTAGGTAGGTTATTCACGGTTCTCAAGTCACAAATGGTGTACTTCTTATAATTCAGTATAAACTCCCAGAATGATAGAGTTAAGACACTAATGTTATATTGTTTGTATCCAGTATGTGCAAAGTACTGGAGAACAGGGCACAGCAAGACGAGGAGCGCATGGACCAGCTCACCAACCAGCTGAAGGAGGCCCGTCTGCTCGCTGAGGACGCTGACGGCAAGTCTGACGAGGTATCGTAGCGAAATCAATGCACATTAATATAGTAGAGAAATGACCTTGAGGTTGAAGATATTATGTTTCTCAAAATAACGTCACGTTGTTTACTTATATGAGAAAGTTTACAGTTTCAACTTTAGCAAGTGTGTGTGTGTGTGTGATGGGTGTATGGTACTGATGAAACGCTGTATGCTTTTAGCATCTTTAACTTTATTCGGTAAATTATTATAGAACTGTGCTCCTTCAAACATTATATTTCTTTTTCCGTACAGTGTACTAAATTAAGTTTACTCCTACATCTACGTGAATTTAATTTGAAAATAAGCATTAATTCTTAACAAAGTTTGTCAAAAATAAGTTAAAGAACAGTAATAGAAAGCTTATTGGTTAAGGAAAGGATAACGATCATGTTAAGCATAATTAAGCATCGGTTTACTTCAATATTTTTGTTCAGGTTTCGCGCAAGCTGGCCTTCGTTGAAGACGAACTTGAGGTTGCTGAGGACCGTGTCAAATCTGGTGATGCCAAGATCTCAGAACTTGAAGAGGAATTGAAGGTAATATACACTTTGACTGTAAACTATTTTAATATTTTTACCGTAGGTTTTTATTGAAAAATCAGTAACGATATTTCTGTGTTTCTCATCTATCTCTATTTTTATTTTCAAGGCATTCAATGTATATTTTGAGTTTGATTGACATTATATAATTAGCAATTACTGTCCAGGTCGTAGGTAACTCCCTGAAATCTCTGGAAGTATCAGAGGAAAAGGCCAACCAGCGCGTTGAAGAGTTCAAGAAGCAGCTGAAGACCCTCACAACGAAGCTCAAGGAGGCTGAGGCGCGCGCCGAGTACGCTGAAAAGACCGTCAAGAAACTGCAGAAGGAAGTCGACAGGCTCGAAGGTCCATATCATACGATAATAACAATACTTAACAATTTAAAGACAAAACTATTGACAAATCTTGAGATACTAAAGATATTAATGGTATAACCGATTACGTCAAAGATGCTAGTGATAACTAAATGATTGATTAAAACCCTCATGAGTTAAACAAAAATGGCACTTATTCAATCATTTAATACTTTGGTCTTTGAATATTGCAAAAAGAGGTTTGTAATATTTTATATCTATGAAAAATGTCTTTCAAAATAAAAGAAAATCTAAATTTTAATGAGAAAACAAAATTTTTAACAATTGAACTAAAACCGAATGACGTTAATTTTCTTGAAGCTTTTTCATCTAATTAAATCTATTAAATTCTAATAAGACTGACTTAATTAATTGTTCTTTCTTTCAACTTTCAATCAAAACTAAATTTCTTTCGTAAAATTATCTAATAACAAATTTTACAGACGCATTGTTCAACGAGAAGGAGAAATACAAGGCGATTTGCGATGACTTGGATGGCACATTCGCCGAGCTCACAGGATACTAACCACCCTTAGAACTTAGTTTAAGACATCTCCGTCCGTTTACACCTTATTCCATTTTAGATCACCTTTTGAGAAAAAACAAAATTTTCTTAAGTTACCATAATCGATCGTGTATTGAACCGTCCGTTTTTTGCCAAAATGCCCCATTTAGATCTCCATTATTATAGGTTATCGCTATAATTTCTACTTCTTTCTAATGAACCTTAACCTTTTCATTAATGTTTGGAGGATTGTCAGTGTCAATAAAATTATTTGTTTTATTTTGAGATTGTTCACTGACAATCCTCTAATTACCATCGCCTCGAACCCTGCTTTCTGTGTTGTCACTAATGTCTTATGCTTTGCTGCTACCGTCGTGGATCAATGCTTCGAAGGTATATTTTATTTCTTAATCGAATAAATATCCACCTAAATTTCTTCTTAAAGCTACTTGCTTTTGCAATAAAGTTACAATTAAAACAGATAATAACAAAATTATTAATGCTATCATGGACTTACTTACTTAAATTGGTTAAATATTTTTATTGGACGATTTGAAGATCCTAACAAGCGGGTCCACTACTTCGTTCATACTCTTTTCTATCTTTCTTTCTTCTCTATCGTTCTGGGTTGGCAATGCATCGGGATGCCGAATAAGTTACTGATGACCACGGGCGATGCACCACTTACCATCAGGTGGCTTGCTCATTTATCAGGACACATTTTATGTGTGACCACGAGCCTCATCTACAAATTGGCATCAAAAACAAAATCTTAGTGTTTTACCCTGTCTGTTATTGGTTTTGGTTACTAACGTAATTTGGTGGCTGCAGATGAGCTGGGCATCAACAAGGACCGGTACAAGAGCCTCGCTGACGAGATGGACTCCACCTTCGCTGAGCTGGCCGGCTACTAGACACTCACTCAGTCACTCCAGTACACCACACTCGCACATTCGATGTACCACGCAGCCTCGCTGCCACTCAAACACACTGTACACAGTGTACACGTACATTGTGATGTAAGGATATTTATTAATATTTTATGTAAATTTATTTACGATTTTCAATAAAATAATTTATAACATCTATCGTTTAGTTTTTGTTTCCTCGAGGTCTTGGGTCAAATTTGAAAATCTGACAGAGAGAGAGAGAGGAGCACCAGGTTAGATACCTCAGCCAGGGTAGATTCAAATATTTTACAGGTTAATCTTTGTTCTCAGGTCGTGGGTGTTTGAGGCTTAGTAAAAGCGTTACTTATAACATGAATTATGTGAAAAAATGGTCAACAGACCTAATTAAAGATTCTCTTTCCTTGATAAATAAATACTGCGAATACATAGTTTCCAAATTTTAATTTAAATTTTAAATTAGTTAATGGTTAAAGTACAAGAGCATGAAAGGAGAAAGAAACCAACCAAAAGAAAAATTTGGACCTGAAAATGGATATTAAGGCGTCACCAGTAGGGCGCTTCGAGTAATTTTTTACGTGAAGTAGAAGAAGAAGATCAGGAGACTTTTAAAAATCATCTGAGATTGAAAAGCGAACAATTTGAGTATCTGCTTGAAAAAGTAGCGCCACGAATTCAAAAAGCAGACACCCTTATGAGGGAAGCCCTACCTGCTAGAGTTAAACTTCAAATAGTTTTGCGTATCACGCTCATTCCATTTTTTTTCAAGCCAAACGCTTTGTTAGTTTCATTTGACGTCATTTTATTTATATTATTTTATAAGAGTGAGCTCGTACGAATAGAACAATGTCCGAGTCCACTCTGATCGGATGCCGCCGTCCGAGTGCACTCGGATCACTTGTTTACATGATACGAGTAGTCATCCGAGTTGATCCGAGCGGGACTCGGTCCGAGCGTACTCGTATTGTGAAAACGCGGCTTAAGACTAATATTTCAGGGAGACAATAATGACACTCGGATGCTATTGAACTCGTAACGTGTACACATTCCGAGTGCACTCCTATACGACCTAACTCTTACGAGTACACTTGGTCCAAGCGCACTCGTATTGTGAAAACGCGGCTTGACTGTTGAGCCTTGCGGACAGACGGACATTTTTATATAAATACTGGAAAAACGAGGAGACCTGATGGTGAGTGCTCACCATCGCCCATGAACATCAATAATAATAAATGCCATCAAAAACATTACTTGTAAAAAAAACCAAGTCTCGCAACTCAGTTCTTCTACCGTAAAAAGTTGTGAGATCCATGTAATACCAAGTCGGTTAATTTATTCAGTTCCTACTTAAGGGTCCTTCTGTCTTAAGTTATTACGTAATTAGCTAACCTAATAAGTAACAACATCTTATAGTGACCATATTAATGTTATCAATATTAAAAATCTTTTATGTTTTAAATAAATAGATCGACTTGAACATCGCATGAAAACACAATAAATTTGATTGTTTAGTCAACTTGGCGGGGGCACTACCGTGCCCCCAGATGGTACGGCCGCCGTGCCGCTTTTTTGCTCGACTTGGCGGGGGCACTGCCGTGCCGTCAGATTCATTGCTACCACGTTGCCAATTAGAAGAAGCGAGAAACCCTAATTATTTCTGGCACTCCGATACTGAAACCGAATCACATCTAAAACATTTTACAGTCGATTTTAGATGAAGGATGGGTCTGAGTGATACAAAATCTTCAACGAGAGATTTAACGCTAGCGTGTCGTTCGTTCATCTGTACCACAAGCAGAATGCGGAACCTTTTAGAGTACTAACTTTTAATAAGTAACTTACCAAACATGGACAGCTTTACTTCCAAGTCTTCCAACGCAATTTTTATTTGCCGCCATATTGTAAGCCTAGTTGACACAAAACGAGAAGTGGGCGTAGCGGCCATATTGCTGTCAACTACCGCATGACGTCTTTCCGGCGACGAAATGGCGGCAGGATTCAAATGTTCCAAGTACGCATGCGCCGCATCGGAGCGAGGGGTCCACGCACGCGCGGGTAGTCGCCTCAGAATCGATAG
This sequence comes from Thymelicus acteon, assembly GCA_951805285.1. Taxonomy (NCBI): domain Eukaryota; kingdom Metazoa; phylum Arthropoda; class Insecta; order Lepidoptera; family Hesperiidae; genus Thymelicus; species Thymelicus acteon. The sequence goes on along the minus strand of OX638229.1, from coordinate 4,852,912 downwards.
TGCAGTACAGACAACAGCCTGTTGTGTTCTCGTATTTTGCGTGTTAAATAAAAAGGAACGGTATTTGGAAGAATTGTGAACTAAAAGCATCAAGGTGTCGGTGTCAAGCAGTGTCCTGCCTGGGGCCATAAAGATGAAGATGCTAGATGATGAGCAGATGACCGCTGCGGACATCGATGTCATCATCGAGTCAGTCAGGAAGTCAAGTAAGTCAATCAAGTAACTCGTTTCGTTAATGTTCTTTTTCTCCAATGAATTTTAATAACACATTCTGACTTGCTAAAAACTTCGGCCATAACAAGCTGAATCCGGTTTGATTTGGTCGCAAAGATGATGCGCAATTCCTATGTCCTATAGAAATATACATTTATAGGGGATTAAGTGAAATATAATTTAATTTCCAACGTATCATGTTTTCTTTATGGTGAGGTCATATTTTTGCTAAGTGATTATTGCTGCTCGGATTTAAAAATTACAGTTGAGAGATATTTTGATATAAATGATTGCAAAAGAACCTAATTATAATAATAAAAACCTGGAAATACCAAGTTTTTAAAAAAAGGAAAGAATCAGTTCCCCCCACAGGTTTTTCCCGATTCTTTAGAATACATCTGGAAATCAATGAAAACTCTTCTACACAAAACGAAAAATACACAATTACAGCACAAACTTGTATCTACTAGATATCTAGCCACTAGATTATTATGCTTTGAAGCAACTATTCTAGACTTTACTTAATACTTCTTAACTTCTTCGTACTTTCTCAATTAAAAAGAAATGAATCACACGATCCATAATAAGTTAGATGGATTTTTTCATTCCTAATATAATCCTAAGTAGTATTAAGTTAAGAAAGGACAAGTGTGTGTAAGGTGATAAGGGTTTTAAGATACGAAAAAACCGGGCAAGTGCGTGTCAGGCCGCGCACAATGTAGGGTTCCGAAATAGTAAGTTAATCTACTATTACTCATTAAATACTTACGCTAACATAGCCGTGATAGTTTTCCTTTTGAAATCATCATTTAACCTATTTTTGAGAATTTTTTTGACTTTGGGACACTTTACTCTAACCAAAATTAGCACTTTAAAGCCAAATATTTCACAAACAGACCTCTAGTTCCGAAAATGGTCTCAAAAGACCCATAATATTTTTGAAAGACCTTTTCAACGATATCCCACACTATAGGGTACGCGACGAATAAAAAATTCATCCTCACGTTACCTGTAGGGGAGATAGATATCTTGGAAAAATTTTTTTTTTAAATATTTTATTCTATGATTCTGGAGTTTTAATAAATACATAATGTACATATATCCATGCCAAATTACAGCTTTCTAGCACTAAGGGTCTCGCGCTTTGCTTCGGACAGACTGACGGACTGCCGGACAGACGGATAGACGGACGGACAGACAGACGGATAACGGTTCCGATTTTACTTCGGAAACCTAAAAAACACATTTTATAAATACTCAGCCTTGTCGTGTTCACAGTTCTTAGAGGCAATTGATGAGATTAATCAGACATGGCTTCTTCTCGATGCTCATTTCGAGAGGCAAACCCATTTGACATTGAAATAAGTACTTAATAGTTTTAGATTTAGTATAGCACAGTAACAGAATACTATAATTATGTAAAACGATAATAATTTTAAGGCTGCACAAAATCGTTTGCCGACAAAAACATAAAATGAAAGTTACCTACTTAATTGAGTTACAATAATCAATAACGGAAATTCAAATAATTAATTAATCATTTTATTTACAGACTATGATTGAATTTTTTATGTGAGTAGCTGACAAAGGCATAGTTGTGGCAGGTGACTCAACACCTGTACTGTCCTGGTTACTATCAGGTGATGATAAGCGGACACCGTCCATAGACACCAAAGGGGCCATCCATAAATTACGTCACACGCTAGGGGGAGGGGGGGTCGATGTAGTGTGACATTGTGTGACAAGGGGTGGGAGGGGTTCTTAAATTTCGTGACGTCACATTTCAAAATCGAATAATTGGTATGTATAGGTAAATATTAAAAAAATAATTCATGAAAATAAAACTATTTCGGAATTGCTGTTTTAATTTAATGATTTCTAGGTGTAAAATTTCATAATATGTGACGTCACACTAGGGGGGGAGGTCTTACAAATGTGACCAGCTGTGTCAAGGAGGGGGCAGGGGTCAAAAAGTCATGAAATAAGTGTGACGTAATTTATGGATGGCCCCAAAGGCATCACCGATGCGGTGCCGGCTAAGAATGAAGAGAGAAGAAAGAATTGGGTCTCAAGTTCACCGCGACTGGACGACCGCGCCCATGGTAATTTATATCACAAAGCGCAGAAAGAAAGAAATTTAACTGAATTCATGAAAGCAAGCTTAGCTTGCCCCCGTATTCAAGAACAACACTGTGAGGTCTCACAGTGTTTGCGAGTGCGTAGTGGCATTAAAATCATTTCGTAAACAATACTTGATTGAAGTCCTTCGCTGTGCGTTTGTCAAAATCGATAAAGTAGCTGCCGAGCTACTTTACCGAACGCATAGTGTTGCTTTGACTTCTATCAAAATAGAAAGAAAGGATCGATTGTTTGTATTGTTATCTTTGTCTTTTGCTTGTGTCAAATGACTAGAGTGAAGTTAGCCGCATCAAATAGACCAATAAGAGGGCTGTATACAGCCTGTGCGTCCGCACAGCCAAGTGATACTTAAGGGTCGACTGTGAAACAGAAGGTTTGCCATGACGAACGCACTGCGAAATGCCTTACTTCGCATAGTATTGCTTCTTTACTTAAACAAGTATTGTTCTTGAATACGGGGGTTAGTCAGCTTATCAAACATAAGCTGACTCAAGCTAAGCTTGCTTTCATGAATTCAGTCAAATTTCTTTCTTTCTGCGCTTTGTGATATAAATTTCCATGGGCGATAGTGATGAGTGATGACCTATGGGTCATCACTAATCTGGCCGTTTGTCACTTATTAACATAAATAAGCAGAGGACTTATCGGTATCATAAAGTTTTTCTGGCAATTTTATAGCATTGTTACAAATTGCCCCTTTTCGAATTGGGTTTCCTGTAAGGACAGAGTTGGGAGTCATAACAATAAATAAATAAAGAATATAATTTTTTTGTAATAAGTAGATTTATTCATTGTAAAACTGCTGGTAAACCTAATAAATAAATAAAGAAATAAAGAAATAAATAAAATAAATAAGTAAACAAAATAACACACTGAGTGCGAAAATTATGCGTAGGTGTAACATTCATACGTAGGCGTAACAGTCCATGTAAACATTATTTAATGTATTCGTAAATGATGATATGAATATATTTGATTATTATAATTATTTAAAACTATATATTTACATTATATAATATAAATTAAAATAAGTGTATATAGCTAGGTCCCTGCGGCGCAGTACCTAAAATGCTGGCAGCGTTCCCTCGCTGTATAGCTATGCTTACACGCTGAGCAAGAAAGCTGCCAGCTCTAGGGTCGCTCGTCTTATCTTTTAATTTTTTATTAATTTCTTTAAAAAGACAGTGAGCATCGGGACCCCACGGGCCAAGCGTTTCGACACCGAAAGCTTTAAAAACATATGCTGACCCGAGATTTCCATACTTTATTTTTTTCATTTTTTCGGCCGCTTCTGCCGCAGCACCTGCTCTGATTTTGCTACCAGGAAGATGTGACGGAGCCAGTGTATCTACGCAGGTAGCATCCCACACCAGCGACCGCCCCATACTCCATGGCACAATTGACATACCGTCAGGTCTCTTGCCATCATTTCTGAAAATGCCATTCGGCTCTAAAATTGATGGTATATTTACTGTGACAAGAGATCTTCGGATAATGTCATTCAAAGCAGCGTGGCGGGAAAAGCGGCCTGCGCTTTTCTGGCAAGAGAGACCGTGGAGCCCCAAAGCATCAACTTCTGCACCGCAGGAGCAGATATGAGGCGTGCAAACCTTGACACCCAAACGAAGGCCAGCGGATATACGCAGGGTATCAGGGTCTAAAAGTGTGCCAATGGGAGCAGATGGAAGTGCGTTTAACCACTGACCCGACTCCCAGGTTGACACAGCTCTTAGCCTGGCCCTGTCAATATCTGCCTTGTTATTCAATAAATCATTGAATGTTTGCTTGCAAAGCAAATCATCCCACGCTCTTTGTAAATTTAAATTTGATGGCGAATTTTGAGAAATCATCCTCCAAGCATTCATGCCATCTTCCAAGCACGCAACATCAAAGGTGTGATCATTATGATGTAAAATATTACCTATTAGTGTTGAAGTGCTATGGACTGATGACAGAAATGCTGGAAGAGCGACACTAGAAATACTTCGAATACCAAGACCACCATGTCTAACAGGCAATGAAGCTTGAGTCCAGGAATCTTCTGATAAATTTAAATTAAGAATTTTCTCTACTTGAAATTTAATTAAGTTGTCAATATTGTATAAAAGATTTGAAAATTTCCAAAATTGAGAACATCTTAGAAAATAAATGAACTTTGGTAAAAATAAACAATGTTTCAAAATAATAAAAGCAAAATGGTTGTTAATTTTCAGAAGGCTATCTGAATAAGAAGAAAATTTTAAAATAGAATTATCAATAAAATTAATAACACCGTCGTCGAAAATAGGACTACCTAAAAGATACAAAGAAGATTTGTTTAAAAATTTTATGTCAGGAGCTAAGTTGATAATTTCTTTAATTATATTTGAAGAATCTTTGTAAGTAGAAGAAATGTAAATTTCACACTTGTTAAAATTTAACTGCAAGCCAATAGATTCAAAATCTTTTATAATTTTGGACAAATCCGAAAGTACGGAATCAGCTTTACCTGCTAAAGTTCCATCGTCTAAATACCAAACATTGAATTTTGAATTTAAATTTTGAATAACAGGGTTAATCGCAAGGCTAAAAATGGCAGGACCAAGTGGATCACCTTGCTGACAACCAGTTGATGATAGAATTTCATGTCTGTTATAGACTAATTTTGAAGGATGATGATAACAATCTAAAAGATATGCGTATGTTTCAGGAATGTTTTTGTTTATCTCATTGAGAAATGTATCTCTATTTACAGAATTGAATGCATTTTTTACGTCAATTTTTATTAAAATTTCAAAATCTTTGTCTTGTGTTAAAAAACTACGTAATGCATGTACCGCTGCTTCACATCCACCTTTCGAACCAAAACCTAATTGAACGGGTTCAAATTGACTTTTTAATTTTGGTAAAATTTTATGTGTACAAATTTTTGAAACAAGGCGGCGTAAAGTGCAACCAACAGCTATAGGTCGTACACCACCATCTTTCTTTGTGAGAGCAATAAGGTGTGCTCCATATAAAATTGGTGTAACTTCACTATTAACATTACCTGATAACATAAAATTTGAAATTTTCGTTATTGAATTTAAAAGCCGTTTTGCTGCATCACCTAAAGATGTTGAAGTTAAATCTTTGAGGTGTTGTGGAGTAATACCATCTAAACCTGCAGCCGAACCTGGTTTAAAAGAAGAAATTCCAAGAATGATATCACGTTCATTACATACTAGACATGGTTGAGATGATGAAGGAGGATCGAGAAAGAAAGGAAAGGAATTAGCCTGAGGATGTTTGCTCTGCAAAGCTGCCAAAGTTTCAGGTGTATCCGCCGATATCAAGTCGTCAGAGAAAAGAAGACGCGCTGCGCCTTTTATATCTCCATCACTGATTTTTGATTCCACTTTTTTGGTGAGGTTAAATTTTGAGTTAAATTTTAAGTCAAAATTTGTTAAAGGTGTTGCACTATCAGTTTGGGAGCAATTATTTTTAATTTTTTGTGTGAGGGATATATTTTTTTCATTAGGAACGTTTAAAACTCTATAAGCAAAAGTAAATAATGATTCCCAGTCTTTAGTTTTATTGTTTCGAACACAATTATCTAAACAGATTGAAAGTTTCTCAGCAACGGAGATTCTAGCGCCTCGCGGAATTCTCTTAATTAACGGAACATTTCTTTTCAAATCATTAAGAAGTAAATGCAAAGGTTGATTGCTCACAGATGATGATGATATGATTGATGTATCTATTGAAAATGTGGCCTTATTTTTATGAACTTTCGAAATGTGAATTTTTGTTCCTCTTGATGAATTAAAAGATTTATTACAAAAGGAACATGTATTAGCAATGTTACTCGACATAAGCGACAGGTTTGCAACGCTACATATCTATTATTATATAAAATTAACACTATTATATACAAATAAAACTTTCAAAATAACTTTTGATATACTACGAAACGTAATAACTAAATATAAATAATAGGTACTATATGTATAATTATGATATTTAATAGAAGCCCATCATATAGCCACAAAAATCCGTATCACTGCACCATTGTATAGCTAAGATCATAGCCCGCCGGCGAGATCGACTGGTTGAGCGCGTCTGTAGTTAGATGGGACTCGTTAGATTAGGGTTCAGTCTACGATGAGTGAAGTTTAAAATCTTGAATCGTTAGATAAAACACTTTAAGCGCTTCGGTGTCGTCGGTGCCAGTTAGTTGTCATTGAGCAGTTGTCGTAAGCCATGTCAAAGGTCTTCCAGCGGCATAATATCTTCCGATAGTTGGGTTGGCCACTAACTCCTCAATCGATTCAAAATGGAGCAGCGTGGTGGACTACGCTACATAGATCTTGTTGAACTCGGCGATCGTATGTTGAACTCAATTCGATTCGAATCTAAGACTCGTTGAAGGCCACGTGGATCACTTCTTTATTATTTATTCTTTATTCATAGCTTTTTATTTCCATTTACCGTCCAATTTTAATTACAATTAGATATTAAAACATAAATAATTATACCAGTTCAATTAATGTAGAAGCATGCTTTGCATACAATGATTTTTTGGGTTATTTTAATATCCACGTCATGGTTTTCCATTCTCTGCATTGTTTAAATCTTCCTGGGGTTGGGTCTCCAATAATAGGCCAAGTTGGTCCAGTGAGAATTGGCAGATTTCACACGTGTTTGAGATTATTATGACTTCTCAAATGAAATTCGTCATTGAAAAAATCATAGTTATTTATTATTTTTATTTATATTTCTTTATAATTGTGTTGCATTTTAGCGTGAAATTATATTAAATAAAAAATACAATTGCCATGTGTATACAATTCTCCAAGCACATATGAGCTAAGTATGTATAAATATAAAAGGTAATTAGTTCAACTGGGGCGGTCGTAAAAGAAAAGCACGTCCGTATCAATTGAATTAGAGGGCGCTGGTCTCTTCGCTTCCCCAATTCAGACATTGGATCACAGTCATTTGTCTTGTTGTTGCTTGTGGTTGCCTTAATTAAAGTTTACCCTCAACTAGGGCTGCAATTCGTCCAGGTTTCTCCGGATTTGTCACCTATTTCACTACGTTTTAAACGCGGCCCTAGGACCACTACTATTGTTGCCTTGTGAAACTTTTTAACTTCGCGTCAATTGAATAATGGGTCTTTACTTAGGTATCCGGGAAACCATCCCAATTTCATCCAATTTTCCGGGGTATTAGAAGTTTTTGTCCAGTGACAGTGATTTAGGTGATGTCAACCTACAACAAACAACTTCCCTCGGGCATGAGGTGATTGACAGTTCAAGTGGATCACTTTAACACTTCATAAACAATCTCTTTAATAATACATAAATTACTTGTTTCGAGTAATCCCTAAGGATATTAACTATTGCGGAACTTAGCTAACGACGGGCAAGGTCAATTAACTGTTCCACGTGTAGTTTACGTCAATCAAAAGGCGTTTAGTTTCGTTGAAAATGGAATTTGTACTACATGAATAAATATTATAGTTGTGTTATACATGTGTACATATACATAGAAAGGATAACGACTGCCGGAAAGTTGACAAGTTTACCTATCATGCTCGGTCAAATGTGGACAGGGTGAACAGACTTTTCCCGAGGAGACTGAATACAATCACCTCGAATAACTACTTAACTTTACAATATCTGTTGATTGACTTCTGTTATTATGATCCTTCGTCACGTTTACAAATAGTTACTTAAAATAAATATAGCTAGCACTTTTATTATATACCTTTTGGAACGAAGTTCCTTATCGCGCGTTGCGAAAGGGGGCTAGGCGGACAATTTGGTAACGACACTTTTTGCTGTCGTAGTTTTTTTTACATAGAAAGCAAGCCAGAGTACTAGGATAGATTAATTTCAGTTGTTTTGGCACACTTGCTGCATGTTTTTGCTATCCTACTGACTGCAAGGAACTTCGTGCCATCCGGGTGTCCCTTGACACCTCTCAAGTTTTTTTTTACTTTAAGCCTTCTTGTGAGAACTACAATTAATAAGCGTATTAAAATTACCATCATTAATGTTATTCAATACCTACTTACGCACTTAAGTCTTTGCTGAAAGTTTTTACCGCCTCAACCTATATGTAGTTAGAATTTTTTTAGACGTGCCCTCCGGAGCACGGAAACGCTCAAGAATTTTTGCCACTAACGGTCACCCATCCAACTACCGACCGCGTCCGCTGTTGCTTAACTTTATCGATCACACAGGATCGACGCAAGCCGCCGGGCCATGAGCGCTTCTATCTTTATCTTTATCACATAAAAATGTTTAAAAAAAATTAACAAATAAAACAATACACGTCAGATTTACGTTCCTTTTGCTTTGTTCAGAATTAAATTATAGCTCTAGTAGGAAGATACGGAAGCCGAAGCAAGGAGTGTGAAATTCGATAGTTTAATCAGGCCACGCCTTGTTTGCTGACTCGATTGCATTACAAATTCACTAGTTGGCTCTCATTCGCATGACTCATACTAAGTATTAATCGATATACATAAAAACTTATTCACTGTGACATTGCACAAAACTGAATCAATCTGAAAGCAACATTTCTGTGAAATAGATTTATAACGTTTTATTCGAATTCTACGTAAATTTATAAGCAAAAGAAAAAAACGTGACGCCTACGGAATCTTGTAAACAAAAATAATTGTGCGGTTTTATGAAACCACAATGCAAGTGATACTTTTATTCGGTATGTAGGCATTTAACTAAAAATTTTTAGAAAATTATTCGATTTAGGGTATTAAAAATTAAGTTTCCCCGTAGAAAGGCGCACTGTGTGGTTACGCTCGTAGCACGTGCCTACCAACGTGCTACGGACCTACGCCAATGATTTACCAGACATTTTCTGTTTTATTTTACAATATTATAATGTAAACTATAATACTGGTTTAAATATTATTAATATTTTACTTCCACATATTCGCCCAAGTCGATTTTAACCGACTTCAAAAAAGGAGATATTCAATTCGACTGTATTTTTTTATGTTTGTTACCTCAGAACTTTCGACTGGGTGAACATGGTGGCACCATCCACACGGGCCTGTTTTTCAGTGTCTGACAGCCAACCAATTTTGATGATTCTTTTTTTTAATCGAAAGCTGGTGCTTGTCATGTGGTCCTACTTAAATTTAAGCGAGATCTGACGAGTAGTTTCTGAGTTATTTTGAAGTTGGTTATTTTTTGTCAAGAAATATGTTGGATTACTTCTTACTTTCTAAGTTTCTAGTGTTAAACAAGAACCACCTTACACCTATTCAAAATACGATAAAATAAGTAAAGTACTCTCCGGAATGTATCCCTGGATTACACCGACCGCCTTCAGTTACTGGGCATTGAGATATCCTCGAACCTTAACTTTGGGCGGTTCATTGAATCCAAAGCTAAAGTAGCTGCTAGGAAGCTTGGAGTCCTAGCGAAGGTGCGGCGGTACTTCACACCACAACAGCTTTTAACCTTGTATAAAGCACAGGTTCGGCCTTGTGTGGAGTACTGCTGCCACATATGGGCTGGTGCTGCCAAATGCCACCTGTCAGCATTGGATTCAATGGAGAGGCGTGCTAAGAGGCTTATTGGTGACCGTAAATTGGTTGAGACCAATATTCAGAGCCTCGAGCACAGACGCAGAGTTGCCAGCCTCTCGGTGTTCTACAGGATACATTTTGGAGAGTGTGCGCAAGAATTACATATTTTAATTCCGCCCCTTTCTATCATCGAACGTCCCGACGCACGGCGGGTATCCATCCCTTCGTCGTGAACATCCCCCCTGTACGGACGGCGCGCTTCGCCTCGTCATTAGGGTTCCGTAGCCAAATGGCAAAAAACGGAACCCTTATAGATTCGTCATGTCTGTCTGTCTGTCTGTCTGTCTGTCCGTCCGTATGTCACAGCCACTTTTTTCCGAAACTATAAGAGTTATACTGTTGAAACTTGGTGAGTAGATGTATTCTGTAAACCGCATTAAGATTTTCACACAAAAATAGAAAAAAAAAACACTAAATTTTGGGGGTTCCCCATACTTAGAACTGAAACTCAAAAATGTTTTTTTCATCAAACTCATACGTGTGGGGTATCTATGGATAGGTCTTCAAAAATGATATTGAGGTTTCTAATATCATTTTTTTCTAAACTGAATAGTTTGCGCGAGAGACACTTCCAAAGTGGTAAAATGTGTGTCCCCCCCCCTCCTGTAACTTCTAAAATAAGAGAATGATAAAACTAAAAAATATATATGATGTACATTACTATAAAAACTTCCAACGAAAATTGTTTTGAATGAGATCTAGTAAGTAGTTTTTTTTAATACGTCATAAATCGTAAACCGCAAAAAACATTGATCAAAGTTACAACGAACTACAAGAACTTTTATATTATGTTACTTGCTGCTACGGAACCCTTCATGGGCGAGTCCGACTCGCACTTGGCCGCTTTTTTATTATACGTACAGCGAAGGATTGGAATAAATTGCCCGCGTCGGTGTTTCCGCTCGATTATAATGTAAGTGTCTTCAAGGCAAGAGTGAATACGCTTTTACTAAGTTAATGCGTTTTACCACCCATGACTACATCACCACTTACCATCAGGTGGGATAGTAGACAAGCATTAACTTATAAGATATAAAAAAAAAAAGTTAGGCGAAATGCCTATTAAATTTTTATTCAGCCGTCAAACGATTCGTCGTGTTCCGGATGGGAGCTCCAGTTATTTCTTTCCTCTCTCATTTTTTGGCCGGCAGTTTCATGCCTTTGGTGTTGTTGTCCATGGTCATTCGTTACCACTTACTATCAGGTGGCTCGTTAGCTCGAAATATCTGTGTTTCAAAATGCATTAAAAGGATAAGTTTAAAACTTCCACTGTATTAAGTGGATAGTGCTAGGAATATTATCCCTGAACAATGAAGCGCAAGCCTTTAAGCGGCTTTCCCGGCTGATTGCTCCGATTGTCCACAGTCCGGACCTACCTACTGTACAAGTGTACTGTACAGAGCGTATTGATTGCGGCCGTGCGGAATGAGAAAAGTTTTCACTTTGAATAATGTTTTTGCACTGATGCATCGTAGTTGAAACCCCTGTGACAAAAAACGTGTATGTTACTGTAGATACGTACGTCGTGAAACTTTTTACGACATGTCGTATTTTTAACCCCCAACGCAAAAAGAGGGGTGTTAAGTTGGACGTGTCTAGCCTGTCTGTGGCATCGTATTTCCCAAACGAATAGACGGAATTTGATGCGGTTTTTGTATCGAAAGCCTTTTTCTTTAGAAATGGTTTTAAGGAACGTTTGGTGAAAATAAAACTGTCACGTTTTTTTTTTAAATTGTGAAATGTATAGTTATCCGTTTTGAATTATTTTCTATTTAATTTGCATTAGAGACCGTCTTCTTTATTTATATTTATTTAAAACTAGTTGCTCCGACAGACTTCGTTCCGTCAAAAGTTTTTTTTTTATTAAAACCTTCCGTATATCCTATCTTTCAAGTTCGATCAAACTGCACACGGTGTGCAAATTTGATTAAAATCGGTTAAATAGTTTAGGAGTCCATCGCGGACAAACAATGTGACACGTAATTTATATATGTATACTAGCTGACCGGGCAAACGTTGTTCTGCCAAAAATTTTATAGGGGTAGGGGGATGAAAAATAGATGTTGTCCGATTCTCAACCCTAGCCGATATGCACACAAAGATTCACGAAAATCGGTCGAGCCGTTTCGGAGGAGTTCAACTTCTAACACCGTGACACGAGAATTTTATATGTATATAAGATTAAGATAAAATGTTTTCTAATTATTGCCACTTACACGTTCTAACAATAATAATGTAACTCATTTTAGCGAAATATTTTCAGACTTTTAGATTTAACAAAACACGAGTTCGCACCAAAATAAGATTCGTGATCTCGACATGTCGTTAGCGTCCCAAATATTGTGTAAGATAAGATCACGTAGCGCGCAAGGGTCTGTGAAATACAATATTTTATTACGTTGGAATCCCGCACAGACATGTCAACCCTCATCCGCTCCCTGGGCACTGTATTACGGGTTAACTACACTGCGTACGACGCCGCGACGTACGGCCTCAATGTGCTCTCTTGTTTACTAGATATAAATGACCGGGAATGAATGTATGACTGCGAGGCACACAGATAACATAGTCATTAGTCACGTCACTTTAGCTCTTCACGTTTATGATCTCATATCAAAAATATAACGTTTACTTACATAATAAATACATTTATGCATCCGTACAGAATTCTGTCGTGGGTGGCATTGTCAATGGACATACAATATGTGGTATATTAGTACAAATACGAAACGGCTCACTACTGAGCATGGGTCTCTTCTCTTGAGGAGGCCTAGAGCATACTCCACCACGCTGCTCCAGGGTTAGTGGCCAACCCGAATGTCGGAAGTTTTCATGCCGCCCGAGAGCCTTCGACATGGCTTAACGACTGTTATGTTACGATAACAACCGGGACCGACGGCTATACGTGACCTCCGAAGCACGGAAGCGCTCAAGATTTTTTGCCACTAGCGGTCACCCATCCAACTACCGACCGCGTCCGCTGTTGCTTAACTTTGTCGATCACATAGGATTGACGTAAGCCGCCGGGCTATGAGCGCTTCAGAACAATTATTAACCTGCCACATAATACCTGCCGATCGACCGAGTATCAAACCCGAACTGTTGAACACTAAATTATAATAGTTATTTATTTACTACATAAACTTGCCTCCTTGCGTGACAATGGTTTTAATAACAGCAATGAACGAAGCAACTTTTCGCCACGATGCCCTCCACCACGAGGAGACGTCTAACGACAAAACAACACAAAAAAAAAGGTTTTCTCGGCTGAATCTTTACAAGCTCGCCTCTCTGTCGACGTGAAGCTGTAAAGAGCTAACAGCAATTCTATTCGAATAAATAATAGTTTAAAAAACTGAAAAGCACGCTTTTATAAAAAATCAAATTAAAAAAATAGAAAATAAATTTGAATTAAGAATCGTGTAATTGTAAAAAAAGTGTGGGGTGCTTTTTAAGATATTATCCCTTCTACTCATTGACACCACACTTATATTACAATTAAGTACACGATTCTTAATTCAAATTGATTTTTAATTTTTTAGTTGGATTTTTTCTATAAAAGCGCGTTTTTTAGTTTTTTTTTTACTATTATTAATTTTTTCATTTTTTAATTTGATTTTTTGAAATGAAATTTAGGTTTCTTTTTTCTTTCCTTCTTTTTTTCTTCAAATATTGAATTGTCATCGGTCCTCGATAAGTCTACGAAGTTTGAAAGAAATCTGACCATTTGAAGTGAGTCAAAATCAAGTCCAAAGGAGTCGGTTACAAGTTACAAACAAACAAACAAACAAACAAACATACATACATACATATATACAGGTGAAGCTAATATAAAGCGTGTAAAAAGAAGAAAACAGTAACAATGTCAAATGATAACAGTAGTTATACCTCGAGTATTTTTATGATTTTTTTACAATATAATAACATTAAACAAAATAGTTTTTATTTATCTTAGTAAATAGATTATTGAACATCTGTGAAAAGGGAATTTTATTAGTCGCGTCGACTTTAATGGCGTCCCTCGCCGCGACTCGGCGTTTCAATTTATTTTCACTCGTAAAGCATGTGAACTGGCTCTTAAATACATTTATAAATACGAGTACATAGAATAGACTTGTGATCGTGTTAAATATGTTTTCATTTGGTTTATGTTTAAATATTAAAATACTTGTATATCGTCCTCACACCCTAATCACCAATTAGCAAGCACATGACTTCGCAGCCCAGACGCGTTCTAAAACACTTTGGCCTAGGCAAAGACGCTACTTCAGGAGAATTAATGTTTTATATGCTACGACTTAAGCGTAGTTCTCTGGAAATGGGTTGCTTATTGTTACATCACTTGCTTGTATCATTTGGACTCACAATGAAAGCTTGGGTAAACTAAAGTCTATTTACTTTACCGATATCAATTCGATAGTTAATCGGAATAATGAGTTTAAATCCTGCATATTTGTCAAAATATGTTATAATTTATAACGAATTAATATTATTATATGTACAACCGGTAAAATTTTCAGTTAACATATAATTTAAAAACAAAATCGGCTAAAAATACTAAAAGTATATTGTCTTTCAATTATATAAGAAAAGGTTTCATCTGAACATTTTCTAATTCATTGGATCCCGAGGTTTAAACCTAACGGAACTACAATGATGTTGTGTATTGTGTGATTTAACAAATGACAGAGAAAAAGTGTACTTGATCCTTTGGGAGCAGAATGAGCGCCGCGGTTGGTAATGTGGAGTTCTGCAAGTCACTTGAGATGAATATTAAAACGAAACTCTATTATTCGCTTTATGGTTCATCTCGCTGTTACTCGCTTCGTCGGGTTTCATTCTGCTGAAGTAGTTAATCTTTTTCTTTTTCCATATAAATCTGTTCAGTGATTCAGATAAACTGACACTAAAATTCCAAAAGACATATGTTTTAGCCTCTTAATGCATTATTAACCTATTTCTTCATTTTAATAAATCAGTAACACAGCCACGCTAAGGCTTCATTATTAGCATAAACAGATTTCACTTCATGTCTCGGTGTTAAATCTCTGAAACACACATGAAATGAAAATTATACGATAAATTTTCATCTCTCTCATGAATACGTGAAAGGGATCCCCAATTATCCTTTTAAAAATGCTCATGCATGAAATATGAATGTTCCGTTGGGTTTCTGAAAGCTTGTACTTGTAGAATGTTGCCACTATGAGTGGTATGACGTCATCCACACTACATGGTTCGTTCCACGCATTGTCTGTGCTATTTATAATAACATTAATATGCCATGGAATACAACAGGTACCTGGAGTTGTGTAAGATGACACCATAGCGTGCTGTGGGTATTAATATTTAATTTGTTTTTCTTTTCATAGAGGTAACCAATTAATTATAATTAGCAAGTTATGTTATAAAAAAACCTAGGTACACAATATGACAAAAAATATTTTCGGGTCTAAATCGATCGAAACCTGCTCCGAGGAATCAGCACGAGAACTTATCGCGGAGATCACAGCCCGCAGGCGACGCATCGACACAACCCCCGATAGACATCAGTACGGTGAGATGCTCGGGCAGATTGTCCCACTTTTACAAACAATGGTCAATCTTAATTCGGAACCCTAAAAACCAATATGATATTTGGAATCAGCTTTAATCAAAAATATTATAATCGGCATGATTGGCCAAAACTGGCTTGAGTCAGTTCACTTGAAGTAAATAACGTAAGTGAATGTTCCTATTCTCCCATATACTGGGTGAAATATTCAGGCCGTAATTCAATTTCAGCCTATTTCTACATTACTTGGGGTCTGTGCTATTTTCTGAGACGGGCCGAATACCGAGACTCAACCTTTTGATATTGTAGAGGTATACGTTGGAAATAGGCCAAAGTTTTCAGCCCGTGCTGGTTTATTTTAGAAGCTTTAGAAACATTGATTTTAGGTATTTGTCGAACCGTGTCTAAAAAGAAAGTAAAACCTTTTGTAATATAGAAATAACAGAAGCGCCTACCTTTGTAGCGCTAAATACAGCCTCCTGTGATGATTTCGACGTTTATTTATGTGTTTGTGAAACCACTCTAGCCGCGAGCGGAATATAGTTCAGTATAAAAAACTGTAAGTTGTCTGATGGAACTTTGTAAAGTACCGCCTGTTAATCGCCGTGTTTGTGACAGGTCCTGACAAGACCAACTGGCCGCTGATGTACCTGGTGGCGGCGGTGGTCGTCATCGTCATCGTGGCCTGCACCTGCTGGGTGGGGAACGCCAAGAATGCTATCCTCGACAAATTGTGTAAGTAGCTGCTTGTGTTAGTTTCTTTCTCTCTCTTCTACCCTGGTCGACAACGCATCGATAATGCTTTTGATGTTAGTGATGTCCATGGGCATGTAGCGGTGATGGTAGTCGCTTACCATCCGATGGGTTGTCAGCCAAAAAAAATGTTTTTGGAGAACCAATAAATTGTGACTCTGCTTCTTTGTCAGCGGCAGGGTATCTTTTAGAGACTCGGCTTTTTTTTTTTTACACTAATAAGTTAATGCTTGACCACAATCCCACCTGATGGTAAGTGGAGATGTGGTCCAAGATGGTGAGCACATTAACTTAGTAAAAGCCTATTCACTCTTTTCTTGAAGACATCCACGTCATAGATTGGCGGGAACGCCGACGCATGCAAGTTATTCCAGTCCTTCGCGGTGCGTATAACGAATGACGAGGCAAACCGCGTCGTTCGTACCGGCGGGATGTTCACGACAAAAGGATGGATACCCGCCGTGCGTCGTGTCGTTCGATGGAGAAACGGAGATGGGGGAATTATCTCGAACAATTCCTGCGCACACTCTCCGAAATGTGCCCTGTAGAAAACCGAGAGACTGGCTACTCTGCGCCTGTGCTCGAGGCTTTGAAGATTGGTCTCAACCAAAACTGGGTCACCAATGAGCCTCTTCGCACGTCTCTCCATCGAGTCCAAAGCAGAAAGGTGACATTTGGCTGCGCCTGCCCAAATGTGCGAACAGTACTCCACACACGGCCGAACCTGAGCTTTGTACAAGGTTAAGAGTTGCCTAGGTGTGAAGTACCGTTGTACCTTTGCAAGGACACCAAGTTTCCTTGCAGCAGCCTTAGCCTTGGTCTCGATGAACCGCCCAAAGTTGAGTTTCGAGGATATCTCTACTCCTAATAACTGAAGGCAGTCGGTATAATCCAAGGACACATCCCGAAAAGTAGGAGCCAAGGTGAACGGGCTCTTCTTGGCGGTAAATAGACACGTCTGCGTTTTAGTGGCGTTGAATCTCACAAGATTGGCTTCGCCCCATTCGGACACAGCCCGAAGTGTGAGATTCACACGAGCCACCATGGCCTCTCTTTCAGACTGAATTTCGTCCCGACTGGCCCTGGAACTTGGTACGTATCTCTCTACCACTGTGCTATCTTTGTGCTTTCTCTTTTTGGCCAGCAATGCATGTATGATGCCTTTTATCGATGTCCAACTGTCCATGGATGCCTAAATGGTGTTAGAACTGCTTGAAATACAAAGGTATAGGTCTATAGGAAGATCTTGACGTCCATAAATATTACATGTCGCTTTTGAACACTAATTCCTTTTTTTTATTTGAACATTACAAAAAAGGTAGCGTTAGACAATGTAATGTTAGAATATTATGATTATGATAAAAACTGTATAAAAGTATTTAGTAAGTAAGTAGTAATTATATTCCCAAGTGTAAGTACGAGTACAACAAAAGTTTACAGTTGATAAAACGAGTAATTTTTTTTGCGGTAGTAATGAAATCGAATTAAGGTCACAACACAAAAAAAAATAATTTCAGGATTAATTATAACTATGTATAGGACAGGACATAATATATACGAGTAGATAGGATATTTTTCATAAGTTGTATTTTTTGGTTGATTTTTTTCTATTTTCATTCTAATTTATTCGGATTCTCATTTTCTCGTAAGAACCTCCTTGATTTTCACTTTATTTTATCGTTGTATGATCTCGTCTTTAATGTACCTACATAAAAACTGTTTAGTACTTAATTTAATTTAATTAGATAAAACTAGCATAGCAATGTCCCAATAGACAGATAACTAATTTCCTTTAGCTTTGGCCTCGTTACTTACCGCATACTATTGTAGTTATAATAACTAGTATTGGTACCTAACTATCACTGTTTAATAATGTGAGTAACACGGTAAACTACCGGTCGACTACTACAAGACTACTAGTAAGTCGACGGCTCATATAATTTTCTCATTGATAAATGACTGCATAACCCCCGACGCCTCCCCCTTCTTAAATACTGAAACTGCTTTTAAAGGTCTCGCATTTAGCACCAACTTCTGTCCCTATACTGAATCTGCCTTCAATGACCCTGCATTGAACAGCATGCTCTCCCCAGTCGACGTAGCGGAAACGCCGGGCGGCAAGCGCAGCCCCGAGATGGTGTTCATGCCGCCGCGGCGCGCCACCGCGGTGCGCTCGCCGGGCTCCGCCACGCACTACCTGCGCAAGTCGCCGTCGCCCACGGCTCCGACTGCGCCCTCCGCGCCCGCCGCTACCACGCCGCAGCCGCCGACGCCTCCGCAGAATCAGGTAAGGGCTCCAAATAGATTTTAGCATCGATGCTGCAGCGCTTTTAGCGTTCTTTCACGTCTGTTATTTTATGGTTGATCGTTTGCTTTAATATTGCCTACAACAATTTATAAAAAACAGTGGGCAGTCTAGTCTAGAACTACTAAAATGTACTACTTCAACAGTTATTATTTTATTTCCGGACTGGTGCAATCGCATCTCCTTGCACCCTGCTACCGGCGCTCATTTTTGTATTCGAACTATTCGTATCAGTATATTTTATGACATCTGACTATTCGTACTATTGAAACCATAATTCAAACAATTTATTTAGATTCTAGGAAGCATCCCTACGAGCAATGTTTTAGAACTTCGTTATGGTCAATTAACAGGTATTTTCCATTCAGACATCTGGTGGGACGAGTCCTCGTACCCCGACGGCTCCCGAGCCAGCACCTCTTAGCAAGGAGCTGGCTGATGCCACTGCCACTGAGAAACCCAAGGTGCAGGAGCCGGAGACCACTGATGGTCGCCTTGGAGACCTGCACTTCAAGTTACGGTAGGTGCCAAGTGTAAAAAAATATAGTTGAAAATCAGCGCCGCAGCCCCAACACTACGGCATCATGCTGAGTGAGCTCCATTTTCTGGGCCACATGCGAACATTACAGAACATTATATTATTCATAAAACAACTCATGTTTTTTTTGCGTTTCTTTTGTATTATTGTTATGTCATAAACACAACCATTGAAATAAAGGTTATATTATTTTCTATTCTAATGGCCTTATTAGGAACATATGGATGTGTCAGGCAAAACAATATAGGTAGGTACCTACTTTATATTAAAAAGTATGACTAATTTGCTTTCCGTGCCTGAACATAGGTTGGGTTCGGTATGGGGGACATATTCCTCCTTTCCACTATTACTATTACTAATTCTCCATGGGGTCCGCCTGGATAGCTACGACCCTTGTGCATGAAACAGCAGCCAAACGACTCGTCGTGTTCCAGCCAGGGGCTTGAGAGCCAGTTCTTTCTTTCTTATTCATGTCTCTTTCTTGGTCGGCAACGCATCTATGATACCTTTGGTATTGCTGATGTTCATGGGCGATGATAGACACTTACCATCAGGTGGATCGTCAGCTCGTTTGCCGACTATTTCCATAAAAAAATATGAATAACATAACTAAGACCAATAACCTAACCAGCATGCCAGAATACCGTCACAGCTACGATGAAAAGTGATACAAAGAAAATTCCTTTAACAGGAGGAACTTGGCCTCAACATCTTTCACCAGTAGGGTTCATGGTATATCAGTGTCAGGAGATAATAGCTTCGACTTAAAGCCACATAGTTCTTTACATGTGTTTTGGTGAAAGGAAGTCTATTTGAATAAAATATGGATTTTCATTCCCACCCAGACAGCCTACCTTTAAATTGCAGTAAAAGTATACGATCATTTAAACTAAGGACCCGACCGAACGGTAAAGGGAATTTTATAGGACGTATTACGGCGGCCGAGCTGAGGAGAATATAAAAAGAGATAAACTGTCTAATTCAAATCCCCGCAGAGTATCCTCTGTAATTGCTTTTTAACGAAGAACACCTGCCTTTCATTTTGTAACTGCTTCAACCTACACATATTTTACCGGATAAAATAAAATGGCAATTAAAACTAGGGACGTCACTGACCGCAGGCTTCTATAAACTTTCCTTCTCTACTGGTGGAAAGAAATCATACTACAGTAGGTACCATGTAGCTGTTGCTGTTACTGTATATGTTAGCGTTTCAATAAATAAATTTAGATTTATACTTATTGGTTATCACTAAATTAATCTGTAACGACATGTACCTTAAGTCCCACCACGTTGCTACATCATAAATTCGTCGAGATGTCAACCACCTTCGGAGATTTGTAATACCAATCAACCTACGGCATTGACGGAACGATTTTTATCTAAAAGACAACTACGTTATGTCAAATACGTTAGTGCTACGAAATTGGAGTAGAACAATTCAGTACTTCTATAGACTTAAATAGTAAATTAGCTGATGAAATATTCTTGCGCGTCAGCTAGGTACCTAGAGCTTTCGATGCAAGAAGATGTATGTCAATACCGTCTGAGACGTGAACATTTGATGAGGTCGTGTGTCGTGTCTCGGGTCGTGGCAGCGTCTTGTGCACCTACCCTATCCATGTGATATTCCGACCTATCCTGTACCAATAATATAATCGATCAAGTTACCTAATGTATATATCAATCTTAGTTTGTAACTCAATTCATTTGTTACGATACGCAGAGGGATTTATAATTTGAAAATTCAACATGGCTTCGACCCATTAGTGGCCCGATACTGAGCACAGTGAGCACGGGCTCTGTCTCCTCTAGAGCACACTCCACTACACTGCACTGCTCCAATGTTGATTGGCGGAGAGACTGCAAGAAAAGATTCGGGTAGTAAAACTTAGAAAGTTCAAGATCTTTAAACTTCAATAGGTATCTTTGTGAGGAATAAATACAAATCGTGTTTCTTATTGTATTGATAGAGTTCAGCTCTCTTTAATGAAGACGGGCAAAGGTCATCGCTCCTGGAAATGTGCCAATCAAGAAATCGATGGTTACATCGGCCCCGGACACTCAAAGGATTGATGGACTCAGACCCTGATTGTGATAAGAACCATCTTGGGTCCCCAATATCTGCTGTTGGATGTGACTTATCTACTATGATGATATTTGTTGATATTTTTCTTTGAAGTGAAAACTTCTTTAGCATCGTTGTGATTTGGAAGTCGATGAAACGAAAAAGCGACAGTAAAAAGAGACAGACACATAAATTCATAGGATTTAACGTGGGAGAAAATGAGATAGGAAGCATTATACAGTGTTTCTTATGTTCGTGGTTCTCTTTGTGTTACTTTAAAAAGTGCTAAGTTGTATTCATAGATGGCGCGAGGAACAAGAGAGAACATTCGTTTTATAGCTGGATAGATGGCGCTAGCTGCTCTTTTTAATCTTCATATTATGTTAAGAGATGGCCTTAGTTACCACTGTTTCATTTTTATTTTCTAACTTTGCATCACTATGATCATTACTAAAACCTACAATTATCATCTTCTCGAAATTTTACATTCGTCTCATTATCTTGAAAACAAAATTTTTGAAGGTTTCACTTCTACCACGTGTGAATTGCACACATTTTAATTTTTTTTTAGTATTTATTTAGTAATATTTTATTTTAGTCACCTGTTGAGTGATTGATAACATCAAAGCCGGTGCCCGTGGGGAGCTCCTAAAGCTAATCTTCTGTAATATCAGCCTATGAAAAAAAACCTTTCGAGTATGTAATATCTATTTTGCGACAATGTAAGTGGGCGGGTAATCCGAGTCTTCACGGGTCACGATGTTCAACATTGTCGTATCCACGTGATGTCGAGACGAGGCAAAATCAATACCGCGGGAGACGCAATACTGCTTGCCACCCACTGCCTGTGAACTGATTGGTCCACCCGCTGGAGTTATGTACTGCTAGGCTATTCTGAGAGGCTTAAAAACGCCGACGTAATTGACAAAATCGCTTAGAAGCGGCAGCTTATTAGATGCCTGAGCGGTACCTATTTCTCTGGTTTTACATACTGATTTTATGTTCGTTTATGAAGCACTCATAAATATTATGTCATCGATTTCTTTTGTCGATTTGTGATTGAATATTTTCCCATGTATTTCAGCGAGATTTTTTACATGTTATTTTAAAAATTCCATTCTAAAACTTTGTAGTTGCACGTGTTGCCAAATTGCTATGCTTAGCCTTGATGCTTGGTCTTGATAGTGGCAAAGTACGCCATGATAGTGGCGATAAATTACGTCTACATACGCTTCAGAAATTAACGCCTAATTATTTTCCGTTAAAAGTAATAAACGTACTTTAAAAACACTGAAACAAGCAGGAGGTACTGAGTATCAGTAGCCTTGAAAAACTGTTAATAAACGACTCTACTTTAATTAAACTGGAAACAAATTTAATTTGCAAAAAAAGCCTTGTAAGATTTTTTCAACTTCTATAGATACATCTTTTGTGTAGTCTAGCGGTGCATTACTGTGCCTGTTTTTGAGATTTTGAAAATAATAATAATGTTTTGCAGATACTTGAGATTGAATAAAACTGAATGTGTTTTAGGAAACAGGATAGGTCGCGGAAAATAAATTATGACTAAGAATTCACTACAATTCAACTTTAAACTTCTATTTAAAGTTGTGCGATGGAAGCTTTTCGATTTTTTCCTTCCCAATAACGTTGCAAAGACTTAAAATAGACGTAAATGCAATAATGCTAATAATATTGTGTTACATGCATTTGTAGGGAACTCATAATTTTTAATTTTTATTACTATCTATTATTCAAATTAATTTATTAAATTATTATTACTATTTATTTTATTTAAACAAATAGCATCATGTCAACTTTTAGGTGACCTGTGACTGAGGTGACAGTAAGGGAACGTAGTAATCTACAATAGTAATGTGTCCTATGATGCTAGTGCACTATGATGGACCTTGATGTAATGATATTACAGCCTGGCACGGCTGGTAGGTGCACTGCTGTCAAGGACTTGGTGTCCTACATCAAAACCTTCTAATATTTTAAGACAGATCGGTTAAAGAACACTACGAATATTACGATATTTCGGTAAACATACGAAAATGCTTAGTAGGTATTATTGTATTGTGTGTTAGAGTATAGTATAAATTAAGATGTTTTTTCATCTTGAATAAACTATTAAAATTATTCCAACGACAGTAAAAGACAAAATAAGTACAGACACTGGAAAATATCAAAAATTTGGGTTGTTTTGAAAATTAAAAAAAAGGTCCTTGCCTCCTTGGACTAAGTTAAGCTTGTTACTTAACAAACGCCCCAACTCAGGGTCACTAACGGTTACTTAAATCGCTCCATAATACAGAATTTGTATGGTGATTCTTTACTAAGGAGCGATTAAAGTAACCGTTAGTGATTAAGTTGGGGCAAAAGACTACGAATCTAAAATATAGGTTAATACAGTGTCAGAGAGCTCGACTTGGTCTTGAATTGTGATGGCAGCAGGCAGCGGTCGTACGCAATGTCGACGGAAATGTTATACAAACCATGAAATTATTCCAAAATACATTCGCTTATTTTAGTCATGCAAGATCGAGAGGTAAGATACTGAATTGAAAAACAATATCGTATTTATTGACGTAAAGATCGCATCCACTCACGAGAAATTTTACGCATATGTTTATGTTCCAGAGTAATTTTTGCAGATTCCTAATTACTATGTAAAAAACGTGTGGTGCGCGCGTAAGAAGTTATACTTCTTCGGCGTAACAGAACAAAAATAACTAAAGATTTTATCCCGTATGCCACAACTCTTTGTTTGTATAAGAAGTCAGTTATCAGCTAACTTCATCATGTCGCCTTTTGGCTGTCGGTGTGTCGTCATCGCATCGTAAAAATTTTACTCTCATATTTTTTTCCAAACGCGCCAAAAGGAGTGGTTATAACTTCAAAAATTTAAGAAAATACAATCATAAAAATTACAGTTGATAATGAAACGAGTTTTTTTTTTGTTTTATGTATATTTTATTTTTAATGTAGAGTAAGTGATTAGAATTTCAGTTTTTAAATCAGCTGACAATTCATTTAAAGCGTAACACGTTATACACATAAAAAGAAATAAAAAACAAAAGAGGAAACAAAAAAACATGCAACATATTATAAAAGTACAAAAGGAAAACGAACAAAAAATAATTTCTCACAAATTGCCTACAACTGCAACAAAAATTGCCTACTGAACAAGCCGGGAAAAAGCAGCATTTCTGGCGAAGGACGTATCAGAGATATGTGGAAGGGTTCAGCCAAGCTAAATTTCTTTTTAATTATGTTTAATATAATATCATTATTACCTAGATAAATTTTCTTTACTCTCTCTTAAATATGTACAACTTTTGCCTATGACATTAAGTATCTATTTGTTTTCGCTCGGTACAAATAACGTGATTACGTAAAATCTATCTCGGTCCTTTCCACGTCACCGCCATTATTCCATTAGCCACCGACACATCACTTAATCCTTTTTACGACTCTTGTTATTGACCTTCGGGAAGGGCGTTTGGGGGTTGTAAGGCTGTTTCACTACTGGGACACAACTGTAAACTCACCGCGTTATTTGAAAGGCTAGACATCGTTGTAAAGTTGACTTGTAAATAAAATGAAGGTCGTTCGTGATAATTCTAAAATATTACAAATTTGTATAAAGTTTAATCGTCGGAACTTTTTAGAAGTTTAAGAAGTTGCACATTAATACATAATTACTATAATTAATAAATACTATAAATATTACTTTAATTTAAATAAAATATGTGGATAACACTTATGTAATTTGGCGTGGAATCTTTGTCCTTCTGCAAAATATTAAAGGTTACTCGGTACACAAGTGATTGGTACGAAGGCTGGCAACAGAAGCCAACCAAAAATTGATTGCTTACATAAAAAGAACTGTTGCTTTAATTAATTGTGGTTTCTTTGATGTTAGATCCTTTAGAATCTATAGGAAAATATCAAGAGAGTCATAACTACTTTCTTATGAAAATTAACAAATTACAAATTACGATTTATACAGTGTGTCCAGCAACCAACTAGCGATAATTTAAGGGCATGAAATATACATAATTTTATCGACTAAAATATCCACATATCGTCGTTGATAGTCCAATAACGCGTAACTAGCATTGTTAAATTACGCGTATCTACAAAAAAATCAAAATTGAGATTTCGCGGCTGTAGGTAGCTGACTGTGATTGGCATCTACACATGCGGTCATTTTTTGAATCTATCAATCAGAAGACGAGTAAATCAAAAAAAACAATACTGCGGAACTATCGTCGAACAAGTTACGACCTGAATTACGCGTACCTGCACAAACCTCTATGAGTGTGGCCGAATTTATGTGGCGCTCCAGCTAAAAATTATTTTTTAAGTAAATAATTAAGTTAATTTAATAATTTACGTGGGATATTTTTGATGTAAGTACCGAATATCTTTTCTATTTTATATTATACATGAAATTATGATGTTTTTGAAGTGAAAACTTCTTTAGCATCATAGTGATTTGAAAGTCGATGAAACGAAAACGGGACAGTATAAAGAGACAGACACATAAATTCGAAAATGAGATAGGAAAAATTGTACAGGGTGAGGAGGAGAAGAGAGGGAGGGAAGGGGAAGGGAAGGGGAGGGGATAGAGAGGGAAGGGGAGGGGTGAGGGATAGGGAGGGAGAGGTAGAGGGAATTTAATGATCTCTGATTTGTTAAACCTACCAAAACTATAAAAGTTAAAAGTAACAACAAAGTACATGAATCACTGATTATTAGGCGATAAGAAGTTCGCCAAGACAGCTAGTGTTAAATATTTTAATGATGCCAAAGAAGTATAACTTCTCACGCGCGTACATCATATTCAAATATTTCCTGTCTCATATCTTCGGTAACTTGCGCGCAACACAGGGTTTTGCTGCGTAAACATAACGGTGATTTACATTTAGGTCCTAATTTTGTTTTTGGTTTTGGGTCATTTTGTACGTACTTATTATCATTTTTTTTAAACCCTATGTACTCCTTTCCTAACATCCTATACTATTTGCTTTTATTTTATTTCTTCAAAGATTACAGTGCCAAGAAGTGCCAGATATAATACGACTCGATAAGACCTGGACGAGGGGTTGGTGACGGCTGCGTTGTTGATCTGCACGTGTTGAAGTTTAACCATACCGGAATAATTAAATATAAAGCAAATTTTCAAGCTGATTTTTTCTCCTTACCTCCAAGGCCCAAAAATATTACTTCGCCTTTATCCAGCATTCCTCTTCTTTATTCGTCCAGACTACCAATCCAGGAAACAAAATATGAACACTTACAAAAATTAAAAAGTGTAATTCCCCGTGATTGTCATGCATTTTATGATAATTTGCCTTTTAAGAAGACATAGTATTGTACTACTTTTAAAATGTCTTTTTTGTTGATTAAGTACAATTATTGTGAGTCATTTTATTTAAAATAGTGATTGATCTCATTACTCTAAGTCAATTTGCTAACTACAAAGATTTTAAGATACTAATTTTATTGCCTATTTCTACTTTTTTAGTTAATTATGATAATACTGACACTGTTTTATTAATTTTTAAATAAAAATGGCACCTTGTTTCGCTGAGTGACTTTGTTGCTTAAAAAATATTTTTGATGATTATATATTTTATAAGATATTTCTAGATATATATTTCTTACCTACCCTAAAAGTTTGGTCAACTTTTGAACGTAATTATTCTATTATTGCCGAAAAATAAAAGAAAACTAACTAATTGGTTTAGGATTGATTTTTCTTATTAATTGGTGGAATTCTTTTGTTTTTTCCTAGTTTTTTTCGTATTATTTAATTAAACTGATTATGTATTCTGATTGAAATACTTAACAATACTTAATAAATGTTGGATTGGGATTTTGTCATGATTTTATTTTGTTTATAATTTCGCGTAAGTACTGAAAATGTACCAGAATCGTTTGAAACTATACAGCGTAAGTGATAATCTATAGAAACTACTGGGAATATTAACTTTAATATTAGTACATTAGCTAAAGGACAATGACATAATACAAAGCCCAAGTTCATTCAAAATTCGACCGATTAGTTTTCCAGAAAATTAGTTTTTTGGCTCTCCTATAAAATTAAGGAAAGTGTACTTGCGCGGTATTAAACAATGTTATTTACGCAGTATTGGACTATCAACGACGATATAACATGTGTAGGCTATTTTTTTCAATCACTTTCTCAACACTCGCGTGAGGCAAACTCAATTCAATTCAAACAGCAATAAGTCACTAGTCTTGCCACTTAGAGCAATGATTTTGATGTCGTTTTATACATTATCCTTGTTATCAATGTTTGTACTAAAAAAGGTGTGTTAATGTGCTAGTTATTGAAGTACCTACGTTAGAAATACTTAAAAAACTAGTGAAAATTTTGATTACTTTGAGTATCATAATTTTTTAATGACCTTTGTAACTTGAAATTCTATCCAATCTTTTTTTAGTGAATAGATGGTATTATTACCTTTCAAATAATATATTTTTCACATCTATGGGACCTTTAAATCCAGAGAAATGAAGTCTTTCGGCAGTTATCTAACATAATAAAAAAAATTAAAATGACGGCCATTCCAAAGAGAAGAGGGGTAGACCCCACGAGTGGGTATTTTTGTCGATAAAATTAGGTATATTTCATGCCCTTAAATTATCGGTAGTTGGTTGCTTGACACCGTATATTATACATATATATACACAATAATTTATATCCGTAAGATCTAATAATGGGCTCGAGCTACGATAAAAATATTTATTCGCAAGGGAAGCCGTTTTAATACCGCAATACAACGCACATTATGTTACGTAAACACGAAACATATTTTGCGAAATAATGCCGACATTATATGTTATGTGTGCCGAAGAAGTTTAACTTGAAAGGAAAACTAGAGAATGAACTTCAGCCTTTTCGTCTCGTATGTTATTATCAGTTTGTAAAGAACAAAATGACTTCAGTTCTCCATGTTATTCATAATTTTTTTAACACCAATTAATATTCTAACACAAATTAATATTTCAAAAAATAGTAGGTACAGTCGGCCGTAGAAGTAGCTTAACATTTTAGTACTTTGTAATAGTAACTGTTTCGACGGTTTCCTAACAACATCTATGACAAATTCAAGAAATGTAATGTGACAAGGTACTAAAATGTTAAGCTACTTCTGCGGCCGACTGTACCTACTGCCAGGATTGTACCACAATATAAGGATCTACAGTATTCGCTCTTCATACAAACGGCCGAAAAGCGCGTTATACCTACCCACATCCGAATACGCGTGCGATACGAGGGCAACAGCGGCCGCTGCGTAGCGATTGCCGACAGGCGAACGAGCGGAGCTTGTACCACGGTCCGGTCGGTACAAATAACATTTTTTTTAGTTTTTCTACTCTGGTTGAGCTGTATGGTCGTGTGCGGCTGTGGATTTAGAAAAATTTAAGATGGCAGTAGAAAAGGGTAACAGAAATAGTAGACATTATTGTGCTGTTTTTGGGTGCTTTAATTCGACATTAAGTCACCCAGGAATATCATTGTTTACGTTACCTGGAGACTCCGAAAGGTAAGACACTATTTTTATACACCTACCTACAAGTACGTATTATATAGTATATATAATACTATATAATATAATATATGTATAATAATATATAATACGTACTTGTAGGTAGGTATATATAATTATTGTAGGTAAGTAACTTAGGTAGTAGGTATTGTATAATTATTGCGTTATTGATTAATATTAACTTTATTATTGTATTGTAATTATTAATAAGAAATCAAATTATTGTATTCAAGGTCTTCGGTCCTGCCGAAGGAGATCAGTGCATGTAGGATAAATAAATAAAATAAATAAAAACAAGTACGTATTGCAATAAGTAGGTACCTAAATTGTTTATTTTTCATAAGTCCACCGAGTAAAATGCCTAGATTTATAAATAAGGGGCCAAAAAATCTAATGGTTGATTATTATTACTTTTGTCGTATTGGGGCGGCTTAGAATACTAACCCCAATCCCACGCCAGGCTACAAGTACCGCCATTTTGAAATATTTGAAGTTTATAGAATCGGACAGTTGTACTTTTTTTATTTACCTTAACCTGCAAGAAGAACTTACCATACCCTAAGAGTCTCTGTCTCTAATACAATACTGAAGGCTTACGAACCTTCACAGTACTAATAAAAACACAACATAGATTTTTATGGAACACTTCCTTTTTATTCACAATGAATTGCATTTATTAAAATAGAAAATATAACATTTATAAATACAAAACTACAAAAAAACTCAAGTCGTTTTATAAAATTAAAATACTGTCGGCGGACAGCCCTAGCGCGCGGCGACGCGTAGGCAAGTTTTTCGAGAATCGGGCCGAGTCACGTTACTGTATATATGTGTACTGTGATTGTACCGAATAAAACTCGTCTGAAAAATGGACTATATGTTGATTATCATGATTTATATCTACATATGTATGTTTGTACCTACTTACTTTTATTTCCACCAGAGTTACAAACATTGTAATTGCACAGAATGAAAGTAGGTAGTGTAACAATCATTTACAAACAACTGTGTGTGGGTTTGTACCATATGCCCTACAACTTATTGTTAGATTAGCTTCACTTTTTATGGAAATACCCGCCAAACGAGCTTTAATCGCCCAGATGGTAAGTGGCTATCATCGCCCAAGGACATCCATGCAACACCAAGTCATCACTGATGCGTTACCAGCCAAGAAAGCGAGAAGAAAAAGAAGGAACTTCACAACTTAGCAATAAGTGTCTTAATATAAAATTTCCATTCCAGCTACGAGAACGAGAAGAACGCGCTAGTGGTGTCGGTGGTGTCGTGTCAGGGGCTGCCGGGCCGCGAGCCAGCCGGGCCTGACCCCTACGTCAAGCTGCAACTGCTGCCCGACAAACAGCATAAGGTTAAGACAAGGTCGGTACACCAGGCCAGCTAGGACAGGTCAATATACACTGGAGACACCAGGAAAATGATATAGCGATAGTGTCGGGTGTACGACAGTTCGGTTTGATGTCATGAGGACAACGTCTTAATGATATAGGGTATAGAAAACCTGGTTAGCATATTATGCTGAAAATGATGGTATGACATGGTATCAGTTGTACAGGTGGACATGCCCATGGATGTCAGTAAAGTTGTCGGCCAAGAAAGGAGAGATAAGAAAAATACAAAGCAAGTATTGGTTCTAAAGCCAAGTATGGTATCGGATCGGATTCATCAGATTTAGAAGACCACTCAAGACCAAAAAACTAGTGGCGCCCATTGTAAAAGTTCAGTTGATCGTTTTAATTGCGAAAGTTTAAGTACGCTAGTAGTAAGATCTAAAAATATGACTTTCGCAATATAAATTCATTAATAAAGATGTTGGAGTCCATCAATTCTATAACGAAAAGATATACACAAACTTCAAGAACATAATATAAGCATTTAGATAAAGTATAAGCATAAACTTTTTTGTATTATTTTGTTCATTTGGCCCATGCAGATGAGGCTAAGATTTAAATATTTTTAACTAGTAAATAAGACGATTTTTTCTTATATAATTTACTCTTGTCTAGTCTTATGTTCTAGCACAGAGTATAATATATGGTTCGTGGCCGAAAATCAGGTATCTCCTTTCCGCCTTTCTGTTAATCGATCACAGAACCGGGCACGGTGATCCGGCATGGTAACCATTGCGCCACTCTAACATGACAACGTGGATCCGAGTAGAAGTAGTCGGGGAGGCCTCTAAACCATAAGTACGGAGTTATAAGAAATTCTACTTGGATTGTCCACTAATCTATCCTAATCGCACTGAAACTGCAGAGTCCAGAATGATTTAAACTCAATTACTAGGAAAGAATCGTTTCCTGTAACAACTAATGTTTAGTAAAGGAACATGTATGTATAAGTAAGTTGACAATTCAAAAAGCTCACAATAATTTTATTAATCTTCTCCACGTCCACTCATGTCCATAGGTTATATTCATAGTCACATGTACCTAATATAAGTTATGGGTAAGTTCTTAAGTTCTAAGTATACCATTGACATTGACATAAAAAGCAGTGATAGCCTAGCGATTAGAACGTTGGTCTCCCGAACGAAGGGGCTCGAGTTCAAATCCTGGTACGCACCTCTTAATTTTCAAATATTATGTGCAAATTAGAAGTTAATTATCACTTGCTTCGGTGAAGGAAAACATCGTGAGGAAACCTGCACACCGAGTTCTCCATAAAGTTCTCAAAGGTGTGTGAAGTCTACCAATCCGCACTTGGCCAGCGTGGTAGACCAGCCTGTACCCCTCATATTGTGAAAGGAGACCCCGAGCCCAGCAGTGGGACAATTATGGGTTTGCTTACATTACGTTATGCTTTGCTTTTATAACCTTAAACAATAACTATAATGATATTAATTTAGCTGGAGGCTAGCTGGCGTAGATACGATGTTAATATTTATTATAACAAAACTATAATATAAACTAACTTGCAAACTGTGTCACTGGTCCAGATCTTCTTATTATTCTATTTCTTCTTCTTCAAACGAAATTTTATTGAGATGCTGGATTTTTAAGAAAATCATAAAGAAAAATCCGGTCTGTAGATTATTCAACACTTTTGTTAGTTAGAAAGCTTTTTAGGCAGTATATAGGCTAGCGATTTTTGTAGCAGTGTGTTGTTCTATAACAACTAATTATAATGATGATTACTTCAAAACTCTTCCATTTCATATGTGTCATGGCAGTAAACATATTTATTGACCTGAATATTGACCTAAAAGAAATAAAACACAACGATAAATTTTTATTCGCAAATTGCTGTCTATAGTGTCTATGTGATGATTTTCTCAATACGATGGTTACAAACCTAGATTAGCTTTAACCAGGACACAGCTGAGCAGCCTTAGAGCCTATTCCACCACTCTGCTCTGGTGATAATTGATGGGGATTACCAAAGCAAACAATAATTTAATCCAACAATTAACAATTTCCAGGGTGGTGCGCAAGACTCGTTGCCCAGTGTATGATGAAGACTTCACCTTCTATGGTCTGGCTCCCCACCAGCTCGCCGGAATCACCCTGCATTTCGTTGTCCTCAGCTTTGACAGGTCAGTTTTAAAATATCTATCTACTACCTTTAGAGCCCTCTGTACAATTTTGTTGTAGAAATAGTATGAGATTGTTGTATGTTCTTTAGAACTTATTTAGATTCGTCGCGGAATTTATGCCCGACAAATCTAAAGATCTAAAGAAGAGTTTAAATAATAGTCTGACCTAGGTATATTGTCTCAGTTGAAAAAGTAAACATAAATTGAACCAATGGCATATGAATATGGTAGTATCGGAGACATGATGGTAACAAAAGATAGACGAAGAAATATTATAGTAAAGCAAACCAGCCTTGTATAGATATTTTTTGAGGCACCTCTATATAGGACACGCCTATTCCCAAACACATTGTAACGTTCAATATCTATTTCCTTCAGATATTCTCGCGATGAGATCATTGGCGAAGTGGTCTCCCCGCTGTCCACCCTGCAGCTCCAAAGTGGAGAAGCCATGGCTCTGTGCCGCGAGATCCAACCGCGGAGCCTGAAGGTACTTGTTTAGTTATAACATTTTATCATAACTCAGTTACATTGTCATGTAACTCGCTCTGGATAGAAATCCGGCTCGAAGGACCAAAATTAATTACGATGTATTTCATAAATCAACTTTATTTATGTCAGATAAATGCTGAGTGAGTACCACGTCAATGTACGGGACTTTGTCTATTGGGCAAGATGATATGTTGATGATTTCTTTGAGGATGACTTTGAGTATTGACTACAGAATTATAGGTTGCTTACAGAAATATTCCGAAGTAAACGTTCAAAAGAGCAAATGCAGAGTTCTTTGAGCGTTCTTCTTAGTGCAAATCTTCCATTTTGAACGAAGTGAATAAGCACCGAGTTGGGACCATTTGGAAATTAAGAAAGAATTAGTATGTATCGTCCACTAATCCACCATCCAATCGCCCCAAAAATTCGCACTGGACACTGCTGGGGAGAGATCCGTGCTCAGCCTAACCTATTAATGATTGAACCACACAATTGTCCATATCATCAGTATCGCTAGCCCTCGCTCCAATACTCGGTTCTACAATAATAAAGCGTAGTCGGACATCTTCTTTATCCAGATGCGCGCGGCGGGGCGCGGCGAGGTGCTGGTGTCGCTGTGCTGGCAGCCGGCCGCCGCGCGGCTCACCGTCGTGCTGCTCAAGGCACGCAACTTGCCCAAGATGGATGTTACTGGACTGGCTGATCCGTAAGCATTTACGTATAAACTTCTTGAATACTTCTAACCT